>OY288271.1:25185713-26431963 GCA_958450335.1 Hibiscus tridactylites | reverse complement strand
AAGCGAATGCAGAGAAACCAACAGGGAAGAGGAAGTATGTGCGAAGAAAAGGACTCAATAAAGACTCCACGGTTTCCACACAAGAAGAAAGTGGAAATGGGACTACTCATCTGGGAACACTTGAGCATAATAAGAAAACATGCAGAAGGGCCTTAGATTTTGACACTGAAGGGCAAGAAAGAGATGAAACCTCCACATGCAAGCCAGCCTGTGAATTAAATTCTAGTCCTGGGACAGAAAACCTCTGTAAAGAAGGAAGTCAATCAAAGTCAATGATTCAGCTTTGTGACGAAATTGAAGTGGCAGAAAAGACACAAACAGGCATTGCCTTTGAAAGAAACCAATCTGTAAATCAAATGCTGAGAGGCCTCTTATCTTTGCCTGAAGATCAAGCACCAGGCACACCACTTCCATCCAAGAATACTCCATCGCACAGAAGACAAAATACTCATCCCCGGAAGCTCAATGGGAAAGGAAAGGGTAAAGCCACTGCCCATGATGGACTAAAAATAAACGAACAAATTGTGATGAATTCCGACACTCAATTGCCAGCAGGAAGCCCGATTGATAATAAGTGCAGCAGCAGCTTGATATTGGAGGGAGGACAAGCAAACAAGTCAGTGGCTACTCAAGCAGACACCACTGTCACAAATTCGTATGGGAGTCAATACAACAATTTTTCTGCGTACCAGATGATTCTAGGGATGGAAATCCCTAGAGTTCACAGGAGAAAGAGAACCGGTAAAGGAAAAAATTTGGCCACATTTAGTGTATCACCATTCATCCCTGCTGCAAAAACTCTTGCTCCTTCAGAAGCATGCCTGGCAGATAACAGTGAAGCAGGAAGAAGCTTTTCTCTGAATAAATTGCAAACATTTGATTGCATCATGGCTCCACATCAAACAGAGATTCCAAAGAAAAAGAGAACCAAAAGAACCACAGCGATTCGAGATTTAGCTTCAATAATTGCACAATGTAAAAGGCACCCGGAATTCTGCAGCAGTCAGTCACCTGTTGATTACGACATACGAGAAGTTGGAAACACAGGCAGCCCTCATGCTAGCATAGAAGCCCTTGTCAAAGAAATGCAACCAAATTTGGCAAAAACAAAGCAAACAAAGAAGAGAAACTGCCTTGTAAATTCAGCACGCTCTAGGACAAGTGAAGCAAAAATGCACAAGAAACTTGCCTTATCTAATCAAAACCAATTTTCTGCCGAACTTTTAGGTATTTCAATAAAGTACTAACTTCATCTCTTCAAGAACCTTTTAAATCTTTGAGTAATCTGCCCTATCCAGCAAGCCTTTTAACTCATAATCAACTTGATGCAGGTTTCTCTCCAAAAGAAATATGGAAACGATATTTTTCTGTTGATGCACTTCTTGAACAGTTCAACCGGTTGGACATCAATAGGGAAGGTAGTGCAATTGCATATCAAGAGCAGAATGCACTTGTCCCTTATACTATGAGATACCAAGAGAACAATGCACTTGTTGTTTATAGAGATGGAACCATTGTACCATTTGGGCCTACTAGAAAAAGACGCCCACGGCCTAAGGTTGACCTGGATGACGAAACAAATAGAGTTTGGAAGCTTCTCTTACAAAATATCAACAGTGAAGGTATTGACGGAACTGATGAAGAGAAGGAAAAATGGTGGGAGGAAGAAAGGAGAGTATTCAATGGACGTGCAGACTCATTTATTGCGCGCATGCACCTTGTACAAGGTGACATAGTTTTCTAATATTTTCCTTGATAGCACTCTATAGGAAATGTTTTACAAGCATTTGCTAAAACATTTAATTACATAGATTATTTTAATGAATCCTAGTGTTTATCATGCTGTGAAATGAGATAATATTATTGCTATAAAAGACACTATTTAACCCTTCTATCCTAATTATCAATGCCTAAAGATATGGAAAGAGAAGGGTTCTACTCTACAGAAAGGTGATCCGAAAAAGGGAATTGAGGGGGAAATTTCTCTATAAAACATAAATTGCAAAAATGATTTCTGTATAAAAACGAAGTATGATGAGATCTGCCATAACATGTATCTCAGTTAACTGGTTTCATGTTCATATATTTGAATTTAGAAGGCCTCATCTCTCTTTCTTCAATTATTATCTTTGTTTCCTTCATGAGAGTAAATTACCATTTCTGCAGGGGATAGACGATTCTCTCCATGGAAAGGATCAGTCCTGGACTCTGTGGTTGGAGTCTTTCTCACTCAGAATGTCTCTGACCATCTTTCTAGGTAAGCTAAAGACACTAAGAACATTTAATCACTTAAACAGTAAAAGGAAATATTTTAACTTTTGTTCAACCTTTGCCAGCTCTGCATTTATGTCTCTTGCAGCACGTTTTCCTCTCAAACCAAAAAGTAAGGACAAGTTATATCATGAAGAGGGAACAAGCTTAGTAAATGGAGCAGAGTTCTATGTCTTGGAGCCAGAAGACAGTACGGCAATTCAACCAGTTGGTGACCAAAGTTCAATGACTGTTGATGGGTATCAAGTCTCTGAAGAAAAAGAGGTTATCAGCAGCAAGGAATTGTCTGGAAGTAGTACTGCTACTGTAAGCTCAATAAATGGTCCAAAGTGCAAGTTCTTGAACTATTCTGGAAGTGGTTTGAGTACATATTGCGACTCCACTTTAAACAGAATGAACATGGAAACTATCAGGGGAAAAAGTGAATGTTCCAAAGGAGACGAAAATGTTGTCCTCTCATCTCAAAATTCTGTGGTTTCATCTGAAAACTCTGTTGACATTTCATTGGTTCAAACTGCTGAAAGAACAGGATCATGTTCAGAGAGCAACTCAGAAGTGGGCGATCATACTAAGCGGCCAATGTTTGACATATTGAATAGCTCTACTTCTTTTGTACAGCTTTTACAGTTGGTTGGGTCTGCCAATTTGCATGAAGTTTACAGTCATCAAAACATGTCTACTAATGAAATCTCAAAGGTCAAAACAAGTCAATCTCTGAATCACGAGAGGGAAAACTGTGAGAACTCAGAAGGTCCTAAAAGCTTCAATGGGGAAGACCTTATGTCATCAGTCAATTATCATCCATATCGTATTCTAAACTCAGAAGTAAGAGAAATTGGACACTTTGAGACATTCAAAGAAGAAACAAGATTGTTTGAGGCTTCTAAGACAAAAGATGAGAACATGATAGAAAGACAAAGTCCCTTAACAGAAGAATCTGCATGTCAAACAATGGATCAAAATGACAAAACCAGGTGTGTGCAGGTAGCCCAACAATCTTCCTTTGAAAATAATCATTCAAGCAACAATTTTCAAGCAGATGAGATGACAGTTTTACACTGTCAAAAGGGGCCGCTTCAAGACACTATTAATCTTGTTGAATCACTGGCTGATGCACAAAACAAAGAAAAGTTGAGGCATGTAAATATGTCAAAACATTCAGAAGAAACCTTGGACATTACAGAAAGCACTACTGCATTTGATAACCAAAGAACCCCACAACAGGAAATGCAAGAGTCAAATTTGCACACACATGACTCTTCATCTAATAAGGAGCTCAATTCAATGACCGGGGGCTTAAAATCAGAAGGCAAAAAGGTCAAGAAAGAGAAAAAAGAGGATTTTGACTGGGATACCTTAAGAAAACAGGCAGAAGCAAGTGGAAGAAAAAGAGAAAGAACGGAGAAAACAGTGGACTCACTAGACTGGGAAGCAGTGAGATGTGCAGAAGTTAATGAGGTTGCCGAGACAATTAAGGAACGAGGGATGAATAACGTGCTTGCTCAGCGAATAAAGGTAAACATTGTAAGTTTAATTACCAAATTTACCAGTAAGTTAAGTGCATAACAGCTGATTGTAAATGAGTTCACACAGGATTTCCTCAACCGACTGGTTAGAGATCATGGAAGCATTGACCTGGAGTGGTTGAGGGATGTTCCGCCAGACAAAGCAAAGTAAGACAAAGGAACCAATAAAGTACCTAAATGCATTCACAAGACCATTTTTTACATGTATCGTATTTGTACGTTGCATGCATATCTAAATCAAAGAACATTACATCTCAACCTTTCACATGCTTTTGATAAAATGGAAAGCTGCTTGAACTTTTTTTTCTTTGATGTAGAGAGTACCTGCTAAGTATAAGAGGACTGGGGCTAAAAAGTGTAGAGTGTGTGCGGCTTCTGACGCTTCACCATCTCGCTTTTCCAGTAAGTTAATCAATTGTGTAAATAACCATGGAAGAAAAGCATAATTCAAATTCCATATGTGCTGAACAGGTTGACACAAATGTTGGACGCATAGCAGTAAGATTGGGATGGGTCCCCCTTCAACCGCTGCCAGAGTCCCTTCAATTGCATCTCCTAGAGCTGTGAGTATTATGAACTATCAGGCAACAGATTCAGAAACAAAGAATACACTTTACAATAAAGCCACTGAATATGTTCTGCCTATTTAGGTACCCCATCCTGGAATCCATCCAAAAATATCTATGGCCCCGACTATGCAAGCTGGATCAAAGAACATTGTAAAGAACCATTTCACTTTTTTACTTGACTCAAGCAAATGCATTTTTCCCAAAATCAAAACAATTTTCTTATCAGAGCTTCATGTTTGCTAACTAAACTATCTACTAAACAGGTATGAGCTACATTATCAGATGATCACATTTGGAAAGGTGTGCTGTATATGTGCTTTAAGTGAAGAAATTTACTTCCGTTGCTGACCAGCAAAAATATAAGTCTGACAACTAAAACATTCTCTGAGATTAATGCAGGTTTTCTGTACAAAAGGCAAACCAAACTGCAATGCATGTCCGATGAGAGGAGAATGCAGACATTTTGCCAGTGCATTTGCAAGGTTTGATTGTAAAAGATTTCAATATTTATCTTTTTAAATGTATTTCCAGCAAAGCAAGGTCCACTCGTGCGAGTCTGCTACCGTCTAGAATAGTTTGTCTCATCCCAAAATTCAGATTAAACATCAAGCCCTAGGAAGGCAAATAATCAACTGAATATACGAATAAATCAAGTACAGAGATAATAATTTGACAAGCACAAGATATGTGGTTTTTTAGTTAAGCAGCAGTTCCATGAATAGGGCAATTGTCAACCTATTTATTTCCTTTAGCATGCTCTGCTGATAAAATAATGGAGAATATGAACTATTCTCCATCACTAGGGCTATTGTCAACCTATTTATTTAATTATTTTCGTTAAGCATGCTCTGCTGATAAGATAATAGAGAATAGCAGTGACTACTTAGAGAACCCCAAATTCATTCCAGGAGACAAATTGACTTACCCATATAAAATATTAATGCAGTGCAAGGCTTGCTCTGCCAGGGCCTGAGGAGAAAAGCATAGTCAGTGCTACCGAAAACAAAACATCTGATCAAAATCATGCTGTGATCATTGATCAACTGGCTCTGCCCTTACCGCAGCCAAATGAACTATCAGATAGGAACTGCCAGTCTGAAGCAAATGAGCAGTTACACACAGTATCCAGGGTTAATAAATGCAGCCCTATCATTGAAGAGCCAGCAAGTCCAGAACCTGAGTGCACACAAGTAGCAGAAAATGACATTGAGGACATGTTCTCTGAAGACCCTGATGAAATTCCTACAATCAACCTTAACATGGAAGAGTTCACCCAGACTTTGCAGAATTATATGCAAAATAACATGGAACTTCAGGAAGGGGATATGTCAAAGGCTTTAGTTGCTTTAACAGCAGAAGCTGCATCCATTCCCACACCTAGACTTAAGAATGTCAATCGGCTAAGAACGGAGCACCAAGTGTAAGTAGGCACTTTCTATATCTCTGAAGTCTTGGAAACATAGACCAAATTAACTATTTCATGGAAAATGCTATTAGTATTACTAGTTTTAGATAATTTCTCAGAATTGAGCTTAAATTATAATTGCATAATTTCAAGTCTTATCTCTTAAACCCCTTTTAAAAATTAAAACTGTTTAAAGCTATAATATGCACATCATACCATTGTACTTATAGGAACCAATCTATGAATATAGTGAAGTGTGCTAAAGAAATATGCAACCTTCAACAATAGAGACGTTTACCAGAAATATTGTCATTTCATACTAATTATCTTCTTGTTTTCCTTCCCCACTCCTTGAACCCATCCTATCCTACAGCTATGAACTTCCAGATTCACACCCTCTTCTAAAAGAGGTTAGTTGTTTCTGACTACTTAACCAAGAATATTTTCCATATTTTTATAACCGAGTTCTTATATGAGTTGCTTATGGTGAACTTACAGTTGGACAAACGAGAACCTGATGACCCATGCAAGTACCTTCTTGCCATCTGGACTCCAGGTATGGACATCATTTTATAACATAGTATAATAAACTCTTTTAGACCTCTTGCAATGACATAATATTTTGCTTACACCAGGTGAAACGGCAAACACCATTCAAATGTCCGAAACAAGGTGCAATTCCCAAGAGAATGGAAAATTGTGTGATGAGGAGACATGTTTCTCTTGCAACAGTATTCGGGAAGCACAATCTCAGATTGTTCGGGGAACACTTTTGGTAAAAATAGATTTGATAAATAGTATGAAGAAATATAACTATTGCATTCAGGATCTCAATTCATAATATCATATGCTAACCTATATGATAAAAAATCATAAACAGATACCATGTCGAACAGCAATGAGAGGGAGCTTTCCCCTAAATGGCACATATTTCCAAGTAAATGAGGTAAGTCGAACATGCTGGTTGAACCAGTTCCTTCAAGCTTTACGGTTTTCTTATCTATTAAGGAAATACTGAAGATGAAAAATAATATTCCTATGAAGGTATTTGCCGACCATGATTCTAGTCTGAACCCGATTGCCGTTCCAAGGGAATGGCTATGGAACCTGCCGAGGAGAATGGTCTACTTTGGGACCTCCATACCTTCAATATTTAAAGGTTAGAAGATTTCAATAGAAGATTGTGCTGAGAAATGTAGCAAGATCAGAAACTGACTAAGTATGTTTTCTGATAACCAGGCTTAACAACAGAGGGAATTCAACACTGCTTCTGGAAAGGTGAGAATTATCAACCATTGTAACTTTATGCCGTGCTGTTTGCATTGATTTGAATGGCTCCACATTAGTACCCTGGATCCTACTTTAGGTGTACATAAAACCTCCAAACTTTAAAACATTTTAGAAACATACAAAATCTTTTGAATTCTCAATTCCAGCAGGGAGGTGGGCAAGGACACAGGAATAGCCTTGAGATTTGAATCAAAAACATGTCCATGTTTTCATCTAACCAACAGAAAATAAAAGATCAGACCATGGCCTCAAAATTTTTCTTGCATCACGAAGAGATCATTATGATTATAGCAACACTTTCTTATCTTGCTTTACAGAACTTGCCAAGTGCATGCGTTCTATGTTGACCTCAATGCCAAGGACTTCTCCACAGAAGTAAAGCCCCAAAAGATATATAAGTGGATAATTGCCTAGTCAGGAATATCAAATTAAACATAGGGTTAATGAAAACAAATTTTCATTATTGGATATCCCTAATCTTAAACCCAAAATCATAAACTCTAAACTCTAAATTCCAAATCTCTAACCCCTAAATTAGAGTCGCTTTTGGAAAACAAATTTTCCATCTTAAAATATTTTCTCTTAAATGTGATAGAGATTAACTTCTCATTATTGGAAAACTGAAAAGAAGGATAAAGCACTTTCCAGTCACTCCCTGTACTAAAATCTAGATTTAGAAACTGCCAGGCAAACACACATAAGTTGCCAGGGGTATTGTTATAGTTGGACTTATAGCATCTTCAAACTCCAAAACATAAGTTAATTGCCGGATATCCATATACAGATCTCCGATGAACACTCATTATTCGGAAACTAATAAAAGAACGACAAAGAGGTTTTCAATTACTCTCTGTCACTACTTGTTAAAATGTAGATCTAAGAACCGCCTCACAAATCGTACCTAATTTCGAGGCACGGCAATATATTGTTATATTTGGATTTGTAGCATCTTCAAACTCCATCAAATTTCATTGCCTGTAGAGATTAAAGTAGCTCAGAATTCTAACAAAAGATGGAGATAGGAATTCACACAAACAAATCAACCTGGTTTATATTGCATTAACAACGAGCTAGCCACTTCAGGAACACAAGCTTTTATCCTCAAATAAGAATTTAATCCCTTTGATATTTTCCACAATTTACAAAACTCATAGGACATCCCTCGAATTACCAACTGATCAGTTAGCTTAGCAAATAAAAAAGACAAAATAGTTATCAATAATTAACACTCACCCACTTTTATCCTGAACTATTCTACTTGGACCCCTAACTATCATTTTAAAGCAGTGAAGACCTATTGCATTAGCGCTCTCAGACAGCATAAACTCAAAATCTTGAGTAAACAAAACTGCAAGCATTAGATAACAATCTCAAACATAGCCTTCAACAATTAATACCTGCCCTACCCTGTTCTATTATTCTTAATCATTGACCACAGGAGGTAGAAATAAAATATTCAGTCAAAACTCTCTTTTTATACTGACACCTAGTTTTTCTATTCCTGAACAATTTGCAAGCGATCAGTCATTTCTGATAGAATTCAAGTCATTTAACGAATTCTTCGTTTTTATACTGTTTGATGATAAATTGCAGGATATGTTTGTGTACGGGGATTTGACCAGAAATCACGAGCACCCCGTCCTCTAATGGCTAGATTACATTTCCCAGCCAGCAGATTGGCCAAAGGAAAAGGTAAGGGTGCTGGAGAAGATGAGTAGATGATAGCAGTCATAAGATCCAAACAAGTCAACATTGACCGAATAACCATGTTTGAAGAAATGGAATTACATTGACTTGGCTTGTAGGGAAAAGTGAAATTCCTTGTATAACCTATAATGAAAAGGTATGTAGGACTGTATACTGTTTTAAAAGGATGTAATTGTTTAGTTTCATGCTCAAATTTTGAGAATTTTTTTCAGAAAGCAGCTTCAGCAAACTGTGTCATATGCTAATTGATAAAAAATTTCTACGGTGAACAAGAATTAAAGCATATGTACTGGGCCACCTTCAAGCAACTACGCAAACACATTTATTGTATACCTTAATAAATAATAAGTAATGAACGTTTAGAAGAAAATTGACTGGCTTTTAAATGGAAGGTTTACAAAGCCAAGGTGACTGCAATGTGGTAAAAACAGGGATGAAGTACAAACTAAGCAAGCAACAATACCAGAGAAGTTCGCCCTAAAATAACAGAGTTGAGAAGGTTATTGAAACAATAAAGTCAATTCAATGGCGTCAATTCAAATCACATTAAACACATTCAAGAGTTTCAATGCTAACATTTGTCTTACAACCAACCAAAACTAAACTATTTTCAATAAAATCCGAGAAATTCTGCATTCTTAGACAAAGAATGAATTCTCCAGGAATTGAAATAGCTTATAATTTATCTATCAGGATATTGAGTAGTATCACATTCACTGAAATTGTGGGTACAAGGTCCTGAACCCTACAGCCTTCGACTCGACGATCTAAATTCTTGAACAATAAGTTTACCTAAATGACGAAAAAAAAATGGCTAACGACATGAACCTTAATTGTAAATTCATAGATTTCGTCAGAACGAACGAATGAATCAACGGTTTAAAATACTATCTATATCTCCAGATTTTAAAATCTCCAAATCGCAAATAATCAAAACTCGGTAAAATTCGCTAAACCTGAATAAAATCCTGCTCACAATTACTAAAAATCTCTAACCTCAAGTTAGCTAAAATGGAAACAAAATAAAAAGGAGAAACGTTGGGCAATCCAAAAAAAATAAAAATAAAAAAGTGAAACACGATCCATTTTAAATCAAACGATGCGCAGAAACATGTCAGGAAAAGCTCGATTCCGTTCAAACACTTGAAAATTCTTAAAAGATAGGGAAAAATCAAAGGAAATAGATTTGGATCGAGAAACGAACCTCTATGAATTTGTAGAATGATGAAAAGATAAGCTGAGGAAGAAAGAGAGGTATCGAACAGTTCGAATTTGAGAAAGAGTTCCATAACTTGCTACTTTAGCCCCCTTGCCGCCATTTTCTTTCTAATATTCTTTCGTCTTTCCCTCCTAATTTGATCTAAAATTTAAAGGTTATATTCTCATTTTGGTCCCTTTATTATGCTTCATTTTGATATTTAGCCTTTACACTCTAATTTAGCATGATTTAATCCTGTACTTTTAGTATGTGTAGTGGCATTAGTTAGTTAAATATTTAAGTATTTCTGGCTAAAGTGATGGTGTTGATTTTTTCTCAAAAACACCTCTTCCAACTCATTACCCTAACACGGATTATTTGTGTTAAAAAGTGATTTTTTAAGAACAATTTCACTTAGCATTTTAACCAGAACATCTAAAGTTTTAAATATTTGGACTATCTAATGAAGTTATAGAAGTAGAGAACTGAATTGTGTTAAATTAAATTAAATTGTAGAGATTAAATTCCTAAAGTTGAGTTTAAAGAAAACCAAAACCAGAATTTGACAAAGTTTAATGAGCCTTTCCTTTTTAGGCCCTTCAATTCTTGACGAGTGTTGTTGGGCTCTCGGACTTTTATTATTTCTTTTATTTAAAATTTGGAAATTCAATCGTTTAGTCATTTGGAATTTTTTTTTAAAATTGGATTAAATTTAAGGGTAATTATTTTATACACAAGTGTTTTAGTTTTAGGGGTTAAGGACACCATTTAGGGTTTAAAGTTTATGGGTATAAGTGTAATAGTTTTGAATTTAGGGGTTGTTGATATAATTTGGGGTTTAAGGTTAAAATTTAGGGTTTATAGGTTAAAACCTAAATCCCTACCCATATTACCCTAAAACCTAAACTCTAACCCTAAACCCTAAATTCTAACCATAAATTCTAAATTCTAAACATGAACCCTAAATTCTAAACATATATACCAAAACCCCTAAATTTTAAATCCTAAACCCTAACCCCAAACCATATAATTGAGGCGCTTGTGGAAAGAAAAAAAATTTCACCGCCGGTGTATAGGATAATAATCCTATATTTAATAGTGAAAGGATTACAACATAACCACATATCTAACATTGAAAGTTTAGTGCAATACAAAAAATGTAGTAAAATATAAGGGTGTGAAAGACGTTAAAATATCAAACCTAACATCTTCAGAAGAACTTGAAAAAGCTTTTGAAATTAAACCTAGAAAACTATTACTTTGCCTTGAGCGCTCTTTGAAAAAAAGTAAAATTCTTCTGCTACTTGTTCTTGGCGTATCAACACAACCACAAAAAAATGAATCATAACATGTACAGCTCGGCCTCCTTTATTGACAAAGAAGTTCGATGATACTTATCACCCGAACTCTAAACTATCAAAAAATAAATTGAAACTGCCATAAAAGCAGACAAAGAACTGCCATACAAGCAGACGAAAGAACTGTCATACAAGTATATATAATATAAACCTGACAAAGTAAAAAAAAAACAAGAAAAACATGAAATTAAAATTCATCAGTAAAGATGAATATTATTTATGTACATAATCAGCAAAATGGTCAACGACCACCGCCGACGAAAAAATAGTACAAAAAAAGACTTAAAAACTTAAAATTTTATAATAACCGTCTCAAAGCAAGTGGAGTAGTCATTTGAGACTTTAAATCCCTTACAGTAAGTTAATTGTTAAATTCATGTGGTGTAAATTATAAATAAAACAAATTAAATTGAAATGACACACTTTGAATGAGCCACACTAATAAGTCGTTATTAACTTAACTAAGAAAATGGCATATAAATTAAACTATGTGTGTAAATATTAGAAATCATAATAATAAATATAACCCTCGACCCTTACACTTTTATTGTTTTATATTAAATTGCGGCAACACTGAGTGAAAATTTTCCCCAACGAGTAATCATTTTGTGGACACTGCTAATCTATCTGCAACTAAATTTATATTGTGACACCTGTGAAGAACATGGTTAAGATTATCATCACTTTGTCTACATAGCTGATATAAATCAGTATCCGTCAAATGCCTTCGAACTCGCTCTATATTGGTAAGGAGGCTTTTCCGCAACACAATCCATGGAAAAATTTTTATTCTTTTTTAACTTCAAATATCCATAAAAACTTTCAGTTCAGATGATGAATCTCTTAATTATTCACGTCCAATGCTCTATAACTGAGACCTCGTTATAAGCGCAAACAATTCTAACAACAAAGAGAGCCTAACATTTCCTCACCCTAATTTTAGTTGGCGGTAAGAATTTGTACCCATAATATATTAACGTCAGAAATTAACTGAAATCTAATTTTCATTAAGAATGCTTAATTTTGCTGACATATATCCTTCAATCCTAATCCTTCTTCGTCGATCAATCACTGCACAATTTCTCATTTCACTAATGAAAGGCTCAGTTTTTCATTACTAAAACTTCATACAAAGTGACGTATCAGCTTCTCCATCACCTCACAAATACCAATCGAAAGTCATACACATAGCATAGTATAAGAGGGTATTGCTTGTAACACAGCCTTGGCCAACGTAATTTGCCTGCCAATGACAAGGACTTCGTCTCCCATCTAGATAAACACTAAGGCATTTTTTCTAATAAGTATGCACAGATAGCCTTAGTCACTTAATTGTGCAGTAAGGGGACACTAAGGTACTTTTTTAAATTTGTCAACACTTCAAATTTGAAGTATTGCACAATTGTATCACAAATTGTGGAACAACAATTCGTAGAAAAATAAATTTGAGGCTTACTAGTGCCACTCCAATTTTCTTGTCAATAACATGTGATAGACGTTCCATGTAGAGAACGAATAAATTGAGAGTCAAGAGGTCTCCTTGTTGAATACCTCAAGTCGGTCTGAATTCTTTTATAACCTCACAATTTTCAAAGAATCTGCATAATGATAAAGCATACGGACTGCATAATGAGCATGATAAATCTATTGGGAAACTCGATATCAATTAGGGTCTCCTCAAGGAAAATCCACTCAAGGCGATTGTGAGCCTTTTCTAAGTCCACTTTAAGGCTAATTATGCCTTCCTACCACTCTTGATAGACATTGAATGGATAATTTTTTAGGTTAGAATAACATTATTAGTTTGTAGTCTGAGACACTTTTTTTCATTATTAAGTAATATGTTTTAACATTAAAAAATGTTTAAAAGGTGATATTAGAGTATGAGTGGTCACATCTCAGGCAAAGTAATGATTTAATATTTATAATAAATTCATGGGATCAGAGACGGAGCCAATGTTAAAGGTTGGATCGAAAAACATAAATGTCTAAACGTAAGTTAATAAATAATATATTTTTTAATATATAAACAAAAAATGTGCGTGCGACAACAACCCCTCCCATATTATATAAAGCTCCGTCAACGCATGGGCTACTTATATCTATTAACTGAGTTATTAATGATTGGTGTGACGTCATCTAGTTGTTATTATTATTGATGGATGTAACGTCATCCAATTTGTTAGGATTGTTGTCAGCACATTTCTTATGTACTTTGAGAATCAAATAAAACATTCTATTCGTTAAACGGAAATAAATCACCACGTGTCATATGTCACTAATTTATTATTATTGATTGATTGATGTGACGCCATCCAGTTGTTAGGATCGTTGTCAGCACATTTTTTATGTACTTTGAGAATCAAATAAAACATTCTATCCGTTAAAAGAGAATAAATCACCACGTGCCATATGTCACTAATTTGTTATTATTATTGATTGATGTGACGCCATCCAGTTGTTAGGATTGTTATCGACACATTCGTTATGCACTTTGAGTATCAGATAGAACATTTTATCCGTTAAAAGAAGAATGAATCATCACATGCCATATGTCACTAATATATTATTATTGTTGATTGATGTGACGCTATCCAGTTGCTAGGATTATTATCAGCACGTTGCTTATGCACTTTGAGAATCAGATAAAATATTTTATCTATTAAAAGAGAATGAATCAACACGTGTCATATGTCACTAATATATTATTATTGATTGATTAATGTGACGCCATCCAGTTTTTAAGATTGTTATCAACGCATTCTTTTATACACTTTGAGAAACAGATAAATATTTTATTTTTCAAAGAAGATTAAATCATCACGTGTCATATGTCACTAATATGTAATTAATATTTTAACCTATATGAATCTAGGTTCATTTTATTTGATCATAACAATTTTAATTATTTTATTTTTATTAATTACATCAAATGATTTGCGGATTAAATTAGAATGTTTTGAAATGTGAGACTACTTTAGAATACTAACCAGTGATTGAGACGCCGGTGCAATTAACCCATGATAAATGCTCATATAACCCTTATTTAATCTAATTAAAATAATGACTATTATTTAATTATTTAACCTGTTATATGAACTAAACACCTAATTCAAACATTTAACAAACTTAAAACCTCGTACACATATTTTTCAGACCCAATAAAAAAGAACTCCCAACGTTTGATACTTTTTTCAGTTGCTCTTTAAAATTTATTTCGGGCATAATTAACAAAAAAATGTTTTTATTTATTTTTTCAATTACTCCCTTAAAATTGTCACGTCATATTAATAGAAAATTGTTGACGATTAGATGATAATCCGAAAATGATTTATTCGGAAATAAAATAAAATTTAAGAGTTTAAATTATTAAAAATCCTTAAAGATGTAATTCATGACAAACGTTACGAAACTTTTAGCATCATATTTATTTATACGGTGATCAATTGTATTGACCTCGTCCAGATTCATGCACTATCATTATTAAAGGGAATTAATTAAAGGAAATTGGAGACACGCGCGGGAGAGCCAACGTGAAGTTTCAATGTAAAAAAAGAGAAGAAGAATGCAGCAGTAGGCATAACGCATAAGCCACTAGCCATCGAGCCAGCCTAACAAAAAACCAAACAGGAAACCTTTGTTTTATATATATTTGGCGAAACCAAAAAAGTAAAGAAATTCATCCAATCGGCCGTTTCAAGTTTGAAGCAGAGAAACCTGGTTTTCCGAAGAAAAGTTAAAAGGAATCTTACGATTACGCAACCAGATAGACTCACAATCTGTCTGCTATCGTCTTTATTTTGTTTTGTTTCTCTTTTGGGGGAGAGAAAGAGAGGCTAAAAAGCTTGAAAAATGTCGGTTCTTAGAGTTCATAAGGTTTGATGATCCAAGGTTTTGTTTCAAGATTATCAATGGAAATGCCCAGTCGAAGATCCAACTACTCGCTCCTTAGTCAGCATCCTGACGATCAGTATTCCGTGTCCCTGTTAGGAGGCCCGCCGCCGTATTACGATTCGCTTTCGAGCGAAGCGACGACTAGTAAAATCAGCAAAGTGAAATCAGAGAGAGGTTTATTGGATTGGGATCAGAATCAGAGCCAAGGCCAAAACCAGCAGCTGGCGAGTCGAATCGGCGGCGGAGGGGGGAATAATTACGGGTCGTCAGTCGGGCATCAACGGCACTCGAGCGGGAGTAGCTTCGGTGAGAGCTCGTTATCGGGAGACTATTATGTGCCCACGCTTTCTACGACGGCAGCGAACGAAATTGATTCATTCGTGTACGGACACGATGGGAGCTTTAGGCATGCGGAGTTTGGAACGAAAGTTGGGGGTTCATCGTCGGGGAAAAGCTGGGCGCAGCAAACGGAGGAGAGTTATCAGTTGCAGTTGGCGTTGGCTTTGAGGCTGTCTTCTGAAGCTAAATGTGCTGATGATCCGAATTTTTTGGATCCGGCTCCGAATGACTCTGCAATTCGGTCGGCTAGTTCTAGCTCTGCGGAAAAAGTTTCGCATCGGTTCTGGGTAAGTTTCATTGTGATTTATTTGCTTTTTGTCCGTTACACTGTGAGCTTGTTTAAATGAACCAATGCTCGTCAACACCAGGAGATTGAGGAAATATGAATAGGTGAATATAATAAGTGTTACAGTAAATGAAATTCGTTTTAGATATTTTAAAGATTTGGCATGAGATAACTGGATAATTGGCATGAATTCTGAGCTTGAGTTGTGAACCCGAATTATGCATAGGATAGGTCCGAAAGGATGTGAAAACTTGGTTGGAGCTAAGCTACCACTAGTTTTCTATTTTTCACGGTTAGTTCAATTTGGACTTTGGCGCAGAGGATGATGAGTTGTCATTTTGGAAAATAATTGTTATTTGCAATTAAAAAACGAACATTATCAGAAGATGGAAGTAGTTACTTAGTTTCATGATCAAAATGTAGTAGCGCCAATTTTAGTGCTGTGTTAAATGTAGTTGAACTATTATTACACTGGTTAGCCTGTGTGGACGGACAATGACTGAGTCAGGAATCAAGGTTAGAGGGGTGCAAAGTATAATTTACCATAAGATGAGGGGGGGGGGGGAAGTTCAAATGGATTGAAAATTGGGTGTTCAAATAGGTAAGGGTTTTTTGCAAATTATATTGCTAATGATGATTGCTATGATATTTGCTGATGTATCTTTTTTGTATTCTATGTTATTTGTTGTCAATGCGGGGTAATTAGGAGTATATAAGACGCCTGGCATTTGAAATACTTTTTTTTTGGAAGACTGGCATTTGAAATACACATGCACAAATTAGGGAAGTTAGATAAGTTTCAGGATTGCGCTGATAAAAATCTGGATATTCAAGTATCACTGTTATGTGTATCAGGTTAATGGCTGCTTATCTTACTTCGACAAAGTTCCTGATGGATTCTATTCAATTCATGGACTAAATTCATATGTCTGGATTGTGTGCACTGATCTGCATGAACATGGTCGAATTCCATCAATTGAATCTCTAAGATCTGTTGATCCAAATGTCAAATTTCCACTAAAAGTGATAGTGGTTGACCGACGAAGTGATCCTGGCTTAAAGGAACTCCAAAATAGAGCCCACAACATTTCTTGTAGTTGCATAACCCCAAAAGAAGTAGTCGATCAGTTAGCCAAGCTTGTATGCACTCGCATGGGGTGAGTCATGTAACCCATGAACGCACAAATTTCCGACATTCATGCAATTTTGTTGCACATTGGTTATGAGT
The DNA here is from genome assembly GCA_958450335.1 of Hibiscus tridactylites. NCBI lineage: Eukaryota > Viridiplantae > Streptophyta > Magnoliopsida > Malvales > Malvaceae > Hibiscus > Hibiscus tridactylites. The sequence goes on along the minus strand of OY288271.1, from coordinate 26,414,892 downwards.
TGTTTTATTTCTTTCCCAGGGGTTCATCCATTACTGGAGAGGATGACTTTGTTTCCCTTTGGAGGCAGTGCAGTGACGATTTAAAAGATTGCTTAGGTTCAGTTGTGCTTCCTATAGGAAGCCTATCTGTTGGCCTTTGCAGACATCGAGCCTTACTATTCAAAGTAAGGGTCTTAACATTTTATGGTGTTTAATTTCATCTGAGAGGTTACATAGTATTTTTGGTTTTAGTTATAGTTAACACGGTAAGACTTCACTTTTCTTTTGCCAAAGTTTACGACTTTGCTTTTTCTTTTGCCAAAGATTATACGACTTCACTACATCTAAGTAGGAGCAAGTTCCTTTTATAAAACGTGTTCCCCTTGAAGAGGTGAGGATTCAGTCACGGTTCAACTATAATTTGTGCAGGTGCTAGCAGACACTATTGATCTACCATGTCGAATTGCGAAGGGCTGCAAATATTGTAAAAGAGATGATGCTTCCTCCTGCCTTGTTCGCTTTGGACTTGACAGGTAGCTTAATCACCGTGGTATTTTTTTGCATAGTCCTTTTTTATTTTTTATTCTTTAAAAATTGTGATTCTCTTTTGGGTTGATTTGTGTTTGAATGCCAATATTTTACTGACAAAACAAACCTAGCAAGTTTTTTAATTGTTGCCATGTGAAAACTAATTTTTTACCTCACTTGCATGGTGGCTCTGCATTGCTTATTGCGGCTCATACTTCATTTTTTCTATGATTTGTGAAAAAGTTAATTTGTAACTTATCTTGGTAAAATATTTGCTGTTTGCAAGAAAATTTTCACCTAGCCTATCTTTGTGATTTCAGGGAGTATCTTGTTGATTTAATTGGGAACCCAGGTTACTTATGCGAGCCTGATTCCTTGCTCAATGGTCCATCTTCCATCTCAATTTCTTCCCCATTGCGTTTTCCATGTCTCGAACCAGCTATAGCTGCCATTGATTTCAGGTCATTGGCCAAACAGTACTTTTCGGACAGTGAATCACTTAATCTTGTATTTGATGTTGCTCCAGCAGGTAAAGTTTCAGTTACCATCTATTTAAACTCCAAATCACTTGTTAATAATCAGAGACAGGAAATAGGGAGAAAGACTGATTCATTCTTTATGTATAAAACTCAGAAATTACAAGGTATTTATACAAGAAGGTACATATCCAAGGCAACTAGCCAAGCTGTCAAAAATAATTATAGAATAGAGTTCCTAATTGTTGGTAAATTAATCCTAAAAAGTCAGTAACTTAGGATTTGAATAAGTAATCAATCCTTCCTTTTCAATTGATTCTCTGTAGAACATAACACTTGCATGGCTTTCTTCTTGCTAGACCTGAGAATATGTTTCCTCGAGAAAAGGAAAAGGGATTTGTCCAAGTTCCTGAACCCGGATTTGATCATATTCATTGTTCAACCCAGCTAAGAAATTATAGACCCATTCCTTTGCAATCAATTTTTGAAACTTCAAAAAATCTCCAGTATAGTCTGCTTGGAAGTCCTGATAATAATCTAGTTTCTGCCACAAACTACTGAGAAATTGTGTCTCACATTGCTTAGTGTTGTGAACTTTGTTCTGGATTGCATAGATTTGAGCATCATTCCAAACTTGTATGTAAGGGCAGCTGGCTTCAATATTTTTGCTCTAGTATCAAGCAACAAATATGTCCTGGAAACGTGTGATTCCATTGAATTGTTCTCTTTGGGCCTTTTTAGATGTCCAGTAATATACCCTTGCAGTCCTCTGGCCTTGATGAACAAGAAATATGATTGTCACCACGTAAGATAGTTGTTCCCATCGATAAAAAATAATAAGGCAGAAAAAATAACCCAAGAAAAAAGGACTTGCAAAAAACCCAAAAAATAGCTTCAAGGAAAAAAGCCAAACTAGCACCAAAAACAGTAGGGGAGGCCGGAAAATTCCCAAGGAAGTCTATGCTGATGGGAGAAACCACCTCCACGGAGGTTTGCGTCATGTGCGTCATGAGGCTTGCATGTAGAGAGACGGTCGGTCTCTTGGGTTTTGCTGGAAATGGGGCTGAGGCCTGAGGGTCTCCTAAGGGTGGCGGGGAGAAGAAATAACTAGGTTAAGGGTGTAAGTACCAAATTCATGTTTTCTATGGTTTGAGTGAATCAAATTTTGGTCCCTAAATTGGAATTCTAAGCTACATAAATAAAATAGGGAGAAAGAATGATTCACTCTTTATGTATAAACCTCAGAAATTACAAGGTATTTGTACATGATGATAGTCACCACCTATCTAAGGCAACTAACTAAGCTGTCAAAGGAATACTTGCAGAATGAAATCCATAATTGTTAGTTAATTAATCCCAAAAAGTCTGTAACTGATGATTGCATAAGCTGTAATAGCTGTTATATAATAAATATCACTAGATCTTGTATTTGTATGTTGCTCCAGCAGGTAGAGTTTCAGTTATTATCTATATAAAGCACTTTAATGAATGCCCTTTATTTGCTTTGAGATTATAGCCTTTAGCCTTTCACTTGGCCTGAAGCATGTAGTTTCTTTGAGCATCTGCTAGGGAATGCAGAAAGATTTTTCATATTTGGTGAAGTGCCTTCATTGGTATGCTGTAGGTTAAAGTTTGAGTGCTCTGTTTCAAGTTTTTATAATTTTTTTTGGCATCTTCCCAGATGAAAGTGATGGATGATGCTTCTGTGCCAGTAACTGTGTTCTATTTTATCAGTTCTTTAAGAATCTTCTACTGAAATTTTAGGCACGAGCTTCTGTTGAGAATTTTTTCCTGGAGCCTGATTCAAGCTTTGTCTAAATGTTGCTTTGAGTTACTCGGGAAAACCCGAAATGTGACTGGCTGTGTTTTCCGTAGAAGATTTGTCTAAATGTTTTTTATGGGGAAAACCAGATGCGTTTCTATATCTGCAAATACATTAAAATTTTGTTAATGAACACTGGGATGTGTTTTTTTTGAGAAATAGTCTTCATATGAACTATGTTTGTGACTTCAAAATATAATGCCTTTTTCTAGGGATTCAGCCATAACTATGTAAATTTTATGAGGTTCAACTTCTGATTCCGTATTCATCTGGTGTCTAATTAAGCTCTAGTTTGACATTTCAGGTGCTACTACAGATGAAGAAAATTTTAGATTCTCTCTTTATCCTAATAATCTTGATAAGATTGGCACAGAGAGAAATAAGCTTATGCAGATCTCAAGTAATATGGATGGTATCTCACCGTTGCCCCGACCTCCTAACAATGCTCGGCCAACTTCTCATGATAGAGATTCCCAGTATTCTCAGCCGATGGGGGGTGTGGCTAAGGATTCAAGGTTTACTGAGGGCAGTCAGCTTGTACCTAGCAAACCAAGTAGGGAACTTGCCCTTGAAGTTGATGATTTGGATATCCCGTGGGATGACCTTGTTTTAAGAGAGAGAATTGGTGCTGGTATTATCTGGGCCCCCTTTCTTTGAAGATTTTTACAGTATAGAGACCCTCTATTATGCTCATAATCCATGCAGTTGTTGTTCTACAAGTGTACTTAGGTTTATACATTGTTCTTTTCAGGTTCTTTTGGAACTGTCCATCGTGCTGAATGGAATGGCTCGGTAAGAATCCTTTTGATTATTGTATTATTTGTTAAAGTTAACTGTTATAGAAGTTTTATATTTGATATTTTTTGTGCCATGTTCATACTTCACGGTTAACATCTGCTTTCTTGTATTTCAAAATTCTTGCCGTCTTTGTAATCCTAGGACCAGGCCTAGAAGAAAAGACCGAATTTAGGAAGTTATGATTGAAAACCTAACCGTCAAGAAAACCAAATTTAAGAATTATATAATAAATAAAACAAAAATGTCATAAATAATATTCGAATATTTAATAAAAATCTCTTAATAAAAATCACAACAGATGAATGCTAAAAACAATCCCAAAACATAAATAGTCTCAAAGTATGAAGTTACATCAATGTCTCAATATAATAAATAATAATCCGAATAACTAAAAATAGTTTCGTACTGAATAATAAAATAATTAGATAAAAGGTGAGATCCTCCAAGTATCACGTCGCGTAAAGTCCAAAGATATCTCTATAAGAGGAACTATGGGGAAGTAAGCTAAAGAGCTTAGTGTCTCTCTAAAGTGCAAGAAAACCATAGTCGTAAAATATAATAATATTTTCTTAAAATTCTTTAAAACATAAATTAAATGATACAATATCACAAGCGTAATACAATGTACCCATCTATGTCTGCCAAATATGAGGAAGGTTCTCATAACCTCCTCGCTACGTCCGCCATCCGAAGTGGAATTCAGCCCGAAGTGCAAAACCATTGAACTTCCTCCTTACAAATCCCAACCCATGCTCATACATATATGATGTTTAAAATTCAAGTTTCATAAAACCCAATTCTATAAATCCGATATTCTATAAACATAATTCATAAATTTTAGTCCATAAATTCATAAATCATAGTTCATTATATCCGATATTTCATAAAACAAATGTCCCATAAATCATAATTAAAAACACATTCTGAAATCGTATGCACGTGATGTCAACCATACAAGCCATAATGCAGATCATAATCAAGCAAAGTGTAAAATCATATAAAAATTATTTTATGTATAGCGCCGGAAGAAAACACACCTTAGCCAAAGCAAAACTCAACCTATTGAATATTGTGTCTCTCACGATCAGAAGCATTGGGTTTAGCTGTATCAGAACCTATACGAATGATCCTATATTAGTACTATTATCACTATGACCAATAAGTTAATTTTATATACTTATCTAACGAAATTTAATGATACAAGAATACTTATCTGATTCGATAAGTTGATCTTCAAATCAATCGAAGATATAGTTAAATTGAGCGGTGCCAGAGGCTCAGCTGGGTTTGGTCGAATTACATAAATAAAAAGAAAGAAAAGGAAGATGTGTTTTGAATATAAATCGAGAGAGGGAGAGGGAAAGACCGGCTGCGACAAAAGAAACAAAATTGCAGGCGAAAGGTGGCTTATAACCAAAATTTTGGATAAATTACAAGATAAGTCCTTGTACTTTTCTATGGTTCACAAAATAGGTACCTAATATCAATTCTTTATAAAAAGGTCGCTAAATTCGTTTAAAAATTCAATTAATTCCCAAATTTCTCAATTAGGGTTTCATATTTAAATTCCCAATTTATAGTGTTATGAATTTAGGGATTTCAAAATTAGGGTTTTTAAATGAGAGATATTTCGAATCTAGGGATTACAATTTTGGCGTAATTTTCCCCTTAGGAATGAGAAAATGCAGCATTAGTCATGTATATTTGATAAATGAAAGTACATAAATTCAGTAACATGTTCTGTAATTGTGAGCATTGATTTAGGAGTTGGGGGGTATTAAGGAATTTTAGTCTTCCATAATATGGTGAATTTTAGATTTTCTATAATATGGTGTTCCATGCAGTCAACTTTAGGCACGAAATCTAGGTTATCATTTTTTTTCTTTCTCATCTTTGGATCAATTTCTACACTATAATGCTAAGATTCAAACTGAAATGGGCTTGAATCTTAGAAACCCTTTCTCACTGTTGTTCACTTCAGCTCACATCATTTGACCATTGAAACTCAACTCTCAATTCCAAATCATTAATTTTGACACTGTTTTTGCACGTTGTAGTACCAGACACCTGTTATTTTGTAGACTTTTCTAAACCAGCTTTCAGTCTATTTCCGACATGCTCATTCTCTTTTAGCTATATCCATGAATGGAAAAGGGTTTTCTATAAGGTTAATCTGGAAACACACCTGGATTTGTATGTGGTTATAGTACAAGGTATTTGTTGGGTCAATTTCTAATTTGCTTAGCAAAGAATCTTCCACAGGGCCTATAGTTTCAATCGTCTGTTTTGGTAAACGTCTTTTAGTCACCTGTTTGCTACCTTTTTGTTGTAAGAATTAACTTGGTCTTTATCTTATTTTATTTTGGAATTTGGTCCATTTTCTGTGATATTTCTACTTTCAAGTATCCATTGCCGTTGGACTCCCTGATGTATTTCATCTTAGACTAATTTGCAATTGCATGAAATTTGATATTTGGTTGTGTAGTTTACAATTCCTGTAAATGTAAGTAAACATTATTTTAATTACAGGATGTTGCTGTGAAAATTCTCATGGAACAAGACTTGTATGCTGAACGCTTCAAAGAATTTTTGAGGGAGGTATGAATTGGGTGACAATTAGGGCAGACTTTGTTCATGAGATTAATGAAATCATTAATTATACATTCATGTTCTTGATATGATTTGTAATTTCACCCAATTTTTTTGTTAGGTGGCAATAATGAAACGTCTACGTCATCCAAACATTGTTCTTTTTATGGGAGCTGTTACTCAGCCACCAAACTTGTCCATAGTGACAGAATACTTATCAAGGTTTGTTGTTACTGCTTTAATCTTCATCTTCCATTTTTTAATACCCTTGCATTTAAAAAAGAAAGAAGGGAAAAGTTCGTCTTCATCATAAAACTTAACTCACGTCAGAGGTTGAATTGTTAATCTTGCAGAGGTAGCTTGTTTAGGCTTTTGCATAAGCCTGGTGTGAGGGAGGTGTTGGATGAGAGGCGGCGGTTGAGTATGGCTTATGATGTGGTGGGTATTCAAAGGATTTACTTTCTTTTGTCTTTTTCTTTCCTGGACCTCACATTGTATAATCCGTATATTTTGTTTATTTGACTGGTCTAAATCACCACCGCCTTTTTTACACACAGGCAAAGGGAATGAATTATCTTCATAGACACAATCCTCCTATTGTTCATAGAGATTTGAAGTCTCCCAATCTATTAGTTGATAAAAAATATACTGTAAAGGTAAGACCCTGAATGTTTTGCTGAATTGTATAATGTTTTCGCCTAATGGTCTAGTGATAATGAACATAAATATTTTTCCATTTTGTTTACGTATTTTTTTCATGGATGCAATGCTAAGTGATTGACTTTTGCAGATGGTGGAATCTAGGTAGTTCTTAACCATTTTTATGCTGTTACAAATGGTAAATGTAGCCATGGTTAATAACAGTTTATCAATTAGTGTTCTGGGATCATATCCGGCACCGTGTATAGACGGCACCAACTTCGTTTATTGTCATATACTTTGATGCCTTGTTTGTAACTTATATCCAGTACCATTTTAGTTCTTTTCTTAAAGAACATTTTTCAGTTTTGGGCATGTCCGATTGTCTGTGGGTTGATATTGCAATGTTCAGAAATTTGTTTAGTCAAGAGGGGATCTCTTGGGCTCTGACTAAGGAAAAGTAGTTGTGTTACACAATTTCCTGGACTCCTGCTTGCTGTTACATTTTTATGGTGATTTTAGCACAGTTACGATGTGGTTTTTCTATATTCTGTTGAAGTCCTTGTTGATACAGTTTCCAGTTTGTGGATTGCAAGTTTAGTTGCTCTGTGTAACTTGTACTAAATAGTGAAGCAGTTTCAAATTTCTTGTACATCTGTAACTTCACATAAATCTTCCTCACATTGCCTGTTTTGTACATTCAGGTTTGTGATTTTGGGCTTTCTCGATTGAAGGCAAACACATTTCTTTCATCCAAGTCGGCAGCTGGAACTGTAAGTTTCATAGATTCTTAATGAAGTCTATTGTATTTATATTGAACTTACCATAGTTCAATCAATATTTATGCTGCAATACTAAATACTGTGTACTTTTTATACTAGCCTGAGTGGATGGCTCCTGAAGTTCTTCGTGATGAGCCATCAAACGAGAAGTCTGATGTATACAGTTTTGGTGTAATTTTGTGGGAACTTGCAACGTTGCAACAACCATGGGGCAACTTAAATCCAGCACAGGTTTGTAGCATCTTGACTCCACAAATATCTCATTTTGCTGATCATTCGGCTTTGATGAGCTTGGCAAGTAGTATCTTGAAATCATTGTTATGGTTTTCCCTTAAGGTAGCACTTTATTTGTTCCTAGTTTGTCGGAATAATTATAAGATGGCAAGAGAAATTTCTTAGAGAACAAACCAAGTTTTTAAGCACCATGAACAGTGTTGTACAACCTGAGGTATAGATGGTATGCTTGAATGACAATTGAATGATGAACTATCTTAATCTTTATGCTGAATGCAGACATCTCATATTGAGATAAATTTCAAATTTGTCTACATGGTACACCAGGACCTCAAGTTTTGTGCCTTTGAAAACATTGTGAAGCTCATTGCAAAAGGCACAAGCTCTTTATGACTTTAGCAGCTTGCTATGAAATAGATGTACTTTGCACTTTATGGATTAACATAGTTGATGCCCCTCTTTGAACAAATTAGTATTTTTGTACGTTTAATACCTTTAAAATTGAGGTTTTCCGCTACCCAAACTATTGTTTAAATTTGTGTAATTGTCATGTGAGGAGCTAAATTCCTAACAAGCGTAGTTCAATGTAAATGCGCCTCGTAGGTTGTAGCAGCTGTTGGTTTCAAGGGCAAAAGGCCTGATATCCCACGTGATTTGAACCCTCACGTGGCTGCCATAATTCAAGAATGCTGGGCCAAGTAAGTCTTGCATTCTTTTCTTATACGGAGCCTGTTAAGCAAATATTACTGTTATCCCATATTAATTGTTGATTAAAATGCAGTGAGCCTTGGAAGCGTCCTTCATTCTCCAACATCATGGAACGGTTGAAATCACTGATTAAACCTTCCACCCCCCAACCAGGGCATCCCGATGTGCCATTGCTTGCCTGAATGGGCATGTACTTCATGCACATAATACAGTATTCTTTTTGACATTATATGCCTTTCAAAGGTACATGCTAAATAAATAAAGGTACGCGCTTCTAAACACATTCAGTTTCAGAATTAGCAACATAACATAAGGATTGTTTTTCATAGTTGGATGAAGAATTTCCTTTAAAGTTGTATTGCTCATGCAGAGGCCAGAGGGACATGTTTGTGCTGATTGCTGCATATGCATGTTGTGTTGCATTGTTTACATGATTTATGATGTTTGACTGACTCCATTGTTGTGTTCACCTGATGCAGAATCGAGTGTTGTGCATGCCTGTTCTGATATTGGGAGCTGTCAAAAGGGGTTGTTGTTGATTACGTCTTGCAAAAGATGATAGAACTTTGAAAAGCAATTAGGGGAACAAGTTGTAATATAGTGTCTCAGAATTTTGTATGTAAAGACTTAACTTAAATAGATCAAGGACTGAATTGATCCACTCCCTACATTACAGGGATGTCTTAGGCACAATCAGTTTTCTTTTTAGAAAAGGAACATGTTTCCTTATCCCCCCCGAGTGGTGAAGGGCCTATAATTCTGTTCAGTCTCAGTCTCACCTTAAAGTAAAACTCCCAACACCCCATGGCCAGGGGATTGGAAATCAAAGGAATATGCACCCCAAACCCCAAATTGACTGACAACCCCCGCCCCTCATTCACCCAAGAGATCTATGAGGTTGAATGAAACAATTGCATTCGACTGAGAAAAGAAACACCTGTTGTTCTAAATCCATTTACAAACATAATAACACAAAGAATATAATTTACTCTAAAATTCATTATTCCAAATTCCAATGATAGAATTCCCCATGTCTCAACACTGACTCTTTTGATGATTACTTAAACGCCAACTTTTGTTCCCTCCATCTAAAAAAAAGGATTTCGACTCTATCATTATTAGATTTGAGAAAAACATTTACAATCATTACCAAATTACCCTGAGTAGTAAATTATGTTGAAATAATACTCTTGGTCACTTATAAAATATCATTGAACTTTTAATTTTATTACAGTCACTAGCCCGTTTTAACCTTCAATTATAACTAAAATTCTAAGTTTGGTATTTCTTTTAATATTTCTAAAGTGATAATTCCAAAGATTTAATAAAAAAACAGAAACTATTCTTAAAAATTTTAAAATTATAATTTGTTTTAAAATTTATAGAAGTAGGTTTTAAATTATAATTTTTAAAATTATAAAAATCCAACTAAATTTGTATATAGTGAAGTATTTCACGAATGGGGTTTCAACAAATAATCATGAATATATTACTTTTTTTTCCCGGTTCACTATTTTATTTGTTACATCCTTTACCTGGTCCAGAAGAAAATCGAGTCGGATGTGTCACCAAAATTGAAACAAAGAATAGAATAATCAAATTCAAACAAAACACACACAAACCAAAGAAGATTACACATTGTTGAAAAGATAACAGCTATGTAATTCTGGTTTAGACATTAGAGTTCAAATTTTGCAAAGTTTCAAAAGTCTAAGGACTAAAGTGTAAATTTCTAAAAGTTTAGGGACTTGTTTGTAAATTTTTATCAACACATACTCTTATAGGTTTGGGTCCTATTATGGCTTATACAAGAAGAAAAGTATGAACAATAAGGTTAATTTTTAACATGTAGGGATTAAACAATGAAGTTTCAAGATTTTAGGGACTTATTTATAAATTTCTATAAGTTTCAAGAATCACATGAATGTTCATTTTATTAATAGGTGTTATTATTAATCTAATGTTCATCTCAAAACTTGAATATAAAAAGACGACGACTGAATCGGAGTTCAATTGAATAAATTATGAAATAATGACCAAAACGTAAAAATTCAATATTATTAGGAAAGGTTTTGAAACCGTTGAAGGTTTCGATACTTATTTGTATGGTTTTGAAACTTTTGTCCCATTTCACCAAAATATGTCATTTTAGGTCATTTCTAACCCCTAAATATCACCTTTATAAATAAGTTACTTCAATACCAAATCTTAAGCATAAAAAATGCACTAACATGAATTTATCAATGAGGACATCACACAAACTCGTAGAACATAACATGTTATAGTAGATTTTCAATCAATAAAACCAAATTAATTCTTAATATTGTCAAACTTGCCAACCATTTCATGACTTATTAATTTAGATGTACCTTGTTCCTTACCAACATATACAAAGTAGTAAATAAAACATATCATGCATAACTCACATCATGGAAAACATTTAACACACAAGACTTACCTTAACTAATTTTCATATACATACTCATTTCAAACCCTTAACTAAAATCATATCATAGCAAAACCAATATAACCATTAGGGTTGTAAAAACAAGTCAGGACCTGAAAACTTGCCTGAAACCTGCTCGAGTCAAAACTTGATTTGACCTGAAAATTCGATGATCCGAACCCGAACTTTAACTGACTGTTGTTGACCCGAACCCGAGTTGAACCTGTTACTGTAGCAACCGAACCCGATTTGTGTCCGACTGAAAACGACCCGAACCCGAATCTGACCTGTTAATTTTGACCTGAAACCCGACCTGCATCCGACTGAAACAAACCCGAACCCGAGACCGACCTGGCAAATTACCTGATATTATCCGACTGAATCGACCCGATATCCGATTTTACTCGACCTGTTTTGAACCGACCTGTTAATAGACCCGACCTATTTTGAACCTGAACTGTTGTTGACCTGAACTAATGTAGACCTTGCTAAAAATGTTAAAAAATTCAAGTGTAAACTGTTCATTATAAACTTAATAAATTTTTAGTAGATTATGTTAATTTCATTACTTGGAAAATTTTTATCTTTCATTATACTTAAAAATTTGTCTTAATTTGTAACTACATTATGTATAGTAAAATTATATACTTATAAATTTGTTTAAGTATAAAAATATATATTATGTATAATAAAATTATATACTTAAAAGATTTGTCATAATTTTTACTAAGTATATAATATATTAGTAATATATAGATAATATAATATATTAAACTTATTATGATTTAATATATAATATATATTATGTTAACTTTATTATGTTCATAAATTTTATTATGTTCATAAAATTGAAATAAATACAAAATATAAGTTATTATTATATTTAACATAAAGTTAATGTTATTATACTTATATGACATGTGAAACAATTGTCTTTCAAATATATAATGTATTTTAGATGAGCCCCTAAAACCAATAATGTATAAATAATATATATATATAAACTTATAAGTTATAAGTTATATAATGTATTTATAATATAATAATTAATAATAAATAATAATTAGTAATAGTTTGGGCCTTAGGCCTTGGGCCTTTGGGCTCAAATCCCACCACCCATTTATTCGAGATGAGCCCCTAAAACTTATAATGTATAAATATAATATATATATGGAATAGGATCAAATTACACTGTGTAAAACTCTCTAAGTTTTACACGTTTTTTGGATCGTTGGATGAGTGAAACGGATGGATGAGATTATCAATAAAATATGTGAAGATTATCACTTGGGAATTAAAAACACGGAGTTAATCTCAACCATCCATTTTTCTCATCCAATGATCCAAAAAACGTGTAAAACTTAAAGTGTTTTACACCGTGTAACTTGATCCTAACTCTCTCTCTCTCTATATATAAACTTATAAGTTATATAATGTATTTATAATATAATAAATAATAATTAGTAATAGTATAGACCTTGGGCCTTTGGGCTCATATCCCACCACCCATTTATTTGAGATGGGCCCATAAAACCTATATGTATATATATATATATATTATAAACTTATAACTTATAATTTAAATAATGTATTTATAATATAATAATAAATAATAAATAATAATTAGTAATAGTTTGAGCCTTGAGCCTTTGGGCTCATATCCCACCACCCATTTATTTGAGATGGACCCCTAAAACCTATAATGTATAAATATAATATATATATATATATATATATATATATATATATATATAAACTTATAACTTATAACTTATAAGTTATATAATGTATTTATAATATAACAATTAATAATAAATAATAATTAGTAATAGTTTGGGCCTTGGGCCTTTGGGCTCATATCCACCACCCATTTATTTGAGATGACACTCTAAAACCTATAATGTATAACTAATATATATATAAACTTCTAACTTATAAGTTATAAGTTATATAATGTATTTATAATATAACAATTAATAATAAATAATAATTAGTAATGGTTTGGGCCTTAGGCCTTTGGGCTCATATCCCACCACCCATTTATTTGAGATGGGCCCCTAAAACCTATAATGTATAAATATAATATATATATATAAACTTATAACTTATAATTTATATAATGCATTTATAATATAATAATTAATAATAAATAATAATTAGTAATAGTTTGGTCCTTGGGCCTTTGGGCTCATATCCCACCACCCATTTATTTGAGATGGGCCCCTAAAACCTATAATGTATAAATATAATATATACATATATATATAAACTTATAAGTTATATAATGTATTTATAATATAATAAATAATAATTAGTAATAGTTTAGACCTTGGGCCTTTGGGCTCATATCCCACCACCCATTTATTTGAGATGGGCCCATAAAACCTATAATATATATATATTATATAAACTTATAACTTATAATTTAAATAATGTATTTATAATATAATAATTAATAATAAATAATAATTAGTAATAGTTTGGGCCTTGGGCCTTTGGGCTCATATCCCCCACCCATTTATTTGAGATGGGCCCCTAAAACCTATAATGTATAAATATAATATATATATATATATATGTATATATATATAAACTTATAACTTACAAGTTATAATTTATATAATGTATTTATAATATAACAATTAATAATAAATAATAATTAGTAATAGTTTGGGCCTTGGGCCTTTGGGCTCATATCCCACCACCCATTTATTTGAGATGGCCATCTAAAACCTATAATGTATAAATAATATATTTATATATAAACTTATAACTTATAAGTTATAAGTTATATAATGTATTTATAATATAACAATTAATAATAAATAATAATTAGTAATAGTTTGGGCCTTAGGCCTTTGGGCTCATATCCCACCACCCATTTATTTGAGATGGGCCCCTAAAACCTATAATGTATATATATATATATATATATATATATATATATATATATATATATATATATATATATATATATATATATATAAACTTATAACTTATAATTTATATAATGTATTTATAATATAATAATTAGTAATAGTTTGGGCCTTGGGCCTTTGGGCTCATATCCCACCACCCATTTATTTGAGATGGGTCCCTAAAACCTATAATGTATAAATATAATATATATATATTATACATATATATATATATAAACTTATAACTTATAATTTATATAATGTATTTATAATATAATAATTAATAATAAATAATAATTAGTAATAGTTTGGGCCTTGAGCCTTTGGGCTCATATCCCACCACCTATTTATTTTAGATGGGCCCCTAAAACTTATAATGTATAAATATAATATATATATATATATATATATATATAACATATAACTTATAAGTTATATAATGTATTTATAAAATATAATGATTAATAATAAATAATAATTAGTAATAGTTTGGGCCTTGTGCCTTTGGGCTCATATCCCACCACCCATTTATTTGAGATGGGACCCTAAAACCTATAATGTATATATATATAAACTTATAACTTATAAGTTATATAATGTATTTATAACATAATAATTAATAATAAATAATAATTAATAATAGTTTGGGCCTTGGGCCTTTGGGCTCATATCCCACCAATCATTTATTTTAGATGGGCCCCTAAAACCTATAATGTATAAATAATATATATATATAAATTTATAACTTATAATTTATATAAAATATTTATAATATAATAATTAATAATAAATAATAATTAGTAATAGTTTGGGCTTTGAGCCTTTGGGCTCATATCCCACCAACCATTTATTTGAGATGGGCCCCTAAAACCTATAATGTATAAATATAATATATATATATATATAAACTTATAACTTATAATTTATAATATAATAATAAATAATAATTAGTAATAGTTTGGGCTTTGAGCCTTTGGGCTCATACCCTACCACCCATTTATTTGAGATGGGCCCCTAAAACCTATAATGTATAAATATAATATATATATATATATATATATTATATAAACTTATAACTTATAATTTATATAATTATTTATAATATAATAATTAATAATAAATAATAATTAGTAATAGTTTGGGCCTTGGGCCTTTGGGCTCATATCCCACCACCCATTTATTTGAGATGGGCCCTTAAAACCTATAATGTATAAATATAATATATATATATATATATATAAACTTATAACTTATAATTTATATAATGTATTTATAATATAATAATTATTAATAAATAATAATTAGTAATAGTTTGGCCTTTAGGCTCATATCCCACCACCCATTTATTTTAGATGAGCCACTAAAACCTATAATGTATAAATATAATATATATATATATATATTTATATAAACTTAGAACTTATAATTTATATAATAATTAATAATAAATATTAATTAGTAATAGTTTGGGCCGTGGGCCTTTGGGCTCTTATCCCACCACACATTTATTTTAGAACGGCCCCTAAAACCTATAATGTGTAAATATAATATATATATATATATATATATATATAAACTTATACCTTATAATTTATATAATGTATTTATAATATAATAAATAATAATAAATAATAAATAGTAATAGTTTGGGCCTTGGGTCTTTAGGCTCATATCGCACCACCCATTTATTTTAGATAGGCCCCTAAAACCTATAATGTATAATAATATATATATATATATAAACTTATAACTTATAAGTTATATAATGTATTTAAAATATAATAATTAATAATAAATAATAATTAGTAATAGTTTTGGTCTTTGGGCTCGTATCCCACCACCCATTTATTTGAGATGGACCCATAAAACCTATAATGTATAAATATATATATATATATATATATATATATATATATATATATATAAACTTATAACTTCTACGTTATAAGTTATATAATGTATTTATAATATAATAATTAATAATAAATAATAATTAGTAATAGTTTGGGCCTTTGAGCTCATATCCCACCACCCATTTATTTTAGATGGGCCCTAAAACCTATAATGTATAAATAATATATATATATATCTTATAACTTATAAGTTATATAATGTATTTATAATATAATAATTAATAATAATTAGTAATAGTTTAGGCCTTTGGGCTCATATCCCACCACCAATTTATTTGAGATGACCCCTAAAACCTATAATGTATAAATAATATATATATATACATATAAACTTATAACTTATAAGTTATATAATATATTTATAATGTAATAATTAATAATAAATAATAATTAGTAATAGTTTGGGCCTTGGGCCTTTGGGCTCATATCCCACCACCCATTTATTTTAGATGGGCCCTAAAACCTATAATGTATAAATATAATATATATATATATATATATATATATATATAAACTTATAACTTATAAGTTATATAATGTATTTATAATATGGATTAATATCCTATACACTGGCGGTGGAAAGTTTTTATTTCCACAAGCGCCTCAATTATATGGTTTAGGGTTAGTGTTTAGGGTTTAGAGTTTATGGGTTTTAGTGTAAAAGTTTAGAATTTAGGGTTCATGTTTAGAATTTAAGAATTAGGGTTAGAATTTAGGGTTTAGGGTTAGGGTTTAGTTTTAGGGTAATATGGGTGGGGATTTAGGTTTTAACCTATAAACCCTAAATTTTAACCCTAAACCCAAAATTATATCAACAATCCCTAAATTCAAAACTACTACACTTATACCCCTAAATTTTAAACCCTAAACGAAGTCCCTAACCCCTAAAACTAAGGCGCTTGTGTAAAAAAGTTTACACAAGCGCTTGTGTATAGAACAATTACCCTTATAATATAATAATTAATGATAAATAATAATTAGTTATAGTTTGGGCATTGGGCCTTTGGGTTCATATCCCACCACCCATTTATAATAATTAATAATATCAATAATAAATAATAATTATTAATTGTTGGGCTTTGGACTAAATATTTTAGATGGGCTAAATATAATAATTATTAATAATTATTAATTGTTGGGCGGAAAATTAATATATATGGACGGGAAAATTTATTTTGAAACCGCTCAATTCTCAAATTGAATTTCAATTTGGGGTAAATTATAAATAAAGCCCTTTATATTATATATGTTTTTTATTCAAGCCCTTTAAGTTTTAATTCAATTCAATTGAGTCCTTAAAACTTTATTTTTACTTCAAATTAACTCTTATTTATTATTTTTTAACTATAGTCCATAAAACTTTGTTTTTATTCAAAATTGAGCCTATTATAGTCCATAAAACTTTATTTTAGTCCAAATTAGCTCTTATTTATTATTATTTTTCACTATAGTCCATAAAACTTTGTTTTTATTCAAAATTGTTCATTTCTGGTGAACCTGAATTAACCCGAACTGAAATGAACCCGACGACCTAAAATTACCCGACCTGAAATGAACCCGACCTGAAATGAAACCGAACTGAAATGAACCCGACCTGAAATTTACCCGACCTGCAATTTACCTGCCAATTAACTGATTTTACCCGACCTGTTTTTACCCGATCTGCAACGAGTTTGACCTGAAATGGACCCGACCTGAAAATTGACCCGACCTGCAAATTACCCGACTGCAATGGACCCGCACTCGACCCGAGTCGAGTCAAAAATTATTTTTTTACCTAAAATGACCTGTATCCGATTTTACCCGACCTGACAGAACCCGACCTGAAACCTGTCCGATTACCTGTTTTTACATCCCTAATAACCATCCACACATCATATTATATGATGTAATTGATCTCACAAACATAAAGAGTCATAGAACTAGAATGACAATAAGACTAGACTTAACATTATTCATTAACATATATCATTTTCATACTTTCTATTTCAAACACTTAGACATAGTATTAAACTTTAATTTCTTCCATTCAAATTGTAATATTATCATTTAGTTTCTTGGATCATAAATAACATAACGATACTCGAATTCCACCAATTGTCTTCAATTTAAATGAGAATGGTCTTCCTTTTATTGTGTTAAATAACCAACATAACATCCCTCATGTTGTCACCACATAAGAATCATAATCTTTGAGTCGTAATCTAATCTCGTACATGAATTTAATGAATTCTATAACATGCCAATTGTACTTTAAATTATCTTGTATCCAAGATGATCATAGTTCATCATTTAATTCATAAATGAGCTTATAGTTCCAAAGTATCATATAACATAGCATGAATCATGAAGCTCCATGACTGGGCATATTATCAAAATTATAGCATATTTCATAATTGAGCTTCTAGGTCCAAAGCACGATATTATAATTTATAGTGAGCTTGAAAAGCTCCAAAGTTTATCATATTTATGTATTCTTTTCATAAAACATAATTTATTTACAAAGAAAACTATTCACATGATATCATATACTTATTTATAAAACATGAATTAACAAATAAGCTCACCAAATTTACCAATGTCGTAATATTGTTGTTGTTTAAAGTTCACTTGACTGCCCACAAGTTACATGTATATATATGAGTTATGATTTATTTACCCAACATAGAATTATTTAGCTTCACTTTTACTTGTAAATATTTTTAAAGGAAAATTGATTATATAATATTATATGTTTAGTTCGTAGGGTTTAAGGTTTGAATTTAGTGTTTAGAATTTATATTTATGAATTCAAAATTTAGTTTTTAAAAAATAAATATATAAAATTGTGTATTTTTTAGGCAACATATATTATACTTATGCAAAATAAATTTATTTAGCTTTATTTTCACTCAATAAATATTTTTAAGAGAAAATTTTGATTACTACATGGAATTCTTATTTTTTAAAAAAAGGCTTAATGACTCTATTGCCCCCTAAACTATGTATTTTTTCTGAGTTGGCTCTTAAAGTATTTTTCGGACGTTTTGTCCCTTTAACTAAAAAGCGTGACCTCATATGCTCCATCTGTTAATCTCTGTTAAAAAAATTCTCACGGGCCAATAAGAACGCGTCATGTGTTATTTTATTAACAAAAAATAAACTGACTTAAATAAATAAAAAAGTTGAATTGCACATTAGGTATGACATATTTTATTTTTTGTTCATTTTCCCTTATATGAACTGTTCATCTTCTTTCTCAGTTTTAGACTTTAATACCTAGCTGAATGAGTTGTTTTGTGAGTGCAAACGTGAAGCACAAGTTATTTTTACATTTCCATCCCATAATCATTCCATCATATACAATCAAAAACAGAAAAATAAAGCAAATAAACTTATAGAAACCAACCAAATTGCATATTTTTTTTCCATTTCATTGGCCTTTAAATCTCTTTTTGGACTAGATAATTTACATCATGTTTGAGGTTGACTTGCCATGTGTCATGGATGACCCATTTGTTTCTGCGCCAAAGAATGTTACATCAGATAATAACAATGCAACGACCAGCCCAGGAAATGAGGAGCTACGTAGAAGCAGCAGGGAGAAAAGGGCACCCAAGAATTTAACCAACTTTGTCCGTTTCTAAACAAGAGTTATAAATAATGTTGTTAGTGAATGAGAAAGGCATGAAAAATCTCTGTAAAACTTTCCAAACTTCTAATCTAAATCTTCTTTTCTTTCTTACCCCGTCTGAACTTCTATTTTCCAAACAAGAACATAACATTTTGGTGCTTTCATTGCTCTTACCACCATGGTAAATCACTCGGACTCCATTAAAGCTCTCCAAGATACTTCCAGCCGCCATGACCAGACGTTGACTTCTCTTCAGGCTTTCGCCGATGACCAGAAGCTTTGGAACGCCTCCACCCAAACTACGTTGAGCGAGATGGCCCGGAACTTGCAAACCATCTCTGAGCACTTGGGAATTTCTGCCGCATCGCCTGGGGGTGGTGACGTGACCAACGATAGTACAGTCATCCGGGGTAAAGCGAAGGTTCGAGCTGATTCTGATGATGCGTTTCCCATTCTCCCCGAAGCCTGTCCAAGTCGAGTTACCCTTGTTTACGGGTAAGGATCCGGAAGAATGGCTTGCTGCGGCGTAGGATTTTTTCAATTTCTACGGTACGGCTGATCACCACCGTGTCACCATGGCTTCATTCCGTATGGATGGCATGGCACGTAAATGGTTTTTCTGGATGTAACGCCAACGACAACTGATTGGTTGGAATCATTTGGCGGATGCAATTCGCAAACGTTTCGCGGTAATGGAGATTGAATCGCCGGAAGGCCAGCTTTCCAAGCTTGTACAGACATCGTCAGTTGTTGATTACCAATCTCGATTCGAGGATTTGGCTATGCGAACCTCCAACTTGTCCGATGAGTTTTTAACTCAGTGTTTTGTCTCGGGTCTTCGGGCTAATATCAAAAATGAGGTTTTAAGCTACCGTTCCTCGTCCATGATTGAGGTTTCTACATTGGCGCACTTCCATGAAGCTAAGATTGCTGAGAAACGACAATTTAGTCGCGGTTCGGGGTCTCGTTTGCCACCACTTTTGCCTACTCCCTCCGCAACCCCCAGGCCCGCAAATTCAACCTGACCGTCCCCCTCCACTGGATCTTCCTCCCAGGTCTGCTTCCCCTCTTCAACCTCGTCGGATCTCTTCTGCGGAAGCGCAAGCACGACGCGAACGCGGGCTTTGCTACTATTGCGATGAGAAATACCTTCCCGGTCACAAGTGTAAACAACCACAATTGTTTCTGCTTGATGATGATGCTCCAGTTGACAGTCCATCTCCGGTGCTTCCTTCGCCTCCATCTGATACCCAACAGGTTTTGGATAATGACCATGAACAGGAACAATCATTAGTTTCCTTTAATGCACTGGCAGGTTATTCCCACCCTAATACCATTCGCGTTATAGGCAAGGTTCATGGGCAGTTGGTTCGGATTTTGATCGACGGAGGCAGCACACACAATTTTGTCCAATCTCGGGTGGCCAAGCACCTTGGTTTACACGTCACGGCTACTTCTAACTTTCGTGTGATGGTAGGCAATGGGGACAAGCTTCCGAACGAGGGTTGTGTGCGCAACTTTCTGGTTCATGTTCAAGGTTCCGACGTGCGTACTGATTTTTATGTGCTGCCTTTGGAGGGAACTGAAATGGTCTTGGGTGTCGCTTGGTTGGCAACACTAGGTCCAATCACAATGGATTTTTCTCAGCTGCAATTTCAGTTTTCTCAGGACAATCGCATTCATCGTTGGCAGGGAATTTCATATTCACAGCCTCAGCCGGTTCAGTTTTAGTCTCTCCGTCGTCTTGCTACTACTCATGTCGTGGCTGAGTGTTATTTCTTGCAGTGTCAATCGCAGGTGGACACAGGCTCATTAGTTGTTTCACACGATTTGGAGGCAATTCTCACAGAATTCTCAGGAGTTTTCGAGCCTCCCCAAGGCCTACCACCTGTTCGGGACAATGACCATGCAATTCCTTTACAGCCTCATGATTCGCTTGTCAACGTCCGCCTTTACCGTTACCCATATTTTCAAAAATCTGAGGTTGAACGACAGGTTCAACATATGTTGGATCACAACTTGATTCGTCGAAGCACAAGCTCGTTCTCTTCCCCGGTCTTGCTTGTTAAAAAAAGGATGGCACATGGCGTTTTTGTGTAGATTATCGTGCCTTGAACGTCGTTACCGTACGGGACAAGTTTCCTATTCCCACGGCTGAGGAGTTGTTTGATGAATTAGGCACGTCTATATTCTTTTCTAAGCTCGATCTTCTTGCCGGGTATCATCAAATTAGAGTGCAGGAGAGTGATGTTCACAAGACGACATTTCGAACTCATGATGGTCATTACGAGTTTCTTGTCATGCCCTTCGGTTTGACTAACGCCCCCTATACTTTTCAAGCTACCATGAATGAGATTTTTCGGCCATTTTTGCGTAAATTCGTGTTGATTTTTTTGGATGACATTCTTGTGTATAGTGTATATTGGCAGGACCATTTGGACCATGTACGCCAAGTATTGCTTTGTTTAAAACAGCACAGTTTCGTGGCGAAGCGAAGCAAATGTTCCTTTGGGCAAACAAAAATCGATTATCTTGGTCATGTCATCTCGGGGCAGGGTTTGGCAGTGGATCCCGTGAAGGTCGAAGCTATTACCAATTGGCCAATTCCTACAAGTCTTAAGGAGGTTCGCGGCTTCTTGGGTATTGCAAGCTACTATCGTAAGTTTATTCGCGGTTTCACTTCGATTGCTTCCCCCATCTCGGATTTGCTCCGTAAAGGGCTCCAGTTTGAATGGACACCCGCAGCTCAAGCAACTATGGATCACCTCAAGCTTTTCCTGTCTTCAGCCCCGGTCCTTGGACTACCAGATTTCTTTAAGGATTTTCAGGTGGAAACAGATGCGTCGGGTACAGGCATTGGTGCTGTGTTGACTCAATCCGGACGTCCGTTGGCTTATTTTAGCCAAAAGCTATGCCCCCGCATGCAACATGCTTCAACATACACGAGGGAGATGTATGCTATTACGCAAGCTGTTGCGAAATGGCGCCAATATCTTGTGGGTCGTAAATTTGTTATCCTCACGGATCAACGTTCTCTCTGCGAGCTAACACAACAAGTAATTCAAACTCCGGAGCAACAAAGGTGGCTTTCTAAGTTGATCGGTTATGATTTTGAGATTCATTATCGCCCGGGCAAATTGAACAATGTGGCTGATGCCCTATCTCGGGAACCTACTGCTACTCTCTTCGCTCTTTCTAGTCCTCTCATGGGTATTTTGGAGGCCCTTCGTGCTGCGTTGACGGCTGATCCTCAGTTTCAACAGCTTCGAGATAATATTCGGCCTGACCCTCTTGCTTATTCCCAATATGAGTTCCATAATGGATTGCTTTTGCTGCGCAACAGGATCATGCTACCCGCGGAGACTGCACTTCGCTCACTATTGTTGTAGGAATTTCATAATTCTGTTGTAGGGGGCCATGCAGGAGTGACGCGCACATTTCACCGTTTGGCTGCAAATTTTTACTGGTCCGGAATGCGCAAGGATGTTCGTCGATTTGTTGCGGACTGCCAAGTATGTCAGCGCATGAAGAGTGATAGTTTGACACCGGCTGGCTTGCTTCAACCCCTCCCCATTCCTGCTCAAGTTTTCGAGGACATTTCTCTTGATTTTATTGTTGGCTTACCTAAATCGAATGGTAAAGAAGCTATACTCGTGGTTGTTGATCGCCTAACTAAGTATGGTCATTTTTTCAGCCTTCCTCGTCATTTTCACAGCGCTGTTGTGGCTCACATTTTGGTCCAAAGGGTGATCAAACTTCATGGGATTCCTCGTAGCATTGTTAGCGATCGTGATCGGTTATTTTTGAGTGAACTATGGACGGAGCTGGCTCGATTACAGGGGACAGAGTTGTGTTTTAATTCAGCATATCACCCACAGTCGGACGGCCAAACCGAAGCCTTGAATCGTTGTCTCGAAATGTACTTACGTTGCATGACCGGCGATGATCCGAGCAAGTGGGAACAATATCTTGCGTGGGCAGAATATTGGTTCAACACATCCTTTCAATCCTTTCAATATCTTACGTTGCGTGGCCATGACTTCAGCTTCTTCCAACGCACTATAAATCCCTTCCTCCTCCACCCTCGTGGATGCCAAGGCTCCTCGTCAAATCACTGCCGCATCGTCACCATATGCGTCTCTTCTTACGCTTCCTCCCTCGCCGGTTCAGTCCCAGAGTCGAGCCTGGAAATTTACAGTTTACTGTAAAATTCAATATCTCATTTCATAGAATATGATTCAACACAACTTGATCGTGCATAGAAACACTATAACAAATGGTATTCCAACTCTTTTTTTTTCAGGTCGCAAGACTGCTCGGAACGTTATGGCTATGGCCACAGGGAAGGCTCTCGCCACTCGTGAAGCACCGATGAAACTTGCAGTTGAACCAACTGAGCCGTCAGAGTTTGACAAAACATTACAAGAGATCGTAAGAACTTTGCCTGACATCATGTTCCTTTCAGTATTGGTTTCTGGTTATAATAACGACACCAACATATCATTGGTTTTCAGTGGGAAAAAATTGAGGACAAGTATGCAGTGAGTACACTTGTTGTATTGAATTTTTGTTGCCGTCGCCGATTCCGTCGGATTTGTCTCGGTGAGATTCAAATGTTGCAAATAGTTTTAAGCCTTGACCGGTCATCTTCTAAAAATGACAAATAACTTAGTGAAACTAGAGCAGTCAATCAATAGGCTTCCTCTGATTCTCGGACTTTTGGAGGCTGTGCGTATCGGCTGCGCATTCCAAAAAAGTTTTAAACAGAGGAAGAACATGAACAGTTCATATAAGGGACTAAAATGAATAAAAAATAAAATATGACATACTTAATGTGCAATTCATCCCTTTTATTTGAGTCAGTTTTTTTTTTTTTTTTGAATATGCTGGTGCGATGCAAGGGTAGCATCTGTTCAACTTTTTAAGTCTTTTCAAAGACGGCACACACAGCATGGCATTACTGGTGCTCGAACCCGGGTCCCAAGGGATGATAAACATCTACCTTTGCCACCAGGACACAAGGGGATGAGCAAGTCAGTTTATTTTTTTAAAATAAAATGACACATGAAACATTTTGATTGACCCGTGAATTTTTTTTAAAACAAAAGTTAACGAAAGAGACATAAGAGGTCTCGATTTTTAATCAAAGAGACAAAACGTCTTGAAAAATACTTTGGAGGCTAACTTAAAAAAGTGCATAATTTAGGGGTAATAGAGTCATTAAGCCGTAAAAGAAACATAATTAACTGAACAAAATTTCCTAAATTTCACTGGTTTTTTAATATGTTTTATAAAATTCAAATCATTTTACTAATTTACAGATAAAATATTTGTTTTATATTATAAAAAATAATTATAAATTAAATAAAAAACAAGACAAGTTTCATAATACTAAATTGGCTTAAACCAAAAATAGGTGCCTAAGTAAGTCTTTTTTAAACTTTAAGTGCCTAAGTATTATTTTATATGCTTATTATCACTTGGTATATTTAATTTTTTTCTTCAAAATTTAAAATTAAAAACCAAAAACTTTCTATTTTTCATAAAATCCCAAAACTTTACATTTTTACAAAATAGTCCTTAAATCCCTAAAATTACTCAAACTCAAACCCTCAAATCGACGCCGCTTTCTCCACCGATCGCCGCCCTTGAGCACATCGCCAGATCAAGACGATCATTTCTTCCAGCACGGCGTCGTCGAAAATGGCGAATGCCGTGCAACCGAACGTTGAACGCGAAATCGATGTTTGGCTCGCACGTCGTTCGCCGTTTTCGACGACAACTTGTTGGGGGGAAATGACAGCTTTGGTACGACGATCAAAGGAGTGTGCTCATGGGCGACGAACGACGACGATTTGAGGGTTTAAGTTTGGGTAATTTTAGAGATTTAGAGATTGTTTTATAAAAGTTTTAAAATTTTGAGATTTTATGATAAACTGAATCTTTTGGGTGTTTGTTTAAAAAATTAAATTAATGTCATGTGTCAATCATTGATTGGTTAAAGATTTTTTCAACGGCAATCACCTAAAATTATAATTTTTAAAACTTCATACACCTATTTTTACAAAATAATACTTTAGACACTTAAAATTCAAAAAAGACACGAGCACCTATTTTTGGTTTAAGCGCCTACTAAATTTGTCCACGAGAGGAGATAATCAAAATGAGATGGATGCATTTCAATTGGAAAAAGCATCCAAGGACTGTTTTCGAGGTCTTCATTTTGGAGGCTTACGAGTGATGGTAACAAAAAAAAAAAGTTGGCAATTTTTGTGCCAAAATGCGAGCACACGCTAATTTATATAAGCAGAGAATATTGTTTTAAGCTCAAGGAAGAAAAAGAAGCAAAATGCCATGGACACTCCCCAGGCTTATTTGTCTGTTTTCACAACCTAAATTCCATGTGCAACGGCACAAAACCAAAACACTAAAAAACCACTAAAAGCCTAATATCAATACCCAAATTCACTCTGCTAAACATGGCACAATACTATCCTTAGTATTTGTAGTCCTTGACGTGAAGGCTTTCCGCAGCACCCTCACCAAGCTTCGCATCACCCTTATAGGTACCGAGGGTGGCCTCCGAGTTAGCCTTGCACCTGACGAACAAAGCATCTTGTGCCTTCTTCCAGTTCTCCTCCTTTCCAGCCCAGGCCTTGAGAGTGCTCTGCTGAAGGGCGCGTCCGAAAGAGAACGAGAGCGACCATGGCTTTTTGGTCTGGAGCTTGTTCATGGCATTAAGGTTAAGGGTAGCCTCTTCCTCACTTTGTCCACCAGACAAGAATACAATCGCGGGGACTGCAGCAGGGACGGTACGCTGCAACGCACGGACGGTGTACTCTGCAATAACCTCTGGTGCAACCTTAGGAGAGTCGGAACCTGGGGTCACCATGTTAGGCTTCAAAAGTGTACCTTCAAGCATGACATGGTGGTCATTTAGAGCCTTGTAGCAAGCAGCAAGGACACGCTCCGTCACTTCGGCACACTTCTTAATGTCATGTGGTCCATCAACAAGAATTTCGGGCTCGACAATGGGGACAAGGCCACACTGCTGGCAGATGGCAGCATACATGGCTAGCCCATTGGCATTTTCTAGGATTGCAAGTTCAGATGGCTCATTGGGGCCGATCTTAAGAACAGCACGCCATTTGGCAAAGCGAGCACCGGCTTCATAATACTTCTGGCATCGCTGTGCAAGGCCATCAAGACCCTGAGTGAAAGTCTCACCATTGGTTCCATTAAGCTCAACGGTACCCTTGTCAACCTTAATGCCAGGGAGGACACCACCTTCCTTCAAAACATCAACGAACGGCTTGCCTATACATTGAAAATAAAATCAGAAATCAATAACCATTCATCATACATTCTTAAAAAAGAATGCATTAACAACTGTGTATTTTAATAATACCCGAAGCAGTTTTTTGGTAGAGGGTTTCCTCAAAGAGGATAACACCACTAAGGTACTGAAGAGCTCCAGGAGTGGTGAAGAGGAGCTCGCGGAGAGCACGCCTGTTTTCTTCAACATTCTCTACATTAATGCTAGAAAGACGCTTGCCAATTGTGCCGGTGGATTCATCAGCAGCCAGGATACCCTTCCCCGGGGTGCCAATGTAGGCAGCGTTCTTAGCCAACTCATCTACAAGATTCATAATTCAAAATAAATAAGCAAGTCACAAATTTCCCATTAAAAATGTAACAGACAGATCCAAATATTTAAAAAAAACGAACCAACTTAAGGGTGAACGGATAAGTTTCAGTAATCTCAGATCTAAAATGAAAAGACAAGCAAGCAAATAATTAAGTAACATTGCCAAGTTCTTTAATCTCCCCCTCCCCCCCTAATCGAGAACTGTTTGTAGATATAATCTAGAATTCTAGATCCCAATAAAGAAGAAGAAAAGTTGAATGGATTGGGGAAATCTAGTAGGTTTCTTTAGATTAAAAAACACCGAACAGACAATCAGATGGAGTAGATCATAATAAAGTCGGTTTAATTAAAGAGTAAACAGCAGCAAGTAAACCAAATAAATATCGCTAAACAGTAACTAACGAAGTATTCCCGTCAAACTAACAAAACAAGTAACGCATCAGAAAAAGAAAGAAGATTAAGATTATAAACATAAAATGAAGGGTAATTACCGGCGTATTTGCTAACGAAGCAAGACATGATCCAAGTGAAAGAGAGGTTTTTGTTGAGAAGGAGGAGAAAGCGAGAGAGTTAGGTTTTTAAAAAGAGAAAAGAACTAGGGGGTAAACTGAAAGCTTCGAGATTGTCGCTATTTTTCTTCTTTTCTTTTTGTCGTCTTTTGCAAGTAACAATGGACTGCCCCTTGGATCTCTACCTCACTAATCCGTCGCTGGTTTTCTCTTCCCCTCTATTTGCTCTTTTACCCCCACCCAACTACCTTTTTATTAGGGGTAGGCAAAAAATCAAATTATCCTGTTTCGATTCCGGTCAGATTTGGTAAATTTTTACTCAGAATTAATTTTAGTAAGACCGATATTGAATTTAAAATTTAGGTCCCGGTTACGATCGAAACTGGATCCTGATTTTTTAGACCTGGTACTCAGTGGGTACTTAATGAGACTGGAATCGGTACCATATATCCGATATTGGTTTGATATCGAATGTGGTTGAAGAGGTTGGAAAAAATTTAATACACTCATTTATTTCTCTTTATGTATGAACATTATGAGTATAACTTGTTTTAAGACTTCAAACTTCACGCCTACAATATTATAACTTTGTTATTTAATATTATTATTGATGGTTAGAATTTTTTTCCTCTGCTGCTCAAATTTTATTAATAATAGACTAATTGACCGGGTACTTGATATTGGTACCGATTCCCACTAGTACCGGGACCAGTTCCTGAAATCTTAGACTAAGTCTGACCGGGATCGAGACTGATTCTAGTTTTTAGGAACTAATGGTTACCGGGATTGGGACTGGTTCTAGTTTTCAGGAACTGGTGGTTACCGGGACCGAGACCAATTCTAGACAAATTAATCGGGTACCCAGTCTTGCTCACCCCTACTTTCTATATTTATATCATATTATCTTATTTTATAATTATAAGAATATAATATTCGAACGTGTTTAAAGGGGACTGAAAATTATTTAAGGATCAAGGGTGGTTCTGGGCATATGCGACATGTGCAACTGCACATGGCCCCGAAAAAAACTCTAAAATAATAATAATAATAATAATAATTATTATTATTATTATTATTATTATTATTATTATTATTAATTATTATTATTTAAAAAAAATTGCCAGCAAATTTAATTTAACACATTAGGTATGTGTCGGTATATATATATGGTAGCAATTGGAAAATTAAAAAGATGTTCCCTTAATTTTCTATTATCTAAAAGCTTTCTTCAATTCTATACGTATGTAATTTTGTTTTAATGGCTACAATTTATTAATTTTCTTTTAACGGCAATTTGTGAATTAATAAAAATATGCCATTTACAAATAAACTTTGAAATATGTAGAATATAGATGCTTATTAATTTCGTTTCAAACGGCTACATTCTTTTATTATTGGTTAAATAGTAAAATTGGCAGCGAAAAATTTTCAAATAGGACAACGTTATTTAATGACTTCTTGTTTTATTATGATAAATTATATTTATTAGATGACATTAATCTCAAATCTTATTGTAATAATTTTAAAAATATTTTTAGAAAAGATGAGTTATCTAATGTCGATGAAAATTAATTATTTGTTGAGCTACAATTACTTAAAGATATTTTACCCAAGGAAAAAAAAGGACCAATGGATTTATTAATTTTTTTAAAACATTTTAATTGCTTCCTAAATGCGACAATTGTGTATAGAGTTTTATTGATTATTTTTATTACCGTTGCTTTTGTAGAACAAAACTTTTCGAAATTGAAGTTTGTGGAGTCATACTTACAGGCAACTATGTCACAAGAAAGACTAAATAAACTTGTTTTGATGACAATCGAGGCTAATCTGTTGAAAGAAGTTGATATCGAAAGCATTGTAGATGATTTGCTTCAAAATATGCAAGAACAACATCACTTTATAAGTAAAATGTTGACTTTTAAATGTTTGTAAGTCATTATTATGTTGCTTAAGAGAGTAATCTAACATATTTTGTATTAAGGGAACTTTATTTGAAAAAAAAAACTCATATATTTTTTTATTATAAATTAAGGGCATCATTTTAATAAATTGAACAGACCCCTTCAAATCTTTGAACCGTTTATGTTAAGGATTTTGGATTGTTTCTACGGTGATCATGAAAGTTGTAATACCTTAAACTCGATAACGGAGAATCGACTCCATCTAAAAAGTTATGTTCAGGTCAAAAGAGCAACCAACACAAATAAAAAATTAGTATTTTAGTTTTTTAAGGTCCGTTTGGTTTTAGAAACATTTTCTATTTTTATTTTCAGAAAATAATTTTTATTTTTAAAATTTTCTAAAATTTAGAAAACACACTTGATACTTATTTTCAAAAATACAAATAGTAAAAATGTGTTTGGAGAAAACCAGTTGCTCAAGACCTAATAACCCACGCAAATTAAATTCTTATAAATAAACACGTTGACAATATTCTTTGTGCTATGCGTATAACATACATGCCCACTAATAGCTAGGTACAATATTCTACCAGCGAGGCTGCTAGAACTCTCAAATGTTGATGTCAATACTCGAACAGTTGCTCATGACCTAATAACCTGCAAGTGATGATAAAAAGGAAATTTTTTTAAAAAAATCCGTTATAATGATGCATGTACATAAACTTTTACAAAAAATATAAGGATTTATGTATATGTACTGAAATTTTTATAAAAATAATAAGAAAATCGATATATACATACATGCTTACTACTTTTATAAGAATTTATGTACATATACATAAATTCTTACAAAAATGATGAAACTTAAGGTATTTACAAAAATGCTTATCTTTTGTAAGAATTTCGATATGTACATAAAAGTTGTAAGCATTTATGTATATACTAATTTTTTTTACTATTTTTGTAAGAATTTTGATACATATACATAAATCTTTTCAATTTTTTTAAAAAATTATGTACACGCCTATTTTAACAAGTTTCACCCTAAAACTTCCCTAATAAAAGTCATAGGGTGAAGTTTGAAAGTCCAGTAATACGCAACTAAAAAAACAATTTCTATAAAACTAACAAATATGTTAAATCAATAGTAAATAATGCGTGATATTATGCGGTAACTAAATCATTCAACCCATGAATTATCAATAGAAATCAATCTTTGAATTCAAAACGTTCAAGAATAGTAAGATACATGTATAAAAATAGCACAAGAATATGCTTACCTCGATCGATCAGGACAATATTTGACGCTAGTATGGGAGCTAATCGTCTAATATTGTAGGCTCTGATTCATCTAAGCCTAGTGCTAGACTTTAGCGTAAGAGACGTCTTTTTCAACGTTAAAGTTATTGGTGTTTGTGGTGTATTTCTTACTGTGCTATATAATGATGATTTTATTGTGTGACATTTTATATCGTATGCATATTTTTTACATGTGATGTAACATGATGAATTTCCCGTACATTCATACTTGAGTTAAGGTTTAACTAAATATCGAATTTATCAAATTGTATAACATCAAATTTATTAAGAATTGAAACATTAGATTTATCAAACTACGTGTTTAAGACTAATAATTATATGATCTTAGTCGAATAGCTAATGTCGGATCTTCAATACGATTATGCAAATCTTATAAAACAATGGCTCCCTACCACAAATGGTAAGCACAGTTGAGTTGTATAATCAACCCAGTAGCTTGAGCAAGGAAGCTTTAGCAATTGCACCTGTTTTAGTATGGCCTAGATTTCACATCATTGTATGCATGCATTGGGATTGTACGGAGAAAATAATAGTCTTTACTGTACATCGATTGATAGATGTAGTGAGAAATTCTAGAGAACTTTCCTCTTCTTTTATGCGACATAGTTAAGTTTATTGCATCATTTTTATGAAATCAAAGCTTTTGTGTTGTGCATTATCAATTGTGAATTTAATGATTTTAGCAAAATAACTGTGATTTTGAGATTGAGTTTTTTTTTTTCACTTTAGAGACATACTAAGCTCATTAGCTTACTCTTTTTTAATTTTTTTTCTTCAGATACGCCTTTAAACTTTTAGGCGACTCAGTACTTGGAGAGAATCGTTGTTATTCCACTCTATTATTTATCAGTATGGACCATCTTATTATTATTATTTTAGTTTTATTTTTTTATTAAGGACATTTATGTAATTTTGGACACGAGACTATTTAGATTTTTGGGACTGTTTTAACATAACTTTTTAATAATTTATTCAGTATATTAATATGACCTTGAGATTTATGTTATGCATATTTATCTATGTGGATGTCTATCATGATTAGAACTTTATCTAAGAAGTTTGATTTATTTATTATTAGGAATATTATCTCTATTAATTAGAGTTTAATGTATTATGTACTTCTTATGACTATAAATAGATGATTCATTGAATGCATTGTACAGACAATTCTATATTTGAGAATAATACAAATCTCCCTCTTTCTCTCATCTCTTTGTTCTTCCATTCTTGTTCTTTGTTCTTATTATTGTTCTTTGTTATTTTATTCACAACACGTTATCAGCACGATACTCTGACCAACTGAAGTCCTCGCAATTCGAATCCCAAAAGAACTAATTTTAGGGTGAATCAAAGATAAGTTCTTTTTCTTATTTTTTTGTTTAATAATTACCTTTCTCATGATCTTTTAGTTTTATTATTATTTTTGGAATTAGCATAACCACATAGTGGCGGTAATTTCACTAAAATAATACTTTTATCATTATTATTCACTAATTGCTTTTCTCATTTTTTTTAAAGAAAAAAGAGAGTTAATGAGTGCAATCCATCGTCAAATCCATTAGAGAATCGTGATTACCCTCTCATCAAAGAGCACAATCATCCTCATTGCACCGCTCTCTGCATTATTCGGCAATCAAACCTGAATTTGTACCTGGCTCTTCATAGTATAGTGGAAAACACGATGATCTAGTAATTTCACCTATTACTTAATTTGTGAGGTAATTGTTTGGTATATTTTTCTCGATATGTTATCTAATATATTGATGAGAATTGATATTTATTCACGATTATTATAATTATGAGATTTGATATTTTTTAACCATGTTTTGAGTTTTACATGGATTTAAATGGCTTGGAAAGAGACATGACATTATGAGAAGCTGCCTTGATTCATTTGCTACATCCCCATTGTTTTCGAGACGAAAATCAATATCGGTAAACTCTATTTTTTTATCCTTTAAAATATAATTTTAAAGTGTGATAAATCATGATGATTTTGAATCTACAAGAAGATTGTTATAAAGTCTATATTTGCTCGAAAGCAATATTTCTTCTTCGTCGAAAAACTCGACCATAGACTTATCCCAATTTCAAGTTATGAAAATTTGTCTTGATCCAAAAAAGTTTTATAGGAGGTATTCCCTGAAGTGAATGCAAAACATGATGTTTATTCCATGCGATTATCAATGATGAGGCATTCTCTGAAGTGAATGCAAGCATGATGGTTATTCCATGCGATTATTGGAACTGTTTCATTCCCTGAAGTGAATGCAAACATGGTAAATCATTATTCAATTAGAGACATAATTTCGATATAATCCAAGTATAACTGATTGGACATCCCGTTCTGCGAGGCTACTGGTCTCAAAGGAGGTTTTTAAAGGACCTTGTGGACGTGTTTAACAATGCCGCGTACGAGGATTAAATCTTTGTTCTCTGTGATAAGGATATGTGAAAAAGGTTTCAAAGGCCCACTGACTCTACTCCATTCTCTGAAGTGAATGTGAGATTATATTATGGAAGGAATAAAAACCACATTAGAAGTTGTGGTTGTGGTCGAGGCTATGAATATAGACATGAAAAATATGATCATTTTAAGAATACTTCTACCCACCAGTAGTGAGGTTATAAGGATAACAAGAGTGATAAAGATCATTCTATTGAAGTAAAACTCTTTTTATTACCAATGCGATGTTATAAACCATTGGTCTTGTACGTGTTGTACGTTGAAAAATCAAGAATCATTGAATGATAAAGGAAAGAAAATAGAAGCATATTTTGTTTGCAAAACATGACGAATATGATACTAGTCTAACTTTATTTGGACATTGTTGGTCCAACTCTTTTGGACGTTGTTGATTTTCTTATAACCCTTGAAAGGAATAAATCATCTTCTAATTATTCTCATAACTTTGAAGAGAATTATTTATTTATTTTACTTTACATTTATTTATTTTACATACATTAATTATTTGCGTTTTATATTTATATTTATATATTATGATATTTATTTATTTTGTTTAACATGATTACTTGTCAAATACAATCTATGGTGACGATTTATGCTCAACATAAGCATAAGATATATTTTCCCATTTAAATGCAGGGGAATAATGTGAGTACTATATCTCAAAGTACTAAAAATATTGATGCTCTAGAAGAGCAATAAATTCTTGAGAGAAATCACATTATGAAAAGTGTAGAATTGTGAATATTGCAATACTTACCGCTAATGGTAATAATATCGTCACCACTATAAGTGGAAATTTTAAGAGAGCAATATGAGTTCGCAAAATATCCCACTTACCAAAAGAATTAGAACTTAAAGTTCTTGTACTGAAGTTGAGACTATATGTCTTGCATATCTGAACGAAATATGGGCCCATATATCCACAAATGTGGAAAGTTTTATATGATTTTAGTAGATGCATCTACATTGTTTTATCGACTTACAACCAAAAGTTTGTGAGATTGATTCTAAAAAGATTCAGATTATGCAGTTAGACTATTCGTCTTGAAAAGCTAGTGGGTTTATATTTTAGGCTATATCGGTTGTTACAAAGCCTATTGATTATGAAAAATACGGTTTAACAAATTTTTAATTAGATGCCTCCTATTTAATAGCTAAACTGTGAGAACAAAACATTTATTATTTATATGGTATTTTCATATAGCAACACTTATATGCATCAAGCCAACGAGTTATAATAAACTCCCCATTATGATTTGACTTTTGGTCAGAAGTCATATTTTTCATTTTTGAATTTTTTGAATGTGCGATATATAGTTGAATTGCTCCACCATAACGCACAAAATGGGCAAGTAAAAAGGGTTGAGAATATATATTGAGTACGAGTCTCCTTTTATGTTTAAATTCTTAAACATTAATTGGAGAATCATTTATGACATGATTTTTCTCAACATCAGGGGATATAATAATCTTCTGGATAGAGGAAAATGAATTATCATTATCTAGATCCTCGTATATGAACTAGAAGTTCATAAAATAATTCATGTTATTACATGTCAACTGCCAGACATATTTACTGACCTAATGAGAGTAATTAAGTCTCATATACCAGCTGAAATGCTCTAAGTTTAAATTACATGTTAGAGCGAGAGAATGTAAATCATGCCTGAAGCATGATAGTTGAAATGGTTCCAATGATCAAAATTCTCGTAAATAGAAATTAATATGAGATGGTCATATGTTTGAGGCGGGTGCTCCTGAAGAGACCCAAGACATAACTAATAATATAACTCTTGAAGAGTTTCAGGTACCTAAAATAAAGATTAAAATCTTGAAAAGATCTCGATGAGTTATGTCACTACGAGAATGGAACCAGAAAATTGAAAAGTTGTCGACAACGATTTTACAAATAGTTTTAAATAGAATACTGCTATAGAAGTAAAAAAAGAAAACGAGGATCTTGTGTAGAAATCTATCAAGAAGTATAGATATTGAATTGGCCAATATAGAAAGACGATTTGAACTTCTAAAAGAGAAGTATTTGGACCAACGGTTCAAACACCTAAAGGTGTAATGCAAGTGAGGCACAAATAAGTAGTCGTAAATACGACAAATTATGATTTATGAAGAGTTTTAATTACATCATGGTGGATGCAATTACTTTGACAATATGAAATATATTACATGCGTCTAATTGTTTATGGATCCCTATTTATCCTTAAAGGATTTAAAATGCTAAAAGCATTTGGAAATTTTTGAGAAAATTTATTTAGACATATCTCATTGAATATTTTGGCGCATTTGATATAATCGCCTTAGTGAGCACTAATTGAAGAAATACTATAAGAATGATAAGATTTCCTTATGTATTTTATAAAGGAAATTGAATCAAGATTCATTATATTATTAGAGCTCCCGAAGAGCTTTCAAAGCATTTGGTTATTTAAGGAAATGATTTGAGAAAAAGAATTTTGAGATGTGGTTTTGTCTCGACCTAAAGATTGAGCACTTAAATATGCGTTTTTGTCTATGAATGGACATAAGTTGAAAGAATCTTAAAGAAGATTCAATATGAATTGTTGGATGTGAATAAAGATAATTATATCTTTTCTTGGTTTTGAAGCACGAATATACAAAGATCATTACATTTAGATCTTCAAACATTCGTTGATGCCCCCTTAAATGTCGTAGAAATAATTGTTATGCACGAGGCAAGCCAAAAATGTGTTTGGCTAAGACCATTGACCCAACATATCCAAAAGATATGTGGATTTACTTTTACAAGATATGATAAAAGCTACCTTGTGTGAAGATAATGCAAGATGTATATCTCAGTTTGAAAGTGGATACATCATGGAACATATTACTCCAAAGTTTCATCCCTCATGATCTTTAGAAAAATAATATTCAATATTGAATTATGAAGATTCAAAGATCTTATGTGATGTTTTCATGAGGGGGAGTAAATACGTATTGCACTCTTTTTCCCTTAACCGAGGTTTTGTCCCAATGGGTTTTCCTGGTAAGGTTTTTAATGAGGCAACATGTTATGCGTATTAAAGATGTGTGTACTCTTTTTCCTTCACTAATGAATTTTTTTTCCCACTGGATTTTTATCTTAGTAAGGTTTTAACGAGGCACATTATCTTCATAGACATCCAAGGGAGAGTTATGAATATTTATCTATATGGATGTCTATCATGATTAGAACTTTATCTAAGGAGTTTAATTTATTTATTATTAGGAATATTATCTCTATTAATTAGAGTTTAATGTATTATGTACTTCTTATGCCTATAAATAGATGATTCATTGAAGGCATTGTACAGACAATTCTATATTTGAGAATAATACAAATCTCCCTCTTTCTCTCATCTCTTTGTTCTTCCATTCTTGTTCTTTGTTCTTATTATTGTTCTTTGTTATTTTATTCACAACAATTTACGAATAATTAAATAATTTATGGTTGTTTTTAAAGTAATATTATTTTACTATTATTTAAGTTGTATCGTAAATAAATTATTTTCTAAATATTATTTGAAAGATAATATTTCAATCGTGAATTTCTAAATTTGATTTTTTTAGGCTGGGTTTAGGGGTTATATTTCCCACCGCTGGCATTGATAGGTGATCGTAATAAGACTTTACCGTTTTATGTCAACATTTCTTAACAACAATGGTCGTGATTAGGGGTGTTCAAAAAAATTTGATCCGATTGATCCGATCCGATCCGATTATCCGTCGATCCGATTCGAAATTCCGGATATCCGATCTGCTTTTTATTTTTCGGATAATTCGGACCGGATATTCGAAAATTTCAGATCGGATACGGATAGTGATTTTACATTCGGATCGAATATCCGATTATCCGATATCCGAAAATTCAAATTTTTTATAGGTATAAATCTTGTTATATTCGATATTTTTACTTGTTATATATGAAAAATTGAAATTTCCATGATACAAATATTGTTATATTCAACAATTTATTAATTTGTATATTCGAAAACCTAAATTTTTCATGGATAGAACCATTAAATTAAAAAAATAATCAAATAAATTCATAAATTTCTGATAGTCGGATTTCCGAGTATCCGATCCGAAAATTCGGATATCCGGATTTTTGGATATTTGATTTTTTGGATCAAATACGGATCGCTATTTAGGTAATCTGAATTTTCGGATCGGATCGGATCCGATATCCGAAAATGAACACCCCTAATCGTTAGTGGCGGATCCATAAATATTTTTCAGGGTGGGCACAAACTAAATTTTTTTTAAAGGTGGACACAATAATAAAAATTTCAGGGTGGGCACAAGTCATAAAAATTAAGGACTAATTCATAAAAATTTAAAAAATTAAAGGCAAATGTGTGAACTTTAAAAATTTGAGGGTGGGCACGGGCCCACCCAAGGTAAACTTTGCATCCGCCACTGCTAGTCGTGATAAAAGCAGATTAAAAGTTCAATAATTGTACTATAAGTTTTAAAAGTTTGATGATAAAAGGAAAGCTTTCTAAAAGTTTAAGGATTATTAGTGTAGTTTACCGTTAAATAGCATGGCTTCTCTTTTGTTAAGGGCGTTTTGGAGAAAGAAGAAAATCACATCGTACCAAATTGCAAAAAAAATTTCTAGAAAAAGTGAAACTCCACTCATGAAACTGCAGCATTTCAAACTCTCCACTTAATTGAGATGCTTTTTGTGTGTGTGTTAAGGAAGAGACGACCAGTTTTCTTCTCACTTCTACAATTCTTTTGGTTATTGGTAATTATGTAACAAAAAAAATCTAATGAAGAATGCTATACTTGCCCTTTCTTATATTAGGGGATAAACTTATAAAATTTTAGGAGACGAAAATAGATTTTCAACGAAAAATTCATAAAAAATTTCTTTTTTTTCTAAATTATATAAGAATTTCAAATTTTTTTTGAGGGCGATCGCTTCCTCCAGCCCGCTCTAGGTCCATCCCAACTCACACTTAACTTCAACAAGCAAACTTGCTGATGCAAGATCACAAAGTATATATATAGGGTTAGGATCAACTTACACTGTGTAAAACTCTTTGAGTTTTACACCTTTTTTGGATCGTTGGATGGGGGAAATGGATGGTTGAGATTAACTCCGTGTTTTTAATTCCCAAGTGATAATCTTCACATATTTTACTGTTAATCTCATCCATCCGTTTCACTCATCCAACGATCCAAAAAAGGTGTAAAACTCATTGAGTTTTACACTAATTCATAGTCATTGGATTAGTGAAATGGATGGATGAGATTAACAATAAGAAATGTGAAGATTATCACTTGGAAAAAAGATAAGGAAATAATCTGAGCCATTAGTTACCATCATCCAACGGTCCAAAAACTGTGTAAAAGTAATTGAGTTTTTACACAGTGTAAGCTGATCCTAACCCCCCAATATATATATATATATATATGGGTTAAACCATGATAAATTTCTTCTAACCTGCGATGGTAAAAACAACGCGAGTTTGGAAAAGCTCAGTAATACAGAACTACTAAAAGATGCTAAGGCAACATGTAGGTATAAGGCAAAGCATAAAGCTGTCATGAAGTTCTGGGCAACTGTAGACTCCGATTATGATTCGATATTTCAGTGAAGCATTATATTTGAATATAACATAATTGTTCCTTATTCAATCACTGAGTATCAGGCGATAAACTTATAGCCCGGAGATTCAGAAGAGATATAGATTACAAAAGTTGAGTCAGGGAGTTTAGTTGTTTCATTAAGCGTAGATCAGAAGCATATTGAGAGTTTCAGACTTTGGTACATTAATTTAGTAGGGTAAACTTTAGAAGAAGTTAGAAAGTTTTATTTATAATCACGTATCTACCCTTCATCCGTATGCCAAGATGCAATATCACAGAACTATATCTATAAAGACTTACCCTAGGCCCATTGGGCGTATGAGCTTACAGAAAGACTCCTCTAGGCCCATTGGGCGTAAGGAATATCTTAGGTTTAGAAGGGCTTACCAGCGCTGAGCCTACAGATCTTCAATCATATCCCAAATAATATACCCCATATAAAATTAGTTTTCATCTAATAAACAATAATATCATAAAATAGATATTAGATATATTTTTATATTAGAAGACATATGTTAGATTTATTTTTGTATCAAAATACATATATCAGATATATTTCTATATCAGAAGACAAAACCCATAAATTGCTTTCATTTCGAATAACAATGTCATACTTTTAATTCAGAGCAGATAATATTGGTTTAAAAAAGAAAGAACATTCATGGACACATGAAACACAATATATGATCCTATTTGATACTCATAGGCCCTTGATAATCATAAAAGGGAGACACAGAACTATAGTCTGATTTAGACTAATTTTAGAATCAAGGACCTTACTCGTAGGAATTTGATAAATATAGACTTCATCTAGGTATTCAAGAATTATACATCAGGATCATTCAGAATTTTTGTTGTATTATGACTACGCATGAATTCAGATATATCAGATAGATTTTGGGAAGCCAGATAGATCATGATCAATCAAGATCTCGAATTTATCAGGAGAGTTCTAGTCAATTTTTCTTATAAGGGCATTTTGGTCATTTTAACACTCAAGAGCAATTTCATAATTTAACCCCGATAGGGTAAGTCAGAGATTTGATGTATAGAAGATTACTGACGGCTTGTCAGGTTTTTAAGTCTATTCCATTAACCACATCTCTCCAATGCATTACTTTTCGAGCATTCGAACAGGTACACCTCACACTTGTTCAATATTTTGTTTTGGCTGCATGGTATAGTTGAACATGTCATCATCGCAAATTATCCTGGAACAAGCCTCGAGTAATTGAACATGTATTTGTGCATGATTCTTTCATTATTGCAACTATATTAAGAATGTCCGATTTTCATAAGTCGGGATTAGAAATCACAAGGGCATTACGTTATTTGTGGTCTATCAGAAATTTTAGAATTTCCAAACTTTCATATATCGATTCACGTGGGTATTTTAATTATTAAAGTGCTTGGTGGTAATTCAGACATCCTGATCTTTACTGTCCTTGTTAACAACTCATTCATTTTAGAACTCAAGAGTACACCCATCATTCTAGTAAATTTGGAAAGTTCAGTGTCCGATGATACTTCAGTCTTTTTGGCCATTACGAACATTCCGATCAATCAGCCTTATTAGTAT
This sequence comes from Hibiscus tridactylites, assembly GCA_958450335.1. Lineage (NCBI taxonomy): Eukaryota > Viridiplantae > Streptophyta > Magnoliopsida > Malvales > Malvaceae > Hibiscus > Hibiscus tridactylites. Next base: position 26,374,404 of record OY288271.1, on the reverse strand, counting down.
TTCTAATCCTTTTTTGTCATGTCAGTCAATTCAGTATTTTATGTCACTTTGGTTAGTTCAGATATACGAGTAATTTTCGGTAAATTTATCTTCGAATATTTATTTAGAATTTTAACAAACCAAAGTACTTTACAATCTCAAAAGTTCAAGTCTTGTTATCATAACATTCTAAGTAATTTTAAAGTTTTCAGATGAATCAGGTGTTTTACCGGATCTAGTGTAGATTTCTATGTTACTTTCATGGTTAGGGACATTCTAGTCTTTCTTATACCTCAAGGGTATTTTCGTCATTTCTTGACTTAGTATTTCAAAAGTTAGATCATTAACAGACATTACCAGATTTAAAGTATATCAGTCTTATAAATTATTCTTGGATCTCAAAAGTTCTTACCGGTTACCCATCTTCCTAACCGAGCATTTCAGTCTTATCTGATTTACTATCCTTTCTTCATAATCAATTAGACATTAACAGAATTAACCATGATCATGCAAGCATTTATCGGATACCAACATATTCCTTAAAGCATACATGAGGTAGTAATGTATTACCTTGAATCCTTGCTATATCGATCGACCCTTGAACGATATTCGAACACTCTTGAACCCGAATCCGACATCCTCTACCTCTTAAATACGAAGATACGCGAATACCTTCAATTAAACATGATCCATAATCAATTCTTAGCTTGATTACAACCTTTAAACTTAAAAACTAAACATATGTATTCTTGGGTTCAAGGTCAGATTCGGAGGCCTACAGGTTAGAATTTTGCGAAACAGACTTAAAAAACGGACCCGGGACATCGAAAAACATGAAATATGAGTTTTTCAGAAAATTTGACTTTTTGGTCAAAGTCAACGATGACATCAATCAACGGGTCAGGTCAACGAGCTGGATTGGGCTAACAGTCAACTGGATTGACTCGTGCGAGTTGACTCACTAAGTTGACTCGGTCAGGTTGACTCACCGAGTTAACTCAATTAATGGGTCGGGTCGGATCAGCCGGGTCAGATCAGATGGGTCGAATCAGACGGTTCGAGTTTGGGCCGGATCGGTTAATGGGCTTGGACCGATTCAAAATAGGTTTAGGCCGGTTCAAGGTTTCGCAGACCGGGTTCTAGCCAAACGATTCAGTTCAAGGCTGAACCGGTCCAAAACGGTTGTAACCCATAGTGGCCGCCTGAAATTGCTTCCGACGGCACGTGGCGGTCACGATCCGCTTATCTGACCGAAAAACGCTCCAAACAGACCAGAAACAACAAAAACTCAACCATATTTTTAGTTTGTGTTGCTTACAGTGGCTTAGAACGGTTGAAATCGACCGTGAACATTCAAATCCTAAATCGGAGAACAAAGCTTGTCCTCGACGATGCTTTTCGACGCTCTCCACGACGAATAGTGCGACGGCTCGACGAGTGGGGAACTGGGTATTGGTCGCAGGACGACGACGAACCCATTGACGGTGGTCGTGTGCTACACTTCCCCTTTTCTTTAATGTACACCATTAAAATATTATGAGTGTTACAGCTTTAATGTTACCAAGGCGTGAAAACACTTACATTTCTATGACGTAATTACATTCTCAAAACCTTACTGATGCACGTTATGAAGCATACGATATTAAAAAATAGCGAGGGTCGTTGGATCATGCTAGTATTAAGAAAATACTTAGTTGTTGTAAATTAGGAATTTAAATTGATCATTCATAATATTCTCGCATAAGGAATTTTATAAGTGGGTCCTTTTAGTTGGCAATCATTTGAAATGCTAACTTGCTTGGAACGACTTCTAAAACTACCTTAAGCATAAAAAAAATGAAATGACAATGAAGATTTGAATGTCAGACTTCATATTAAAGATGATAATAGAGGTGTGGCCATAAAGCTTTACGAATCATCCAAACATAATGGAAGTCAAGAAGACTCGAAGGAAGGAAAACAAATTGTAGTTTGGTCTTATATTAGACCAAAATACGGTAAGTCCAAAAAATAAAATTTTAATGAAAAATATTTCAATTATCATAAAATGAGAAATAAAATTTTAAATTGTAGGCGTCTAAAGAAAGTCAAACAAACGAAGTCAATATCATGATAAAATATTATCGCAATAATTGACATGACGAACTATTGTCTCAAAAAATAAATTTATTACTTTAATTTATAATAGCACAAATTAGTGTTACGTGTATTTGCTTAAAAGCATAGATGAAAATATAAAAAAATTGTTCTTTGTAAACAGAATGTTAAAATCCAAACTTAATAAAATAATTAAGACGGGGAAGAATTTTGTGTGAGTAACGCTACAACGTCTACGATAAAAAAATGATACTATGATTTTGAAGATAACTTTTGAAAAGAACTAAAGCTTCAAAAATATATCTAACATGTGAGAAAATTGCTTTATCAATCAATTACCTTCTAAATAAGGTGCTCCATATTAAAAAAAAAAAAAGACAAGACACCATACAAGTTGTGAAAGGGCATAAAATTTTCTTACAACTGCTTGGAAATATAGAATGTCTTCCAAAGGTAATGATCCTGTTACCGAAGCAAATGAAAATAAGTCAAAATGTTGAATTGTATTTTCATTGACTATGCAGATCATAGCAACACATGTTGATTTTTTGTTTGCGAATCAAAGAACTCTGAAATTCACAAGAATACGATACACGAATTTGATTCGAGTTCAACAAAATAAATTTTAAAAACTATTGATAAAGATAGTTCAGATGTTCAACAAGAGGTTGAAACTAAGATATTATCATAAATTATGATGACAAATATATGTATGTCAAAACTATCGACAATAAAATCCTATATTGTTGACATTAATATAAACCAAAATTGTTATTAAACAAAAAAAAAAAAACTGGAGACACGCATCTTCATTCTCTTAATAGCTCGATTCTTTGGAGTGTAAACTAAACTTTTTGTGTCTTCAAAATTGATTATATGCGATTATGTTATTGATGCAAAAACATGTAATTTTTAAGAATATCCTATAATAAATAGATTTTTTTAGAAAATAACTAGTAATACATATATTTTTTTAGTTGTATTCCTAGTTTTCAAGACTTTGTTTTGACTAATTCGAATTGATCTGTGTCGCACACACGATTTCAATGGGCGACTCTTAGTGGGCAATTTTACATATTTAACACCTCAAACTCAAGACATGCTTAAACGGTGCCAAGTTGTTTACCACTTGGACCAACCTTTCTTGGTCGCATTTTCGTTTTTTTTTTGTTGCCCTTCTAGTTCTCCAGGGCTTTGCCCTTACTAATCTGGACCGACCCACATCACACACTTGACTTTGATGAGTGAGTCTTCCAGCAAATTTTTTTACATACACAAAATCTTAAATTTAAAACTTGCTTAAACGATATCAAATTACTTACCATTTAAATCATTCCTATTGATCATAGTATCTTCTTCCTAAATATGCACTCAAATACTTTATTTTTATAGGGCCGGGCTTTCCTCTCCATCTAAGATTAGTGGATGTGGGTGGGCTTTGCCTCAGCTTCGACTCTGCTCTACTAGTATTAACCAAATAATAACAATAAAAACGAATTTTCTTCTGCTCAAACTCTTTGCTTTGCCCCCACAGAAATTCCCTCAGCTTTGGTAGTTTAACACTAACGTTTTTGCTTCTCCCTTTCTTAGTTTTTTTATTAAATCAATATATTGAAAAAGTATACGAGTTTATTTATTTATTTACCTTGAATGGAAATTTCATTGAAGTTAGATATTTCTTGGGGCGGGAATTTCCAGTTTTAGGTTAATCATTCCAGAAATGACGAGAATATTGATTTTATGCTGATTAATTATATTAGTTTTGATTTGATGGTGATTTTGGTGCCAAATGTTAATTAGTTAATTTCATACAACATTTATTCTTTTTGTTTTTCTGGGATTATGCACATTTGAATTGAGATTTTATCTGTTGATTGTTTGTTGAATTGTTGTCAGAGTTGTATGAAGAAGAAAAGAATTCCTTGAATTTTATTTTTGAAGTAAGAAGGTGAATATGGGTGCGTCAGAGGAGAACAGTGCTTTGTTCCCAATCTTTGTGTTGACTATAATGGCTCTGCCATTAGTGCCATACACTCTAGTTAAGGTATTAAGCGCTTTTTCAAAGAAGGCCATGACTATCCACTGCCAGTGTTCTGTCTGTTCTCGGTCCGGGAAGTATAGGAAATCGGTTTTCAAACGGGTAGGTTTGCTTCCGGTTTGCTTCATTTATCTCGGAATGGTATATTTCAGTTTGAGTAATATTTCTGATCCTTTGGATTGCTTTGGCAGATCTCAAACTTCTCTACATGTAGTAATCTTACCCTTGTGCTTCTTTGGATTGTCATGGGGGTGCTGATATACTATATCAAGCAAACAAGTCATGAGGTACTTCATTTGTTCTTGATTTCCGATAGTCAGCTGCTAAACCGAGTCCTCTCTAATGGAACTTTGTGTTTAGGTGAAGAATTTATATCTAATGTGTGGTTTGAGAAAGTGTAGACATTCATTCTCCCCTGATTGTTTTTGTTTTTGAATGTAGAGTGATGGTCATATACTAATGTCTGCTTGGTCATGTATTGATATATTAATGCAAACAGAATGTTCGTTTATTTCTTCAACATTGTTCTGCATGTGGTGTGCCTCGGCTTTTTCTCGTGATAGAAAATGGTTAATCTTCTTTTCTATTGATTCTCAGGTTAAAGTGTTTGAGCCATTTAGTATTCTTGGTCTGGAACCTGGAGCCTCGGATTCAGACATAAAGAAGGCATATAGGAGACTTTCCATTCAATATCATCCTGATAAAAATCCAGATCCAGGTTTTAGGTTTTAATAGTTGCTTTGATATCCGGTTTTCTTAGCAGATTGATTTTTGCCCCTAAAGACCTAATACCTACCCCCCTTTTCCTCCTCCCCGTTCATCTCAGAGGCTCATGATTATTTTGTCGAATACATTTCAAAGGCTTATCAGGCCCTGACAGATCCAGTATCTCGGGAGAATTTTGAAAAGTATGGCCACCCTGATGGCAGGCAGGTAACAGGATTCTTTGTTTCATCTGTTATTGCAGACACTACTATTTTCGTGAATGAAGGGTTTTGATTCTGATTTTTTTTTCATTGGATTCATAATTAAGGGGATTCAAATGGGTATAGCCCTACCTCCATTCCTGTTGAATATTGATGGAGTATCAGGTGGAATACTTCTTTTGGGAATAGTTGGAGTATGCATTCTTTTGCCTCTGGTGTTGGCCGTTATATATCTCTCAAGATCAGCCAAATATACTGGAAATTACGTGATGCATCAAACTTTGTCTGCCTACTACTATTTCATGAAACCTTCTTTAGCTCCCAGGTACATATTTCCTCAACTGATGTTTATTGTAAAAACAAAGTTAACCAAAGTTTTTTGATCCGAAAGTTAACCAAAGTTAACCAGTGTTTTTTTGTTAACTTCAAAAAGAAAAGAAAGTATTACTTTGTGTTCTAAATATATAGAAAATGTCAGTAATGGTTCGAAATTTCCACCAGCCAACAACTTAACTAGGTTAATGAGAGAGAGGCTTCTCTTGCCTTACTCCTAGTTGCATTGATGCTTGACATTGTACAGACTGGAAAGTCAGGAGTGTCAAACTAAAAGTTATCATAAATTTCACTTTAATTGACCATGTTCAATAAGGCATGCTCTTGTTTCTCATTTTGGTTTTCTCAATAGTATTCTAATTTTGCAGCAAGGTATTGGATGTCTTTATAAAAGCTGCAGAATTCATGGAAATCCCTGTTCGGCGAAGTGATGGGGAACCACTTCAGAAATTATTTTTGTTGGTTAGGAGTGAGCTAAACTTGGACCTTAAGAATATTCGCCAAGAACAAGCCAAGTTTTGGAAGCAACACCCGGCTTTCGTAAAGGTGGCTCACATGCAGCCACACCTTAGTCTATTTATTTTAGTATCTTATTCTTTCAAATACTCTGAAGTTAAGGCTTATTATTCTTGCTGCAGTACATTACTCACCTCTCTACATTTCAGGCAGAATTGTTGATCCAAGCCCAGTTGACTCGTGAGTCTGAAGCTCTGACACCAGCTTTGTTACGTGATTTTAGACGCATGCTTGAGCTTTCACCCCGCCTTCTTGAGGAACTAATGAAGGTGAATTTAATTTTTTCAGTTCTTCTAGCACATTAATGGATTTGTTGCACTCAATTTTTGAAAATCCTCTCTTGCTCATGGCTTCACATTTAAACATATTGATAATATTAGCTCCTGATTATTGTTGTTTCTGTAAACAAGATTGATATTATTCTTTAAAATTTTTGGTATTGTTGTGGCATCTAATAGTTTTGAAGGATATAGTAAGAAATTGATTGCATTTACTATCTCAGCTTCTTTGGTAAAGAAGTTAAAAAGAACAAGTAGGTCCAGCTATCCATTACAGTCCCTCATCCTAATCATAATTTTCTAGATAACTAATGCAAATGACCCTAATATTTTGAAATTCCTAGACTGCAAAACCATTTTGCTCTGTAGCAGGCAGTGATGCTTGAGTGCATTTCCTAAGTTCTCTGCCATCTTATACTTTCCTGAACAGCTATTGCTTTCAAGTCAACATATTCTTTTCAGCATACATTGGGAGCTGTAATAGTCAGTCTGTTATATATGAACACAGATGGCATTAATTCCGCGCACTGCTCAAGGGCATGGATGGTTGAGACCTGCAATTGGTGTTGTTGAGCTTTCTCAGAATATCATTCAGGTATGCCTATGTACTCATTGGTTGGAATCTTTTTTATGTTTGGAAAATTTGGTGCTTTCCTTGTGAATGATTTTATTCTGCAAGTTTTGGTGCCATATCATGTTTTAGTTACCTCAGTGTATGTGTTCATTTGCAAAATATCAAAGGGAAAAATGTTAATGTGAAGCATAATATTAGATTGTTTGATCTGCATATCCTTGGCATTAAGGTGAGTGTAAGAATGATCAATTCCCTAAATGGATGCGATTTAGGTGTTTTCTTTCTTCTTTTAGAATTAGCAAGCTGGTATTTCCTTCTGGAGATTAAAACTGATTATTACTTTTTGGTCTCACAGTTCCGTATCAGTTGTCAATATGTGTGTGTGGCACCTTCTAATAATTCAATAGGTTGTCTTCACTGCGATTAGTTTCTGATACTGTTATATCTAGTCATTCTCTTTTAATTTATTACAAGAGATTTTCTTATACTAATCTCTCAACATATTGATGACCTTTTTCATTTAATCATTTATTTATTCATCGAGTCAGGCTGTTCCACTAAGTGCAAGAAAGGTTGTTGGGGGATCTAGTGAAGGTGTTGCACCGTTTCTACAGTTGCCCCATTTTAGTGAGGCCATGGTTAAAAAGATAGCACGGAAGGTAAGTGATATGCTTCTTTTGTTGGTTTTTGTACTGCACCAAAAGAGTCTTGATGCATCTGCAGGAATTCTGTGTTGGCACCTGTGTTTAGGCTGATTTTCAGGTTATATCGCTTCGGTGCTTGGTTAATATCGAGACACACTATGTCAACCATTTGACATTGTTTTTGGATTAAATTATTTGTGGATTAGAAAGAAAAATGTCAGTTGATGAGCTGAAGCCTCAGAGACTTCAGATTGAAATTTTGGCATTCCTGAAAATAGTTGTATTGTCTTGGAAAGAGATGAAAAATATTCCATAAAAGGGTTGCCTTGCTGTTGTGGTGTAACATGCGAGAATCATGGGACATGACATTAATTAACATTTTGCATCCATTTTCCTATTATGCTTTGGTTTGTAAATTCTATTTCACCTTGCTTGCAGAAAGTGCGGACATTTCAAGACCTTCGTGACATGACCTTAGAAAACCGGGTTGAACTGCTGACTCAGGTTGTGGGATTATCTCCTACCGAAAGCAAAGATGTGGAGATAGTTCTGGAAATGATGCCTTCCTTGACAGTTGATATCACGTGTGAGACAGAAGGCGAAGAAGGGATACAAGAGGGTGATATCGTCACAATGCGTGTTTGGATCACACTTGAGCGTGGGAGCGGCCTCGTTGCTGCTCTTCCCCATGCTCCTTACTATCTCTTTCACAAGGAGGAGAACTTTTGGTTACTGCTTGCAGACTCCATCTCCAACGATGTTTGGGTCTCCCAAAAGGTGAGCTTCATGGACGAGGCTGTGGCCATAACCGCGGCATCCAAAGCAATTCAAGAGTTGAAGGAAGGCTCAGGAGCAAGCCTGAAGGAGACGAATACAGCAGTTAGGGAAGCTGTTGAGAGAGTAAAGAGTGGGTCAAGGTTAGTAATGGGCAAGTTCCAGGCTCCTGCTGAGGGAGTTTACAACTTGACTGCATTCTGCTTGTGCGACTCTTGGATCGGTTGTGACAAGAAGACGAACCTAAAGATCAAAATATTGAAACGGAGTCGAGCTGGTACAAGGACCGGTCCCTTATCAGAAGAGGGAGCAGTCACGGAAGAGGGGATTGAGGAGGAAGAGCAGGAAGGAGAAGATGAATATGATGATTATGAGAGTGAATACAGCGAGGATGAAGATGACGGAAAGGATTCAAAGAGGAACGGAGTTGTGCCCGCTGCCTGTTCAGACAACGAGTGAAAAAAAAATCTTAATCTTTCATTTTTGTTTCTTTTATATATATATTGCAAACCTCAGTTACACAATATAGAAATTCACATCTTGATATCAACTTTAAATGTCATTTGGTTGTTTCATGGAATTCCTTACTTAAAGCCATTCAGTATTTAGCAGTTTTGCTGCATTTGTCTTGCTTTGCTTGTTGCTAAATCACATTGATCCGTAAATTGTTTACAAAATCTACTTGAAAATTCATTTTGTACTAAACTTCAAAAAATTATTTCTCTTAAACTTTAGCCCTCGGGTTTTTTTTCTTTTTTTCTTTTTGTCAAAATGAACCAACTAACGAAAAAAATAACATATATGTTAAGTTAACATACATCTTTTTTCCCCAACTTTTTATATTTTTAATATTTTATAAATTTTAATAATTTAAATGTATTTATTTGTATATACATATATATATTATAATTTTAAAATGTTTATCTTTTTAAAATAGGATTATTATCTCATATACATGCGCTGAAAACTTTTTTGTTTTCACAAGAGTCTTAATTTTAGTCTTTAGGGTTTAGAATTTAAGGTTCATGATTAGAATCTAAGGTCTATGGTTAAATTAGAGTTTAAGGTAATATGGCTAAGGGATTTAGATTTTAAACTATAAACTCTAAATTTTAACTCTAAACTCAAAATTCTATCAATAGTCCCTAGATTCAAAATTACTACACTTAAACCCTAAACAAAGTCCCTAAACTTTAAAATTAAGACGTTTATGTAAATAAAGTTTCCACAAACCCTTGTGTATGAAATAATTACTCTTTAAAATATTTCAGAATATTTTTTGATTTTTTATGTAAAAGGATAAAATAGTTACGCCAACAATGATAAGATAAAATAACTACCTTTAACCTAACAAATTGGTTCAATAAAATTTGAAAGTTCAAAAAGATTAAAAATGAAAGATTACTTAAAACGAAGGAAAATTGAATAAATATAGAAATCATACAAAGGTGAGGGATTAAATTGCACAAATAGAGTCTAAATTGTAGAAATAAAAAATTTATTTTTAAAAATATAAATTGAAGCTAAATAGATATTCTACAATGATTTAGGAGCACCTGGTTCAAATCAAAATAAACTTAAAACGAAAGACGAATTGGATGAATGAAGAAATCATACAAAGTTGAAAGGCTAAATTGAAGAAAAAGATAGAAATTTTATTTTTAAAAATATAAATTAAAGTTAAATAAGTATACTACAGTAATTTAAAAACATAGTCAAATTTGATCAGAATAGACTTAAAATGAACGAGAAAAAAAAAAAAGAAATCATGGGCTAAATGATAAAATTGTAAAATTTGGTTTTTCGGTTTTTCGAGTTAGGAAAACTCGACTCGAACTCGAAATTTTTACGAGTTATTCGAGTTGACTCCAATAACTCGAATTTGAAAAAAAATGATTTTTTTGAGTCAAATTTTGCCCACCCCAAATTCAAATACAAGGGCCAAAACATATATTAAGTCATTTTTGGCTTAAGGGCGTAAGAAGCCCTTTAACTCTTAAAAAAATATCAATTGAAAAATTGAACCTTTTTTACACCCAATTAAGCCCTTGAACCAATATATTGAATCAATTAAGTTACTGAACCAAAATTTTAAATTAATTAAACTATTTGATCAATTTTAACTATTAAATTTTGACAGTTTTTTTTTAAGTATTGTTAACAGTTCAAAGACTTAATATTTTTTTTCGCACGCTTAAACAGTCATTTTTATAGTTTAGCGTTGTCATTTCAATGTAACAAACCAGTGATTCTATTTTTGTTGAAATAAAAAAAATTCAATGACGTGACTCTTCACAGCCATAGCTAAAACATTACCACATCATTTGAAACAAGAAAGAAGAACCAAGTGAGTCTCCAGAAGAAAAAAGATTATGACAAAATCTGATAGCAGCTTTACAAAATATTCTCAAATCAAATTTACATTATGAGTGGGCTACATGTTTAATTACAACAAAGGGGATGGCTTATATCTTATGCCCCAAGTAAACGTTTTCTTCAAAATAGCTCGAACTCCAGGTGCTCTCCTGTAGCTTTACATTCCAGGTAATTGCTCTTTGTTTCCATCTCTGGGGACATCATGCCTGCAACCTCGTAAAACTCGGGTAATTCTGGTGGAACAGCACACCGTATCAAAGCCCAGTTCAAGCCTTCAAAGAACGGATGCTGTTTGATCTCAGCAGCCCCCTTCTCCGTCCCTAGACGATTCTCGGGCTCCTTCACCAACAGCCGTTTGATGAGATCCCTTGCCTGGAGACTCACAAGGGGACTGTCCGGGAACTTAAGGCTGTGTACCACAACATTCTCCAACGTTTCTTCGTTATCTGCTCCTTTAAAAGGTGTCTTACCGTAGAGAAGCTCGTAAAGAAAGATGCCGAAGGTCCACCAATCGACTGCAGCCCCATGACCCTCTCCTTTGATGATCTCTGGAGCTAAGTACTCGTGGGTCCCAACAAAGGAATTGGATCGTGCATCAGTGGGTTCAGCCACTAGCTGTGGCAGTGATCGGACTTTGGCAGCAAGGTCTTCTTTTGCCTTCTTTTTTGTTTTCGCGGAAGTGGGCAAAAACCTTGGACCGAAGCATGGGACGTGACAGGTTGGTTCGATGCAGAAGGGTTCCACGCAGCTAGAAGCTGTATATTGACCAGATATCCTTGCAGGATCCAAATATGATGCAGATTTCAAGAGGGTTGGACTAACTGTGCATCTAAGCGAAAGGTCAAAATCTGTGAGCATTATGTGGCCATCTTCTCGAACCATAATGTTTTCGGGTTTCAAATCACGGTACACGACTCCAAGCATGTGCAAGTATTCCAAAGCTAGAAGAACCTCAGCTACATAAAACCTACACGTAAAATAATATAAATAATCAGTTCAGAAATATACCTATTACTTATCTCTGATTGTATGATAAAAGATAAACTATAGCATGGAACACTCCCATGGAGGAAACAAGTAAAAACAACACAAAAGGAGATTAGTATAAACAACTCAAAACCTACGTCAAGCAAGTTAATCCGAGACATGCTAAAACTTCTAAAAATAGGATGATCCTATATTAAAGACAAGTACTCGTTTACTTGGATTTTAAGGGAGTTACAAGGTTAAAAGGATGGAAACACCTATCATACCCATATCTAAACCATTTTCATAACTTCAACCATATATACTAGCAATGTATTGCAAAAATATTGCGTTTTAGACGTTCAAACTGAACGAATGATCGACATTCAAGGTCAAAGGTTATCAACTAATATGATGCGCCTTCATTTTTCTCTTTTGTTATTTTTTGTGCTTGTGAAGATATTTCAAAATATTAGAAGATAATCTAAAATAAATTGACTTTTCATCATCCAAGCATCTTACCTTGCTGCTGGCTCGTAAAAGCATCTCCCAGACTGCTTTTGCCGAAGAACATGCAAATCCCCGCCAGGACAGTACTCCATAACTAAACATGATAAGTTATCGGAAACAAATTGCGAATATAAGGTAGGTAAAAAAGGATGATCAAGCATCCTTAATATTTCTCTCTCGGTTTGGGCTCTCGGCATTTTCTTCCTTCTTGCCAAAAACTCGTTGTCCATTACCTTTATAGCAAACAAGCAGTTCGTACCAATAAGCTCAGCAAGATATACCGTCCCAATATCTCCACAACCGAGTTTCTTTAAAAGATTGAAATGTCTCAACCCCAAAACACCATCCTGTGTCATTACGTGGCGGATGGCGTCCCACCTCATGTCCTTTGACATGTGAGGTCTGTTGCCGCAGGTAGATCCACTTAAATTGCTGTCATCACTGATGCTTGTGCTGCTACTATCAGCAAGGCTGCTTGAACTTTGTGAGATGTCTCCCTTTTCTCTAGCTTTGGGGCTATTTTTAGCCCTCAAAATGGCAGCTTGGTTTCTGTTAGTGTTATTTTCAACCAAGGCTGGTTTGCGCATATCAGAATTCGCATGACTTGAGCTGACTTCAGCTTTAATCCCAGCTGACTGTGCCTTTACGGAATCTTGATTTGATTCATTACTTGAAGTCTTCATAGAGCACTGGCATCTCTGACAAATTAATGGACTTGTACTTGAATCAATGCAGCTATTAACTTCATTAGAAGTATTAGCAGCAGAAGCGGAAGAAGAGATATCTTGCTTCGTTTTATTCTTGACAGAACTTTTGTTCCTGGTAACTGTTTTGGCAACCCGTGGCGCATTTCTTGTGATCCTGCCTGTTTTATTTCCATTGGTCAAGCTAGAAGAAGGAACAGCATGCAACCTGCCTTTCTGTCCCAACTTTGGTGATGGTGATCTTTTTGGTAACTTGGTTGAAGCAGACAAGGTTTTTTCAGGTTCTAACATATTATCATCGGCATAAGAACAAGATGCAGAAGTATGCTTCTCTTTCCGACACAGCTCTGCCTTTGGAACTTGACTCCCAACTTTTCTTGATGTGGAACTATCAGTTGGAGTCAATGTAGAAGTTCCGGTGCTAATATGTGATGCTGCACGAGGAAACCGAGGTGACGAATTAGAACTCTGGCTCAAAGACTTATTCTTGGGAGCTTGATGTGGTGCAGTCATCTTCCTAGAAGAAGCTGGTTTTCCTTCTTCAGGCACCAAAGATATTTCAACCATGCTCCCCTTGTCTTCATTTCCAGGAAGACCGGATTCAACTACAACGGAATTGAACGAACTTTTTACTCTACCAGCTTCAGAGACCCCCGGAGAACTAATTGACATCGATAACCGTTTCATAGCAGCCATTTCCGATGCCTTAGAAATGCAAAGATCCCTTAATGCCTGCTTCAGTGACAATGGCTCCGAACCACCAATTCTAGGGGAGTGGGGCATCCCCATGGTAATTGGTTTCTTCAAAGCATTTTTCTTTAAAGAGCTCGAGCTTGCACCTCCTTGGTACGAAACGCTTAAACCTTTAGGGCCTTTAATATTGATAGCCTCAAAAAGCTGATTGATATCATTTTCTAGAGAACTCTTGTATCCCGGTTTCTGCACAGGGGGCTTCCGATCTTTGTCACCCACGCCAATTCCTAAGTGTGGTCGATATGCTCCTCTAGATCTTTGCACTGGCTTCAACTCTTCACCTGCTTCAACAATTTCACAGGTACCAGAATATGAACCCATCTTAACAGCTACAGTATTACACGGCGCTGAACTTTCTCAGCTGTATCCTCGAAGAAAGGCTTTATAACACCCTCAATTTATACTAGTTCATGTTTCCACACAAACCAACTTCAAAGATCTGAATGCGCGGAAACTAGTATACTTGCATCAAATCAGTTTTAAAGCTCATATATTCCGAGAACCTACACACAATCACCAAATGGAAACATTTAAAACCCAGAAGTATAAAAAAAGGCCAAATCAAAAACTGTAATGAGATATAAATACAAAACAACAAACAAATCACATCAGAATAATATTGCCATTTTTTTTAAATGAGGCTTATCTATATTATTTTAAAAACAACGAACTATGAACATAACCAAATCAGCTAAAATAATGAAAATAAAAACTGTTACTATGTCTCTTTTCATACTTTAAATGTAACATAACTAAGTCATACACCACATGGTAGCTGATAAAATGATTAAAAAACATAAACCAAGAACAAATAATATACTCTACTTTTTCCACATTTTCCCTCTTTCAGATGTAGAAAATGGAAACAGAATGCTCAAATATTGTTGCATGTATCAAATCCAACCCAAAAACAAAAGGCCAAAACTGGAATAGAAAGAAAGAAGGAAAGAGACAGTACCTCAAGTGAAAGCAAGGAGGAAGAGATTGTGGAGGTAGAATGTTTGAACTGAGCAAGTAAACAAGCAAAAAATACGTTTAGGGATTGAGAATGCAAGAACCCAAAGATAGGTTTTTTGAAGAAGAAGAAGAAGAAAGAGAAAGAGCAGCATGTGTGTGTGTGTTTTTTTATTCCAGTTTTTACGTTGGGCTCTGATTGTTTAGAAGGATGAAAATGGGCCCACCATGTATGAAAGTGGGTCTCACGTAGTCCGCAGTGGGGACGGTAGATGCCTTGCCTACTTTTTGTCATTTTATCACCTCCCATTTCATTTCATTTTGTTTATATTTTATGCCATTTTTATTTGAGTTTTCCTTCTTATCTTAGCTTTTGAATTTTGAGAAATAATATTAAACTTAAAGATACGAAAAAAAATAAATTTTTTCTTAAAAGTGACGTCTAACATTAAAAGAATTCAGTAATTTTCATAATTTTTTTTTGTTTTTATCGAACGAGACGTTTTACGAAGTGATAAAGAATTGGTGAGCGAACCAAACTATCTGACAAGCTGCTTCGCTACACAATTATGATTACACCGACAAACAACCTTTTACCAAAGAGGAATCTAATTATACGTGATCACGACAAATCAATTAAAAAACAAATGTTGTGAGGGTCTTTGTGCGACCACTAAGATAACCGCCAATCAGAAAACAAATCGAACATGATAATATAACTTTTTAAAATTTCTAATTAATATTACTTTCCGTCCCGATACATACTGAACACTGTAATTTTTTTCTCTATAAAAATCACATTTTCGCTGGTCTCACTCTTTGAAAACATATGAAAATACTTAACACCGCCTACGACTGATACAACTTATTGTACTAAAATAATAAAATATAATTATATAATTAATGTCTAAAGTTAAGAATATGTATGAGCAAATACTAAACACTTGTAAAATTGGATGATGTTTATCCTACCCGAGTTTAATCGTTTTGTCTGCAAGTGTGTGCATTGTCAAAAGGTTAAGAATATGCATGAACAAATATTACCTTGTAATTACTTTTAGACTATTAAAAAAATTATAACCAAATTCATAATAATAATAAATAGTCACATGATATTTCCACAATATTAATAATCACTTGTTTATATTATATCTAAATTACTCAAACAATTCGATATTGATTATCACCTTGATAAGAACTTAACGAGTAGTCCAAATAAAAAAGATTATGTTCATTTTAAGAGACTCGAGTTCAAACAGCTCTGTCTATAAGGTGTATATACGTTATCAAAGAACTAAAAAAATATAAACAAATATTATATTATAATTACCTTAATACTACTTTTAAAAATCATCACCTTGATAAATTAGGATGCATAGTTTATTTTTTTGACCATATTAGATGAAAAACTTTGATGTTAAAAGGTACTCTGTTAAAGATGATTTAGGTTTTGGGCATTAAAAAATTTAAAATAAAAATAAAGCATAATAGAGTGGTTGTGATACAAAAGGCATGTGGCTTTAGTGTTTAATAATTTTTAAGAGTAGAATTTTTTTTGTTTTTTTCAGTGTTTCTATTTATGTCTTTACACTAAAAATTAGGTTTAGAGTTTAGGGTTTAGGGTTTAATATTAGGGTTTGTGGTTAGGGTTTAGGGTTTAATATTAGGGTTTGTGGTTATGGTTTAGAGAATTTGGGCTAGGGTGTATTTTTAGGGTGTAGAGTTTAGAATTTAAAATTTAGGATTAAGACTTGAAATTTAATTTTTAATATTTTTAAGTGTTGTAACATAAAAAGGGCACTTAAAAGGTCGAAGATTTTTATCCAATTTTTAGACACCTTTTCTTCTTATTTATTTATTTATTTAAATTAAATTTCCACCAACTAAACAATTTGAGAGTAAGATCATATGAGCAAAAAGGCAACAAGGAAAATTAATGAGAAAAAAGGACCATGAACCATTGTCACCATTTAATAAAATGCAATAATGTCTTTCTTACACGGTCAATATATACATATCATAATATTAAACGAGTTCGGTTCATTTTTTTTGTTTTCGACTTAATATAAATGCACAGTTATTTTGTTTAATTTTGATACAATATATATCCATGGCTACTTTGTTTAAGTTTAATATTAGTTCTTTCTGTATCAAAATTTTATGTACGATTATTATGTTTACTTTTGATTTATACATATAATTATCCCGTGCAATACTTAAAAAAAATTCCGTGCAAAAATGCTTTCCAAAAACACATGCAAAATGGGATATTTGCATGATAAATATTTTGAATAATTAAAATCAATTATTTCCTAAAGCCTTTTTTAACTATCTTTTCTTAAGCTTCGTTCTTTTTATTGGGTTAAAATGTTATCAGCTGACTTGAGTTGTTGTGAGGCGCAATGGTAGGATTGCCCGCGTTGGTGTATCTTCGTGGTCGTTTCTTGTGATGCACGAAGGGGTGATGTGTGGGCACCGCCTCCTCAGGATAGCGTGAAGCTCAATATCGATAGGGCTGCGAGGGGAAATCCAGTTTGGCCGGTTGTGGATGTGTGTTTAGGGATATGTTGGGCACTATTAGGGCTATCTTTTTTAGACCAGTTGGGATTATGGATTCGAATGAGGCATAATTAAGAGCAATAGAGTGTGCTCTTGGCTTGCTTTCTCATCGGAGTGAAAGTTTGGGGGTAATTTGATCGTTGAATCGAATTCGGTTGTGGCGTTTAGCTGGACCACACATGAGGATAATAGACTGTGAAAATATTGTGACATTTTGGTTTTGATTGATTCTCACTGTGAGGTATTGCCTTGTGTTTGTTTTTCGCATATTTTTTGACAGACGAATTGCATTGCGGATGCACTCGCTAAAGAAGGTATAAACAGGGCTTCGTTGTTTCATGATGGTTGGTGATCCGGTGTTGTGGTTTGGAATGGTTGTTGGTTAGTGTTGTAGTATGGGGCTGGTGTCACGGCCTGCGGTGTCGGTTGTGGGGCTGGTTCAGGGTAGTTGTGGTGGTTTGTTTGCTTGGTCCTTTTGTTTAATTTTTGGTTGTTTTGTTTTGGGTTTTGATTCTTGTATTGTATTGCCTGTACTTTTTCTTCTATTTTAAGTTAGAAATTTTTTTAATAAGGCAAACGACAATATTTGTATGCTTTTCTATTAATAAAATCATGTAAGAAAAAAAATTATATTTTCTTAAAATATAATTAATAATCCATGCATAATTAATTCATGAGAATTAATCATATTTTCTTAAATCTAATCTTAATTATACTTAGAGGGGAAGAGAAGGAAGACTTTAAGGAAAGTAATAAGAGTGCTCCTAGTAAGTTTAGAACACATGACCTAAGGGAATACGAAGGAACAAAGATGAACAACTTGCCTAACCGACCAAACGTACTTGCTCGATAAAATTTTATTTTTGGAACATAAAAAAACTAATTATGCACGCCTTTTAGGTTTGGTTTTAGAATAATTATTCAAATAATGAAATGTGATTATTATATGAATTGTACATTTTTATTATTTAAAAAAATTAAATTAAATATTTAATTACAATAATTATTAAAAATAAACTAATTTTCATTCACGTGATAATTATAAACTGAAATATTTAATTAAAATAATTATTGATCTAATTTTAATCTTAATTCTACTAGATGAGAGGAGAATGAGACTCTAGTGAAAGAAGAAGGAGTGCTCCTAATGGGTCTAGAACTCATGACCTAAAAAAATATGAGGAACAAAGATAAACAGTTTGGTCAACTGACCAAATATAATTGTTTTCAATTATCTTAATTAGATTATCATAATTATAAACTAAAATATTCATTTTTGATGTTAGATGTTATAACTTTCTAAATTATGTAAAAGAATATATTCATTCCTTACTAATATTTTTTTATAATATTAGATAAGAGTAGTGGAGTAGTAAAATTCAGCACCGATGATGTATTATTCTTCTAAGTCAAGAAAATTGGATGAGTATGTAGTAAACAATCTAATTTAAGGTTAAAAATGATACAATTAAAATGTTATTCGAAATTATAATATTTTAGGTCGGTAATTTTTTAACAAGTTTTAAAATTTGTTTTTTAGTTTCATGACAAGTTACGAGACTTAGGTTAAAAATAAGAAACTTAAATTATTATAAAAATTATTATATTTTTATTATGAGTAACATCTTAAATTTTATATTTTTAAATATTATAAAAAGTATTATACTGCATTTTAGCCTTGAATTAAACCACCGCGCCTTAAACTTACCCAAGAAAATTACCCTTCAATAATTGTTGAAATTGAAAATAGAAAACAATGTCAGAGGTGGCAGTGGCAGGATTTGAATCTGTCCACTGTGGTGACTGAGAACTCATTTATTTGGCTTTTTCTTCCTCCATCCTCATAAAATTAAATAAAAATCTTTAATATCTAATCAATTACAATTACAATATTAAATTTATTATTCACGAAAATAAATAAATTAACTGCCCACGTTATCCAGCCATCCACGAAGATTAAAATTTTAAAATATAAAACAAACGGGCAGAAAAATATTTTTAAACAAGATTTTGGTTCATTTTTTAATACAAATCTCCTCGATTTAGATCCTCTTTCGATGATACCTTGCTTTACATATATGTATAGGCATAGTTTAAATTATTTTAATAATATTATTTCTAAATTTTGATTTTTTAAAATATATTATATCTTATCATTATGTTTATATATATAATTTCATTTTAATTCCAAGTTAGTCATCCATCGAAGCATTTGATTTAATCAGGTAAAAAGTGCATCAAATATTTTGCCCATTAAATCTTTTAATTTTTTAGAGTGAATTTAAATTATATTTTGTCTATCTATACATGTTGAATGATAAAGTTAACAAGACTTGTAGACGACAGTTCAGTGGTGGCCTTAACAGTTGCTTCGAGTTTTCCTATAGAGTGTGTTTTCTATTCTCTTTAAACTTTTGTCTTACGAGTCTCTTTTTTTTTGTTTCAATTGTATGCGCACTTTATACCATTCAGACATGTGTCGTGACAAGAGAATCGTAGCGTTATAATGGAACTGACTATGATTCGACGTTGTAGGTTTGCATAGTCATCGATAATGTCTGCTCGTACTGACACGTAGTTGTCGAACTATGTTCATTTAGATAACTTCGCAGTTTGTGGTTGTTCCTTCATGTTCACTTTCACAGGGGTGGATCGATGTTCTCGAATCATTATCCCTCGACGCATAGCGATGAGCATTCGCAGGTACTAATAACAATACATGTTACATAGTATTTCTAAAATTATTTTAATATGAGAATTTAAATTTATTGACAACTTATTAAATAATAAAGTATTTCATTTACAATAAAAAATTTCATAATTGTATACTAATTATAAGCGTGTGGACTTTCTAGTAAATTTTAAATTATTATCATTAGTTGATTGAAATATGAAAAATATAAAATTATATGATGGCATATAATTTTTAATATGAACTACATCTATACTTATGTTATCATCTTGTGTGAGTTTAAATTTTAACATTTATCTATAAAATAGAAAAATTCTCTACTTAATAAAAAATTACACCCATGCTAAGAAATCAAGTTCAAAATTTTTTTCTTCATAATTTTATCTATAAATAAATAAATAAAATCCAGTTGACCAATCACTAATGAAACGCCTTTTGCTCTACAGGAGAGTACAATCCTTAAAAGCCCATAATAAATGAAGAAAGACTTAAATATTCTATTTAGATATTCAAATATTACAATCTAAAAGGAAAATATATTTTTCTCTTAAATTTATTTGAGCAAGGATTACTTGTTCTTTGCGCTTTAAAAGGAAAAACAATAAAACACAAATAATTTATTACATTATTACATTTTTATAATAATGAACTGAATTTATTAGAAATATCAATAAATAAAGAAATGGAACTATCAGTCTCACATGGTTTGCCCACCTCTCTAGAAAAGGATTGTTGTGTTTGTCTTTACCTTAAAAGACAAGTTATACATGGAGAGAGTTAGGATACACTTATACACGTTGTAAAATTATGAGTTTATATGTTTTTTATATCGTTTTATAAATAAAATAGATGATTGTGATTAATTTTTTTATTTTTTCCTAAGTGACAATCTTCACATATCCTACTATTAATTTCAATTATTCATTTTACTCTTCTAATGATACAAAAAACGAGTAAAACTTAAAAAATTTTACACTATATAAATGGATTCTATCTCATATATATATATATATATATATATATATATATATATATATAAAAGGGTTTTAGCGTCTTTTTCACCTATATATTTGTAGAAAAGAGATTAGAAGAGAAAAAAGGGTATTGTTTGAGGTGAAGTGGAATCTGATGGGACAAAATTAATTAAGTGGGCCTGAGCCCATAGATTTATTGGCTTAGTGAAAAGAAACTGAATCTTCCATGATTGGCCGAAAGCCTAGAGAAATCAAGTCCAAGAGAGAGAGTGTGTGGGTTTCATTGCAGTTGTTAAACTTATATGTTTAAAGCCTTCAATTCACTCAAAATCTCTGGCCAAATCCTCCAACAATAATAAGTGCATTGATTTTGAAGTAAATATGTTTAGGGTGTTAACTAAGCATATTCTTTGGGTTTTATTGGGTAATATTCATAAATTGTCACTAAACTATGTTAAAATGTTCCTTTTGATCACCAACTTTCAAATGTTACAATATAGTCTTTAAATTTTGATTTTTGTTAAAAATGGTCACTAAGCCATGGCAGTTAAGAGAATTTGTACAATAACACATTTAGGTCTCCACATTTACACATTCAATCAATTTAGTCAAAGTTTCGAAAAAATAATAAATATAGCTCTCATTATTTACACATTCTATCATTTTGATCATATTTTTAATTAAAAATAATTTAATAATCTTTCTTCTATACTAAGAATCAAAGAAAGTTTAGAAATTGGAAGCTAATTATTAATTTAATAATTTAATAAAAGAATTGAATTTTTCTTTTATGTAACATAGAAGCAAAAACTTGTTTTTCTTTGCTCCTTTTTCTCTATTTTTAGTTTCTCATTTTCAATCTTTCTTTGATCTTTAATTGTTGAGTAGAGAAGAAAGATTATTAAATTATTTCTAATTAAAAATAGAATCAGATTGATAAGACGTGTAAATAATAAAGACTAAATTTATTAAAAAAATTAAATTAAGATTAAATTGATTGAATGTGTAAATATGAGGTACTAAATGTGCTATCATACACATTTTCTTAACTGCAATATCACATGTAATGACTGTTAACGGCTCAATGACCATTTTATAACAAAAGACAAAGTTTAAAGATCATTTTGTAACATTTGAAAGTTAGATGATCAAAATAAATATATTACCATAGTTTATGTAACACCCCTAACCCAACTTAATCATGTATCGGGTCAAAGATGTCACATCAGTTATTCAAAATTCAATCAAACTAAAGTCAAACAAACAAAATGTATATATATATTTTTTATATAATCAAGTATGATTTTATTAATTAGAAAATCATACATACATTATTATCGAGGAGCCTCATTAAAAATCGCCTTAACACTAAGTGGAGGAAAAGAGTACTTTCCGATAATGTCGAGAAATTCAATCAAACCAAGCTCAACACATCTAAATCAAAGCAAATAACAACAACCGAGCACCACACACTAAACCAGGTCAATCACTCCCAATTTCTAACTGCCACCACCATGCATACGCCAATAAAGCACCAAAAAAGAAAGGGAATAACACTCTACATTGCTAAACACCCGAGCCCTAGCAAAGGGTTATAACCTGGCATGAAACCAAGAAACTCGGTCAACCCCTTCCTTTGTCAATGCATCTGCCATCCCATTAACCTCACGTAATATATGAGTAAAACAATCACACTTTATCACCTGACATGTTGTATCAATTTCAAGGAGCGTATACACAAGTCAAGCCGTAGTGCCAATCATCCAATATTCACGTACCCCAAGTGGCCATATAATTCTGCTAAATAATTGACGCCTCTAATAGAAACCGAGTCGATTCCCAAACAACTAGTATGTCCCCTTACCGCTCAACCGTTGTCGTGAAACACAAACTCAAACTGATCTGTATACCAAATCTGTTGAATCGATGCTTCTATCTATAACACCCAAAAAACCAACTCAATAGATTTACGATTTTCGATGACTGTAATTTATTTTTTGATAAATAAATATAATCCTTCAAGTTATTCAATCTAATTAAACAAAATTTAATTAAGTTGAAATTGAGGAATTATGAGTTAATGACCAAATATTAAAGAAATAAAATTGAAAGTTATGGATGCAAGTGGTGGTAAGTTCAAGGGTCTAAGGCTTGAATATTCCATATTCTTTTAGGTGATTAGTCATCAATGACATGTGTTATATTACCATATTTTGTAGCTTATTTCTAAAATAGAAAAAATAAAAAAAAGAATAACAAAATTAAAAGATGATGAGAGTGGGCATTGGTGCCATATTTTCCTACACCTAGCTAAGGGGAAAAAGAATCCATTTTTCATTTTCTTCAAATCTGCTTCCACCATTGTTGAATGTTAGGATGAATCTTAGCTTTTTAGTATTGTGTTAATATTGTGAATTAATATGAAAATCAAATAAACAAATTATTAACATAAAGAAGCACATAATATTTAGCAAAGAAAATACCTAGAGAAATGTATTAAACCGACAACACTTGTCTTACATTTCTGTCTGGCTCTAGCAGTGTGGGCTTCTAAAAACATAATGTGGGCTTTGTTCTAGACTTTTGGTTCTCAAACTGTCATTACCGTCTACTGCGACAGTAAGACACCGATTCGATAGTATAGGTTCCTTATAACAGAGGTGTGGGCCCAACGGTGCATAAGGTTAGTATACCAGAAGAAGACAAAATCTGAACTCGGAGCTGAAGAGCATCACGTCGAATATTGTCTTTCACCATTTAAGGGTGAAAAACTCGGGTCGAGAGTTTATGCATGAATGACAAATATATCATACACAAAAACTACCCATATTTTCCCTAAAAATTCATCCAACAATTCTTAGAAAGAATTAAATTCAAATTATTGCTTAAAATGCCACGTGGAATTAATTAATTAGGCCTGCCTCTCAATTTTATCCCCATCAGAGTCGCCAAGCTGTCGTGACCATTTTTAAAACGAGTGTAAAAATAGCCTGACGATTAGGGTTTTAAAATTGGGGTTTTACCTTTTTTTCAATTTAGTCTTGAACTTAGGTTTTTTCATATTAAATTGAATTTCTTTTATTTATCCTTGAAAATCAATTTGGAGTCGCCACCGATCACTTTGGTAGACCGGACACCATAAAAACGATCCAAAAATTCTTTTTAGTAAAGTTTGGGTTTGGGAGTCGGTTACGTGTAAGGAAGGATTAACACCCCTACAATCGTCCGTTATCGCTACCTTATTAATTCCATGTGACATTTTGACATTTCGAGCAATAATTTAAATTTAATTACATATTTAATTGTTAATTGAATTCCATTTTGTATGGAGATATCCTTTTGTAAGAAAATATATTTTAAATGAATATAAGTTTTGAAACATCCAATTACTTTATGGCACTTCAATTTATATTCAAAATGTATCTTAACACAAAATGTTTAATGCATGTCCAATTATTTTCTTGTCATTTTTAAGGTAAAACCTAATTAGGGCTCCATTGATTTAACTAATTAAAGGAACTATGGATATTATCAAGTTTAGGGTTTATGAGATAACACCAAAAAAATTGGGCACTATTCATACTAGGCCCTAAATTAATAATATTCCTATTTATTTGGTGTTACTAACTACTTATTTCCTATCTTAATTTCATTTCAATTAAAACTAACTATATGTGATTACATGTTCTAAGTTTAAATGAAATACTAAATATTCAACTAAAATATTCTCTTGATTAACATCTCATTACATTGAGACACTAATCAAATTAGAATATTAAAGTTTTCATTTAGCACTCATTTATTTTCTACAATGGTCTTCCTATTTAAATTGTTTAACTAGTTAAGAAACTTAGACTAAAGGCTCTAATCAATTCATTTACGTAATTAAATCCACCTAACAAATATACTATATGCTCAATTTGAAAACATGCAAACATACACATGTAAATTAAACAATTGTAATTAAAATAAACTAATTAATCAAAGAAGACAAGAGTAAATTGAATTATTATTGAAGTATAAGTGCTAAACTACAAAACATTAGTGACCAAATCGAATGAAAAGCAAATTAAAAAGCCCAAATTGTGAATAGTCAAAAGAAGGGCGCGGAACCTAAGATCCGACTCGAATCTTACGGGCGAATCTTTTTACCTTGTGCCAAAACAACACCGCATTGACTCGCCTTTAAATAGGGGTGAACCGAGCCAACTCAGCCATTTGACACATTCGCCCTCTCTCTCCTCAACCCCTCTCTCTCTAAATCCTCTCAATTCGAACACACTAAACCCAAAAAATCTCGACCCATTTCGATTAAAACCCCAAATTCATCCATTGTTCTTCATTCATTCTTCTCATTTTCTCATTTTGATCGATTACAAAAACTAAAATGTTTCCTTTTCTTGTTTCTTTCGGATCAAACTCTTCGGTTCATCCAAAAATCAAACCCTGTTCTTCATATATTCCCATTTGATCTTCAACTATCCCTTCCAACCAACCTTGAACTATTTTTCGGCCATCGGAGATGACACCGGCCACCGCTCGTCTTCTCCGACCAGCCTTCGTCTCTGATCACTCTACTTTCCAACCACCGTCTAGTTTAGTTCTAGCCACCGTCTGCCACCGTCGGGCGATTTATGGCCACCGTGCCGGAAACTTAAAATCCTTATAAAAACCTGATTTTCACCCTAAACCTAAGTCTAGTTCCCGTTTCAATAGAAACTATAACACCCCCTTCCCGGCCTGGTCGAGAACCGGGTCGGAGCGTGATACCGGTGAACAGTACAGTAATCGGTGCGATAAAATTTCAACTTATAATCAATACTTTGAACCATTTTATGCAATAATACATTACCAAAATGCGTCTTAGTCTAATCAACCCATTATGAAACAATAACTAATCATGTAGGACCAATTCTTAACTATTACAAGTTTTAGGGCCTAAACTGAAAATATGATAATTTAGAGATCCTTTGATGCAATTGATTGTACCATGATGAACTTCAATGCAATAATAACATGTCTGTAAATTTTCATGCAATTTGGAATCCATTTACTCATCCAATTTAATCATCCTAGTTTCAATGACCAATCTGTGAACATTGTAAACTGTCAATTCATGTCTTTTAACCAACTTAACTAACCCTATATCAAAACACCTTAATACTATTTTGATATGAGTGTACGATGGTCAACCTACGTTCACTTTGTTCTTTATACCATATTGATACAAGCAAGCCTTGTATCTGTACGGGTTGACTCTCTTTGACCTTGTCTTTGACTCGTTTCGATACAGATTAGACCTGTATCGAAACAAAGGATTCAAGTAGAAAAATGTTTTGGTACGGCTCTAAACTGTTTCGATATGACCTGTTCCTTAAGCTCAATTATGCTTAACCGTATCGATACGCTATGACCCCGTATCGATACGGCCTGACTTGTAATAACAATTTTTTGCTGGTTTTAATTGTATTGACCTACCAAACGATGTCCAAATGCATCAAAATTTTACACACAATATTTCAATACTATAAAATACTGGCATGCCAAATTTCATCATCATTCAAATATGTTTACTAAGTTTTGAACTATGTGAGCCAAATATGCCATTTTCGCCTATTATTAACCAAACTAAAAGTCATAATTAGGCCTTAAGTAACATTACAACATAAACACATTGCAAGCATACCAAAATGGACACAAAAGACTAGTTCAACTACTTTGCCACCTTCCTAGGAGTTCATAAGGTCAATATACATTACTTTGGCTTGTAGTGACTTGTCTTGCTGCGACTTATCCGATCTCCTGCGATAGTGAAATCTTTAACCTAAAATGCATGAGATGAAACACATTAGGCATACATTTCCTATTATGAATATGGTATGCCATTTATCATGCTTTGATGACAATTATAATATAAACTATATGAATAAACATGACATGCTCCTCATTCACATTAAAAGCATAGTATCAATCATTATATCATCAATGACAATATCATAATACCATAACAAAGCGATATCAATAACCAATAATTCCCTTGGATCGATTCACGGTAATTGGATACGCAAATTCCTACGCCTCGCCAAACAATGAGTGGTCAATCCGTCAACATCGCCAATAAGACCAATGCACAATACATCCCTCTGTCTCGCCAAATCAATATAGGTCGTATCCCTAGGATCGTAGTCCACCCATACACTGAGCTCATAAATTCTATGACATGCCAATTGTATCCAATACTTCGATCCCAAGGTTCAATAATCAAAAGCTCACTTCTGTCGTAAGACTTATTTCATAATAACAAAGCTTAAAGTGCTATAAGTTGCTTAAATAACGGAAGCCCTTGGACGCTTTGAAATGGTACAATGGTATATTCGAACTACGGTACACGGGATACAACTAACGATCCCATATACGTGATATGCTTGAACACTAGTCATTTTTATGTGTAACACGAACCAATGCGGTTAAACACAGACCCATGCTACCTATGTCCAATGTGATTCAAGGCAAATATTGTTAAAATGCATGAACTCAAATATGAACTCTAATGAGAATCCCGATAAGAACTCTTATAAATCTTGATAAGATATGGCAAGTGTAAGACATGAAAGAAAATGCAAAAGTATGTCCTATATAAACTTTGAAAACTCTTGAACTCTGATGATGCTTCTATAAAATAAGCTAATATAAGATATGAATTGGAAGAATAAGATTGAATTGTACCATTCTTGAATTATATACATTGAATAATAGCATATTCCTTATTTACATTGATTCATATCATCCTTTATCATTAAAATACTTATATGCCACATGTCTTTAAAGTCACGACCTCACTAAGCTATGTAAGCTTATCATGTTTCCTTGCATATATTTCATGTATTAAGTCTCTGTAAACGCTCAGGGTCGTGTTTATGGGTTGCAAGTCACTCTTAAGGCATTAAGTCAGTTTCTTTGTCAAACTCCTAGTTGGTGGCATATGAACTAAGCATATAAGATTTGCATTTTGAAGTATGTGGCTTCGGATTGATATTATGTTTTGGTTTAGTGATTTGTGATAAAATTGGCATTATTCTATGACATTAATTACTTGGTTATAATAATATGCTAAAAAAGGCATATTAATGAGCTTTAAAAGGAAAGAGACTAAAATGAACCATCATGTTATGAAATGGTTATGTTTATATCATGGTGTTAAGTATATATTATGCTTGACTTGTATGATAATTTTTAAGTATGTTATACTCAAGTGAATTCGAAAATTCAAGTTAAAGTTGATAGGTATGTTATATTTAAAATGGGATATGTAATGTTTTTATGTAGGTAGGTTGGAATTATGAATTATGAAGTAAATATAAGTTTGATTAGTATATATATGAAGTATGCATATTGGTATGAACTTTGGACCTTTGAGTTTAAGTTTATTAAGTAAGGGTATAAGAACTTGAATCCTATTAAACATATGGATGATGAGTTATGGTATGGTGGCATTTATGTTTAAGAATATGTATTGATGTTGCTTATTCATAAGGGTGCCATTTAGGAGTTAGAGATGGCATAAAATGTCATATTTTGGTGATACAAGACAAAGGTTTCAAAACCATATTTAAGAGTATCTAAACCTTCATTCTAGAATGTCAAATTTTTTAATCTGTGACAAAGGTTTCGAAACCACATCTAAAAGTTTGATTTTTTTTTACATTTTGGTCACTATTTCATAACTTCTTCAATTAAACTACGATTCAGACGTCATTTTTTTAATTTAAGTTTTGGGATGAACACAAGATTAAGAATAATATCTATTAATGAAATGAACATTCCTTTGGTCATTGAAATTTTGAGAAATTTACAAATATCTATTAATGAAATGAACATTCCTTTGGTCATCTACACGATGATAATTTTTCTTCATGTGCAAGTCATAATAGGACCCAAATCTATAATAGTTTGAATTGTTAAAAAAATTCAGTTAAGTCCCTAAACTTTTGTAAATTCACACGTTAGTCCTTGAATTTTGAAAACTTTGCAATTTAGTCTCAATTGCTTGAAATCAATACTTATTTAAATTGTGATCTATGTTGATGGATAATTTGCTTTAGTGTTATGATTGTTTGTAATTGAGACTAGATTGCAAAGTTTTCAAAATGTTGATTGTTCTGATTTGATTTCCGGTGACACTTTCGATCTGGTTTTCTTTCAGACCGGGTAGAGGGTGTTACACTACAACCTCTTCTAATTTTTTTCTTGTATCAATGTCATCTCACAATGATGCTACTGCAACACCTTCCGAAAAACATTCATCTTTGCTGACGAACACAAACCCCACACATTTCACGACAACACCTTTATCACGCCGACTAATCCTCTCAATCCCCACGTTCAATCAATCTCGCTATATCTTGCATAATTGCCTCTTCATTCCCTATTGTCGACGTGCCTAAAAGTTTTTTTTCCAATTCCATAGTCGCACGTGCCTTTTTTTAAAATCGCTTGTTGTTTTCCCTCAAAATCCGCCCTCGCCTCATCCCCTTTTGGCTTCAAATTCTTTCGTTGCCTACCACCCTTCTTCCGCTATATTTCCGGTACCTTTCATTCCATAGGAGCGACTAAGTTAGACTTAGGTGTAAACGCACTTTTGTCTTTTCCATAGTCCTCATCTATCTGGTTTTCAATAGGCTATACATGTATATTATATTGTATATCAATGGGCCCAGGTTCACCAGCCTCCAAATTCATCGATAAGAATTCCACAGGGTACTCTACTGATTTCGAATCGTTCAGCCCCATCGGCCTATCTCTCCCTTGAACACTCAACTCCAAACGTGGCACCATTCCTACTTCCTCATCTTTAATACTATCACTCGTTATTATGGGCTTCTCACCCACCCGCGCATCAACTAGACCATGTGCATTCCACCTCTAAATTTCCTACCTTATTGGCTCTATCCAGTTATCTAACAATGTTTTTTGTATCACATTGTCACCAAGGTTAACCAATTGTCGGTGTTGTATCTCCTCGACACCACGGTTTCGTTTCTCGCCTGTCGACTTTTCCTCACTGCATTCCATATGATCACTCATCTCCTTCTCATTCCCCTAAAATTCCAGCTCCGACTGCTCAGCTTGATTCTCATTCGAATGTGATGTTTCGTCATCGCTACTCATCTCAGATCCACATTCCCCCTCTCAACTCAAACACAATTATTGTTCAATCATTGGCTCCACCTCAACCACGTGTATCCTAAATGACAATCCATTTACATGGACATGTACTACTTCATCAATTCTTTCTAGTTGGCCCGTCTCAATCATGATTTGCCCCCTTTCGAAGGAATGCGGCTCAAAGTTTATTTTATCGCATCTGATCAACCTTCCCCAACACGCGGCTAAGTTTTCAAAAGTTTCTTGCGACCACGCATGTATCGACAAGCCACTGATTGATAACCATACTCTCTAGTTACTCGTATCAAACTCCGACTCCTAGTTGCGCAGTTTAGAAAACCATTTGCTCAACTTTGGATTCTCAAGGACTCTCCTCCTAGTTTCCACACTCATGAACATCATTAAAATCCTAGAACCCGCAATCCTCATCAACGAAAAACCCTCCAAATCTACTTCTTTTAGTTCTTTCACTAACGCAACAATTTGCAATACGATCCGACACCACGCTATCGCGCAACATTTAAGCACCCCTGATTTGTCCTTGCCAAATACACCTTGTATCGATTTAATTAATTTTTGGGACTGCGGCTCCTCATTCCTTATCAAAATCCCAACCCCTAATTTCAAGTTCTCCTTCTGCTTTCAAAACTGATCATGCACGATTCCTCGTGCCCATTCTTCTCAAATTCTCGATCCGTAAATCCATTTTTCATTCAATCGTTCGATTGTCCGTCAAGTCTCTTCCTTCGTCGTCATACAAACAATTTCAAATCTCGACTCATCTCGCTCTCATTTCGTCAGTACAAAAACATCGACTACACACCCATGATGATCAAACACCTGCCACACCCCCTTTCAATGGATTTGAGTGGATAAATTTCCCACGAAGATAGTCCAACATTATTGGCGGCTCTGCTTGCCATGGCGCTTACGCCGAATCTAAATGTTATCTATCTATTGATAAAATTGTATTGAAATAATATAGCATAAACTTCGTACTTCCAATGAAATACAATACAAGTAAACAAAGAATCTGAAAGTTTCAAGCAAAATTTCTGTATTTCCCCAAATTTAGAACATGTAATTGCAACAAAATCCCACGATTGAAGAGATCAAAACTCAGGCCGAAATCGATTGCTCCAAACAAAAGGTATTTAAACATCACCATCATACAATTTCCTAGAATCCATATCAATCCTTTTAGTGTTCAAGTTAAATCATATTGAAGATTAGAGACCAATTTAATTTTTTTTAAGTGCTCGATTAAATTGGAATTTCAGCAAGTTAAGAATTTCAATGATCATTAAAAGAAAACTGCTAACTAATCATTCCAAATTAAATTAACAAATGTTCGCTATCAAATTTTAAACAAATTAATCAAGCAAGTTTAATTCAATGACTAAAATACAAAGTTATCAAAGTATGACTCATGGGTTCGATACTTCTCGCAAGGTTTTGAAATCATTAGGACATTTTCAATAAGGAATTTATTATGTTATTAAGGTTTCAAGACCTTGACAGTTTCATAATCAAACCTAAAATTTTCTTTAAGATTTCGAAACCACTATAAAAGTTTCGACACTTTGACCCCTAATTGTCAAATTTTGATACATTCCTTATCGCCAATTAGTCCAAAATACATCAAGCAGAATTTAAAACCAAATCACCAATGTCCCAATCGTGTTTCAATAACAAAATTTCCATATTTTCCAGGATCAAAGGTTTAAAACATCATGCTTGCACAAATATGATCAATATGCTTCTATATCTCATCAAAAATTTCTAATAAAACATATCAATTCATATTTCATAGCATATCACTTTGCACATCTTTAAAGGATTACTAACATAATGTGGCCCAATGTTTTATTAGTGACGGAGACTCGAATCTACCTCCTCGAGAAATATCAATATGATACAGATTAAATCTATTCCTCCGTCTCATCAGGAGAATAAGTCTACATATTAAACATGACATCCCTCCACCTCATTAAGATTAAAGTCTAAAACACGTACACAAGCGTAATGATTATATGATATGTCAATTGTACCCGTGACTCAACTAACAACTAATTACTAAGCTCCCTACTTAATAAAGCTGTCGATAGAGGGATCTTAGAAAGAGTGCCGATTGGTAACAATATGCTAAGAGTATCGCACATCCAATTTGCGGATGATTTAATCATTTTCGATGTTGCAATGGAGGAAACTGTGAGGAATATCATCCGAATTTTAAGGCTGTTTGAACTTTGCTCTGGTCTTCAATTAAACCTACACAAAACAAAAATCTATGGGATCAACATCTCCGAAGCTTCACTATGTTCTTGGGCTGCAAGTTCTCAGTGTAAACTAGACAAATTCCCAACGGTATACCTCGGACTTCCTTTAGGCCAAGCTCGTAACTCAAAAGAATTATAGATGTCGGTGTTTCAGAAAGTTCAGAAGCGGTTGAAAGGGTGGAAAATAACAATCTTTCATTCGGGGGACGGATAATATTAGTGAAATATGTTTTGTGCAACTTACCGATATACTACCTATCGATGTACGAGATGCCATGGACAATCGCAAATAAACTTAATGGACTAATTGCAAGATTTCTATGGGAAGGAAAAGCTGACAGATGCTTACATTGGATCAGGTGGGATATAGTATGTAAATCAAAGATGAAAGAAGGGCTGGGCATAAGAGACTTGAGGCTAAAGAATCGGGCACTATTAAATAAATGTATATGGCGTTACGGCTGTGAAAAAGTAAGCTTGTGGAGGAAGGTTATTGATGCTAAATATGGAATGGACACTACAAGATTGATCCCTAGCGCACGAAGCGACAGAAAAACTTCATGGATTTGGAGAAGCATTACAAAACCACTGCTCAATCCCAATGATAATTTCACCAAATGTATCAGAACCAGTTTCGGAGATGGGGCCTCAATTGATTTCTGAAATGATAGTTGGACAAAGGTCATCTCGTTAAAAGATACATTTCCAAGAATTTATGCAGTAGCAACCAAGAAAGCTGGGAAAATTTCTGAATTTAGTTTTCGAAACAACGAAGGATGGGTATGGGATATCGAACTACGGAGGAGATTATTTGAATGGGAAATTGAAGTCTGGAATGATTTTCTGCGTGTCATTAACAGGGCAATTTGCAGACATAATACTGAGGACAATATTAGATGGATAAAAGATGATAGTGGACTATATTCAATCAAAGCCTTCTGCGATATGCAAACCGAGGAAGAAACACCGAGCGACATTGTGTGGGATGAGATTTGGAAGAAAATTGCACCGGCCAAAGTCGAAGCATTCCTCTGGAAAGCAATTTACAACAGAATACCGACGATGGTCGAACTATTGAAACGGGGAGTTGAGCTCACTGGAATCCTCTGGTGCCCGCTGTGCAGAGACGAGTCTGAGATAACAAATCACCTCATACTACACTGCAAAGTGACATGGAAGATATGACAGAAATGGTGCGAGATGTGGAAGGTTAGATTCATCATGCCTAGAAATCTAAAAGCCTTCGTCCAGGTACGATCTTCTTTATCCACTAGCAAATATTCAAGACCACTGTGGGTAGGGATGTAAAAACAGGTCAACAGTTGGGTTTCAGGTCGGGCTCTGTCAGGTCGGGTCAAATCGGTTACAGGTTATTTCGGGTCATTTTTTGTTTTGACTCGATTCGGTTCGGGTTCGGGTTCATTTCGGGTCGGGTTCATTTCGGGCCGGGTTCATTTCAGGTCGGGTCAAAATGGTTAATTGACAGGCTAATTTCAGGTCGGTTTCGTTTCAGGTCGGGTTCGTTTCAGGTCGGGTTCGTTTCAGGTCGGGTTCGTTTCAGGTCGGGTTCATTTCAGGTCGAGTTCGTTTCAGGTCGGTTTCATTTCAGGTCGGGTTCTTTTCAGGTCGGTTTTGTTTCAGGTTGGGTTCATTTCAGGTCGGTTTCGTTTCAGGTTGGGTTCATTTCAGGTCGGGTTCCTTCGGGTTTATGGTTTATTGTGTTATGTGTATTATATATATTGACAGATTATGATTTTTATTTTTATGGTTTAGGGTTTAGGGTTTAGGGTTAGGGGATTATGTATATGTGATATATATATATATATAGTTGGGACTATTGGATTTATTTTTAGGGTTTAGGGTCTATGGTTTAGGGTTTAGGGTTTGGAGTTTGGAGTTTAGGGTTTACTGATCTTAAATTAATACAAACATGCCTACATTAATTATATATATATTGATGGATTATGATTTTTAAAGTTTAGGGTTTAGGGTTTACTGATCTTAAATTAATACAAACATGCCTACATTAATTATATATATATATATTGATGGATTATGGTTTTTAGGGTTTAGGGTTTAGGGTTTACTGATATTAAATTAATACAAACATACCTACATATTATATATATATTGATGGATTATGGTTTTTAGGGTTTAGGATTTAGGGTTTACTGATCTTAAATTAATACAAGTATGCCTACATTAATTATATATATTGATGGATTATGGTTTTAGGGTTTATGGTTTATGATTTAGCGTTTAGGGTTTAGGGTTTAGGGTTTATTGATCTTAAATTAATACAAACATACCTACATGTATTATATATATTGATGGATTATGGTTTTTAGGTTTTAGAGTTTAGGGTTTAAGGTTTACTGTTCATAAAATGATATGTACATACGTACATGTAATATATATATTGATGGATTATGGTTTTTGTTTTTAGTGTTTAGTGTTTAGCGTTTAGGTTTTAAGGTTTAAGGTTTAGTGGTTAGGGTTTAGGGTTTATTATTATTATTATATACTTAAATACAATTATTATTATTATTATTATATATTTACTATGCTTATTATTATTATTAGTTTTTATTTTTATTATTATTAGTTATTATTATTATTATTATTATTATTATGATTAGTAATAATAATATTATTATTATTATTATTATAATTATTATTATTATTATTATTATTATTATATACTTAAAGACAATTATTATTATTATTATTATTATATATTTACTATGCTAATTATTATTATTAGTTTTATGATTATTATGATTATTATTATTTTTTTTAATTAAATGTATAGGGTTTAGGGTTTAGGATTATGGACTATGGTTCATTGATTAAATATTAGGGTTTAGGGTTTAAACCCCTAATGTCTAATTCTAAACCCTAAGCATTAAACCCTAAAGCATAAGTAATTAACCCTAACCACTAAACCCTCGATCTAGGATTACAGACTATGAGCTATAGATTAAATATTAGGGTTTTATGGTTTAAAGGGTAGTGGTTATTGTTTAGGGTTTAGGGTTAGGGAATATGGTTCATTGATTAAATATTAGGGTTTAAGGTTTAAACCCCTAATGTCTAATTCTAAACCCTAAGCATTAAACCCTAAAGCATAAGTAATTAACCCTAACCACTAAACCCTCGATCTAGGATTACGGACTATGAGCTATAGATTAAATATTAGGGTTTTATGGTTTAGAGGGTATTGATTATTGTTTAGGGTTTAGGGTTAGGGACTATGGTTCATTGATTAAATATCAGGGTTTGGTGTGTAAACCCATAATGTCTAATTCTAAACCCTAAGCATTAAACCCTAAAGCATAAGTAATTAACCCTCAATCTAGGATTGCGGACTATGAGCTATAGATTAAATATTAGGGTTTTATGGTTTAAACCCCTAATGTCTAATTCTAAACCCTAAAGCATAAGTAATTAACCCTAACCACTAAACCCTCGATCTAGGATTACGGACTATGAGCTATAGATTAAATATTAGGGTTTTATGGTTTAGAGGGTAGTGGTTATTGTTTAGGGTTTAGGATTAGGGACTATGGTTCATTGATTAAATATTAGGGTTTGGTTAGGGTTTAAATCCCTAATGTCTTATTCTAAACCCTAAGCATTAAACCCTAAAGCATAAGTAATTAACCCTAACCACTAAACCCTCGATCTAGGATTACGGACTATGAGCTATAGATTAAATATTAGGGTTTTATGGTTTAGAGGGTAGTGGTTATTGTTTAGGGTTTAGGATTAGGGACTATGATTCATTGATTAAATATTAGGGTTTGGTTAGGGTTTAAACCCCTAATGTCTTATTCTAAACCATAAACATTAAACCCTAAAGCATAAGTAATTAACCCTAACCACTAAACCCTCGATCTAGGATTACGGACTATGAGTTATTAGCTATAGTATTAGGGTTTTATGGTTTAGAGGGTAGTGGTTATTGTTTAGGGTTTAGGATTATGGACTATGGTTCATTGATTAAATATTAGGGTTTGGTTAGGGTTTAAACCCCTAATGTCTTATTCTAAACCCTAAGCATTAAACCCTAAAGCATAAGTAATATTCTAAACCTGTAACACCCCAAAAATTACCCTAATTTAAAAACCCTAATTTTAAAATCTCTAAATCAGAAACCCTAATATTTGGGCATTTTGGAATCAAGCCTTAATTGTAAATTGAGGGCTATATTGAGATAAATCAGAATTTTTGTGACTTATTTGTATAAATCGGAAGATGTGAGAACCTTTTTGTGACATGGGTAAATCTTTAGACCCTTCTTTTGCGATTTACCCCTTATTTAGGGTATTTGACTTTTGTTTTCACCCTAAATCATCCCATTCATCTCCCATTATTGTTTCTATCAGCAGCCGCACTCACCCCTTACCCCTCTCCCCCGTTTTTCATCACTCAAAATAAACCTCTCACCCTTTGTTTTCCGTTTAAGCTCCGACGAGGTCGGCAACACCGTTCGTTCAGATTGCCACTGCCACCTTTCGTTTTCCCCTCGCCGTCCGACCGAAACGCGTCCCTTATTTGTTCAACATCGGCCATTGTAACAAAGGAGAACCATTCGACTTCTCCCTAGCACCACCACCGGAAACCATTGGTTTTCATCTTCTCTTATCGTTGCCGTGCTCCGCCGCCAACCTTCCTTGGACTTGGTTCTGCCGCTGCCGTTATCGCGTCTTTTCCGATGAGTTTGTACCGCTGCCATTTGTGCAACTGTGCGTGAGTGGTATGTGAGTTGGGCTTGTGTGTAGATGATCTGTGAGGTCAATCTGAATGACGCAAATTGCTTAAAGAATTGAATTGGACCAGTTTTGCCCACGTGAAAGTCAAGGTTGGGGTGAGCTTTTCACCATTTTCGATGTTGCATCATTGATTAATGTTCCCATCTTATTTATATTACACATGTTTCTATCAAATATGGGTTCCAACATATATACATATATATCCTTGTTATATGTGTATAGGCTTCATTACTGTTATTGTTTTAATATTACCAGTCAAATATATATATATATACAACAGGAGGTTGTGTAATGAAAGTCGAGCTCTGCACCATCTGAACCAAGTCTTTTCTAATCGTACTTTAAACTAGTCTGGATATCCCTTGCTTCAGCATACTCGACCGGCTTGATCTGAAACGTGTGAACTGGACCGAACCTTGACCCGTTTGACCGACCCGAAAGTTGACCGAATTTATCATGTTGACTTTTGACTAAGTTTGACCCGATAGTTGATCGGACCTTTGACTCTTTGATCCATTGACCAGATTTGAATTGTTGACCAGTTTTTTACTAAGTCAATTAAGTATGTAATGTTAATTAAAAAATTTCGTTATCTTATATTAATTTAGTATACAGATTTAGTTTAATAACTTTAAACTAATTTTAGTTAAGTATAAAAAAATTATTTCATAATGGTCATTCATTCAACTTAAGTAGATTAAGTAGTTTATCAGAAAGCAAGTTAAGTTAATTTAATAACCAACTTAACTTAAAATGAATGCAAGTTAATTAAATTTATTTTTAATCTTAAGTTAAGTTAATTTAATAACCAACTTAACTTCAATTAAAATGAATGCAAGTTAATTATTTAGCATTAATTTATTCCTATAATAAAAAATTTAAGTCATCTTATTTTAATTAAGAATATAGATTTAATTTAATAATTTTTACTCATTTAACTTAATTTTATTAAGTATAAAATTTTAATTTAATAATGGTTATTCATTCCACTTAAGTTAATTAAGTATAATAGTTTATCTTTGAAGTTATTTTAAAATAATAGTCAAGTTAATTAGAAATACAATTTATTAATACTTAGAATTATTATTAATTTAATTTATCTTTTAATTGAAGTTAAGTTAGTTAATTTATTAATACTTGAAATTATTATTAATTTTATAATTTTTCAATACTTGACCTTATTTTATATTCATTAAATATAACTTCTTTAAATGTCAGATAATTATCATTATTAGCAAATCAAATAATAGTATTAGTTCAGGTTAATATCAGTTCAGGTCAATATCAGTTCAGGTCAATAACAGTTCAGGTCAATAACAGTTCAGGTCAAGAACAGTTCAGGTCAAGAACAGTTCAGGTTCAAAACAAGTCGGGTTCAAAACAGGTCGGGTTCATTTCAGGTCGGGTCCAAACAGGTCGGGTTAAATCGGTTATCTGGCAGGTTAGTCTCGGGTTCGGGTTCGTTTCGGTCGGGTGCAGGTCGGGTTCAGTTACTACAGTAACAGATCAATTTCGGGTTCGGGTTCACTTCGGTCGGGTGCATTTCGGGTTCGGTTTCTACAGTTACAGGTCAAATTCGGGTTCGGGTTCGTTTCGGTCGGGTGCAGGTCGGGTTCGGTCTTTGAATTCTCGGGTTAAACCAGGTTCTGACTCGATCGGGTTTCAGGCAGGTTACCAGGTCGGGTCAGTTTTTCACACCCCTAACTGTGGGATATGGCATTGTGTGCTTTTGTATGGTCTGTATGGCTAAGCAGGAATGAGGTGATTTTCAATAACAAAAGCTGAAATAATGAAGAGATTTTCGACACTGCAATGCTCCGAACTGGTCACTGGTGTAGGTTACAATGACCAGACTGCTGTCCAAGCACATGCGAATTTGTCCGACGCCCAACCGAAATAGAAATCAAAGCGAACCACAAACAAAGACCCCTATTGGTTGATTGGAAGGGTCCGAAAGTGGGATGTCTAAAATTCAACGTCGACGCGGCAACACAGGGTATCGAAAGATTAGCCGGTATTGGGGGGATCCTCATGGACCACAGAGGAGTAAAATTTGCGGAATTCTCCAGGTTCATTGGAAAGGCTGATCCCACACAGGCGGAACTCTTAAGCATCTTGGAGGCGTGTAAACTCTTTGGCAACTCACAATGGTGTGATTCTTACTCTCTCATCATAGAGTCTGATTGTGAGTTGGCTATTAAATGGATGAAAGAACCGAATGTCACTCCTGCTAATTTTTCATCGATTGCAAAGGAAATTTCGAACCTATGCATCACCCACAACTGGAAGTTGGTCTTTGCTTACAGAGAAGCGAATTGTGTAGCCCATGTTTTGGCTAAGCAAGGAGCATCAAGAGTACCTGAGGTTGGTTAAAATAAAAGACTTAAGGGACAGATGGTTGAATGGAGTGGAGTAACCTGGGTGGTAAACGTGTCTTTACAAGTTATGTGTGTAATGAGAAGTAGGGGATAAGATGAGAATGAGGATGCAATAGATGGTTACGGGTGGTATAAGATGTAAAGATGGTACTAAGTGTTACTGTGTGATTGACCTAATAGTAGTGTGTTGGCTCTAGCTCGATCATTGTAATCTTTAAACATAGACATTTTGCACTCTTTTTTCTCCACATAAATTTAGGGAGGTTTTTTAATGAGGCAAATGTCTATGTTTCTTTTTATCGGCATCACAATAAAGAATTATACCTTTCAAAAAAAAACTAACAACTAATTACATTATTTATACATATTTCCATTCTTTCATGACCATGCTTAACACAATGTTTCATAGCCTGTATGAATTACTTTTCCATAGAACTCAATAGTTCTTTAATCAAACATAATTTAGACATTAAGGAAAGCTCATCCACAATCTAAACTTTCTAGATTCGTCGTCGTATGTCTATATTATATATTATATACATACACACGCATAGGTATATAATATAATTCAAAGAAGTTATGAATATAAAAGAAACTTCTTTTGTATAATTTCAATTGAATTTGAATATTAATTTAAATAAATATATTCAAAGATTTATTTCATAACGTTTTAATTGGACTTAATATTAGTTTAAATAAATGTATTCAATTTAACTCAGATTCTATATACCTAATTAAAAATTCAAATAAAACTTAAATAATGGACTAGTTAAAAAAATTATCTCTCCTTTGTTGTTTTTTTCCAATCTAACCATGGTTATATTGTAAAATGTGATAATATGGTAGCAAATGAAAGAAGATGAGCACTTTCGATTTCCATCTTAGTGTAATTTACAGTTTAGATCATTTAGCTTAACATCGATTTTTATTTAAATTATAAACTTTTAACTTACTCAAATGTATATTCAATTTTTATTATTAATAAATAATGTCATTTATATAAATATCGTTAAATAATTTTAATGAACAAAACTGAAATTGAAATTTTACTTAACATATTTTTCACATATTAACATCAAATAACGTTTAATTAATAATTTAAATAATTTTTTGTGTAATTTTTCTCAAACATTTCATTTAAATAATTCCAAAAGAAAATAAGTAAATTTTTTAAAATTTATTTAAATTATCCGCTAAATATTATTTGATGATAATAGTGAAAAATATGTTATCTTGATCATTCTTCTTTTAACTTTTAAATGTTGAGGTTAATTGTTATCTTGATCATTCCAAAAGTATACATTTTATTTTTGACACTTTTAGATTTTATCTTATTCAATTTGATCCATCAATATGTTTTTTTATTTTGCTTTAATTTTATTATTTATTTATAATAAAAAAATTATTATTTTCTTGATAGTTAATATATATTTATTATAATTATTTTTATTATTATCGTTTTCATTATTGTACTACTACTACTACTATTATTATTATTATTATTATTATTATTATTATTTTGATTTTCTTAAAAAATGAATTTATAATTTAAAAATTAGTTATCCGATCTTAAAAATCGAATATCGAATTTTTTTCCGGATATGATATACAAACCAATGAGATCCATAATCGGAGACATCCCACCGAAAAAGGGTAGCAGTGAGGAAGAAGTACTATTATTTAACATTCCATCCATTTCATACAACTTTTTTGTGCTAACACAGATGAACAAAGGGATTTGACACATAACCAAGAAACGAAATACAAAACATTAGAAAGTCACAACATTAACAGGTAAACACTCACAGCCTAGAGGTAACTTCTACCAAAATAGCTTGAGACTGTTTTGAAGAACTGGAGTTGAGTAAACAGCTCGCCATCCTTCTTGTGTAGGGTGAACTGTATCCCAAAAGAATTTCGATTTCGGATTCGAACAAACTGTGTACTTCTTCACCCCATTTTCATCTACACTTGCACATGAAAATGCAGCACTCACTCCAACACAGCATGGCTTCAATGGATTCTCAAATGTTGGACTCACACTCCCTGCAAAATAAACAATGTGTTTCATGTCCATCCGGAAGTTGGCGAATTATTCGAGTTCAAGATTGAAGGAGCCTTCTCAGTTCTCACCTTGCCCAGCTTCTTTCTGATTGAAAACGCTCCAGAAGGCGTTGTATACGTCGAGGACGAAGAAAGAGGAGCTGTTGGTTTCTTTGTTCAGATCCTTCACTGCTTCAACCAAGAGCTGGTTATGGAAATCAACGAGGGCGTTTTCAGTTCCGTTGCACTGTTCGAAGGCGAACAGAACGGTGCTTCGAGGGAGGCACCCCAACGGCTGCAATGCAGTCACCGCTATTTTCCTCACTCCCGAGTTATGAATCCGTTTCAAGTTCACCTTCACTTGATTCACAACGCTTCCAATGAAGGCTGGAAAACCCTGATAATTCATAGCATTTTATGTACATCTTTCACCAAATGCCTCGCATCAAACCTCACATTTCATTGCTTTCCATAATAGTTATTAAGAATAGGAGGATAAAAATCTTCTATAATTTTCGGCGCCCCTTTCTATCCTTACTCTAAAAAAAAAATTTAAGTTCTAATCTTAAATTTTAAATCCTAAAGTCTAAACTTTAAAAATACACTATACCCTCATTTTCTTAAACCTTAATCTTAAACATTAACCCTAAAAAAATTTAGCGTGAGGCATAAATAAGGCAAAAAAATAGCATGACATTTCTATTCATTAAA
The DNA here is from genome assembly GCA_958450335.1 of Hibiscus tridactylites. Classification (NCBI taxonomy): domain Eukaryota; kingdom Viridiplantae; phylum Streptophyta; class Magnoliopsida; order Malvales; family Malvaceae; genus Hibiscus; species Hibiscus tridactylites. The sequence continues at coordinate 26,332,406 of OY288271.1, read as the reverse complement.
CATATAGATTTGGTAGACTTGTCACAAACAAATACTACTAAAAAGGACAAATTGTTCTTATTTTCCCCTCCCTTTGTAATCTGTATGCATGCAAAGAAATCTGGATAAGCTAGAGTTCCAACCGACCACACATAAGAATGAGACACAACAAAAAACAAATATAACCATGTCACAATGTTGGTTGGGTGCTAATATGAACAGCACCTTTCATAATATCTCTGTCCTTTCTCAAGTGGGTTCAACAAGTTAAAGTAAGAATCATGACACGTGGCATATAATGAAACACTCAACATAGGGATATAAGGTGAGGTTTTATTACCGCAACAGAGGCGTTGGTGGCAAGGTAATTAGAGTAGTCATTGCCTGCAAGGCTGACAAGTGCGACAGAAGTTTTGAGGGCCCTCTTGGAGTAGACCGAGTCATTGAGAAGCTGTTGCAAGAAATCGATCTGGCTACTCATGTTTGGCTCTGCAACTAATGTGTCGAAAACACCCGTTCCTCCGTATGCAAAGTTCATCCCATACTTCACCCGACCACTCAGTTCTTTCCTCCATCTGTACGGTATTGGCGTCTTAATTCTCAAGTACCCAGCTGCCAAGTTTATGGGATTAGAAACTAAATTATCAAAGTTTCTTTCAGATTTCATCAACTTTAAGACAGCTCCTTGCTGTCATGAGTTGTACTGAAATTGTTAAAGTTAAAGGTATAAAATAGAAATCATTACATCCACGTGGAAAAAATAGATAGTGATATGACACAAAGAACCGAAATAGGAAAAAAGAGTGAGGCCAGGCACTCAAGACTCAGCTCACTATATAAAACCGAGTGAAAATAAAGCAAACCCATTATTTGTACTAAAAAGAAAGAGCCAAAAGCAAAAGTAAAAGCATGAAAAGATAAACACTATCAATCATAAAAAGGAGAGTGGTACCGATGTAATCGGTGAGAACACGGCCATCAGAGAAACGGCCAGCAGGTTTCCCAGGAAATGTGATTCCATAAGGAAGTTTCCAGGAACTTGCCAAAGCTTTCCTGTTGTTGCCTGTGTCGGCGTAGGAATCCCCGAAAACAAACAACATCTTTGGTCCCAAACCAATGGGGGACACCCTTGAACCTTCCACAACATGTTGCTGCAGATGAGCTTTACAGCATCAAAAACAGAAAGAAAAAACATTAGAAAATTCTTGCAGTTCCAAGCCATTTGATGATTCATCATGAAAGAAGTTGTGGGTTGTTTGTGGTTACCTAAGAAGAGAGAGAAGAGGAAGAAACGGAACAAGGAGGAGAGGAAGTTTGGGGTACTGTCCATGGAAAAGGATTTAAGCTGCTACCCAACTGTTAAACTAAACGAGAGAGAAAGGGGAGAAAGATGCTAAATGCTTAAGCTTTTGTAGGGTAATTAAAGAGAATCTCTGCACTTTATATAGTGGGAGGGTAAAGGCTCCTTATTTATGAGGTCTCTCATATTTCAATAAAGTCCTCGTCTATTATAGTTCAACATAAATTTAGAAAATACAACCTTTCAATTATATAAAAAGTTGGAAAACTACATATATAGTACGTTAACTATACTCGCGTTACTATTTTGATACCTCAATTATTCTTTTTGGCAAAGTAATGCATAACGTTACGTTTTTGTTCTATTTTAGTACCTCTACCGTTTAAAATTAACGGAAATAGTAATGTGACTTAGGTTAATAATAATTTTAGTCCAAAATTTTATGCAACCTACCAATTTAGTCTTAAATAATATCAATTTAAGAATTATTTTAATTTTTTTGATTAAAATTATAAATTCCTCAATTTTCTTCTTCTTCCAGTCGAACATTTTTTGGGTTTTAAAAAACACCTTAGGGACAATCAAAATTTTAGGATTTGAGAATCAATGGGAGGCTAGTGTGGGGTCTATTGGAGGAATCAAACTCCACGATCACGATATCGGCGAGAATACGAGGGGTGGGAAAGAGATGAGACAAAATGGGATCGAAGCTTTGTAAAATTAAGATGGTGATTTAAATTGATGGATTTTTGACTAAATTACTATATATATATATGTAAGTGTTTTGGACTAAAACTGTGATTATGGCAAACCACGTCATCATCTCAATTAGTTTTTAACGATGGGGCACCAAAACAAAGCAAAATCGTAATGTTAGGTACTATTTTACCAAAAATAATAGTTAGAGTAACGCGGGCATAGAATGGTACTAAACATGTAGTTTTCCCTAAAAAGTTGGACGAGTGATCATTAAATTATATTAAAATTTGTTTTAAAAAGTTATTTTAGCCATTAAATTTTTAAAAGTTGCTAGATATACATTTTTTTATTATGTTATAAAATGAGCATTGAGTTGTTGATGTCATTAACAACCTAACGTCACGCTGTTGAGTTGTGAGGTGTTCGATTCCTTCAACCGATCTTGCTCACCAAGTGGTGGAGAGGTGGAATTTTGGGTGGATGTAGTGTGGAAGCTAAAGTATTAATGACACAATGATTTTAGAGTGGTTCAACCTTCTAACCAAGGTCTACATTCACTATATTAGCTTCTCACTAAGGATTTCCAATCAATCCACTATTGATTCGTCCCCTTTTCTAGGCTTAGGAGGAAACTCTTATACACCGATCAAGCTTTCTACCCAAAGCCTTGATCAAACCCTCTTTACAAGAGAAAGGAAATATGCAAACTTAAATCCCTCTAATAGGTATTTGTTTGCTCAATAATGCCACTCACCCAAAACCTAAAACACTTGAGCAAATTTGACAATTTTGGCTCACTAGTGTTTGTCTATATAAGAATTGACAATTTAAGTACAAAGACACTTTTTGATCATTTGTTGATTGACAATTGAAGCATTAACCATATCTTGATGCTTGGAGGTCCCTTTTATACTCTTTGATGAGTTTGTAGCCGTCACTAGCCGTTGGGATTGAATTGGAGCCGTTGAGGACTTTATTTCCCACCATAAATGCAGTTCTGCAGCTCACCGTTTCGAAGCACTCATGACCATTTTGAAACACCCTTTAAGTAGAAAGAGTCGTTGCAGTCTGATGCAGCACCCGTATCGAAACATCCTTGGCCGTTTTGAAACACCCGTATCGAAATGCATGTCTCCGTATCGAAACGGTCTACATTTAAAAGTTAGTTGGGAAATAGTCGTTGGGGTTTATGACCGTTGTGGTCGATGCCACGTAGGCGTATCGAAACGGCATGGACTGTATCGAAACGCTGGGCAAAAATCTCATCAAGAAAAGCCCCGTTTCGATACCAGTATCGAAACGTTTTTGCTACTGGAATACCATGTATCAAAACACCTAAGGGTGTTTCGAAACACATGGACGGTTTTGTGTAGTTTAGCTTTTGAAAACATGTAAAACCCTTTTGAAAACATCCCTAAACATAGTTTCAAGTTATTTGGACTTTGGAAGAAGTTTTGAATTCTTTTTAAATTAGTCCAAACCATTTTTCAATTATTATATCAAAATATTAGTTCTACAATCTCCCCTTTTTGATATAATAAAACCAACTTGAAAAATTGTTTGGGATTCTCCCCCTTCAACTTTAAAATTGTGAATAAGAGATTAAAGATATGAAATCAAATAAAGCTCCTCTTATTCATTTGAAAATTCAATTTTTCAAATCATTTCTCCCCCTTTTTGTTATATCAAAAAGAATTTAGAACATTAAGTTCAAAATAACTATAGAGGAAAAATTTGAAAAAAAAATAAGAATTGGTTTTAAAATGGCTCCCCCTTACTCAAAGCATCATAAAATGTTAGTCCAACATATATGATCATCTAGTTGACATAAATAAAAATAAATCAAATAAAACAAAAGCAACTAAATTTTACCACACTTGAACTCAAGGGAGGATGTGAAGCCTTCCTTCTTCAAGTGTTTTCCTTAGTGTGCATGGAGCTCCCCCTCATTAATTGGACTTGTTGATCACTCTCCATCACACTTAGCAAAAGACAATCAAGTAATTTTTGGTATCCAAATTGCTTTGGATCCATGAACATTAGTAACACAAATTTTAGTCCCCTTAGGAATCCATTTTTCAATGTCATCCTTTTTAGTTGAAGTGCTAAGTCCTTTTGGGACCCAAACACTTCTAAAACATTTTCCTTTTGCAAATCTAGAGGCACTAGATTGTCTTACATAAAAATTTGATTTTCCAAAACTATTTTTCTTTTCAAGCTCTTTGAAAATTAAATCTTTTTCTTTTTGAACTTTTTGAAGCAAATTTTATAAATCAAAACATTTTAGTTCAAACTCTTCAAGCTTTGCTTCAAGTTCAAGTTTGGTTTTAGAAATAAAATCATTTTGAATTTTTAACTTTGAAATCAATTTATTGTTTTTCAAAATGTGATTTTTAAACTCTAAAACAAATCATCGTAGGCATCTTGTAATTCATCAAAAGAGTAAGAACATGAAGTAGATGAATTAGAAGTTACCTTTGAATCTTCTTCAATGGCCATAAGGCAAAGGTTGTCTTGTTCATCGTCGGTAGAGTCTTCATCACTCCAAGTAGCCACATGTGTCTTCTTCTTATGGCTTGAAGTGTTTGCCCTCTCCCTTTTCATGGATTCTCGTTCAAGCTCTCTTAAGGCTTTCTTCATGAATGGGGCACACTTCTTGAAGAGATGAACTATCTCTTCTTCTTCACCCTCCTCTTCACTTGAATCAACGTGATGACAAATAAAGGATTTGAGAGCAATGTCATTGGTGTTGATGCCAAGCCTTTTGAGCTTCTTCTCTCCCATAGCTCTAATTTCTTCCCTCTTCTTCTTATCTTCTTTGTTCTTCTTCATGATTTGATGAGTAAGGAGTGACCCCATGAGTTCATCAAGCTTCAAGGTCTTCAAATTCTTTGCTTCGATGATGGCGGTCCTCTTTGAGTTCCATGACTCGAGAAGTGAGTAGATGAGCTTTTGGACAAGTTTCTCCTCCGGAATGGCTTCTTCATAGCCCTTGAGACCATTGGTGATTGTGGAGAACCTATCAAACATCTTCTCGATGTTCTCTTCCGGATCCATCTTGAAGTTCTCATACTCTAAGGTGAGGAGCCCAATCTTGGTCTCCTTGACTTCATCGGTTCCCTCGTATGTGACTTCAAGCTTGTCTCATACCTCCTTGACACTCTCACAAGAAGATATCTTCTCATAGATGGTTGGGTCAAATGCACAAAAGAGAATGTGCAAGGCTTTGCAATTTAGCTTCATCTTCTTGCGATCGTCGGCACTCCACTCCGCTTTGCTTCGTTGAGGCACGAACGGACCATCTTCAACTATGTCCCATAGTTTGTAGTCTCTAGACTTTATGAAAAACTTCATCTTGGTCTTCTAATGGGCATAGTAGGTTCCGTCGAAGAAAGGCGGTTTGTCGATGGATTGTGTCATTTGAGCCGGTTGGTGAAATGATGATCGAGCTTACCGGATCTTCTCGATAGGATGTTAATCCTCTTCGATTGAGCCAAGCTCTCCCAATTGTTTAATTGTGAGGTGCTCGATTCCTTCAACCGATCTTGCTCACCAAGTGGTGGAGAGGTGGAATTTTGGGTGGATGTGGTATGGAAGCTAAAATATTAATGACACAATGATTTTAGAGTGGTTTAACCTTCTAACCAAGGTCTACATCCACTACCTTAGCTTCCCATTAAGGATTTCCAATCAATCCACTATTGATTCGTCCCCTTTTCTAGGCTTAAAAGGAAACCCTTATACACCGATCAAGCTTTCTACCCAAAGCCTTGATCAAACCCTCTTTACAAGAGAAAAGAAATATACAAACTTAAATCCCTCTAATAGGTATTTGTTTGCTCAATAATGCACTCACCCAAAACCTAAAACACTTGAGCAAATTTGACAATTTTGGCTCACTAGTGTTTGTCTATACAAGAATTGACAATTTAAGTACAAAGATACTTTTTGATCATTTGTTGATTGACAATTGAAGCATTAACCATATCTTAATGTTTGTAGGTCTCTTTTATACTCCTTGATGAGTTTGTAGCCGTTACTAGCCATTGGGATTGAATTGGAGCCGTTGAGGACTTTATTTCCCACCATAAATGCAGTTCTGCAGCTCACCATTTTGAAACACTCGTGACCGTTTCGAAAAACCCTTTAAGTAGAAAGAGTCGTTGCAGTCTGATGCAGCACCCGTATCGAAACGCCCTTGGCCGTTTCGAAACACCCGTATCGAAACGCTTGTCTCTGTATCAAAACGATCTGCATTTAAAAGTTAGTTGGGAAATAGCCGTTGGGGTTTATGACTGTTGTGGTCGATGCCACGTAAGCGTATCGAAATGGCATGGACCGTATCGAAACGCTGGGCAAAAATCTCATCCAGGTAAGGCCCGTTTCGATACCAGTATCAAAACGTTTTTGCTACTGGAATACCCCGTATCGAAACACCTAAGGGTGCGTTTGGTTCACGGAATATAATATTACCTTTGGGAATAAGATTCCCAGAATTTAACATTACTTGACACATTACTGGGAATGTGACATTACCTTGTTTGGTTTATTGTGTAGGAATGTAAGATTACTGTGTTTGGCTGGAGGTATATAAGGTTATCTGTAAGTAAAATTTACTAAATTGTCCATATGTTATATTTTCTTTTTAACATGTTAAACTTTCAATATTAACTTAAAAATACATGCACAAAAATTAATAGAATTATTTTTGTTACACTATCTAAAATTTGTAAAAATTATATATTTATCATATTTAATATAATTATTATATTAACTATTCTTTAAAAGAACCCAACAAGTGGTTTCAGTGGAAAAATGGATGAAGTTCGTCCTAGAAGACCTGAGTTCAATCACTTTGTATATACTACCTTATAATTACCTTTAGACTATTAAAAAAACTATTTTATATTTACTTACCCTAGTTATCCTCTATTAAAATATTTTGTAAATTTTTAAATGCTAGAAATTTAATATGTTCAAAATTTTAATTTTTTTATTACTTGTGACATGTCAAGCAAATTAAAATAAATAATAAAATAAATCTAAAAGTTGTATAATACTTATAAGAATTTATATAATAAGTTTAACCTACTAAAATATTTTACAAGGTCATAAACATAAAATAAAATTAAAAACATCAACTCTAAACTTATTAATTTTTAAGCAATATGTTATCGCAACATATAACTTATAAACATCATAAATATAATATTAATAAAAATACATTAAATATTTGTAGCATCATTTAAATATTAAATTAATATATTTAATTAATTTACACCATACACATTTAATCAACTAATTAAATTTTACAAAGGATCTATATAAACAAAATCTATTAACATAGGGGTAATATGGTCCAAAGGGAAGGGAATTAACAAATACCTAAGAAATTCAAGGGAATCACATTCCCACTCTTTAATGAAAAACTGCTACTATTGGGAATGTAAAATTACTCCTTGGAGGGAATGCTCTCCAACCAAACGTGGGTATGTGATTCCGGAAAAGATCATTCCCCCAAGTAATGATCTTTTCCACGAACCAAACGCCCCCTAAGGGTGTTTCGAAACACCTGGACGGTTTTGTGTAGTTTGTCTTTTGAAAACATGTAAAACCCTTTTGAAAACATCCCTAAACATTGTTTCAAGTTATTTGGACTTTGGAAGAAGTTTTGAATTCTTTTTAAATTAGTCCAAACCATTTTTCAATTATTATATCAAAACATTAGTTCTACACATGCTAATTGACTAGTTAAAAGTAATATATTAGTTGTGACAAAATGATCATTGAATTATTTAATTGTTATAGAATAGTAAATTAACTATTTAATTGTTATAGAATAATAAATTAACTATTTAATTGTTGTTAAATGGTCATCAAACTATTTAATTGTTACTAAATAATCATTAAACTATTTAATTGTTACAAAATGCATTGTTTATACAAGTTATACTGTAATTTTTGTTGTTGATTTCAAGAGACTTTGTTTCTAGAAGCATTTCAAATGAATGAAAGAAAGGGTTTTTAGTTTCTAGAAACATTTCTTAAAAAAACTTTGATTCTTTTCATTTAAAAGATTTTTGAAAATAAAAAACTTGTAATTCCTTTCAGTTGAAACGTCTGAAAACAAAAAAAAATCACCTCATTCATTCATAACGTTTTTGAAAGCAAAATTTCTTGAAATTAATTGCAAGAAATTGTAATATAACTTGTAATAATCAATCATATCGTAACAATTAATCAATTCAATGACCATTTAGTAACAATTAAATTGTAAAATTATTATTTTGTAACATTTAAATTGTTAAATGACATCTTGTAACATGTATATTACTTTAAGGGTAAATTATGTAAATCATTATTGAACTTTAATCTCGAATCTATTTTGGTCACTGAAGTTTCAAAACGTTCAATTTAATCACTGAAGTTTAGACATTGAATGTTTTTTATCACTATTCTATTAACTTTTTGACGACATCTATATACCGACAAATGGAGGAACTTCTCCAAGATACGAACAATAGAAATCTTCATTAACATGAGGGAAGCAATATACTAAGAAACAGGCTCCATCGACAACGAAGGAGGGAGATCAGCAAGAGAGAAACCGAAAGGTTTATGCCCAATTTGTAGACTTTGAGGCATTTTTTTGGTGAAATGAAGGTCGAATTCAGACTCAAGGGACAAGACCAAGCGACTAGTGAAATTTGGTACCGAACGATCACTATCTATAATGTGCGTCCAACGATGGTGAACCAGAGTGACCAAAAACATTCAAGATCTAAACTATAGTGACAAAAATGTTCAATGTCTAAACTTCAGTGAATAAATTGAATGTTTTGAAACTTCAAAAACTAAAATAAGCTTGAGAATAAAATTTAATGATGGTTTACGTAATTTACCTTTACTTTAATTGTCAAAAGTCATAATGTTGTTAGGCCGTTAATAACATACAACGCTTCTATACTTATTTTGTAACCGAAATTAAAATTTAATTATTAAATATTTTAATATTGCATAATATTATTCATTAAAATAATTATAATTTTTAATAAAAAAATTAATTTTTTTTAAATTATGATTGATCTAGTTTGTGATATACTAACAAAAAAATATTATTTTAGTCTTAATTAACATTAAAGTTTAAGCTCTATAGAATAATACCACTCCCATTGGCCTTTCCCTTATGAAAAAAATTATATTTTCATAAAAAGAGTTTCTAGTAAATCAATTTCAAATAATAAAACATAAACTTAACAAAAAAAAATTGCCGATCAAAATTTGTTTTCTATTGTTGTGGAAGTTTAAACTGTTTTTTTAACAATAAAAAATAATGGCAATAATTTTCACATATATTTTTGTTCAATATAAAAAAGTATTCATTTAAAAAATATATCAAATATTAATGTTTTATTAGGAAAAATATTTCGTGTACTACGGTAGGAAAAAAGTTTTCACAATTGTCTAATTTTTAAGGTTTAGGGTTAAAGTTTTAGTGTTTGTGGTTAGGTTTTAAGGTTTGTGTATATGTTTTATTGTTTACAGGTTAGAGTTTATGGTTTAAAATTTAGGGTTAAGGTTTAGGTTCCTAAAAGAAATATATCACAGTTTTATAAGCTCGCTTGTGAAAAAAAAGCTTTTCACCGACTATGCATCACCCTTTTATTAGTATTCATTATAATTATGATAATTAATATATAATAATGGTTTGTTAGTTAATTTTTTAATTTTTTTCAAATTTTTATAGACCAAAAAATGTGTATGCTTTTTTGAACAATTCTTACTTAAGGGAACAAAAAAGAAATTTACTTCTAATAAGTATTAAATCACAACTTAAGGGGAGGAAAAGATGTCAACTAAGAGCTTTTAACCACATCCTCTAGAGAATAATAGATATTGCTGACCATAATATGTGTATTTTTTGTGTATTCATTATTTTATTATATCATATGTTTTATGTTTATATAATTTTTTTATAGAGATGTTTATATAAATTCCGACGTATTCATGTATTTATATCTGATTTATTTTACATAGTGGTTTTGAATTAATGTTATTTTTTTACCATATCACATGCTAATATATTTAAATTCCTTATTAACAATTATTTACCATATGATATGAGTATGAAAAATAAATACTTTAACTGGTATAGCCATTGATAGAAACATATGAAATGAAAAAATAATAATAAAGTTCATAAATGGTCACTAAACTTAATTAATTATTTAATTTGGTAATTGAACTTTCAATTGTTTCAATATTACCATTAAAATTTGTGTTTTGTTTCAAATTGATCACTGAGCTCTTAACGAACGTCAAGAAGATGATTATAATAACACATTTAGTCATCCAAATTTGTACATTCAAATAATTTAGTTCTATTTCGAAAAATAATAATAAATTTAGCCCTCGTTATTTAGACGTTATTTGAATTTGGCCCTATTTCAATTAAAAATAATTTAACCCTAAACTTAAAACCCCAAATCCAAAACACTAAACTTAAAACCCCAAACCCATAAACCAAAACCTTTGACCCATAAACACATTGGCATTAGAGTTGTATGGGGGTGTTCTTCCTTTCATCCTTGATTTTTCTTGGAATTGTGTTTAAATGGAAGGAAATAAGCAGTAGGAGGTTGTGGTTATGTTGGTTGATGCACTACTTACCCTACAATCAATGGGATTATATAAATTATATATCCCAGAATTTTTCATATAGTATTTATGTTTATGTACACTCTTGGAATTCTCTATTTGCAGTACTCTACGAATTCATTAGTAATTTGTGTTTATTTTCAATTTTTTATATCATGGAATTTATACATTTTGAGTTTACACATACAAAGAATGAACACATAAAAATAGTGTTGCTTCATCAAGCATAAATGGGAAAAACATAGAAAGGGTGACTGGGTGATGAACAGAGCATAATTACAATGAATATGTGCGGCAAAGCAGGGATATGTTGGAGGTAAAAGGTGATCTGAAACTTGATGTTTACTGAAACCCAAAATAATGCTCTGTTCATTGTAATTATTTTCGGGTTTATGTGTTTTAGATAGTAAGTTTTGGGGTTTTAAGGTTTTAGGTTTAGGGTTAAATTGTTTTAAATTAAAAATAGTACCAAATTGAAATAATGTGTAAATATTGAGGGTTAAATTTATTACTATTATTTTTCGAATTATGACTAAATTATTTGAATGTGTAAATGTGAAGGACTAAATGTATTATTATACAAAATCCATCAACTGACAGATCATCTTCCTCATGTTTGTTAAGAGCTCAATAATTGAAGCAAAACGAAAAGTTAAATGATAACATTGATACAATTGAAAGTTTAGTTATTAAATTGAATAATGTAATAAAATTCAGTGACCATTTATGAAATTTATCGAAAAAATGAACATGTGTTTTCTATATCCTTGAATGGGATATTTTTTATAACCATTAATATTAACATATTATTTCATATTGAATATTGTGTAGATTGATTATGAGAAAAAATTATAGAGTAAATGCCATGTACTAATATGTATTACTATGCATTGATTTGTACTATTAATTATTTTGATAACTTTTAAATTATAGAGAGCTGCTTTACCCTAACTCGTACATATAGTTAACAACGAGTGGGTTTTTTTATTTTTAGACTTCGGTCCGAAATTTTAAAATTCAGCATCGACTTTGACGCAACTCGAGTTAAGACCCAATCAAATATAATAAAATCATAATTTGATCTAACCCTAAAATTTTAACAAAAGACCGACTAAATTGACTAATCTCGAAAAGATTACTAAGAATATTAATCATTATGTATAAAATATTTATAATTATAAATAAATTGGTCGGGTCTGATCGGGAAATTTTTACTAACCCGACCCGATTCTAACCTTTCTAGAACCGGCCCAAAAATTGAAAAAAAATACAACCTTACCGAAAATATATGTTTTAATTTTAATTTTGGCTTAAGGGTGTAAGAAGCCCTTGAACTTTTGAAAAATAATCAATTAAGCCCTTAAACTTTTTTTGCACCCAATTAAGCCCTTGAACAAAGAAATTTAATCAATTAAGCCATTGAATCAAGAAATTGAATCAATTAAGCCCTTTGACCAATTTTGACCATTAAATCTTGACCTTTTTTTTTCTTCAGATATTACCGGCACATAATACACTACAGTTTCATCATGTTGCATTTACAAAAGAAATTCAAAAAGTATTTTTTATAAGTTTTATAAGTTTTTTAGAATTTTTAGAACCTTTAAAGAATTTTTTAAATAAAATAAAAAATTCTGAAAACTGTCAAGTGGAAACATTGTGACATAGTGCACTGCAACAATAGATCGAACAAAACTATTAAGATTTAATGGTCAAAGTTGGTCAAATGACTTAATTGATTAAATTTATTGGTTTAAGGGCTTAATTGATTAAATTTTGTGGTTCAAGGGCTTAATTGGGTGTAAAAAAAGTTTAAGGGCTTAATTGATTTTTTTTCAAAAGTTCAAGGGCTTCTTACACCATTAAGCCTTTAATTTTTTACCGAACCAAATCAGGTCGGAATCCAACAAATTCGAATTCAAATTCTTTTGCCATCTCTACTTTTAATTGATTTAAAAAAAACGAAGTTTACTTTCAAAATATATGTTTTAATTTTAATTTTTACCGTTTAACTCTCTGGTTATTGTTTATTTTTTCTGATAGTAATATCTATAAATTAAAATTTGAAGTTTTTTCTTATGAAAATATATCGTGTCTTATTATTACATTTAATATTTAGGATAAACTACTTTAAAGATCACTATACTATCATTTAAGATTTGATTTGACCATTATCATTCTAATTGCAGCAATTAAACCACTGAACTATTAAATTGAATTTAATGTGACCATCTGCCGTTAAAACCTAACGGGATAAGTGACATGTCAGTTAGTAAAAATTTGTATAATAACACATTTAGTACTCATTACTTACAGACTCTATCAATTTGGTCCTAACTTTAATTTTTAAAAATAAATTAATTATTTAATTAGGTGGTAACACGTGTCACCACCTAATTGGAGGACTTTTTAATTATTTATATTTAATTTAATAATTTTAATTTCTCCTCCAATCATCTAATGACACGTGTCACAGATTGGAGGAAGAAAATAAAAGCATGGCATACATGCTTTTGATAAGAATCAAACCTCGATTAGCTTGGTAAGAGGGCTGCATGCTTACCACTAGGCCAACTATATCATTGTGATACAATGGACAAAATCTAATATATATATTAGTTTGTTGCTCATGCTAGTAAAAAAGAAATAAAATTGAATTAAGGGAAATCGAACATGACACTTTTGGGATGCATAAAAACATCTAAACTACTGAAATAAATCTAATAATTAATTTATTAATAATTTTATTTTTTATTAATTTTTAATTAAACTATTATATTAAAAATAAAAAAAAATATTAAAAATTTATATTCATATGTTTAGATTCGTTAAATAAATTTTTATATTAAAAATAAAAATTTATGTTCGTGAGTTTAGATTCGTTAAAAATTTATATTAAATTATGTTCGTGAATTTAGATTCGTTAAATAAATTTTTAATATAAAATTTATGTTCGTCGACATCATTGTATCAATGGTCATATTGTTATTAATCTTATTAATTTATTCTATATAAATATTTTTTGAAAATAATAAATATTATTAGTTATATTAATTTTTATCAACAAAGTAACCTTTAAAACTATATATTATTAATTCATGACAACTAAAGCAGGTTGGCCTAGTGGTTAGAGCGCCACTTCTCCAAGTTATTGGCTTGGGTTTGATCCCCAACTAGGGCATTTGATTTCTTTATTTCTTTGTTCTCATTGGTTGATTAAATATATTAAATTGATATGAAAATCAAGAGAAATATGATGACATGTGTTACCATCTGATTGGTTGATTAAATTTTTATTAAATTAAATTAAAATTAAGATTAAATTAATATAATATGTAAGTTGCGAGGACCAAATGTATAATTATACATATTTCTTTTAATTGCACGTCACCTCATCTGTTAAGTTTTAACAATATGTGGTCATATTGAGTCCAATTTAATAATTCAATGGTTTAATTACTGCAATTAAAAGTATAGTAGTCAAATCAAATTTTAAATGATAGTATAGTGGTCTTTTAAGTAATTTACCCTAATATTTATCGATAACGTTCAAACTAGACTTGGCAAACTTGACTCGAGACCCGAACCGAAACCCGATTTTGACCTGAACATGATGATCCGAAGTTGACCCGAAACTCGAAATAAACCGAACCGAACCGAAATTTTTTGTTGAAACGAAATGGACCCGAACCGAAAGCTGAACCGAATATCGACCCGATTATAACCCGAATATCTATTTTTAACAATATAATAAATAATAAATCTTGTTATAACTAATAAAAAGAAGTATGTTTTATTATCTTTTTATACTATATCATGGAAGAGACTGTTCCTCTCTATACTAAAATGTAACATTTTAAATGCAACATGACCTAAAAAGTAATTAATCTCTAGTTTAAAAAATTGGTGGCTTATTTCCCTCCAAAATTTTGTCTTTTCTCTCTCTATTTTTTCCAATTGTCTTTTTCTTTTTTTTCAATCTAGCTTAAAAAATTGGTGGCTTATTTCCCTCCAAATTTTTGTATTTTCCCTCTTTATTTTTACCAATTGTCTCTCTTTTTTTTTTAAATTTAATTGAGTTTCAATTTAGATTAATTTAATTGAAATTTCACATTTAGTTTTAGAATTATTTTAATTATGTACGTGATTGATGCTTTTAGATTTTAGTTAGCTCAATTAGATCCTAATTAAGTTTAATAAATTAATTCATTTCAGAAATTATTATTATTATTATTATTATTATTATTATTATTATTATTATTATTATAATAATAAACTTTGATTTAATATAATTATACAAAAAAATTTGATATGGATACATGAAGCTTTGATTTAAATATTTAATCAAATTCAAATGCATAAATTAACAAGTTGAATCAAAATTAATCTCATACATCAATAACTCTAAACTAAACCATAAATACTAAACCTCAAACCTTTAACCCAACTCAAATCGAATTGACCCGAAAATTTAAATGTTGACCCGACCCGAAATCGACCCGATCCGAAAGCGACCCGAACGACCCGATTTTGACCTGAACCGAAAGCGACCGATCCGATATTAACCCGACCCGAAAATAACCGATCTGATTTTGACCAGATCCAATACCCGAACCGAATCCGACTCAACACAGACCCGAATTAGACCCGAACCCGAACCGAACTGACCCGAACCAAATCTAAACCAATTCTAGATAGACCCGAATCGAACCCGAACCGAATGACCCGATTGCGACCTCTAGTTCAAACGAACTTAAGTGATTGAATGTCTTTTTTGGGAGGAGGTGGATAGAAACATCTTAATCCGTGTGCATCAAGCATGGGCGAAACAAATACAGCATTTCTCTTTATTTTCAAGGAAAATGACCTTTATGGGCTCAACTTTATTGTTTTTATTATTTTAGTTTTAGAACCCGTTTTGAATTTTAAATTTCTGCCAGCTTAAATAAAGGTAAGGAAGCGAGTTTAAATTTTAAAGACGATATTATTGGGAGAGACAGTCTTGCACCCCAAACATAGACTATGAAAAAATAAGGAATTTTTCTACTTAATTAATGGTCAAGGGTTTGATCCTCGCCCTGTGTATGGAGTCGTTTTTAAACTTGTGGTCAACGTTTACCTCTATATGGGACAACATAACGCGAAAAGATTAATCAATGGTCTTGTTCTAATAGATACATTGAGAAACAAATAATAATGTTAGATATTTTTCAGTTGTCCTCTGAGTTCCTTAGGACTTTGACCTGACTAATTCAGATCAACTTGTGGTGCACACCTGACTTTGGTGGGTGAATCTCTCAACGGAAATTTTGTGCATACACAAGGCTTCGAATTTAAGACCTACTTAAGTAATATCAAGTTACTTACCACTTGGACTAACCCGTTGGTAATAATGTTAGATACCTTGTCTATTTGACAATACTGATATCAACTATTTCGTGAACATTATTTTTTTGTTATTTTATGAAAAAAATTTAAAACTATTAAAAATATAAAAAAATATGATTATAATTATTAAGGAAAGAAAGTAAAGGAAAGGAGAGATGTAAAGGAGATAAATGTCTATTAAATGTTCTCGTAACCTTTTGAAATTGTAGTCGAGTACAATTGACATGACATAAAGATAAAATCTCTTCATGTTTATGTATATGTTATGTGGAGGATGGCGTGAAACAATTTTTATTCCGATGATTATAAATGTTTGGTACCGATTTTATTAAAAATTTTGATTTTGAATAAAAATAATAACGTCATCAATCATTTGGAGTTTGATATGACCGGACATTCATTAAATTACATACTTAAAAAGACTAATTTTAGAAAAAATCATTTAAAAAAACAATTTTCAAGTTCGCATTTCAAAATCAAATAAATTGAGTGAAAATAGTTTCTTGAGTCGATTATGTTGAGAAAGTGTTAGCACCTATACAACGTTCAAAACTAACATCTAGTTAATTACATGTTGTCTTAATAGTAAAAATTAAAAGTTCGAAACTTATTTTAAAATACAATTCTCTATGAGTACAATTTATTTAAAAGAGTAATTTATTCGAAATTGAACTTGAAATTATCCCCTTTTTGAGAACAACCTAATTCACTCGTGTGTGTATATTAAAAGGATGTCTCCCATTTCAAAAACTTAATGAGGATCGCACTCCAACGACTTTTAGAGACCATCTCATTAACCCTCCAATAAAAAATAAATAATAAAAACATTGCTTTTTCATTTTTTTAAATGAACATCGCTTTCACATTTAAACAAACATATGCAAATGCAAGATTTTTTTTGAAACGGTAAAATGCAAGATTACTGAATGTGACAGTAAATGAAAATAATACAATATGCTATTGAGGCATGATGTTTTTTTGTGAGATTATGGCTGACAGAGGGGTTAAAAAAGAAGAATTTAAGAAAGAAAGAGTTTAGAAAAGAAGAATTCAAGAGAGAAAGTGTTTATTGATCATCCAGACAAAACATGATTACAATGGTTAATGAATTTTTCTTATATAGAGAAATGATTCTTGAATAGAGTTTTTGAGGATAACTAACACATAGTTGTACATAGCTGTTGTAGCCAACTAACCAACTAACAGAAACGTTCTTAACTCTAACATCCTTCATATTTTCTCCTCTTCTTCTAACTTTGATGCTCTGACATGTTTCGGATTTCCTTCTATTCTTCTTGACAAAAGTCTTGATGTAGTCTTCAAGCTTTAGCTTTAATCATCAAACATTGAGGATAGGTTGCTTGCAATCGAAGTTCCTCGGGACAAAAAATTTTCAGTTGCTGTCGTAGGTGTAGGAAAAACGCAGAAGATAGGGATTTAGTTAAGACATCTGCTACTTGATCTGTTGCTGGTACATAATTCATCCGAATTGACCCTTCAGTGACTTCTTCTCTTACAAAGCTGAGATCAAGCTCAACATGCTTAAGTTTAGCATGATGAGCATGATTAGAGGGGTGTGCTATAACACTTGTATTGTCGTGCCAGATTGTTGGTGTTGAGATTAAAGAAACTTTGAGTTCGGTAAGAAGAGACTTAACCCAGGTTACTTCACAAATCACATCAGCTAGACTTCGAAACTCAGCCTCAGTAGATGATCTTGAAACAACACTTTATTTCTTAGAACTCCAGGCTACAAGATTTCCTCCTAAGAAGATGCATTATCCTCCAGTTGATCGTTTATCATCAACACAGGTTCCCCAATCTAAATTTGCGTACCCAACCAAGTTCATAGATGATGGACCATTGCTGAAAAACAAACCATGACTCAAAGTACCCTTGAGATACCTTACAATCATTTTTTTACAGTCTTCCAGTATTTATCCAGCAGATTTTGCATAAACTGACTAACCTTATTTACTGAAAATTGTATATCAGGCCTAGTAGTGCATATATGCTGCAGTGTTCCTACTGCCTGCCTATATAACGTGCTATCAAGAAAGGGATCTCCATCAGTAGAAGAAAGTGGAGGCGATGTTACCATGGGTGTTGGAGACGGCACACCATCTATCATTTTCATTTTCTCTAATAACTCCATAATATGCTTTTCTGATTGAGAATAATACCAGTCTCAACAACATCAATATTCATCCCAAGAAAAAAAAAACAATTGTCCAAAGTCTTTTAAGGAAAAAGTCAAATTTATGTCCTGAATGACACAATCAACTTCTTCTAGATCATTCCCCGTTGCTACAATATCATCCACATAAACCATAATATATACTTTACTGCCTTGTTTTTCCCTGAAATATAGCGAAAAATTAGCTAGTGAAGCTGTGAACCCAAGTCTATGAACCAAGTGATCACAAAATTTCTCAAACCAGGTTCGAAGAGCTTGTTTGAGTCCATAGAGGGACTTTTTTAAACGGCATACTAAGAGATTTCCAGCTTCATCTTTTTGTTCGAAGCCTGGAGGTTGCTGCATGTAGACTTCCTCAAACAAATCTCCATTTAGAAATGCATTGTCTATGTCAATCTGTCGAAGAACTTAGCCATTGCCTAGAGTCAAGCTTAACAAAATCCTGACAGTTACGACCTTAACAACATGACTAAATATCTCTGAATAGTCAAACCTAGCCTTCTATGAAAACACCTGTAACCCCCTTAGCCCGGCCTAGACGGTTGACCCGAACTACGGAGATTACACGGGGAAAATCAAAGTCAACCCGAAGGTCAACATTGATTAACGACCTTTTTCTTCTTCTTTTTAATCTTTTCTAAATACATGTTAACCCTAGGTGAACACTCAAGAACATATATGTGTAAAGCACAGTGATCGGATTTCAGAAAGGGACTCAATTGCACAACATACAAATGTTAGGGACCAAAATGTAAATTCTGTAAATTAGAAGGTCATAATTGATTTTAAAGTTACCAATATGAAATTAATCATATTACATGTTTTCCTGTCAAATTCCACCTTAATTGAACATCTCAAACTCATACAATTGCAAACTCGACTTTCGAGACTAAAATGTAAAGTTTGCAAACTTCAACACCATTCAAATCAGTGCCCAACGGTCACCTGTTTTGAAACGGTATTGACCGTTCCTAAACACGGGTTGGTTCCGAGACTGGTTCCGAAACAGGGCATTCCAGTAGCCAAAATGTTTCGGAACAGCCTCCAGCCGTTTCGAAACACGAAGGCCATTACAGGCCCCCGTTTCGAAACGCCAGTGAGTGTTCCGATACGGTTTGCCTAGAAGCTGCAGAATTTGCTGGTTTTTCACACAAGAATCCATTCAAACACTACCTAATGACTTCATAGTCAAACCAACAAGTCATCATACATATATGGTGCATAGTTATAACTCCTAAACACATTCATAGCATCAAACATGAAATTTCACATGTCTATAGGCATGCTTCCTACTATCCAAAACCAAGCAACCAACCAAACTTCAAACAAGCATTAAAAGGCCAATTAAAAATTCAAACCATCAAAAGCAACATGCCACAACCTAGAGAGTTCAACACAATTCCCAAAACACATCTTAGGTTCTCATTGCCAAATTACCAAAACTAATAGTGTATGAAAACATCACCATATATGAGCTTGTTTTCCCTTGGACACTCTATGCTTCCTTGTTGCCCTTAAACACTTCAACTATCTGCATTATTGGTACAAGAGAGAGAGCGTAAGCACAAATGCTTAGTGAGACATGCTCTAAAGAAAACAACACAATAATACATTTTTAGAAAACACTTTCAACAAAGCTTTTTAAACTCATGCTTATCTCTTTTCATGCAACCTTGCATACTTTACAAGCATCTCACGCTTCATTACATTCAATACATCATATTGGCTTCCAAGTGATAATTCATAACCATTTACAACACAAAAACACAATCGGATACGCGGATTACAAGCGTTGCCCCACATGCTTCATACATACTACCAGACTACACAAGGTGGAGTTTATCGGTACAATCACAACCCCTCAACACCCGTGATGGAGTTTAACGGTACAATCACAACCCCTCAACATCACTCATCAGTAGTTGTTTAATTCCACTAACGAGAGTACGAGACACATAACACAAGATCCACACACGAACTTTCAACCACCGTTGTGATCTTACCTCACTCGTTAGGGTACTTGGATGGAGTTTACGGTACAATCACAACCCCTCAACATCCAAGACGACTTTACTTACGGTGCACCCAATCCTATAGCCGGATGACTATATCTGATTCAAGTAGTTTAAAACAATTTCATCACTTGCCAATATACATCAAATACCATCATCAATTCACTGTTTTAAAGCAATAATCAAAGCCATTAAACATCATGCATCTCCATGCATCATTACCAAGACAATAACATGTCAAACCAACCTTGAGCATCCTTCAACACATGGCTTTCAAAACCATCATAAATCATGCTAAAACATGCTTTCAAAATAGTAATTAAACATGCAATTTATAACCAATGCATCAACCACTTCTTAGCACATTCGAGGGAGTTTTTCCGAAAACTTACTCTTGAGCTTAGCTAAGTTGTTTAGACTTAGACTAAGCTCCCAAAACCTTCAAATAATTGTTTCAAAGCTGGAAACCCAACTCCACTCACCAATTTCGTTTCGGTAGCTTGCCGAAACGCCAATCACGCCTCCAAATCAACTTCAAAAGTGTCCGAAGATGTTTCCCCTATTTTAAACACATCAAAGTAGAGGATTAATGCATAATCATGCATTGAAATCTTCAGCCAAACACACCTAAACTCGCTGCTCTACCCAAAACCAACATTTCGGCTACCAAACACAACCGAAAACACCTCCAAACTCTTCCAAAACTTAACCCATCCAAGATCTATCACTTCTAACCATTTCTAAACATCAATTAACATCCAAAATAAACCTAAACTCGTCCTTATACCTCAAGCTATAACAGAACACCAAAACCACCTCAAAACCACCATTTTCATAAGCAAAAACTTAGGAAACAAAACCTATTTGGGATTGCATTGATAAAACCTCATTTCTAACATCATTTGATAACCAAAATACATTAAAGAACCACCTCAAAATAGAGCTCAATCAAACTCAACGAAATTCTTCAAGATTTCTTCCAAATCTTGAGTTTTAAGCCAAAATCAAGTTTCTAACATTAAAACCATTTATAAAACTTAAATTAAGGATTGACAACTTGGGAATTTCAGTAAAGAACTGAGTATTTAGAGGAGAAGAACAATCTTACCTCTAAATGGTGATTTCTCCTTGATTTGGGCTAAATTCCTTGAAAATTCAATGTGGAAATCAAAAGGTTTTGTTGCTAGATTGATTATGCAACTATGAGTGATGGAAATCTCATCAAATGAGGTGAAGATCAAAGTGATTTGTGCTGGAGAAAATGTGTTTGGATAATGGGATTTTGAGAGAAAAAGAAATGAGAGAAAATTTTGAAAAGGTAGTTGTGAGAATCTAAAAGTAGTTTCCATCTTTATTTCATTTAATTAAAAAAATAATTAAATCACCCAAATTAAGGAAAAATATGGAGAAAAACATTTTGGGTAATTAGCTCATTAAAGATTCAAAGTTCCAATCATTTACAAAACAGTCACCACTAAACTTTTAAAAAAAAAACTGCATTTTGGTCACTACACCGAAATGTAATATTTCCAAACCTTATTTTGTAAAATTAATTTCACCACTCTCTTATATATATATATTAAAAGAGGATTTTTAGATATTTTTTCATATTTTTGAAGCATCCCAAACTAGGCTTTCCCTAAAACCACCTTTTATACTCGGACCGTTCCTTAGACCGGTCCGACCAAACCGTAAACTTTTAAGCCCAAAATTGGTGTGTTACAACCCCTTTGCAACTAGCCTGGCTTTGTACCTAGCTACGTTGCCATCCGAATTCGGTTTCACCTTAAAAAGCCACTTGTATCCAATAGGGATTCAATTGAGAGGTAGAGTTGGGAGTTCCCATGTACCTTTTTGAATTAAGACATCAAGTTCTTTCATGACAACACCTTTCCAAACATCAGATGGCATTGCTTGATGTATATTTTCAGGTACATCTGCCACTGCTTCAGTAAGGAATACCTTGGGTTTAAATATCCCTGTTTTAGATCATGTAACCATGGGATGTCGAGTAGTAACTTGTGCATTACGCAAACTAGGCTGAGTTAAAGGGTTTGAATTTTCATCTTCTGAATGTTCATGCTGAACCGAAACTGGAGAGTTTGAACTTCCACCTTGGGTTTTTAAACTATCATGTTGAATTGAAACCTGAGCAAGAGCTTGTTCTTTACATGAGTCTGAATTTTCATGTTGAGCAGGAGTACCAAAGACAAGAGTAGTATCCATCATATTATCCTGGGTACTAAGTTGATCAACTTCTTCATTAACTAGAACTTGTTGACGATTAACTTCTTCATTAATCGCTGAAACTTGTTGCACAGTAGGAAACGAAGCTCCATTAGAGGGACCATACTCTTGTGAATTGAATGACCTTGAGGAACTGGAAAAAGGTAGTGAAAGACATACTACTAGAATCTGATGCAACAGAAGTGAAGGAAGAGCCAGGGGATAAGCCATGTGTCCTAGGGATTGGACCAGAGTATTTAACCTTATTCAGAGTTGAATCCTTGGACGTATCTTTACTACCCTGAGCAACTTGCAAAAAAGGAAAACTGTTCTCATTAAATTGAACATGAAGAGACACATAGACCTTACCATCATCACTAAGACATTTGTAGCCATGTTGAACCGAGTAGTAACCTAGAAAGGCGCAAGGCTTTGAGCGAAACTGGAGCTGGTGTTGGTTGTAAGCCCTGGTTAACGGAAAGCACTGACAACCAAAAATCTTAAGAAAATTGTAATTAGACAATTTATGAAAAAGCTTTTAATAGGGTGATAAATCACCTAAAACCTTCGTAGGCAACCTGTTTATAAGATAAGTTGAACAGTAAAATGCATCAGACCAAAACTTGAAAGGAACTCCACTTTGAGCTAGAAGAGTGAGACCTAACTCAACTATATGTCGATGTTTTCGCTCAACCTTACCGTTTTGTTCAGAAGTATATGGGCAAGTACGAAAAAACTCAATTCCATGTTGTAAAAAATATCCTTCTAAAGTTTTAAATTCAGATCTACAATCAGATTGAATGCTCTTTAGCTTAAAGTCCAACTGTCAATCAGCCATCTTATGAAAATTAATAACAGCATTCCTTACATCAGATTTTCGAGACACAAAGTAAATCCATGTATAACGTGTTGCAGCATCAAGAAAACTAACATAATATGAAAAATTATTAGAGAGTAAAGGTGCAGGACCCCAGACATCAACATGAACAAGTTGCAATGGTGTATCATACACAATGAGAGATTTCTGAAATTGCAATTTATGACTTTTGCCAGGTTTACACACTTCACAGACAAATAACTCTTTATTAATATCAGAACTTTTACATGCAATAGACAATTTAGCTAAAGTCTCAAGAGAAGGATGTCCAAGCCTTCTATGCCACAAATGAACACTAGAAACAGAAAGACAACTAACATCTTCCTCATGTTCAGAAATCAGATTACAATATTGAGTTCTAGAAACAAGACTATCATCAACATGACCAGGATCAATATCAACAGGAACATAACCTAATATCAGCATGATCAGAATCAAAAAGCAAGGATGAACCAACAACATGTAAATCAACAACATGTAAAGGTAAAGTATCATCTGAAGAAACAAACTTGTAGAGACCATCACTTTGCAAATCTCGCAGAATCAGTTGTTGTGTCTTCAAATCCTTAACAACACAAGAATTAGGAAAAAACTCAATAGAAACGTTGTTATCATTCGTGAATTTAGAGACTGACAAGAGATTTTTCTTAATTAGAGGAACATGTAAAAAATTGCTTAAAATTAAAGGTCTAGACTTAGACGCTAAAGTTGAAAACCCTATATTAGAAATAGGAACCTTAGATCCATCAGCAACCAATATCTTACTAGAACCAGAATAGGGAACAGAGGAAACGATGTTACCTGCGTCAGGAGTAAGGTGATACGTGGCTCAAAAATCAGGGTAGCACGCCGCATCTCCATAGCTGAAATCCTCAGCAACCGTAGTGATTGTAGCTACCACCGCATCAGAACCGGTATTCGGAGAAGAATTGACAAAAGCTTGAGACGATTCTTGAAGTTCCTCATTAAAGCCTTCAGAATAGAAGACTTGATTGATGAGAGAATGCCCACCAACATCTTCAAAGGCTTGGTTGGAACGGTAGAAACATTGACCAACTAAATGCCCAAGTTTTCCGCAAATCTGGCATTGCGGACGTGAACGACCACCATAGAATCTGCCACCACGACCTCTGGATGGTGCATCTCGAGATGAGTGATACACAGTGGTTGTCGAACGAAACCCTACAGACGACCACTGAGAAGAAATCAAGTTGTGTGAATAACCCATGTTAGGGTTACTAGTTTCAACAAACGGGCTTGAGAATGGGCCTTGATGGGTCTCACAAGCCAAATTGACCAAAGAGTTTTGACTCAAAAACTCCATTTTTCGTGACTCTGTATCGAGTAGAACATTCATAACTCAATCAAGTTTATACGGCTATTGACTGGACGTAATAACGGCCACCACTGGTTCATACTCCAACGACAAACCAGAAAGGATGGCCGAAACATGCATTGTTTCAATGAGCGGGTTACCGTAAGCAGCAATATTATCATAAATCCCTTGGATTTGAGCAAGATACTCTCTCGTAGACTGATCACGCTTTCGAATGTTCTTCAAAGAACAATGCAAATGCATCAATTGAGTAGTATAAGTAACGGAAAATATATTTTTAACCTTCTCCCAAATGTCTAACGCGTTCTTGCAATTGACAAGAGACGAAAGAATGGAGGAACCGATCGGTGAGAGCAACCAAGAACGGAGAACATTGTCTTCTTGTTTGTACTTGACAAACTCTGGATTAACGGTACGACCGCCACCTTCACTGACATATTGAGCAGGTACAACCAAGAAACCATAGATGTGATCTACGAGTGCTAGACTCTCAAAGGCAAACAAGACATGCTGCTTCCAAAGAAGGTAATTCGTATCATCGAGACGAATAGAAATCGTCTTGTTGGTGAAAGACTTAGAATCATTATCAGCCATGAAAGAAAGCTCTGATACCATGTGAGATTATGGCTGACAAAGGGGTTAGAAAAGAAGAATTCAAGAAGGAAATAGTTTAGAAGAGAAGAATTCAAGAGAGAAAGTGTTTATTGATCATCCAATCAAAACGTGATTACAATGGTTAATGAATCCTTCTTATATAAAGAAATGATTTTTAAGAGAGCTCTTGAGGATAACTAACACATAGTTGTACATAGATGTTGTAACCAACTAATCAACTAACAGAAACGTATCTCTTGACTCTAACATCCTTCATATTTTCTCTTCTTCTTCTAGCTTTGATTCTCTGACATTTTTATATTAAACTAATAAATGCATGTTTTTTATATTTTTATATTAAACTACTAAAATATTTTTATATTTAAAAAATACATATTTTTATGTCCGGGTACCTAAATACCTGAATTTTCGGGTACCTGCAACTTCTGAGTACCCGCAAAATTCGAGTCGACACACAGACCACACTTTGAATACCCGACGATCCGGGTACCCAAATTTAAACACCCTTAATTCCAACTATAAATAGAGAGAAATTCGTACTGGTTTGTCCAACCTCTTAATGTTTCTTCAATATTAAAGGTTTATTCTATTGAAGAAACATTATGAAAGAAATAATAGTATAAGTTTATGCGTCATATATATATATATATATTAGACAAATTTAGTGAAATAATATAGTTGGGGAAAATTGTAAAAAGGAGTTGGTTGGAACTTATTTTGGGTTTTGGGTTGTTTCTACAATGACTCCCCGACGAAAAAGGTAAAGTCGTCGTTCCTTTCCAGTGATTTTGTTCTAATTTTTGTATTTTTAGGACTAAATTGAAAGAAGTTAAAATTACATAGAATAAATAAAACTTTTCAATAATAGGCAAACAATGCTTTTAATAGGTTTAATGTGTTTCTGCTGCTTAATTTCTTAATTTAGTCCTTCGACTTCTCCAATTTCTCACTCCAGTCTTTCAAATTTGTTTTCCTTTAATTTCACCCCAAAATCAGAAAAAATAAACAAAGGGTGAAGTCGGCAATTTTGGGTGAAAAACCCCTTTTTTATTATTATTAGGGAAAATGGCTCCCAAAAACTTTTATTTGGCAAAATGACCCCCAAACTTGCCAAGACGACAAACCTCGCGTTGTGTAGGACGCGAGGTATGATATCGCGTTCTGCACAACGCGATTTCAGTCGACGTGACATTGTTGTTTGTGTTAACAACGCGATTTCAGTCGACGTGACATTGTTGTTTGTGTTAACGGTTTTACAGTACCTCACGTTCTGTCCCCGAGAAATTGAAACGGCGACTGAATATATTGCACAGACCTCGCGTTCTGTAGGACGCGAGTTCTGTGCAAATCTGGCCTGAACAACAAGGGAAAACAAGTGTAGGTAGGCCTGTTCGAGCCCAATTTCAAGCGTGTAAATCGTATATTTTTAGCGATCATCGAGTTTGAGTTTGTAGTACTGAAAATTGTCTATCGTATGATACCAACATGGTTAATTTCCGTCTATTCTACAATGGTTTAAAATGGCTTCGAAAACCCTATGCTATCATCTTTTTTTATTGATGTTGCATTTCAACTAATGTCGATAGGCATGTTCGAGCAGAATTTTATACGTATGAAATTTAAATTTTTTAGGTAACATCGAGTTTGGGGTTGTAGTAGTGGAAATTCTCTATCGTATGAACCTGACACGGTCAATTTCCGTCCATTGTACGCTGATTTAAAGTTGATTCAAAAACACTATCATAACATATTTTTTTGAATGATTGAAAATATAAGATGACGTACTGTATAAATCGAAGTATACTGACTTTATTGATTTGATTGTCATGTGCAAACTCACATATACAAATTAAAAATAATTAATTAATACGAGGGGCTGGGCGATTAGGACACTTAGGAGCTGTGTGTCCAGGATTTCGACATATAGTACAGTGCTTCTTTTGTCTGGTTTTCTCTCGATGTTCGACCATATCCTCGACATAGTATAATCTTGTAGAACGTGGACATCCTTTGGCTCGTAGTAGTGCTGGATCTAGGCGTATGATCGGTTCAGTGTCCACAACATTCAGATCAACCTCATTTCCGATTGGAGGAAACTCTTTTTCGTAAACCTTTAACACCGTTTTGAGTAAGTATATCACACCAACCATATGCATGTATTCTATCCGTTGGTTAGTGCAAGAAGCAATGGCGTGTGCGCACGGGTATTTGAAGTTTGGAAAATTCCGCACTCGCAGGTTCTTGCCCTCAGATCTACCACGTAAGCGTTGTGTTGAATGCCTTCCAACCGCCTGGAAAATTCCGCAACACGAAACAAGTGTCCTTCTCGCGATAAGAGAGTTGCTTGCATCTGTCTTGATTGGCCCAATCGAATATGCAGTTTTGTGCGGAAATCTGGATGGACTTTGTGTCCACCTGCCATGTACTCAGTTGCTTGCCTTCCCAAGGTTGCAAAAAGGGTAGCTAAACGATACTAGGTCGCTTTGACAATGGAAGTGATAGGCAACTGCCGCACTCCCTTCAGTGATGAGTTCACTGCCTCAGCCAAGTTCGTTGTCATATGACCATAACGTTTACCCTCGTCATACGATCGAAGCCATTTTTCCTTTAGGATTTTTTCAAGGTATTCTACGCCATATTTGTTTCTCGCTCTCAGTTCCTCGAGCAGGTCAGCCACCTCTTGTTTGTAGTGCGAGTTGCCTACGAGATGACAGTTGAATAGTTATGGGTGAAAAACACATGCAAAAAGGTCGTAAATGAAAGCGAGTAACAAGTAATATAGTAAATGAAAATGACATAAAGGACGTACCCATATCGAGCACCATTTGACGTTCATCACGATTCTTGTATTTCAGCATGTATTTTGCGGCTATGTGCCGCAAGCAAAAACGGTGGTGAATGTATGGAGGTTTCCAATAGTCACCCAAATTTTCTATCGCCCACAATAGCGTTGTGCCTCTATCAGAAATAACACACACCCCTTCATCCCTTCTTCGTATTACATGATCAAGGACATATTTTCGTAGGTTCTGAAGGAAGAACGTCCAAGACTCCAAATCCTCCTTCGGGACGATTGCGAATGCAACAGGAACGCATTTGCGATTGCCGTCCTGTGCTATAGCTAGAAGTAGGATCTGTGTATATCTTTCGTACAACCATGTGACGTCGATTTGGACCATCGGTTTGCAGTGCTTAAATGCGTTGATGCACTGGGGGAAAGTCCAAAATAACTGGTGGAATTGAGAAACACCTCGGACGACACGATCATTTTCATATGCCAGAACCATATCAAGTTTGACAACCATTCTGGGGATGTGTTTCTACAGAAGATTAAGCCACGGGCGCAACTCTTTGTAAGATTCCTCCCATCGGCCATACATTTCCTCTTTGGCCTTTTTCCTTGCATACCATGCTTTCGAATAACCTAGATGGAAGCTGGTGACAGCTAGAGCTACAGCCTGACACGTGGGGACCGACACAGTGGGATTTGTTTTCACCAGTGTCAAAAAGATGTTCGTGAGGAACTTTGCATCCAGGTTCTTGTGATCCTGGTTGAGGCTAGCAACGGTGCATGTATGGGGCCCCTCAAGTTTTGTTATTTTCCAACGGTTTCCTGCCCTCTTCAACTCTGATATACGGATTTTTCCATTTACATCCTTGATTTTTTTTGACGCAATAAGCCTTGTAGTATGTGGATTAGGTTTTATCCACTGCCGTCTCAACATTATGACGAAGGTTGTACTGCTTAACTGCCGCCACCGCAATTTCCTTGTTCTAGAACGCAATACCAATTCTTAGTTCACCATTAGAACGGTTGACTCGGCCATCTATTGTGTCGTCATGGGGAAAATCAGGGACGTCCATTGCATCCATATCAACCGTTGTGAAGTGGGATGGTGGCTGGAACATAGAAATTGGTGTTGCGTCTATAGGAAAGTTGGTGGCAGTCGGTTCTTCGTCCAAATCTGGTGGTGGAACGGTAGTGTCTTCCGGTAACTCTGTCAAGTCTTCTGGTTCGGGATAGAATGGCCCCAGCTCATCTCCGTCGGGCCCGAGTTCTCTAATCGGTTCTTCGTTAGAAGCATCCTCCGGGAGCTGGAATAGTAGAGCTTCGTCGATCACTACCCTTTGAGGCGAGGATTGGGGTTGATGAGCGGGAGACCTCTCACGAGATCGCTCACGAACCTCATTTCCAAGACCAAAATCAAGATCACCATAAGAAGAATGTATTCCCATAGATGGTTGAACGTACTCCGTGCTAGGGACATACGTTGAGTGTCGTCCATATGAGGTAGCTTGTTTTACTCCCCGCCTCGGCCTAGCACAGATCCGCATATCGCGCACGATGGTCTGGATGATGGGGACCAGGGACCGCCACACGATGGAAAGAGGAGGTATCCGGATCGTGAGCGTCATCCACCCGACTGCGGAACGGGTGGACATAGACATTTTTAGTCTTTTTTTTACTGTTTTATACTTAGGTTTTTAATATTTATGTAAAACACATTTGAATTTTATAATGTCGTATTATAATTTTGTTTACGTATTATAATTTTGTTTACATATTATAATTAAACTTTATAATGTTTATTTAATTTTTGTTTTTAGTAAATTTAATGGGATTACTAAACCAAAAATCGACATTAGTTGAAATGCAACTTCAATAAAAAAAGATGATGGCATAGGGTTTTCGAAGCCATTTTAAACCATTGTAGAATGGACGGAAATTAACCATGTTAGTATCATACGATAGAGAATTTCCAGTACTACGACCCCAAACTCGATGATCGCTAAAAATATACGATTTACACGCTCGAAATTGAGCTCGAACAGGCCTACCCACACTTGTTTTCCCTTGTTGTTCAGGCCAGATTTGCACAGAACTCGCGTCCTACAGAACGCGAGGTCTGTGCGATATATTTAGCCGCCGTTTCAATTTCTCAGGGACCTCGCGTTCTGCAGAACGCGAGGTATTGTAAAACCGTTAACACAAATAACAAGGTCACGTTGACTGAAATCGCGTTGTGCAGAACGCGATATCATACCTCGCGTCCTACACAACGCGAGGTCTGCCGACTTGACAAGTTTGGAGGTCATTTTGCCAAATAAAAGTTTTTAGAAGCCATTTTCCGTAATAATAATTAAAAAATGGTTTTTCACCTAAAATTACCGGTGAAGTCGGCAAGATAATATAATGACTTTGGTATGTTTTTAATAAAAAGTAAAGCTTGAAATATTATCAGGGCAATTTGATGACTTTTACAATGTTGTCGAAAAAGTATGACGTGTTCCACGGTCGTTGTAAAAACAACCTCAAATCTCTAAATATTTCAAGCTAATCTTATTTTTCAACAACATTATTCTCCCCATTTTGCCGTATATCATTTTAATCAAAAAAACATTTAAAAAGTTGTCTTTAATTTTTTAAATGTTTTTTCCCTGATTATGTGGGATTTCAATCAAATTTAACAAATAGTGTTGTGTTGGGATCTCGGGACTGTCCAAACATGTTTGCTCATTCCAATGCAGTTTTACCATCTTATCGGCCAGCCTTATCTTAGAAGGATAAAACTTTGTATATCTATTGGGTAGATGACCCATCTACCCAAAATTCATTTAATTAGTGTAAAAATTAATAAGAAAATGACCCTTTAAAATTAGAATTAAATTTTCTACTCTAAATTTTAAGCAATAATTGTAATTCATCATCCTTTTAAAATTCTACATGATAATTTTTTAAATTGATCATTTTGACATTAAATGATAATTTTTCAATTTCAACCCATAAAAATTTTATAATTTATATTTTATTCATGTATTACACACGTAAAAAAATTAATAAATTAAAAATATTTAATTATTTGTTGGGTGTAAATTTTTTTTTATCTATAAGCGTATGTTAGTAGAAATAATATTCTGAATCGATAATTAACTTGATTCAAACATCATGTGTATAAAAGATAAAATCATATTTTTAAGTACAACAGTTAAATTATTAACTTATACATCGTATGAAAAGTCGTGTTATACTAGATTAGATATTCTTTTAGATTCTCAAATATTTTTAGATTGATATTGACACGATATCGATACATCGATATTATAATTTCTTTTGGATTCTCAAATGTCTTACACTAATTAAAAAAGGCAATAGTTGTCGATTGAGTCTTGGTACCATTGTTACCAAAGATGTAGCCACTCATGAGGTGAGAGGGGGTTGTTGTCCCTCCAAAACTTTTTAGTATAATGACATTTTAGGTCATTTTTAGTTTAAATATTAGTTAATTAAGATATTTTCCTCCCAATTTTTAAATCTAAATACTTAATTCGAGAAATGGTTCTCTTATAGTAACATGAGAGTTTGAGAAACATGAAAGGGTAATAGAGATAGAAAATAAGAAAATAATTAAAGTCTATTCTTTCATTCGTAGCAGATAGAAGATGAACAAAATCAATAAGTTTAAGGGGGTTGTGTTTCATAGAAATTAAGATGAGACAAAGCTTAGTCTCATAAGTTTTCATGGTTCATATATGTTATTTTGTTTTTTAATTTGATTGAAAAAATAGTAATTTGGTTTGATTTTGGAGAAATTACATCATGATAATATGACATGCTAAAATCTATTTGAGTTAACTTAGTTTATCGTCTTATTATATTAAAAATAAAATATTAATCATAATACATTTATAGTTTAAAAAAAATATTAGATCAAGATGTATTAATTGTATTGTATTTATAATCTTGAAAATTGTGTATTGGTGAAAGATGTATTAATTACATCACATTTATTTATTTTATTGAAAAATAGGTTGTATTACATTTATTAATTACCACATCATATACCACTTCAATTGGGTATATAACCCAATAGTAGTGCCCATCTTGGAATGGTAATACAGAATCTTAGCTGCTTCTTCAATGAGGTGTTGGCAAAACAAGTGATTAAATTAATTCTAACTATAATTTTGTTGTTGATCAAAAGAAACCAAAATATTAAAATTAAGAGCAAATACATTTAGTTGATTGGCTAAATTGCTTATTTTTTTCTCTTATATCTCTTTAGGTCATAAATTCTAGACCCATTAAGAGCATCCATTCATTTTTCTAGAGTTTTTTTTTCTTTTTTTCCCTCTAAGTGTGATTAAGATTAAGATTAAAATTTGTTAAAGAATATATAATATTAAAATCAATTTTTGGACTGGATACCAGCAGGCCCATGTTCCTCCTGCTTGGTGGTGGAAACTAATACATGACCCAAATTTATCATGACTTGCCATGTTACAAGCCCAAATTTGATCTTTCATGCATTTTAACTGTTTTTTTAATATACTGTTGTGATTATAAGGTATTATATGTTCAATTTTCTTAGCTATTTAATAACGCACACACACTGTGCACATATGGTGCTCGAACCCGAGTCACATAGGTGAAATACATTACCCTTTACCACTGGGATCACTCCACGAGTTCATTTTAACTTTTATATAAGACTTAAATATATATGTGGTACTTGAACTAGACATCATCTCTTAAGTTGATACCTAATTTTTTTTACTCCCAAGTTGGTACTTACACCAGGTACTTTCTCCCAAGTTGGCACATAAAGAAAATTTGCTCTCAAGTTGGTACCCGAACTTTAATTTCATTCATTGTTCGGTACTTTTATTAACAATTTTAGTCCAAAAACTTGTACATTCTATCAATTTGTTCCTAATTCAAAACAATTCAATAAATTTAATCCTTCGTATTTAAAAATTACCTAAAGTTAGTCAAATTTTCACGATACTGTCAAACCAAGTGACTCTATCGGATCAAAACAACAGTTGGATAACTACATTCTACGAAAAAAACAATAAGTTTCGTTTAAGTTTTTATTATATTAGGAAAGTAATATAACGTTTTTGGGAGAATTTGTTTAGAAGAATAACATAGAGTAAATTGGTAGAATTTTTTAAATATATATGGTTAAATTTTTTGACTTGTTTTGAATTAAGAACAAATTGATAAAGTGTATAAGTTTTGGTATCAATTTGGGAGAAAGTGTCTAATTCAAGTACCAACTTGGGAGCAAAATTCTTTAGGTACTGACTTAGAAGAAAATGCCTAGTTCATATATTAATTTGAGAGCAATTTTTTTAAAATACCAACTTGAGAAAAAAGACCTAATTTAGGTACCAAATGTATATTTAAGTCATTATACGAACTTTAATAGGTCAAAATTTAATATATACATTAAATTTTAATTAATATTTTTTTGAATAAATGTGATTTTATTTATCTGAAAAAAACATCAAAGCTGCATCATCATACAAACAACTCTCAACAGGCTAAAGCTAATCCTTGTAATAAATCTATACCAACCCCCATTCAATACAAAGCGAGTTTTAATCGATGTTTTTGAGGTTATTGTACACTCCGATATTTAAAAGGGAGAAATTAGGTAATATTGCCCCTAGAATTATATTTAAAGAAATGAGGGTTTTTAAGTTTTATTTTGAAAATTAGAGATTGAACAATGGAGGTGAAAGACGTCACCTCGATTTATTTAATATTTTTATAATATAAAGTATTCGCATGACAATTTTGGAGGAAAATAATTAAGAAAATATCATGATGTCATTTGCAGGAAGCGTATTCTACTCACTGTTTATTTTAGCGTAGATTTTTAAATATTTTTAAATATACTATATTTTCTTAAATTTAATCCCTAAACACCTTAAACACCCAGCGAAGTGGTTCAAAAGAGCTAGCTCTCCGGCACTGCACCCACTGTACTTTTTAAGACTTTAAGAGAAAATTAAAAAGTCCAGCAAGCTCAATTGAAAAAATCAACGGATTACTGTGATTGGATCATAAAGATCTCATCTACTTCTGATACATTTACCGTCACATTCTCGATAACATGGAGAAAGAGGGTGTAAATATATAACAGGGCAAAATGAGATAGAAATAGAAGAAAAATAACTTTTATTCATTTTGGTCGATAACCCTCGTTTAAATCAGAAGAGGTGAATCATGAATAGTCGATCAACAACCATCAGTTGACCACATTGTAAACACTAAATAGCTAGAAACCATTAGCCATACGTTAAGACATCAACAATAGTATATGAAATTGGTGGGATATGTGTGCAGGGGCAGAACACGGGGAGGGTTTTGGTGACGTGGAATCCTGTCAATTTTTTTAATAGTAATAAAATAGGTTTTTTTTAAAGTAAAATTAATTTTATAATCCCTCAATCTTTTTTTAAAATTTTATTATGTCCCTCAAAATTTTAATTTTATAATAATCCCTTCTATAAATTTTTAGTTCCCCCCTATATGTGTTAGTTGATTAGGTTAATTATTAGACACACATAATCATTTCATAATTTAATACGATCACCTCGACTAGGATTACATTGAGAAATTGATTTTTCTTAAGTCTAACTTTATTATTTATCTTGAAAGCGATAGTTTTAAATTCTGGGGATGGGTGCATAACTTTCAAATGAATGTCAAAGACCTAATAATATATTATTAAGGATAGGGTATGAATGTTGACAGATTATTATTAGCTCAGATTACATATAATTTAGAGTAAACAACACCATTGATCCGCTTTCCAGTTTCTGTCACAATAAAGCAAGAGATTGATGACTAAAACAGGAAAAAAATGTAACATTAGAGACCAAAATAAAAAAAAATGTAACGTAAGTGATGGTTTTCTAAAAAATAATAGTTTGGTGACCAAAACAAGAAAATAAAAATAGTTTAGTGATCAATAGTGTTGTTTATCCTATAATTTATTAACTCATGTTATGATTTTGAAGAGCCTATATGTTTTCGTTTTAGTCACCAAATTATTATTTTTAACAAAATCATCAATAATGTTATGCTTATATTCCTATTTAGTTGTTAATGTTACATTTTTTTCTTGTTTTAGTCACCAATCTATTGCATCTTTCTTGTTTTAGTCAAAAACTATTATTTTTTTTTGAGTTTTTTAACCACGGGTGGTCAAAATAAAAAGAAAAAAACACACGCAACATTAGTGACGATTTTACCAAAAATAATAATTTGGTGATCAAAATAAAAAAACGAGAATAATTTAGTACTAGTGATCGATAATGTTGTTTGTTGGTTATGATTATGAAGAGCCCGTATGCAAAGATTAATATGATAATAAACATTAGTAAAATAAAATACACGAATTTGGAAACGAAGTCTTACAATAAGCATGAAGAAAAAGAAGGGAGTGTTGGTAAAATAATTTAGAAATAAAATAATAGCAACCACTTGCCCTGGTCTTGATTAGTTGTTGTTGAAAGGAGTAATCTTGATAACAAGGCCTGGGAAAACATCATCAGGGTCATGTATGTGGGGATTGTGTTCAACGATGAAAGGATCCCCACATTTTTCACCGATGGTGTGCAGGGTCTCCCCTTCCCGGACCACGTATATTTCGTCGCACGGCTTGTTCCAATGCCGCACCCCTCGGTCGTATTCCCTTTCGCTCGGTTCCTCGCAGCAGCTCATCAGCAGCATGGCTGCCATGAACAAAGCACAGTACCAAGAAACCTTCTCTGCCATTGCGATACTCGTGCTCGTTGAAGAAACTCGACCCATCTCTATTTCTTTTTTTTGAGGAATTGTTGAAGGGCTGTATATAAGGAAGGGTTGAGGAAATGGGGTTGGTTTTTTTGTAAAGGTGGTTGGAGTGGGTGTAGTGTCTGGCGAGAGTTGAGACGGTTCTCTCATTGTGGTGGTTGACTGCCTTTCTCAACAAGCTTTGCCAAAAGGAGTTGGTTTAACTGCTTTTTTTGCAGTATGAACTATGAAATGGGTTGTTTTGAATTTTGATTTCGAGTCCTGAGTTGAGTTGAGTTGATTCATGAATTGCCGAAAAGCTAGATGAGGAGGCGATGGTCGGTCCCTGCAGTTGAATTATCCCCCTGCTTGTTTTAAACATTGACAATTCTTTGACTGTTTCAACTACCAAACAATTCATAGAGTCGGAAAAAGAAGAAAAAATATTTATAGATGTACAACTATTCAATACACCGACAGTAAAAATAAAAATATTTTTATAAGCATTTAGGGTTAAATTTTAGGTTCAAAAGTTAGGGGTTTAGTGGTTAAAATTGATGAGTTGTGGTTATAATTTAAGGATTACGATTATAATTTAAGGTTTATAGGTTAAAACTTAAATACTTAATCTAAACTCTAAACTATAATA
Organism: Hibiscus tridactylites; assembly: GCA_958450335.1. NCBI lineage: Eukaryota > Viridiplantae > Streptophyta > Magnoliopsida > Malvales > Malvaceae > Hibiscus > Hibiscus tridactylites. The sequence continues at coordinate 26,295,900 of OY288271.1, read as the reverse complement.
TTTAAACCCTCAATTCTAAACACAACCTTTAAATCCTAAACTTCTAACATTTAAATCCTAAACTCTAAAACTAAGACGCTTGTGGAAACTTTTTGTTTCCACTGTCTGTATAGTGAATATAAATCCTTTGCATATTTTATATCATATTCTTTTTGTTTAACCACCGATTTCTAATATATTAGTTGAATAATTCGAACCAAATACTACATAAGCTTATTATGAGGGCGACCCTCCCAACCAAATTGTTTCATTCACAATCATTCACAATATCAGAACTCAACTCCTGACTTTGACTTTGCTTAACAATTCTAGTGTCTCATCACACTAAACCAATTGATTATCAGTCTCATCGTTAATTTTAGTGTTAAATACCATTATTTACTAATTGAAATTTTAAAATGTCAATATCATATCAGTTAAATTTTCTCGTTAATTTGTCATCATCTTAGACATTAAGTAATAGCTTAAATTGAATTGGTATAATTTTTTTAGGAAAAACTACACCGGTGGTCCCCTAACTATTATCGTTTTTCTATTTTGGTTTCAAAACTATTTTTTTAGCAAAACTGTCTCTTCTGTTATATAATTTTTCTGTTTTGATCCCCGACGTTAAATAACTAACGATTTTGCTGATGTGGTATTTTTAAAATATTTTTTTAATCATTTCTCTCTTTTCTTTCCCTTCTTCTTCTTCTGTTGCTGCTTCAACTCCCAACATAGCTGGTTTGGCTGTTCACAGTGAAAACAATGACGACAAACCACATTGAACTTAACTGAAGTTTCGTTTTTTAACTGTTATAAGGTATTGGTCTATGAGAAAGGAGACCGACACCTTCCTGTTTCCTGCTTTGATCTTGTATTATGGGTATACCATGGCCATATTTTGTTTTAGCTCCACACTGAATCTCGTGTTTGGAAAGGATAAGACATGGATCAGCCTATTTGTTAGTAACCTTGTTTGTTTATCAGCAATTTCCTCTACTTGTCCATATGTGATGTTTTACAGTTAAACTCTGAAACTGAGTACAAGAATTGGATTTGTTCCATTCATGGAAAAGTAAAAAAACATCGATTGATTTGGTATTATATTTCCAGTTCTGGGACCTCATCCCATGGTGTTACAAATCCGAAAATGATCTAACTGGTTAGGCAGATATTCAACAAAAAGATATGGCAAAATAATGTTATGGCTATGGCTGGTGATTGACACCCTAATCATATTAAAGACGACACCAAAGAGTACTGCAACGGACTCTCAACCGGTCTTTTTATGTGCACCAAGAGTGGAGACAACTTCAAACCAATGATTTCTACATTGGAATTAGAATGATCGTACAGAAAAACGTCTGTAATCTGCAAAGAAAGCACGAAGACAACATAAAATGATTAATGCCGGGTAAATAGTTATGAAGGTCTGCGGATGACTCGAACAAGGTCACGTTGCCCATATGCCAAAGGGTGGGTCTGATGAGGCAAAAGTACCTAGGTGCATCCAAAAAGTTTAAGCACCCTCAGCGATAAACAACTATCTACGATCAAGCCCATAGCTTCATCAATCAGATTTCGGCACCACGATAGATCCAAACTAACCAAGTTTTTTGAGCGTCTTGCAAATGACAAGGCTATATTGTGACCAACCTAAGAAAAAGTTCATTCATTTATAAGAAAGTAGAATAACACCATTAAATGAAAACAAGAAAAGAGCCTAAAGAAATGGTTTTTACTTGTGGAGTTATTGTGTGTGCATGTGTAAGAGAAAGGAGGAGAGGCATTAATCAAGTACCTTCCCAACATTGTTCAGTGCCAGCTCTTTTAAAATCTCCCCAGACATTTCAAGAAATGCAGCTATATCATCATCACTAAAAGAGGGAAACGTAAAAGAGTGAATTTTACATCTTATATAACATATATCATAGTAATAATGTAAGAAATAATTGAACTTCAAAGCCGCCCTATTGGAATAAAAACATCCCAATATGCTGAGCTCAACTATTACTCAATGTCAACAAGGGTTCAACTAGCAAAACATAATAGACAAGGATTATATGACATAGGAACCCCAGCCAGAAGTCATGGTAAATACTTGAATATGTTGTGGCAGAGTTTCAATGACTCTAATGATCGATAACCACTGGCCAAGTATCCAAAAGAATTGTCTGTCAGCTTGGGTATATTACCGATGTCAAGTGCTCGTAAAATTGAACATGTTTTCGCAATGATTTTAAAGGAAAATCAGTTAATTTCCTGCGAGAATATAGGTGCATCCAACTTGTTAAAATGACCAAATGAAACTCATAACTGAAGAACTCCAAAAGATTTTAAACATACATAAAGTGTTAAGAGCATACCCACAACCCGACAGAATCAGTTTCTTTTTTTTGACCAAAGATACTTCCAACTTAAAATAAAAACATAAACGGGCCCCACAACCATGCAAGGACCATGCACGAAAACGGACAACAAAGGCACCTGTAAGCACCCAACATCAGACGAAAAACAACAACCGCCACAGGAGTGGCCAAAAAGACCCACAAAAAGACCATGCAAGGCCATGCACGAAGAAGAAAACAACACCATCCAAGATCGACACAGAAGCCATAAAGAGGCAAAGGTGAAAACAGGCGAGATCCACCGAAAGCAACAAAGCGTCCCACAAAAGGTGACGCAACAACCTTCTCCTTCCTCTGGGGAATGGTAGAAGAAACAACACAGAGACCCCAATTACATATCGGCAAATGACCAAAACGAATTCTCGCCAACCTCAACCATTGGGCCTTCGCCGTCATTGCGCCTGAGAGCTCATAACAGAGATAGGCTTCCGATAAAAAATCGATCCTTATCAAGGCGGCGACAGCAAAGATCCGATGGAGAGTGGACTGTGAGAAAACAAGATCATCCTCCTGTAATAAGGGTTCATCCAACCAGCAGCAAAAAAACAAAAAAGGACTAAACGACATTGCTAAACAAAACATCAGATCACCAAGGTCCCTCCTGGAGACGATGATCCGATGGGAAGGCTGATAAGTCTGCATCACCCAGTCATCCTTCCTATCCCTGGGTGCGGGATAGTAAACTTCCATTAGGCATCCGGATAACTCGCAAGGGAGTTATCCGTAGTAACATTATCCGACAGGCACGGGGATAGCGGTGCGCGGGCTTGTGGCGGTGCAGTGTCTTCATCGCTTATAAGAATTTCTTCGTTCAACACGAAGTTATCGTCAATGCACATGGTAGGAGTATGCGTGATCTTTTTCCCAAAGGGATCCATTCCTAATTCAATAAGCACTGCTTCATCCACAAGCATTCTAGTGTATTCCATGTTGAACTTCCTCCTTGCAGCCTTTTTAATGAGCGTGAGCCGTTTAACACCGAAGGTTCTTCCCTTTTTTGTACGTTCGACCCTCTGTATGATCTTAGAGGAGTTGAAGATCGACTCCGGAAAGAGGGCCGCCATGATAAAATCATCCTTAGTAGCTTCATTCTTCTCCGAGATGCACCAGTTCTGTTTATCGACTTCAACAATCGTTTCTGAAACCTTTTCCCACAGCTCTCTTCTTTTTACAGGGCCGAAAATTTCAAGATTTTCCTCCTCCCTCTTCCTCTTTCGTGGGCCCGACACCTGCATGTTGTCAAGGCCTGAAGCGAGGAAGTTTCCCCAAGCCGTGCCACCCTGGATATCCAAGGCCTGGGGAGGAGATTTTTCGCAGATATCTGAAACAACCTTGGTTAGAGTGCCTATGTAGCCATCCTTGGATTTCTCCGAAAAGGTAAGAGAGTCTACCATCCCTTTTTTGCTGCCACTTTTCCCAGTTTCCTGGAAGGGAAAAACGGGGTTGACTTTGGATAGGGATGACATGACATTCCATGCCTCGTCAGCTTCTGAAATCTTATGGAATATTTTGTTCTCATCAACACCTTCTGCATTGTGTCCGAAAATAGCCAGCTGTTTGGGCTTGAGTTGTTCTTCTTCGACAGCCTGTGCAATGGTATTGGTCTTACCTTGTGTAACGTTCGACGTGTTTTTCGGTTTTCCCCGGAACGGAGCTCGCAGCCACGGGCCAAATTTCTCGGTGAGCTTGAACATTGAAGTGTCGAAACTACAATCCCTTTCAGCATGCCCAAGTCTTCCACAGTGGAAGCAGAACTTAGGTAGACCTTCATATTTGAAAGCCACCTCTAAGGGTTTGTCTTTCTTTCGGTTCAAAACGAACCCCGTTTTCAACGGATCCTCCACACAGATAGCAACTTTGATACGCAGCGTGTCTGACCACAGGGCCTTCTTATCCTCATCCAGGTTCGACCCGTAGAAGAAAGGAAATAGCTTACCAATCCTCTGGACATTTTCTGGGGTTCTTAGGCCGATGGGAAGATGGTGCACTTGCACCCAGAATTCCTCAGTAGAGAAGTCGAGTTCCTCTAATGCTTTCTCCGGTTGCCAGTCTTTTAGGATTAGAAGAGCATCTTGGACTGACCAAGGTCTAGTTCCCATTATTCGAAGCCTATCATCAGTTGAGTCAAACAAAAACAAGTAGAAGCTTCTGCCTAGTTCATGGCATTCTAGCTTTTCACACTTCCATGCCTTTTTGAGTATGGCAGTTAATGCGAGGATTCGAATGGGATGTGGGGTAAGGAGTTTACCTACAACAGCAAGATTCTTCAGAACAACATTTACTTCGCTGTCTTCATTCAGTTCCAACTCATCGATGAATTCCTGGTTGACAAAGTTGGCATCAGCAGGAGTCTGTGATGGGTAGTTATTAACTACGCCTGTGCTAAGTGAAGCCATAATGTTTTCCATAATGTGGAGGAGACGGAAACAGGAAACACGTACGTCGTAATGCCAAGGACGGGAAGGGAGGAGTGACTGGAACAGCTAAACAACAAAAAGAGGAGAAAGAAAGCAAAGAAGCAGAGGCTCTTAACCCAGCTCAACTACCTTACACTCACACCATCAAGTTTGGTTTCTCAGTTGCAGAAGGAAGGCAAATGAGATGAACAACAAACTAGAACCGGGCTAAAGGCTAGTTGAGAGAGAGCTTGCCCTAAACTGGGAAAAATGGCCCTTTGGATCTGCCGACAGTTTCTTGATACCATCACCTCTTGCAGAAATAAATTTCTTGATAAATTTATCAGTAACAGATTCCAACCCTGCTACTGACAAACTTCCAAATGCTCCAGCTTTTTCAACGATGGAAGCATCAACATGGCATCAATACTTTGGCAATCATCAATAAATAATTCGAGCAAAACCGATGCCAAGGATGAAGCAGCCTAAAGACATGGCGTATGGAGAAATTAAAGCAGCCTGAAAATGGGGGTAAAATAAAGAAGATGAAGAAGAAGAAAGGAAAGAAGAGAGAGAAATGATTAACAAAATATTAAAAATATTTAAAAAATTCCACATCAGCAAAATCGTTAGCTATTTAACGTCGGGGACCAAAATAGGAAAACTATGCAACAGAAGCGACGGCTTTACCGAAAAAATAGTTTTGGGACCAAAATAAGAAAACGATAATAGTTAGGGGACCACCGATATATTTTTCCCTTTTTCTAAAAAATAGTTTTTAAAACATATAAATTAGATTGTAAACATTTAACATAGGCAGCGTAAAAATTTCTCTTTTTCTCCACCTCTTCTATTTTCTCTGAGGCGGTTACAAATTTTTAATTTTAATTTTATTTTTTTTCTTTTGCCGGCGGCGACCGTTGACCGTTCTGCTAGTTATGTATATAAATAAGTTTCATCATTGCCGATGATTTTTTTAGTTTCATGTTTCATGTTTTCTTTTTTATTTGCCATGTTTCTATCATATCCGCTTCTTTGACAGTTTTTTTGTCTGCTTGTATGACAGTTTTTTTGTCTGTTTTTATGGCAGTTTCAGTTTATCTTTTGATAGTTTAGGGTTCGAGTGACGAGTATCATCAAATTTTTTTTGTCACCGAAGGAAGGCCGAACACTTCATGTTATGATTCCCTTTTTGTGGTTGTGCAGATATGCTAAGAACGAGTAGCGAAAGAATTATGTTGTCTTCAAAGAGCACCCAAGGCAAAGTAATAGCTTTTTAATTTTCATTTTAGAGGTTTTTTCTGAAGGTGTTAGGTTTGATTTTTTAGCGTCTTTCACACCGTTAGATTTTTCTGCATTGTTTATTTTGCACTGAACTTTCATTGTTTACGGTGTGATTCATTTATAATTCTTTCACCATTGAATATAATCCACTTTCAAAAAAAAACATAGGCAATGTTATTAAAATTTAGGGTAAACTACATAAATGGTCCCCCGACTATACTCTAATTATTTTTGCATCCTCCGATTATCAGAAGTTACAAATTGGTCCCCTAACTTAAAAAAGTAACAAATTGGTCCAACACCGTTAAAAATCTAACGCATGGTGATGTGGAAATTAATATAAAATGATATAATTACATAAATAGCCCTCAAGTTCTACAATTAACTTAATTTGACCCTAATTAGGACACTCGATTCCTTCGTCCCACAATTCCTATACCACCGGCCCCCAGATACGCCACCTTCTTCGGCGTGAGTTGCTAACAAGGCACCAACACCAACTCAACCAGCTATTAGTTCTTCAATTCATTGCATGTTAAAAATATTTATAGTTGGGCAACTATTCAGTGGAAATAAAAATATTTCTATAAGCACTTTAATTTTAGGGTTAGATTCTAGGGTTTAAAAGTTAGAGGTTTAAGTTTAGTGATTTAGAATTAATGGGGTATGGTTAGAATTTAGGGATTATGGTTATAATTTAGGGTTTGTAGGTTAGTACTTAAATCCTTAACCATATTACACTAAGTTCTAAACTCTAATATTTAAACCCTTAACTCTAAACACAACCCATAAATTCTAAAACCCTAACCTTTAAATCTTAAACCCTAAAACGAGACGCTTGTAGAAATTTTTTGTTTCCACCTTATGTATAGTGAATATAAATCTTTAACGTATTTTATATGATATTTTTTTTGTTTAACTGCTGATTTCTAATTCATTAGTTGACTAATTCGAATCAAATACTACATAGGCTTATTATGAGAGCGACCCTCCCAACCAAATTGTTCCATTCACAATGTCAGGACTCAACTCCTAACTTTGACTTTGCTTAAGGGATCTAGTGTCATATCCCACAACCTAAAGGAAGAGAATGTGTCAACTGAAAACTTTAACCACATGCTCTAGAGATTATTGGCAACGTTAAATACCATTTAAAATAAATTATTTACTAATCGAAATTTTAAAATGTTAATATCATATCAGTTAAATTTTCTCGTTAATTTGTCATCATCTTAGACATTAAGTAATAGCTTAACTTGAATTGGTATAATTTTTTAAAATAATTTTCAAAACATATAAATTAGATTGTAAACATTTAACATAGGTAAACATTATTAAATTTAACCTAAAGGGGTTATTTTGCCCCAAGTTCAACTTAAATTAGTAATATTTCTCGTCGCGTGAAAATATGTTCAGTTAGATCTTTCAGTTCACACATTGCAGCAAATTAATTATTTGATTAACGTTGACCGACGAAAACTGTTATCTTTTACGCCAATCACCATTAACTCTTTCAAAGACAATGTCACGCCCCTGGACTTTGGAACCGAGACGTGCGGCCCTAGGTGCTCGTGAGATGGTGTTGTGCCTAGGTTAGCCTGACGGATCTAAGCTAGAATGCTTAGATCTGTACGGAAACGGGATGTTGACGGCAAGAAAGGGGAACACGTGATAGTTGGGCGAAGGCCCTAAGGTTTTATTGATTAAATGGAAATAAAGGCTGAAACCTAACAAAGCTTAAAGCAATCTGAAATCTAAGACAAAAAGCAAATAATGAGGTGGGGGTAAGCCTCCTTAAATAGCCCCTCTAGTCCTAATCCTACTCGAATTGGGATAGCTAGTATACTTCTCCTTCAAGGAGAAGTTATCCTAGTCCTAAATGGATTCGAAGTCCCTAAAACCCCAAGTGAGGCCTTGTGTGCGCGGCAGCCAGGCCCAAGCTCGTGTGCGAACCGTGCTTGAACCCGTGGGGTGCGGCTGGGCGGCCTTGTTCGGTTCCTCCGCGCGCGTTGCTTTTGCACCCTAGGGTGCAGCGTGGTCGGTTGGCTTAGACCCGTGGTGTGCAGCGTGATTGGCCTGCCCGGTGCTTGTGCGTGGGCTGTTTTCGGGCCCCTCGGTCTGCTCGGTTCTTGGGCATGTGCTGCTTCTGGCCCCCTGGTGTGCAGTGAGATTGGGCCATAGGGTGCGGTCCGTGACATTCTCTCCACTGGTTCTGGCGACGCCCTCGTCGCTCGGCTAAGGTGATATCAGTTTATTTGGTCCTTGAATTGCCATAGATCCAAGGCTGGTTCCCAACTCCCTTCGTTGTCGGGAAGCTCTTTCCAAAGGACAAAGTACTCGCGTCTCGGTGGATGGCCCACTCGTCGAATGGATCTTTCCGCTTGGATGTCCCGAACTACATTATCGTAGTAGACTTTTACTCCAACGGGTGCTCGATGTGATTGGGCTCGATCCGGGTCTGACTTGTCTTGATGGAAGGGTTTGAGTAAACTTACGTAGAACACCGGATAGGCTTTGATGGTCGCTGGTAACTCCAACTGTTGGATTGCGCAAAATCCCGGTTAACTTGGCAAGGACTAAGTCCCCTACTTGAAAGTCTACGTCTCGACGCTTTGTATCTGCCCACTTCTTGGTTCGTTTTCCCGCCTTGTGTAAACAAGCTCGGGCTAGTTCATGATGTTCATGCCACTCCGTGGTGAACTTGTGTGCTGCTGGATTTGGCCCATCGTATTTGGTTGCAACCGTGTGAGGTGTGAGCGGTTGTTGTCCCGTCATAATTTCGAATGGGCTTTGGTTGGTTGCTTCACTTCGTTGAAGATTGTAGAAGAATTGGGCCACGTCTAGTAGTTTTGGCCAGTTACGCTGGTTGATGTTCACGTAGTGTCTTAGATAGATCTCCAACAAGGCGTTCACCCGTTCAGTTTGTCCGCCGGTTTGGGGGTGGACACTTGTTGAAAAGTTTAAACTTGACCCCATGAGTTTGAACAGTTCCGACCAGAATCTTCCCGTAAACCGTGTGTCTCGGTCACTAATGATTGTCTTGGGCAATCCCTAATACTTTACCACGTATTTGAAGAAGAGGCGGGCTGCTTCTTCGGCTGGGCATACTTTTGATGCTGGGATAAATGTGTCGTACTTGGAAAACCTTTCCACAACCACCATGATGCTAGACAGGCCGTCGATGTTGGGCAAGCCGACTATAAAGTCCATGGATATGCTTTCCCATGGTCTCTCGGGAATGGGCAGCGGTTGTAGTAATCCTGTAGGTCTTTTCATCTCTATCTTGTCTTGTTGGCATACAAGGCAAGTCTTCACAAAAGTCCCCACATCCTCTCTCATGTGTGGCCAATAGTATTGTTCGCTAATCAGGGCCAAGGTTCGGTCCATCCCGGGGTTTCCAACCCACTTTGAATCGTGGCATTCCTTTATGATTTCTTTGCGTAGCTCGCCGAATTGAGGAATGTAGAGGCGGTGACCTTGGGCATAAAGTAAGTCCTCCTCGAGCCAGAACCTCCGGGTTTTGCCTTCTTTTGCATAGTTAATGAGCATCTTGGTTGTTGGGTCGTGGGGCAGCCCTTCCTTGATGCGATCTAGTAATTGTCCGTTTGGCGAGCTTACAAACTCTATGGCATACCTTCGACTTAGGGCATCGGCAACTAAGTTGATTTTTCCCGGTTTGTATTCCATGGTAAAATCAAACTCGGCGAGAAACTCTTGCCAGCGTGCTTGCTTTGAGGACAACTTTTTCTGGGTCAGGAAGTAGCTGTTAGCGACGTTGTCTGTATAAACAACGAACCGATACCAAAGTATGTAGTGTCGCCAAGTGCGCAAACAGTGTACTACTGTGGTCATCTCCTTCTCATGAACCGAGTATCTCTTCTCGGTGTCATTTAGCTTTTGACTTTCATACGCGACTGTATGTCCTTCTTGCATAAGGACCCCTTCGATGGCTACGTCTGATGCATCGGTGTGAACCTCGAAGGGTTTGTTATGATCTGGTAACGCCAGCACTTGTTCACTTGCCATGGCTTGTTTCAAGTTCTCAAAGGCTTGCTTGCAGTCTTGGTTCCAATCCCATGCCTTGTCCTTTTTCAGCAAATCAGTCAAGGGTGTGGCGATTTTAGAATAGTCTTTGACAAACTTTCGATAATAACTGGCTAGCCCCAAAAAGGACCTTAACTCCGTTACTTTGGTTGGCGGTTCCCAGTCCACGATGGCTTGAATTTTGGCCACATCTGATAAGTATTTATTTTGGTTATGTTTTTAGTCCTTATTTTGATCGAATATATGTTTAAGGGACTTAATTGGGTTGTTTTGTGATGTTTTCATGCAGGAGACGTAATGCTGGAAATAAGTTGAAATGCTGCAGAAAATACTGGAATCGTGAGCAGATTCATGGGCATGAACCAGGGAATGAATGCTGACTGGGCGCCACGTCAGCACCTTCTAGAAGATGACGTCAGCAACTCAGATAACTTATCAGTCCACTTATCAAGATAGCTTATCATCCGATTTTTATTTTAAATTTCAAAACTTGGATATTTATCTTATGTAATTTTATTTAAATTTAGGATTTATCATCTTAGGTTTTTAGGGTTTTCAACTACTATAAATACCCCACTTTGGGGGTGAATTAAATCATCATTCAATTAACAATTAAACATCATTTCTTCTTCTCTTGGAAATTCTTCTCTTTTTTAGTTTTTCTTAAAGTTCTTTTCTTTTAATTATTTCCTAAATGTCGAGCATGATTAATTTAATAACCATGCTCGGCTAGATCTTTTTAAGCCGAAGGCTTTTGCAATGACGCGTTCTCAAGGCGATGTTTGAAACTATGCTTCAAACGTTTCGAAAACTTCTCTCAATTTCTTTAAACTTTATTTTCTAAATCAAAATGATTTTTAAAACCCAAAGATTGACTTTGGAGAAAAAACAATTGTTTTGATCTATCAAGTGGGAGGGAGGATCGGTTATTGAAACAAATCCGACTTCCAAGGAACACACTTAGTAAATAGATTACTAAGTAAAATTGAGATCGAATCGTTTTTATAGAAATGACTTTTTGAGTTGGTTACGAGCTTAAATAATTTGTTTTCTCAAACATTGAGTTGGTTTAGATAAATTATCAAAACTGAAACCAAAAATTGATTTTGGAAATTCAGTTTACAAACAAAAACCCAAGGATTGACCTTGAAGTAATTTTACCAACAAGTTTTTCGAAATAAAAATCTTTACCAAGGAACCGAGTAGAACAAGTCAACGTGGAAGCCCGAGGCTGATAATCTCATATTTAATTTAAACTATTTTCAAAGCTTTCTTTTACTTTCTTAAACAATTGCATTTCATTACAACAACCCCCACCTAAATCACATTATTATAGCTCCAACAACAACTCTTGGTTCAGAAACTACAAAAGCGCGACAAAGAAAGTTCTAAGTCCCTGTGGGTTCGACTCCTACTTCCCTATCTATACTCAATTTAATTTCTTTATTTATTTTATTTATTTGGAAGAAGGAAATTATTCTTGACACGTTACGACGCGTGTCAAAATTGGCGCCGTTGCCGCAGACTTCGGCAACTTTTACTGTTTGTTTTTGATTGTTTATGACCAGGAGAAATCCGGAAGAACAGGTTAAATACATCCCAAAAATCAAAGCTAAATGGGAAACAACGAACATACGATCCATCAGCTGATCAGGGCAACAGAGGACAATCAGCCCTTGTGCATAACCTTTCTGAATGGTGAAACACCATTTCATCTAAAAACGAGCTTGATTCATCTAATACCAACCTTCCACGGTTTTCCCAACGAAAACCCACACAAACATTTGAAGGAATTTCACATAGTTTGTCTAAGCACAAAGCCACATGGAGTATCCGATGACCAAATCAAACTTAGAGCTTTTCCATTTTCTTTAGCAGATATAGCAAAAGATTGGTTATTTGATTTACCCCCTAATTCTATTACAACTTGGACTGACATGGCTAAACTTTTTCTTGATAGGTTCTTCCCTGCAGCTAAAGCAAGCGAGATTAGGCGCAACATCTTGAGCATTCAACAAAAAGAAGCTGAATCTTTATATGAATACTGGAGAGGTTTAAAAAGTTGTGTTCAAATTGTCCACAACATGGATTATCGGAACAAACCCTCCTTCAGTATTTTTATGAAGGATTGACGCTTATGGATATGAAAGTAGTGGATGCGGCAAGTGGCAGAGCTCTAGTCAATATGACCCCAACAGCGGCTAAAACACTGATATCAACCATGGCTGCCAACTCACAAAGGTTTACTCAATCTAGCGAACCATCCCGAAGTGTTCGCGAGGTAAGCACAGTTTATTTAGAAAATAAGGTTGATAAATTAGCTGAAATAGTGCAAACTCTTCTTGCAGGAAAAAAAGGAACAACTAGACTTTGCGGGATCTGTACTAGCCCAGAACATCCGACAGACTGTTGTCCGATGATTCAGGAAGATGATGTCGCCCAAGCCAATACCATGGGAAATGCATAAAATCCAAGGTGGAGAAACCAATCAAACTTTGGATACGCAAACAACCAAAGACAAAATCAGCCCTACCCACAACAAAAGACATCTCTAGAAACCTTAGTTGAGCATTTAGCGATGTCCCAAGAGAAATTCCAAATTCGTACCGAGGCCCACTTACAAGAGATAGACAAACAAATAAGCCAGCTAGCAAGCCATCTTGATTCCAAAGGTAAACTTCCTTCACAACCCGAGACAAACCCTAGGGAAAATATAAGCGCCATCACACTCCGTGGTGGGACAGTTATAGCTCCAAAAGAACCATCAAAAAACAACAATCACACTTTTGCCATGGAAGAAGGTAACGAAAAACAAAATAACCCTCTACCATCATCTCCTCCTTCTCCACCTCTTGAAGTCGCACCTCCTTTCCCATCACGATTAGTAAAATGTGACAAAAAGGCTGAAGAGAGAGAAATTATTGAAGTATTTAAAAAGGTCCAAGTGAACATTCCCCTCTTGGAAGTCATTCGCCAAGTGCCAATGTACGCTCGTTTCCTTAAAAAGCTTTGTACAACCAAGCGAAAACTCACCGGGAATGAAAAGGTAAATTTGGGAGAGCACGTTTCTGCAATTTTTCAATGTAAGTTACCACCCAAAATGAAAGACCAAGGTATGTTTGCTATACCCTGTCAAATTGGTAACATATCTATTAAACATGCTATGTGCGATCTTGGGGCTTCAATAAATGTAATGCCGCTTTCTGTTTATAAAATGATAACTAACGATCCTTTGAAGGAAACCCGGATTACGATACAATTGACGGATCGATCAGTCATCTATCCAGAAGGAGTGTTGGAAAATGTTTTGGTAAAGGTAGATGTCTTATTTTTCCATGCAGACTTCTACATGATCGATATTGCTCACGATAGAACAAACACTTGCTCCGAAGTTGAGGAAGAGGCAAAGCCGTCACGACAAGGTCAGCGACGCTTGAATGATCCCATGATGAAGGTAGTACAAGACGAAATTCAAAAACTCTTAGACGCTGATATCATATATCCGATCTCGGATAGCGAATGGGTAAGTCCTATTCATGTTGTTCCTAAAAAGACCGGTGTCACGGTAATCAGAAATGACAAAGGTGAGTTAGTTCCAACTCGAGTTCAGAATGGATGGCGAGTTTGCATAGATTACAGGAAGTTGAATTCTCTGACCCGAAAAGATCACTTTCCCTTACCATATATTTGATCAAATGATTGAAAGATTAGCTGGTAAATCTCACTATTGTTGTCTCGATGGCTTTTCAGGTTTATTTCAAATTCCCGTAGCCCCTGAAGACCAAGAGAAGACCATGTTTACGTGCCCATTCGGGACCTTCGCCTATCGACGAATGCCGTTTGGACTATGTAACGCTTCGGCTACGTTCCATCGATGTATGGTAAGTATATTTTCGGATTATGTTGAGAAAGGGATCGAGGTATTTATGGACGACTTCACTGTATATGGTAATTCGTTTGGTGAGTGTTTATTGAATTTAACTAATGTCTTAAAACGATGCATTAAATTTAACCTTGTGCTTAATTATGAGAAATGTCACTTTATGGTTAATAAAGGCTTAGTATTAGGACATATAATTTCTTCAAAAGGGATTTCTGTTGATAAAGCTAAAACATATATTATACGCTCACTCCCATACCCCACAACCGTGAGGGATATTCGCTCTTTTCTTGGACACGCAGGTTTCTACAGGCGATTTATAAAAGACTTCTCAAAGTTAGCAAAACCACTATGTCGGTTACTGCAGAAAGATGTAGAGTTCGACTTTACATCCGAATGTAGGAAATCATTTGATACAATTAAAGAGAAACTTGTATCTGCGCCAATAGTGCAACCGCCTGATTGGAACTTGCCGTTCGAAATTATGTGCGACGCCTCAGATTTTAGTGTTGGAGCGGTACTCTGACAAAGGAAATGACGAGAGCCTCATGTCATCGCCTATGCATCGAGAACGCTCGATCCGGCGCAACGAAATTATTCAACTACAGAAAAAGAACTGTTTGCTGTAGTGTTTGCTTTAGATAAATTCCGCTCTTATTTACTTGGAACTAAAATTATTGTTTTTTCTGACCATGCAGCCTTGCGATATTTGATGAGCAAGAAGGAAGCAAAACCAAGGTTGATCCGATGGATTTTACTCCTCCAGGAGTTTGATCTAAAGATAAAGGAAAAGAAGGGAGTGAAAATCTTGTGGCCGATCACCTCAGCCGAATCCCACTAACCAATTCGGATTCGCCTATCAATGATGAATTCCCTGAAGAAAATTTAATGATGGCCCAAGCTTCAACACCTTGGTTTGCGGACATCGTGAACTATTTGGCTACAGGTGAATTACCCCATGACTTGCCACGGTCAGAAATTACCCGAATAAAGAGGGAATCTAGGTTCTATATTTGGGATGATTCCTACCTTTGGAGACATTGTTCCGATCAGGTAATACGACGATGTGTAACCGAAGACGAGGTAAAATCTATCCTTAATTTCTGTCATTCATATGCATGTGGTGGACATTATGAACCTAAAAGGACATCTCATAAAATTCTTGAATGCGGATTCTATTGGCCTAATATTTTTCGAGACACATATTTATTTTGTAAATCATGTGATAAATGTCAAAGAGTTGGTAACTTAAGCCGACGTAATGAAATGCCTCTAAATCCTATTCATGTTTGCGAAATATTTGATGTGTGGGGGATAGATTATATGGGGCCATTTGTATCATCATTCGGTAATTTTTATATTATTTTATTTGTTGATTATGTTTCACGATGGGTTGAGGCGAAAGCCACAAAAAATAATGATGCTAAAACCACTGTCAAATTTCTGAAAGATTGTATTTTTTCCAGGTTTGGCACACCAAGAGCGTTGATATGTGAGAGAGAGAAACATTTTATCAATCGAGTCATCGACGCGCTAATGAAAAAATTTGATGTCACCCAACGCATCGCGACGTCGTATCATCCGCAAACAAATGGTCAGGCGGAAGTGTCAAATCGTGAAATCAAGACCATTCTTGAAAAGATCGTGAAACCTGATCGGAAGTATTGGAGCATTAAGCTGAATGACGCATTATGGGCCTATCGGACAGCATATAAGGGTCCCATCGGGATGTCCCCTTATTGCCTTGTTTTTGGTAAGCCGTGCCATTTACTGGTCGAATTGGAGCACCGCCCGCTTTGGGCAGTCCAAAAATGCAACATGGAAATGGATCTAATTGGCGAAATGCGTAAACTCGATATCCAGGAGTTGGAAGAAATTCAGAAAAATGCCTACGACAGTTCGAAAATTTTTAAGGAAAAAAATAAAGATTTTCATGATCGTAATATTGCATTTAAATCATTTTATATTGGTCAAAAGATTTTATTATTTAACTCTAAATTAAAACTTTTTGCAGGAAAATTACGATCAAAGTGGCTTGGACCATACACAGTGACTAATATTTTCCACATGGTGCAGTGGAAATTAAAAGTAATTCTGGAGAGCCATTTAAAGTTAACGGTTAACGACTTAAACCGTACTATGACAATGCTCCGGTTGGTCTAGTCGAGGAAATTCGTTTATTCGAACCTGTTACTTGAATAAGGTCGTCAAGCTAGCGACGATAAACAAGCGCTGAATGAGAGGCAACCCATTTCTTTTCTTCTTTTTACTTTAATTATTTTTATTATTATTTTTTCTTTTCTTTATTTTATTCTATTTTAAACTGCCATAGTTTAATGTCATTTGAATTTTATTTTTAGTTAAAATAAACAAAAAATAAATAAATAAAAGAAAAAAGAGATAACCGAAATTATCTCTCATTTTAGATTTTTAATTTTGATTTTATTTTTTTTTCAAATTTATTTTTCATATTTATTTTGAATTTATTTTCTTATCTACTTTTGAATTTTTTTATTTTTTTTATCTTTTTGAATTTATTTTTATTATCTCATTTTAATTATTTTATCTTTTTTATTTTGAATTTTATTTTATCTTATTTCTTATTTATTTTGTTTACAGATAATTTAGATCAAATAAAAGGATGAGAAACTATCTTTT
Organism: Hibiscus tridactylites; assembly: GCA_958450335.1. Taxonomy (NCBI): domain Eukaryota; kingdom Viridiplantae; phylum Streptophyta; class Magnoliopsida; order Malvales; family Malvaceae; genus Hibiscus; species Hibiscus tridactylites. The sequence goes on along the minus strand of OY288271.1, from coordinate 26,279,248 downwards.
TCAACAAGATTTGCCACCATTCTTGCTTCATCTTCAACCGATCGTCCACCGTTACCACCACCATGGCCCGAACTCGAGAGCAAGCTCGCCTCCGTCCCTACACCAGACTCAGAGCCCATTATCAAAACATGCTTTTCTGCGATCGGAGAGTATTTTCACCCTCTCTCTTTTATTTTATTTTATGTTCATTTTGGGACAAAATGCATCAAGTGAGGGGAGGGAGATATGCTTATCAATTTTTTTCTTGCTTATCTGTCTTGATTGTTCGCTTGAAATCTTGATTTTATTAATTTAAATTCTTCGTTTAAATTCTTAGTTTTGCCTTGTCTCACTGTTTTCATATGACTTTGTATCTATCTTGTTAGAAAATTCTAGGTTGCATGGTAGATTTTTGGCATGATTAATTTTTGATTAAAATCTTTTATATGACATTTTCTTTCTTTACTAATTCACATGATGCTTACCTAAGTACACAAGACATATTTGTGAGTTTTTGAGCCTAATGAGCATGCATGATATTTGCTCTTTGTTTCTTTGAGTGTGCCTAGCTAAATTAGTTGCATTCTAGAACTTGTTTTTAAATTCTTTTTGAGACTACGTTGATTGATTATGATGTTTAAATATGATAGAGGCACTAGGTTTTAACCATTTATCTTCCCAAATAAATTGCCTTCCATTTAATTAATTTCCCCTAGTGAACCAATTTTTGAGCCTTGGCCTTTTTTCTTGATCACCACATTTTTAAGCCTAATCCATTTTTTCTAAATTCCATTACTTTTGTCCCCCTTTTCAAGACAAAAAATCGTCTTAAGAAAAACAGATTCGAGTAAGTGCAGTGAAGCATCAGAAAAAATACTGTGCAGAAAAAAAATTGTGCAGAATTGTTCGAATATATTGTGCAGAATTGTTCGAATATGCAGTGCAGAAAAAAAAAGAAGTGCAGGAAATTGTTCGAATATGCAGAAAAAAACACAGAAAAAAACAGTGCAATTCGAAGAAAAAAAACACTGCAAAACAGTTTCAGTTCGAATTAAAAAAAAACAGTTTCGGATATAATTTTTTTGTGATGAATTTTTTGTCTTGAATTTTAACCCTTATTTTCAGCCTTTATCCTACCCTTACCTTAGCCCCATTACAACCCTTCTTTAAGACCTCTTGATTTTTGCATCATATTCATGTTAGTAGTGGAGATTAGATTTAAGCACAAGCTTATGGTTATGCTCTAATTAGCTTTGACTCGAGTGATTTTTTCTCTACCCTTAAACACTTTGAGTGACATGAGCGATTCCTTGTGAGGGTACTTGGTTTGCATCATTGATGTTAGTAGAGTTTTAGAATGTCGTTTTGCTTTAAATTATTAATCTTGCCATCTATCTATTTTTGCTCCTTAGTTTTCTTTCATATTTAGATGCTTAATCATATTGAAACCTTTTGAGACTTTGTGAAATTAAGGATGAAAACTAGAACTTAAGTTTATTTAATTTTGAGATACTTGAGGACAAGCATCAGATAAGTGAGGGGGAATTTGATAAGTATTTATTTTGGTTATGTTTTTAGTCCTTATTTTGATCGAATATATGTTTAAGAGACTTAATTGGGTTGTTTTGTGATGTTTTCATGCAGGAGACGTAATGCTGGAAATAAGTTGAAATGTTGTAGAAAATACTGGAATCGTGGGCAGATTCATGGGCATGAACCATGGCATGAATGCTGACTGGGCGCCACGTCAGCACCTTCTAGAAGATGACGTCAGCAACTCAGATAACTTATCAGTCAACTTATCAAGATAGCTTATCATCCGATTTTTATTTTAAATTTCAAAACTTGGATATTTATCTTATGTAATTTTATTTAAATTTAGGATTTATCATCTTAGGTTTTTAGGGTTTTCAACTACTATAAATACCCCACTTTGGGGGTGAATTAAATCATCATTCAATTAGCAATTAAACATCATTTCTTCTTCTCTTGGAAATTCTTCTCTTTTTTTAGTTTTTCTTAAAGTTCTTTTCTTTTAATTATTTCCTAAATGTCGAGCATGATTAATTTAATAACCATGCTCAGCTAGATCTTTTTAAGACGAAGGCTTTTGCAATGACGCGTTCTCAAGGCGAGGTTTGAAACTATGCTTCAAACGTTTCGAAAACTTCTCTCAATTTCTTTAAACTTTATTTTCTAAATCAAAATGATTTTTAAAACCCAAAGATTGACTTTGGAGAAAAACAATTGTTTTGATCTATCAAGTGGGAGGGAGGATCGGTTATTGAAACAAATCCGACTTCCAAAGAACACACTTAGTAAATAGATTACTAAGTAAAATTGAGATTGAATCGTTTTTATGGAAATGACTTTTCGAGTTGGTTACGAGCTTAAGTAATTTGTTTTCTCAAACATTGAGTTGGTTTAGACAAATTATCAAAACTGAAACCAAAAATTGATTTTGGAAATTCAGTTTACAAACAAAAACCCAAGGTTGACCTTACAGTAATTTTGCCAACAAGTTTTTCGAAATAAAAATCTTTACCAAGGAACCGAGTAGAACAAGTCAACGCGGAAGCCTGAGGCTAATAATCTCATATTTAATTTAAACTATTTTCAAAGCTTTATTTTACTTTCTTAAACAATTGCATTTTATTACAACACCCCCCACCTAAATCACATTATCATAGCTCCAACAACAACTCTTGGTTCAGAAACTACAAAAGCGCGACAAAGAAAGTTCTAAGTCCCTGTGGGTTCGACTCCTACTTCTCTATCTATACTCAATTTAATTTCTTTATTTATTTTATTTATTTGGAAGAAGGAAATTATTCTTGACACGTTACGACGCGTGTCAACATCCATTCAGATTTTTCCTCCTCCGACAATGTGGTCGAGGAATGGAACTTCTTTTTGGGCAAACGAGCACTTTTCTTCCTTGACATATAGCTCGTTTTGCCGTAGGACTTCGAACACCTTCCGCAAGTGTTCAACATGCTCCTTGATGGTCTTGCTATTGATCACGATATTATCAAGGTAAACTACAACGAATCGATCAAGGAAGGGTTGTAGTACCTTATTCATAAGTGTGCAGAATGTGGCGGGAGCGTTTGTGAGGCCGAAAGGCATCACTAGGAATTCATATGAACCGTAGCGTGTCATACAAGCTGTCTTTTGTTCGTCTCCTTCGGCGATCCTTACTTGATAATATTCGAACCGCAAGTCTAGCTTGGTGAACCACCTCGCACCACCAAGCTGATCGAACAAATCGGCTATTAAGGGAATCGGGTACTTGTTCTTGACGGTGAGCTTGTTCAATGCCCGATAGTCGATGCACATTCGTAGGGTCCCGTCTTGTTTCCTTTGAAAGAGTAATGGTGCACCGTAGGGTGCTTTAGAGGGTCGGATGTATCCTGAATCGAGGAGTTCCTTCAGTTGTTTACGTAACTCCTCAAGCTCGGGTGGAGCCATCCGGTAAGGGGCTCGGGATGGTGGCTTTGCATTCGGAACAAGCTCGATTTTGTGGTCCACTTCCCGCTTTGGTGGGAGAGTTTTGGGCAACTCTGGGGTATCACATTCCTAAGCTCGGCTAGTACTGTTTTTACCTCGTCGGGGACCCTCTGAGCTAGGGGTGGCTCCTTGTGCACCAACGATGCTAAGTATGCCGGTTCTTCCTTGCGCATCCCCTTATTGAATTGTATGGCTGACACCACTTTGGCATTAACTCATGTTTGTCTGTTCATCGGGACCATACAGGGGTGTGCTGGGTCTAGTATGCACAAGCAGTTTGCAAAATGAACGGGGAAGGCCTTAACCCGATCAAGAAAACTAATGCCCATTACTAAATCGAAGTCGTCAAGGGGAATTACCTTGATTGATTCTTTATCGGTTCATTCACCTATGGAAAGCTTGATTCCTTTTGCTACCCCGACAATTGGAGTCTCCTTAGAATTTACGGTTTTAATGAATCCTCTTGCCTTTTCAACGGTAAGGCCAAGTCTCTTCAGTTTATTCTTACATAAACAAGTCGGAGGCGCCGGTGTCTACTAACGCGCTTAGTTTTCGGCCTGCCACGGTGATGTCCACGAACATCAGCCCCTTTTTCTTGGAGCCCTTCTTAATTTCCATGGAACTGATGATGGAATTTAGTTTGGGGGCCTCCTTCTCATCCTCGACGTCTTCGGAGTCTTTTTCTTGGATGGCTGTCGCTTTTTCGAGTTGGGGACAATCCCTTTTCATGTGATTACCCCCGCAATTGTAGCAACTAAAGTTGGTGTTCTTTTCCCAGGGCTTACGGAATTTGAAGTCTCCATTTGCTGCCTTCTTATTTCCGTCCTTGGTGTGCACATCTTTATCCTTCCCGCTGATGCTCTTGTGCTTTGGTTTTTGTTTTGGAGTGTCTGACTTCCGATATTCAAATTCTGTAAGGGAGTCGGCCATGTCTAATGCTTTGGCAAGATCTTGGACTCCTGCTCGGTGTAGTTCCATCTTTGCCCAACATTGTAGTCCGTTCTTGAAGGAAAAGAGGGCGTCGGCTTCACTCATACCCCGGATTTGAAGCTTAAGTTCAGTGAACTTGTTGACATATTCCCGGATCCCGCCGTCATGCTTTAGTTGGTAAAGCTTCTCGCGAGCTTCCTCTTGAGCATTCTTTGGATAGAAGTGCTCCTTTAATTCAAACTGGAACTCCTTCCACGTTTTGATGGGAATCGTCCCATCCCTCGATTGAGAACAACTATGTCGCCACCATAGGAGTGCGGCATCAACCAAGTAGACAGAAGAGATGTTTACCTTTGTGTTCTCATCATCGATGCCCGTGAGTCGGAAGTATTGCTCCAACCCCCATATGAAGTTGTCCACTTCTTGGGCGTCCCTTTCCCCTTTGAACTCCTTCGGTTTTGGCACATCGATCTTGGGTTTGACTTCCATTGTCTTGCCCACCATGCCGGACAATACGACATTCTTGTAGAGGGTCAGCTCGGCATTGAGCTTTTCGATTTCCCCCAACAATTCCCCCTCATTGCCTCCATTGCAACTTGAAGGGAGACGTCCTGTTGGTTCAACTTCTCGTATGAAGAGTCGAGGAGACTCTGAACCCCTTCTTTAAATGAACTTGTTTTCCAGCTCTTCTAGGCGATCATTAACAGAGTTGAGCGACTCAACCGTACCCTTTGCGTTGGTCTCGAGTCGTTCTATTTTATCCTCGAGCGATGTTAAACGATCCTTTGAAGCAGCTATTTTTTTATCGTTGGCTTTGTCGGCAACCTTCTCGGGAAAGTTGTTGGTGGTCGGGGCCTCCACGCCCTTTGATGTTGAACTGGTCTCGTCTTTCTTGGCCATAACGAGCAATTTTCTTTGCTCTGATACCACTTGTCACGCCCCTGGACTTTGGAACCGAGACGTGTGGCCCTAAGTGCTCGTGAGATGGTGCTGTGCCTAGGTTAGCCCGACGGATCTAAGCTAGAATGCTTAGATCTGTGCGGAAACGGGATGTTGACGGCAAGAAAGGGGAACACGAGATAGTTGGGCGAAGGCCCTAAGGTTTTATTGATTGAATGGAAATAAAGGCTGAAACCTAACAAAGCTTAAAGCAATCTGAAATCTAAGACAAAAAGCAAATAATGAGGTGGGGTAAGCCTCCTTAAATAGCCCCTCTAGTCCTAATCCTACTCGAATTGGGATAGCTAGTATACTTTTCCTTCAAGGAGAAGTTATCCTAGTCCTAAATGGATTCGAAGTCCCTAAAACCCCAAGTGAGGCCTTGTGTGCGCGGAAGGCAGGCCCAAGCTCGTGTGCGGACCGTGCTTAGACCCGTGGGGTGCGACTGGGCGGCCTTGTCCGGTTCCTTCGCGCGCGTTGCTGTCGTACCCTAGGGTGCGGCGTGGTCGGTTGACTCGGGCCCGTGGTGTGCAGCGTGATGGGCCTGCCCGGTGCTTGTGCGTGGGCTGCTGTCAGGCCCCTCGGTCTGCTCGGTTCTTGGGCATGCGCTGCTTCTGGCCCACTGGTGTGCGATGAGATCGAGCCGTAGGGTGCGGTCCGTGACAACAACCTTTGACCCCAACTCGTGTGATGTGAAAAAAAGTGCTGACAAGGCATAGAATATAAATTTTTTAATTAAATTAAATTCAAAATTTAAGTTTTAAAATAATTAAATAATTATATTTTCTTCCATGGTCGTCTTCTTTGCTTCATTTATTCTTTTTTCATTCTCGTCTTTTTCATCACCATTTTTCTCCTTTTATTATCGTCTTCATCACCATTTCTTTTCTTTCATCTTCCATTTCCGTCTACATCACCATTTTTCCTTCTCCTTTAACTTCTAGAAAAAGGTCCAGAGAAACACAAACTTAACCATTGTTGAGTTTTTGAGTTGCTGTGTTTCCTCTCTCTCTCTCGTCTTTAATAGTGTCAATGAACACCATTGCTGAGTTTTTAGGTTCTTCAAAAACTTAACCATTGTTGTATTTTCTTTGTTCTTTAATGGTGTCGGTGAACACCATTGTTGAGTTTTTGGGTTCTTCAAGAAAGAGTGAAAAGCTTAACCATTATCCATTGTTGTGTTTCTTTGTTCTTTAACGGCGTCGATGAAAATCATTGCTCTATTTCTGGGTCGCTGTGTTTCCTCTATTCTTTAATGGTGTCGATGAAGACCATTGTTGAATTTCTAGGTTCTTCAAGAAAGGGCGAAAAGCTTAACCATTGCATATTTTCTATTAGAAGCATAAGCATTGATAAGTTTATTATGAAAATGAAAAGAAAATGTTATTTCTCACATATTGAAACATTTCTTCGAAACAAAGATAGCCCAGAAATGATTCAATGGGAAACCTTGAGAGCCAAGCGACATTCCTTTGGGCGTGGAGTTCGCGAAGGCCAACCAAACAGTGAAGAGATTCCTGCCTTTCTACACCAGATTTTGATTTTTCCTTATGTCTTTCATGCTGATTATAATGACTTTGGGGTTCATTCTCAAGCTATTGTTAACAGTGAATAAACAAGTACAACGAGTTGCTATCGTTGAGAGAGGGAGACGACGGCGTGCTGCCACAAGAAGGAAGAAAACGTCTCACCTATAAAAAAATTAACGGCCACATATGTAACATCTAATAGTTTCGTCGGTTAATGTTGGTCAAAAGACTAAATTACTGCAATGTGTAAATTAAAAAATTTAATTGAGCGCGTTTTTGTACGAAAAATAATATTATTAATTTAACTTGGGATAAAATTACCCCTTTATGCTAAAATTTATTAAGGCTATTTTTAACTTGTCAAAATCAATAGGCACGCATATTTAACGTTTAAATTCAGTAATACTTTGAAAATTCAATTAAAGTTAAAAGATGGAGTCATTAAGATGTTGAGAGGGATTGTTCCACTGGTATATATATATTTTTGGAATTGTGACATTTTAGCCCTTTTACTTTTAAATTTTTATTAATATAAAATATATTTTATTAAATTTTAAGTTTAAATACTTAATAGACTATTGTTGTTTTTGCTGTGAAGCAATTTTTTTGTTCTTTAAATCTAATTCTAATTTCGTCTCATTTTGAATTCTTGGGGTTATTTTAAAATTTAAATCAAACGTCAAAACTTAAATCAAAATTAAAAATTAAAGGATTATTATCCTATGTACTGACAGTGAAAAATAAAGTTTTTATAAGTGGAATTATTTAGGGTTTAAGGTTTTAGTTTAGGGTTTAGAGGTTAGAGTTTTAGGTTGTAGAGTTTACAATTTAAGATTTATGGTTAGAATTTAAGGGTTGTGGTTAGATTTTTAGGGTTTTAAAGTTAAAATTTTAAATTTAAATTTTAAAATAGGTATACTTGTGTAAAATTTTTTTACATTAGTGGTGTATCAAATATTAATCCAAAACTAAATTCGTATAGAAGTATGATGATCTCACCCAATAAGAATCGAAATTATTGGATGAAATCAGATTTTGAAATTCTATAACAAATCAACTAAAAGTCCATAAAAATAAAAACAATACCATATTTGTTTGGTCAACAACAAAGCTGTGTAATCACATGTTTCAGCGGCCTGACCGCCTGATTTTTACCATGTGATTTCGTGCCAATGGTCAAGTTTATTGATCAGGAAAGGACGCTAATGAGATGTTGAAAATGAATTAAAGCGTGTTTTAATGCAATGGGTCGAACTTCAAAATAAATTTTATTTGATCTAAGTCCATGTCAACATATATTATAGTTGGATGATCAACTAGATACTTACAACTGTTTTCCCTTCGGATTTATAGTTTTGATGACTAAAATGAACACTTTATGTAACAGTGGTGGTTAAATTAAGATTATTTTATTGTGACCAAAATAAAAACCCTTAAAAGTTTGATGACCATATGGGGTAGTTCACCCTTTCCAGTTTCCACAAAAGAATCAAAGATGAATTAAACTATTGTGTTGCAATGCATCAAGAATGGCAGAAAGATCCCCCCACATTAACATTAAATATAAAAGCATCATTTACACTATTTCTGATTGGTTCAGAATCTTCTTCCAAATGAATTCCCCCCCAAATAATGTAAAGATCCACCAATCTTAGAACAATTATTAGCTTTTTAAACCTGAAAAGGGAATAAACTACAAGGGACCATTCTGCAGAAATCAAATTAAAAGGTGATCCAATCTTCAGGACATCTTCTTAATCGTCAAGTGGTATTTCCAGAATTTTTCATGGTTTCATCAACTGTTGTTTAATGTAATTAAGGACTTCATCCACATTCACTGTCCATGCAACGGATACCGGGGAATAGCCGGTCCATGGATTGCTTCCATTCCAGCTGCAGCAGAGTATGGCACATGAACATTAGTAACAATAACAGCAAATCTAATTCCATTCAATAATAATTAAAGCATATGCTTGTCTTTGAATACTTTTTCAATCCTTGATCCAACAAGGTATGCCCCGTGCATATGCCCTGCGTCTCGACCCTCACGACGCCCTTCTTGTATGTGAAGAGATCCGGCCGAACTAGAGCCACATAACTAACAGGATCGTGGAGGAATATCCCTGGTACGAAAAATTTTCTCCAGGGTCAGAAAGTGAAGAGTAAAAAAGGTGAAATTCAGCTCACATTCAAAAAAGGTTACCGTATACACCGTCGGACTTCACGTGCCAATTTCTGTAGAACTCGCACATCTCACTTAGCAGCTGAGCATGCTTCCCCTTTGATTGCTTCAGTTCGAGGAGATCATCGTCTGACAGTTAAAAGATGAACCTCAAATAAACATGCAAAAGAAGGTTGTCTGCTAAGAGAAATGGCAGTTAAGTTCATTCAATACCTGTCATTTTGACTTGGGTAGTAATGTTTATCCCGACCACGACAATATCTGCTCCCGATGTAAACACGATATCAGCTGCTTCAGGGTCTCCATAAATCTGCAGTCAGACAAACGAATTCAGAACAGTTTCTTACACATACCAGGCCGATTGCAATGATCAATGGGAGAACATGATCATGATGAGAAGGGAAACACAAGGGACTTATTTGACCACGAAAAAGAAATTACACAAAATTTCAACTACAAGGAAGTTGTAGTACTTACATTTGCCTCAGCAGCAGGATTCACATTTCCTAATGCAAAGAATGAGCCACCAAGTACAACTATATTTTTCACCTTGCTAGCAAAGGAAGAGTCCCTTTTGATTGCCTGGACATACAAAAAAATGGGGATGTTTTAAGTTTAAACACCAAGTTGTGAAGTCTATTATCAATAGCAAAGGACTTACCAATGCAAGGTTGGTCAGGGGTCCTAGTGCAAGTATGGATACCTCACCGGGATATTCAGACACCTTTTCAACTAAAAACTCGGAGGCAGTCTTATCGGATTTCTTCGCTTTTGCACGAGGTGGATGTATGTTCCCCAACCCATCAGAGCCATGAACAAAGTCAGCAACGCATGGCCTCCCACCCTTTTCCATTGAAACAAGGGTTAGGCTCGATATAACAATGCCAAAACAAAGATGAATATGAAAGCACAATTAATCAAAATAATCTTCAAAACTCATCTCAACTGGCAATACCTAGGTGATTTGCCTCATGTTACATACACATAGAACCATGCAAGAAAAGAAAATGAAGAGGAAAAAACGTTCCAAACATCATAACACATGTTGGGTAGAAAGTTGAAAATTCTATAAACAGAAGCATGTTAACAATAGCAGTGAGGTCCATTTCTAATGCAAAAAGAAGTATTTTCCATGCAATTATGGTCCAATTCAGGGAATGGATGCATTACCTTTAGAGGCTCGGGGCTGCCTTCTGCTACGGGAACACCAGGACACCCTGCGACTTCACACTATCCTTTCGCACCTCAACAAGAGGATGAAATCATGAACATATTCCAAATACATATGAAAAACAGAGAAGAAACAAGCACTTACCAGAAGTAAGGCATTACGAGTGGCATCTTCAGTATGGAGGTTGCCGAATACAGTCGTCAAACCTAAGATCTCAAGCTCTGGATTCTGGAATGCCATTAAGATCGCTATGCTATCATCTGTTAATAAAAAAACAACACAATTCTTATATCAACGGGATACAGAAATCCCAAACAAAATCATTAAACTCATCTAACGGCCCTCCAAATTGTAGTCCAACAATCCACAGTATCTGACTCATTGAACGATTAATTCCGATCAGGTTTTGCAGCTAAATACGGGGAGACCCTAATCCAATTTTCATAGCTAACAATGTTATGATTCAAACCTATGGCATTTCTAATAAAATAATAATAAGCAAATATATAGATCTACTCACACCCCTCTATGATTGAATACGGTTTAACCATGAGAACCCATTCTAATACATCTTAGCTCAAGAATTATGAATCAAGCAAAAAAAAAAAAAACTGATTAATTTCTTCTTTGACAAGGTAAACAAAAAATAAAACGTGAAACTTTTTCATCAATTTTCATGCTTATCTTAAAAAGAAACTCCAAGGACAAAGATAAATCGAAAAATAAAATAAAATAAAATTCCAATTTCATTATTATTCTAGTTTAAGCAAATAAAAAAGGAGCGAAACTGACCAATCCCGGGATCGGTATCGATAATGAGCTTGTTCCTGTTGGCACGTGAGACAAAAACACCGTCGCTTCCGCCGTTAACGACAAATCCGCCGTGAGAATCTTTCTTTAAATCACAATCCATATTCAAAGGCATATTTTTTCTCCAGAAAACTATAGTCGGATAATATAAGATTAAATGAATATGGGTGTGAATAAGAGAGGTTGTTTTGTCGTAGACGAAAACCAGGGTCGCTCCGCTTCTGCCAACAGAGTCCCTGAAGAAGAAGAAAACCAAATGTGTTTTTTTCTTTTTTGATGTTATGGTGATGTCTTCTTCTTCATCCTTTAAATACTATTTCTCCAGTTTAGGTAGGCGGAGGATTCTGACGTCAGCAACTCTTATTAACCGCGAATAGATGAATGACGCGTGGTTAAATGTGATTGGGTGGTTCTTTTGATTTGCTTGATTCCAGTATCGCATCGGATCAGACCATGAAAATAGCACTTTCTTTTCTTAGTACAGATAAAAGTTAATTAAAAAAGAACTGTAAGTTGTACAAGATTTATTTTGGGTTCAAGAGTTGTACAAGAATATTACTCCATAAAGGTATCTTACTTTTTATATTTTATATAATTTTAAATAAATAAAATAATCAAAAACTATTTGTTAAAAAACTTACTCCTAGTATTTAGGGAATCAAACTCGTGATTAATAAAAAATTGGATAAATATTTTTTTTATTTTTCTATCTATAATAATTTATTGATCCAACGAAACCACTCGGAGGTGGGAGGGGGCTTCCTCAAAATTTTTGGGTCCAATTACATTTAGGTCCTATGGTTTTGAAACGATGTAAATTAAGTCTTACCATCTCAAATTTTAGGTTCAATTACTTCTTAAGTCCATAGTTGTTTTGAAACTAAGCAAATTCAACTTTTATTCCATTATCAGGATTTAAATACATTTTAGGTCCTTATCAGTTTCAAAATTAGGAAAATTAAGCTTTGCTCCAATTTGTTTTCTTTAAATACTTGTAGAACTTTGTCAATTTTAAAATTAGACAAATTAGACTTTGAATTTGAATTTTTGAATTTTAAATCGATGACTTAACTATTAAACTACACCTCATTTTAGTACTATTTATATTTAACCCTAAGGGGTTTGGTTAACGGAATGTAAGAATACCTCTGAAAATATGATTATCGGAATATAACATTACCTAACACATTATTGTGAATGTAACATTATCTTGTTTGATTTATTTGGTAGGAATATAAGATTGTAGTGTTTGATTGGAAGAATATAAAATTAATTGAAAGTAAAATTTACCAACTTGTCCTTATGATATATTTTCTTTTAAACAAGTTAAATTTTTAATTATTAAATTAAAAATATTTGCATAAAAATTTATAGAATTATTTTCGTTACATCATCTAAAATTTACAAAAACTTTATATTTATAATATAATTAATATATTAAATCACTTTTAAGTTTTTTTATATGTTTAGATTTTTAATTTTTTATTACTTTTGATCATTTATAAATCAAATTAAATTATAAACTAAATCTAAAAATAGTAAAAATGATAAAAATAAATTAATCTACTAATTTTTAAGATGAAAAATATCTTATAAGTCAAATAATAAAATTAATAGCATTCAATCTCAATTCTCAAGCAATATGCAATCTCATCATATATCCCTAGAAACATCATAAATATTAATAAAATATATATTAAATATTACAACATTATTTAAATATATACAACACCATTTATATATTAAATAAATATATTTAATAAATTTACAATATAAATAATTAATCACCTAATTAAAAAAGCAATAAAGGATCAACATGAATGTAATTCATTATCTTAAGAGTAATATTGTCTAAAGGGGAATGAATTGTGTAATACCTAAGAAAATGAGGGGAATAGTATTCCCACCATTTGAGGGGGGAAAAGTCACTAATAGAAAAAGAATAATACCTCCTAGTAGAAATCCTTCTAAACTAAATATGGGAATGTAAGTCTGGAAAAATTTGTTACCTGGTAATTATTTTTTCCGCAAATAAAACACACCGTAAGACTTTGTCTGTCTATTTTATTTTATAAATATATTATTTTAAAATGAAATAATTTTTCATCCACATGAATAAATATGACACAATCTAACACTTCTCAGTTATTTTTTTCATTATTTTTAAACGTGTTAAAACAATTAATGTCTCTTATTTATTTAACAATCTAAACAAAGATTAATCTAGTAAGAAATTATACCCATTTTTACAACATAAGAGGGATGATATGGGTAATTTTATACAAATATTTTTTTAATAATTAATTAGAAAAATAACCCCCAAACTTTGTTTATTTTAGAGAATGACCCCATTTTAGTTCACGTAGCCCAAACTTGCATTCTACAAAAAGTGAATTTCAAACTCGTGCTTAACTAAAAGCGAGTCATGGTAAAAAAATCGCTGTAAATTAATATTTTCTTTCTTACCAACCTACTCAACATGAAACTTGTGTTTTGTAAAAAACGAGTTCAATTTATCAAAAAATTCGCTAGCTGTAGAATGTCAGTTCACTTTACGTGGACTGAAAGAGATCATATTTCTAAATAATCAAATTTGGGGTTATTTTTCTAATTAATAATTGAAAAGAAATATTTGTATAAAATTGCGGATGATAAGGTGGTTATTAAGCACGTTATTTATATCATCCTATTTAATTACGTCAGAGTATAATAATTTTTATTTTTGATTATTTTAGGGTTTGAAATGATGCATTTGTTTCACATTTGTCATTCCTTTTCAGAGTGACGAATTTTGAATCTTAGCTTACTTTTATAGTGGGTTTGAGTTTTATCATTTTATCCCAATGGAGAAAGGGAAGGACCAGTGAAACTGAAATCATTTATGGTTGTTCAAACAACTTTAAATTATTATATATTTGTAGGAATTAAATAGATTTATTATTATTTCAGAAAAACAAAATAAATCAATTTTTTTTAAATAGAACATAATACTCAAACTAATTCATACATAGTTGAGATACATTAATTGATCGAGTAGTCAATGATGCTCATGTTTTATGGATTCGAATCTATATATTTATCTTGGAAATATAATATTTTTATTTAATAAAAAAATCATATATAGTTTATTTTTAAGGGAAAACTACACCATTGGTCCCCAAACTATTACCGTTTTCCTATTTTGGTCCCTAAACTATGTTTTTCGGCAAAACCGTCCCTTCTGTTACATAGTTCTTCTGTTTTGGTCCCCCGGCGTTAAATAGCTAACGGTTTTGCTGACGTGTCATTTTTAAAATATTTTTTAATCATTTCTCTCCCCTCTTAAAAAAATGCCACGCCAGCAAAATCGTTAGCTATTTAACGCCGAGGACTAAAACAGGAGAACTATGTAACAGAAGGGACGATTTTGCCGAAAAACATAATTTAAGGACCAAAATAGAAAAATAATAATAGTTTGGGGACCACCGGTGTAGTTTTCCCAATTTTTAAATACGTTGCAGATTTAAGAATATAAAAAGATTGGAATTCAAAACATTGACTGCCTAACATGCAAGAAAGTTCAATGTAACAAATTAGTATTAGACTAATTTGGCGGCACAATGAAATCTCAACTCATTTTGTAGACTATGATGATGATGACCAACAAAATGATGGCGAAAAATGCTTAAATGAAAGAACATAAAAATAGTTTCAAATATCATTCAACTCAATCGAGCTCGTAGTGCACTGATAATTTTTTTATTTATTGAAATGATGTTATAGTTGATATCAGAACTTTAATCTCTATAAAATTTTACATTTATCTTATACAAATTATATACACAAGGGGTTCACTCACACTGATATAAGCACTTTTATAAATTTTTTACGATTAATAGTTTATCAATCCAACCGTTGAATTTCAAATTTCCATCACATAGACCATGCATTCTAAATTTTGAGTACAAAATTTAAGACATTTATAGTTGACATTTAGAATTATTACATGAACAAAATTTTTCTTAAGCCTAAATTTAAAAAAACTTGCAAACATATGTTCAACAATGTTTACATGAGCGTGGGTTTAATTTACAACTTTTATTAAATTTGATTCTTAATAAATAGTATATAGTTTCTAAATAATATTATATTTATTCTAAAATCAAAGTATCTTTTTTTTGTAAATTCAATTAATCTAATTTTTATTTATTAATTATATTATTTATTAAATTAAAAATTAAATAATATAACTAACTAATTTATTTTGTGGTCCTCTGGGCGTAATTGATTCAAATGAGGGAGAGCTTCGCGCGATTGCTTATGCACCGGAGATGTTGCTTGATCCAGAATGGTCCACAGTCTGTTCCGTTATTATAGAATCGGACTCAAAGGTGGCTATAGCTTGAGTGCTGCATGAGTCTCGACGCCCATGGTGGTAGTGGATTTGGTTTCGGTAGATTGATGAGGCGTTCCACGCTCTTCTGTGTGCGTTTTTCTCATGTCTTACGTAAAGCGAAAAGCATAACAGATATAGTAGCAAAAGGGGGTGAATCGTCAATCTTAGTTCCGCGCGATGCTGTAATAGGCGGGCTTTGGTTGCTGCAGGGGGTCGAGTGCTGGTCTCTATTTTGGTATGGAATATGCGAGTATTGGTCTTATGGCCTTGGTCTTGGTCCGGGGTGGTGGTGTTAGTTTTTTGTATGTCTTGATGTTGGTTTGTGCCGTTTTGGGTGTTTCAGAGTGGGTCGGTATAAGCTTTCTTTGTTTTCTTTTATCGTACGTGCTTGTATTCTTTTTAGAACTAGAGAAATTCTTAATAAAGCACATGACAATATTTATCTTATAAGATTTGAGCCTCAAAAAATCATATATTATAGATAAAAATAATAACAAATTTATTAAATATAATAATTTCATGCATAGTGCGGATAAAAGATAATTTAAAATATTTTAGAAAACAGAGGTGATTAAAAAATTAAATAAACAAGTTGAGAAAACGTGTTGGATTCATTATTGGATATCCTAATCAGCCACGACTTGGTAGTGTTATCCACGTGTAATCATAAAATAAAAACATTGGGGATAATTATTTATTATACGCTTAAGTGGTAATTTTATGTTTGAAGTAATTTTAAATCAGACAAAACAATTAAATTAGCCCGACTTAGGTTTTAGGTTTTTCTCTCAACTTTGGTTGTGCAGCGCGGCTTTCTCTTTAATTTTTATTTTTTATTTGGCCGTTGGCAATGTTAGTTGTCACCGCCGGTATTTTTTTTCCTTTCTTATATTTCGTTTTTACTTTTATATTTAGTTTTTTACCCACTTTTTATATTAAAATTTTGTTGTTTTGGATTCCTACTTCTCGTATATATAGTTGCGTTTACTTTTTCTGTCTTTGTAGCATACTTTTTCTCTACATTGTGGCATATTTTTGCCTTGTGACTCGTTATTCGCCTACCATCGTAGTACATTTTCGTTCGTGTAGAGTTTCTCACAACTCTTAGTTCTGACGTGCGGTTGTCAGTGGCCGTTTAGTAGTTTGATCCCCTATTGTGGTTGTTTGTCGATGCATTCAGATCTACTCAGCGAAGTAGCCTTTAAGATTGCTGGTTTCACATCAAGCGTCTAGGAAATTCACTTTATATCTTGTGTGTCGACAACGCATCCTTTACTGGCGTGACTAAGTTTTCTCTTTTTCAGAAAGGAGGAGAGTTCTTTTATATTTTTCTTTTTTCAGTTTGTTGTTATTGGCTATGGATATTTTTATGTTTGAATCTCTTTGTTCGGCTCTCTTTCTAAGTAATAAAAATTGCATGGTATTATCTTAAAAAAAGTAATTTTAAATTATTAATTTTATTTTTTTCTTTATTATCAGTCGCAGTCTTTCAAATCAAAACGTTGTCTTATTTTTAATTTTATCAATTTAACTCTCGAATTCGTGAATTGCATAAATCTTGCCTTTGATCGTCGTTGACCAATAAAGCCAGTAAATTTTGCGCATGTGATCGTTATTTGTTTCTACATTAGTCGTTATCGATAATTGTCTTACCATATCAATGATGATGAGTTAATTTTAATGACGTAGTAATATGAATGGAGAGGTTAAGAATTAATTGTTTATTTTAAAATTACACACATATATATAAATTCACGTCAATGGTATTATCACGTCATCATCTTATTAGAGTACATAAATTTATTAAAGAAAATAACATGTAGACATACCAATCAAGACGTTGTTAATTATTTAACACGAAGTGCCTCACATGGCAAATGGCGACTGATAATAACAATTATGTTAAGCAACGACAATCAAAAAGATAAATTGATGCAATTTAGAGGTTTAAGGAGTAAATTGATGAGATTAAAAATGAGAGACAACATTATTGATTTTAGATAAGTACATGAGTTAAATTGATTAAATTAAAAATAAATAAAATTAATAATTTAAAATTACTACATAAACATAATTACTCTTTAAACCTTAATTATATATTAAATAGTGCAAGTTAAGTTTCATTTAAATTAAATTGATGATAATGATATTGTATCCGAATAGATCAACATATATCTTTTTCTTTATCGGTAAAAGTATGATTTATTAATAGAAGATTATACAAGTTAACACATCATAAGTCTCGTTAAAAACCTCCCTAATTCTAAAATGAAGAAAAAAGAGTACCCATAACGCCAAATGAAAAACACTCCCAACACCTAACCAAATCTCAACACCAAAACCCAAACTTAACCAACCCTTAAACACTGCATCAACCACCTGTATTCCCAAACCCATATCACCACAACGCTCAACACAAACAATTGCTACAGTCAACCAGAGCCAAATGTCCAACAACTAAGCCCTTGCCCCTTTTTGCTCAAAGAATCGCCTAAAACACAGTCTCATAGTCCACCCCTCTTTAGATCAACATATATCAAGTTAAAAAAAAATCTGAGGTGAAAGGTTCAAAGTCAAAGATGATGTTTCTTAAACTGAAATTTTTAATTATTAAAAGTTAAGTGTTGAACAATTTTAATATTAAAAATAAATATTGAATTTAAATTATACTTGATATTTTGTTAAAATTAGGTACAAAATATAATTAGGTTGTTTAATAAACAAAATTTAAAAGGATAATACAATAAAAAGTGTTGAATATTTAAAAATAGTGTGGAAAATATTCTTCATTAATTCATAAAGGGTAATTTACATTTCAAATTATTGAAATTAACATTATTCTTTATTTACATCACAAACTTTTAATTTAATCAAATTATATCATTTAACTTTTATTATTAATAAACCAAGTTAATATAGTAACATCGTTAAATAACTTTAACGATAAAATTAAATTTCCTATAAATTCCAACAAACAATATTTAAATTTCCAATTAAACATTATTTAGTGATGATATGTGAAAAATATGTTAAATAAAAATGTCAATTTTAATTTTTTCATTCAAATTACTTAGTGGTGTCAATATAACTATATATGTGTTTTAGTTTATAAATAATAAAAGTTGAATAATGGGACATTAGTCATAAGGTTTGCAACAGACGAACAACAATGGAAAGGGAAAAATCACAAACATTCGCCGACAAGGGTGGACCATTTTCATGGCGAATATATCAGAGCGTTTGCACTGGAAAAGGGTTATGACAAATATTTTATTGCTATGAAAAGGTTTTGGATGTCTTTATACAAAAAACAAGCAAGGGATGGGTCACGATATGGGTTTGTTCGAATGAATTCTAAGAAAGAGGCGAGACGAGTGATTGATAGATTAAACGTGTTTTGGTTGTATGGGTCAAGGGTTTCGATATAGATTCAAATCTTGGAGACATAAAAAGGAGGACGACAATCAGGATTCTACGAATAGATTGACGACACAAGGGGACAACGACGTAGGGTACAAGGCGCAATTGAAGACATTAAAGTCAATTTCCTTTAGAGCTATTGTAAACTCTGTAGAAGATGTGTAAAATGGATGCTGACAAAAGGTATAAAAAATATGTATTACGCAAGTTATGCCAAGAGTCTTTTGCGTACAAGTATACACGGTCTGTAAGTAATATAGCTTGGTAAGCTGAGTTATCGATCCCATAGAGATTGACTTGAACTCAATTGTTTAATTGTGACTTGTTTTGGAAGAAAAGATGTTTGTTTTGAAAGTAAAGTAAAGAAAAATAAAATGAAGTAAATTGTTGGCAATGAAGGTGTTTCTAAATGAGTGATGATTGTTGGCAGGGAATGCTTGGATTCAACATGGCTCATGTCAGCCTTCATTGGTAAAACTGTCTTGGCATTGTTATTCGAGCATATTTAACATTAGCAAAGCCTCTCTTGATGGTCATTGCCCTAAATTGGCCAAGTAAAAACCCCTATATCTCTATAGTGCATGTTTTTCTTAAACTAACTTTATTAAAACCAATATATACTCTGAGGGGGTAGATTTCACTTCCGAAGTAAGTTCATCTACTTGAACGACTTCTCTCGAAGCTTCTCTCCCAAGTATTCAACAACTTAATCGTTGACATCTCAAATCTGTTAAGATATTGGGAGGCAATAGGCGTACAGTGCCAGATCTCTCTTGGCAGAGTGTTTAGGAAAAATTAGAGTATGTCAAATAGAAAAACTTTGCCAAAAATAAAATTATTATAAAGAAACTAAGGCATAAAGCCAATATTCAATCCAAAACATCCCTCACCAACTATGAAAATTAGTTCATGATGAAGGGATTAACCAACACAACCATAATCGTTTTCAAAAACATCATCATAAAAAAAATAAAGATAAACAACTTGTGCCAAGGGAATAGGCAGAGGGGTCTCTCGATGTAGCCCTCAACGTCAGGCTCTCGGCCAAGAGGTTGAACCACCCTTCCTCGGTGCAATCGTCCGTCACTCACTGGTCACTCCAATGCCGTACTCCGATCACTCTCCACCCGATCACTCTCACTTCATTTCTCCTCATCTCGTTATGCTCAATGCTTGATCGGTTGGTCTTTATATATGCATGAGTGGGAAAGGATGAGATAAGCCTTTGCATTTGATTTTGAAATGATCAAGGGATAAGAAATAGAGCTCTATTCGATTATTTTGACATCTTATCAACTCAGTGTGATAGCTTATAACGCTAGGGCTGACGTCATCATGCCAATGCTGCCTTGGAAACCAAGCTTGGTACAAAATCACCAACATCACTTGGCACCACCTTATCCATTATTTTTTCGGAAGTTGATCCAATTACGATCTTTTAGAAGCCTGATCCTTTCTTATTTTTTCAGGGGTTCATCATCTCTTGGCATGACATCTCCCTGCCAACAAGTCCTTAGCACACCACTAGTCCATTCATGCCCACAACTCTTAGCATCCCTAATTGTGTTGCTTTCCTGCGTCCATTCCTCTGCCAAATGCTATGCCAAACATGCAAAATAGTCACAAAAACAACCATTCACTCTGGCATAGGTAACCTACTAACTCATTGATGAATATGCATGATTCTAGCAAATTAATGCAACTAAATGTACCCGAAAACAAGCAAAAACATATCAAAATAGACATGAAAAATAATACTTTTGTGGAGGTAACATCTACATAGTGGGATGGTGCAGGCGTTCAATAGGTTTTGCAACATTGGCACGAGAATTGAAAGAATCCGATTTCAATGATTTTTCAATAATGTGTATCATGGGATCAAGGGTCTTGTTATTATTTGGTAACATAGAATCAAGTAGGGAGGCATTATCGAACAACAAATTGAAAAAAAGGTTTGCTGACATTTGAGAATGGGAGCTGGATCATGATAGGGAAATCGAAAGAGCCTGGATTATAGTGAAAGGGATGCCAATGCACGGCTGGTCGCGAGTGTCATTTGAAAATGTGGCAACGATATGATGGACTTTGATCAAATGTGAGGGGTCGACTTTAGAACCTGCAACATTTGAGAGAGGATAAATTTTTATTGAAACGGATCAGATTGAGAGAATCGAAGGCATATTGGACTTCATGGTGAGAGAACATGTGTTTACTATTCTAGTGTCCGAAATTGAGCCACGGTTGGAACGACAAGGGTGTTGTAAATTGCGAGGAAGGAAATGATTCTGAAAATAGTAGTGACGAGGAACATAAGAACGAGGAGGTAAATGTTATTGAATGTGTGGCTCTTAAGGATGCAGACCAAGCAGAGAATGAGAGTGCTCACACAATTAATAGTAATGAGGGTAACAACTTAAATTCAAATAGTTTACATGATAAGCTGGTATGGAAGGAGAACTCGACATGGAAGGAACCAAAATCCTTAAAAGATATAGAGTTTGTTAGGCCAGCGAGATCGAGTGGATGGGTGTCCAATGAAGAGGTCAATATGGTGTCGAGAGAGGTTGATAGGCAACAAGGACTTGTTATTTCGAATGACATAAATAAGCAGGCTTTTGTAGATTACCCTGTAGAGTATTTGACACCGGATAAGTCAATAGGAGAGGGTAGAGTTGGACTGGGTTGAAAGGCCGATAGAATCTATGGTGGAAGTTATTCAATACAATGGGGAAACTAAAAAAATTAGCAAAGTCTCAGAGAGTATCTGGTAGGGTGTAACATCTGTGAAGCGATGTGAGGCGAAAAAGAAATTGGGCAAGAAAACAAAGAAGAAATCACAATCGCAGCCAGAAATTGCGAACGGATCACTTACAGATTCAAACTTTATTGCACGAGAACAAGATTTATTAAAAGAAGCTAGAGCAACGGTAGGATTTGGAAACTTATTGGGGACGAAAACGATCGGAATGGAAGAATAAATTGTCAAAGATAGCGCGATTGATTGATAGACAAGAGCAAGAGCAATAGGTCGAGATGAAGGTGCTATAACAGAACATCCATGGTATGGGTTCGACAGCAAAAAGAAAAGCAATACACTTTGCAAGAAACTAAATTATAGGTGTTGTTGCGGAACATCCGTGGCATGAGTTTGTTTTTTCTTTTGCAATTGGACGTTTGGGAGGCATCTTAATTATTTGGGAAACATCAAGATTTAGTTTGGAGGCTTCTTTAATCAAGTAGAATTTTGTGGCGATTTAGGACACTTGGGCAAAAGATGTGTGGCAGTGTGGGATGATATATATATACACACACACGTTATACGTTGGGAGGACAAATCAAGTTATGGGGTATGCTGTAGGATTGCCCGAAGGAATATATTTGACCATGGTGTTTAGGGGGAATTTTAATATGGTAAAATCGACGACTGAGAGGTATGGATGCTCGAGAAATCATCGTGATTTGGTGGAATTTGTTCAATTTATTGAGAATGAAGGTTTCATAGATATAGTGATGTCAAGTAAGAGGTTCACATGGTTCAGTTTAGTTAACAAATGTAGTCGTCGGGATCAGTTTCTTGTTAGCGAAGAGTGGGTGGAGAAATTGTGTCGATTAGTTTAGTGTAATCTGTCGAAGGGGCTGTCAGATTATGTGCCAATACAATTATCGAGTGATGAACTTGATTGGGGCCCTTGACCTTTTAAATTTATTAATTGTTGGTTAGAGAAGAGGGCACACATTCAGGTGATGAAAGGAGAGTGGAAGAAATTTTATGAACAAGGCAATGATGTTTGGCAAAATAACTTAATGATTAAGTTAGAGTTATGCAAATTTTTGAAGTTGTGGAATCAAACTTGTAATGACCCGAAATTTCGATTCAACAAATGGGCGTTGACCCAAGTTATGGACCTCTATGTTAGATTGGGTAGTTGGATCCCTTGGGACAAGTTTAGGACTTATTGGATGAGAATTTGACCATATAGGCTTCTAGAAGTGACCTTTTTGTAATAAGGGTGAGAGATATAGTTTTTATGGGGAGAATATACCGATTTTCAAAAAAGGGCTGATCACTTCTCCTTTCTCCTTTTCCTTACGTGAATTAAAAGGGAGACAAAAGTTGGCTTGGTGATATCATCACCTACACCTTTTCTTCACCTATCTTCTTCTCCATCTTTTCCCCTCATACAAGCTTAGTTTTCTACATTAAATATAAAATCTTTATCCTCCAAAGTTCCATTTTGGGATTCATGAGTGAAGAAGAAATTAATTCTCATTCCAAGAGTTTCAAGAAAGTGGTCTTATCTTCTTAAAAAATGTGAGTTTGTCATTTATAGGTTTTTGGATGATTAAAGGTGTTATGGAGCTTACCATTGATGTTTGGGGTTACGAATCCGTAGTAGATATCCTCATAATCATTAGTTCAAGTTTTAATTCAATTTTATGTTGGTATGGCAAGAGGAGGAGATTTGGGGGTTTCTTTCAAGCTAGAGTCATAGAGGAAATTGAAAGAGCTTTGGATGGAAGCTCAAATTCGGGATTATTGCTTAAGGTCAGTACATCTCTGACTCTTATACTTCTTAAAGATCATAAATTATTTTCCTTGCTTGATTTTATGGTTTAGGGTTGTTTTTGGGTGTTTGAGTGGTAGAGACCCTCTTAATGATCTAAACTCATAATTGGAGTTAAGAATGTGTAAAAATGGTAGTAAACCACCCTAAGTAACTCCCATAAAATGTAGGATCAAGCTAAGGTGTTTCCATGAGTGATTTGGGGGCTTTGGAAACTATTTTTTGAGCTTAGGAAGCCATTTCCGGGCTTCAGTACTGGTACACAGGGAGTCTGTACCAGTAACCTAGTTCATCTCTATAGGTAAGCATAATGAGTTAGAGGCTTGCTTGGTTAATTAAAGAATTCAAATGAATTGATGTAACGATTTATGCTCTCCATAACGAGTAACATTTCGATAAACTTAATTGGGTAACTTGTTTTTTATAGTAACCATAGAGGTTGGTAACTTAGATGATGCCATGTAGACACTTGTTTGGTATAGTCACCTTGATTAATGTGATAATGTGGATTAATAGAGATATCTAATGACAATGATTAACGTACTCCTCTATAATGTATTAACAACTCGGTAATGTAAAATAAATGATGTGTTGATGATTATCAACAATATGGAGATCCTCATGATTGTGTTGCTTGTATGCCAGGTAGTCATTTGGTTGGTCAAGTTGATGATTGATGGGATCCGTATACCTAGAAAGAAAATGTTGCAACATCATGGTTAGAGATACCGAGTGTAGTTTACTGATATTTTGTGATTCAGGCCTCATCCGAAGATATTAGAGGGGGATTCCAAGTATGAGTGTATGTTTCGATGCTGTGTGACCCAGTCTCACGCAGGGTGTATGATATGATGTTGTGTGACCCTGTCTCACCCGAAGTGTATGTTTTGATGTTGAATGACCCGACCTCACTCCAGATTCATGGTTGTGACTTTATTTGCTTTCGCCTTGATGATCTGATGAGATCTCAGGTATGGTTGAGCCTTGTGTGCCATGTATGATAGTTTATAGATGTATTAACCTCGAGGGGCTGAGTGACCTCGAGTATTGTAAAATATTGTAGAGCATGTAAGACTTCTTGTAGGTTTAATGATACTCCGAGATATGCGATCTAAGAACTCTAGCTTGTGTAGGCTAGATGATGACTCATAGATAGTGAAGCCGCATCTATGCTCTATTGGCTATATTTATCTTGCATGCTTGTTTTATGATAAACATGAATTACGATAGAGTAGAAATATACCACTAAGCTTTGTAAGCTCAGTGTTCGAAATCGTTATTTTCGTTCGCAGGTTGGTAGGTTGATCGTAATCGAGGAACACATCATGGAGGGATTTCCCAACACTGCATCACTTTAGAGTACAGTACTTGATATTTAGTTTTGGGATATTGTATTCATAAGACCTTACAAGTGTTGTGTCTGTAACTCTACTTGAAATATTATTTCAACACACTATGTTTAATCTTGGAGCTCTTGTTTTGTAAATCACTTTATTTTTTTATTTAATTTCAAGAGCTTATGCATGATTTGATTTATTTGGAAAAGGATAAACTTATGGTTTTAAATGGAAATTTGATGGGTTAGGTTTTGGGTGACCCGAATATAGTATTTTAGATCCAGATCGGGATCGATTGTTATAAAACTTCTTTTGGGAGTGTGGATCATCAGATTGAAGCAACAAACCTTCTGTTTGATGACTTATATTATCGATTAGGATAAGGAGTTATATTGGAGGATAATTCCAACGAGAGAAGTAGACTACAAGCTAAGTTATGGAGATTATGTAGGTACAAAGAGTATATTTGGTGAAAAAAATTACGGGATTTGTGGTTGAAGGCGGGAGATCAAAATACTCTTTTTAGCGGGAAACATATTATTACATTATTAAGTATTCGAGGTAGTTGGGTAATGAATCCAGAAGTGATGAAGCGCCATGTGTTCAAGAATTCCACAATCCCTTTGCCTAGTCGAAGGTGATGACATCGTTTGGGATTGAGTTGAATTTTCATAGTCTATCTGCGGAACTGAGTAGTGATTTAGAGAGAGAGTTTACGAAAGAGGAAGTTCGTAGTTTTGTATGGGAGTGTGATGGTGATAAGGCACCTTGACCATATAGGTTTACCTTGGAATTCCATAAAAAATGTTGGTTGCTTGTTACAGATGATCTAATGCATATGATGTTTTAGTTTTTTGAGTCTGAACGCTTGTCATATGGTTTAAATTCAGCTTTCGTTGTGCTTGTTCCAAAGAAAGAAAACCCCATGGAGGTGGGGGATTATCGATCAAGATGCATGTTAAATTCAGCATACAAGATCTTATCTGAAGTTCTAGCTAAGCAATTTCAGACGTTTGCGGGAGGTTTGATAAGTGATACTCAAACGACCTTTGTTAAAGGTCGGCAAATTGTTGACGGTATTTTATTAGTCAGTGAGGTAGTGCATTCTTTGAAGCATGACAATAATAGTAAAGGGGGATTCTTGCTTAAGCTTGACTTCGCCAAGGCTTATGATTGCCTCAATTGGAACTTCTTGGATCGCTTTTGGAGAGGATGTGTTGTGGCCCTCGATGGCGAGGGTGGATCCGTTCTTGTATTAGGATTGTGAGGTTGTGTAACACCCCAAAAACTGATATGGTCAGAATTAGATTCTGATGATCGGAGTATTGATATTAAATATTGAAATATTGAATCCTTGCTATAGATTATGTTGTTAAAGGACCCTAATTGAACCAAGTCCTAAGTTAATATTGCTTTGAAAATGCTTAAATTAATGTTTTATAGCTAGGCATTTCGATACACTTAGACACGTATCGAAACGGCCTAGGTGAGGCGTTTCGAAACGATTAAGGGGCGTTCTGATACGGTGTAACTGTATTAACTAACTTTTTGACTTTTTCTTAACCGTTTCGATACGGTTTCACTCGTTTTGAAATGGGTCCCCTGTTTCGAATAAGTTTAAAGGAAAAATTGAAAGGAAATGATAAGGTGATGACTCACCAGCTTGTTTGCCACCTTATCTCACGTGGATGATTGGAAAAGAGGACTAGTGGTCTTCTATATGTTTGATAGTGATAAGATAAAGAAAGGATAAATAATACTTTTAAAGCTTACCCTTGGTTGAGGGAAACCTTCTCATTGGTCTTTGGTGAGGTGGGGTAATGATTGGGGATGTAGCTAATTTTATAATAACAATAATGGAGCTTTTATCTCTTGTTTAAGTTCCACCGAGAAAAAATCCATCTTTTGTTCAAAAGAATAAGCAAGCACCACCATTATCATCTTCAACCTCAAGCCTTTAAGCATACACCTCTCTATTGTGAGCCATAAGCTTAGGCTTTCCTTGATTTTAGAACACGAACTCATAGCTATCGATCGGGTAAGTGAAAGCCCTAAGTTAACCATCGATTCTCTTGGCTATTGAATGTCCAATTCCAAGCTTTAAGATAAGCTTTGTCTAATAGCTAATGGCTATTCAAGTATTGATATTGTCATATTTATTCTAATTACTCCTTATTGCTCTTCCTAGTTCAAAAAGTGGACACGACTAGTCCACCGTCTCCATCGAAAGCTAGGAATAAAGGGATAGTCATCCGAGAGCCGTAGGAGCTTCAGATTATCGACGTGAGTGTAGTCGGAGTCTCGGAATTGGGCGAGGAGCCTTTCTGAATTTATCGTTATTGATTTCGTATGATTTACTAATCATTGAATTAAAGGAGACTTACATAAAGTATTGTTAAAAGCCATATTGGTAAGTATTGCATTGATTCATCGTTCATAGCATTGTTATTATTGTCATGGAAATCATTGAAGCATTGACATATAGAATCATTGACATGAGTTTATTATTATTGCCTATTGTTATGGCTACATGATTATTGAGATATTGTCATTGAATCATTGACACCGAGCTATTGTTATTGAATCATTGATATTAAGTTATTATTATCGGACCTTGGGATCGAAGTATTGGATACAATTGGCATGCCATAGAATTCATGAGCTTAGTGGTACGGAGATTATACAGTGTAGTGGAGGGATGTGATTTGTGTTGGTCAAAACGGTGTAGTGGAGGATATTGGACCATATTGTTCATTGTTGGTGTAGTGGTAGAATTCGTGTATCCAAATACGGTTGAAATCGATCCAAGGAAGAATGTTGATTATTGATATTGCTATTGATGATATGATTATTGATATTGCATCATCATGATCTTGAGATATTGTTATTGGTGAATTGATTGTTGATACTATGTTTCAACATGATTAAAGAATATGCCATGATCATTATATAGTTGATGTTGTGATTGTCATTAAAGCATGATAGCACACCATGCACGTTCTTTGTTATTGACTACCTCACTTAGACTATGTAAGTCTAATGCATTCATTGTCCATACATTTCAGGATAAAAAAAAAGTATCGGATCAAGATCAGGATTAGCTGGAAGTTTGGCAAGTCACCACAGGCTTAATGTAAAGTACTTTTGTCCCTTGAAACTCCTAGAATGGTGGCAAAGTAGTTAAAGTAGTTAATGATGATGTTTATGTGTTGTATGTGGTTAAAGTGCCCTAAATGACTTGTTAAGTTTGCTTTAAAATGGCTTAATATGCATAATTGGCATAAAAAGGTGAAAACGTAGTAAACGTATTCGAATGATGATGAAAATTGGAATGACAGTATTTTATATCATTGGAATATTGTGTATAAAGTTTCATTGTATTTGAACATCATTTGGTAGGTTAAATCGAATAAAAACCAGCAAGAATTTGTCATTACAGGTCAGACCGTATCGAAAAAGGTGATGGCATTTCGATATGGGTAAGCATAATTTAACCTGAGAAAGCAGGGCGTACCGAAATGGATTAGGGTCGTACCGAAATATTTTGTCTTAGGAATCCCTTGTTTTGATACGGGTTCATAGCATATCGAAACAGGTCAAAGTCAAAGAAAGTCAACTCGTACCGATACATGGCTTGCCCGTATCGATACGGTCAAAGGGAAAATTCAACATGGGTTGACCATCGTCCACCCGTATCAAAACAGACTTGAGTGTTTCGATATTGGGTTAGTTAAATTGGTTAGAAGAGCATAATCTGAAGGTTTGCATTGTTTACAGTTTGGTCACTGAATTTTGCAAGATTAAATTGAATGAGATAATAGATTCCAAATTGTATGAAATTTTACATACTAGTTAATGATGTACTGAACTTCATTGTAGTATCATTTGTTGCATCGAAGGAACTCTAAGTTGTGATATTTACAAAATAGTCCTTAAAACTTGTAAAAGTTATAAATTGGTCTTAATTGGTTAATTACCGTTTTCCAATGAGTGAATTAAACTAAGTTATACATCCGGTAAAGTTTTGTTGTGTAATTGTAGAACTAATGTTTTGATATAATAATTGAAAAATGTTTTGGACTGATTTAAAAAAGTATTTAAAACATTTCCAAAGTCCAAACAACTTGAAATTATGTTTAGGGAAGTTTTCAAAAAGGTTTTACATGTTTTTCAAAGCCAAACTTCACAAAACCGTCCAGGCATTTCGAAACGCCCTAAGGTGTTTCGAAACAGGGGATTCCAGTAGCAAAAACGTTTCGATATGAGTATCGAAATGGGCTTTCCCTAGATGAGGATTTTGCCCAGCGTTTTGAAACGGGCTATGCCGTTTCGATACGCCTACGTGGCATTGACCACAACGGTCATAAACCCCAATGGCTATTTCCCAACTAACATTTAAATACAAGGCGTTTCGATACATGTCTAGGCATTTCGATACGTATTCCGAAATGGCCAGAGGGCGTTCCGAAATGGGTGCCTTGTTAGACTCCAACAACTCTTTCTACTTAAAGGGTGTTTCGAAACGGGTTCGAGTGTTTCAAAACAGGGAGCTGCAGAACTGCATTTATGGTGGGAATTAAAGTCCTCAACGGCTCCAATTCAATTCCAACGGATAGCAACAACTATAAACTCATCAAGGAGTATAAAAAAGACCTTCAAGCATCAAGTAAAGGCTAATGCTCATATTGTCAATCAACAAATGATTAAAAAATGTCTTTGTACTTAAATTGTCAATTCTTGTATAGACAAACACTAGTGAGCCAAAATTGTCAAATTTGCTCAAGTGTTTTAGGTTTTGGGTGAGTGCTAAATTGTGCAAACAAATACCTATTAGAGGGATTTAAGTTTGCTTATTGTTTCTCTTTGTAAGAGAGGGTTTCAATCAAGGTTTTGGGTAGAAAGCTTGATTGTGTATAAGGGTTACCTCCTAAGCCTAGAAAAGGGGACGAATCAATAGTGGATTGATTGGAATCCTTTGTAGGGAGCTAAGGTAGTGGATGTAGACCTTGGTTAGAAGGTTGAACCACTATAATTCATTGTGTCTATTATCAATTTAGCTTCCACAACCCTTCCACCCAAAAATCCACCTCTCCACCACTTGGTGAGCCATATCAGTTGAACGAATCGAGCCCCACACAACTCAACAATTGGTATCAGAGCTTGGCTCAATTGAGGAGGATTCACATCCTATTGAGAAGATCCAGCAAGCTCGATCACTATTTCATCAACCGGCTCAAATGACACAATTAATCGACAAACTGCCTTTCTTTGACGGAACCCACTATGCCCATTGGTAGACAAAGATGAAGTTCTTCATCAAATCAAGAGATTACAAGCTATGGGATATAGTTGAAGATGGTTCGTTCGTGCCTCAAAGAAGCAAAGCAGAGTGGAGTGCTGACGATCACAAGAAGATGGAGCTTAATTGCAAAGCCTTGCACATCTTGTTTTGTGCTTTTGGCCCAACCATCTATGAGAAGATGTGTTCTTGTGAGAGTGCCAAGGAGGTATGGGACAAGCTTGAAGTCACATACGAGGGGACCGATGAAGTCAAGGAGACCAAGATTGGGCTCCTAACCTTAGAATATGAGAACTTCAAAATGGATCATGAAGAGAACATCGAGAAGATGTTTGATAGGTTCTCCACTATCACCAATGGTCTCAAAGGCTGTGGAGAAGCCATCCTGGAGGAAAAGCTTGTTCGAAAGCTCATCTACTCACTTCCCGAGTCATGAGACTCAAAGAGGACCGCCATCATCGAAGCCAAGAATTTGAAGACCTTGAAGCTTGATGAACTCATGGGGTCACTCCTTACTCATCAAATCATGAAGAAGAATAAAGAAGATGAGAAGAAGATGGAAGAAATTAGAGCTATGAGAGAGAAGAAAATCAAAGGGCTTGGCATCAATGCAAGTGCCATGGCTCTCAAATCCTCCACTTGTCATCATGTCTACTCAAGTGAAGAAGAGGATGAAGATGAAGAGATAGTTCATCTCTTCAAGAAATGTGCCCCGTTCATGAAGAAAGCTTTGATAGAGCTTGAACAAGATTCCAAAAAAAAGGAGAGGGCAAGCACTTCAAGCCATAAGAAGAAGGCACATGTGGCTAATTGGAGTGATGAGGACTCCACCGACGATGAACAAGCCAACCTTTGCCTTATGGATATCGAAGAAGATTCAAGGGTAACTTCTAATTCATCTACTTCATGTTCTTACTCTTTTGATGAATTACAAGATGCCTATGATGATTTGGTTTTAGAGTTTAAAAATCACATTTTGAAAAACAATAAATTGATTTCAAAGTTGAAAATTCAAAATGATTTGATTTCTAAAACCAAACTTGAACTTGAAGCAAAACTCGAAGAGTTTGAATTAAAATGTTTTGATTTACAAAATTTGCTTCAAAAAGTTCAAGAAGAAAAGGATTTGATTTTCAAAGAGCTTGAAAAGAAAAACAATGTTGGCAAATCAAATTTCTATGTAAGACAATCTAGTGCCCCTAGATTTATTAGAGGAAAATGTTTTAGAAGTGTTTGGGTCCCAAAAGAACTAACCACTTCAATTAAAAAGGATGACATTGAAAAATGGATTCCTAAGTGAACTAAAATTTGTGCTACTAATGTTCATGGATCCAAAGCAATTTGGATACCAAAAATTACTTGATTGTCTTTTGCTAGGTTTGGTGGAGATGTTCAACAAGTCAAACATTGAGGGGAAGCTCCATGCACACAAGGAAGAACACTTGAAGAAGGAAGGCTTCACATCCTACCTTGAGTTCAAGTGTTGGTAAAAATCTAGTTGTTTTTGCATTTACTTGTTTTATTTTTTATTTAATTCAAC
The DNA here is from genome assembly GCA_958450335.1 of Hibiscus tridactylites. Taxonomy (NCBI): domain Eukaryota; kingdom Viridiplantae; phylum Streptophyta; class Magnoliopsida; order Malvales; family Malvaceae; genus Hibiscus; species Hibiscus tridactylites. The sequence continues at coordinate 26,247,662 of OY288271.1, read as the reverse complement.
TAGATGATCATATATGTTGGACTAACATTTTTAATGATGCTTTGAGTAAGGGGGAGCCATTTTAAAACCAAATTCTTATTTTTGTCAATTTTCACCTCTATTGTTATTTTGAACTTAATGTTTTAAATTCTTTTTGATATAACAAAAAGGGAGAGAAATGGTTTGAAAAATTAAATTTTCAAATGAATAAGGGGGAGCTTTATTTAATTTCATATCCTTAATCTCTTATTCACATTTTTAAAGTTAAAGGGGGAGAATCCCAAACAATTTTTCAAGTCGGTTTTATTATATCAAAAAGGGGGAGATTGTAGAACTAATGTTTTGATATAATAATTGAAAAATGTTTTGGAGTGATTTAAAAAGTATTTAAAACATTTCCAAAGTCCAAACAACTTGAAATTATGTTTAGGGAAGCTTTCAAAAGGGTTTTACATGTTTTTCAAAGCCAAACATCACAAAACTGTCCAGGCGTTTCGAAACGCCCTAAGGTGTTTCGAAACAGGGGGTTCCAGTAGAAAAAATGTTTCGATACAAGTATCGAAACATGCTTTCCCTGGATGAGGATTTTGCCCAGCGTTTCGAAACGGGCTATGTCGTTTCGATACGCCTACGTGGCATTGACCATAACGGTCATAAATCCCAACGGCTATTTCCCAACTAACATTTAAATGCAAGGCGTTTCGATACGGGTCTAGGCGTTTCAGTACGTGTTCCGAAACGGCCAGGGAGCGTTCCGAAATGGGTGCCTTGTCAGACTACAATGGCTCTTTCTACTTAAAGGGTGTTTTGAAACGGGTTCGAGCGTTTCGAAACAGGGAGCTGCAGAACTGCATTTATGGTGGGAATTAAAGTCCTCAACGGCTCCAATTCAATCCCAACGGCTAGCAACGACTATAAACCCATCAATGAGTATAAAAAAGACCTTCAAGCATCAAGTAAAGGCTAATGTTCATATTGTCAATCAACAAATGATCAAAAAGTGTCTTTGTACTTAAATTGTCAATTCTTGTATAGACAAACACTAGTGAGCCAAAATTGTCAAATTTGCTTAAGTGTTTTAGGTTTTGGGTGAGTGCTAAATTGTGCAAACAAATACCTATTAGAGGGATTTAAGTGTACTTATTGTTTCTCTTTGTAAGAGAGGGTTTCAATCAAGGCTTTGGGTAGAAAGCTTGATTGTGTATAAGGCTTACCTCCTAAGCCTAGAAAAGGGGACGAATCAATAGTGGATTGATTGGAAATCCTTAGTGGGGAGCTAAGGTAGTGGATGTAGACCTTGGTTAGAAGGTTGAACCACTATAATTCATTGTGTTATCAATTTAGCTTCCACAACCCTTCCACCCAAAAATCCACCTCTCCACCACTTGGTGAGCCATATTGATTGAACGAATCGAGCCCCACACAACTCAACAGTAATATTATCTAATTGTCGAAATTAGAATGAAATTTTATCGCACCGATTACCATATCGTTCACTGGTAACACGCTCCGACCCGGTTCAAGACCAGGCCGGGAAGGGGGTGTTACAGGTTGGCGGTTTTATTGAACGGGTGTACAAAAGAAGAATTTAAAATGGAGCGCGGGGGTTCGTCAAGAGGACCTCTTGTCGCCTCTAATGTTTGTAGTTGTGGCTGGAATGTTTCATCAACTAATGGAGAATGCTAAAGTGGAAGGCGTAATTCATGGGGTTTGTCTTGCATCGAGATTTAAAGTATCACATCTACAATTTGCAGATGACATGTTGGTTTTTTTATGAGGTGGTGTGGAGGAGGCTATTAACTTGAAGTGTTTTTTTTTATGTGCTTTCAATATTGCTCTGGGTTTGAAATTAATTTTGCCAAGTCATGTATGTATGCTATTGGCAATGAGGATAGGGTTGTGTTGGAGATGGCTGTTGTATGGGGCTGCCACAAGGATGAGCTTCCATTTACTTACCTGGGAATGTCGATAGCTTCCAATCTGAGGGAACTCGCAATGTAGGAGTCGATATTTTAGAAGTTTAGGATGGGGTTAGTAGGGTGGAAGAAAAAGACGCTTCGAGAGTTATTAGCCATGGTGTGTGATTGGGTGTTAATACCGAGTAGGGAGGATTAACTAATTTGGTGTCTGAATGACAAAAGAGTATTTTTTGACACATGAATTGATGAAGATGATGACTTCCTTTGGTCTAAAGGAATGCGAAATGAATTCTTTATTGTTTTGGAAGGTTGAAGTCCCTCCTAAGGTTTAGTGTTTTTTATGGTTTATACTTTTAAATCTCTTGCCAACACTTTGCATGTTACGTGATCTTGGTGTCCTATTACAGGGTAGATCTTGTGTTTGTGTGTGGTGTGAGGAGGGTGAGGATGAGATAAATCATATATTATATGATTGTGCTATGGTGTATGAAATTTGGATATGGTTCTTCCAATAGCGGGAGCTGAATTTTGTTCGGCCAAGATTGTTACAAGATTTTATTGCTCAGAGTTATTATAGATGTTTTTCAGGATGGTTGAAGCGTTGGTGGTTAGTAGGATGTGATGCGCTCTTATGGTCATTATGGTTGGCTCAAAATGACTTGATGTTTAATGCAAAGAGAGCATCTATTGGGGATATTTGCTTTTTGATGAAGCTTCGTTCGTTATATTAGGTCAAAATATCGAAGGAGGTGCAAATGGGTGGGATTGTCCACGTGATTGTCTTCCCAAATTGGAGGTGGTGTCGGTAAGAAGGGGTATAACGTGGACTTCTCATCCTGACACATTTAAATTTAATGTTGATGGTGATGTTTGTGGTAAGACGAGACCGGCTGGTTGCGGGGGTGTCTTACGTGATACTGTTAAAAGTATGAAAGAGAATAGGAATTTTGGAATATTTTCTCGATGCATTTATTAATTTACTTTAACAACTATTTATAGAATTACAATATGAAGGAATTAACAACTATAACTATCAAACTAATTACAACAAACTTTTAACAGAAAAACTATCTGCCTAACTGCATATTTACAACTCAACACTCCCCCTCAAGTTGGTGGTTTAAAAATATCTTTTAACCTCAACTTGGATAACAAATACTGATGTTGTTTAGTACCAAGGGCTTTAGTCATCACATCTGCCAATTGCTCTCCTGATCTCACATGCTCAGTTCGTATTACTCCTTCCATAATCTTTTCTCGAACAAAGTGGCAATCGATTTCTATATGCTTTGTTCTTTCATGAAAGACCGGATTTGCTGCAATCTGCAAGGCTGCTTTGCTATCACAGAACAACATAGCTGGTTGTGCTTCTTGAACATTCAATTCTGCAAGCAATCCCTTCAACCATACAATCTCAGCAGCAGTCATTGCCATACTTCTGTATTCAGCTTCAGCTGACGACTTTGCTATTGTATTCTGCTTCTTGGATTTCCATGAGATCAAAGAATCACCCAATTTAATGCAAAAACCAGTTACAGATTTCCTTGTCATTGGACATGATGCCCAATCAGAATCACAATAGGCTAGTAATTCACATTTGCTCATAGCACTTAACAGAATCCCTTGTCCTGGATTCTTCTTCACATACCTGAAAACCCTGAGTGCAGCATCAAAATGTGATTTCTTTGGCTGTTGCATAAACTGACTTAAGTGATGCACTGCATAGGTGATATCAGGCCTTGTATGTGTCAAATAAATGAGTTTCCCTATCAGTCTCTGATACACTGCTTTATCTGGCAATAGTTCATCAAAACTTTCTTGTGTAACCAGAGACTCATCAAATACCACTGAAGTGAGTTTCAGATTTTGCTCAAGTGGAGTCAAAGCTGGTTTAGCTCCCCCTAAACCAGAATCTTCAATCAATTCTATGGCATATTTTCTTTGATTCACCAGAATTCCTCTTTTGGATCTCAACGCTTCTAAACCCAAGAAAAATTTCAATTCACCAAGATCTTTCATTCTAAAATTCGTATTCAAGATCCCTTTTAATTCTTCAATCAAGAAACTACCATTTCCAGTAATCAATAGATCGTCAACATAGATAAGCATGACAACAATGCAGGATCCTTTTTTCTTTGTGAACATAGAGTAGTCATACTTACTTTGACTATAACCAGCAAGTAACAGTGCATTTGTGAGCTTTAAATTCCATTGTCTAGATGTCTGCTTGAGGCCATACACTGATTTGTGTAGCCTACACACCTTAGACTCCCCCTGGCTACCAAATCCTTCAGGAAGATGCATGTAAACCTCTTCAAGTAAGTCTCCTTGCAGAAATGCATTATAGACGTCCATTTGATAGAGTGGCCAGTTAAAAATTGAAGCTAGAGCCAGAACAAGCCTAACTGTAACTAACTTAGCCACTGGAAAAAAAGTTTCAGAATAATCCACCCCTTCCTGCTGAGTGTACCCCTTGGCAACAAGCCGAGCCTTGTAACGCTCAACACTCCCATCAGCCTTGAACTTAATCCGAAACACCCACTTACAACCAATAGGAACCTTACCAGATGGCAGATCAACCACTGACCAAGTGTTGTTTGATTCCAAGGCTAAAATCTCCTCCTACATGGCCTCAACCCAGATCGGATTTTTAATTGCTTGGGAAAAAGACTGAGGTTCAACAAGGTGAGAAGTGGATGAAAGAAAGGTTTGAACATGAGAAGGCAAATGAGTATAAGAAAGGACACTAGAGATAGAATGCACACCTGAGGATGAAGTTGGAAGGAAGGAGGATTGGTAAGATTGCACATAGTCATTAAGCCAAGAAGGTTGTTTAACAGTACGAGCAGATTTTCGAGAAGGAGGAATTGATGCAACAATAGGTTGACTGGATCCACTTGTTAAAGTATCAGAAGTATGCTCATGAAGAGACTCATCATGAACAAGAGAAGGCTCAGTTTGATCAGGAGAAGACTCATGCTGAACAGAAGAAGACTCATGAGGAAGAGAAGACTCAGCATTCACAGGTGAAGATGGAGTTTGATCAGAAGCTAACTCATTCACAGAAGAATGGTCAGGCATAGGAGAAACATTAGGAGATGAAGAAGTAGAATTAGAAGGCAAAGAATTATTATCAAGACAAAGAAAATCAGAAAAAGAATCAGACATAGGAGGAAAAAACAAAGAAGAAGGAGAAAGAGAAAATTTAAAAGGAAACACTTTTTCATGAAATTGGACATCTCTACTGACAAAGAAAGTATGAGACTCAAGATTGAATAGAAGATAACCCTTCTGGGTGGAAGAGTAACCCATGAAGATAGATGGGATAGCCCAAGAAGAAAACTTGTCCTTTTTAGGAACCTGAGTAGCATAAGCAAGACACCCAAACACACGCAAATGAGATAAAGAAGGGGACTTATGATGAAGCATTTCAAAAGGACTCTTCCATCCTAAGATAGCAGATGGAAGACGATTAATCAAATAACAAGCAGTGGACACACACTCCCCCCAGAACTTTAAAGGAACAGCAGAATGAAACCTAAGAGCACGAGCTACTTCCAACAAATGCCTATGTTTGCGTTCAGCAATGCCATTCTGCTGTGGAGTGTGTACACATGAACTCTGGTGAACAATACCAAGAGAAGAAAAGAAAAAAGAACAATTGGAATTGAAAATTTCAGTTCCATTGTCACTACGAACAATTTTGATAATAACAGAGTACTGAGTTTGAACAAAAGAGAAAAAAGCTCGAAGATACAGGATAGCATCACTTTTCAGTCTTAACAAGTAGATCCAAGTCATAAGAGTAGCATCATCTACAATGGTGAGGAAAAACGATAACCACTATGAGTGGATACCCTATAAGGTCCCCATAAGTCAATATGGATTAGATCAAAAGGTTTTAAAGAACGAGAAGTACTTGAGGGAAAAGGTAACCTAGACTGTTTTGCAAGGGGACAAATAGAACAGTTGTGAATAGTGTCATCATGTAACTTAACAGTATGCAAAAAAGGTGTTCTATTTAATTTGGCAATACCAGCATGCCCCAAACGAGCATGCCACAAGGTTGTATTATTAATAGTATCAGCAGAAACCATACAAGAATCAGGTAACACAGGTTTTAAAGGAACAGAAACATCAGCAATAGGCAACACAGTGGAAGAACAATTAGAAGAAAAAGAACTGTGATTAGAACAAAAACCTAAAGAATCAAAGAAATATAAACCATGAGATTCTCTACCAATCCCCATCATCCTTCCAGTATAAAGTTCCTGTAAAATACATAAATCTGGAAAAAAGTGAACACTACAATGTAAATCTCTGGTTAATTTCGAAATGGAAAGAAGATTATGAGTAAAGGAGGGGGCATAAAGAACATTAGTAATTTTATGGGAGGAATCAAAGTGAAAAGAACCAATATGAGTTATGGATGTGGTTTGACCATCAGGTAAATGGACTGATCTGGACTGAGAAACACAAGAAACAGGAGATGCTAAGCCATGAAACACAGACAACATATGATCAATAGCGCCCGTATCTAGTATCCAAGTAATTTCCCCAGAATCAACAGAAAAACAACTAGGGACTATAGCAGATTGAGATGCAATACCTGCTAGATTCGTAGCAGAATCTAGAGAAGGAGCTTTGTTCAAAAGCCCTAAAATCTGAGAATACTGCTCTTGAGTGAACGTCGGAGCAGTGGAGGAAGAAGAAGTGGCACACGAACCCGGAGAAGATGGTGAACACGCAGCCAAAGACGCAGTGGACGAGCCCTTCTTCTTGGTGAATTTAAAGTCAGTCGGAAAACCATTGAGACGATAGCAATTCTCATGTTTATGGCCCTTGATTTTACAGTAGTCACAAGTGCCTGGGAAACGGCGACGCTCAGAGCTCCCCGAGGTAAGCTCGTTGAGAAAAACCAGACAAGTGAGCTCGTTGAGATTCTTCCTGGATAATCATCGAATAGGCCTGATTTGCGGAAGGTAGGGGCTTCATCAACAGGATCTGACTACGAACGGCGGAGTAAGTTTCATTGAGGCCCATGAGGAATTGAAACAACTTCTGCTGGGCAAGATGATCGGCGTTCTGACTCGAAACCTCACAATCACAGGAAGAAAGGGGCACCAGAGAATGATACTCATCCCAGAGTAATTTTAAGCGAGTAAAATAAGTAGAAACGGAGGAATCACCTTGAGAGAGCATCGAAATTTCCCGATGTAGGAAATAAACCCTAGAACCATCGCCCTTATCAAAGCGTTCTTTCAAATCGGCCCAGACTTGAGCGGCGCTGGAAGCAAAAACAATTCTAGCAGACAAATCATGGCTGACAGTGTTCAAAAGCCAGGATAAGACGAATGCATTACATCGTTCCCATTGAGAGTGCAAAGACGCTTCATAATCACTCTTCTTGCAATCACCAGTGACGAATCCGATTTTGTTTTTCGCGAGGAGAGCAATCCGCATAGATCGACTCCAGATATTGTAATTTTCGATGCCAAGAAGCTGATGAGAAACCAATAAACCGCCCGGAGTGTCCGAGGGATGAAGAAACAGAGGATGATTAAAATCAATCACAGTGGAATCGGCCGGAGGAGTGGTGGCCGGAGGCATTTTGGGAGAAAAAAAGAGGGAAAAACGATGAAAAGAAATGAAGAGGTGGTCAAAGCGTAAACGAAACGCTCGTCAAAGAGGAGAAAAAACACGTGGAAAGAGAAAAAAATAACCCGAAAAATCTAATGAAGCAGAACTCCGAGCGATTGCATATGCGTTAGAATTGTTGGCTCATTCTAGATAGAAAGAGGTTCATTCGAATGCAATTAAGTCGGATTTGAAGGTGGTTGTGACTTGAGTTCTAAATAATAAGCTACAACCTTGTTGACTATGGCGTTGTTTTCAACGGATAGATGAGGCTTGTGCTGTTTTGCCTTTTGTACACTTTAATAATGTGTTTCGGGAGGTCAATTGTTTGGCTGATACATTGGCGAAAGGGGGTATGGATCGTTGTTCATGGTTTCGGGTTATAATATGAGGTATGGATGCTTATTGGAGGGGTTGTTGTTCACGTAGTGGCCGGGAGGGTAAGGTGCAATATGCTGCTGTCTTGTTGCATTGTTTGTTCGAGTGCACGGGGTTGGAGTTGACATGCATGTTGAAGGTCTGGATGATGTGCGTGCAGAACATGACTACTTTGAAACCTAGCTGCTTGGAGTTGTTATGGATTTCACATGATGTGTGATTTCGTTTTTGGTCAATGGTATTTTATAATGTCACCATACATTTTATACGTCGTACTCTTTCTCTCCAATTTAAATTTAAAGATATTTTTAATGAGACACATGATAACGTCATTTGTATGATTTTAGTTGAGCGAACTAAAATCATACTATTCTGATAAAAAATAACAGTTAAATGATGTAATTTTATTAAATTAAAAATTTATGATATAAACGAAAATTGAATGACTGAAATTAATTTCTAATGAATTGAAATTTTCAAAGAAATATATAAGTCGGCAAAATGATTAATCCTTATCAGTTTGATTATAATCTAATTTATTATTTAATTCTGATTGGATTATATTAATATATTCTTTTGGATAGGATTATGCTAAAAATTTGAAAATGAATAAACAAGAAGATTGGAAATTGAAAATAGTTGGAATCAAATACGATAAAAAAACAAAAGAAAATATTTTTTTGGCAAGAATTGTTATTTTCTCTCATAATACATTGCCGCTTCAGTTGGTCGGTGGTTGTTAAGTAATAAATTAGACGTGGGTGAGTGCATAGTTATATCTTTATGTTTCTAAAAGCTAAATTGGTATGGTTCTTTGATGATTTTAAAATTAATGTTTGTTGTGCACACGACAAACAAAAAAGAAAATCAAACAAACAAGAAAATAAAAGATTAACGAGGTTCAACAGTGTGATTACGTCCTCGAGAAGTAAAGAGCGGTTGTTTTCTTTTATTCAAACGATAATGCCCGACAAAAACAAGGCTTAAAGCATAATAAGAACAATTGATGAAGTGCCTAATGAGGTGGGGGTAAGCCTCTTTATATAGCCCCCTACATCCAAGTCCTATTCTAACTAGGATAACTACTACTCAATCCTACTTTAACTAGGATTACAATTGTTTTAATCTGTAACGCCCGTGTTTGAGGTCCAGAAAATACTCGGGTTTGGGCGTTGGGTTAAACCGGTTCGAGTTAGTTTCTTAAAAAGAAAACTTTAGTAAATAACACTAAAAGGGGTCTTTTATTGAGTAAGGGGCAAAAAGGGGGAATTTGGAGGTTTTAAAACAAAAAGGGGTTTTAATCCAAAAAAGAAGCCACCATCTTCCTCCTCCTTTTCTTTTTCACATTACTTTGCCAAAGCCACCATTTCCACTATTCCATTGGAGCAATCCTCTTTCAGAGACACAAGTTTACAAGGGGAAACGAGTTCAGGTACTTTGGACGCGATACCGGGTGATACAGGGGCTTGAGAACAGTGTTTCGACTTTCAGTTGGGCTCAATCGGTGAGTGGTAATGTTTTAAAGTTTAAAATGATATCAAAGTGGATTCTTGGGGGTTTGGGTGGATCCTTAAGGGCTAGCCTAAACTCAAGTGTAAGTTTGCTAAATTACCTTGCTTCGTTAAGTGTTGGTGTGTGCGATTATTGGTGTTGTTGTGTGAAATGTTGATTGTCTTTACTCTCCGTTTAATGTTGTTGTGTAGTCGGTGTTGATGTCAAGCCTCACGTGATGGTTAGTTATTGTATGAGGTGATGTGTAGTCCCACCGGTACTAACTAGTAGAAGAGTACGGTGATGTGTAGTCCCATCGGAAAACTACTAGTTGTTGTGAACGGTGATGTGTAGTCCCACCAGGAAATGGTTGTGCATGTGCAAACCATGTTTGGTCTATGCTTGCGTTTATTTCATCTCTTACCTAAATGGTTTCGTTTTCCAAACTAAAATATTTGTTTTAACTGCATTGTTGTTGTGTTTAGAGCTCTTCTCACTAAGCTTTAACTTACGCTCTATTTTTCCAACAATGCAGATCGTTAGAGGTTCCGAGAGGCATGTGGGCAAGGGAGGAGTTTCTTGGAGTTCTTGCTAAGCTCAAAGTATGGTTTTTATGTTTTGTGATAATGCTTAGACAATGGGAATATTAGGCTATTGTTTTGGAGTTGGTGTTCAAACTCCTAAGTCTTGTTATTGTTAATGTTGTTGACATGTTTAAATGTTGAAGCATGCCTAGTTATGGTCTTTGACTCTTTGTTGGATGTTAAGCATGTTTGGTTGGACGTTATACCTTGGTTGATGATTTGAGCCTTGATATGTTTTTGAAATGCCTTAAATGAATGTTTCTTGCTTGCCTTGAATCCTATGTATGATTACATATTGCCTAAATGCTTGATAAATGCCTTTGTGTTGAGTCTCTTGTGTTTTGACGGCTAAAAATCTGTTTTGCAGTGTAGGGCGTATCGATACGCTCAAGGGCGGTATTGATACAGTCCTTTGTTGGGGCCTTGTTTTGGGCAAGGCGTACCGGTACGCGGGGGCGTATCGATACGTAAAATGCTCTCTGGAAATCTAAGAAATTGATGAGAATTTGGCATATCGGTACGAGTCCTAAGAGTATCGGTACGACGTTCATAGTTGACCAAGAGAAGTTGACCGTTGAGGGCGTATCGATACTCACCTTGTGGGTATCAATACGGTTTCCCTAGGTTTGACTTGGGGTGTTGACCAAGTACAGGCGTATCGAAACGCTCATTTAGTGTACCGATACGATCTGTTGAAAAATCTGAAAATAGTTATCTTAATCGCTTGGTTTGCTTGTTTTGTATCTATGTGTGCTTCTGTTGCTTGTCCTCTCACATAGGATATAATTAATGCATCTAGACAAGATAAATAAGGGGAAAAATAGGGTTGCTAATCGGGGTGAGATCTTAACGGGTTTCACTTCGGTTTTCCCCGTGTAACCCGTTCGATGCGGTCTGGTGGCTAGGCCAGGTCGAGGGGGTTACATTTGGTGGTATCAGGGCCTCAGTTACGAGGTCTTCCGGGAAGGTAAGTCAGTAAGTTGGTTTGTTTGGTTGTTTGCTATTGCACGGTGTATGAAAGCATGCTTTAATGATCTTGTTGTGGGTTGAAATTTAGTCGAGTGTTCCCATTGCTAGGTGTTGTTATTGAAAAATGGTTTTGGTTTAAAGAGCTTGAGAACTTGGGTCCTTGCCCTTTCTAACCTCATGTTTTCTTGTGTGTAAAGTGTTTGTTGTTTTATATTTTATCTTCGTTATGGTAAGACCGAGAGGATGGCCTACAACGGGTGACCGGGCACACGGGGATGTGCCTCATGTTCCTCCTGCTTTCGATGGTAATGGGGCGGGTGGCGAAGGAAATGTGCCTCAGGTCGGTGCGAATGCTGGAGGTGACGGTAATGGACCTCAGGCCGGTGCAAATGTTGGGGGTAATGAAGCTCATGCAGGTCAGAATCTGGCAGGTGCGGACATGACTCATTTGATTTAGACTATAGCCGAGGCTTTTCAGACAGCTTTAGCTGGTATGCATGTTGCAGCACCACCTCAGGGTGCGGGGATTGGATTTTTCCTTGAGAGGCTCCGTAGCTTGGGTGGAGTCGAGTTCTGTGGTTTGACTCCCGAGGGTTCAGAGGCTTAGCTCGAGAGTACTACACGCATCTTGGGTCAGATGGAGTGCTCAGACACTCGTAAGTTGGGTTGTGTTATCTCCTTGCTTCAGGGAGATGCGTATGCTTGGTAGACCACCGTTACTTCGGGTATGGCAGAAGCGGATGCCACTTGGGAATTCTTTCGAACAAATTTAAGAAGAAATATCTTGGAGTTCGATATCAGGATGAGAAGAAGAGAGAATTTATGGCCTTGGTTTAGGGTAGCAAGACGGTGTCCGAGTATGAGGTTCAGTTTGTGAGGTTGAGCCAGTATGCTCTCGAGTTGGTTCATAGTGAGAGGGAACGGTGTGAGCGTTTCCGATATGGATTGACTAGGGATGTGAAGACGTATATGATTGCCTCTGACTACACCGAGTTTGATGTTTTGGTCTCTAGGGCCAAGGATATTGAGCAGAACTTAGGCTCGAGTGCTCGTGCTAGTGGGTTCGATTCCGGGAAGAGACAGGCGGATTGGGACAGAGATCTTGCCAAGAGGCATAGAGATAGGAGGTATCAGCCCGATTCTAGGCATAGAGGCGGTAACCATGAACGGGGCCATCAGGGCCAAGAAGCTGTTGTTCACACTCCTGAGTGCACTAGATGTGGGAGACGCCATTAGGGCGAGTGTATGGGTACCTTTGGTGTATGTTCGAACTGTGGTTCTCGAGATCATTTGAGGCGTAACTGTCCACACCCGGCTAGGGGTGAACCGGCTCCAACTAGGGGTTTTGAGCATCAGAGAGGTCATGGGCGCGGTCGTGGTAACTTTCATCCGAGGAACAATGGTCAGAGGAACTTAGCTCGTGTGGTGGCAGTTCAGCCCGAGGGTGGAGGACCGGCTAGGGTGTATGCACAGTGAGAGGCTGGGAATGACACGGATGTCATCGCATGTAATTTCTCGATACAGTCTTTGACTTTGCTTTCTTTGATAGATTCAGGTTCGACACATTCGTATATTTTGGGTGAACATGCAAGGTCCCTAGGTCTACCGTATAGGGTTTAGGGTTTAGGGTTTAGGGTTTATGGTTTAGGGTTTAGAGGTAGGTGTAAATGTTACTAGTTCTTTCGGTGATACCGTGGTAGTTAGGAAAATGTATAGGGGTGTCCATTGATGATTCAGGGCCATGTGTTTTCGGTTGACATGATGGAGTTACCGTTCTATGGTTTTGATGTGATTTTGGGCATGGATTGGCTCGTAGAGCATAGAGCTAGGGTAGACTTTGAGACCAATAGAGTCTCCTTGAGACTTACGGATGATTTTGAAGTTGTAGTGGTGGGCGAGAATATTAAGTTCTTTTTCAATGTTGTATCTTCTTTGGAAGCTCAGAGATTGATGGATTCGGGTTGTCAGGCATACTTGGCTTATGTGATGAATCTGAATATGAGTGAGGTTAGACCGCAAGACATCAGAAAAGTTTGTGATTTTCTGAGTGTTTTTCCGGAAGAGTTGTCCGGTTTGCCTCCATATAGAGAAGTTGAGTTTGCTATTGAGACGTATTCTGATTCCGCACCTGTGTCTATTGCTCCGTATAGAATGGCACCGAAAGAGTTGAAAGAGTTGAAGATGCAGCTTCAGAAAATGTCCGATAGAGGGTTCATTAGGCCCAATATTTCTTCGTAGGGTGCTCCGATCTTGTTTGTGAAGAAAAAGGACAACAGTATGAGGATGTGTATAGACTATAGGCAGTTGAACAAGGTAACAGTGAAGAATAAGTACCCTTTGCCTCGGATAGATGATTTGCTTGATCAGTTGAGAGGTGCTTCAGTGTTTTCGAAGATTGATTTGAGATCCAGTTACTATCAGTTGAAGGTGAAAGATGTGGACATACCGAAGACCGTTTTCTGTACACGTTATGGGCACTATGAGTTCTTGGTAATGCCTTTCGGTTTGACCAATGCCCCAGCTGCATTTATGGATATGATGAACCGAGTGTTTCACGAGTTTTTGGATAGGTTTGTGGTAGTGTTCATAGATGATATCTTAGTGTACTCTAGGACCGAGGAAGAGCATGATAAGCATTTGTGGTTAGTGCTTCAGACTTTGCTTGAGAATCAGTTGTATGCCAAGTTGAGTAAATGCGAGTTTTGGGATAAGGAGGTAGTCTTTCTAGGCCATGTGATCTTGGCCAATGGGATTAGTGTGGATCCCAAGAAGATAGAAGCCATAGTGAGTTGGAAGCAACCGAAGTCCGTGACAGAAATCCGTAGTTTCTTAGGCTTAGCGGGGTATTATCGAAGGTTTGTCGAGGGGTTTTCGAATATTGCGGCACCCTTGACTAAATTGCTTCAGAAGAATGTTCCGTATGAGTGGTCAAATGCAAGACAACAAGCGTTTGAGAAGTTGAAGAAAGCTTTGACCGAAGCTCCTATTTTGATTCAGCCTGAACTAGGGAAAGAGTTTGTAATTTACAGTGATGCCTCCTATGTAGGTTTAGGTTGTGTGCTTATGCAAGAAGGTAAGGTCGTAGCTTACGCTTCGAGGTAGTTGAAGGATCACGAGAAGAATTACCCACTCATGATATAGAGTTAGCTACATTAGTGTTTGCTTTGAAGATTTGGAGACATCACCTCTATGGTGAGAAGTGCACTGTTTATACCGACCACAAGAGTTTGAAATACTTGATGACTCAGAGAGAGTTGAACCTTAGACATCGTAGGTGGTTAGAGCATCTTAAGGACTATGACCTTACGATAGAATACCATCCGGGTAAGGCAAACGTAGTGGTCGATGCTTTAAGTAGAAAGGTGGCTGTTGAGTTGCGAGCCACGTTTGCGAGATTGAGTGTGTCCAGTGATGGCGGTTTGATAGCCGAGTTACAGGTTAAACCTTCGTTGGTTCAGTTGATTCAAGAGAAACAGTTGCAAGACGAGTCTTTGGCACCTTACGTGCAAGATATAGCCGAGGGTAGACCCACAGATTTCTATTTTGGTGAGAACGAGATTCTATGTTTCAAGGATAGGATAGTAGTCCCAGAAGATGCCGAGTTAAGGCGTACTATCTTGAATGAAGCTCATAACTGTCCTTTTGCTATGCATCCAGGTAGTACGAAGATGTATCGTGGTTTAAAAGAAGAGTACTACTGGATTGGGTTGAAGAAAGATGTGTCCGAGTTTGTGAGTAGGTGTATGGTATGTCAGCGAGTCAAAGCCGGGCATTAGTTTCCTTCAGGTTTGTTACAGCCGTTGAAGATTCCGGAATAGAAGTGGGAACATATCACCATGGACTTTGTGTCGAGTTTACCATTTACTCCTTCGAAGATGAATTCAGTGTGGGTGATAGTTGACAGATTCACTAAGTGTGCCCATTTCATACCTGTTCATACTACCTACACCTTAGATAAGTTGGTCGATCTGTACATCAGTGAGATAGTGAGATTGCATGGGGTACCGAAATCGATTATATCAGACCGAGATCCGATGTTTACAGCTAGATTTTGGGAGTGTTTGCATCGTGCCTTGGGTACTTGGTTGAACTTCAGTACTGCGTATCATCCGCAATCAGATGGTCAGTCGGGGAGAGTTATTCAAGTGTTGGAGGACATGTTGAGGTGTTGCATCATCGATTTTCAGGGTTCATGGGAGAAACACCTACCGTTAGTAGAGTTTACGTACAACAACAGTTATCAGGCTAGTATTCAGATGGCACCGTATGAGGCTCTGTATGGTAGGAGGTGTAGAACACCTATTTGTTGGGTCGAGGCCGAACAGAAGCTTGTACCTATGCTCGATTTGCTTAAGGGCACTACCGAGAAGGTAAAACTGATTTGTGATCGCTTGAAGGCATCTTCAGACCGACAGAAATTGTATGCCGATTTGAAGAGAAAAGAGATAGAGTATGTCGTGGGCGAAAAGGTGTTCTTGAAAGTCTCACCTTGGAAAAAGGTGATGAGGTTTGGTAGGAAAGGTAAGATGAGTCCGAGATTTATTGGACTTTACGAGGTAGTGGAGAGAATCGGTTCTGTTGCGTATAGATTGACACTACCGACAGAGTTAGAGAAGATTCATGATGTGTTCCACATTTCGATGCTTCAGAAGTATAGGTCGGATCCGTCTCATGTAATGCCAGTGGAAGAGACTGAGTTGAACCCCGACTTGTCATATGATGAAGAGCCGGTTGAGATTCTTGCTACGGACAAGAAAGTGTTGCGTGGGAGGTCAATCGAGTTAGTCAAGGTTTTTTGGAGAGATCAAGGTGTGCAAGAGACTACTTGGGAGAGAAAGGAAGACATGGAGAAACAATTTCCGTATCTTTTTTCGTCAGGTAATTTCGGGGACGAAATTCCTTAAGTGGGGGAGAATTGTAACGCCCGGAAGATACTCGGTTTTAGGCGTTGGGTTAAACCGGTTCGAGTTAGTTTTTTTTGAAAGAAAACTTTAGTAGATAACACTAAAAAGGGTTCTTTTATTGAGTAAGGGGCAAAAAGGGGAATTTAGGGGTTTTAAAACAAAATGGGTTTTTTATTCAAAAAAAAAAGCCACCATCTTCCTCCTCCTTTTCTTTTTCACGTTACTTTGCCAAAGCCACCATTTCCACTATTCCATTGGAGCAATCCTCTTTCAGACACACACAAGTTTACAACGGGAAACGAGTTCAGGTACTTTGGACGCGATACCGAGTGATACAGGGGCTTGAGAATGATGTTTCGGCTTTTGGTTGGGCTCAATCGGTGAGTGGTAATCTTTTGAAGTTTAAAATGATATCAAAGTGGATTCTTGGGGGTTTGGGTAGAGCCTTAAGGGCTAGCCTAAACCCAAGTGTAAGTTTGCTGAATTACCTTACTTTGTTAAGTGTTGGTGTGTGCGATTATTGGTGTTGTTGTGTGAAATGTGGATTGTCTTTACTTTCCGTTTAATGTTGTTGTGTAGTAGTTGTTGCTATCAAGCCTCGCGTGATGGTTAGTTGTTGTATGCGGTGATGTGTAGTCCCACCGGTACTAACTAGTAGAAGAGTACGGTGATGTGTAGTCCCATCGAAAAACTACTAGTTGTTGTAAACGGTGATGTGTAGTCCCACTGGGAAATGGTTGTGCATGTGCAAACCATGTTTGGTCTATGCTTGTGTTTATTTCATCTCTTACCTAAATGGTTTCGTTTTCCAAACTAAAATATTTGTTTTAACTGCATTGTTGTTGTGTTTAGAGCTCCGCTCACTAAGCTTTAAGCTTACGCTCTCTTTTTCCAACAATGCAGATCGTTAGAGGTTCCGAGAGGCAAGTGGGCAAGGGAGGAGTTTCTTGGAGTTCTTACTATGCTCAAAGTATAGTTTTTATGTTTTTTGATAATGCTTAGACAATGGGAATTCTAGGCTATTGTTTTGGAGTTGGGGTTCAAACTCCTAAGTCTTGTTATTGTTAATGTTGTTGACATGTTTAAATGTTGAAGCATGCCTTGTTATGGTCTTTGACTCTTTGTTGGATGTTAAGCATGTTTGGTTGGACGTTATACATTGGTTGATGATTTGAGCCTTGATATGTTTTTGAAATGCCTTAAATGAATGTTTCTTGCTTGCCTTGAATCCTATGTATGATTACATGTTGCCTAAATGCTTGATAAATGCCTTTAAGTTGAGTCCCTTGTGTTTTGACAGCTAAAAATATGTTTTGCAGTGTAGGGCGTATCGATACGCTCAAGGGCGGTATTGATACGGTCCCTTGTTGGGGCCTTATTTTGGGCAAGGCGTACCGGTACACAGGGGCGTATCGATACACAAAATGCTCTTTGGAAATCTGAGAAATTGACGAGATTTTGGCATATCGGCACGGGTCCTGAGAGTATCGGTACTGTCTTCGTAGTTGACCAAGGGAAGTTGACCGTTAAGGGCGTATCGATACACACCTTGTGGGTATCGATACGGTTTCCCTAGGTTTGACTTGGGGTGTTGACCAAGTACAGGCGTATAGATATGGTCCTTTAGTGTACCGATACGGTCTGTTGAAAAATCTGAAAATGGTTATCTTAATCGCCTGGTTTGCTTGTTTTGTATCTATGTGTGTTTCCGCTTCTTGTCCTCTCACATAGGATATATTTAATGCATCTAGACAAGATAAATAAGGGGGAAAATAGGGTTGCTAATCGGGGTGAGATCTTAACGGGTTTCGCTTCAGTTTTCTCCGTGTAACCCGTTTAATGCGGTCTGGTGGCTAGGCCAGGTCGAGGGGGTTACATAATCCTTTGGGGAGTAGTATTCCTTATCCTCTAAGGATTCGTACTCCTTAACCTCCAAAGATCTCTTAAGTCGGTTGGTTATTAAGCCCATCTATCCTTTTCCAGTATATGAGCCATACTTAACAAATCTCCACCTTGGCGAATATCATGCCCCTTAAGAGATAAATTTAGAGTCTCTCACACATCAAAGTGGGTTGGGCTACCATGTTTCTCTAGCATTTGCAAACATTCAACCAGTCCAAACAATGCTTCTCTAGCATTAGCTGGATTGTCTGCAGTATGCACCTTTTGTAACAATATCTCACTAGATGCAATCAACTCTCTAATCTCGTAAAAACTCGCATCAATATGTTTAGTTCTAGCATGATACACCTGATTCTTAGCCAAATGAATAGCACTTTGGCTATCACAATGCAACTGAACTCCACCTTGTCAAATACCCAATTCCTTCACTAGCCCGATAAGCCATAAGGCTTTTTTTGCAACTTCAGCTACTGCCATGTACTCAGCTTCAGTTGTTGATAATGCCACAACAGACTGAACAGTTGACTTCCAACATATAGGCCCTCCACCAAGGGTGAAAACATACCCAGTTGTAGACCTTTTATCATCCAAATCACTTGCATAGTCTGAATCCACATATCCAATAATCAAAGGATCATGTCGCTGACTGCCGAAAACAATTCCATATCCCACAGTACCCTTTAAATACCTGAAAATCTACTTGACTGCTTCCTAATGTGATCTTCCTGGTTTAGACATGTATTTACTGACTTGACCGACAGCATGAGCTAAATCAGGATGAGTACATACCATCGCATACATTAGGCAGCTGACAACACTAGCATAAGGGACATTTGCAATCTCTTCAATTTCCTTGTCTATCTTCGGGCACTGTTCTGTAGAAAGCTTAAAGTGATTCGCCAATGGAGTGCTCACGGGATTTACTTTGCTCATCCCAAACCTGTCTAACACTTTCTCAACATAGCCTTGCTGAGATAACCACAGTTTTTTTGAGCCTCTATCTCTGTGAATTTCCATTCCAAGAATTTTCTTTGCAGCTCCTAAGTCTTTCATATCAAATTCCTGACTCAATAAAGCTTTCAAACTGACAACATCATGCATATACTTTGTAGCCAACAACATATCATCAACATAAAATAGCAGAAAAATAAAAGAACCATCATCAAGGCTTTTAAAATAGACACAACAATCACACTCACATCGCTTGTAGCCAATCTGAATCATGTAGGAGTCGAATCGCTTGTACCATTATCGTGGAGACTGCTTCAACCCATACAAGGATTTCCTTAACCTGCAAACTAGGTGTTCATCTTCAGATTGAATGAACCCTTCTGGCCGCTGCATATAAATCTGCTCCTCTAGATCACCATGCAAAAAATAGTTTTAACATACATCTGCTCTAAATACAAATCCGAACTAGCTACAAGTGCAAGAACTGCCCTGATTGAAGTATGTCTAACCATAGGAGAAAAGATTTCATCATAATCAACTCTTTTTTGCTGTGAAAAACCCTTTGCTACCAATCGAGCCCTGAACTTTTCCCTCCCTTTTTCTAATATTGATGGTTTTCTTTTATACACTCATTTGCAACCAATAACCTTCTTTCCCTCATGAAGCCTAGCTAGCTCCCACGTATGATTTTTCTACAAAGATTACATCTCCTCAACCATTGCAGCAATCCATTTGCTTTTCTCCAGACTAGAGATAGCCCCTTGAAAAGTATTCGGATCTTCCATGTTAATGTGAAGTGCAAAAGACACCATATCTTCAAAACCCAATCTGCATGGATCTTCCCTGCATTCAGTCTCAAGCACTAAGCCCGCTCAGCTAATGACTTGTTTATCCTTTCAGCAACACCATTTTGTTGTGGCGTCTTTCGCACTGAAAAATGTCTCTGAATCTCATGCTCCTCACAGAACTTCAGAAATTGCGAATATGTGTACTCTGTGCCATTATCAGACCTTAAATACTTGATCTTTCTACTCGTTTGGTTCTCCACCTCAGCTTTTCACACCTTGAATTTGGAAAGGACTTCGGATTTCTATTTCAAGAAATACACCCAAACTTTCTTAGAAAATCATCAATAAAAGTAGCATAATACACAGATTCACCCAATGATGATTCTCTGGTAAGCCCTCATACATCAGAATGCACATAATCAAGAATCCCTTCAGTTTTGTGCTTTTCAGTCGTGAAACTGACTTTAGTCTGTTTACCAAGAACACAAAATTCACAAAAATCAAGCTTGCAACTTTTGACACCAAGAAACAAATTTCTTTTATGCAATTTAACCATTCCACGTTCACTAAGATGATCAGGACGCATATGCCACAATTTTGTATTATCATCGTATGACTCAACAGAATGAGCTCCACCTACAACTGTACTCCCTAATAATTTATAGATATTCCCTGCAGTTATCTTTCCTTTCATCACAGTCAATGCACCTTTAACAATCCTAATGGTTTCTCTATCCTCATCAGCTTTAGAAATTAAACCATTCTTATGCAAAATGCGCAAAGAAATTAGATTATTTTTCAAATCTGGTATATGCCTAACATCACATAATGTTCTAACAGTACCATCATACATCTTAATTCTGACTTCGCCAATACCGGAAATGTTGCAACATCTATCATCACCTAAATAGACAGAACCAGAATTATCAGACATATAGGTAGAAAACCACTCCTTTTTAGGTGTTATATGATAAGAGCATCTTGAATCAAGAATCCAAGCATCCGTTAACCGAGTTGTTGAAATAGAAAGCATATCATCATCACTGCGATCCGAATTCTCATTCTGTACCACATTCACAATTTTGGATGATGCATCATGTTTATCATCTAACTCCTTTTTTCACTTTGGACAGTCTCGCTACATATGTCCTGGCTCCTTGTACTTGTAGTAACAAAACGTCTTCTTGCCTCTAGACTTTGATCTAGAATTCCGTCTTCCAGAACCCTCATTCTTTGACTTCCTTCCACGGTCGTGATTACCCTTAACATATAAACCATCAGCGTGAGAGCTTTCGCATATATTCTACCTTCGTTGGTTGTGGGTCAACAAGGTTGCAGTAATCTCTTCAACTTTGATTGTTTCTTTCCCATATGTAAGAGTAGTCATCATGTGTTCATAAGAAGAAGGCAACGAACACAACAGAATCATTACTTTGTCTTCATCTTCAATCTTCACATCAAGTTGAGTTAAATCAATGATTATTTGAAGATATTCACGTGTTGCGCCAAATCCTGACCTTTCTGCATCTTCAGCCCATACAACCTCTAGTTTAGATACAATTTATTTGTCAGAGACTTGGACATAAATTGACTTTCCAACTTGCTTCATATCTCTCCTGGAGACGTCAGATCCATAACGTTTGTCATAATCTCATCTGCCAAACATAATCGTATGGTTCCAGTCGCTCGTTGCTGCAGTTCTTCCCAATCGTCGTCCTCCATCGATGTTGGTTTTGTAGATCGTAAAGCCTTTAAAATCCCTTGTTGCACTAACAGATCCTTTACCCTCGTCTGCCACAATCCGAAGTTACCTTCACCATTAAACTTGACCACTTCAAATTTTGCACCGGACATAGCCATCGCAACCAGGCTCTGATACCAATTGTTGTGCACGTGGCAAACGAAAAAGAAAATCAAACAAGCAAGAACACAAGAGATTTAACGAGGTTCAACAGTGTGCTTACGTCCTTGAGGAGCAAAGAGCGGTTATTTTCTTTTATTCAATCGATAATGCCCGACAAAAACAAGGCTTAAAGCCTAATAAGAACAATTGATGATGTAACCACCCGGACCCGCTTATGCGTTTAACCTAAATCCAGGCGGTTACAACTTATAATCAAACTTCTTGTGAAATATCTCAGTTAAAATATCAAAACTGACATAGTTTCCCCCTACGGGAGATTTACAAACCATAACATAAAACCTGTTAACGACGATATATCAATACTATTCCCAGAACGATTATAAAATCTATTAGTATTTCTTTCAAATCCATCTCAAAATAGCAAGTAATAGTTTAGTAACATGTGGTTACAGATGAAGTGCCTAATGAGGTGGGGATAAGCCTTTTTATATAGCCTCCTACATCCAAGTCTTATTCTAACTAGGATAACTACTACCCAATCCTACTTTAACTATGATTACAATTATTCTAATCCTTCGGGTAGTAGTATTCCTTATCCTCCAAGGATTCGTACTTCTTAACCTCCAAGGATCCCTCAAGTCGGTTGGTTATTAAGCCCATTTGTCCTTTTACAGTATATGAGCTATACTTAACAATGTTCAAAAAGCCTTTTTTTCTCCTCTCCAACCCTGATTTTTTCTTTCAAAAAAACAGTAGCACTACTTTCTTTATTTTTAATTTAGTCGGCGATCGGCAATCGTCTAGATATTGATTTTCGATTGCCGGTGTTCATTTTTTCTCTTATTTTATTTTTTATGTCTTAGTTTTTTCTTTAAGTTTTTCTCTTATTTTAATAAGAATCCCTGCTCTTGTGGCACGTGTTTCCTCTGCCTTTTGGCACACTTTTTATTTGCTTTTTTGATTCGTTTTATCTGTCGTTTGGCACGATATCAACATACCTTAGCGGTCGATTGATGCTCGTATAGAGATCCTCATTGCGCTAGTTTTCTAATTTGATTCTATCGATGGATAGAAAAGATTGATCCCTACTCGTTTGATGGTTTGTTAGCTGATGTAATTAGAACTGTATAGCGGAGCAATCTGCCTAATAGTTTGGTTCGCTCACCACTCCTTTTTCATCCCGTAAAGCATCTCGTTTGGCTAGAGACAAGGAGATTCATGAAGTTTTCTGGGTTTTGATGGTATGCTAATCTCCATGAAAGTGTTTGCTTTTCTTTGCACATTTGTATGAGATTTTTAGTGGACTAATCCCTTTTTTTCTCTTCTTTTGATGCATTGTATTTGTAATATCTTTCATGGTGTAATCCAGTTGTCATTGATAAAAAAAGCTAATGGTATGATATTATTTTATTGGTGTTTAAAAATAAAATTGGACATCAACGGGGTTGGTCCAAGTGGTAAGCAGTTTGGTATCGTTTAAGTAGGTCTTAAGTTTGAGACCTTGTGTATGCAGGAAAACCCCGCTGGAAGGGTCACCACCAAATTTAGGTGTGTGGTGCAGGTCGGTCCGGATTAGTCAAAACAAAGCCTTGAGGAACCGAGAGGGCAAACAAAAAATAAATAAAATTGGACAAGTATACAATTTACCGCTAAATTATAAAAAAAAAAACACAAAATGTTCAAACTCTATGTGTTGTTTAAGTGACCTAACACATCATCCTTCGATCAATATGTGGAATGCATATTTAACCCATTTAATACTAGGGATGGCCATGGGTCGGGTTAAGTCGGATTTTGGTCAATCTGTCCCCAACCCAAAAATTTAACACCTCTACTCAAATTCGATCCGACCTGATATTTTATGATATTTCACTCGACCCAAATTCTAGAGTAAAAACTCAAACCTAACCCGACCCGACCCAACATATATATAAAAAATTGTTATTTTTCATTATTATTTAATAAAATATAGAGTTAATTGAAAAAATACAAATAGAAGCATTATAATAATTATTATATTTTATTAAAAATAGAGAGATAATTGATATATATATATAAAGAGTGACATTATAGTAATTATACATAAATATTTAGAACAAAATTAAACTATTATTTAGGGTTGGGTAGGGTAGGGTATTTTTCACCTTAAACCCAAACCGATCTAACCCGACCTTATTCTTATAAAATCATACACAAACCCGACTTGAACTCAAAATTTTCTTTAAATAACAGACCATATATGATCGTGTCGGGTCGGAACCCGTTGGATCCGGGTCAAATGGACATCCTATTTAATACTATTTAAAATTAATTAATAATACAATTATTTTTATCTAACATAAAAGCAATATGACAAATTATTTAAATAATTTTACATTTTGTGTTAAAATCGTATCATTATAATAAACTAAAATATGAGATAAATCGGGATATAACACAGAAGCAAAATCAGAAAAAAAAATAAACATAAAATAATATATAGATAAATAGATATTTTGTCCCTGCACCATTATGATAAATATTAAATATTTTAAATACAACTTCCAAAAAATAAACAGATTTTTTTTTCATTTCGTTTTTCTCCTTTTCTTAATTGTTTCCTTCCTCGCTTTCTTTGGAAATTCGTAATTGTTTCCTTCCTCACTTTCTCGGGAAATTTTAAAAGAATATGAGTTAAAAAGAGGCTAAAAGAATAAGGAAACAATTAATACACAAACCCGACTTAAACTCAAAAATTAATACTCAAATTATTATAATTTTTAAAAAGGTAAAGATATACAAATCTTTTATAAAATTGTAAAAATTTATATTTGTACACAAAAATCAATACACAAATTTTTATAAAAATTTGTGTACTGCCTTCTTTTAGTCGGTTTCTCCCTAAAATTTCCCTCACTTTCCATTTTTTCCTTTCACCACATATAAAAGATCAATATATATTTCCCCTGTATTGTACCTAAATTTTCAACTTAGTCCCTATTTAGTACAAATGTACTATATTTTGTTCTATCATTTCACTCCATTTTTATTTTCCGGTAAAGAGACCCAATCAGAATATGTTAGGATTAATTAAAGTTAAATTGTTTCATAAAATATAGAAAATTAAGGAAAAAGTCATAAAATGTAACAATGTCCTAAAAACTCTCAAAAAATAAATCTAAAAAATTAGAATTTATATTTTTCCTAGAATTGTATTTATGCTTAAGCTATTTAAAACAAATAAACATTCAAAAAATCACTAAAGAATGAAAAATCATAAAAATAAATTCGAAAGAATATAAAACATGAGATGTATAACGTAAATTTTTTTCAAAAAAAAGTTAGGGATTTTTTTATATATTTTGTTTGAATTTTCTGTTTTTAAAGAATTTTATTTTTATCATACATGGCAGCCTTTGATTGGACCACGCCATCTTTTTAACGGTAAATTGATGAGCAAAATAATAGTATAGGAGACAAAATAAGAAAAAAACAGTACATGAACCAAATTAGAATTTAGATAAAATACAAGGGAAAAAAAAGATATCTTATTAAGCCCCCTAAAAAAGTAATGTACACGTGTCAGACTTTGAGGTAAGCACACTGCAAACCTACAGTGATTAGTGTGCGTAATTTTTTATTAGAGTAAAGTACACAGACGATCACTAAATTTTAATAAAAAAATGATAACCAAATTTTCAAAAATAATAAAATGACAATTAAACTTTATGTTTTATAACAAAATAGTAACTAGACGTTAAATCTCGTTAAGTGTCTGTTATAAAATTTGGTATAATAACATATTTAGTTCTTCGTATTTATACATTTAATCAATTTAGTCTTAATTCAAAACAATTTACTAAATTTAGCCCTTATTATTTACACATTCTTTCAATTTGGTCCTTAAAACAAAATTCCAAAGTATGGTAACATGATACGTAATTACAATTAAATTTTTATAGGAACTCGAAAACTCGACTCGACTCAAATTAAAAAAAAATTCAAATAAAATTTAAACTTTAAATTATGACACGTCAACTCGAATAACTCGAAGCAGTCATCGCTTTCTTCTTCAGAGATCTCCCTCGCGTTGATCTTCTTCTCTCGTCCTCAGACGTCTCGAAATCCAAACTCCTTTCCTTTCTAAACCTCTGATTTTCTTGAAATGCTATTAACTCCCATGATATTATTAAAAACAGATCAAAAAAATTCACGAAGTAGAATTTTCGATCTTGATACGGATCAAAATTGAGTAAACTTGATCAAACTTACTCTGCAACCAAACGGACACAGAAAATCTGAGAAATGACAAGATGCTATCACTTTTATATAACACCAAATCTTACAGATCTGTGCGATTCTCTATTACAGCTGGTTGCTATAGAAAACAGAAAGTGTTTACCAGAAATGGACAATAAAGAAATGAATCGGCATCAGCAGAAAAACGTAGTATTACTGGTAAGAAGAAGGCAAAGCAAAAAAAAAACGAAATGAAATGAAGATCAAACAAACACAATTAAAAGATAAAAAAACTCTTCAATTACTGTATTAATGCATCAATAAATAACAATATAAAAACGATCCCAAAAATAGGAAATATTAAATTATTTGAATATTTTAAATTATTTTTTTCTTTTAAATCAAATATTTTTAAATTAAATTAAATATTTAAATTAGTTATTAAATATTCGATGTGATTTAAATATGAAAATATTAAATATTCTATTTTTAAAAATATTCAATTTAAAAGAAAAAATAATTTAAAATATTCGAATATTTCGAGTTATTCGAGTTGATGCGTCATATCTTAAGATAGAGGTGAGCGTTCGATCGAGTCGAGTCAAAAAATTTTAAGTTATTCGAGTTGACGCGTCATATTTTATAACTCAAACTTTATTTGAATTTTTTTCGAATCGAGTTTTCGAATTCCTATAAAAATTTAATTGTAATTATTTATCATGTTACTATACTTTGAAATTTTGCTTTAAGGACCAAATTGAAAGAATGCGTAAATAATGAGGGCTAAATTTAGTAAATTATTTCGAATTAGGACTAAATTGATTGAATGTATAAATATAAAAGACTAAATGTATTATTATACCAAATTTTATAACAGACACTTAACGTGATTTAACGTCTAGTTACCATTTTGTTATGAAACATAAAGTTTAATTGCCATTTTGTGATTTTTAAAAGTTTGATTACCATGTTGTTGTTTTTTTACCAAGTTCAGTGATCGTCTATATACTTTACCCTTTTTATTATCCATACATATAAAATATTTAAATGAGTTAGTGTAATGAGTTAATTAAATACCAATTTAATTAGAAAAATTGTAGAAATATTTCTTCTAAATGGTAACTAATACTTTTTATTTGTATACTTAATCTTTAAATTAAATGACCAAAAATAACTTTTTAAGATCAAACATGATACTAATAAATTTATATTCATGGATGTGGTGTGGTGGTTGCTCAGTGCTCACCTCATCTCTTAACCATGAGGTCAGGAGTTTGATTCCTACCAATAGGAATGAAGCATATTTTGTAGTCAATCGTTTATCTTTTAATGAGAGCACATGCGGTGAGAGAATTAGTCACTGCTATCGGTGGGTGAATACCTTGATTCAAACTAAAAAATAAATAAATTTATATTCAAATCCTTTATCATTTTCCCTATTATTGTTAGTTGAATGATTTTTTAAAAAATATTCACCTTTGTATAAATTATTTTTATTTACTCGTAAAATTTAGTGTTTTATAAATTACATTTGATATATTTGAGATAAATAATTAATAGCATCCAAAATATTAGTAGGGAAAATAATTTTATTATTATATATAATTGGGTTGGATAAAAAAAACAAGAAGGTTGAGTGAGATAATGATGTGGTTACAAGGGAAGCACATGAGCATGGGGTGTAATTAAAGGGAATGTAAACAAGAGTACATAATCTGGTAGGGTCCCCAAAATGAATTGAATCCACGTTGAAGCACGTGGGATTGACTGTGATATTGGATAGCGTTTGTTTATTAGTATTTTGTAGTAATAATGTTGTTAAGTTTTTTATTTTAAAATTTGGGATGTTTTTTCAGCGTAAACTATATAAATGGTCACCAAACTATGATCTAATTTTTTTGTGTTTTCCGACTATCAGAAATTATAAACTGGTCACTCTACTTAAAAAAAATAACAAATTGGCCCGACGCCGTTAAAATTCTAACGGCTGATGTAGTAGTTAATATAAATTGATATAATTACATAATTAGCTCTCAAGTTTTACACATATTTTAATTTGACCCTAATTCTAAAAAAATAACCCAAAAAATTTTAAATAATCTATCAATTTAGTTCATCTTCATTTCTATTTCTCACCTCCTTTTAATTACCCATTGTTTTTAACGTTTTTAGAACCAACAATTTACAATATTTTTAACATTTTTTAAAGATTTTGATTCGTTTCCCGACGACTTACCCTATGTTGAAAACACATTTCTTGTTCTCCTCTACTTTTGTTGTGTAGTAAACTCAAGGACAAACCAAAACTAATTTTATTTGTGTTTCTTCTTCTCTTGTTTCCTCCATTAATTCTTAAAGATAAGCTTCCAATTTAAAAAATCATTTTTCATCACCGTACATCTTGCCTTTATATTTGTGTTTCTGGGTTTTTGTGGTTCATATTGCTTTGAGAAAATAGGTCGGAAAATGAGAGTTTGGAGAAATAGAAAATAGGTCGGGAAATGGCCGTTAACAATCATCGTACATCTTCCAATTTTGTTGTGTTTTCATCACCGCCGCATAAGAGCGCAGCGGTGGTTGTCGACCAGAAGGCTACTGCGAGGCGGTTAATTTTTTAGAAAATAGGTCGGGAAATGGGAGTTTGAAGAAATAGAAAAGAAGATAGATTGATAAATTATTAAAATTATGTGAGTTAATTTTTTAGACTTATGGTCAAATTAAAATAAATGTAGAACTTGAAGGCTAATTATATAATTTTATCAATTTATATTAACTATCACATCATCGGTCGCTAAATTTTTAAAGGCGTCGGATCAATTTATTACTTTTTTTAAGTTGAAGGACCAGTTTGTAACTTCCGATAATCGGAAGATGCAAAAAAATAGAGCTTAATCGAGAGACCATTTATGTAGTTTACAAATTTTTATTTTATAATCTAGAGATTATTATAAAATTGATGAAATAATTAATGAAATTTGTTAAAGTGACCTGCAATGAATATTACAGTCGATTTATAGTGCTAATGACTTCTCCTAAAGTTAGTCTATAGTGCTGACAATTTTTCCTATTATTGTTACAATCATTCTAAATCATGAAAGTAAAAAGCACTTCAAATTTTAATATAAAAAATTCATCAAATCTTATCGTTGAAAAAAAAATCATTTGTTTATAAAAGGCTTAATATTAAAATAAATATCTAAATTAATCCGTTTTTTATGCACTTATTTTTTTTAAATACTTAAATTATTTTTTTAAGATTAACCAAAACAATTATTTTAATAAAAAACGATAGTTTGAACACTTGAAAAAGAAGAATGTGATAGTTTATAACCTATTTTGATATTAAGCCTTTATCAAAGAGAGAAAAGCGGGTAAGGCATAATGGCACATGGTTTGGTTAGAGTTTGGCCTGGCCCGCTTAATGGTCATGGGCTGGCTAATCGTAACCGCCACTCACCTTAACTTCCGCACGTGCAGTAGCCATATAGTGAATTTTAAAGAGAAGCCTTTGAAAGGTCATAATCTTATCGTCGTTGCAATTGTTTTTTGCATCACCACGACTCAATTGAAAGAAAAATAAAATTACAAAGAAAAAATATTTAAATTTTTACAGTAAAATTGTACATATCAGATCTTTATAAATAATTATATATTTATAAAAAATATTTTTTAAGTCTGACATATTAAAAAATGAAATTAGATTTAAATTTACTAATAAAAACAAAAAAAATTAAAGACATGAAGGACGTTTTTAGGACCAAAATTTTTAATGTTTTACCGAAATATTTAACATCTCTACCATAATTTCTAATTTTCAGTAAAATAAAAAAAATCTAATCAGTTACTAATTTTTTTTTATAAACAAACTGAAACATCTAATAATATTATCTTATAAATTATGGTATTAACTTTTAACAGGTTGACGCAGTGCAGCCGCAGGACTGGTTTATCAAAATGAAGGGAACTCTGATCTGTATTTTGAATTTCACTCTTTAAAAATAAAATTTAATTCAATTAAGGGAAAATATCTCACACTGGCAGTGGAAATAAATTTTTTACAAACTCTAAAATTAAGAGTTTAGGAACCTACCTTAGAATTTAGGGATTTAAATGGAGGGTTTAAAATTTAAGGTCGATCGTTAAATTTTATAGTTTGAAGTAAAGGTTTAGATTTTAAAGTATTATGATTAAGGATTAAGATTTTAATATATAAACATTAAATTCTAAATTTTAATCACACCTCCTAAATTTAAATTCCTACGTTTAAACATTTAAACAAAGTTTTTAAATCCTGTAACTATGCATTCAATAATTATCCATCAATTAAACCCTATTTGTTTAGTAAAAAATAAATTGGATGGATTCAAGTTACAAATTTTCAATAAACATTACGAAATAGAAATAGAAATACAAAAACAAATACAAAAATCTAGGTTAGGCTCAAACTACTAGAATCATGTGAAATTCGATTTTTTTTTCAAACCAATTCTGAATATACCACTTTGGTGTAGTTCAATTTCCTGCTGTTTTCCTTGTACAGTCGAAACCGTAAACACAGCAGAATCACAGAAAGTGGAACTGAGGTTTAGCTTCCGAAAGTCTTTTCATTTGCAGAAACTGGATTTATATCATACAAACAAAACAAGGTTTGGTGTTTGTTAAATATCTTGTGCACATGCCCTACCCTCCTCAAAACACCAGCAGCAACACATGGTGCCACCAACTAGTTAAAGTTTACAAAATCCGACGAGGGGAATCTGATCAAGTACAGATAGAATTTTCAAAATTAATTTATGCACATCTCATGGCCATCAATGGTACGTCGTCATTCTTCTGCGGCAATTCATCCTGCATAAAATAGCAGAATATGGACATCAAATACAAGTTTGAACAATAATCACTCCATGCTCATGAATCATGAAACTGAATGCTGGGTTCATCTCGCTTCAACCATCACCGGGAAGCAAGACAGCATCAGCTCTTTACATTACTCGCTAAGAAAAATGCAGGATGCACAGCACTCATAGCACAATAATTCCCATACCTTTAAAGCAAAATTGTGTCCCACATTCAACAATGTATAAAAAGGAGCCTCGTGTTACTTCTCATATCTTTACATTTGGTGCACCCACTTTTCCAAGGTTACCCTTTGCATTTCCACTAGCTTGGCCAGCAAAGTGCTTCCCGCTGGATGCCTCACTAACTGATGTTGATTTCTTTATCTGCCAACAAGAAACAGGCAACAGAAGTTTAAAAGAAAGCCTAATCTCACCTAGGTTACCATACACATGGATTAACAAAATCTCATGGGCATATAATAGAATCTCTACCTTCACACACCCGCATATGTAAAAATACAAAAGACAAACATCTCTTAGTTTATAATTACAATGAAAGGGAAATAGGCACTTACCACTGCTAGCCGCTCTTTGTGAACCTCATTTGTAAGCTGCAGAACCGCCCCCACCCCCCATAAAGTCATTAGATTAATATTAGATTCCCTTTGTAAACAACTGTGCATCCAACATCAGTTTTATAGATAAAAGAGAATAATATACCGGTTTTCTGTAAGTCTTAATCTCATCACCAGTAAATCCGGGGAGAGTCATATTCCAGTTTCTTTCTGTATCAAGCCATAACACAATAAAAGTTGCAAGTACCAGACGTTAAAGACAAAGAACAAACCAAAGTGGACAGTTTACGGAGTAACTAACCAAGATGTAGGAGAATGTCTTTTGCTTCCAATGTATCCGATTTTCTATGCTTAGCCAGTGAGCAGCCAAATGTTGTGATCTGTTGAAGAAGAAAAAATTGGAAAGAATATGAAAAAGGGTTGGATGGTGGTCATATTGTCGGAAAGTTTAGAGAATGGAGTAGAAATTGTAATATTAAGTTCCATAGAACCAACGCAAAAAGCAGTAAGGAAAAAAAACCAAGAACAGAAGAAAAAAGAAAATCAAAACATCATTAAACAAAGCAAATATAATATAAGACTTCTCATCCAACATAGTTTCACTCTTCATAAGAAGCTCAGTCCCCATTAAAGAAGCAGAATGAAACTCATTGTTCTTAAAATTTTGAAGACATTATAAAGATTTCAATGAAGCCCAAGTTTAAGCTCAATTAGCTGATCCACCATGGTGGTTGACGTGATAAACAGGAAGGGACAGGGAGAAAAATATTTAGGTTCAGTTCACATTTTCCTTTCAAGGGAAAAAAATCAAAATCAAAATCCATAAGCCAAAGTTACGTTGTTTTCGCATAAGGCAAAATAGGCTTGATCAAGGTGTAATAAATTTTACTTCCTCTGTCCCACTAAACTGTCACATTTGAGTCAAACCTTTTTAAGTTTGACTTTTTAAAATTTATTATTGATAAAAATAAAAATATATATATATTTTAAAAACCTTAAATCAAGTAGTTTTTAAATATATATTTTATAAATTTTAATTAATTAAAAATTTTAAATAAATTATAGTCAAAGTTGAAAATTTTTTACCAACACGTGACAGTTTAGTGGGACGGAGTGAGTAATAAACATAATCTTAAGAAAATCCTACTTGAAGAATCCTAAAATATCTTGAGATCTGCCCAACCCCAAGTGTATATATACATGCACAATAAGTTCTTTGAATAAAAAGTTAAACTCACAGAATCCACAAAGTCTTCTGCAATATCCACAAGAATATCTTCAACTTCAGGATCCAACTTCTCAGATGGATCAATCTGCATACAAATAAAACAAGTCATATTTGAATATAGAGAAGAAGCATGGAAATCCATGCTCTGTAGACAGGATTTGAGGAAATGAAATGCTAAAGACCAGCCTCAAAAAGATCATTCAATAAATGCCTAGACAAAATTGATATTCTGAAAATAACATTCATCGAAACATAAATGCTGAACATCCCTGTGTCACTAAGATGATCACGATTTTGTATATTGGCCATCTATAGAGGCAAATTAATAACATACAAATGTTGAAATGGTATAACACAAAATATCTTGACTATAAACCAAATATATGAAGGGCAATTAGAGTAAATAATGGGAATAAAACAACATATTTAAGGAGATTTGGATGATAATAGAATAAGCTGGCAAGATATAAGATCCTGAAATGCAAGGATCCAAAATGCAGAACTAGGTCCAGATAGTTCACCTGGTTAACTAGATCATGAATGCTTCTTTTGGTAAGAATCTTGCCACCAGGCTCATCACTTTCTGTAACAGCTGCTTTATTTTGGTTCACCAACTGCACCGTGCTTGGTTGTGCCGTTGCAAGCGAAGGAGCCTTCTGATTTACAGAACCCTGGGCTCTCGGAGCTTGTTGATGGGGTATAGGCTGAGGGGCTCTTGGCGTAGGAGACATTTGTTGTCTGAAATGCTCCTGTGGCTGAAGTGATGAAGATTGTGGCAATTGTGGAGATGATACATGCTGTTGTTGTGGAACTGTTGGCAAGGAATGATGTTGCTGAGGAATATGTGACCTTTGCTGCAAGGATGGTGAATTAATCTGTGGTCTGTACGACGGGGGCGGCAGAGGAGGTTTCCCTTGTGATCCAGATGATAGCCATGGCTGATTAGGGACCTGTGTAGTTTGTGATGTACCTGGTGTTGAAGAACCAACAGCTGACACTCGCATAAGGCCATGCCCTTGGAAATTCTACAAAATGTTAAAGGATATAAATCAGTTACGAGCAGGGATTTAAATTGCGGTTGCGGACAAGGTATGCTATTGCGGTCACCGCAGGTATCGCGGTCATGAATTCTTTTAATAACCGATGCTATTGCGGACATAACGGTTGCAGGTATCGCAGATTCAGATGGGGCCACTACAGCTATATAGGGGTTGCATACCGCTACGATCCAGTTCACTCAGCATTCATGATAAAAAAAATAACAAATAGTAAAATGGCAGATAGTAGCACTTTATCCGTCTTTACAAAATACTTAAAACAGCTTATTGAACCTACCACTAGGATATTCAAGCTCAGGTTAAAAAGACATAATTTCCTAAATTCAGTTTGTTAAAATTCTAAACACTTCTAAGTCTGGGAACATGGTGTTACCAATGCCACATTACTGCAATTTGAAAACAAAGAAAAATTTACAAAGCCAACAAATGATTGAAGAAGGTATGTAATGTTTTGACAGGGTTACTAACTTGGGTGGCAGGGGATTGGCTACTTGACGAAGAAGGTGGTCTAAGAGATGATTGTAAAGGTCTTTGTGGATGCTGAGCAGGTGGCCTCATTTGTGAATGTGATCCAATTGTCATTCCTTGCATTTGTGGCCTTGACTGTTACGAAAATCGAATCAAGAACAAAACTTAAAATTTGTAATTTGTAAATTGTAATTAGAAAGAAAACAAAAGCTTACGAGCCCGTACCTGGGAAACATTGGAAGCGGAGGCCCCAGGGAAGGAATGGCCAAAGGAACCTGAAAACGGAGCGGGTTGCGAAGGGGAAGGGGATGGAGATGGAGGAGAAGGGCTAGGGTGGGATGGTGGAACACCTAGGGTAATGCGGCCTCTCGGCTGAGGGGAAAGTGTTGGCGAGAGGGATGATGTGACTGAGGGAGAAGAGGAAGAGGAATTGAACTGGGGAGAATGCTGTTGCCACGGACGTGAGAATGCGGCGGCGGGTCGGGGCTGAGGACTGGAGAGAGTTGGTCTCGGGTGCGGTGGCTGTTGGGGTTTTGGGTTTAGGTTAGGGCTGGGAAACGTTGAGGGTGCTGTGGAGGGAGAGGGTTGGGTTGGCTGTTGTTGAATTTGTGACGTTTGCGATAGCTGCGGCGCCGGCGCCGGCGCCGGCGGCGTTGGTGGTTGTGATAGTGGAGGTTGTTGTTGTAATTGCTGCTGAGTTGGATCAGTAGAAGAAGCAGTGGGGTTGGGGGTGGCAGAGGTGGCGTTGGGGGTGGCGGGGCCGGTGGAAGGAGGTGGCTGCGGTGGTGGATGTTGGTCCATGTGGAGCGTACGAGGCAAAGCGGGAGTTCGAGAAAGTTAATAGATTTGTGAAGTGGAGTCGGGTTTTATTTAGGGGTAATGAACATTTATTAAATAGGGTAAACTACACTGGTGGTCACCAAACTATCATCTTTTTTTTTTATTTTGGTCCCTTAACTAATATTATCGTCAAAATTGTTTCCCCGTTAGATAGTTTTTCTGTTTTAGTCCATCTCTGTTAAAAAATTAACCGCTGACATGAAAAT
Source organism: Hibiscus tridactylites (assembly GCA_958450335.1). Classification (NCBI taxonomy): domain Eukaryota; kingdom Viridiplantae; phylum Streptophyta; class Magnoliopsida; order Malvales; family Malvaceae; genus Hibiscus; species Hibiscus tridactylites. The sequence goes on along the minus strand of OY288271.1, from coordinate 26,212,865 downwards.
ATTTTAAGTTTTTATTTTCCAAATCAGCATTCTCTTTCCCGTTGTCATATTATATATTATTATTTATTATTTCAATCGACCAACCAAAAGGTGACACATGTCAACTCTAAATTTCAAACAAATCAAAGAAAAAAACCTCCTCACATGTAGAAGTGAGAGGAATCAAACCAGGGACCCTTGCATGAGGGGTCCAAAGCTTAACTATTGAGCTAAGTTTAAGATTTGATTAAATTTTAACCAAACAAATATTTAGTTATACACTTTCAGCCTTAAAAATAAAAAAAATTGCATATATAATAATTTGAACCGTAAACACATTGCACCAAAAACAAAAGATTCAACCACTAAGCTAAATATCCTCAAATTTTAATATTTAATTTAAAATATATTATTACCTCAAATTAGATTAAATTATTGCTAAAATTATTTTTTCAATTTTTTGAAATAAAAAACTAATTATTTATTTTTATACATATGTATTAGATCATTCTAAAAATTAATTAAATGTAAAATAATTTGTTCATATACATGTTAACGAATTAAATGTTATTTAAAAAGTTATATTTTATCCTAAATAAATATTATAAATTTAATTTTTATAATTTTTAATATTAATTTTATAAAATAATTAAATAATTAAATAATTATTATTATTTATTTCAAAACGAAGTGAAAATAATTCTAGTTTGATCTTCAATTTTAATTACATTTCAAGCTAATTTTTTTTTAAAAAATTAAAATAATAATAATTTTAAATCTAAATATTTATTTTCAAATAATTCAAAATTTATATTCAAAATTTTTAGAATGATCTAATTCATTTTAACAATATTAAATAATTAATTTTTAGTTCCAAAAGAATTGGAAAAAATAATTTTAGGTGATGATAAATTTTAAATTAAATATTAGATTTTGTAGATACTTAATAAATTGTTGACTTAATGTAGTGGATGAGCATAGAGCTTTTAGTTCAAAGTGTTCTTGGTTCAAAGCTCTATAGATGTAGTTTTAGTTATTTTTAGGCTGAAAATATATAACATAAATATTTGTATTGTTAAAATTTATCTAAATCTTAATCTTATCTTAATGGTTAAGCATTAGACTCTTTATGCAAGAGGTCTTTGGCTCAATTCCTCCCATTTGTATAAATAAGGATGTTTTTTTTTCTCCTTTGATTTGTTTGAAAATTGGAGGTGACAGTGACATGTGTCACCTTCTGGTTGGTCGATTGAAATAATATAGGAAAACTATCTAATGTGAGTGTAACCCTCTCGTCCCGGTCTAGTCGGCTGACCGGTTGGAGTAGGCTACACGGGGAAAATCGATGTGAAACCCGTTAAGGTCCCACCTCGGTTAGCAACCCTAGAAAATTTCTTTTATTTATATCTTGTCTACATGCATATTTAAGTCCTATGTGAAACACGACAGCGGAAACACAAGCAACATATCAACGACCATCTAAAACGACACTTTAAAACAGCCCATTTTCCCCTTTTAATCAGGCCGTATCAATACACCTGTCAAGGATTTCGATACGCCTTGACCGAGTCAACTGCCCTCAGTCAACGCATGGGAGACCGTATCGATACAACCTTTGCGCGTATCGATACGCCCTTCTCGGTCAACATCTCGTAGTCAACGAGATAAACCCGTACCGATACGCTTAAAGCCCGTATCGATACACTAAAGCCTCACCGAAATCTCAGATTTCCAGTAAGCAATGGGCGTATCGGTACACCCCCACGTATCGATACACACAGCCAAAACTGAGTCTTGAAGACAAGACCATATCAATACGACCCTTAGGCGTATCGATACGCCCTGCACTGCAAGTCTCCTAATTTCAGCCAAACAACTTAAGACTCGACTCTAGATGCTATTTACGACTCCTCCTAGCCACAAACAACCTTTTACTATAGAGATATCAACATACATGGCATTCAAAGCGTACAAGGATCATGCAACGAAAGGATTCGTACATTAATCAAAAGAAGACATACTTAACACATAAAGGTTCATGCCTTAAAAACAAACATACAAGCATTCCTAACATGCAACACAAACAAGGTTTGCAATTCAAACAAGGCATCAAAGAGCCAAACGAATTCAACATACAACAAAGCATTCAAATCAACAACACCTATCTCATTGCTTGACTATTACAATCTACAATTTAAAGATCATACTTGAGCTAACCAAAAGCGACACTTGGAGACCTTTCCTTGCCCTTGCCACCCACAAGCTACTGATTTGCATTGTCGAACAAAAAGGAGCATCAGCATAAAAGCTTAGTGAGGGTAAGCTCATAAAACAAACCTTCGACAATGCAGGGTCCAAGCACGAGCAAGAATCAAAATAGAATGCATGATTTAACCTCAAATCCTCGAGAGCCAAAATATACATGATGCATGAACATATAATCAACTTTATGCCATGATCAACAACTCATAAGTCCATCACACGAAGACATATATCAATTCATATTGGAAACCACATTTCATAACATATTGGCACATATGTAATCTCATATTGGCACCTAGTTATGACTCGAATACGCGGATAACACGTTGGAATGCATTTCCAACATAACCATTACCTTCGGTGGGAATGCACTCATCACCGGTTCTCGCAGAGGGGATTCCACTCATCCTCACGCCCCGTCGATGGGATTCCACGCATCACCGACTAATATAAAGATTTTCGGGCGAACCCGTACTCCTTCTTGGTGTCTTAACGCCACCAAGGCCACGCGCGACTTTGACTCTCCTGTGCACACTAATCCTAATGATCGATCATTGTACCCAAGCATACTAGTGCCAATATTAAACAAAATCCACAACCTTTCACAACATCAATTCAAAATAACTTATGTGCTTAGCACGTACTCACCATGATCCTCGAAATCATGCAACCACCTCATAATATCATTTCACAAGTCAACACTACATGTATATCATCAAGACAATTATCACACCATATTTCACACATATGTATATCCACATCATACCTATCATCAACATGCATATGACAATGCATCAAACCATGCCTCAACATGCATGTGTAACAACATATACATAACCACTATAATCTCAATTAAACATGAGACACAACATCAAATAGAGTACAACCAAAGTCTCTAACTAAAGCTCAGGATTAGGCTACCACTCTAATCCCAACTCTAGGTGGGTCTACCAATCCCAACCTAGTCCACATGCTTGAACCAATTTCTCAAAACCATTTAAAACATTTTAACCACTCACCTTCACCTCCAAGCTCCACTACCAAGCAACCAAGGTCTTCAAGTTTCTGGATTCACTCCTGAAGCTTTACCATTGTCTTCTCTTGTTTCTAATCATCTCAACACACAAAACAATCTCGAATCAGCTCATACAACAATGTAGCAACCCATAACACCATTCAAGCAATAAACACAAGATTTCAAGCCAAGAACAACCCCTAAAAACACCAAACCCGAGCAGCCCTCAAACCCCAACCAAAACTCATGATTTTAACTTTTTAAGCACACTCAAATGCTTCCAAAACATCCCCCAACTATTACCCTAACATCAACCCTCAAATTCCAACATAGAACACACCCAAAACTCAACTCAAAACCCTCCTAAAACCCCACCAAAACCCAAATTCGGAATTCTTATAAAACACTTAAAAATTCACATATGTTGGACCTCAAGGTTCATAAACAACATATCTAACAATATTAAATCAAAAGATTTGATAAAGAATCATAAAGCTCCAACCTTTAACCAAAACTTTTGTAACCCCCTCGTCCCGGTCTGGCCGGATGACCGGTCCGAGTGGGCCACACGGGGAAAACCGAAGCGAAACCCAAAGGGTTCCTCCTCGGTTAGCAACCCTAGAATTTTTTTTTCATATTAGACTTGTCATAAACGAACCCCAAACCACAATCAAACGACCAAAGTTCAATCTTGACTAAAGGCACATTAAATCCTATGTATTTATCCCATTAAAAAGGTCAACAAGTCAAAACAGTACAATTTTAAGCAGAAGTTTCGAAACCTTTACCAAGGGTTTCGAAACTTTTGCTGGCAGAAACCCCTGAAACCCATTTCTCACCCAAAGTTTCGAAACCTTAGGGAAGGTTTCGAAACCTTGGACCTTAGTTTCGAAACCTTTCCCAAGGTCTCGAAACTTTTGGTGGGCAGAATGCCCTGGAACCCAAAATCTTCCAAAGGTTTCGAAACCTTGGGGAAAGTTTCGAAACCTTTGACCATAGTTTCGAAACCTACCCCAAAGGTTTCGAAACTTTGGCTGGCAGTGACCCCTGGAACCAAAATTTCTACAAAGGTTTCGAAACCTTACCCATGGTTTCGAAACCTTAGTGCAAGGGGTCACCTACTGCCCAACTTAAGGACTTCCTACCCAAGAAAAACGTTAAGATCATACATAGACATGTATAGAAGCTTAAAAAGACCAAAAGCATGATTCAACGACTACAAGGCTCACACATACGACCATTCTAACAAGCATACATACAACAATCACAGTTGGATTTTAGCTTACAAGCATTGAATATAACAACAATCATACTTATCTAGACTTCAAGCAATATCATAAGAAACCACTTAACAAGCATAGGCATCATACACATGGTTGACAAACTTAAGGCATGCCTAGACCAATCCTCATACAAAATCAGGCATAAGCAAATAATCCACATAAGAATCATAGAGCATAATCCAAGAAGCAAATCATAACACAACATAGGTTTAACAATTTCAAACATAACTTCCTAAGGAGTTTGACCCCAACTCCTAACACTCTATACCCCATTGTCTAGGCATTATTACAAAAGCAAACCATACTTAAACTTGCTTGAGAACTCTCAAAAGCTCCTCCTTCGCCTGCTCGCCTCCCGAACTCTAACGATCTGCACGTTGGAAACAAAGAGCATAAGCAACTAGCTTAGTGAGAGAGGCTCTACAATTCACAACATGCAGTTTTTCAAAATACGAATTGTATGCGAGAAAATTATGGATGCACAAGGGTCTATCTCAACCACTACTCTTGGTTTGCTCAAGCACAACCAACATACACTTACGGTGGGACTACACATCACCGTTTCGACTAGTGGATGTCCAATGGGACTACACATCAAAGTACTACCCTACTAGTCACTACCGGTGGGACTACACATCACCGTAGTTTAGACCACCATCACGTGAGGCACGAACTCAATACGACTACAACATTGACAACTTAAAATGCATTCAATGGTCACAATGTATATACAATCAACTTGTCACAACAACTTATGAGTAGGGAGACTTACACACGGGTTTAGGCAACCTCTCAAGGTTCTACCCAAACCCCAAAGGAGTCCATATCAAGCACAAAGTAAAAACCAATGAATCTACTCACCGTTGCTACACAAGAGAAGATCAAAGACCGAGCTCAAGACTCCAAAATCCCCGGATTTGCCCCCGAAGCTTCACCAACCAAATTCCTTGATTCTAAGCATTTCAACACCAAGCAAATAACCCCAATCAGTCCATGTTCTAAAATGATCAACCCGGATAACATACTAAGTGCAACACACCAATTTTTCCATTGAAACAAGCTCAATTTTTCCAAAATCCGAGCAGCCCTTACACACCCTTCAAAACCATTGATTCCAACCCTCAATTTACTCCCAAAAGCCTCCAAAACATCACTCACATATAGCCTAACAACTAGCCCTCAAGATTCCACCTCAAAAACCCTCAAAACCCAACTTAAAGCCTCCCAAAACCCCATTTTCTCCCAAATCCGAAAATTCCATAAAACATTATAAAAATCGGTTTTGTTGGACCCTTTTAGTTGTAGGCAACCCATATGACTTAAACAAATAGAAAGCTTAGATCAAAGACTCCAAAGGCAACATTTTTAATCCAAAAATCCTTCAAACCTCCAATCTCAAAACATGTCTAAAAATGAAAACAAATGGTATTAACTTGAAGGGAAGAACAAGGGTAAGTCAAAAACGTGTTTACCTTCGCGAAATTCTTCAAAACGAGCAAGACATTGGATGAAATAGTAACCTAAGGAGAGGGGGTGTTTTTGACGTAGAAGTGAATAATGGGGAGAGGGGAAGAAGATGACTCAAATATTGTTTTTGGGTTTATTTGAAATTAAAAGGCTAAAGACTTAAATGCCCTTAATGAATCAAGGGAATTACAATGGATGACACCCATGACCAATTGGGCTTGTTTTGGGGAAAGGGTCCAACTAAATAAAACCCGAGGCCCAAGTCATTATTTTATTATTTAAAATTTGAAACCGAAACCCAAACTATTTTTAAATTAATATTTTCACCCGACCCCCAAACCCGGGTGTTACAACTCTCCCCTACTTAAGGAAATTTCGTCCTCGAAATTACCTGACGGAAACAAGTACGGAAACTGCTCAAGCATGTCAGCTTTCCTCTCCCACGTGGCTTCCTCCACACCTCTATGTCTCCATAAGACTTTGACTAACTCTATAGTCTTGCCACGCAATACTTTGCTATCAGAAGCAAGTATCTCAACTAGTTCCTCGTTGTAAGACAAGTCCGGATTTGATTCTATTTCTTCCACTGGCATAACATGGGACGGATCCGATCTATACCTCCTAAGCATCGATACATGAAACACATCATGAATCTTCTCTAGCTCAACTGGGAGTCTCAATCTATAGGCAACCGGACCAATTCTCTCAACTATTTCATAAGGCCCTATGTACCTTGGGCTCAACTTGCCCTTCCTTCCAAACCTCATCACCTTCTTCCAAGGTGAGACTCTCAAAAACACCCTATCCCCCACGGAGTATTCCACCTCCTTCCTTTTTAAATCGGCATAGGACTTTTGCCGGTCTGAAGCCGCTTTCAAGCGATCACAAATCAATTTCACCTTCTCGGTGGTTCCCTTGAGTAACTCGGGCATCGGCACTAGTTTCTGCCCGGCCTCAGCCCAACAAATCGGGGTCCTACACTTCCTACCATACAATGCCTCATAAGGAGCCATCTGGATGCTCGACTGGAAGCTGTTGTTATACGCAAACTCCACCAATGGTAGGTGCTTCTCCCATGACCCCTGAAAGTCAATGATACAACACCTCAACATATCCTCCAAAATCTGAATCACTCTCTCAGACTGCCCATCTGACTACGGATGATACGAAGTGCTGAAGTTCAACCAAGTGCCTAAGGCTCGATGCAAACACTCCCAAAATCTAGAGGTGAATCTCGGATCTCGATCTGACACAATTGACTTCGGTACCCCATGTAGTCTCACAATCTCCCGAATATACAATTCGGCCAACTTGTCCAACGTATAGGTGGTATGAACCGGTATGAAGTATGCACACTTGGTGAATCTATCTACAATCACCCACACTGAATTTTTCTTCGAAGGAGTCAACGGAAGTCCTGATACAAAGTCTATAGTGATACGCTCCCACTTCCACTCTGGAATCTTCAACAGTTGCAACAACCCTGAGGGAAACTGGTGCTCAGCCTTGACTCTCTGACAAACCATGCATTTACTTACGAACTCGGCTACATCCCTTTTCAAACCAACCCAATAATACTCTTCCTTTAATCCTCGATACATCTTCGTGCTACCCGGATGCATAGCAAAAGGGCTATTGTGAGCCTCACTCAAGATCGTACGCCTCAACTCGGCATCCTCCGGAACCACTATCCTATCCTTGAAACATAGGATCCCATTCTCTCCAAAACAATACTCGGTAGGCCTATCTTCCGCTATGTCTTGCACGTGAGGTGCCAAGGACTCATCTCGCAACTGCTTCTCACGAATCAACTGAACCAATGATGGCTTAACCTGAAGCTCGGCCACTAGCCCACCATCCGTAGACACACTCAACCTTGCGAACATTGCTCGTAACTCAACGGCCATCTTCCTACTCAAGGCATCGGCCACCACATTCGCCTTGCCCGGATGATACTCTATGGTAAGGTCATAATCTTTAAGGAGCTCTAACCACCTTCGTTGCCTAAGATTCAACTCCTTTTGGGACATCAAATATTTCAAGCTCTTGTGGTCGGTGTACACAGTGCACTTCTCACCATAAAGATGGTGTCTCCAAATTTTCAACGCGAACACCACTGCGGCCAACTCTATGTCATGTGTGGGGTAATTCTTCTCATGAACCTTCAACTGTCGGGAAGCATATGCCACTACCTTACCTCCTTGCATAAGTACACAACCTAGCCCCACGTAAGATGCATCACTGTAAATTACAAACTCTCTCCCCGGCTCGGGCTGAATCAAAATGGGAGCTTCGGTCAAAGCTTTCTTCAATTTCTCAAACGCTTCTTGTCTTGCATCTGACCATTCATACGGAACATTCTTCTGTAGCAACTTGGTCAACGGAGCCACTATCCTTGAGAACCCTTCAACAAACCTCTTATAGTATCCCGCCAAGCCTAGGAAACTGCGGATTTCTGTCACTGATTTTGGTTGCTTCCAATTTACAATGGCTTCAATATTCTTGGGATCTACACTAATCCCACTAGCTGAGATCACGTGGCCAAGGAAGACCACCTCTCTAATCCAAAACTCACACTTACTTAGCTTGGCATACAATTGATTTTCAAGTAGGGTCTGAAGCACTAACCTTAAGTGTTCATCGTGCTCCTCTTCGGTTCTAGAGTACACTAGGATGTCATCGATAAACACTACCACAAACCTGTCCAAGAACTTATGAAACACCCGGTTCATCATATCCATGAAGGCTGCTGGAGCATTTGTCAACCCAAAAGGCATCACCAAAAACTCATAATGCCCGTATCGTGTACGAAAAGCTGTCTTCGGTACGTCCACATCCTTTACCTTTAGCTGATAATACCCAGACCTCAAATCAATCTTTGAAAACACGGAAGCACCCCTCAACTGGTCTAGCAAGTCATTTATCCTTGGCAAGGGGTATTTGTTTTTCACCGTCACCTTATTCAACTGTCTATAGTCTATGCACATTCTCATGCTACCATCCTTCTTTTTCACAAACAAGACCGGATCACCCCACGGGGAAACACTAGGCCTAATGAAGCCTCTGTCAGTCAACTCTTGAAGCTGTGTCTTCAACTCTTTCAACTCTTTCGGTGCCATTCTATACGGAGCAATCGACACCGGTGTAGAATCAGAATATGTCTCAATAGCGAACTCAACTGCCCTGTCTGGAGGCAAGCCTGGTAGTTCTTCCGGAAAAACACTCGGAAAGTCACACACAGTCCTGATGTCCTGAGGTCTCACCTCACTCATATCCGGGTTCATTACGTAAGCCAAGTAAGCCTGACACCCTGAACTCAACAACCTCTGAGCTTCTAAAGCCGAAACCACATTAGACAAAAACTTAACATTCTCCCCAACTACCACAACCTCAAAGTCATCGGTAAGCTTCAAAGAGACTCTCTTAGTCTCAAAGTCAACCCTAGCTCTATGCTCTACAAGCCAATCCATGCCCAAAATCACATCAAAGCCATAAAAGGGTAGCTCCATCATGTCGACTGGAAATACATGGCCCTGAATCATCAAGGGACACCTCCTATACACTTTCCTGACTACCACTGTATCACCAAAGGAGCTAGTGACATTTACACCTACTTCTAACCAATCACAAGGTAGTCCTAATGACTTTGCATGCTCACCCAGAATATACGAATGTGTTGACCCCGAATCTATTAGAGAAAGCAAACTCAAAGACTGTAATGTGAAATTACCTGCAATGACATCAGTGTCATTCCCAGCCTCTCGCTGAGCGTACACTCTAGCCGGTCCTCCTCCCTCGGGCTGGACTGCTACCACATGAGCCAAGTTCCTCTGACCCTCATTCCTTGGCTGGAAGTTCCCACGGCCGCGCCCACGACCTCTCTGATGCTCAAAACCCCTCGCTGGAGCCGGTCTTCCTCTAACTGGGTGTGGACAATCACGCCTCAAATGATCTCGGGAGCTACAGTTCCAACACGCCCCAAACATACCCATGCACTCACCTGGGTGGCGTCTCCCGCACCTAGTGCACTCCGGAATGTGCCCAACAGCCCCTTGGCCCTGACGGCCCTGACCATGGTTACCACCCCTAGGCCTCGTATCCGGCTGATACCTCCTATCCTTATGCCTCTTGGCATGATCTCTATCCCAGTTCACATGTCTCTTCCCGGAGTCAGACCCACCAGCACGTGCTCTAGAGCTTAGGTTTTGCTCTACATCCTTGGCTCTAGAAACCAAGACATCGAACTCAGTGTAGTCGGCGGCCAACATGTAGGTCTTCACATCAGTAGTCAACCCATATCTGAAGCGCTCACATCGCTCCTTCTCATCCGGAATCAACTCTGGCGCGTACTGGCTCAACCTCACAAATTGGATCTCATACTCGGACACGGTCCTATTGCCTTGAACCAAAGCCATGAACTCCCTTTTCTTTTCATCTAAGTACCGGACTCCGAGGTACTTCCTTTTGAAAGCATTTCTGAAAAACTCCCATGTGACATCTACCTCGGCCATACCAGAAATAACAGTGGTCCACCAAGTGTAAGCGTCTCCCTGAAGCAATGAGACAATACATCCCAACTTACGAGCATCCGAACACTCCATCTGACCCAAGATGTGAGTAGTGCTCTCAAGCCACCCTTCCGAACCCTCCGGAGACAACCCACAAAACTCAACTGCCCCCAAATTACGAAGCCTCTCTAGGGGTAATCCTGTCCCCGCACCCTGAGCTGGTGTTGCAGCTTGCATACCAGCCAAAGCTGTCTGGAAAGCTCCGGCTATAGTTTGAATCAAATGAGCCACATCTGGGCCTGCCTGACCTTGGCCCGCTTGAGCCCCATTACCTCCAACGTTCCCTCCATTACCACCCGGAGCATTAATAGCAGGAGGCGCGTTCTCGGGTGCCTGGTCGCCCGCTCTAGGCCGTCCCCTCGGTCTCACCATAGCAATTAATGTAATCTAAAACAACAAACACACAACAACAAGGAAACATTAGGTTAGCAAGGGGCAAAGGACTCCGGTTCTCCAGCTCTTTAAGCCAAAACAATTTTCCCTTTTTATTTTGACAACAATGCCTAACAATGGGGACTCAAACCAACTTTCAAACATCAGAAAAGTCACCATAGCATGCATACATACACCGTGCTAAAACAAAACTTAGACAGGCATGGCAAATCACTCATAATACCTTAACGTACCTCACTTACCTGCCCGAGGTCTCGAAAACCTCAGGCTCTGATACCAATAAATGTAACCCCCTCGTCCCGGTCTGGCCGGATGACCGGTCCGAGTGGGCCACACGGGGAAAACCGAAGCGAAACCCAAAGGGTTCCTCCTCGGTTAGCAACCCTAGAATTTTTTTTTTCATATTAGACTTGTCATAAACGAACCCCAAACCACAATCAAACGACCAAAGTTCAATCTTGACTAAAGGCACATTAAATCCTATGTATTTATCCCATTAAAAAGGTCAACAAGTCAAAACAGTACAATTTTAAGCAGAAGTTTCGAAACCTTTACCAAGGGTTTCGAAACTTTTGCTGGCAGAAACCCCTGAAACCCATTTCTCACCCAAAGTTTCGAAACCTTGGACCTTAGTTTCGAAACCTTTCCCAAGGTCTCGAAACTTTTGGTGGGCAGAATGCCCTGGAACCCAAAATCTTCCAAAGGTTTCGAAACCTTGGGGAAAGTTTCGAAACCTTTGACCATAGTTTCGAAACCTACCCCAAAGGTTTCGAAACTTTGGCTGGCAGTGACCCCTGGAACCAAAATTTCTACAAAGGTTTCGAAACCTTACCCATGGTTTCGAAACCTTAGTGCAGGGGGTCACCTACTGCCCAACTTAAGGACTTCCTACCCAAGAAAAACGTTAAGATCATACATAGACATGTATAGAAGCTTAAAAAGACCAAAAGCATGATTCAACGACTACAAGGCTCACACATACGACCATTCTAACAAGCATACATACAACAATCACAGTTGGATTTTAGCTTACAAGCATTGAATATAACAACAATCATACTTATCTAGACTTCAAGCAATATCATAAGAAACCACTTAACAAGCATAGGCATCATACACATGGTTGACAAACTTAAGGCATGCCTAGACCAATCCTCATACAAAATCAGGCATAAGCAAATAATCCACATAAGAATCATAGAGCATAATCCAAGAAGCAAATCATAACACAACATAGGTTTAACAATTTCAAACATAACTTCCTAAGGAGTTTGACCCCAACTCCTAACACTCTATACCCCATTGTCTAGGCATTATTACAAAAGCAAACCATACTTAAACTTGCTTGAGAACTCTCAAAAGCTCCTCCTTCGCCCGCTCGCCTCCTAAACTCTAACGATCTGCACGTTGGAAACAAAGAGCATAAGCAACTAGCTTAGTGAGAGAGGCTCTACAATTCACAACATGTAGTTTTTCAAAATATGAATTGTATGCGAGAAAACTATGGATGCACAAGGGTCTATCTCAACCACTACTCTTGGTTTGCTCAAGCACAACCAACATACACTTACGGTGGGACTACACATCACCGTTTCGACTAGTGGATGTCCAATGGGACTACACATCAAAGTACTACCCTACTAGTCACTACCGGTGGGACTACACATCACCGTAGTTTAGACCACCATCACGTGAGGCACGAACTCAACACGACTACAACATTGACAACTTAAAATGCATTCAATGGTCACAATGTATATACAATCAACTTGTCACAACAACTTATGAGTAGGGAGACTTACACACAGGTTTAGGCAACCTCTCAAGGTTCTACCCAAACCCCAAAGGAGTCCATATCAAGCACAAAGTAAAAACCAATGAATCTACTCACCGTTGCTACCCAAGAGAAGATCGAAGACCGAGCTCAAGACTCCAAAATCCCCGGATTTGCCCCCGAAGCTTCACCAACCAAATTCCTTGATTCTAAGCATTTCAACACCAAGCAAATAACCCCAATCAGTCCATGTTCTAAAATGATCAACCCGAATAACATACTAAGTACAACACACCAATTTTTCCATTGAAACAAGCTCAATTTTTCCAAAATCCGAGCAGCCCTTACACACCCTTCAAAACCATTGATTCCAACCCTCAATTTACTCCCAAAAGCCTCCAAAACATCACTCACATATAGCCTAACCACTAGCCCTCAAGATTCCACCTCAAAAACCCTCAAAACCCAACTTAAAGCCTCCCAAAAACCCCATTTTCTCCCAAATCCGAAAATTCCATAAAACATTATAAAAATCGGTTTTGTTGGACCCTTTTAGTTGTAGGCAACCCATATGACTTAAACAAATAGAAAGCTTAGATCAAAGACTCCAAAGGCAACATTTTTAATCCAAAAATCCTTCAAACCTCCAATCTCAAAACATGTCTAAAAATGAAAACAAATGGTATTAACTTGAAGGGAAGAACAAGGGTAAGTCAAAAACGTGTTTACCTTCGCGAAATTCTTCAAAACGAGCAAGACATTGGATGAAATAGTAACCTAAGGAGAGGGGGGGTTTTGACGTAGAAGTGAATAGTGAGGAGAGGGGAAGAAGATGACCCAAATATTGTTTTTGGGTTTATTTGAAATTAAAAGGCTAAAGACTTAAATGCCCTTAATGAATCAAGGGAATTACAATGGATGACACCCATGACCAATTGGGCTTGTTTTGGGGAAAGGGTCCAACTAAATAAAACTCGAGGCCCAAGTCATTATTTTATTATTTAAAATTTGAAACCGAAACCCGAACTATTTTTAAATTAATATTTTCACCCGACCCCCGAACCCGGGTGTTACAACTTTCAAAAACCCAAATTACAAAATACCTAGTTTTAGTGAAATCTAAAGATACCAAAATGAAAAGGAGACCAAGGCCAAGTAAAATATATGTTTACCTTTCAGAAAGCTCAAGAATGAAAAAGAAAGGAGATGGAAGAGTGAGATGAAGAGAAGCTCTCTTCTTTTCGTGGAAATGGTGGAAGGGGGGAGTGAAGATGATGACTAAGCTCATTTAAAATAAAAGAAATGAGTTTATAATTTGGAAGACCACTTATTTACCATAATGCCATTAATGAATGGCTAAAATTCTCATCTCCTAAAATCCATGGAATTGGACTTAGAAGATAGGCCCAACATAGTTTTTAATTATTTTGCAAACACGAAGCCCATTAAAAATACATTATTATTTTAATTATGAAACCGAAACCCGAACCATTATTTTATTATTATTTTCATCCGACCCCAAACCCGGGTGTTACAACTCTCCCCCACCTAAGGAAATTTCGTCCCCGAAATTTATCGAACATGAAGAGCCACGGAAACTGCCCCTCCACACTTCTCTTTTCTTCTCACCACAACATACTCACCAATTCGGTAGACTTACCGCACAACATTAGCTATCTGATGCTAAGATCTCAACGGGTCCTTCAAGGCATGTCAATTTTAAACTCAACTCAATCTCTTTTCAAACATAGCACGGGACAAATCTGACTCACACTTTCGAATCATAGATGCACAGAACACATCACGAATCCCCTTTCTAACTCTGGTGGTGACCGCAACAGATAAACAAAAGAACTAGCCCAATTCACCATCTCATACCGCACTGTTTGAGTACTTGACCCATAACTTTCTCTGACTGATCGTCTGACTTCGAAAGGTAATCAAGCACTATTCAGACGTCCTCAAAAATCTACTTGAAATCTCAAATATCTATTACCCACTTTCATTAAGAACCTCCCACGAATGTAACAAACTAGAAGAAAACTGACGCTCAGTCTTGACACGCTGGCAAACTATACACTTACTCTGATACTGAACAAAATCATCCATCAACTCAACCCAGAAGTACTCATCTTCAACCCACAATACATCTTCATACTACTCTGATGCAATACAAATGAACTGTCGTGTGCTTCGGCCAAAACAATACGTCTCAGAACCCTATGTCATTCGGCACAACTATTCTGTCTCTGAAATGCAAACTCTATCATCTCTGAAACTGTATTCTGAAGGTCTTCCTTCTACTATGCCTTGCACATGAGGTGCCAAGAACCTATCTTGAAACTATTTCTCTTCAAGTATATGACTCAATGTAGGCTCAACCCGAAACTCGGCTACAAAACCACTATCATTTGATAAACTGAATCCGGCAATTACAGCTCGCAACTCAACCACTAATCTAACAACAAATATAACTCAGAATATCGGTTACTACGTTGACTCTCTTCGGATGATACTCAGTCTTGATATTACGGTCTTCAAGCAATTCTAACAACTCATGTTGTTCAAGTTTCAACCCTTCATAGGTCGTCAAATATTTCAAGTTCTGATGATAAGTGTATATACTATGCATTTCTTACTCTACATGTTTTGTCTCTAAGTCTTTGAAGTAAAACAACTGTAGTTAACTCTATGTCTAGTGTCGGATAATTCTTTTCTTGTCTTTCAACTATCTCGACGAATAGGCCACAATATTTTATCTTGCATAAGCACACAACCTAACCCTACATGTAACGCATCACTATGGTTCACAAATTCTTTCTCTGATACAGGCTGGACCAAGGTCGAAGCTCTCTTCAAAGTTCCTTTCGGTTTCTCAAGGGCTCGTTGTCTCACATCTGACCACACAATTGAACATTCTTCTGTAGCAATCTGTCAATGGGGTAGTTATCTTCGAAAGACCGTTTACAAACCTCCAATAGTAACAATGCTAGACCTAGGAACTATAGATACCTGTCACTATCTTTGGTTTCTTCCCACTCACATCTTCTTCTGCCTACTTAGGATTTACTCTAATACACTATGTTAATCTACATGTCCTAGGAGAACATCTTCCTTGACTTGGAGTTCACGTTTGCTCGACTTAGCATACAACTGATTCTCTAATAGGATCTACAACACTAACTCTAAAGCTTGTCATGGTCTTCTTCGGTACGTGAATATACCCATACATCATCTATGAGAACTACTACAAACTGATCAAGGAACTTAGGAAATATTCTGCTCAACATCTCTATAAAAGTAACTAACACACTAGTCAAACAAAGCGGCTTAACTCGGGACTCAAAGTGATCACATCTTGCCCCGAAAGCTGTCTTCGGTACTTCAACTTCTCTCACTTTCAACTGGTAGTAATCAGATCTCAAATTAATCTTTGAAAAGACTGGAGCACACCCTAACTGATCAACAAACCATTGATGCTCGGAGATGGATACTAACTACTCATTGTCACTTGTTTCAACTACTTGTAATCTGAACACATTCTCATATTGTCATCTCTCTTCTTCACAAATTGCACTGTCGTACTTTAAGATGATGTACTAGGCCTAATGAATCTAAGGTCTAACAATCTCGTAGTGGATTCTTCAACACTCTACATTCTTTCAGGAACCATAAGATACAGAGCAATCAAAACAGAAGCAAACTCGGAGACGGTATCAATAACAAACTCTCATTCCCTATCAAGAGACAAACTGGGCAATTCTTCCAAACACTTTTAGGAAAACACAAACTATCTAACATTCTGCGGTCTAATCTTCATTCAAAAATCAAATCCATCACATTTGCTAGGCAAGCCTGTCAACCAAACTCAATCAATCTTTGACCTCTAAAGCTGGATCAACATTCGATAAGAAGTTCACATCCTCACCTACCACTACAGTCTCAAAGAAATCTGCAACTTCAAGGCAACTCTCTCTTCGTCTCAACGTAGACCCTAGCTCTGTGTTCTACAAGCCAAACCATGCCAAATGTTACATCAAAACCGTAAAAAGACAATTACTTTACATCTACTAGAAACACGTAACCCTGAACCATCAATAAACCTCTTTCGTACATCTTTCTGACCACCACTATCTCACCAAAAGGTCTAGTCACATGCGTCCCTACGTCTAAGATCTCAACAGAGATATCTAATTTCTTTACATGCTCTCACAAAAGGACGCATCCGCAGAAATTGCAACTTCACATATACACAGCTGGTAGTCTTCGGTTCTCTTGTTTTCAGGCTAGTTCTTCAACATAACCGATCTCTTCAAAACCGTTCTTAGAGCATCTCGAAACCTCAAAATTTAGTTCTGAACACACACAAGCAATCATGCTTGAACTTGTTCTATAGCATCGGTCCTGACGACTCAAAACATCCCACTACCAAACAATCTGGAGTTAAAGCTCAAGACTTCCTTCTCAGCTCTACTATATCAGAAGTGACTTCATCTCTCATTCTTTCTGGAAGACAACTCAGACGCACACTGGCCCAGTCGCACAAATCGATTCCCACTCATGGATACTGACCAGTTGTCCTGTATTAAAACCATAGGCCGAACCCCAACGATCACCAACTAACATTTCTGAGTTTCAGATTACTCACACGAGACCCTTACCCTGATCTCGCCAAAAGAACTAAGGTACTCGTACCTATCCCTAACGCTTCACCGGCACATTAAAACTTGCATGCTCGCTAACAACATACAAAAGTATAGATTCAGAATCAACCGGAGGAAACAAACTCAAGACTGTACCAAGGGCTTATCTACTATAACATTGATACCACTCTGACTCCCACTCATAGGTCTTCACTTCTTTTTACCCACTAATACCAGAATCGATCACACCGTTCCTTATCAATCGGAACCAACCCACACACACAAAGACTCAAACAAACAAATTGTACCTCAACTCCGGTACAACCATACTTCCCTAACTATAGCAATGAACTTCCTCAACATCATCCACATTTTCAGAAATCACAGCTTCTACTTATCGATTCACGGCTCACCCTTGGCCTCAAACATACAAATTGGGTTAGCAAAGGAAAGGGTCCAAGTGGCTCAAGTATGATTCCCTCACTTAAAAATCTCTTTTTTCGATGTAATAGAAGCAATGGGGATCTACTCAACATGCTTCAAGCAACACACACGCACGATCAAACAACATACATTCACAATCAAACAATCACACATCACAGTATACTCGAATAACAAGCAACATGCTTACATGGCGAGCAAACACCGTGCAATTACAATACAAGAATTTAACTCACCTCACTTACCTGCCCAAGGTCTCGGAAACCTTAGGCTCTGATACCAAAAAATGTAACCCCCTCGCCCCGGTCTAGTCGGCTGACCGGTTCGAGTAGGCTACACGGGAAAAACCGATGTGAAACCCGTTAAGGTCCCACCTCAGTTAACAACCCTAGAAAATTTCTTTTATTTATATCTTGTCTACATGCATATTTAAGTCCTATGTGAAACACGACAGCGGAAACACAAGCAACATATCAACAACCATCCAAAACGGCATTTTAAAGCAGCCCGTTTTCCCTTTTTAAGCAAGCCGTATTGATACACCTGTCAAGGGTATCGATACGCCTTGACCGAGTCAACTGCCCTCAGTCAACGCAGGGGAGACCGTATCGATACAGCCCTTGCGCGTATCGATACACCCTTCTCGGTCAACATCTCGTGGTCAACGAGATAAACCCGTACCGATAGGCTTAAAGCTCGTATCGATACGCCAAAGCCTCACCAAAATCTCAGATTTCCAGTGAGCAATGGGCATATCGATACACCCCCGCATATCGATACACCCAGCCAAAACTTAGCCCTGAATGCTAGACCGTATCGATACGACCCTTAGGCGTATCGATACGCCCTGCACTGCAAGTCTCCTAATTTCAGCCAAACAACTTAAGACTCGACTCTAGATGCTATTTACGACTCCCCCTAGCCACAAACAACATACAAACAACCTTTTACTATAGAGATATCAACATACATGCCATTCAAAGCGTACAAGGATCATGCAACGAAAGGATTCGTACATTAATCAAAAGAAGACATACTTAACACATAAGGGTTCATGCCTTAGAAACAAACATACAAGCATTCCTAACATGCAACACAAACAAGCATCCAAGAGCCAAATGAATTCAACATACAACAAAACATTCAAATTAACAACACCTATCCCATTGCTTTACTATTACAATCTACAATTTAAAGATCATACTTGAGCTAACCAAAAGCGACACTTGAAGACCTTTCCTTGCCCTTGCTACCCACAAGCTACTAATCTGCATTGTCGAACAAAAAGGAGTGTAAGCATAAAAGCTTAGTGAGGGTAAGCTCATAAAACAAACCTTCGACAATGCAGGGTCCAAGCACGAGCAAGAATCAAAACATTTTAACCACTCACCTTCACCTCCAAGCTCCACTACCAAGCAAACAAGGTCTTCAAGTTTCTGAATTCACTCCCGAAGCTTTACCATTATCTTCTCTTGTTTCTAATCATCTCAACACACAAAACAACCTCGAATCAGCTCATACAACAATGTAGCAACCCGGAACACCATTCAAGCAATAAACACAAGATTTCAAGCCAAGAACAACCCCCAAAAACACCAAACCCGAGCAACCCTCAAAACCCAACCAAAACTCATGATTTTAACCTTTTTAGCACACTCAAATGCTTCCAAAACAGCCCCCAACTATTACCCTAACATTAACCCTCAAATTCCAACATAGAACACACCCAAAACTCAACTCAAAACCCTCCTAAAACCCCACCAAAACCCAAATTCGGGAATTCTTATAAAACACTTAAAATTCACATATGTTGGACCTCAAGGTTCATAAACAACATATCTAACAATATTAAATCAAAAGCTTTGATAAAGAATCATAAAGCTCCAACCTTTAACCAAAACTTTCAAAAACCCAAATTACAAAATACCTAGTTTTAGTGAAATCTAAAGATACCAAAATGAAAAGGAGACCAAGGCCAAGTAAAAAATATGTTTACCTTTCAGAAAGCTCCAAGAATGAAGAAGAAAGGAGATGGAAGAGTGAGATGAAGAGAAGCTCTCTTCTTGTCGTGGAAATGGTGGAAGGGGGAGTGAAGATGATTACTAAGCTCATTTAAAATAAAAGAAATGAGTTTATAATTTGGAAGACCACTTATTTACCATAATGCCATTAATGAATGGCTAAAATTCTCATCTCCTAAAATTCATGGAATTGGACTTAGAAGATAAGCCCAACATAGTTTTTAATTATTTTGCAAACACGAAGCCCATTAAAAATATATTATTATTTTAATTATGAAACCTGAACCATTATTTTATTATTATTTTCATCTGACGCCTAAAATCGGGTGTTACAGGGAGGGATGATTTTGACAAGAAAATTAATTGGGGGACCAAAATAAGAAAACAATGATAGTTTGGTGACCACCAGTGTAGTTTACCCTATTAAATATGAGAAGTTACAAATAGGTCTCCCGACTAATTGCAACTAACAAATTAGTCCAATTCTGTTAAAAAAATAAACGGTTGATGACGTGCTAGTTAGTAAATTTTGTATAATAATGGATTTAACCCCCAACTTTTACATTTTAATTTGGTCCTAAATTTAAAATTTTAGCTCTAAATATTTAAATAGTATAACATCCATCGATAGTAACATGAGCCATTTGCAACCCCATTTATATAACACTTTGCAAACCGCAACATGAAGTCTAATAATCATAAATTTAACTAGCGTTCTCACATTTAACATTAGCATAGAATTATAAATAGATCTAGTTCAAAACCCCCCAGCTTTAACAACAATGGAACTTTATTTTTTAGAAGGGAAGAAGATAAAGTTTATGATTTAAGAGACTGAAATGTTATAATATTTAAATGTTAAGAGCTGAAATTTTAAATTTAGGACTAAATTAAAATAAAATGTAAAGGTTGATGGTTAAAAATGTTATTATACAAATTTTATTAACTAGCACGTCATCAACCATTTATTTTTTTAACAGAATTGAACTGATTTGTTAGTCGCAATTAGTCGGGAGACCTATTTGTAACTTCTCATGGTAGGGGACTCAACAAAGATTTAGGTCATAGTCGGGGGACCATTTATATAGTTTACCCATAAATAAAACAATATTATTAATAATAACAAATATTAGACTAAATTAAAAAATCCTCATAGTTCTAATCTCTTCCTTCTTCTTCTCCTCTTCTTTATTTTTCTTCATTATTTGGTGAGTGAGAAGTGACCCTATGAACTCATCAAGCTTTAAAGTCTTGAGATTCTTGACTTCGATGATGGCGGTCCTTTTTGAGTCCCATGACTCGGGAAGGGAATATATGAGCTTCCAGACAAGTTTCTCTTCCGAGATGGCTTCTCTATAACCTTTAAGTCCATTGGTGACGGTGGAAAACCTATCGAACATCTTCTCAATGTCCTCTTCTGGATCCATCTTGAAGTTTTCAAATGCTAGGTTGAAGAGACCGATCTTGGTCTCCTTTACTTAGTTTGTCCCCTCGTATGTAACTTCGAGCTTGTCCCAATCTTCCTTGACACTCTCACAAGAAGATAGCTTCTCATAGATGTTGGGGCCAAATGCACAAAATAGGATGTGCAAGGCTTTACAATTAAGCTCCATCATCTTGCGATCTTCGGCACTCCAATCTGCCTTGCTTTGTTGAGGCACAAATAGACCATCTTCTACTATGTCCTAAAGCTTGTAGTCCTTTGACTTTATGAAGAACTTCATCCTTGTCTTCCAATGGGCATAATGTGTTCCGTCGAAAAAGGGCGGTTTGTCGATGGATTGCGCCATTGAGCCGGTTGTTTGAAAAGTTGATCGAGCTTGCCGGATCTTCTCAATAGGATGTTAATTCTCTTCAATTGAGCCAAGCTCTGATACAAATTGTTGGGTTTTTCGGTGCTCGATTCCTTCAACCGTTCTTGCTCGCCAAGTGGTGGAGAGGTGGAATTTTGGGTGATAGAGGTGTGGAAGCTAAAATTGATAAGGACAAGATGATTTATAGTGGTTCAACCTTCTAACCAAGGTCTACATCCACTACCTTAGCTTCCCACTAAGGATTTCCAATCAATCCACTATTGATTCGTCCTTTTTTTAGGTTTAGGGGGAAACTCTTACAAACCGATCAAGCTTTCTACCCAAAGCCTTGATCAAACCCTCTTTACAAAGAGATAAAAATAAACAAACTCAAATCCCTCTAATAGGTATTTGTTTGCACAATAAAGCTATGACCCAATCCTAAAACACTTGAGCAAATCTAACAATTTTGGCTCACTAGTGTTTGTCTATATAAGGAATTTACAATTAAGCACTAAGACATATCTTGATCATATGTTGTATTACAATTGAAGCATTAACCATTACTAGATGCTTGGAGGTCCCTTTTATATTCTTTAATGAGTTTGTAGCTGTTACTAGCCGTTGGGGTTGAATTGGAGCTGTTAGAGACTTCATTTCCCACCATAAATGCAGTTCTGCAGCTATCCGTTTCGAAACGCTCGACCTCGTTTTGAAACACTCTTGAAATAGAAAGAGCCGTTGCAGTCTGATGCAGCACCCGTATTGAAACGCCCTTGGTCGTATCAAAACGGCGTATCGAAACACTTGTTCGCGTATTGAAACGCTCTGCATTTAAAAGGTAGTTGGGAAATAGTCGTTAGGAGTTTTATGACCATTGAGGTCATGCCACATAGGCGTATCGAAACGGGTAAGACCGTATCGAAACGCCAGGCAAAAATGCACACCCAGATTGAAACCCGTTTCGAAACAACTTAAAGTTGTATCGAAACGTTTTGCCACTATAAATACCCATATCGAAACACCTAGGGGCGTTTCGAAACGCCTGAGTGGTTTTGTTGGATTTGGCTTTAAAAACGTTTGAAAACCTTTTTGAAATATCTCATAAACATAGTTTTAAGTTGTTTGGACTTAGAAATGGTTTTGAATTCTTTTTAATTTTGTCCAAAACATTTTTCAATTATTATATCAAAACATTAGTTCTACATTTTTTACTCGACTTGATCGAACGCTCACCCCTATGTGTGGGCACAAAATAAGTTGGCTTGAAAACATTCGTAGGGTAAAACATTTACCTTTTATATTTCACCTAGGGTTGAGCAAAGCTCGACTCGAAAAAATTAAAATTTTCGACTCGACGCAAAAAAAAAAAACTCGACTCATAATTTTATAAATTTGACTCAAAATTTTTCAAATAAAGTTTGAGTTATAAAATGAAAATTCGAATAACTTGAATTTTTTTTAGTAATTAGTAAATTAGTTTTTAAGTTTGAGTCGAGTCTTTCAATTCTACTTGATATATATCACATATGAAAAAATATGAAGAAATATATATGTGTATTGTATATGGATATAGAAAGTCGTTTGAATTGAAATCAATATGTACTATAACATTATAAATAATAACAATTAAATTTGTATAGAAACTCGAAAACTCGACTCAAATTTCATAGCCCAACTCGATTCGAAAAAATTTAAAATAAAGTTTGAGTCATAAAATAAGATTCATAAACTCGTCTAACACGAAATTTTTTAACTCGACACAATCGAACGCACACCCTAATTTTACCCTTCCCTAGAATTCATCCGGTAAGACATTTTACCTCAAAAATACCTCAACTTCATATGACTTAGACAATATATTATTAAATTTATAATTGATTAGTATAATATGCGTATAGCACGAGTTTAAAACTAGTAAAATAATAAATATTTACCAACAAAAACTCTAGAAAAGGAGCAAAATTTGTCTGTCTCAATTTTGTGCTATTTATATATTTCACCTACAATTTTATGCCACATGTATTAATTATTGGTGGGTGAGTAAAAAATAGAGAATTCTATTCCTAGAAAAGTACACAAGGCATGTACCATTTTACTTGTTATTTTGGCCTTCACTAATTTAATAACTCACAAATCATGTACAAAACATAGTATTTGAATCCATTTTTGGCTTTACAAAAGAAATGAGAATCCAATTAATTGATCTTCTAATTTGTGAAACTAAAAGACATGTTTCATATATCATGTGAATTTTTATAGTTCATCTTTTTTAACCATTGAGTCATCTGTATTCCCAGGGTAGAGCCAACATGATTTGGTGGTGGTTAAACTTTGTAGCCAGGCCTCATCGGCCACGAATGAATCAGAATCATTGTTGCGGTGCCATGACCAATGTGCTCGGCTTTCGTCTACCACTCTTAGCCGACCATGTCCAAAGCTTGGCTCTCTAAAAACTGAAAGTTCTGAAGCTGGATTCTCAAACCTGCACACCAGTGGATTATCACGTCGGGGAAATAATATATTTTTTCTTTTTAAATTTTATAGTTTTTTATATAATCGCTATTTTTCTACTCATATGATTAATTCGGATCATGTATTGCAGAGATTCAATACGAAGCGGTTCTCACAACTCAATTTGTTACATTCACAACATTATAATTCAAAATCTTATTCAAAGGATCTAATGCCTCATCCCACTACACTAACAACTAGTTGGTTAAAGTTTTATTTGATCTGTATTCTTCTATTTTTAATTATATTTCATTATCAAGGCTTCAGGGCCTTGATCTACCCATTGAAAAAGCTTTGTTTTGCAAGAATAAGGCTCCAATGTTGTTTGGTGATTTCATTGGCCAAGGGATAGTCCTTCAATATGCATATTACATTTTTTTATATTTTGGTCACTAACATTACTCTTTTTCTCCTGTTTTGGTCCCCAATCTATTGCTTCTTTCCTATTTTGGTCACTAAATTATTCCCGCTTTTCTGTTTTTCTATGAGTTTTTTAACAACGAGTGACCAAAATAAAATAAAAAACCCCTCAATATTAGTAACTATTTTATAAAAAAAAATAGTTTGATGACTAAAAAAAGAAAACGGGAGTAATTAGTGACAAATGGTGATGTTTACTCTAACTAAAATTATAGCCTATCTATTCATGTTGTTGGGATCATGGGTCGAGATTTTGCTTACATTAATGCAAGTCCTTCCCGGTTTCCTCCATCGCCAATGGTTATGTATACCGGCCCACATGGATCAGCCTTGTTATCGTAAATCCTAGTCTGCAACAAATTTAGCACAGATAAGATAATTTAGTTGTCAATATTATTTAAAAAAAACCCAAAAAACTATTTTTTAAAGTGACTTACAAATCGTTCATATGCATGAACATGGCCTGCAAATACCACATCAACTCGTGCCTTGTACAACAAGTCTTCCATGGCTTTTCTCATGCTTTCTCCTTCTCCTTTGTGAGCCAGATTAGTGTTATACCATGGCGCATGCAGCACCACAATAACCCATGGCGTCTTCTTCCTATCAACCTTAGCCAAATCGGATTGAAGCCACTTGTATTGAACCGAGTCGTCGTCGAAATCCGTGTACGACCCCAACATTATGACATGGGAACCGGCAACATCAAAGGAGTAATAGAGGTTGGAGGTGGAGCCGCTTTCTTGGTATGGCATTAGCCAACGAGCATTGTAGGCTTTGAAACCATGAGGGTAGATTATTGGGAAAATCTCCATCTCATGGTTCCCTTCCGTCATCATCCACGGGCGGCGGCTGGCGTAGGGCTCCACTAGGCGGCCGAATGAGTCCCATAGTAGTTGTTGTGTGTCTGCATAAGATAGGTCACCTGGCGAAATGAACACATCGTAGTCCTTGCTGTCCACATGTGATAAAGTTGATGCAGTCCATTCTGTCTGTCCAAGATCACCTGTAAAGCAAATTTTATTAATTAAATGTTAATTTTCATGAAATCACAATTCTTTTTGTGATGAAAATACCATGCAAGGTCTAATCATCTGTTCTTTCATGGTTAGAAGTTTGATGGGTATATATCAAGTTAATATTATTCATGTGATATTTTAATAGATTTGTTGAAATTATTTCCAACACTTGGGGTAATTTTAGGCAAAATTTGCAAAATACAAACTAAATAGGTTTCAAGGATAATGACAGAAACACGACAAATTTAATGTAGTTGCTTTCAAGGCTCCTTGCTTTATGTTGAAGACAAGGCATATGTGTTCGCAACAACAAACAAGTTCCATTTTCAAGCAATGTAAGCTAAACCCTAAACTTGCTAGGTAAAGCTTTTCTAGCCAAGTAGCTAAGCCTAAAAGGTACAAAGTGTGCACTTTTGGTTTCCCTTACTGGGGCCTTTGCTTTTCCTTAAAGGTTGCACCAATAATTGGCAAACTTTCCCAAGAAAACAGACAAAAGCACTTGAATATATATAGTAAGAGTTTTTAACTTTTACATGTTTTTTTATCGTTAGATGTGTAAAATGGATGGTTATAATTAATAGTGGGTTATGTGATGATTATTACTTGGAAAAAATAATGAGTTAATATCAGCCATCCATTTCATCAATCTAATGATCAATAAAACGTGTAAAATTATGAGTTTTACATTCTGTGTAAGTAGATATGTGTGTGTAACAATTATAATATTGTCTCACATGCTATATGTTACTTTTGTTAGCCCTAAATAACCCACGCACACCTTGCAAGTATAACTGCTCGAATCCAAATTCTCTAGGAAAAACAAGGCTCTCTTTTTCACCGTGACAATCCAGTTCATATATATATATATAATTTTAAATTAATCTTTCCTATATGATTGCAACCACTGTTCAAGAATCTAATAATAATTCAATTTTACTATATATGTTTGATTTGTTTCGAAATATAACGGCCGGATTGATAAAGTATATACCAACTTACCAAGCACAACAAATTCAATAGGAAGAGTTGGTGGAGGAGTCTTGAATGAAAATTCAGGGCCATGACCACCACACCTATAGTAATAAGTGGTTGATGGCTCCAATGGTCCGATATTAACATGATGTATCTTCCCTGAACTGTAAAAGAAGTAATGGTACGAGGTATGGTCTCCTACAGCCATGGCATTATATCGCCCCGAGACTGTCCCGTATTCCACCTTCGACGGCACGTCTTTGTCATCCGTAATCCAACTGATTCTCATGTAATCTTTGCCTGCAAGAGAAGTATGTACCTACAACCATTGAAAAAACAAAAACAAATCAAATTGAGGTTTTCTTCTTTTAGCTTTGAAAGATGGATAAGAAAATAGTGGTTCCAAATGGTGACCTGCTGAGGGTCAGATTTGGACCGGTGGTGTTGAGTGACGACGACTTTTCGAGGCGGCTGTCGAACGTAATCGCTTGCCGAAAGAGAGGGCTGTAAAAGGAAGAATAAAATGGCTAAGAGGAGGGGGAAGAAATGTGGGTTTAGCCACAATGGTTTCTCCATTAGATATATATGAATCGATGAAGCTGAGAGGCGTGGAGGTTTATAATAAGAAGAAGGGATCCTTTGAGATGTCGATTGAAGCTTGAGAATATGTAAAATATTAGATTGCAATGGCTTTAAGGAACTCACTTGGAATCCTTTTGGATATGCTTGCAGCAATGACCAAATTTATTTTATAGAAAAATTTGAGGAAAATGACCGCCCGTTTTAAGTGTTTTTTTTATCAAGTAGAGAGATGTTATCTAAAATAAATGTTAGATTCAAATTCATACGAGATGAGATAATATGAACATCATTAGTTACTTGGTCAATTAGTGAATCTCACCAGTTTAAGCTTCTTTTTAATTAAACAAAGAGGTATTACATTCTCATAACAAAATTCGACCCATACAAAATGGGTCAATATGATGACAGTTTAAACTTCTTTTTTTAATTAAATAAAGATGAACTATATATCTATACCGAAATTCGTACTCGTACATAATAAAATAATATAAATATTTTTAACTATATATTCATACCGAAATTCAAACTCATACAATACGATTACTTATCAATGTTTTATCCGGCAATAGAATTGAATTCTCCCCTTTAAAAAAAATTGTGGAGGTCAATCGTTTAATCGAAGAACCTGATTTGATTTGCCTTTGCCACCCAAATAATTATATCCATTTATTTATATGAAAGTGATGGAAAATAGATTGAGGTTATGATTTACTTCTATTTTTAAAACTAATCAATTGAATTAAACT
Organism: Hibiscus tridactylites; assembly: GCA_958450335.1. Classification (NCBI taxonomy): domain Eukaryota; kingdom Viridiplantae; phylum Streptophyta; class Magnoliopsida; order Malvales; family Malvaceae; genus Hibiscus; species Hibiscus tridactylites. Next base: position 26,184,973 of record OY288271.1, on the reverse strand, counting down.
AATAATACAAATTTATGTTCAGAACTCGAAATCTGAGACAAGTTTTCATTGGTACTCAAAATTCAAGATTTATGTTAAAATACACTTATAGTTGAAATTTTTTACACTCAATAAATAGTTAAATATTTTTAATTTATTCGAATTTTTATGTGTGCAATATATGAATAAAATATAAATTTTAAATAGTTAAAATTGAAAAATTATCATTTAAGGTCAAAATGATGAATTTAAAAAATTATTTTTATAATATAGAAAGGATAAGACAAATGCAATTATCATTTAAAATTTATAATGAAAATTTAATGTTAATTTTAAAGGGGTTATTATCTTATTAATTTATACACTAAATTTAATAAATTTCACTGAATTATCTACACGTGGGTGTACAAAGTTTTATTCGTGTCTCACATGGTTGAGATTAAATCCACTTAATGATGATTCAGGTGAGCACGTAATTGCAGAATGAACAGGAATATGCTTTGCAAAATACCCAGAATAAAAGAATCTGCCTTATTTGTCCCTTTTTCTTCTTCTTAATTTTATGATAAATTTGTCAAACAATTATTGGTGTGAAATTAATGGTCAATCAACATTCGAAGCATACTTATGAAATTTTGGTTTAAAAGTAAAAATATTGTTGTATTTTTTAAAAATATATTTAAATTCCTTTCTAAAATCCACACGTAATTGAGTTCTTAAAATTAAAATTGTATCAATTAGGTTTTTCACCGATTGAAATCATCTTTCAGTGTTATCTTATTGATGTGACTATTAACTTTATTGATGTGATTGTCCTTTTTTAAAAATTATTCGCGTGACTATTAAATATATAGATAAGTCTATCACGTGCGACGAATATTGATGAATATCACTAACGATGAATGCCATTACTTTTTTAAAAAATTTTAAAAATTTAAAAGACTAAAATTATAATTAAAATTATCTTTTAAAAAATAAAAATCAAATTTAATAATTACTTTATAATATTTTTTAATAGGTTAGAACCAAATATAGTCAATTCTCCTAAACCCTAACAAAACCAATCTCTTAAAAAATAGAAATCAGTTTATAATTTTTTAATAGATTAGAATCAAATATACCCAATTCGCATATCATTGATTCTAATCTATTAAAAAATTATAAACTGATTTCTATTCTTTTAAGAGATTGATTTTGTTAGGGTTTAGGAGAATTGAATATATTTAATTCTAAACCTATTAAAAATATTAGAATGTAACAATTAAATTTGATTTTTATTTTTTAAGAGATAATTTTAATTATAATTTTAATCCTTTATATTTTTAAAATTAAAAAAAATTAATGATATCCATCGGTGTTTATCGTTAGTAGTATTCATCAATATTCGTCGCCCGTTGTAAAATTTTACTAAATATATTTACATGACAATTTATGTATAAATAATTATTATGGTTATAATAAGTTAGTTACATACATGAAAATTTATGTTTAAATATTAAAATGAATACATTGAGTGGTCTATGGTAAAAGATAGTATATTTTATTCAGATGATTTAGGTTTGAGTACTATGTGTGTACGGTGTGTGTTCGTTATTAAAGAGCTAAGAAAATTGAATAGATACTACCTTATAATTCTACCAGCATATTCAAAAAAATATTTAAATATTGAAGTGAGATAGAAATTTAATTGACTCTTAAAAAACAGTTTGAGGACCTATTTAATCTGGAAAAATTTTAAAAATTAAAAAATATAAGAATATATATAAAAAATTAAGATATTTTCAAAAATTAGTAAAATATTTAAAAACTCAATAAATTAAAATTTTAAAATGTATTTAAAAATTAAAAAATATTAAAAGAAATAATTCAAAAAAGAATTAAGAATTATAAAATTAGAAATAAGTATTTAAAATTTTTAAATATAAAAAATTTATGAAATTATTAAAATTATTAAAAACTGTAAAAAGATTAAAAATTTTGAAAGTCTCCGAAAATATCTTTGATTATCTCTCACTAATTATAGTTATTATCGTTCATCAAACGCATTTTCGATGAAATTGAACATACATTGATCAACAATGATTTTTGATATTTTTCTATGCAACTTAAAAATGATGGTAAAGGTTTTTCAAAAAAATGATGGTAAAAGTATGGACCAAAGTGATTCTCATCGATTGGAATTAAAACTTTAAAATTTTTAAGGCTTAAGGGTTTAATAAGCCCTTAAATTTTTAACTTTTTTTTGCACTTAATTAAGCCCTTAAACTCGAGAATAAAAAATCAATTTAGTCCTTTAACTAATGTTGACAGTTAAGTTTAACGGTTTTTTTAAAAAAAATTACCACGTTTTACAATGGGATAATGCCACTTTTCATTTTTAGGAGTTTTTAAATTTTAATTTTAAAAAATAAATAAAAATCAGAAAAAAATATAAAATAATCTGGAAAAATCTAAAAAATATTTTTAAATTTCGAAACTTATTCAGAAATAATAAATAATATTTTTTCAAAAGATTAAAATATTTTTAAAATTTTTAAATATTAAATGTTATTATAAAATTATAAAAATATATATAAAAATATAAAACAAAAAATTATTTTGATTTTTAAAATATAAAATAATAACAGTTATTTAAAAGTATATATAAACAATAAAAGTTATTTTGAAAACCAAAATAACTTTTATTGTTTAATATTTTTTTCAATTTTTTTATAATTTTATAATAATATTTAATGTTTTTATTTTTTAAAATATTTTAATCCTTTGAAAATTTATTATTTATTATTAATTTTTTGGAATTAAAAATATTTTTTATATTTTAAAATAAATTTCTAGAATTAAATTTTTTAGATTTTTTCGTGTATATATATATATATTAAAAATTCCTAGAAATTACAATTGATATTATCTTGTTGCGACACGTGACAATTTTTTTAAAAAAATGTTAAAGTTAACGGTCTATGTTGGTCAAAAGGTCAATGAAAGGTTTTAGACTTCATACTCTGTGATAGAATGAACAGAGAATGAAGAAGAGAGACGATAGAGTGAAGAAGAGAGACGGTACTCTCACCAATATTATTAATGAAACCTTGTAATATCTCAAAGAGACCAAGGCAGTATTTATACAATAGATGTATGAGTAAGCTTGATAACGGTATTCTAAACAAACTAACCATACTAACAACCTACCTAACTGTCTCAGCTAACTCATATACATCCAACAGATTATTTACATTCATAACACTAACCTATAACATTCTCTATACTTTTTCAATCTTCAAGACCTGATTAAACTTCAGTCCAGCAAGAATCACAGATCAATATATCACCCTGCAAGAAGAAGAAAACACAAAGAAACAAACAACAACAGTAAAAAGGAAACAAGCATGAAACGCAGCAACCTCAGATGTGAATAGGCAGTTGAACAACCGATAAACGAGCACGAAAACGACCGAAAGAAGATGCAGACAAAGGCTTTGTCAGAATGTCAGCTATCTGCTCAGAAGAAGGAATTTCATTTACTGTGAGTTTCCCTGCAGCAACTTGTTCACGAACAAAATAAAGATCAAGTTCAACATGTTTAAACTTGGAATGTAAGACAGTGTTAGCAGAAACAACAACCGCACTGGAATTATCACACCATAGTGTAGTCGGTCTGTCAGGCACAACAGACAACTCCCGTAGGAGAGACTCAAGCCACAAAATTTCAGACGTAGCACATGCAACACCACGATACTCGGCTTCAGCCGTAGACCGAGACACAACAGACTGTTTCTTGGAGCCCCAAGAAATAGGATTGCCTCCAAAAAAACACAACAAATCATGTCGTAGAACGACGATCATCAACATCCGATCCCCAATTAGCATCAGCAAACGCAGTAATGGATAACCACGATGATGTAGTAAATCGTAAACCAAAATCTACAGTACCTTGGAGATATCTAAGGATTCGCTTAACAGCCTGAAAGTGAGTGTCTAATGGAGTATGCATGAACTGACACACCCGATTGACTGCAAAGGCAATCTCAGGACGAGTGATAACAATATACTGAAGGGCTCCTACAATACTTCTGTATTCAGTGACATTATCAATGGGATTCCCTGAAGTAGAGGAAAGATGAGAGTTGGAGACCATCGGCGTAGGTGACCCATTGGCTTTATCCAGACCACACTTACACAACAGATCACGAATATACTTATGTTGACTTAACACAAGACCATTCTGAATATAAGATACTTCAATGCCTAGAAAATAGGACAACTCACCTAAATCCTTTAAAGAGAATGTTTTGTTCAAATCATCAATAACCAATTGAACAACACCACTATCAATTCCAATCAAGATAATATCGTCAACATAAACTAAGAGATATAACATATTATCACCAGACCGACGCACAAAGAGAGAGGAATCTGGCCTTGACATAACAAAACATGCAGAGACCAAATAAGCTTTAAGCTTTTCGAACCACGCATGCGAGCCTGCTTCAACCCATATATGGCCTTATTCAGTTTGCAGACCATAATAGACTTATCTCCTTATTCATATCCCGACGGTTGAGACATGTAAACATCTTCAGCTAAATCACCATTCAGAAACACGTTATTGACATCGATTTGTCGTAAAACCTACTTTTTCGTAACAGCAAGAGACAAAATAGTACGAACCGTAACCGACTTCACAACCGGGCTAAAAGTCTCATGGAAGTCACACCCAGCCTGCTGCAAAAACCCCATAGAAACCAATCAATCTCGCTTTAAATCGAGAAACCGAGCCATTAGGGTTACGCTTAATTTTGAATATCCATTTGCACTGAACTGCTCTGCGATTTGGAGGAAGAGCAACGATCGTCCAAGTATTATTTTGCATTAACGCATCGTATTCATCCTAAGCAGCTCGCCGCCAATGCTCACTCTTCATTGCCTCCTTGATATTATGCGGTTCAACCAGGCCAGTCGAGGACCCCGACACACTTAACTGAAAAACCTTGGGTTTGCGAATCCCATCTTTGGCACCTGTCACCATGGGATGTGTGTTGACAGGAACAACAGACGTTGATAAACCCCGTCAATCAGAGCTAGAACAAGGTGCAGCAGATTGACCCACCGAAGAATCAAGGTCAGTCAAGAGAACATGAACACCAAGCGAGGACTAAGGAAGCTGAGCGGAGACAGAATTTACAACTGGTGAAGAAGACGGAGCCACTTCCAGGTCACCATTCTCCGATCCATCAGAAGATGGAAGGCCGAAATCCACAGACATCATCGGAGAAGAAGACAGCGGCGGAGTTGTGTCGGGTGAGAGAACCCTAGGAGAAGACAAGGGATGCAGATTACTTTCATCAGAGCCCTCAATTGAATTTGGCTCCCAAAAATACACATATGTACATTTGGGCTTATTCTCTGCGAGAGATACGGATCATCCGTACACGGGGAACCCGAACTTGGTCCAACAGCAGGCAGGCCTGGAGAACCGAAAGGCCCACTGGAATAACCATCCAGATTTAACTCACGAACCGGACTGCCACAACCCAGAGACATAGGAGAAGAAGACGCAGACGGGCCCTCAACTTCTTGGGCTTGTACAGAGTCAGCCAAACCCGACCCCAGACCAGTGACTTGTATAGGATCACCTTGTCCTGTTAATGAGCCAGGACTAGTATGTAGATGTGGACTTGAAGCTGGACCAATCTCAACAGAAGCACACGGCTCTAGTCGTGGGCCTGGACTAGCCTCAGCTGACACGTGTGAATGTTGATGGTGATCCAACGAAGTCGCAATCGACGGGCCTGAAGCAGCTGCAACATTAGGGGACTGGCACAGAGTTGGGCCTGCTCCATGTGAAGAACCCGGACCAGAATGTGGTCCTCCACCAGACAGGCTTTGAGAACTCGAACATGGAGAATTTATAGTAGCACCATGACATTGATCCTGGGAACCACCCTTCAAAGGCGAGAGAACAACTAACGAAAAATCAGCTAATCGCACTGAAAAAGAGGAACTTTCTCGAGATAAATCAGGTGTAGCTGAAGACGGCAAAGTTAACCTTGGAAAAACCGACTCATCAAAAATAACATGGCGAGAAACAATCACCTTCCCATTGGAATCAAGACATTTATACCCCTTGTGACGTGGACTAAACCCCAAGAATACACACTGTTGAGTCCTAAAATCAAACTTATGTTGATTGAAAGGACGAAGAAGCGGATAACAAGCACAACCAAAAACTCGAAGAGAACAATAATCCGATTGTTGTTTAAATAGAACTTCAAAAGGAGATCGATTTTGCAACACCACTGTAGGTAACCGATTGATCAGATATACCGCAGTGATAAAGGCATGACTCCAAAACTTGAGAGATAACCCTGCTTGAGCTAACAAAGTAAGACCCATATCAACAATATGACGATGCTTACGCTCAGCTTTACCATTCTGTTCCGAGGTGCTTGGACACGACACATGATGTAGAATCCCATTTTGATTCAACCATTTTGTTAATGCTTGATATTCGCCACCACCATCGGTTTGTAATGCTTTAATTTTCACCCCAAATTAAACATCAACCATTTTATGAAAATTTAGAAAACAATTAAACACATAAGACTTGCGTTTTATGAGATATAACCATGTAAATCGACTATACACATCAATGAAAGTCACATAGTAAGACATGTCATCAGAAGCAACATGTGCTGGTCCCCACACATCAGACACAATCAATTGAAATGGAAAATCATACACTGTAGTAGACAATTCAAACGGCAATTTATGTGCCTTTCCTTGCAAGCAAGGAGAACAAACCGAAGGCAAAATATTATTAGTAACAACAATTTTGCACGAATCTAAAGCAGTTTTAAGAGTCATTAAGGACGGATGTCCAAGACGTCGATGCCACACCACCAAGGGAAAACGAGCAACAGTAGCACTGCAAGCTTCAGGACAGGAGCCATCCAAGGAAGCAGACCATGACCGAGCATTATTACGAGCAGAAGAATGCGAACAAATTTCGTACAACCCCTCAGGAGTGAGCTTCCCTTCCAGCAGAATGGTTGAGGTCTGAACATCCTTGACAAAACATTTGTGAGGATGAAACTCAAAATATACATTATTATCACGTGCAAACTGTGACACGGATAATAGATTACGCTTAATATCTGGAACACATAATAGATTACGCAACCACAAAGAAGTATTGTTTATGGAAAAAGAACCAGACCCAACATGTGTGATTTCAACCTCGTCACCATTACCCATAAGTAAAGACCTCATACCTTAATAAGGAGAGTCAGTCTGCAAATTGGCCCGATCATTCGTTATATGATGAGTGGCACCGGAGTCGGGGCACCACACAACATTATGAGTACCCTGCACATTAGTAGCAGCAGTCGAATTCCCAGCAAAAGAAGTGGTAGCATCAAAGACTGCATGATTGAATGAGGGAGCTGAAGGAATCGAGGAGTGAACCATATTAGCATGTTGCATACCACCATAAACTGGACGAGGCAAAGCAGACCCATGCATACTATTTTGAGAAGCAACATAAGAAGAACTTGCTGGTGGAAAACCATATCCAGGAGTAACAAAATGAGGAGAAACGTAACCAGGAAACTGCATAGGGGAATAAAAATCAGATTGAGGAGCAGTAAGCACATGAGAATAAGCTTGAGCAAGTGGTGGAGAGAAGCTTTGAGCAGCAGTAGGAGAGACATTACTCGAAACACCAGAACTGTTGCTACGTGAGTATGAAGGACCACCCTTGACAACAGTACCACCAGTTGCATTCCCAGGATACCCTTGATAAAACCTATACCAACACTTTTGAGCAAGGTGTCCAAAACGCTCACAAATTTGACACTGAGGTCTATTCGAATTGGATCTACCACGACCTCTTCCTCGATATGAAGTACCACCACGTTGACTTATAGAGAGAGTGTGCGAATTCAACGATGAATTTTGTTCCTCACTGAAGGAAGACAAACTATCCAAGCCTTCTGATTTACATTCTTGTGAAACTGCAACATTAGCCTGAATGGAGTAATCACCAGAAACAAACTCTTTTTGCCTCATTTCACAGTCAATCAACATTTCAGTCAAACTTTCAAGAGACTGAGGCTCCTTGGAAGCAATAGCCATAACTGACTCAAACTCAGCACTGAGCCCAGCAAGAATCACACTCACTTGTTCTGTTCTGTCACCACATTCCCTGAACCATTTAGAGTATCACAGATTAATTTGATCTTTGCAAGGTACTCTGTGACTGTCATCTCACGCTTCTTTTGCGAATGGAGATTGTGTCTCAAGGAAGAAACTTTCGCAGACGATCGGGCTGCAAATAGTCGGGAAAGGGAATTCCATATAGCACGAGCAGTGCGAAGCCTGGTCAAGTGAGGAAGGACATATGGGCTAACAGTAGACATTAACAAAGAAGCAAGCAGTTTATCTTGTTTCAAATAAGCTAGAAACAAAGGATTATCAATGGTTTGCCCAACATCACTCACAACAGTTTTATCAGGAGGTTTATGATCCGAAATAAACTCTAGTAAGCCATATCCTTCAATAATAAGCAAAACCTGATGTTTCCACAAGACGTAACTATGTTCAGTCAGCTTCACCATGTCAAGCTTCGGAAGTTGTTGATGAGTGAATGTAGTAGAGGACACTATAGGAGTGGAACTGGAGCCTCTCGGATCAATGTCCGAGGTAGCCGAATCACCAGCCATTTAGCAAACAAAAAACCTCTCACAGACAAAATATCAAACAGATGGAAGGCACCACAACATACAACAACAGAACATGTACAAGACGTCTCACAAGCAATAAGTCGAACACAACATACGCATCAATTTAGACAAACATGGAAACCAATCACCAGAGCAAGAGTCAATCAACCGAATCTAAGCAAGCACAACGAAACCAGAAAATCGACGAATCACTAACCAATCCAATACAACTAACCAATTCAGAGCACAACAAGGAAGACTATCAAATCTCAGTGTAAAAAACAACATTGAGAGAGGAAATTCTGATTAAATACATCGACGAATCACTAATCTGTTCTCCTTCAATTTTCCTTAGAACAGAAATTCTTGCGATCCTTACTGATAATCTTGAATTTAAACCAGAAAATCACTGTAGATTAAGAAAGAATGAATACATAAATCTTACCAGACCTGATCAAGGAATGGCGTGATTATTGAGTCACATTCTCAATCAAGGGAGATAGTCTGCGTTGTGTGTCGAGAAATCAGCAGCAAAAAACGAAAAAGGATCTCCAAAACCTCAGAAGCGAATGATACCATGAAAGGTTTTAGACTTCATACTCTGTGATAGAATGAACAGAGAATGAAGAAGAGAGACGATAGAGTGAAGAAGAGAGTCGGTACTCTCACCAATATTATTAATGAAACCTTGTAATATCTCAAAGAGACCAAGGCGGTATTTATACAATAGATGTATGAGTAAGTTTGATAACAGTATTCTAAACAAACTAACCATACTAACAACCTACCTAACCGTCTCAGCTAACTCATATACATCCAACAAATTATTTACATTCATAACACTAACCTATAACAACCAAATTAATTTTTTTGAGTATGAGGGCGTAATTAGGTGAAAAAACGTTTAAAGGCTTAATTTGAGATATTTATCTACAACAAAACTCTACTTCCTAATAATAAATTCACCTAAAACATAAAAAAAATCACGAACAACTAAATAGCCATGAAGAAACTCAAATGAGTGTCATCTTGTTGTGTTAGTTGCATATGAAGAAAACAAAATAGAGGTTCAAAATAAGATACATGATTGAATTCATCGAAAATGTATTCAAGGAGCATCACTAAATTTGAGTTGACAAGAAACAATCAAAGGTTTGCTCGGTGAAAGTGTTTGAAATATTTTAATATATTTTAAAATATTTTTAATACTTTATTGAATATTTTAATTTTTTGATTTTTTTATAATTTTAATACATAATTTCTTTTGTACTTCTAGTAGTTTTTAGCTTTTCATATTTTTTTAATAATTTTAATATCTTAAATATGTCTTTTAAATATTTTTTTAATAGATTAAAGGTGATTACAATCTTTTGAATACTTTTAATTCACATAAGCATATTTACTTTTAATTTACATAAGCATATTTACTTTTAATTTTAATACATAAGCATATTATTATTAAATAATATTTTTTATATTTTTTAAAATTTTAATGAATATTATATAAACTTAACAACCACATCAATACAGTGATAATCTGTAGAACTAATATTTTGATATAATAATTGAAAAATGTTTTGGACTAAGTTAAAAAGAATTTAAAACTATTTTTAAAGTCCAAACAACTTGAAACTATATTTAGGGGATGTTTTAAGAGGTTTTTACATGTTTTCAAAGCCAATTTAAACAAAACCATCCAGGTGTTTCGAAACACCCCTAGGTGTTTCGATACAGGGTCTTACAGTGTCAAAATGTTTCAAACTGAGTTTCGAAACAGTTTTTTTCTGGATGAGAATTTTGCCTAGCGTTTCGATACGCCTACATGGCATCAACCGCAACGGTCATAAACCCCCAACGACTATTTTCCAACTAACATTTAAATGTAGATCGTTTCGATACGGGCGTTTCGATACGGCCAACAACGTTTCGATACGGGTGCTGCATCAGACTGCAACAACTCTTTCTACTTGAAGAGCGTTTCGAAACGGGTTCGAGCGTTTCGAAACGGAGAGCTGTAGAACTGCATTTATGGTAAGAAATTAAGTCACCAACGGCTCCAATTCAACCCCAACGGCTAGTAACAGCTACAAACTCATTAAGAAGTATAAAAGTGACCTCAAAGTATCTAATAATGGTTAATGCTTCAATTGTCAAACAACAAATGATCAATAAATTGTCTTAGTGCTAAATTGTCATTTTTTTGTATAGACAAACACTAGTGAGCCAAAATTGTTAGATTTACTCAAGTGTTTTAGGTTTTGGGTGAGAGCTAAATTGTGCAAACAAATGCCTATTAGAGGGATTTGAGTTTTCTTATCTTTTATCTTTGTAAATAGGGTTTGATCAAGGCTAGGTAGAAAGCTTGATCGGTGTATAAGGGTTTCCTTCTAAGCCTAGAAAAGAGGATGAATCAATAGTGGATTGATTGGAAATCCTTAGTGGGAAGCTAAGGTAGTGGATGTAGACCTTGGTTAGAAGGTTGAACCACTATAAATCATTGTGTCATTAATCTTATTAGCTTCCACACCACTTGCACCCAAAATTCCACTTCTCCACCACTTGACGAGCAAGAACGGTTGAAGGAATCGAGCACCATACAACCCAACAATTGGTATCAGAGCTTAGCTCAATTGAAGAGGATTAATATCCTATTGAGAAGATCCGGCAAGCTCGATCATCATTTCACTCAACTGACTCAATGGCACAATCAATCGACAAACCGCCCTTCTTTGACGGAACTCACTATGCCTATTGGAAGACAAAGATGAAGTTCTTCATAAAGTCAAGAGACTACAAGCTATGGGACATAGTAGAAGACGGTTCGTTCGTGCCTCAACGAAGCAAATCGGAATGGAGTGCCAAAGATTGCAAGAAGATGAAGCTTAATTGCAAAGCCTTGTACATCCTATTTTATGCTTTTGGCCCAACAATCTATGAGAAGATGTCTTCTTGTGAGAGTGCCAAGGAGGTATGGGACAAACTTGAAGTCACAAACAAAGGAACCGATGAAGTAAAGAAGACCAATATCGGCCTCCTCAACCTAGCGTACGAGAACTTCAAGATGGATCCGGAAGAGAACATCGAGAAGATGTTTGAGAGGTTTTCCACTATCACCAATGGTCTCCAAGGCTATGGAGAAGCCATCCCGGAAGAGAAGCTTGTCCAAAATCTCATCTACTCACTTCCCGAGTCATGTGACTCAAAGAGGACCTCCATCATCGAAGCTAAGAATTTGAAGATCTTGAAGCTTGATGAACTCATAAGGTCACTTCTCACTCATCAAATAATGAAAAAAAACAAAGAAGATGGGAAGAAGAGGGAAGAAATTAGAGCTATGAGGGAGAAGAAGCTAAAATGGCTTAGCATCAACACAAATGCCATTGCTCTCAAATCCTCTACATGTCATCATGTTGATTCAAGTGAAGAGGGGGATGAAGAAGAAGAGATAGTTCATCTCTTCAAGAAGTGTTCCCTGTTTATGAAGAAAGCCTTGAGAGAGCTTGAACGAGAATCCATGAAAAAGAAGAGGGCAAGCACTTCAAGCCATAAGAAGAAGGCATATGTGGCTACTTGGAGTGATGAGGACTCCACCGACGATGAACAAGCCAACCTTTGCTTTATGGTCATCGAAGAAGATTCAATGGTAACTTCTAATTCATCTACTTCATGTTCTTACACTTTTGATGAATTACAAGATGCCTACGATGATTTGGTTTTAGAGTTTAAAAATCACATTTTGAAAAACAATAAAATGATTTCAAAGTTGAAAATTCAAAATGATTTGATTTCTAAAACCAAACTTGAACTTGAAGCAAAACTCGAAGAGTTTGAACAAAAATGTTTTGATTTACAAAGTTTGCTTCAAAAAGTTCAAGAAGAAAAAGATTTGGTTTCCAAAGAGCTTGAAAAGAAAATAATTTTGGAAAATCAAACTTTTATGTAAGACAATCTAGTGCCCCTAGATTTGTAAATGGTAAATGTTTTAGAAGTGTTTGGGTCCCAAAAGGACTAATCACTTCAACTAAAAATGATGAAATTGAAAAATGGATTCCTAAGGGGACTAAGTTTTTTGCTAGGTGTGATGGAGAGTGATCAACAAGTCAAACTTTGAGGGGGAGCTCCATGCACACAAGGAAGGACACTTGAAGAAGGAAGGCTTCACATCCTCCCTTGAGTTCAAGTGTGGTAAAATCTAGTTGCTTTTGCTTTTATTTGATTTATTTTTCATTTATTTCAACTAGATAATCATATATGTTGAACTAACATTTTTATGATACTTTGAGTAAGGGGGAGCCATTTTAAAACCAAAATTCTTATTTTTGTCATCTTTTCAAACCTCCTAAGTTATTTTGAACTTAATGTCATTTGAAGTCTTTTTGATATAACAAAAAGGGGGAGAAATGATTTGAAAAATTGAATTTTCAAATGAATAAGGGGGAACTTTAATTGATTTCAAATTTTTCATCTCTTATTCACATTTTTAAAATTAAAGGGGGAGAATCTCAAACAAAATTTCAAGTTAGTTTTATTATATCAAAAAGGGGAGATTGTAGAACTAATGTTTGGATATAATAAATGAAAAATGTTTTGGACTAGCTTAAAAAGAATTCAAAACTATTTCTAAAGTCCAAACAACTTGAAACTATATTTAGGGGATGTTTTAAGAGATTTTTACATGTTTTCAAAGCCAATTTAAACAAAATCATCTAGGTGTTTCGAAACACCCCTAGGTGTTTCGATACGGGGTCTTACAGTGTTAAAACATTTCGAAACAAGTTTCGAAACGGTCTTTTTCTGGATGAGAATTTTTCCAAGCGTTTCAATACGGGCTATGTCGTTTCGATACGCCTACGTGGCATCGACCGCAACGGCCATAAACCCCCAATGGCTATTTCCCAACTAACATTTAAATGCAGATTGTTTAGATATGAGGCTAGGTGTTTTGATACGACCATCAGCGTTTCGATACAGGTGCTGCATCAGACTGGAACAACTCTTTCTACTTGAAGAGCGTTTCGAAATGGAGAGCTGCAGAACTGCATTTATGGTGGGAAATTAAGTCTCCAACGGCTCTAATTCAACCCCAACGGCTAGTAACAACTACAAACTCATTAAGGAGTTTAAAAGAGACCTCCAAGCATCTAGTAATGGTTAATGCTTCAATTGTCAAACAACAAATTATCAAGAAATTGTCTTAGTGCTAAATTGTCATTTTCTTTGTATAGACAAACACTAGTGAGCCAAAATTGTTACATTTACTCAAGTGTTTTAGGTTTTGGGTGAGAGCTAAATTGTGCAAACAAATACCTATTAGAGGGATTTGAGTTTGCTTATTTTTTCTCTTTGTAAAGAGGGTTTGATCAAGGCTTTGGGTAGAAAGCTTGATCGGTGTATAAGGGTTTCCTCCTAAGCCTAGAAAAGGGGACGAATCAATAGTGGATTGATTGGAAATCCTTAGTGGGAAGCTAAGGTAGTGGATGTAGACCTTGGTTAGAAGGTTGAACCACTATAAATCATTGTGTCCTTAATCTTTTTAGCTTCCACACCACTTGCACCCAAAGTTCCACTTCTCCACCACTTGGCGAGCAAGAACGGTCGAAGGAATAGAGCACCGTACAACCCAACATAATCAAAGACCAATTAAATTTAAGTTTAATTGAAACAATTTTTAAGTTTAAGAACTTAATTAAGCATATATTTTTACCACTTATTTGTTAAGGCTTAAATATAAAATTAGTATTCAAAGTATCTTATTTTTTCATTTTTTGACCAGAACTTGTACGTTTCTATTAACGAAAATCATAAAATGAGGATATTCTCATGGACCTCATTAAAATCTTCCATAATCTTAATTTGGAGGAAAAGAGCACTCATTGAAATATAAATACAGAGCACAACCAAAGAGATGACAAACAACCAATCAACAAAATCGAACAAAAAAAACCAAACACCTAAGCCTTCAAGCCAACGGCCACCAACCCTGACCACAACTACCCTTGAGTCGAAAAGGCAACCTCTAGCTCACACCCATCGATCACAATCACACCATCAACATGCCACCAACACTCGAGGACATCACCCAACACCACACCCGCAACCAAGACTTATAAGTAAGCATAAAACACCACATCCCGATCTACACCCTCATTCGCCAAAGTATCCGCAAAAACATTGACTTCACGAAACACATGATGAAAGCAAATATTCGACATAGCTGAGCATAATGAATCTATAAAGACAAAATATCCAAAAGCCTTCATGGCCTGCACTGAGAATGCAACACCCATCCAATAGCAATACTCGAGTCTGATTCAAATGTCACACAATGATTCACTCAAATTGATTTTGACACCATCGACAAAGCGAACTCCATGGCTCGCAAACCAGACACATTAGAATCTAACACGCCCAACAGTTTTGAAAAGAAGGCGAGAATTTCCCTTGAATCATTTCGAAGAACACCACAAAATCTCGTAGGACCAGGCTTTCCTTTGGTCAAGCCGTCAACATTAAACTTAAACGTACCAAAAGACGACATTTTCCAACAAATGCCGAGACGAGAGGGCCCAGCAAGGAGAGAACCAACACAATGACTAGGACAATGCCACCAAATGACTTCACACACATTAATATCCTCTTTCAAAGCCTTAACCCAAAAGAATGAACGAAGCTTGATCAAAAAGAAAATCTCCTTAACCATAAATGCTTCTTATTGAAAACCAAATCATTTCTCGCCAACCATAAAGACCAAAGTAACGTGGCAACACAAGAAATCCACCACTTTCTCTGCACCCCAAAAAGGAACATATACAATGATACAAGAAAAAGTTTAATAGTGCTCTCGGCAATTCCAATTTAACTTCCCACTAGCGCAAAAACCAAGCAGACCATAACACAAGAGTAAAGGATATGATCGACATCTTTATCGTGCAAGCCACACCACACACACAACCCATGGTCTGAAGACAAAGGAATCCCAAGATGCCGTAAAAACTTAAATGTAGGCAACATCTTCAGCCAAATAAACCACAAAAATGCTTATATCTTCAACAGTACCAAAACTTTCCAAGCAAAGCATTCACTAGTCACATCACCCTAGGGATGTTAATGGGGCAGATTTTGCAAGGATTCGCCACACTTTGCATTCAATTGGGCATGGATGGTTACAGATTTTGCGGGTTGTGGGGCGGGGATGAAAATAAAAATTAGATTCGCCATGAGTGGCAGGGAATGTGTGAATATGCTTTTGTACCTGCCACATCCCCACCCACCTCACATCATCCCACCCGCCCCAATAGATATTATAATATGTTATTATAAATATTATTAAAATATAACATCAATTTGGATCATAGTCAAATTTAAGGTAATTCATATTGACTTGTCTTGAGATATTTATGAAAAAATCAATATATATATATATATATATATAATTGAGTTTAGGATTGATTAGATCAAATATATAAATATTTTTTAAAATATCAGTTTGAATTAGAGTCAAGTTTAAAAAAATTTATATTGATTTATCTGGTATATTTATGAAAATTAATATATATATATATATATATATAATATTTATGTTTATTGGTTTCTTCTTTACTGTTGTCTGTCGTTAAACCTTCTTTTTAAGGTTTGTTTTCTTCTCCTCAGTCTTCACAATATGTATGCTATTCTTCTATTTTTTTTAATTTTATTTTCTTAATATTGTATCTTGTTTAGATTTTATTGGTATTTGTTCTAATTTTTTAAAGGTTGTTGTTTCATTGTTATTTTCTTTTCTGTTCTTTCTATGTTGTTTATTTGTTACAACAATTGAAATATTATTTTACATGTTATTTGTGTTATTTTTCGGTCCTTTACAATAGACTTTAATATTTTTTTAGTACAAACTTTTGTTTTGTAAAAAAAATTAATTTCTTATATTATTATTTGTTTTAAAATGGTGACATATGTCACACATGTAGTGAGAGTCTGAATAATAAGTATTTCATACTTTTTTCATAACAAATTTGATTTATAGTTACTTAACTAATATTAAATAATATACTATATAAATAGGTCATGGGACAGGTAAAGAGGAGAATAGGAGGATCTCATGACCCACATGGGTGATAGGGTGGCGGTAATTTTAGTATAGCGGGTTGCGGAGCATGAATGATTTTAGATTTTATATTCGTAGCGAGTCGTGGGGCGGGGATGGAGATGAAAATTAGTGAACGCCACCATTGGACATTCTTGATTATTTATACTATCGCTTGTAGTCGTATTGACTATTTTCTTCCATATAATAGACATTGAATTTC
Organism: Hibiscus tridactylites; assembly: GCA_958450335.1. Taxonomy (NCBI): domain Eukaryota; kingdom Viridiplantae; phylum Streptophyta; class Magnoliopsida; order Malvales; family Malvaceae; genus Hibiscus; species Hibiscus tridactylites. Next base: position 26,167,971 of record OY288271.1, on the reverse strand, counting down.
TGTGTGTCATATTAAAACGCTGCCATTGGACATTCTCATCACACTTAGAAATAATTAGCGAATGCCATAATGATGTAGGGTCTTGAGCATATCGCCATGCCCACTCGAAAGCTATGCCAAATTCCGAGCACGAAGATCGGCCACCCTCAAGCCACCAAAGCGCTGATGCCTACAAACAACCTCTTAATTGACCTGACTCATCTTGTGATGCAAATCCACACCATCCCATAAAAATGTTGTTCGATTTTTTTTTCAATAGAGGCGATCACCCCTTTCGGAACTAAGAAAAATTCCCATATAGTAAATAGGCAAAGATGAAATAACCGAGTTTACCAAAGTAACTTGTGCAACAAACGAGAGCAACACCCTCTTCCAACTGGCCAACTTCAAACGGAAACACGCAACCATCGACTCCCACAATGCTTTACTCCTCGAGTTCACCCCTAAAGGCAACCTCAAATACATGAAATGCAACTCACCTAATTGAAATCCTATTGTAGCCACTGCTTGATCAATAACATCAGTTTCTGATCTACCTAATTTAAATATTGGTGGCGACTTCGTGTGTTTTTTATTTACGTAGAGTCCTAATCGCGACACCACCTTTGTCCGCTCTAGGTTTCAGGAGTACAATTTTAAAGAGAGACTGTGCTAACCTCGAGGGCGTACTTTCATTGTAGAGATGACACACAATTGGTCGAATTCTCTTCTAAGACAATGGTTTACAACAACATGATTACTTGTTCCTTTGTTTGATTATTTTCATTATTGTCTTGTCAGTTTTGACGCCCCATCTTGCAGTAATTTTTACCAACATACATTTTAACAAAGTTGTTAAGTTCTCAAAAAAATTTCAACACTTCTAAGCAATTAAGAATTATCAATATCTATTCCAAATTTGACGGTTGCTAAGAATTACAAAGCTAAAAATAGAAGGTTAATGATTGCAAATTTTACTATAGATTTACTCCCATTTTTAATATCGCAATTCTTGTGTTGTAAATAAAAATTTAATTTGTAATTACTTAATGTCATGAGTTCGTTTATTCTTTTGTACATTATATAAGTGTATATTCATATTTTGTTCATTACAAAACTCAATCGGTCATTTTCTTTACAATAATGATAGTACATGAATCATTAGAAAATACACAAATGAAGGTCTCCAGCAGCAAGGGCAACCCAAGAGTCAGGCAGGTTTGACGACAGCATGGGGGAGGCAATCAAAGAAGAGAAGGGACCACGATATTCGTAAACCACGTAAGTAAAAGAATTCACAAGCTCGCACTCATGGAAGCCTTCTCCAGCTGTGAAGAAATAGTTAATACCTATGTGGCTTATAACAACCCTAAAAGGAGGGCAAGGAGAGATACGTTCGCCTTCATCAGATTTCGAAAATATGAGGAGGCAGTTGAAGCAGTTACCAAAGGCAACAACAGGAGGATGGATGGCTCTTCGATTAAAGTGTTTATGGAAAATAATGAAGTATTACGTCCAAAAAGTGAGATGAAGCACCATATTGGGGAGGGTAGGCAAAAGCCAAACTCGACGGTGAAGCTTGACAAGTTCACTGATGGCAGATCATATTTAAAGGTTCTAGTTGGTGAGGACAATCCAAAGACGATGGACTCGGGTGACCAGGTTGGAAGAGGCGATCCCAGCAAATCTGTTCTCAATAGGGCTCAAAGTGGAACATGCGAGAAGGAGCCACATATTGAGCCTTTTCACTTCAACATCGCTCAAAAGGATTTAGAATGGTTGGACAGAGCCTTGATCGGTCGGATAAAGGGAATGTACGATGCTAGCTTTGTGCAAGTTCAAGGTTAGGGTCAGCCCTTGGTCAGGTTTTTATGTCGTTATTCAGTTTGAGGAGGAGGAGCAAGTTCAAATATTCCTAGATTTAAAATAGCACTTGTTAAGATCTTGGTTTGACGACATCGAGTGCATTAACAAGTTTAAGTCCAACAAGAAACTCAAATTATGGATTAGTTTTCATAATGTCCCTTTAATTGCTTGGAATGAAGTTTTTTAGTTCAGTTGCAAGCTCTTGGGGTCAGGTTATCAAGGTTGATGAGGATACAATATTGAGGAATAGATTGGACAGTGCAAGGGTTCTGATTGGTGTTAAGAGCAGATCAGACATTCCTTCTTCCATCTGATGTTATGTCAATGGTGGTTGCTATATTCTGGGAATTTCGACATCAGATTATGAGGATGAAAGTTATTGGATATGCGAAGAGCCACAAACGTTGGAGGGAAACCATGAATTGGTTGAAGCTTTTGGAAGAGTAGCGAAAGCTAGTTTCGAGGAAATTGGTGGTGAAGTTCCCAAAGAGGCTAGTGGAAATTCTCCCAAGGTAGTGGAGTTGTCTCTCGAAAACATGGGGGAAGCTAATAAGATAAAAAGGTTCCATGTTTCTCCTAGCACATGTCCAGGTGCATGCCCTGTGCAAATTGGGCAAAATATTATTCAAAATAGAGTGGGGCCCGTGGATATAAACAAAGATTCCAATTTGAGCAATCATTTTGATGGGTTACATGAAGTTCTCATTAGATGTGCATTGGTTGGGTCGAAATTTGAGTCAGGGGAGGGTTAAATAAATGGGCCCATGGTGGATAGTGAAATGTGCTTATTCGTCATCAAGCCCAGAAATTACAAGTAATCAAAGGGAGTTAATCCATTTTCCCTCAGATCAAACTTAGAGAGCATCAACAAGTGGGCTTCCTTCTCTAATGTTCCAAGGTCTTACTCACCTGGGAAAAGTACTGATCATGTGAGCATGGGAAAGAACGATAGAGGGACACCAATTCAGGATCGCCAGCTAAGATCTCGATCGAGGATAAAAAACAAGTTGAAGAAGAGGCGCTCGTCGTATGGAATTTGAGCAAGACGTTGGAGATCACTTTCAAAGGGGGATGGAGGCAGTAATGAGGAGAGTCAAGGAATTGGAATTGGAAGATAGTTCAATCTGATGTAAGTAAGGTAAGTTGGAGCATATTTGGGTTTAAATTCTGATGAACTTTTCTTTGTTTTCTTGGAATATTAGGGGGTTAGGGAAACCTGAGAAAATCTGAGTAGTGAGGAAAGCCATTTCTCACCACAAGCCAAAAATTGTTTTCTTACAAGATACTAAAAAAGTGGAATTGAAATCATCGGTGCTGCGAAGAATCTAGAATGGGGATGGTATTGGGAACCTATCGTCTTCTTCTGTAGGCTCTACTGGTGGATTGCTTTGTTTATGAGAGGATAGTCATTTTGATCTGCTATCTAGTATCGCGGCCCATAGATATATAGTGTTGATTGGAAAACTGAAATGCACAAATGAAAAATGTGGTCTCTTAAATGTTTATGGTCCGTCGGATAAGGCCGAGAGAGTTGAGTTCATGGCAACACTGCTTCAGATTATGATAGCAAACCCGATTCCATGGTGTGTGGGAGGGGACTTCAATGAAATTCTGCATAAAGAGGAGAAGTGTGGGTTTGGTATTATTTTGACAGGGATTGAATGCTTTAGGAAGTTCGTGTATGATGCGGAACTAGTTGATTTGCCTCTAATGGGAGGCTCTTTTACTTGGAGCAACTGTAGGTAGAATCCTATCATGGTTCGTTTTGATCAGTTCCTATGTAATCAACGTTTTCTCTCATTGGTGCCAGGTGTAGAAAAAAGGTTGTTAGTTAAAATCCATTTCAAATCACAATGGTATTTTGCTCATCAACAATCAATTGGAATGTGGGCTGATATCATTCAAGTTTTTTTAGCTATATGCTAGAGGAAGAAGGCTTTTGTAAGTTGATGGAAGAATTTTTCATGGAGTACAAAGTTGGGAAGAGGAAGATCGGTGTGTTGAACCTCATGAAGCAAACAAAACAGAGGATCAAAACTTGGTCAGCCGACCATGGTGTGGGCAATGGTTCAATAATACCTAGGCTGGAAAATCAAATCCACATAAAGGAAATGACAAGGCAAGGTGGATCTTCCTCGGAGGAATCTTACAATCGTATTGCTTCACTCAAAGCTAATCTATGTAAAGAGTTGAGAAATGAAGAAAGAGCATGGTATCAAAAGTCGCGTTCAAAATGGTTGGTATAGGGTGATAGGAACACACGTTTCTTTTATATGATGGCCTCGGAAAGAATGAGAGCGAATTCGATAAGGTGCATCAGTTTCAATGGAATCCCTTCTACTGACCCGAAAGTCATCAAAAAGGGGGTGGAAAATTTCTTCAATGAAGCTTATAACTCCAAGCGCACTTTGGGTATTGAACACATCAAGTTCCCTTTTGGTAAAATCATTGTTGCTCAAAATAATGTGTTGGAAAGAATGTTTTCTAAGGAGGAAGTTTGGGAAGCGATTAGTTGAATGAACGGAAATAAAGTGCCGGGTCCAGACGGCTTCAATATAGAGTTCTATAAGCGATTTTGGCCGCAGTTGCAAGACTCAATGATCAAGTTCTTCAAGGATTTTTACAATGGGAAGAAATTGGAGGAGGGCGTCAATCACTCCTTCATTACCCTAATAGCTAAGAAACATAATCCAGCTTCATTAGAAGACCATCGACCGGTTAGCCTCGTGGGTAGCATCTATAAGATCTTGTCCAAAGTTTTAGCTAGTAGGTTGCGCGAATGTTTAGAATTTGTTATTAGCTTAAACTAGTTTGTGTTTATCCCGGGAAGGTAGATTTTGGATTGCTCATTTATAGCAAATGAATTGATCGACGACATATTGAGAAGAGGTGGGAAAGGTGTGGTATTTAAAGTTGATTTTAAGTGTGCTTATGACTGTGTTGATTGGTCTTTTTTGTTAAGAATTATGCAAGAAATGAACTTTGATGAGAAGTGGTGTTGATGGATTTGGAGCTGCTTATCCACTACTTCTATTTCCGTTCTAGTTAATGGCTCACCTTTAGATAGATTCGCTATTGCACGAGGCCTCGGGCAAGGCTGTTCTTTATCTCCTATGTTATTCAATATCGTGGGGGAATGTTTGAGTCAGCTATTGTACAAAGCTATTGGACTGGCATTGTTTAAAGGGTTATCGGTTGGTAGAGGTGAAAATACAGTCACTATCTCACACCTTCAATTCGTCAATGATTTGTTAATCTTCTGCGAAGCTTCTCAAGAACAAATCAGGAATGTCAAAAGAGTGTTAGGAATTTTTGAATTGATGTCTGGTCTACAACTAAATCTGAAAAAAAGTATGATATTCGGGCTAAATGTCTCTTGTGATGATACTGCTGAATGGGCAAGGTGTATAGGGTGTCATGTTGAGAGTCTCTCATCCGAATATCTAGGGTTACCCTTAGGTCCAATAAGGAATTCTTATGTCATTTGGCAGCCTGTGGTGGAAAAGGTAAATAGGAGGCTAGCAAGTTGGAAGGGCAGTGAACTATCCTTAGCGGGATGGGCGACTTTGATTAAATCGGTGTTGTCATTACTTCCAGCACACTTCATCTATATTCTTAAAATGTCGAGGGGAGTATATAGTAAATTGAATCAAATCATGGCTAAATTCTTGTGGGGAGGGGACAGAGATTCAAGGAAGATTCATTGGGTTAAGTGGTCTGACTTATGCTTGCCTCGGTATGCAGGTGGTTTAGGCATCAGGGATATTGGTTTTCAGAACATGGCTATGCTTAGCAAATGGGTGTTCCGTTTCGCCAACTAGAAGAATAGCTTATGGAAGAAAGTGATTAGATTCAAGTATAGCTATGATAGCACAACAATCCTGCCCGAGGAGAGATCGTCGAACATAATATCATGGCAGTGGAGAGGGATTTTGGAAGCGGCTTTCTCCAGTGACTGGTTTGGGCAATGTTTTAAAAAGAGTATTAGCTTTCTCGTGGGTAATGGTTGGCATATTAGTTTTTGGAATGATCTGTGGCTTTGCAATGAAGCCCTTAAATCAAAGTTCCCTCGAATTTACTCCGTTACGTGCAATAAGGATGGTAGGGTGGCTAATTTTGGTGAAAAGAATGATTTGGGGTGGGTCTGGTCCATTCCGATTCGTAGGCAGCTTTTCGATTGGGAGTTGGAGCAGTGGAACCAGCTATGGTCGTACCTTCTTGCCTTCAATTCAGGGGCCTTGAGCAGAGACGTCTTAAGCTGAAAATGGTCGATTGATGGTATGTATTCTTCCAAGGCTATTCATAAGGCATACCATAGCCATTCAAAGGCAGATTTTGCTTGGGAGAAGTTAGTTTGGACAGGTTGGGCGCCTCCAAAAGTGGAAACTTTTGTATAGAGATTATTACGTAATAGTATTCCAGTCAGAAGTGAGCTTCTTAGAAGAGGCATTCTCCCAATCGTATAATTGTGTTGTCCCTTATGTGGTAAAGAGCTGGAAATTGTATCGCATCTTTTTTTTCTCATGCGGGGTCGCGTGAAAGATTTGGACTAGATTCATGTCAGTTTGGGGTATCTCAACGGCTTTTTAGGAGGATCCAATGTCTTTCTTCGTGTCATGGAATGAGGTTAGCACATTTGTCCTTTTTTCTTATATTTGGAAATTGATTCAATTTGTGGTAATGTGGACGATATGGTTAGTATGGAACAACATAATATTTAGACAAGGCTCGGTGGATCTGCTTTACATTTTCTTCTTATCGAAATATCGACTTGCAGCATGGTTTAAAGCTAAGGAGAAGGAGATTAAAATTACATTGGAAGCAATTGTTAGAGATCCGTCGATTGTTGATGCTCTTCGGAGGCATGGTCTCTGTGTAGAAACGTTGAAATGGAAGTCACCGCCTATAGGCTTTTGCAAGCTAAACGTAGATGGGGCAGTTTCAGAATCGAATCGAGTTGGGGGATTGGTGGAATTCTTCGCAACAGTGATGGAGTTGTTCTTGCGAGTTTTTTGGAAACGGTTGGGATGGGGCCTCCCATTCTTGTGGAACTATCGGCTATGCGTAGGGGCATGGAGTTGTTTCTTAAGTCCCATTATCACAAGTCTTTACGACTAATTGTTGAAAGTGATTGCAAGTTGGCAATTGAGTGGATTATTAATCCCAGCAGCTGTCCTGCGTGTTTTGCTAGTGTGGTAGGAGAGATAGCAGGTATAATGATGAGTGAAAGCATTGTTGTAAGACATATCTCAAGGGACCGTAACGTAGAAGCATATTCCTTGGCCAAATGTGGGATTGGGTAAAGTTGGTTTTAATTGTTTCTTGGATGTATCGTTTCGTTTTCTTGGTTATCAGAATGTCTGTAACTGTGTAATTTGATTGATAAAACAATGGATATTATTTTCCTCCTATTTAAGTTTAGAGAGAGTTTTTAACGAGGTTCAATTCTTATAAAAATGATAGTACATGAGTTAATTGATTATAAAAAACAAAGTAAAAATTAGATTATAGTAAAAAAAAATTGATATTAAGCCTTCAGTTATCTATAACATGGAGATAAATTTTAGTTAAGTTGAAAGAATTTTGTAATTGACCATGGTTTCTGTCCAGACTAATATTAGCTCCAAAATGTGATGACAATGTAGAGAATCTGTACCATGTTACTATGATCAGAACCAATATTTGTTGATTAGTAATCATTTCCCTATAATATATTGATTAATAAATTCAACAAGTGTTTTAGTGAAAAAAGCGGATGATGTTCATCTTAAGAGACATATGTTTAAATCATTTTGTCCACAAGGTGTATACGCATTGTTAAAAGATTAAAAATGTGTATGAACATATACTACATTGTAATCAACTTTAAACTATTCCAAAAAAATTATTGATTAATATTTCTAGAATGTATAATAATACAAATTTACCAAATTCATCAACTGCATATAGTTTCCCACAATATTGAGATTTGAGACCCGACTGACCGTTACCAAATTATTATAACTAATTCTTGAATTTAAAGTTAAATTAAGACATTATAATATTTAAAAGGTCTCGAATTTGAATATGTTTAAGTGTATTTTTGTCTAATATAAAAATTAAAAAGATTATAAGATGATTTAGGCCTTTATAATTTGCAGTTTAAAAAATAAAGCATTTTTTATTTCACGAAGAAGTTAAAAAAATAATACAGTGAGATCCAATAATTAGTCGATTACCAAATGATCAAAGATGTTTATGTTATTTTATTTTGTATGGGACCGAATCTCAATATTTACATTGAAAATGTAATATTTTTCATTTAATAAAAAATAACACGGTTGAAAATAAAAAAAGTAAATAAATAAGATACATGATAGATATTTCCATTTAAATCTTATTTATGAAATTAAAATATTTTAATGTTTGTGTATGAAATTAGGGATGTTCAAGGGTCGGGTTGGGTCAGATGTTGGGCAGATCCGCATCCGACCTGAAAATTTAACACTTTCATCAAAACCCGACCCGACCCGACATTTTATGATTTTTCACCTGACCCCAACCGAACCTGAATTATAGAGTAAAAACTAGAATCCAACGTGACCCGACCCGACATAAATAAAAATGATCATTTTCATTATTATTCGATAAAATAGAGAGCTAATTGAAAAAATACAAATAAATATGGAGCATTATAATAATTATTTCATGTTTAACAGACAAAATACGGAGATAATTGATATATATATATATATATATAAAAGAGGGACATTATAAAAATTATACCTAAATATTTAGAATAAAATTAAACTATTATTTTTGGTTCGGGTCGTGTAGAGTATTTTTTACCTTAACCTAAACCCGACCTTATCCTTAAAAAATCAGACCCAAACCCGACTCGAATCCGAAATTTTATTTAAAAACCCGACCCTTTGACAAATAAGTACATCAAGTATACTTATTTTTTATTAAATGAAGTGGTATTACATTTCCAATATAAATATCGATAAATCATCGAGTCGAAACTCATCAGTATAGGTCAAATGGTCATCCTTATATGGAATAATAATTCAAACCGAAAAGAAAGATAAGCAAAATGAAACGTCACCATTAATGTTGAAGTGTTAAACTACAAATTCATACTTAAATTTAAGCTTACCACAAATAAGTACATCAAGTATACTTATTTTTTTATTTAGGTAACTAAAATAATTTTTTGTCAAAATAAGTACCTAAAGTATATTTTTTTTATCAAATTAAGTATCTAAACTATATTTTTTTATCAAAATAGGCACCTAAAGTATTTTTAGTCAAATTAGGTACCTAAAGTACATACATTTTTTTTTCAAAATAGGTACCAAATGTAATTTTTTAATTAATGTCACATGACAACTTTTAGGAACTTAGATGAAATACTTTATGTACCGTACCTATTTTGACCAAAAAAATATACTTTAAATATTTATTTTGATTAAAAAATACTTGAAGTACCTAAATGAAAAGGTTTGTACACTTTAGATACTTATATATAAGCCTAATAATAGTAGCATATCCAATATTCGAGAGAAAAGGATAGATAGTTAAGCTTTAATGGTAAAGATGAAACTTGGCATTTGATGAATGCAACAGTCGAGATTTGTGTCCCAAGGAAAATGAAAAGGGAACTTTCTGCTTCCACTTATGGGAAAATTCACTATAATTGTTTCACTGAAGCCAGATTAATTTGTTTATAGCATTGAAATGACGTGGGTGGTTTTATGACTTATGGAGCACTCACTGAGTCATCTATGGTGGAGTCCCCTTTATGCTTCTCTTCCAAAAGAATATTTCTAAAAACGGTAGGATTTTCTATAAAAAATGTGCATCTGTAAATTTTGGGAAAGGTTCTATAAAAAGAAGAGCATTTAACAATTTTATAGGATCAATCAATGGAGAGAAAAAGTTGAGTTTGCAGCACAAGTTGCAGAATAAAGAAAACTTGCCAAGATTGTGTATGTTTTGAATAAAAATCATGTTAAATGTTATAATTAAGATGGGAAAAGAAGGAAAAACAGCCAATGAAGAACCAATTCCAGGGTCCCTCAACTGAGAAATAATCATGTAACTAAAACAATATGATATTGAATAGCAGAAAAAGGAGTTGCCACTCATTTCTTCCTTTATTATACTACTATTATCCGATAACTCTAACCTTAAATTCTAAATCATAAACACTAAACCTTGAATTTTAACTACCTAAAATTTCTTAACCTTGACGGTAAGTCTTAAACCTAATTTTTCAGTTAATGTAGGGTCATAAATCGAGACGTCAAAAAAGAGCAGAAGATTTTTATTCCTTCTCTACCTCTACATGGGAGACATCTAAGGAACTTGTATACACTCTTTCAGAAGAGTTTCAAGCACTATAAAAAGGGTTTATCTTCTTACTTGGAATACATCCTTCAACATAATCATATACAACAATCCTTGTTTCGATGTCATCAAGGATGGGAGGGCCTCTCGTTGTGGGGAGAGTTATAGGAGATGTTCTTGATCCTTTCATTCCTAGCATCAAAATGTCAGTCACTTTCAACAACATGCAAGTCTTTAATGGACATGAGTTTTATCCTTCCTTTGTTGCCACCAAACCTAGGGTTGAGATTCAAGGTGCTGATTTGAGAACTTTCTTCACTCTGGTAACTTCTTCTTCTTCTTCTTCTTCTTCATAAACTCCTTGTTTATTCTCCTCTTTCTGTATTTTTTTTTTTGGTGAGTAAGCCTTGGGTTTATACTGTTCATCTTCAAACCTGTAACGGTGGTGTGTATTTTGTTTCAGGTCATGACCGACCCAGATGTCCCTGGACCTAGTGATCCTTATTTAAGGGAGCACCTTCATTGGTACTGATATTCTACAGCTCTTAACAATAATTACATACATACATGATACATGCATGCATACATACATATATATATATCCTAGTGTTGAAAAGCAAAGCTTCCATATCTTAAAATAATAAACTTAGTCATTTCATGTCTTTAAACTTATTGTAGTAATCAAGTCTGCATGTATTAGTTTTTAGAAAAGCAACAAACAGATCAAAAGAGCTGACAGTTTCATTTGTTTGGACCATTTAACAGGATTGTGACAGACATTCCAGGCACAACAGATGCCACATTTGGTAGGTTTGTCCGTGTAATTAAGTACCTCTTGGACTATTTAAGAAAGACACTATAAGACAAAAAAAACAGTGATGTGATCTCTTTTGTTTTTGGTCTTTGGGGCATTTTATCAAACAGGAAGGGAAGTAGTGAGCTATGAGATCCCAAGGCCAGATATAGGAATCCACAGGTTTGTGTTCGTTCTTTTCAAGCAGAAGCGTCGACAGTTAATCAGGTCGCCTTCTTCAAGAGATAATTTCAGCACCCGAGACTTTGCTTCTGAGAACGATCTTGGCCTACCGGTTGCCGCTGTTTATTTCAATGCACGAAGAGAAACTGCTGCAAGAAGACGCTAATGAAACCTTCGGAACTCAACAAAAATGCTCCGTTTTAATTGAACAAGAAGAAGAAAAACTGGGTTTTAGTGCAAATTGTGTGGTTGTTCTAAAAATGTAGGCATGCAGTACCACTATAAATAACTTGCTGCTTGAAACACAACCATGGGTTCCTAAAGTGTTGAAACTTAGTTATAAGGAATCTCGTGATATTTGTAACACCTCATATCCGGTATAAAAGTTTTAGCCAAATCCGAGATGTCATTCAATAAAAATATAAAGTTTACAAATCTTTTCAGACAACTTATGACATTCAGAAATACTAAAGAAAAATATGTTAAAGTTTACAAATCCAAGATGTCATTCAATAGGGTAAATTATATTGTTCATCACTCAACATTCTTCTCATTTTTATTTTGATCTTAAAGTTTAAAAATTTTCAATTTAATCACTCAATTTTCAAATTGCTCCTATTTTTGTCACTCTAAGATGATATAGCTTATTTTTTTAATATTTTCCTAAGACATGACATATTTTATTAATATTTTAATGTCATGACAAATTTAAAATAAAAAAATTAAACTCTAACCTATAAACTATAATCCTCAATCTACAAACCTCAAACCCTCATCTTCAACCTCATCAGTGTCGTTTGCCCTCCGCCTATCTGTCCCGTTTAAGTATAAAATGATATATAAAGCTTATGGTGATCTGTAGGTGAAAAAAAGTAAAAAAAAAACATACATGTACATAAGATCATGCTTAATACATTTAATAAACTAAAGAACAAATAAAGCATGATAGATGTAGACCTTGGGCAGAATATTATGTCAGAATGCATATGCATGCTAGTAAGCCCCTAATTTTTCATTCGTCCGCTAATCTCTACAAGCAGAGTTCCTCGAAACTCAAAAACACCTTATTTCTCCAACAGACAACATATGTAAGCGTATTACTGTAACATCAAGAACACATAATTATTGAAACAGATAAATGGCAACGAGACAAAAAAAAAGTGACTACTAATATGGAACCAAAGTTGAAACGCCCCATATTTGATTCAGTCGTAAACTGGATCCAAGATGTTACAAACATTCAGTAGAATAATTGCACATGTAATCGAATTTAAGTTAATCTTTTTCTTTGTTACTCAAAGATATCAAGACTAAGTTGCAAACAATTTCAGTTAACATTTTTATATTTCTTTAGTGAGTACTTTAACTTCATAAAATCAAACAAACATCCAAACATTTCATCAATCTTATGATAATTTATTCTTCCATTTCATAATTGGAGTTCTTATGATTTATCAAAATACCAAATCTTTCCTTATTCAGTTACTAAATCTAGAATTATTTCTGTCATACAAGGACTCTACATGTAATCATTAGTCAATGCATTCAAGATACAAAGTCGACAGACTAACTATAAAAATGAAGCAAGTACGGGGACCATAATGCACATTTATGCAATCAAGAAGCTCATCAAAGTCAATTTGTCGATTAAAACAATTATTACCACATGTTAGAAGGGTTTTAATGCCATACATATCATACCTATGTACTGCTATGCATTTAACAATGGCATAATGTCAACAACGTGAATCCAACGTTTGATTGGATAGTCGCTTTAACCCTATTTTTTTGAAGCATTTAATATTTTATTTTCGGTCAAAATAACTCTTTCGTGGATGAAAAGTGTTAGTCAACTAACTATAAACAAATTGAAGAACAACACGTCAACATAAAAAGTTATATTTTATATAATTGTATAAAATTATTTTTTGATGGATGCGTCATTTTGTAAAGTCGGTACATTTGTCTATATGACATTGTTATGTCAATGTGCACTTTTCAAGTCATTTACATTTAGTTTCCTAACAATTTTCATTCACGGATAGGTCATTTTGATATAAAATAAAATATTAAAAAAAGAATAAGGACCAAAGTGAATATCCAGTCAAACATTAGGGATATTTTTCGGTATTATGCTTCTAGTAATACTAGTTTTATTAATGGTCTAAAGGTGATTACAAGGTAGTATTTGTTCATACATATTCATAACCTTTTGACAATGCACATACACCTTGTAGACAAAGCGATTTGAACTCGTGTCTTCTCAAATGAACATCATCCGTTTTTTTACCGAAACACTTGTTAAGTACATGATACTAAACATTTGACTATACCGTCTAATTGTCTAATTGGTGCATAGGTTATTGCTTACAAATTTATTACAAATATAATTTTTAACAATACATTTATAGATTAAAACATTACAAATCACACTTACAAGACAAATACAAATATGAGAAACAACTTATTACAGTCTCAATCACATTATAACCAAGAAATTTAGCACAAAACAATCTCATTTAAGCAAATTCATGACAGAAAATTTTCAACATTTTATACCACTGATTTTCCAATTTAAAAGTTCTTCAAAATGCATACAATATATATTGATGCGCAATTTATCTTATTAACTACAATTTTCCTATCACAAAGAACAACCTAAGACATTCAAACACATAAAAAAACCGATAAGATTCCCGACCGTTGGTTACCACTCATTCGACACTCCAATTTGCAGCTAAATGTATAACAGATTAGACAGGATGCTAGCCGTAAATTTTGTTAGAAAAGCCTCATCCAAGAATTAAAATAAACAGTAAAATAAAATATTGATAGTACTAATGAATTGAACCTAACAAAATTGGAACGAAACAGTAAAATAAAAACGAATTTAAATTATTAAAAAAAATCGACTAACATAATAAATTCAAAAATCAGAAAAATACGTGTAAGTAGATTGAACTTTAATTAAGAATAAACATTAAGACTTGTTTACACAATTTCCTCAAAACAAATTCGTTTGTTCTTATAGTGCTTGAGAAACATTAAAGCTTATTTCACATGATACAACCACGGACTGAGCACATCAGTACCACCTTTGTGGTGACCAGCAAAGCGTAACCCATTTTCTTTTATCATTTATAAAATATTGTTTCGAAAACATGTAGGGAAAATTTTGAAAAGAAGAGAATTTTTTTCCGTGTAGGTTTACACGGTTTAAATAGAATTTCACACGGTAAAATCTTTGGAAAGTTAATATTCGGGAATTAAAGAGCCACTAATATCACAGTCTAGTGTATATTTGCATGTGAATTAAAATAACATTACCAAAAAATTAATATTAGAATTAAACGGGCCATTAATACAATATATGATCTTATATATGTCCTTTTAATTAAGGAAAATACTTTGATGCACAAGCTGTGTAAACTTTAGTTTACACAAGCCCTTTAATTTTAGGGTTTAGGGTTTAGGATTTTATGTTAGGGTTTAGGGGTTTAGTATGTAGGGTATATAATTTAAGGTTTATGGTTAGAATTTAGAGTTTAGAGTTTAGGACTTAGGGTTTAGGGTTTAGGTTGCTAGGGTTTGTGATTTAGATTTTAAATTTTATAAAAGGATTGTGTAAAAAAAATTTACACAGCTTGTGCATCAAAATAAAACCCTTTAATTAAACGGGACATTAATTTCAATTCAATAAATCTATTTTCAATATAAATATCATTAACTGAGCCAATATAAATAGAACAAAAATTTATTTAACATAATTTGTATATATAATTTTCAATTAAAAATTGAGTAACAATTTAAAATAATATGATTACATGTTAACGAACAAAAATAAGTGTAAATAAGTTATCAATACTTATTTACAACGGTGTAAATAAAATAACTTATTTACAATGATGTAAATAAGTATCAATGTATTTAAAATTTATGTTTATTAACTGTTATTTATAAGGATATATTTTATTGAATATTAGTTTCATTAGCTGATTATTTGCTTATTTTGGATGTCATAAAAACTATCACTTATTCAATAATTTAAACGAATAAAAATTTTATGCCCCTTTTCGGTGCCCCTACTTATGCCCTAACACTAAAAATACTATAAAATTAAATTCCAAGCCATGAACCTAAATTTTAAATCCTAAACCCTATACCCTAAAAATACACCCTGCCATAAATTCCCTAAACCCTAAAAATACACCCTAACCACATATCATAAACTCTAAACCTAAAACCTAATTTTAAGCATGAAGTATAAGTAGGGGCACCGAACAAGGGCGTATGATTTTCATCCAACTTAAACTTTGTTTTTACTTGTCAAAATTTCTAGATCATGTGGTTAAAGCTCTCAGTTGACACCTCTATTCTCCTAAGTTGTGGGTTCAAGACTTAGTAGGAACAAAATTCCCCTTCCAAAACTTTGTTTTACTTAATCTAATTTTATTCAAAGCTTATATTTATGAGTATGTCTTAAAAAAAATTGAACATATTTTGAGTGTGCAGCTTTTTATACATATCACACTTTTCAACAAACCAATCACCTCAATGTAGTAACAAATCTTTTATCCATCTTTTCATACACAACACTTCTCTTTAGGGCTGTAAATGAACCAAACGTTCATCGAACCGTTTGTGAATCGTTCGGCGAGAAGTTCGTTTATTTATTAAACGAACAAGCATGAACAAGATTTTATATTCGTTTAATTAAATGAATGAAATTGAACAAAGGGCTCGTTCGTTCTTTTATGTTCGTGAACGTTCGCTAGTTCGTTCATTTATGTTCGTTCGTTTAAATTTATTCACATATATCCATTTATATTTATTATGTCTCATAAGATAAGTATTATATCTTAAACAAATTAAATTTATTTATATATGTTCGTTTAAATTTATTCACATATGTCATTTTATGTTCGTTCGTTTGTGTTAGTTTACGTTCGTTTATCATTTTAATGAACGAACACAAACAAGCTACATTCCTTAACAAACGAACACGAACAAGAAATTATGTTCGTTTAGTTGTTCGTGTTCGTTCATTTGTTCGATTAAAATTAAACAAACGAACATGAACATACCCTCGTTCGTGTTCGTTTGTTTCGTTTATAGGCCTACTTCTCTTTCACATCTAATGTACCAAACAAGACGTTAGAGCACATTGTCCATAACTTGTTTTGTCAAATTATCAATAGTGATCGTAAATATAATAAATATTTCTTAGATTAATGAGTTGAAATTCAAATATAAAATCAAAAATATATTATTTTAATATTTTTTATAAAAATATCATTAACAAAATAAATGAGTTTGTTCATAAATATAAACAAACCGAACACACATTTGTTCGTGTTCGTTCGTTTATTAAATGAACATAAAAAATTGTTCATACTCGTTTATTTAACTTAATAAACGGACATTATACGAATAGTTCATCGAATGTTATGTTCATTTACTCCTCTATAAAAATGAGAGGATAAAAATTACGGTAACTTTCAAGTTTGGTTTTAAGAACAATGGAACCAAAACCTTTTAATTTAAGAACCATAAAGTTTAAACAAAATAATAAAAAAAATAACTTTTAAAATTTTATTTTTCCACCCCTAGATTCGTAACCCCCCCCCCCCCCCCACACACACACACACACATATATATATATATATATGTGTGATATTATACATAATATTTTAACTGTCACGCCACTCTCTTAACGACATTTAACAGAAAAATAACTATTTCACAATGAAATTACAAGTTAATAATTAAATCATAAATTTAATACATATTTTATAATAAAATTATAAATATTATGAGATAATTCAATCACCTTTTAAAATTCTACCCGCAAAATATATGTTACAGTCAAATGATGGTTTTTTCTTCAAAAATGGGCAATAAAATATGCTTAATTCATAGAGATTATAACAAATAATCATTCGCAGTTTAGAGGTTTTAGTACAACAAATAAGAAGAGGTCAAAATAAGGAGTATAGAGTATTACAGTTTAATTTAAAGTTAAAAAATGTGAAAACTGAAATATAAGAAAACAAGCAATTTAAAAATGTTATAATACAATTTAAAATGTTATATTTTTCAATAACGTTTTAAATTGATGGTTTTTTGACAAGTTTTAAAATTTGGTTTGTGATTTTATGATACATTTTGAAATTTGTCGTGAAAATACGAAGTTTAAAATGTTATAAAAAAAGTACAACATTTCAGCTGTGTGGTCATTTTTTGACCTTATATTAAAGTGTCACACCCTAGGAAAAATTTTAAAAAACGACCGCTTAAAAACAAGTTTAAAAAAGACGTGTAGCGAAATTCTTACAAAAATTGTATAGAATTTTGTACAATATACTGAAATTCTTACAAAATCGTAAAAAAATCGGTATGTAAATAAATTCTTACCACTTTTGTAAGAATTTGTACATGTACAAAATCCTTACAAAAATCGTGAAACTTAAGGTATGTATAAAAATACTTACAATTTTTATAAAAATTTCGGTATGTACATAAAAGTAATAAGCAATTACGTAAATACCGAATTTCTTATTATTTTTATAACAATTTCGATATATGTATATAAATTCTTACGATTTTTTTAAGAATTTTTGTACATAACTTTTTTTTAGCTTTTTTAACCTTTCTAGAACTCACCTGATCGAAACTTTACCAAAAGAGCCCTAACATATGGACATGATCCATGAAGACATTCCAGAAATGAATGTCCTTTTAAGGGATTTTGGTAAAAAAAAAGGAAAACCCATTAAAAAGGGTTTCATGTCAGAATCATTCTTCTAAATACTCTGTCTTGTAGTGACAAAACCTTTCTTATATCTCATCGGTTTCCTTGCTGTTCTCTTGGGAGACACATTTGGGTGTTAGGTTTCGTTTAAAGAGAGGCACAAAATGGCAGCAGGAGTTAACAGGAAAATATCAGCCGCTTCAGCACGAGCTCACACTAGAAGAGCCAAGCAAAACGCTTCTTTCAAGCTTCCTTCAGGTGCCTCATCTTTTTATTTCATGTAATTTGGGTTATTCGGCACTCTTCTTTTATCCAGAATACTTTACTTTTGTTCTTTGCTTTCTAAGAAAGTTTAAATTTTTGGATCTTTGGATTTTCATTTCCTGCAGATTCTAACATATTGACTCATATAAGAATTGTGATTTTTTGGGACATTTTTCTCTCTTTGTTTCTATTAAGATTGTATTACACTGCTCAAGTCTTGAACTTCTACTTGATGTAAATCTGAGTTCATTTTTCTTTTGGATATAGAGGAGCGAGTTCGATTAAAATGATAATAAAACACATGAAATGGTTACACATTAAGTATTAACCTAATTCTAATTAGTAACTAAATTACATTTTATTGTAATTTTAATAGTACAAGATTGCTCGATAATTAAGTTTATTTAATAACTAAATATTTATATCTAGAAAAGAGGGATTTTAAAATAAGTTTTCTCGGTCATCAAGTTTTTGGCTCAATAAATGAATTCTAGATTTTTTTGTTCAAAAAGTCTAAATCTTAACTTTTAAAATTATGATTTATGATTTTTTTTTGGAGAGATGTAATTCTTTTGGTTTTTACAACTATTGCAACTATGTTTTGGAAATAATTTTTGTATATAATCGGGTTACATGATATATGAAATTGTATGTATTTGTGAAATTTGTTGAAATAAGATTTCTTGGTGACCAAATATTTGATTGTATAAAGATAGAGCATATTAACTTTTATAATTACAAGAATTATTTTAGAGATGTAATTATTCTTCTCATCTCTGCAACTACTGTGACTATGTATTTTAAAAAGAATTATATAATAAGGTTTTGAGATATATACCGAGTTACGAAATACATACAATTTAGTGTATTTGTGGTATGTACGTGACAATAAATTATTATTTCAGTCATCCGTAAAAATAGACAAGACCAAACTACATTAAATCGCATGTCTTATTTTATATTAATCCCTTATTGGTTTCTTTTCCACTTATAAATTACTGACAGATGAGTTTCAATTTTAAGGTCACTGATTAACATACATCATGGGATTCTCTCCATGCGTTGTCTTGTTTCACAGATGATGTATTGTCATTGCTAATTATTTCAAATTCATTTCACCAGTTCTATAGACTGAATTGTGAGTTAAAAACTGCAGGGATTTTCACAAAGATACTATTGGTCTTGTCTGTTGGGATTTTGGCATGGGCTTATCAGGCTATTCAGCCGCCTCTGCCCAAGACATGTGGCTCTCCAGATGGTCCACCTGTTTCCGCATCGAGAATAAAGCTGAAGGATGGAAGGCATTTGGCCTACAAAGAGCACGGTGTTCCACTAGTTGCAGCAAAGTTTAAAATTGTCTATATCCATGGCTTTGATTCTTGTAGACACGGTGCTGTTGTTGCCAATACCTTGTCGCCGGTACTTGGTTGTTTATATTGTTTTGGATTCTCATTTGAGCTTTCAGCTATAACATGTTGAAGTAAGTGTCATTGGACTTGGTTCTTTGTTTCTACCAGGAAATTGTTGAAGCTCTTGGGGTATACATTGTTTCTTTCGACAGGCCCGGTTATGGAGAGAGTGACCCTAACCCAAAACGCACAGTTCAGAGCTTGCCTTTGGATATAGAAGAGCTTGCTGATCAATTAGGATTAGGATCCAAGTTTTATGTAATCGGATTTTCTATGGGGGGGCAGGTTGTTTGGAGCTGCCTCAAGTACATCCCTCACAGGTATTGCTTTTGTTAAAGTGTAAACTACTTGAATGCAGGAGAGAAAGAAATTGCATATCATGTCTGTACTGCTGTTGGTATACTGCCTGTCTTCGTTTCGTATATTTTTTAACGAGGGATATTTGCAACTCTAATAGGTTAGCTGGGGCAACATTGTTAGCTCCAGTGGTTAACTACTGGTGGCCTGGTTTTCCTACAAACTTATCTACAGAAGCATATTACCAACAGTTGCCCCGTGACCAGTGGGCGGTTCGCGTGTCTCACTATGCTCCTTGGCTTACATACTGGTGGAATACTCAAAAATGGTTCCCAATTTCTAGTGCTATCGCTCACAATGCTGATATTTTCTCTAGCGAGGACAAAGAACTCTTGCCAGAGATACTCTCTACTACTAGGAACCACACGGTACGTGTTCCTTTCTGCCTCAAATTTGCTTGCACTTTCTTTTTCTTTATAATCTTCGCAGTTGGTTATCCTCTGCTTCACCTTTTGTTGTTAACTTAGATCTAAAATTTTATTGGATTTTGACTTGTATTTGAGATGTGATTAGTTGTGTTTGAGGATTGTGGTGGTTCGGTATTGAGAATCTGTTGGCATTATAAGATTTTGTAGTAAAAGGTTGCCAGTGGTTAGATCTAAAATTCTAGGATGTTTACCTGATCCATTCAGTTCATCTATATCTGTGACACCTTAATTTGCTGCACTATCAATTGGTTCTCTTATTTTCTTGTTTTTCCACTCATTTTTTTTATAATTGATTTTTGAATTTCATCTTTGCTGTTGGTGCTGATTGCCATCATACTTTGTCTGTCCTTCCCTCAGGCACTAGTAAGACAGCAAGGCGAATACGAGTCTCTGCATCGGGACCTGATAATTGGATTTGGGACTTGGGAATTCTCTCCCATGGATCTGGACAACCCATTTCCAAATAACAAGGGCTCGGTGCACCTGTGGCATGGAGACGAGGATCTGCTCGTGCCAGTTAGTTTGCAGCGCTACATTGCTCAACAACTACCATGGATTCACTACCATGAACTACCTGGTGCGGGTCATATGTTTCCACACGCTCCTGGGATGTCGGATAACATAGTTAAGGCACTTTTGGTCGGAGAGAAGTAGCCTGCATTTACATGTGGATTTGCCTGTTATCTCAGTACCCCTTTACAAGGGGAATGCAAAGGGGTTGTTTTGTTTGAAGAGTTTTCCAGACTAATGTTTAAACTGTTAAAAATTTCGAGAATTTAGTGATAGTTTTAGATTATCATAATATCAACCTTGCATGCTGATGGTACATGCATGTGTCATAGCTCGAGTAGTGCTAAGCTCGGATCGTTAAGATTTCGAGTTGAGTTCGAGCTTAAGTAATTTCTAACGAGCCTGAAAAATTTGAGCTTGACTCGGCTCGTTTAAAACTCGAGTCGAGTTTGAGCTTGATTCGAGCCTAATTGAGTCAAGTGTTGACTGATCTTTGACCGCATTGGACTCGAGTAACTCTTCATCTGTCACGTCTCATTTAAAGTCCTATGAAAAAAAAATTTGATACACAAGTTTTGTAAACTCAAGCTTGTTAATTTTAGGGTTTAGGGTGTTAATTTAGGGTTTAGAGATTTAGGTTGTTGAATTTAAAATTTAGGGTTTAATACTTATATTTAGTGTTTTAAGTTTAAGAATTTAGATTTTAAATTATAAAAATAAAAAATTTAGTATATTATATTTTTGAGTAGCTCGTTGAGCTTTTTGAGTCGGGTATTCAGTAGCTCGGCTTGTTAAAAACTCGAGTTGAATTTTAACCGAGCTCAAGCTCGAGTAGCTCGCGATCTGTCCCCTCTCATTTACAACCCTAACTATTACTACGAAACAAGAACCGTAGTGGGGCATGTACGGTAAACTTGTGCGGACCGTGACACATGCACATGTGACTGTTAAAATACGATTTCAGTTTTTGCTGGTTAATATCAAATATTATCACATCATGATAAACTTTCAGGAAGATTGCTCCGTTATAAAATTTTTGATTATATCGTCAAACAATCACCAAACAAGATAAATTTTTTATGACCACAGATAAACTTAAATAAAAAACAATCGACGTGAGAATCTTTGTATGAGCACCAAATGACCATTAAAAAATATATAAATTATATCAAATGACAAAGAAAACATACAAAGTAAAAAAAATGTGTCACAAAGTAAAAGCAAACCGCTAAAGCAGAAATTTTTATTAAAAATTAAAAATACTGACAAAAAAATAAATAAAAAGAATATACAAATAAGCAAGGAAAATATTAAACTCTTGTAGTTGGCAATCAGCACTAAAGTTGGTGTCACTACCGCCAATCAAAAAAAGATAAAAAAGAAAAAAAGAAACTTGAGATGCTAAGTAGGGGAAAGAGGGGAATTAGGTTAAGCCTCTTGTCACATGTTTTTTGGTTCCGTGATACTTTTATTTGATAATATAAAAAATAATTTTTATAGCATGAATTAATAATAGAATTCAGCCTTTTATGTTGATAATTTTTTATAAGACTTAATTGTAAAATAGACCATACACTATATTATTTTTCTTAAGTTGATACTTATAATTTTTTTTGTCAAAGTATTACTATTACGTACTTTATTTAGTTTCTTTTTCTGGTCACCTAATAAAGATGGCCAACAGTAACATAGATAAAAAATATCACGCGCGTGGTTGTTGGATTTTTTTCTCAAGCGTCCGAGGTCTTGATCGAGCCTTTTGTGATGAGAAGGTTTGGCAGTGGAGTAGGAGAGCTCTGACTCTTCTCCTCCATTTCTTTTCTTTCCGGTTCTTGTTTTGGTCCCGCTTTGTAAGTTTTTGGTTTCCTTTCAATGGTCAAGGCTTTTTTTTCATGCTGAATGATGGACTCGGTTCCTTCTTTTATGACCATCATTCATCGACGATTTCAGACTTTTTCTCGCGATGACCATTGATGGCGTGTATTGCTGCATTACCATACTTGTTTTATCTTTCGATGACCTCGAAATGACATGCAGGTAAAAAATAACGTAGCTGGCTCATGTTCTTGCTTCGATTTTCTTTTGACTTTGGAGACTTGTGTTTTTCTCCTCTGCTGTTTTCTTTTTCTATGTGTTGCTTTTGTTTCTTTGTGTTGTTATTGCTTTATGCTATGTTTTTGTTTGATATTTCTGGGATTGCTTTGAATCCTTCTTCTTCCCCTTATTTACTCTTGTTGTTCCCTTTGTATTATCTCTATTGTTTAATGACACCGGTTATTGTTTCAAAAAAAAAAAAAAAAATAGTGTAACAATGTATAAAAAAATCGCATAAGCAATGTCATATTATTTATAGCAAATAACTAGTTCCTTAACCCACAATTCACGTGATATTTATATCTATTTTTAGATATATTAAATTATCCAACCCATAGCAATCACAATATGTTCATCGCCCAACAAAAAATAGATTATTGTTTCACCACCGTCTGCTCTGCACAGTCAGTGTTTGGCTGTGAGTGAAAAACGAAAGAACAAAAAGAAAAAAGAAAATAAATAAAAAATCTTAGTGACCCAGGTCTCGATTTGAAGATACTAACGATGGAAAAGTTTCTCTTAGAATGAGGAGCAACACTTCAAACTATTGTGTTTAAATTTTCAACTGAAGAAGGTGAAAAAAGAAGAATAAAAGAGGAAAATGAAGAAAAATGAGAAATTTGAGTTTTCTAGGGCTCCAAAATGAGAAATGTCGAATATATAAATTAAAACTTTCGTGTTTTTCGATCAATGTAAATGATGTAACTTGTAAGCAAAAGAAAATTAGAAAGAAAGAAAAAACAATACCTATGTGCTATGTGTAATAGATTCCACTACTCTCAGTCTCAAGTAACATAAATCAACAGTGACACCTCAAAAACTAAGGCCTTAAGTTTTGATGATTTCTTCTACAAGAAACCTTGCTCCCGTTTTTTTTATATCCTTTACCAAGTCTTTTCTCAGCCATGTTAGTATTTGCTGAATCGGGTATCCAGTACCCGATTTTACAGGTACTAAATTCTACAGATACTCAATATTTACATGCCGAAAAATATGTTACTCGGAAAATAGGGTACCCGGCACCTTGGATATACAAGGCAAATTCTAGACTATACCAATATATTCAATTTGTTAATACATTTGTAAATTGTGTTTTTTTTTTGGTGAGCACTTCCCCTCCATGGGATAATCCATTTATCTCTGAACAAGTTGTCTTCTCTTGTTTCAATTTTTTGTTTATAAAATTTGTCGCTTTTTTTTGTCTCTTTTCTCACGTAATTTGTTGGTGGTGCAGCGAGATGATGGAAAGAATGGCAGGCGAGATGAAAACATTGAGCGAGACAATAGTGGCAATGATGGTTGGCTCATTAGGATTAACCTATGAAGAAGATATGCAATGGTTGGAACCCAAAACTGGGAGTGACCCAACCCAGTGTGTGCTTCAACTGAACTCCTACCTAGTGTGCTATGACCTTGACCCTTAGCCACTCACATGGACTCGTCCCTCATCACTTTGCTAGACCAGGGCAGCATCAGTGACCTCCAAGTTTAGAAAGAGCGACCACTCATGAAGAAAGAAGACATAAGAGAAAGAAAAAAGAAAATTTATTAAATGGGTCTGACTCACCACGTTGTCTATGGCCACATCCAATAAAAATTTGGGTAAACTACAAGGGAGGTCATTTAATTATGAGTAAGGTTGCGTTTGGGTCACTCAATTATTAAAAGTTATATTTGAGTCACTCAATTATTAAAAGTTACATTTGGACCACTCAATTATGGGTAAGATTACATTTGGGTCACCATTCATATTAAAAAAAAGTATGCAAATTTGTGTATTAGATTAATTAATGATTTCAAATGAAGTAATCTAATGTTGATGAGGGTATACAAGTGATTTGAAAGAAAAAATGACTAAATTGATGTATTTTTTGAATATTAAGGGTGACCCAAATGTAATCCTACCCATAATTGAGTGACCAAAATGTAACCTTTAATAATTGGGTGACCCAAATGTAACCCTACACATAATTGAGTGACTCAAATGTAACCTTTAATAATTGAGTGACCCATATGTAACGTTACCTATAATTAAGTGACATCCACTATAGTTTACCCTAAAAAAATTATCTCAATTTTTTCAAGATAAATCTTTACCTCTTTCATATATGTCATTAAATAGTGAGTAGTTACTTAAAAGTTACGTTGAAATGGATGAATCTCATTGGATGGACCATGAGACGTGGTGAGTCAAGTCCATCTAATAATTTCTCAAGAAAAAGAAAAAGAATAAAAAAAATAACATTACATGTCAATAATTTTTAACATGTAACGTAATGAGAGCGGATTAAAAATTGAGTGATTATAATTAAAATCTTAAATGTTTGGTGACCATATTAAAATCACTCTAAAAGTTTAAAGATTATCGTTGTAGTTTATCTGATATATATTTTTTTAATTTTCGTTGATAGCTAGCTAATTTGAGTTGTTATACCCATGTTAAATCGTAAATAGTTTTATTTATTTAATTTTTGATTAAAAGTATTGAAGAAAAAAACATACATTATATTATGAATGAGTTTACTACGTGCGACGAATATTGATGAACACCACTATCGATGAATACCGATGAATACCGATGAACACCATTAATTTTTTAAAAATTTTAAAAATCTAAAGGACTAAAATTATAATTAAAATTATCTCTTAAAAAAATAAAAATCAAATTTAATAGTTACTTTATAATATTTTTTAATAGGTTAGAATCAAATATACCTAATTCTCTTAAACCCTAACAAAATTAATCTCTTAGAAAAATATAAATCAATTTATAATTTTTAATAGATTAGAATCAAATATACCCAACTCTCATAAACCTAAACCCTAACAAATTCTAATCTATTAAAAAATTATAAACTGATTTCTATTTTTTTTAAGAGATTGATTTTGTTAGGGTTTACGAGAATTAGATATATTTGATTCTAACCTATTAAAAAATATTATAAAGTAACTATTAAATTTGATTTTTATTTTTTTAAGAGATAATTTAGTCTTTTAGATTTTTAAAATTTTAAAAAATTAATAATGTTCATCGGTATTCATAATTAGTAGTGTTTATCAATGTTCGTCGCCCGTTGTAGAATTTTTCTTATATTATTCATAATTATTTATATAAATATTTTTAGATTAATACACAAATTTAATTAGAAAATTAAATATGTATGCGCAATTATGTCAAAAATGTAATTTCTGTGGTGCAAAACACGTCACACAACGAATCACCCGCTGTTCAACACATAACATTCGCGAATGATCCACATGAATTGTCAAAAATGTCCTTCTATTCCTCTAGATTTAAGAATCGAGTAGGAAAATAGAAACGAAATGCTCGTTTGCTGTCTCGCACTAGCGTCAATAAAACGAAATGACCAAAGAATTCACTGTGCCGCCGGTGGTTTTCCCCGCCGGCAGCGGAGTCAACCCCGGCGTTGGGAATGTCAGCCAACGGCGAGCTCCCATGGCTCCATTTCAACCCTTACGCCCTCCATCTTCCTCCTCTGCTATACCCTTCTTGTCCTTTGACATCGGCTCCGCCGCGTCGTCATCCGGTACCTTCGGCGGCACGATCTCCGCCTCCGCAGCAACTGGATCCGCCTCATTCGAAGACGAAGAACCCCTGCTTGACGAACTCGGCATCCACCCAGACCAAATCTGGCACAAAACCAAATCCATCCTCAACCCTTTCCGGGTCAACCCGACGGCCCATAAAGACTCGGACTTATCCGGTCCCATCTTCCTCTACTTATCCTTCTGCTTGTTCCAACTCCTCGCCGGAAAGATCCAATTCGGCGTAATCCTTGGCTGGATCGTCGTCTCATCCATCTTCCTCTACGTTGTTTTCAACATGTTAGCGGGGCGCAACGGCAACCTAGATCTGCACACGTGTACGAGCGTGGTTGGTTATTGTATGTTACCGGTGGTGATCTTATCGGCGATGTCGCTTTTCATTCCGCAGGGGAGTAGCGTCATTAGGTATGCAATGGCGGGGGTTTTCGTCGTGTGGGCCGCTAGGGCTTGCACCAATTTGATGGTGGCGCTTGCTGATGGAGGCGAAGAACACCGTGGTCTTATCGCGTACGCATGTTTCTTAATCTATACTTCGTTTTCGCTTCTGGTTATATTTTAGTTGAATCTCATTTGTCATTTTTTCCTCATCAAAGTTACGCATGGATCATATGAATGTAAAAGGTTTTCTCTTTTTTTTTTGGGTTGAATTGAACTAAAATTAACAGAATTGCACTTTTTTTGCTTGTAGTTGCTTACTGTGATGAATTGAACTCCTTCAATTCTGAATATTAAGAAGATGAACTTGTTTGCATGGATTGAAAGAGGGTTTCACATCCTTCATTGTTAATTTGTTATGCCTTCATGAGTGTTTTAAATTAATTATCAAGCTGTTCAAATTTCTTTATACTTTCTTTTCTGGTTTTGTTTTATCAGACTGTTGGGCTTATTGATACTCTTCAGGAAAATTTATAAATCTAAGCTAAGCAATATCAAGCTAGGGGGAGTTTATCTTTGGTCCTTTAGAAAGAGTTTTTTTTTTTTGCTTTATGTCCTTGATTGTATCTTATTCTAGTTTTAGAGGTAGATGAAGTTTTGTATCTTAATCTGGTTTTAGAGGCTAGATGAAGTTTCGCAGATCCTTGAATATTTGAAGAACTATGTTCTTTGGATATGTAGTAATGGCTGAATGTTGATTTTAGTTTATTTAATTGGTGTCAAGGGCTTTTAAGGTTTGCTCAACTTGCACCGGGAGTTTGAGATATAGGGCACCCTGCAATTTGTACACCAGTGTTCGAATGTAGGCCTTGTTTGTCTCTATCATAAGATGTTGTACTAGGAGATTTAGAGGTTTTGAATCTTGGATTTATGAAAGAATTGAACTTTGATAGAGACCGTTAAGTAAGCCTGTAAACACTTTGAATCTGATTCCTGAAAAGAAAATGGTCAAGATGATGCACTGTTTGATGTTTTAGAGGATGTAAGGATGCTTTGCCCTGCAAGATGCAAATTTAGCTTTCTGACTGCAGCCACATTGGAGGTGGGATGTGCAAATATGTGATCTGATCTATTTGCATTAGCTTAGTCCAATTGGTTCATGTAAATCCCAGAATTTGCCATCCCATTTTCTATACCTGGACTGCATTTTATTTTTGCCAGCAAAAAGGAAAATCCGATCCAACCATTTCTGCATCGAAGGTTCTCCGTGTATAGCAGTGTTGTATCGGTAAGGTTTAACTTTGTGTAAATTGATGCTGGTGGTGCCTAGTTAACTTCCCTGGCATTGAAGCGTTATGTGTGTACGCTTTGTCTCATAGTTCTCCACCCTTCCCCCCTTCTTGTAGGTTTGAGATATATATCTTCATCCATTGCCAACTTTTTTTTTGATTAAGTAGATAAATATTATGTTGTCGGGATTCAAATCTATACAAGATGAGGCAATATGAGCATCTGTGGGGCTTGGCCCATTTCTTGGATCTCTCATCCATTACCATCTTTGATCAACCTTCTTTGGGATTAAATTTTGATAGAGGAAGATAAAGAAAAAGTAGATAGTCAAGGAATTTTTACATTAATCCAGGTCTACAATGGGAGAAGACACTAACTACAAAAATACGTGATCTCGATTGAATTTTAAAATTTTGAAATAATATATGATATTAAAATCCAAAAACTAATTATAAAAATTCAAAAAAAAGGGTTTTTTTCCAAATTTTAACATATATTTTAAAAATTATAATAACTCTACGACAAAGTTTTAAAATTTAAAAATTGTTATGAATATTTATCTATGTGGATGTCTATCATGATTAGAACTTTATCAAAGGAATTTGATTTATTTATTATTAGGAATATTATCTATGAATTAGAGTTTAATGTATTATGTACTTCTTATGCCTATAAATAAATGATTCATTGAAGGCATTGTATACAAGTCTATTTTTGAGAATAATACAAATCTCCCCCTTTCTCTCATCTCTTTGTTCTTCTTGTTCTTATTCTTGTTATTTTTTATTTTATTCACAACACGTTATCAGCACGAGACTCTAATCAACTGAGGTCTTCATCGTTATAATTCAAAAGAAGTTACCGGGAAGAATTCGATTATAGATAAACCAAAGATAAGTTTTTTTTTTCTCCTTATATTTTTTTAGTTACTGGTTGTCTTTCTCTTTATATTTTAACTTTGTTTTAATTTTTGAAAATTTTGGAAGTATGTTTGATTTTATTCGAACATTGAAAAGAGATAAATTTGTGGCTTCTCACAAACCAAAAGACGAATCGGCAGAGACGAAGATGTTGCGTTTGGTGTAAATTACGTGTGTTTTCTCTTGTTTTTAAAAGAGTTAATTAGCGGTATGCTTATTCATACTTTTACTTATATGATTATATTTGATATTTTTCATATTATTATTTATGTCATTTTATTTGGTAAAAGTTAATATTTTTAACTGTGTTTTGAGTTTTACATGATATGCTTAAATGACTTGGAAAGAGATGTGATATAAAGAGACTATGAGAAGCTATCTCGGTCATATACTATGTCTCCATTGTCCACGAGAGAAAAATTAATATCGGTAAATTTTAGTTTTATTTTTATTCTTTATATTATTATTTTAAAGTGCGATAAATCATGATGATTTTGAATTTACAAGAAGATTATTATAAAGTCTATATTTGCTCGAAAGCAATATTTTTTCTTCGTTGAAAAACTTGACCATAGACTTCTCCCACTTTCAAGTTACGAAAATTTTTCTTGATCCAAAAAGTTTTATGGGAGGCATTTCTTGAAGTGAATGCAAAGCATGATGTTTATTCCATGCGATTATCCATAATAGGGCATTCCCTGAAGTGAATGCAAGCATGATGTTTATTCCATGCGATTATTGGATCTGTTTTATTCCCTGAAGTGAATGCAAACATGGTAAATCATTATTCAGTTAGAGACATAATTTCGATATAATCCAAGTATAATTGGCTGGACATCCCGTTCTGCGAGGCTACTGGTCTCAAAGGAGGTTTTTAAAGGACCTTGTGGACAGGTTTAACAATGCCGCGTACGAGGATTAAATCTTTGTTCTCTGTGATAAGGATATGTGAAAAATGTTTCAAAGGCCCACTGACTCTACTCCATTCCTTGAAGTGAATGTGAGATTATATTATGGAAGAAATAAAAAATCACATTAAAAGTTGTGGTCGTGGTCGAGGTCGAGGCTATGAATATACACATGAAAAATATAGTCGTTTTAAGAATACTTCTACCCGTTGGTAGCGAAGTTATAAGGATGACAAGAGTGATAAAGAACATTCTAAGGATGTGAAATCTTTTTACCAATGTGATGTTATAAACCATTGGTTTCGTACTTGTCAAACGCCAAAGTATTATGGACTTTATCCATAATCATGAATGATAAATGAAATAAAATATAAACAAAATTTATTTATGGCGAAAATAATTATGGCATTATTGATCCAATTCGATTGGATATTGTTAATTTTCTCATAACCCTTGAAGGGAATAATTTACCATTTATTTTATTTTCCTTATAACCTCTAACAGGAATAATTGATTTTTTTATTTTTTATGTTAATTCATTTTATTTATTATTTATTTATGTTAGTTTGCTTTATGTTTATTTATTTCACATATTATTTATTTACGCTTTAT
Organism: Hibiscus tridactylites; assembly: GCA_958450335.1. NCBI lineage: Eukaryota > Viridiplantae > Streptophyta > Magnoliopsida > Malvales > Malvaceae > Hibiscus > Hibiscus tridactylites. The sequence goes on along the minus strand of OY288271.1, from coordinate 26,137,334 downwards.
GTTAATTTATTATTTGAAGAATATGATTACTTTCGGAATAAAATATACAATGAATTATGGCTATTTATGCCTAGAATTGTGGTTATTTATGCCTAGCAGATAATGCAAGTACTCATATTGTACTCAAGCATAAGAAATATTTTTCCCATTTAAATGCAAGGGGAAATATGAGTAATATTTCTCAAAGTACTAAAATATCAATGCTTCGGAAGAGCACTTGAAAGTTTATCTCTGATAGATAATCGACTTGATATGATGTGCTATATTTTATATTTTTCATTCCTCGAAGTGAATGATACAAAGTACATATTTTCATTACCTGAAGTAAATGAAACAAAGCACATTTTGAAAGGTGCATAATTATGCATTTCTCGATTAAAATGCAAGGGAATAATGTGAGTACTATATCTGGAAGTACTAATATCACAAAAGGCTCTGGTTGAGCAAATATGTTATTGTCAAATGGAACTTTATTCCATATTCACAGTGCGTTATACTCGTCAAAGTCATAAAGAGAGTAATATGAGTTCGCAAACTATCCCTTTGGGAATTATAAATAACACATATTATCAATTGGCATTTGAAATAAGCTAATATAGATATAAGTTTTGGTAGCCAAAAAGTCAGTTGAAAGCTCTAGAAGAGCTATATATTGCTACCAAAAGATAATTTCAATTGAAATCGCCAAAAGAGCTAAATATATTCTTATTTAAAAGAACAATTTTGATGGTCGTACTAGACATGTACGAGTAAGATTGAATTACATGTTATGGTAAACAAGAAGTTTACAAATTCAGAGATATATACACACATATATATAGTTGACATGATCGGTTAGACCATCCTGATCAATAATGGTGCAAAAATTATTGAGATTTACATGCACATGTATTAAAAGAACCTGTAGTTCTTGTGGTGCTTATTCTCAAAGGAATGGATTAAATTCCACTTATTAAAGAACGTGAAGTTCTTGTGTTGCTTCAAGGAATTGATTAAATTCCACTTACTAAAAGAACATGAAGTTCTTGTGTTGTTTGTTCTCAAAGAATATAGATGATCCCACTTACCAAAAGAATTAAAACTTAAAGTTCTTGTACTGAAGTTAAGACTGTATGTCTTGCATGTCTGAACGAAATATGGGCTCATATATCCACAAATGTGGAAAGTTTTATATGATTTTAGTAGATGCATCTACATTGTTTTATCGACTTACAACCAGAAGTTTGTGAGATTGATTCTAAAAAGATTCAGATTATGCAGTTAGACTATTCGTCTTGAAAAGCTAGTGGGTTTATATTTTAGGCTATATCAGTTGTTACAAAACCTATTGATTATGAAAAATATTGTTTAGCAAAATTTCAATTGGATGCCTCATATTTAATAGCTAAACTATGAGAACAAAAAAGTTATTATTTATATGGTGTTTCCATATAGCAACATTTATAAGCATCAAGCCAACGAGTTATAATAAACTCCCCGTTATGATTGGTTTTTGGTCAGAAACTATACATTTCCCATTTTATGATTTTTGAATGTGCGATATGAATTGCTCCACCACAATGCACAAAATGGGTAAATAAAAAGGGTTGAGAATATATATTGAGTACGAGTCTCCTTTTATGTTTAAATTCTTAAACATTAATTGGAGAATCATTTATGACATGATTTTTCTCAACATCAGGGGGAGATAATAATCAACTGAATAGAGGAAAATGAATTATCATTATCTAGATCCTCGTATATGAACTAGAAGTTCATAAGATAATTCATGTTATTACATGTCAACTGCCATACATATTTACTGACCCAATGAGAGTAATTAAGTCTCATATACCAGCTGAAATGCTTTAAGTTTAAATTACATGTTAGAGCGAGAGAATGCAAATCATGCCTGAAGCATGATAGTTGAAATGGTTCCAATGATCAAAATTCTCGTAAATAGAAAGTAATATGAGATGGTCATATATTGGAGGCGGGTGCTCTTGAAGAGACCCAAGACATAACAAATAACAAAACTCTATAAGAGTTTCAGGTACCTGAAATAAATATTGAAATCTTGAAGAGATCTCGATGAGTTATGTCATTACAAGAATGGAACCAAAAAATTGGAAAGTTGTCGACAACGATTTTACAAACAATTTTACATAAAATACTTCTATAGAAGTAAAGAAAAAAAATCGAGGATCTTGTATAAAATCTATCCAGAAGTATAGATATTGAATTGGCTAATGTTGAAAGACGCTTTGAACTTCTAAAATAGAAGTATTTGGACCAGCGGTCCAAACACCTAAAGGTGTAATGCAAGTGAGGCACAAATAAGTAGTCGTAAATACGACTTGAACTATGATTTTTGAAAAGTTTTAATTACTTCATGGTGGATGCAATTACTTTGGCAGTTTTGAAAATTTTACATGCGTCTAATTATTTGTGGATCCATATTTATCCTTGAAGGATCTAAAATGCTATAAGCATTTGGAAATTTCTGAAGAAATTTATTTAGACATGTCTCATGAATATTTTGGCGCATTTGGTATAATCGCCTTAGTGAATACTAATTGAAAAAATATTATAAGAATGATCAGATTTTCTTATGTATTTTATAAAGGAGTTTGGATCAAGATCCATTATGATAATTTTAGAACTCCTAAAGAGCTTCAAATTGGAAACTCGTGAAGTACTTTCAATACAAGTACTTGAATCTTGACATCAAGTTTATCTCGACCTGAAGATCGAACATTTTTATATATTTCTTTTGTCTATGAATATACATAAGCTGAAAGAATCTTAAAGAAGATTCAATATGAATAGAGCATATCTATTGAGTATCCCAATAGTTGTAAGATTGTTGGATGTGAATAAAGATAATTATATCTTTTCTTGGTCTTGAAGCACTATATATTAGTTGGTCAAGAAATATCTATGAATATACAAAGATCATTACATTTAGATCTTCAAACATTCGTTGATGCCTCCTCAAATGTCGTAGAAATAATTGTTATGCATGAGGCAAGCCAAAAAAATGTGTTTGGCTAAGACTATTGACCCAACATATCCAAAAGATATGTGGATTTACTTTTACAAGATATGATAAAAGCTATATTGTGTGAAGATAACGCAAGATGTATATCTCAGTTTGAAAGTAGATACATCATGAAACATATTACTCTAAAGTTTCATCCCTCACGATCTTTAGAAAAATGATATTGAGGATTAAATTATGAAGATTCAAAGATCTTCTGTGATGTTTGCATGAGGGAGAGTAAATACGCGTTGCACTCTTTTTCCCTTAATCGAGGTTTTTGTCCCAATGGGTTTTCCTGGTAAGGTTTTTAATGAGACAACATGTTATGCGTATCAAAGATGTGTGTACTCTTTTTCCTTCACTAAAGAATTTTTTTCCCACTGGGTTTTTATCTTAGTAAGGTTTTAACGAGACACATTATCTTCATAGACATCCAAGGGGGAGTGTTATGAATATTTATCTATGTGGATGTCTATCATGATTAGAACTTTATCAAAGGAGTTTGATTTATTTATTATTAGTAATATTATCTCTATGAATTAGAGTTTAATGTATTATGTACTTCTTATGCCTATAAATAGATGATTCATTGAAGGCATTGTATACAAGTCTATTTTTGAGAATAATACAAATCTCCCCCTTTTTCTCATCTCTTTGTTCTTCTTGTTCTTATTCTTGTTCTTCTTTATTTTATTCACAACAAAAATTAAGTTATAGAAAAACATTAAAAATCAAAATAATTTGTAAAAATTCAAAAATATGTATAATGGTAAAAGGTGAATGTAAATGATATATATATATATACAGGATCAAGTTACATGGTGTAAAACTCATTTAGTTTTACACAAATTTAGGACCATTGGATAAGGGAAATGGATGAATGAGATTAACAGTAAAAAATGTAAAGATTATCACTTGAAAAAAAAAGATAAGAAAATAATCTGAACCATTAATTACTATCATCCAACTGTCCAAAAATTATGTAAAAGTAATTAAGTTTTACACAATGTAAGTTGATTCTAACCCTATATATATATGTATATATATAGGGTTAGGATCAACTCACACAGTGTAAAACTCTTTAAGTTTTACACATTTTTTGGATCCTTGGATGGGGAAAATGGATGGCCGAAATTAACTCCTTACTCTCTTTTTTCAAGTGATAATCTTCACATATTTATTGTTAATCTCATTCATTCGTTTCACTCATCCAACGGTCCAAAAAATGTGTAAAACTTAAAGAGTTTTACACTGTGTAAACGGATCCTATCTCGTATATATATATATATATATATATATATATATATATATATATATATATATTGTTGTGAATAAAATAACAAAAAATAACGAACAAGAATAAATGAACAAAGAGATGAGAGAAAGAGAGAGGTCTGTATTAAACTCTAATTAATGTAAATAATATTCCTAATGATAAAATAAGATTTAGTTAAATCTCATTGATAAAGTCTTTATTATGATAGACATTTAAATCTCATAAAAACACCATAGGAGATCTTTGAATCTTCATAATTCAATCGTGAATAGTATTTTTTAAAAATTGTGAGAGGTAAAACTTTAGAGTAATATGTTCTATAATGTATCCACCTTTCAAATTGAGATATACATCTTGCATTATCTTAACACATGATAGCTTTGTATCATATTTTGCGAAAGTAAATTCACATATCTTTTGGATATGTTGGGTCAATGGTCTTAGCCAAACACATTTTTAGCTTGTCTCGTATATAACAATTGTTTTTACGACATTTGAGGAGACATCAACGAATGTTTGAAGATATAAAGGTAATGATCTTTGTATATCCATGAATATTTCTTAATTAACTAATATATGGTGCTTCAAGACCAAAAAAGATATAGTTATATTTATTCACATCCAACAATCTTACAGTTATTGGGGTACTTAATGTATATGCTTTATTCATATTGAATATTCTTTAAGATTCTTTTAGCTTATGTCCATTTATAGACAAAAATGCATATAAGTGCTTGATCTTTAGGTTGAGACAAACTACATCTCAAGATTCTTTTTCTCAAATCGATTCTTTAAATAACCAAATGCTTTGAAAGCTCTTCAAGAGTTCTAATAATATTTAAATTATCATAATGAATCTTGATCCAAATTCCTTTTATAAAAAGCATAAGGACATATGACCATTCTTATAGTATTTTCTCAATTAGTACTCACTAAGGTGATTATACCAAATACGCCAGAATATAAATAATCAAGGGGGTATATTTAAATAAAATTTTTCAAAATTTTTCAAATGCTTCTAGCATTTTAAATTCGTCAAGGATAACTTTTCTTTTATAGGGATTCACAAAATGATTAGATGCATATAAAATATTTCATAACTGCCAAAGTAATTGCATCCACCATGAAGTATTTAGAATTCTTCATAAATTATAATTTCGACGTATTTACGATAACTTATTTGTGCATCATTTGCATTACACCTTTAGGTGTTTGGACTGCTGGTCCAAATACTCATCTTTTAGAAGTTCAAAGTGTCTTTCTACATTAACCAATCATTTCAATATCTATAGATTTTAATACAAGATCATTGTTTTCTTTCTTTACTTATGTAGAAGTTTTCCATGTAAAATTGTTTGTAAAATTGTTGTCGATAATTTTTTAATTTTTTGGTTTCATTCTAGTAGTGACATAACTCGCCAAGATCTTTTTAAGATTTTAATTTTTTAATTTTTATTTCAGGCACCTGAAACTCTTTTAGAGTTTTATTATTAGTTATGTCTTGGGTTTTTTTAGGAGCACTCACCTCTAATATATGACCATCTCATACCATTTTTTATTTACGAGAATTTCGATCATTGAAACTAATTTTCATGTTTCATGTATGATTTATATCCATTCGCTCTAACATGTAATTCAAATTTAAAGCATTTCAGCTGGTATATGAGACTTAGTTGCTCTCATTAAGTTAGTAAATATGTCTAGCAGTTGACATGTAATAACATGGATTATCTTATGAACTTCTGGTTCATATATAAGTATCTAGATAACGATAATTCATTTTCTTTTACCCAGGTGATTATTATCTTCCCCTGATGTGGAGAAAAATTATGTCATAAATGATTCTCTAATTAATGTTTAAGAATTTAAATATAAAAGGAGACTCATACTCAATATATATTCTCAACTCTTTTTATTTACTTATTTTGTGTGTAGTGGTGGAGCAATTCAACAATATCACACATTCAAAAATTATAAAATGAGAAATATATGACTTCTGACAAAAATCAATCATGACGATGAGTTTATTATAACTTGTTGGCTTGATGCATATAAATGCTGCTATATGAAAATATCATATAGATAATTTTTTATCATGGTTTAGCTATTAAAGAGGAGGCATTCAATTAAAAATTTGCTAAATTATTTTGTTCATAATCAATAGGCTTTGTAATAGTTATTTTAACTAGTATAGCCTAAAATACAAACCCACAAACTTTTGCAAGACGAAAGTCTAATAGCATAATCTGAATCTTTTTAGAATCAATCTCACAAACTTCTGGTTGTAAGCCGATAAAACAATGTAGGTGCAGCTACTAAATTCATATAAAACTTTTCACATTTGTGAATATATGAGCTCATATTTCATTCAGATATGCAAGACATGCAGTCTAAACTTTAGTACAAGAACTGCAAGTTCTTTTGGCAAGTGAGATCTTAATCATTTCCTTTGAGAACAAACAACACAAGAACTTCATGTTCTTTCAATAAGTGGAATTTAGTTAATTTCTTTGAGAACAAGCATCACATTAACTTTAGGTTCTTTTAATAATTGTGCATATAAATCTCAATAGCTTTCGCATCATTATTGATCAGGATGGTCTAACTGATCATGCCAACTATATACAAGTGTGTATATACATTTTGAATTTGGTAAACTTCTAGTTTACCATAACATGTGATTCAATCTCACTCATACATATCTAGTACGACCATCAAAATTGTTCTTTTAAATAGGAATATATTTAGCTCTTTTGGAGCTTTTAATAAAAAAAATATTTTTTGGTAGCAATATATAGCTATTCTAGAGCTTTCAACTGACTTTTTGGCTACCAAAACTTATATTCACATTGACTTATTTCAAATGTCAATTGATAATATATGTTATCTATAATTTCTAAAAGAATATTTTGCGAACTCATATTGCTCTTTTAAATTTTTCACTTTTAGTGGTGACAATATGATTACCATTAGTGGTAATTATTGCAATAGTCGCAATTCTAGACTTTTCATAATGTACTTTTTCTCAAGAATTTATTGCTCTTTTAGAGCATCAATATTTCAGTACTTTGAGATATTGTACTCACATTATCCCTTACATTTAAATGGGATGTAAAACCTATGTTTGATTTTGATATAATTAAGTATGTTAAGGATTAAATTGAAAACTTGAAATAGATTTCTAAGTCCCTCAAATGGTTTATAAATCACCAAGGCTTTAATATGATTTGAAAAACTCAAACTCCAAATATTTTCTAAGTATTCCAAGGTCAAAGTATTGAAAAACATCCAGGCGTATCAATACGCTTCCATTCGTACCGATACATTTTTTTACAGATTGAATCTGTATCGATACGCTCCCTCTGTAAAAACTGAAGGAGTTTGAATGGTGTACCGATACGGTTCCACCCGTATCGGTACAGATTTAATGGAATTTTAAATTCGAAAAGCTTTTAATGTTTTCGATCGTTGGTGTCAGTTGTTAGGTAACTGAAATTTAAAGTGGTGGTTGTCCCGTACCGATACGTTCCTAGCCGTATCGATACGGAAACTTCCAGTGAGCTCAGTTGAAAAATTGCATTGATACAGTTGTTCCCCGTATCGAAACGGTCACTATCCCGTACCGATACGCTTACACGTGTATCGATACGCCCTCTTGTAATTGTGCAACGACACTTTTTGTTTTGAGACATGTATCGATACGTGTCCTCGTGTACCAATACGGTAAGCTGCAGAAGTGCATTTATAGTGGAAAGAGAGGGTCCCAACGGCTATAATCAATACCCTAACCACCCAAACAGCTAGAATTGATAGAGAAGGTATAAATTGAAGCTAATTGAATACCAGCAACAACTATTGCATCAAAGATAAACATCCTAGCAAAAATCCAAGCTCAAAGTGCTTATTTTCCAATCTCTTGTTAAACCTCAAATTGTGTAGTGTTCAATTCTGATCTTGTTATCAAATTTGGGTTGAGTGTTTGTACTTAAAGGGGCAATATTGTATTAAGAGATATCTTTCTTGCTTTTAATTTTTCTTTGTACTCTTGTGAGGGTTTGGTCAAATTTTGGGTAGAAAATTTGACCGGTTTTGTAAAGGTTACCTCCTAAGCCTTGAAAAGGGGAAGAACAATTAGTGAATTGTTGGAAATCATTAGTGGTAGCTAAGGTAGTGATGTGGAGTTCATTTGGAACTTGAACCACTCTAAAATTCCTTGTTCTTCATTTTTAGCCATTCTTTTACTCCAACAATTTTTAAAAACTCAATTTTGGCTTTGACCAATCCATTGATTCACTCAACAATTGTTATCAGAGCCTACCTTTTTGAAGAATTAACAACCACAAGAGAAGTTCCTTGGAAGAGTGTGATCATCCAAAAATCAAGTCATGGCATCTACCTCCGGGTCAAGCATGTACGAGTCTCATCCAACAACCAAACCGCCTTTCTTCAATGGTGATACTACCCATTTTGGAAAAACCGGATGCACCTCTTCATTAAATCCAACGGTTATCTAGTTTGGGATGCCATTGAAGATGGTCCCTATATTCCAATGAAGAGAGACGATTATAGAAGATTGGTGCTAAAGAAGAAAGTTGAGATGAGTGAAGAAGAGAGAAAGAAGATTCAAATCAATGATAAAGCTCTTCATATGTTGTTTTGCTCTTTCGGTCCCGACATCTACTCCAAATTTTCCTCCATTGAAAGTGCCAAAGAAGTGTGGGATACACTAGAGATCACTTATGAAGGAACAAGTGATGTGAAGGAGACAAAGATTGAAATTCTCAATCTTAGCTATGAGAATTTCAAAATGGAGCCCGACGAAACCGTGTCAAAGATGTTCGATCGTTTCTAAACAACCGTCAACGAACTAAAAGGTTTTGGAGAGATAATCCCGGAAGACAAACTAGTCCGAAAGCTACTCTACTCACTTCCTGAATCTTGGGATGGGAAGAGAACCGCCATCATTGAGGCTAAAAATTTGAAGACACTCAATCTTGATGAGCTAGTGGGTTCTCTCCTAACTCATGAGATAATGAAGCAAGGAAGGGAAGATGAAAAGAAAAAGGAAGAGAGAAGAGTGAAGAAGCTAGAGGTAGAAAAGAAGAAGAAGATATGAGTGGCTCTCAAAGCTTTACTACATGAGGAGAGCACTTCTAGTGAGGAGGAAGACCTAGAAGAATTGAATATGATAGCCAAAAGGTTCTTACGGTTTATGAGGTCCAACCGAGGAAGGAAGATTCAACGAAGAAACTTCAAAACCAAAAACAAAGAAGAAGAGGAGGATCAAATCATTTGCTTTGAGTGCAGAAAATCTGGTCACATTCGTTCGGAGTGCCCTCAACTCAAGAAGAAGGGCTTTGAGAAGAAGAAGAAGCTCAAAGCCAAGCTTGCTACTTGGAGTGACGAGGAGTCATCTGAGGATGAGAAACAAGAAGTGGCCAACCTTTGCCTCATGGCTCTTGAGGACGATTCCTACATGGTAACCTCTAACTAATCATCTTTTGATTTTACATTTGATGAATTGCATGATGCTTATGATGAGTTACAAGAGGTATACGATGGGTTAGTTGAGAAGTATAAAGAGTCGATCATTAGAAATAAAAGGATTATTTCAGAATTAAATGATAAAAATGACTCACTTTCTCAAGCTAACTTAAAATTTGAGAAAAAGATCTTAGGTTTACAAGATGAACTTAAATTCTTTCAAGATGAAAATGTAAACCTAAACAATCTTATTTCTCAATGCAATAGTGAACACCAAAGGGTGTTAGATGAGCTTAACAAGCTCAAGGAGTCTTTCAAAAATGTTGGTAATGTGAAACATGAAAAAGGTGAATCATCTAAAACTAACCAACCTAAAAGAAAGACATATAACTACAAACAAAGTAGCTTCCATAAGCATAATAGAACTAAAAGGATTAAAAGTGTATGGGTTCCTAAGGAACTCGTCAAGTCTAATAATGTTGTTGCTATGTCACCTTGGATTCTTAAGGGAACCAAACTTTTGGGAGCTAACACTCGTGGACCCAAAATGATTTGGGTACCAAAAATCAAAGCTTAATATCTTTGTTTGTAGGAGGAGCATTGCTACAAGGCCAAAACACAAAGTCAAAACTCATGGTACCTCGATAGTGGATGCTCGAGGCACATAACCAGAGGCAAGAGTCGATTCATGGACTTAAAGCCAAAAAGTGGAGGAGTAGTGACATTTGGTGACAACTACAAAGGCTACATTAAAGGTATTGGATCCATAGGTAATCACTCTACTATTCTCATTGAAAATGTTTTGTATGTTAATGGTCTAAAACATAACTTATTGAGCATTAGTCAATTATGTGACAAAAGGGTTTAATGTCTTATTTGATAAAAATGGGTGTAAAATTGTTGACATTAAATCAAATAATATAATGCTCATTGGTCATCGCATAGGTAATATATACATGGTGCATTTAGATGACATTCATACATCACATGCATGTTTTGTTGCACAAAATGAAAATGATGCATGGTTGTGGCATAGGAAACTAGGACATGCTAGCATTAGTGTTTTAGAAAAATTAGTTTCCATAAATTTAGTTAGAGGTTTGCCCAAGATTAAGTTCTCAAATGACAAAATTTGTGATGCATGCTCTAAGGGTAAACAACATAAATCATCCTTTAAATCCATTAATGATGTTTCCACAAGTAGATGTTTACAAATTATTCACATGGATTTATTTGGGTCTATTAGAACTATGAGCTTGGGTGTTAAATCGTATGCATTTGTACTTGTTTATGACTATTCTAGATTTATTTGGGTTCTATTCTTAAGTACTAAAGATGAAGCTTTAGAAAAATTCATCACATTTTCAAAATTAACTCAAAATGATCTTGAACTTAAAATTTCTCATATTAGAAGTGATCATGGAACCAGACTTCAAAATCTAGGTTTTGAAGAGTTTTTAAATGAAAATGGTATTAGCCACAATTTTTCGGCTCCTCGAACTCCTCAACAAAATGAGGTAGTTGAGAGGAAAAATAGGACTTTACAAGAAATGGCTAGAACCATGCTTTGTGAAAACAATTTACCTAAATATTTTTGGGCGGAAGCCACAAACACTGTTTGCTACATTGTAAACCGAGTAATGATTAGGCCATTTTTAAAGAAAACACCATATGAGATTTTAAAATCTAAAAGCCTAACATTAGCTATTTTCATCCATTTGGTTGCAAGTGTTTTGTTTTAAACAATGGAAAAGATTACATAGGTAAATTTGATGCTAAAAGTGATGCATCTATTTTCTTAAGTTATTCCTTAAACTCTAAAGCCTATCGTGTATTTAATAAGAGAACTTTAGTAGTAGAAGAGTCTATTCATGTTGTATTCGATGATAACCTCCTTCCGAGGAAGGATTCTTGTGATTATGATAATGTAGGAATCCTTGATGCCTTTGATGGAGGACAAACTTCAAAGGAGGATGAGATTCCAACGAAAAAAGAGGATACACAAGATCCACCTCTTGAAGCCTTGAAGGGCTTGGTTCTTGAGGAAAAGGAAGTGAGCTACCCAAGGGAGTACAACTATGTCAAAGGTGGTGAAATCTTGGGTGATCCATCCAAGGGGGTAACTACTAGATCTTCTCTTAAACTCATGAATCATGTTGCTTTTATCTCATGCATGGAGCCTAAGAACATTAAAAAAGCATTAAAAGATGACTTTTGGATTATAGCTATGCAAGAAGAGTTAAATCACTTTGAGAGAAGTAATGTTTGGACATTAGTTGAAAGACCTAGTAATCAATCTACTATAGGAACTAAATGAGTATTTAGGAACAAACTAGATGAGAGTGGTAACATTGTGAGAAATGAAGCTAGATTAGTTGCTCAAGGTTACACTCAAGAAGAGGGAATAGAATTTGATGAAACCTATGCACCCGTAGCTAGAAAGAAAGCTATTAGGATGTTGCTTGCATATGCATGCTATCATGACTTCAAGCTTTTTCAAATGGATGTTAAAAGCGCATTTTTAAATGGTTTTATAAATGAGGAAGTGTATGTGGAACAACCACCGGGTTTTGAAGATTCAAAATTTCAAATAATGTTTTCAAACTAACTAAAACAGTTTATGGTTTAAAACAAGCTCCTAGATCTTGGTATGAAAGACTTTCAAACTTTTTGATTGAAATTTTTTTTGAAAAAGGTAAGGTTGACACTACACTTTTCATAAAAAGGTATAAAAATGACATCTTAGTAGTACAAATATATGTTGATGATATTATTTTTGGATCTACTAATGAATGTCATTGCAAAGAGTTTGCTAAGTTAATGCAAGGTGAATTCGAGATGAGCATAATGGGGGGCTATCATTCTTTTTGGGACTCCAAATCAAGCAAAGGAAGGATGACACCTTCATCAATCAAGAAAAGTACATCAAGGATATGCTCAAGAAGTTTGGCTTGGAGAATGCAAAGCCTCAAGCCACATCAATGAGCTCATCTACAAAGCTTGACAAAGATGAAGGAGGTAAGTGTGTTGACTCTAAGCTTTATCGCTCTATGATTGGATCTTTGCTTTACCTTACCGCAAGTAGACCAGATATTTTGTTTAGTGTTTGCTTGTGTGCTAGGTTTCAAGCTAGTCCTAGAGAGTCTCACCTTATAGCCGTTAAGAGAATCTTTAGGTACCTTAGAGATACTCCTTGTTTAGGTCTTTGGTACCCTAGAGACTCAACCTTCAACCTTCATGCTTATTCGGATGCGGATTATGAGGGGTGTAAAATCGATAGGAAGAGTACTTCGGGAACATGTCAATTCTTAGGTAGTATGCTCATATCTTGGTTCTCTAAGAAACAAAATAGTGTAGCTCTATCTACCACCGAAGTCGAGTACATGTCTTTAGGGAGTTGTTGTGCTCAAGTCCTTTGGATGAAGCAACAACTCTTAGATTATGGTATTAAAGTTGAAATCATACCCTTAAGTGTGACAACACTAGTGCCACATGCTTAACTAAAAATCCCATCCAACACTCTAAAACCAAACATATAGAGATAAGGCATCATTTCATTAGAGATCATGTCCTTAAGGAAGATGTTGTTATAGAGTACATTGATACCTTAAACCAACTAGCGGGCATATTTACAAAGCCTTTGGATAAAGAGCGTTTTTGGTCTCTTATGAGAGAGTTAGGTCTAACTAGCCTTCCTTGACCCTTTAGGACTCTTTTTGAAGTTAAAATTGCTTGAATTTGTGAAATTGCATGTTTATGTGTTGTTGCTCTTGAAAATATCCATGCTTATAGCTAGGGGGAGTATGCTTCTGTTAGAATATGCTTAGAACTGCTCATTCATCAATTGCATTATTTAGAAGGTGCTAAAATCGAGCCTTTGGTTGTTCTTAAAGCCTAAAATGCATTTTTGGGCATAGGGTATCGATACGGCCTTCTGCATATCGATACGGATATTGTATTAGCTTTCTAGACTGCATTTTTCCTAAAACAGGTATTGATACGGTTAAACCCGTTTTGATACGAGCTAAAAGTGTTTCGATACAGACCTTTGACTAGCGTTTCCAGGGAATTACGATTTTACCCCCGTATCGATACACCCTCAGGCATATCGATACTCGATTGCGCATACAGCTTTTTAATGGCATTATAGAGTTTTACTTTTACCAAAATTGAATTTTCAAAACCCTAGCCGTTTTCACTCTATAAATAGCCTCTCAATCCCTCATATTTTCACACCACAACTCAAAATCTCTTGAGGGTTTTCAAAATCAAGCAAAGCTCTTCAAGCTTTTCATCAATTTGGTGCAAAGTTCTTCTCTCATTCCTCTCTATCAATATCAAGGTAAAAATTTCTCTTTTCTTTTTATTTCTTTTGAATTTCGTTCTAAATTTTGTTGTGTTTTGTTTTGTCTTCTAAAAAAAAACTTCTTTTCAAACCTTTTATTTTTGTCTTGTTTCTAATTTTTTTAACAAAAACCTTGATTATTGATTTTTAATGGGTTGAATGAGAAAGTTAATGCATACATTGTTTTTTTTATCTCTTCTATAGTCAATGGCACCTAAAAAGAGAGCACGTACTAGTGAAGCCGGTTATGGTTCCAATGCCGGAGATGGTACTAACCCGAACCTCACTCTTATCTATCAACAATCTTTTAAGACCACCGTAGATCTCAACTATTTCCGACAATTTCAAAACCACAAAATTCGTCCGGAGAGGGTAATTTCCATTTCTTCTCTTAACTCGGAGCGTTTCAAATTTGGTTACTTACCTTTTCTCCAAGAATGGAAATTTATGGATTTTCTACAAATCCCTGGCTTTTTCTTTCGCACTTTAGTATTGATTTTCTATGCTAATGCCAAGTGTGTCGCCAATGCATCGGGTGTTATTACGGGTGTTAATTCCTATCTAATGGGTAAAAAGGTCACCATCAATGTTCAATCTCTTTGTGATGTGTTCAAGTTAGAGGATGAGGGTCTTGATGATGAGAATGCTCTTGGCCATGTCCTAAGTGGTTCCGTCACCGCTCTTAATGCTTAAGATCGGATCCTACATTTGATGGTTTCTTGGTGGTTTAGGCCCTCGAGAAGAAAGTATTCCACTATCCGTCAAGTTGATGATTTTTGGATTCGATGCTTCCATCAAAGACAACGACCAAATCTTGCTCGAATTATGTTTGCGGAGATTGTCTATCTTGTGCAACATCGCTACACTACACTCGTCACTTCCTTCACGTATGGTACGGCCTTGAGTTATTTCTTCACACAAAAGGAGATAGATTGTTCACATGACTACCCAACTCCCCTCACCGATCCTATCGATGAAAGATCTCTTGCACGGGGAAAGTTTCATTACTTTAATGGTAGTTGGCTTCGTCTATCCGAGCTCCCTAGCGATGCCGTTCCGGAAGAAATTGCTAATCCTCAAGCCGCTCAAGCTCCTCCTTCACCTTCCATGGATGCTCTCATGACTTTTCTAAACGAGCAATTCACGAGTTTGCGCACGGGAATTGCCTCCATGGATCAAGTGATGAATTCATGGTTTACGACTATTGACACACGCTTTACAAGCCTTGAAGATTGAATGAAGAATGTGGAGACGCACCTCACTTCCCTTGAAGGCGGTCACAACTCGATGAACATATCCCTTACCGCTTTCCATGACGAGTGGCGTCAATCTCGGAGGAATGATGATGATGCACATGATGAGGATGATGAAGATGATGAAGATGGCGATGGAGATGGAGATGCATAGTAGTTCATCTTTGCATATCATTCATGTCATTTAGGATATTTATGCACTTTGAATTATGTTTTTAGGATTAAGTTTGCATTCTAAAACCTATGCTTTGATTTTCTGTTATTTGAATTTTATGTTGATGTTATCTTTATTTTGAACTTAATGGTTATCTATATTATGTTGCTTGGTTATTTTTTTATGCCTTTTGCCTATGTTTATCAATGTCTCTATTTTTTATCTAACAAAAAGGGGGAGAAGGAACAAGCTCACACATAAAATTTTGATTTTCAACTTAAAGTTTACCTAGCTAATATTAAGGGGGAGTTATTTTGCAAAGTTTTTCAAAGTTTCAAGTTTTGGTTTTGTTATATCAAAAAGGGGGAGATTGTAAAATCTATTTTTGATTTTGATATAACAAAGTATGTTAAAGATTAAATTGAAAACTTGAAATAGATTTTTAAGTCCCTCAAATGATTTATAAATCACCAAGGCTTTAATCTGATTTGAAAAACTCAAACTCCAAATATTTTCTAAGTGTACCAAGGCCAAAGTATTGAAAAACGTCCAGGCGTATCAATACGCTTCCAGTCGTATCGATACCTTTTTTACAAGTTTGGCTACTGGAAAAAGTGTTTCGATACGCTCTTAACTGTATCGAAACAGCGTATCGATACGCTTCCAGTCGTATCGATACCTTTTCTACAAGTTTGGCTACTGGAAAAACGTGTTTCGATACGCTCTTAACTGTATCGAAACAGCGTATCGAAACAGATTGAATCTTTATCGATACGCTCCCTCTATAAAAACTGAAGGAGTTTGAATGGTGTATCGATATGGTTCCACCCGTATCGATACGAATTTAATGGAATTTTAAATTCGAAAAGCTTTTAATGTTTTAGACCGTTGGTGTCAGTTGTTAGGTAACTGAAATTTAAAGTGGCAGTTGTCTTGTACTGATACGCTCCAAGTCGTATCGATACGGAAACTTCTAATTAGCTCAGTTGAAAAAATTGCATCGATACAGTTGTTCCCCGTATCGAAACGGTCCATATCACGTACCGATATGCTTACATGCGTATCGATATGCCCTCTTGTAACTGTGCAACGGCTCTTTTTGTTTTGAGACAAGTATCGATACAGGTCCTCGTGTACCGATACGGTAAGCTGCAGAAGTACATTTATGGTGGAAAGATAGGGTCTCAACGGCTATAATCAATACCCTAACCACCCAAACGGCTAGAATTGATAGAGAAGGTATAAATTGAAGCTAATTGAAGACCAACAACAACTATTGCATCAAAGATAAACATCTTTGCAAAAATCCAAGCTCAAAGTACTTATTTTCCAATCTCTTGTAAAACCCCAAATTGTGTAGTGTTCAATTCTGATCTTGTTATCAAATTTGGGTTGAGTGTTTGTACTTAAAGGGGCAATATTGTATTGAGATATATCTTTTTTGCCTTTAATTCTTCTGTGTACTCTTGTGAGGGTTTGGTCAAATTTTGGGTAGAAAATTTGACCGGTTGTGTACATGTTACCTCTTAAGCCTTGAAAAAGGGAAGAACAATTAGTGGATTGTTGGAAATCCTTAGTGGTAGCTAAGGTAGTGGATGTAGAGTTCATTTGGAACTTGAACCACTCTAAAATTCCTTGTTCTTCATTTTTAGCCATTCTTTTACTCCAACAATTTTTAAAAACCCAATTCAACCCCTCTTGGCTTTAATCAATCCATTGATCCACTCAACATGGAAAAATATATCATATGCTTCTGCTAAGCATAAATCGTCAACATAAATTGTATTTGATAAGTAATCATGTGAAACAAAATAAATAAATATTATAATATATAAATATAAATATAAAATGTAAATAATTAATGTGTAAAGTAAATAAACATAAAGCAAAATAAATAAAAAAGATAAATAATTCTCTTCAAGGTTTTGAGAATAAATAGAAGATAGTTTATTTCTTTCGAGGTTTATAAGGAAATCAACAACATTCAAATGAGTTGAACCAATAATGTCCAAATAAATTGGACTAATATCATCTTCGTCATTATTCGTAAACAAAATTTGCTTCTATTTTCTTTCCTTTATCATTCAATGATTGTTGATTTTCAGCGTACGAAAAGTACGAGCCCAATGGTTTATAACGTCACATTGGTAATAAAAAAATTATTTTCTTAAAATGATCTTTATCACTCTTGTCATCCTTATAACCTCACTACAGGTGGGTAGAAGTATTCTTAAAATGACTATATTTTTCATGTATATATTCATAGCCTCGACCACGACTTCTAACGTGGCTTTTATTCTTTCCATAATATAATCTTACATTCACTTCAGGGAATGGAGTAGAGCCAGTGTGTAACACCCCAAGTTTTTATGTTTAAAAAAAATGAAAAATGAAGGTTGTGGGAATTGAACCCACAACCTAGCCTTGTTAAGCCAATCACTCAACCGCTTGAGCTATAGAAGCTCTTAGTCATCCCTTATACCAAGTTTATTTTGAACCAATGGTTAAAGAGGTACCACAATATAATAATAATAAGTTTAAAATATCTCAACCACCCCCTTCCCATAAAATTAAATGTTATCTGGAAGTGTCCAGATTCAAGGATGGACCCTTCATCTTCTCACCGCTAGTTTTCCCCCCACCGTTCGTCTCTCTTTCTCATCGGTGTCACCGCTCCGCCGTGCGAGACACCGCCACCACCGGCGTGTGTGCCGACTAGCTCCGAGCCCAGCGCCGTCAACCACGCGCGACGTCGGCCGGTCGTTTACGGTAGAAAACAGATCTGGAAGCTTAAAGGTTTCGGCCGCCACTGTTTTCCTCATTTTCGGTTGTTCCCGACGTCGACTCGCCTCGCCGTGGGCACAGCCGTCCTCCTCGCGTCAAGCTCTTCAAAACCCAGTCGGTTGTTCGTCTGTCCAACTTCGGTAAGAACCTCGTTGGAGCCCATGTTTTTCCAGCGCAATTTTGGGAATTTCAGGTACGTTTTGGCTCGTTTCCGACTTGGTTTGTACCGATATTGTCTAGTTTGGAGTGTAGAATTTATGTGCTTCTGTTTTCCGGCAAAAATGGTGCATTTCGGGAATCCGGCGAGCAATTCCGATGACCGGCTGGCAAGTTTAATCTTTGGGTAAGTGGGTCGGTTCAGGTGTTGGCCCAAGAGCCTGAACCGGTCACCTTTGGGCCAAGCCCGTTTTTTTTTAAAAACCAGTCAGCCCATAAACCAGACCCAACCATCTCGACCCGGGTTCGACCCGATCCACTCTGCCCCATATCCGACCCGTTGACCCGTTGACCGGACCCGTTGACCCGACCCGACCCGTTGACCAAGTCAACCCAGTGAGTCAATTCGTCCGAGTCAGCCGAGTCAACTCGTCCGAGTCAGCCCGAGTCAACTCAGTTGACCCTTGTTGACTACTGACGTCATGCTGACGTCAGCATTGACTTTGACCAGTTGACTCTGACCTCGTTGACCTGCTGACGTCAGCGTTGACCTGCTGACGTCAGCGTTGACTTTGACCGTTGACCAAAAAGTCAAATTTTCTGAAAACTCATATTTTATGTTTTTCGACGTACTGAGTCCGATTTTGAAGCCCGTTTTGCGAAATTCCGACCCAAAAGCCTCCGAATCTGACATTGAATTCGAGATTGCTTATTTGTATTTAATTTTGGTTAAGAGCTCTCTGAATAAGGACTGAAATGTGAATCTATGTTGTTGAAGGTATCAAAGTACCCTTGAATTTGAGATGTTGGGGGCCTTCGAATCTTGGGATCGAGTGCGATCGATGAGGTGTCATGAATCAACTATTACAGCTCGAAACTAAGGTAATACACTACTACCCCTTGTATGCTTTATGAACATGTTGATATTCGGTTAACGCATGCATGCTTATGATGACGTATACTGTAAATTATGCTTAAATTGAATCAGATTCGAGCAATAAGTATGGATATTAATAAGACCAAATTATCCGAATAAGATTACTAATGGGCTAACAGTATCAGAAGTTATAATAGTTAAATTCAGTTAATCCGCAACTCAATCAACAGTGTGTAAGAATCGAGGCCCAGGACACTGAGTGAGAGATATTAATTATGAAATTACAAAAATGCCCTTGGAGCATAAGTATGACTAAACTACCCCTCTAATAAAGGAAATGACCTAAAATCTGCATTCGACCTGATTATGCAATTTACACTACCCAAGATGTAGGTTTTAATGGAAAGACTTCGGCATCATCATGCAATACATGTGATACAAACTTGGATAATCCCTCAAACTCTGTATAACACATGAATGAGAATTCTCTGGAAATATTATTGAAACCCTAAGTCGATCTTTATGACAGTAATGCATGAATTAAATGAGAATGATCATAATGACAAAAAAAGACGGTAATGCCCTCGAGCACCGAAATGTCTGATTAGTTTGAATGACGTTATACCATTAAGTTCTGTAATGAATGAATCGTCTGTAAAGGGCCAGAGAGTTAGAACGACTTAATCTCGTTTGAGTACGTGAATAATGGATGTACCAAATGGTAATTTAGAAAGAAATGGTAGATTTATCTTAGTCTAAAATAACCGAAATACCCTCCTGAGTTAATCGGTAACTATGTATTTGACGAAATTCTGGATTTGTTAATATGACTTAAATAGCTAAGGTGTTCCCTTAAAGTGTTGAGAAATACGACACGTGTATGCCCATCGCTCGCCATATCAATGTAAGGTAGGAAGATCCGCATAAATTGTATGTTCGATTGCTCAAAGTTAAACCGTATAGTAAAGTATGAGGGCGACTATTCAGACATACAATACAATCAGTGTTAAGTTCTGATGCACGCAAATTACTCACATCTGAACGTTGGTAAGTACTGTCAAATTGGGTTATGCCGCATTAAACAAATTCTGGAGGTATGATAAATTGTTAGAGCCCCTGAGAATTATAACTTTCGTTCTGATATGATTGTGCCAAAGTATAAAATTTGTCATGTCAGTCAAATAACTAAAAAGCCATGATAGCCTAAATAGTCGGAACATCACTGAATGTCCGGTTAGAAAACTAACGAGCAAATAGGATACCCGAGTTCTGTGAACCATTACTTTTTCAATGTTGGTATAAATTACCAAAATGTCTATATGTGATAAAATGATCCTAATACCCTTGTAGGCTTATATGACTAAATAACTCATGATGCGTCTAAACTTTCAAAGATCTTAATGTATCACCTCCTGAATATCTGAGTTAAACCGTTAGTATGAACCCTTTTTAATAGGGGCCACGTTTCAGAAATTCGTTCAAATTATCAAAAGTTTAATATGTCCCATTCCGTAGATGCCAAGTATCTCCAAGAAAAGATCTGTCCCACCTAGTGTGTTCCATGTGTGATATATTCTGTTGAATGGATTGTATAATTATTTAATCGTGAATAATATTATGTTTGATGAACTTGATATATGATGACATTCTCTGCCTACCTGATATATGTCTGCTCAATCTGTATACTTGGTATGTGATCGTTTGATCTGTGATGGTATTGTCTGACTGTTTGATGAATTTGTTACCATGATCTGTTAATTGGACCTATGATGGTACAATCTGTTTACATGATGAATGCTGAAAATGTTTGCTCTGTTCAATAGTATGCCCATTTATCTGTCAAAAGCATGAATTCTTCCGTTTCTGATGTTCTGAATAAAATATATCTGTCACATGTATTATGTTACCCATGTCTGGAATCTAAACACTGATTACTATCTGGGGTATACTGTTGGGTTATGTTATGAAGTCTCTGTTGGTACAGCCCTGATCAAGCTGGTAAATCCTTATGGACTCAAGGTCTCCCCTTGAGTGGCACCTATGCCCATCGGGCCTAGGGTAAGTCCTTATGGACTCAAGGTCTCCCCTTGAGTGGCACCTATGCCCATCGGGCCTAGGGTAAGTCCTTATGGACCTAAGGCATCCCCTTAGGTGGCACCTATGCCCATCGGGCTTAGGGTAAGTCCTTATGGATGCAGTTCTGGGGGACTGCATATTGGTGTAAGGTTGGAGGGTAATTACTAGTAAACCTTTGTATGTACTTGAACATTTGCATTGAATCATTATGTGTTATCATGATATGATTGGTATGCATTTATGCCTATTTGATATGCACCCATTTGGAACACACTAGGCGTTAAACTCCTTGTTTCCATCTTAGTAATCTATCAGCTTGTAAAATTCTCGTCTGTTACTCAATGAGTGAATAAAGAACAAGTGCCATTATTCTCAAGTATAACATTACCCTGAAATAACGGAAAGGAAAAGAGGACTGTCACTTCTTGGATCATCATGAAAATGTTATGCCTACCATATGTCTGCATGAGCCTATAGCATCTTTTGGTAGTTCTATATTACTGAGCTTTTCCAAGCTCACGTTGTTTTTACCATTACAAGTCAAAAGATTATAGCATGGTATAATGTTTGACATCAAAGTTCGGAGTTCCCTCGGCATTGCCTCTAGAGTACGGTACTGTATAGTTAGTGGGCATGTATGTCATGTATGTCACGTATTGTTTTATGATAGAGTATGTAAATAACTTTCTAAAATTCTTGATATTTGTTTAGATGATTTTTTGAAACAATATTTTAAACAGAAGTTAATTTTACAGTTTAATAAGTGTTTTGAGGAAATAAAAATGTTTTTGTGTATTTTTTTGTGGGTCGCTCTTGTGACCCTAATGTGACTTCTTAGGATCCGTTGTAACGCATAGGCGGGTCTAGGGCGTTACATTTAGTGGTATTAGAGCTTAGAGTTGCGTCATTCTGGGTAGATCGGCCGATCGTCTGTCATAGGGTGTCTGGTCTGTGCATGCCCCTAGATCATAACCGTACTCCTCAGTGCCGAGACTCTGATGTCGAATCCTTTTTCTGAAATAATTGAATCTTAGCTTTCTGTCCGTTGTATCTCGAATCGTAATGACAAGGAATGTCTGTAACATTCGTCTGTGAATTGGATTAACTTGGTGGATTTGAATCTGAGATGGTTCATACGGGTGAAATTGAAGAATCAAAAACAGTTTAAGAGTAAATGTTGATCATGTGAGATAACATATATAAGATTTCACGTAATGCTATTCGGTGATGATGATTATGTTTAAGAATATTCTGATGAAAATTTGATAAAGGTACTATAAAATAAAAAGAAAGATGCTCGCGGATGTGTCAGAAATGTAAATTCCGTGGTGACTCTGTTGTAAAAAAAAAGGTTGTCTGAATATAATGTTGAAGGTAGGTGACATCCGTTTAAAACCATGGTTATGTTTGACCGGATTGAAGAAAGACATTTGAAAAAAAAGGCATAGCGTACCATCATGTGCATACTAATGATCGAAAAATGATGTTTATACCTTGATTCTGGAAGACCCGATTGGAGGCCTTGAATACTTGTCTAAACTACAGTTACAGTCGTTCAACCGCAAACCGTTAGTTAATCCGTATGAGTTATGTCTATTCTAGAAAATACGCAATGGGTCGTATGAGTGACCTCTGTAATAGTAGGAAAGGTTTTCTATCCCTGATCGAGTCTGTTTAAAATAAAAGTTATGAGATAAGTGTTTGCTTGACATCGTACAAGGTTCTGTAAAGGTGCAATTATCGTATTCTAATAAACAAGTCTGAGATGTATGATGGATGAATTTGGGTTTAAGGTTACTCCGAGTGACTAAGGATGTTGCGAGATTGATCTGTGACTGTCTGTGGGACACTAGGAATAAGCATATTCTGATGGAAAAGTTTTAGTAGATTAATGGATGAAAGAACATTTTTGCTTTCCCCTAACTCTAGTAAATTTCGAGGACGATATTTCTTTTAAGGGTGGGAGAGTTGTAACACCCCAAGTTTTTATGTTTAAAAAAATGAAAAATGAAGGTTGTGGGAACTGAACCCACAACCTAGCCTTGTTAAGCCAATCACTCAACCGCTTGAGCTATAGAAGCTCTTAGTCATCCCTTATACCAAGTTTATTTTGAACCAATGGTTAAAGAGGTACCATAATATAATAATAATAATAAGTTTAAAATATCTCAACCACCCCATTCCCATAAAATTAAATGTTATCTGGAATTGTCCAGATTCAAGGATGGACCCTTCATCTTCTCACCGCTAGTTTTTCCCACCACCGTTCGTCTCTCTCTCTCATCGGCGTCACCGCTCCGTCGTGTGAGACACCGCCACCACCGGCGTGTGTGGCGACCAGCTCTGAGCCCAGCGCCGTCAACCATGCGCGACGTCGGCCGGTCGTTTACGGTAGAAAACAGATCTGGAAGCTTAAAGGTTTCGGCCGCCACTGTTTTCCTCATTTCCAGTTGTTCCCGACGTCGACTCGCCTCGCCGTGGGCACAGTCGTCCTCCTCGCGTCAAGCTCTTCAAAACCCAGTCGGTTGTTCGTCTGTCCAACTTCGGTAAGAACCTCGTCGGAGCCCGTGTTTTTCCGGCGCAATTTTGGGTATTTCAGGTACGTTTTGGCTCGTTTCCGACTTGGTTTGTACCGACATTGTCTGGTTTGGAGTGTAGAATTTATGTGCTTCTGTTTTCCGGCAGAAATGGTGCATTTCGGGACTCCGGCGAGCAATTCCGATGACCGGCTGGCAAGTTTAATCTTTGGGTAAGTGGGTCGGTTCAGGTGTTGGCCCAAGAGCCTGAACCGGTCACCTTTGGGCCAAGCCCGTTTTTTTTTTAAAAACTAGTCAGCCCATAAACCAGACCCAACCGTCCCGACCCGGGTTCGACCCGATCCGCTCTGCCCCATATCCGACCAGTTAACCCGTTGACCTGACCCATTGACCCGACCCGACTCGTTGACCCGACCCGACCCGTTGACCGAGTCAACCCAGTGAGTCAATTCGTCCGAGTCAGCCGAGTCAACTCGTCCGAGTCAGCCCGAGTCAACTCAGTTAACCCTTGTTGACTACTGACATCATGCTGACGTCAGCATTGACTTTGACCAGTTAACTCTGACCTCGTTGACCTGTTGACGTCAGTGTTGACTTTGACCGTTGACCAAAAAGTCAAATTTTCCGAAAACTCATATTTTATGTTTTTCGACGTCCCGAGTCCGATTTTGAAGCCCGTTTTGCGAAATTCCGACCCGAAAGACTCCGAATCTGACCTTGAATTCGAGATTGCTTATTTGTATTTAATTTTGGTTAAGAGCTCTCTGAATAAGGACTGAAATGTGAATCTATGTTGTTGAAGGTATCAAAGTACCCTTGAATTTGAGATGTTGGGGGCCTTCGAATCTTGGGATCGAGTGCGATCGATGAGGTGTCATGAATCAACTGTTATAGCTCGAAACTAAGGTAATACACTACTACCCCTTGTATGCTTTATGAACATGTTGATATTCGGTTAACGCATGCATGCTTATGATGACGTATACTGTAAATTCTGCTTAAATTGAATCAGATTCGAGCAATAAGTATGGATATTAATAAGACCAAATTATCCGAATAAGATTACTAATGGGCTAACAGTATCAGAAGTTATAATAGTTAAATTCAGTTAATCCGCAACTCAATCAACAGTGTGTAAGAATCGAGGCCCAGGATACGTAGTGAGAGATATTAATTATGAAATTACAAAAATGCCCTTGGAGCATAAGTATGACTAAACTACCCCTCTAATAAAGGAAATGACCTAAAATCTGCATTCGACCTGATTATGCAATTTACACTACCCATGATGTAGGTTTTAATGGAAAGACTTCGGCATCATCATGCAATACATGTGATACAAACTTGGATAATCCCTCAAACTCTGTATAACACATGAATGAGAATTCTCTGGAAATATTATTGAAACCCTAAGTCGATCTTTATGACAGTAATGCGTGAATTAAATGAGAATGATCATAATGACAAAAAAAGACGGTAATGCCCTCGAGCACCGAAATGTCTGATTAGTTTGAATGACGTTATACCATTAAGTTCTGTAATGAATGAATCGTCTGTAAAGGGCCGGAGAGTTAGAACGACTTAATCTCGTTTGAGTACGTGAATAATGGATGTACCAAATGGTAATTTAGAAAGAAATGGTAGATTTATCTTAGTCTAAAATAACCGAAATACCCTCCTGAGTTAATCGGTAACTATGTATTTGACGAAATTCTAGATTTGTTAATATGACTTAAATAGCTAAGGTGTTCCCTTAAAGTGTTGAGAAATACGACACGTGTATGCCCATTGCTCGCCATATCAATGTAAGGTAGGAAGATCCGCATAAATTGTATGTTCGATTGCTCAAAGTTAAACCGTATAGTAAAGTATGAGGGCGACTGTTCAGACATACAATACAATCAGTGTTAAGTTCTGATGCACGCAAATTACTCACATCTGAACGTTGGTAAGTACTGTCAAATTGGGTTATGCCGCATTAAACAAATTCTGGAGGTATGATAAATTGTTAGAGCCCCTGAGAATTATAACTTTCGTTCTGATATGATTGTGCCAAAGTATAAAATTTGTCATGTCAGTCAAATAACTAAAAGGCCATGATAGCCTAAATAGTCGGAACATCACTGAATGTCCGGTTAGAAAACTAACGAGCAAATAGGATACCCGAGTTCTGTGAACCATTACTTTTTCAATATTGGTATAAATTACCAAAATGTCTATATGTGATAAAATGATCATAATACCCTTGTAGGCTTATATGACTAAATAACTCATGATGTGTCTAAACTTTCAAAGATCTTAATGTATCACCTCCTGAATATCTGAGTTAAACCGTTAGTATGAACCCTTTTTAATAGGGGCCACATTTCAGAAATTCGTTCAAATTATCAAAAGTTTAATATGTCCCATTCCGTAGATGCCAAGTATCTCCAAGAAAAGAATTGTCCCACCTAGTGTGTTCCATGTGTGATATATTCTGTTGAATGGATTGTATAATTATTTAATCGTGAATAATATTATGTTTGATGAACTTGATATATGATGACATTCTCTGCCTACCTGATATATGTCTGCTCAATCTCTATACTTGGTATGTGATCGTTTGATCTGTGATGGTATTGTCTGACTGTTTGATGAATTTGTTAGCATGATCTGTTAGTTTGACCTATGATGGTACAATCTGTTTACATGATGAATGCTGAAAATGTTTGCTCTGTTCAATAGTATGCCCATTTATCTGTCAAAAGCATGAATTCTTCCATTTCTGATGTTCTGAATAAAATATATCTGTCACATGTATTCTGTTACCCATGTCTGGAATCTGAACACTGATTACTATCTGGGTATACTGTTGGGTTATGTTATGAAGTCTCTATTGGTACAACCCTGATCAAGCTGGTAAATCCTTATGGACTCAAGGTCTCCCCTTGAGTGACACCTATGCCCATCGGGCCTAGGGTAAGTCCTTATGGACTCAAGGTCTCCCCTTGAGTGGCACCTATGCCCATCGGGCCTAGGGTAAGTCCTTATGGACCTAAGGCATCCCCTTAGGTGGCACCTATGCCCATCGGGCTTAGGGTAAGTCCTTATGGATGCAGTTCTGGGGGACTGCATATTGGTGTAAGGTTGGAGGGTAATTACTAGTAAACCTTTGTATGTACTTGAACATTTGCATTGAATTATTATGTGTTATCATGATATGATTGGTATGCATTTATGCCTATTTGATATGCACCCATTTGGAACACACTAGGCGTTAAACTCCTTGTTTCCATCTTAGTAATCTATCAGCTTGTAAAATTCCCGTCTGTTACTCAATGAGTGAATAATGAACAAGTGCCATTATTCTCAAGTATAACATTACCCTGAAATAACGGAAAGGAAAAGAGGACTGTCACTTCTTGGATCATCATGAAAATGTTATGCCTACCATATGTCTGCATGAGCCTATAGCATCTTTTGGTAGTTCTGTATTACTGAGCTTTTCCAAGCTCACGTTGTTTTTACCATCGCAGGTTAAAAGATTATAGCATGGTATAATGTTTGACATCAAAGTTCGGAGTTCCCTCGGCGTTGCCTCTGGAGTACGGTACTGTATAGTTAGTGGGCATGTATGTCATGTATGTCACGTATTGTTTTATGATAGAGTCTGTAAATAACTTTCTGAAATTCTTGATATTTGTTTAGATGATTTTCTGAAACAATATTTTAAACAAAAGTTAATTTTACAGTTTAATAAGTGTTTTGAGGAAATAAAAATGTTTTTGTGTATTTTTTTGTGGGTCGCTCTTGTGACCCTAATGTGACTTCCTAGGATCTGTTGTAACGCATAGGCGGGTCTAGGGCGTTACACAGTGGGCCTTTAAAACCTTTTCACGATATTGTGTCCGGGACAACATTATTTGTCGTGAAAAGTGGAGTGTGTTTTTATTAACATACCCTTATCACAGAGAACAAAGATTTAATCCTCCTACGCGGTATTGTTAAACCAGTTCACAAGGTCTTTTAAAAACCTCCTTTGAGACCAGTAGCCTCGCAGAACGAGGTGTCCAGCCAATATACTTGGATTATATCGAAGTTATGTTACCAATTGAATAGTGATTTACCATGTTTGGATTTACTTCAGGGAATAAAACAGATCCAATAATCGCATGGAATAAACATCATGCTTGCATTCACTTCAGGAAATGCTCCATCATTGATAATCGCATGGAATAAACATCATGTTTTGCATTCACTTCAGGGAATGCCTCCCACGAAAATTCTTGTCAAGATGAATTTTTGTAACATGAACTTGGGAGAAGTCTATAGTCGATTTTTTTTCGACGTAGAAGAAATATTGCTTTCGAGCAAAATCATCATGATTTATCGTACTTTAAAATAATAATCTAAAGAATAAAAATAAAATTAGAATTTACAGGTATTGATTTTCCTCTCGAAGATAATAGAGACGTAACAAATGACTAATACAGCTTCTCATAATTTCTTTACGTCATGTCTCTTTCCAAGCTATTTAAAGATATGTAAAACTTAAGACATGGTTAAAAATATCAATATCATAAAAAAAATATCATAAACAAATATTGATACTTAGTTATAAAATAATGTAAATATAACAACGAAAGATCATATCTAAAATTTTTCGATGGATTTCAAAAATATTTGCACATATCACGCCTTACATATTCAAATGCTCAAAGGAAAATAAATAGCGTAAAGAAATGACCAGATCTATACATGATATGTATAACTTGATAAATAAATGAGAACCACGATAATTGAGCATATCATGTAAAACTCAAAACAATGTTAAAAATATAATTAACTGTCGTCAAATTATTGATATATGTATAAATATTAAATATTAATATATATTCTTATATACGTGATAATATTACTTTCCATTGAAATAAAAAGAAAAACAAAGCAATGAGAATGCTTGCATTATATGTTAACCAAACCATTATTTACTTTCACTTTGATTTAAAGTAAAGCAACGATTAAAAATAAAATAAGAGTATTTGATGAATATACCTTGATTCAATTTTTTATACCAACTGCAACAGGAACATACTTTCATTTAAATTTTTATGCCAACCTCGACTATCGGCATCTAATAGAATGATGTTGGATGTGTCGTGGTATGAACCACGATAAGGATTCATAATCACTCGCAAGAACCATGTAATTGAGCAAGATCGTGTTGATAATGTGTTGTAAATAAAATAACGAAGAACACCGAGTAAATATAAAAAGAACAAAGAGATGAGAGAAAGAGGGAGATTTGCATTATTCTCAAATATTGACTAGTGTACAATGCCTTCAATAAATCATCTATTTATAGGCAAAAGAATTACATAATATATTAACTCTAATTAATGTAGATAATATTCCTAATGATAAAGTAAGTCAAATCTCTTTGATGAAGTTCTTATCATGATATACATCCATATAGATAAATATATATAGGCTTAAACCAAAAATAGGTGCCCAATTTTGTAAAAATATGTGTCCAAAGTTTTAAAAGTTATAATTTTACGTGCCTACCGTTAAAAGATGTTAATTTTTTAATCAATTAATGCTCGACACGTGGTATATTTAATTTTTTTCTTCAAAATTTAAAATTAAAAACAAAAAACTTTTTGTTTTTCATAAAATCTCGAAAGTTTAATTTTTTTACAAAACAACCCCTAAATCCTTAAAATTACCCAAACCCCAAATCGCCACCGTTTCCGCTATCGATCGCCACCCCTGCGCACACCCCTTTGGTCACCGGACCAATGAGGTTATTTCCTCCAACACCGCGTCGTCGGAAACGACAAACGACGTGTAGCCGAACGTCGAACGCGAAATCGACGTTCGGCTCGCACGTTGTTCACCGTTTCCAGCGACGTTGTGTTAGGGGAAATAACTTCCTTAGTCCGACGACCAAAGGAGTGTGCTCAGGGGCGGTGGCGATTTGGGGGTTTAGGTTTATGTAATTTTAGGGATTTGAGGACTATTTTGTAAAAGTTTCAAAATTTTGAGATTTTATGGCCAATTAAATTTTTTGGGTATTTTTTGTTTAAAAAATTTTAAAAATCAAATTAGTGCCGCATGTCAAGCATTGATTGATTAAAGATTTTTTAACACTCATTAGCGGTAGGCACCTAAAATTATAACTTTTGAAACTTCATGCACCTATTTTTACAAAATAATACTTTAGGCACCTAAAGTTCAAATAGGCATACTTTTGGCACTTATTTTTGGTTTAAGCCATATATATTACTCCCTTCACTCTATGAAATATGTCTTTTATTGGTTTCCGACACATTTATTTAAAATTTATTATTATAAAAATATAAAAATATATTTTTAAATCATCTAATCGAGTAGCTTTAAAATATATATTTTTAATTATTTAAAATATTTAATATAATTATAGCCAAAAATTGAACATGTGGGGTGGTCCCAGTAGTAAAGGATGATGTATTTCATCCAAGTGACCCGGGTTCGAGCACCATGTGTGCATGGTGTGTGTTATTAAAGGGCTAAGAAAATTGAACATATATTACCCTTGTAATCACACCAACCTATTAAAAAATTATAGCCAAAAATTTAAAAATTTTAACTTTCAAAAAAATCAATAAAGGAAAATCTTCGAGTTTGTTTGATTTTAAGAAATATTTTTTTATTTTTATTTTCAGAAAATCAATTTCATTTTCAAGTTTTCAGAAAATGAAAAACATGTTTAATTAATATAAATGAAAACTTATTTTAAAAAATAAATATAGCGAAAATGTGTTCGTTATCTAATTTTCAAAATGAAAATAAACAACTAATTATATAATAATTAAATTCAAATAAAAATATTAAAAATATATTAAATTTAATATAATTAACTAGACAAATTTTAAATTCAATAAAAAATAATTTTATTCTTAATAAGAATAATATAAAGGGTGTTTTACTAGAAGTAACTATTACGAGTTTCTAATGACTATTTTTTAGATTTTCAATTCTACATATAATTAAATCATAATGATGTTACAATTTCGTCTCTAACTTGAGTCATTTTTGCAGTTTGTGACATATCAAATATGATGTGCTCCTCGTTTGAACCAGAAGAAGATATTTTTGTGTCATCAAATTCTTGTTCATTTTCTCTTTCACCTTCTTCAAACAATTCATCCTTTTCAGCTTCCAACCTAATAAAATTACGCACAATGCAACATGCTTTTGATATATAACGTTTTTAAGAGGATAATTGGGCATATTCCTCAATATAGCAATTTTTTTTCAACACGCCAATACTTCGCTCAATCATATTTCGAACAGAAGAATGTCTCATATTAAAAATTTCTTCTTCTCTCAATAATACTTCGTTAAATTACATTTTATTTACCTATAAAGTCGCGTGTTTGGTATCTTTGTCTACGAAATGGTCGTAAAAATTTCGGTATGTTTGGATATCCACACGCCTATGAACCGAATACACCAATATTAAAACTAAAATACAACAAAATTATTACAAAAAAAAATTCTGAAACAAAAGTAAAAATGAATACTCATATTTATAGATAGTAATAATAAAAATGAGAAATAAAGGTTGATTTAATTGTTTACGTGACAAAAATGAAAACGAGAAGAAGAATTCAAATGATTGATGAGATATAAAAGTGGAGAGTTTATTTTTAAGACTAAAAGAAAGTGGTATATAAAGGTTGGAAAAGGTTAAAAATGTCATGAGAAGGATTTGATTTCGAGTTCAATAAATATAAATTTTTAAAAAGAAAAATACTTTAATACACAAACTTGTGTAAATTTTAGTTTGCATAAGCCTTTTAATTTTAGGGTTTAGAGTTTTAGGTTAGGGGTTTAGTGTGTATGTGTAGAATTTAAGGCTTACTGTTAGAATTTAGAGTTTAGGGTTTAAGGTTTACGTTTTAGAGTGCTAGGGTTTGGAATTTAGGTTTTAAATTTTATAGGAGGGTTATATAATTTTTTACACAAATTGTGTATTAAAATATAACCTTTTTAAAAATTGGTAAATTTTTGATACACGGACACAAGCCTGCATATTTATACTATAAAATTTAAATCTTAAACTTCTAACCCTAACCCTAAATCTTAAGCCTAATACCATAAATTCTAAATGCTAACCTCAAATTCTAAACCCTACAACCTAAATTCCTAAACTTTAAACCCTAACTTCTAAAATTGAAAGGCACGTATAAATGGCTTGTGTATCAAAAAAATTTCTTTTAAAATTTTATATTTTTCATGTTTTTCATTTTTCTAAAACATTTTCAATGAAAATAGTGAACACATCATTTTAATGTTCTCAAATTTTCACAATTTTTTTTTAATTTTTACAATTATTTTTTAAAATTTTATAACCAACCGCATTTTCATCAATTTTTTTTAAAATATAAGTGCAATTGCACCCTAGGTAGCCACATAAGTCTGCCACACAATTATATAAGTACTTATTTTGACAAGGAGATAACAAAAAAAATTAAAGACAAATTTATAATTTAAGAATTATTTTTTCATTTAAGCAATTTTAAAGCAATGCCTGACGCAATGCATTACATAACTATAGAAAGCATGTCAGACTTGTCAAAAGATACACACCAACAAATAGTAGATCGATTAGAAACCAACAAGGGGTATAGTAACAGTTTAAGTCCCCTAAACTTATGCATTTTTTTAATTTAGTCATAATTTAAAATAATTCAATAAACTTAATATTTTATATTTAAAAATTTTACTACTGAAGTGATTGTGTCTACTAGCAGACAATGTTACTAAAATATTATTTAGGACAAAATAAATGTCTAATGTTTTATTCCGTGACTATTTTAAAAAAAAATCGTAACAAACGTTAAAAAAAATTTCGTTATTTAATTAAAATATGACACGTGACCTATTTCTGTATTTTCTTTAATTTTTATTTTTTTAAAAATGATAAAATCTTTAATTTTATTTAAACCCTCCCCCCCCCACTAAAATCTTTAAATTTTAAAAAAATCTATCATCCCTAACTTTAAACCTCTAAACCCTTAAATTTATTTTCTCTAATTGTCGATTCAACCACCATCAGCTACATCTTCCTTTGCTGACTCTCCATAGTCGATAATTACAATCTTATATCGTAAAAAATTGACGGACGAGCAACCAAAAGAACCACAAACATAAAATCATCAATTGAACGATGAACGTCAAATGGACAGACAACAAATTGGGCCTTGCAACGAAAGGAGACTTCACTGTTGCGGCAATAAGGTCGGTAGAAGGGAGATCTGGGGTTTTAAAAAAATTAAAATTTTAGGCTTAAAAAATTAATGATTTTTATTCTTTTTAATAAAAATTAAAAAATAGGTCAAGTGTCGTACAATGATTGGATGACAAATTCCTTTTAACGATTGTTGATTAAAAAAATCTTAAAATATTTACAAAATAAAATTTTAAGTGCCTATTTTACCCAAAAATAGTGTAAGTACTTATTAAAAAAATATAATTTAAACACTTTTCTTCTAATGGTTAAGCTAAAAAAAAGAGAGCCTAGAACTCATTTGATCCAACATTCCAAGCAAGAACTTGATTTCTTGTCCCAAATTGGCATTTAATCTTTATTCTAAAACCAAACTTTAAGAAATACAACATTGAGTAATAAGGTGCTCATGATTTTACTTTTACACGATATTTTAAAATGTACAATTTATAAGACCGAAAACATTCTTCTTTAACACCTAATAAAGTAGTACTCACTGATCTCCGACTCTGTAGTGGTTTACAAGATGGGTCATTTATATAGTTCACAGTACACAACATACTTTTTACCTTCAAATGGAAACAGACGATGGTGAAAACAAATGAAGAGGATTCGAATTCACAATGTTGACCTTCTGAAAATCGAAAATGATATGCGAAAGATTAAAAAGGAAGTGCGAGACAATTTAGTGAAACATCTATATATTATTATCCCCTTCAGCTATGCCAGACAGCATCGAAGCGAGATTACTGATTTTCTTTTGTAGAATTGCCTCTTCCATCAATGGTATATCAACCGTTTCAACATGACAGGTTCCATCTACTTCCCAATCGCTTCATAAAAGGATACTCCGGTAAGATAGGCACTAACTTGAGCAGCCCGAAGCTATGTAAATATCGCAACAGTCAGAATAGCAGCTCATAGGTTTTAGACATGTATACAGCAGTTCTAAGTTGTAAGCGTTCAGGATTTAGCAAAGGGAACTTGGAAAAATTACCAAGCAACCATAGTCCATATGGGCTCTTCTTATTCTGACTTCTCAATTTCTCGGAATCTTCTATCCCACTCTTGTGCCTCGTAGTCTTGCTCAACTAAGTCTCTGTCAGTACTATACACAATGCGATCTGGTCCTATGACGGTTTTTTGTGCCATATCTCGAGCACTCAGCAGCTGGAATATATACAGAAAGTAAATGAAGATTATTCCACGGGAATAAATTTACCATTGCAGATCTTATACAATGAAACTAAGAAATTCGAC
Source organism: Hibiscus tridactylites (assembly GCA_958450335.1). Taxonomy (NCBI): domain Eukaryota; kingdom Viridiplantae; phylum Streptophyta; class Magnoliopsida; order Malvales; family Malvaceae; genus Hibiscus; species Hibiscus tridactylites. The sequence continues at coordinate 26,102,854 of OY288271.1, read as the reverse complement.
ATTAAAATAAATCGGCATTATCATACAATTATAACATCAATTAACATCATTAACTAAAATTAGTCTAATAGGAAAAAGATTCACGCATACAACGGCAAAACAGTAATAGGTAATAAACCTGCATTGCATCAGTGATGTCTCAGGGACCTTATCCCTTTTATTTTCTCATAACCAAGAAGGTAAGATCACATAGAGATGCAATCATGCAGAAATTGCATACTAGAGATCCAATAGGATTTCTAATATAAGAAGATAAATCGGGAAAGAATTGCAAATAAATTATATTAATTTCTGCATTGATGAACTTTTGTCTCTTAACAGTAGATATAAATTGATTTCAAACTCTCGTGCCAAAGATAAAAATGTTTAGAGATGTGTAATTGCTTATTAAGGAATAGAAGACAGTACCGGTGTGAAGCTACTTATTCAAAGGGAAATTATAAACACCGCCTAAAACTTGATCTTTTAAAATCCAAATGCAAGTGATAAGATGATTACCTTCCGCCTTAATGAAAGATCAGGAGATTCAAGTGCTTGAGCAAACCGTTTTCTTATCTGGTTTCTCTTCTCTATATCAGTATTCCTTTTACGAATGAAGAACCACCGAACCAAAGGAATTGCAAAGAAAGAACCGGCATAGATCTGCAGAACAACTGGTTTATATAGATATTGAAAAAGAAGCAAATTTCATTCTAAACATGGGAAAGAAACTTGAGTTTTCAATCTTCTATAGTTTTAATAATAGTTTTATCCACTTTCACAATACTTCATTTCCTCAAGCCTGAGAGAAGCTGGGAACTTTTTATCCACACTTTCACAAACCAAAAAAAGAGCAATTCTAAACTTTTATTTACTTCTACATGGTGTATCTAGAACCAAGTAGCAACAAACATCAAGTTTTGTAACTTTGCTGGTCTGTAAAATAATAAACAGGCATGCTTTTATATTGGACAGATATCCGGACCTCAGAATATGAAACTTATTTTAAAGACAAATTCAAAGTGCATGTGCCTGTAACATTATAGTGATTCTGGGCACCCTCTCATCATGTCAGAACATGTAACCTGTTGTGTCGGAGGTGATAGAGAATCAAATCCAGATACTAAGAGAATACTGCATGGGTATAGATGGGTACAGAGAAGGACAAACCTTGATATGCATCATAATGCACATTTCATTCAAGAAGAAAATGTAAAATGCATAATGACCTCCTACTTTCACCTATAGTTAAAACTTTCTGTTCAATCAGCCTATCTATATAAGAGAGACATCAAATCATACCTGAAGTAAAGGAAATATGTCCATGACAAAATTAATAAATCCACTTGGTCTAACTGCAGCATCTCTTCAAACGAGAATAAAAGCAGCACCATTAGAGAGAGAGAAAATAAGCAAAGATTGAAAGTAGCAATGAGAGAGGACTTTACTTTAACATTGCTCCAAGAATAATAACTCCAAAGAGGTTAATCGCACCCAAACCAATGACCATTGAAAGTAGCAATAAACACCTTGGAGCCTTGGATGCAGGCAAGAAGTAATTAGTAAAATTAATTCATTGATAAATAATTTGAAATGAGAAAAACCAAAACTTCAAACAGTTTTCAACAAAGAGAATTTGGAATATTCTCCAACGAGTTTCAAGCATTTTGTTAAAAGGTGAAACCAGAATAATTCTGACTGAAGCTTTTTAAACAGGACTTGTATGAAGCACTTATTAGGCACTGTTATATATTTAGCTTTTATCATTTTTAAAGGAAATGTGATAAATAATTCAAATATTTTATAAAAGAGTTGTTAATTATGACTAATTATTTAAGGGAAAGCTGTGCAAGATGAAGAAATTTCACAGCCATGATGACCATAATCAATGCTATTACATAAGCAGCGTCTACAACAGCGATAAACATTAGCGACCCTTCCCACATTTTAATCCCTGTTGATCACTTCTGAATTACTTGACTGTGAACTATTTATGATAACAAAGTATGCAAGCAACTGTAAATAAAGAAATAACTGAGATCTAATGAGACAATTTAATAAGTTTTTTGTTTAGGAGCTGGTGCAGAAATGACAGACCAAGTATAGTTATATTCTTTTAACCAATTTATAAGAGCAAATGAAAACAAATGTGACTGAGCGAATATATTGCAAATTCAAGGCAAAGAACGATATACTAGCTCTAAAAGCAACTTGAAAGAATAATTTACATGCTAATTACAAGCTAGATTAAGATTGAATTTAATTTTAATCGTACCAATGCTCCATTTGAGGTCGGTAAATCAAGAAACGGAGCAAGTTCTTCAGCTGTGACAACACCTCCATTAGAAGCTATGTACTGTCCAATCTGCAATTTTTTGTTGGAAAATGATGAAACTTTGTAGGGAGAATAGAACACTAAATAACCAGAATAATTACTGTCAAAAAGATAAATTATATGTTTCACGCATTGACCAGAAAACTTAATGTTGAAGTATTACCAACTTCCACCTTTCTTCTTCAATTCCTTGATTTGGATCACCATCCCCGAATACAAAAGAGAAAACCTAAAAAGGTCACAAATGAATAAACTTTCTCGTGTAAAACAACCAAGCAAAACCGCACATGATCCATATGTTTATTTTCATATCTTATATCTTACAGATTCAATAAAGTTCATCTTCTCATCATCATCAGTTCGCAGCCGTCGCCTCCTATAATAATATGGATCCCAGTACCTTAAATAAAATGAAATCAAAGAATGAGGTTATGTGAGCGTTTGAACATATGAAAGGAATACAGATTACAAAGACAATATGTTTAAACATTAGATGATAGCATAAATATGGTGATTCGACTGTCTAATCTCATTTACTCAATGAAATAAAATAAATATAAAACTATTGGATGTACCCAAACATGGATAACAGAATTCCTAGCACAGTACAAACTGTTTATTGACTCTAGAGCAATTCAGCAAACAAAGTTACTTTAAAACCCAAGTTTATCTACTTAATCTTGACTATCAGCATCCCCTAGTTGGTCCGATCAGTGACAATTCCAAACTGTAATTAACAGCCTGTTACAGTAAAGCACTGCTAGAGTTCTCCACAATCTAAAAAGTATTACCAAAACAAGTCAGTTGGACTTAAGTAGAAGGTGAATCCTGTGTCATATGATCTGCCTCGTCTTCCTCGATTGTCTTCATCACTGTCACCAGATCATGTTGTCAGCTTCTTGTTTTCAACAACCACAGGTCTAGAATTATGTTGTTATAATAATACCAAGGGATCAAGGCTAGTAGGTACCTTCTACTTGTTATTAGGGCAATTATTGTTGTATAAACAAGAACAATTGAAGCTATAAGTGTTGTCCCAAAAGAAACTCTAACCAAATATTCAAGTGCAGCCTGCCAAGCAAGAGAAAGACTAGATTACTGACCATATTGTTTTACATCAAGGATTTTTCTCCTTAGCCTAAAAAATGGTAATGAAAGTTCACCTTTGCTTTATCAACCCAAGGTTCAAATTTAATCCTAAATGACTTGCCAGCAAGTTTTGCACGATAATCTTTTGGAAAGACATAAAGGACATCACCTTCATCTGAAACCTGTTAAACCCATCTTGAAAACAATGGTACTCACAAATCAAGAACTTCAAAGATACCAGAAATAGATATTATAATAGTACTAGAATTAGTTACAAGGAAAAACATGATAAATTGATAATCCCATACAAAGTTCAGCAAAGGCTCGCCTACAGAATAAGTAAATAACACAGGCTGGCTCTATATCACGCCAGCAAAGAGAAAACGGCAGACATCCAGTATGATTATAGACAGCATATAGTTTATCCACAAAAATAAAACTAAAATAGATAGCAGCAAGAGTTCTGAAAACTAAATTTTAAAGTCCAACTAAATCATGAATTTTCATTATGGCACATGTTAATTCGACTAGTAAACAAAAATACAATTCCCATTTGTACGTTCAAACTGTAACGAAACTCCCTTAACTCCAAAACAATCAACAACAAGCAGCATATTAGATAGCGGAAACATAAACCGAATTGAAATATTGATCACTTCCAGACCACATCTAAATCTATTTTAGCCTCAATTGGAAACAAAAATCAAATTGTGTCTGTGTGTGTGTTTGAACGAGCAAAGCAGCACGCATATGAAGTTGATCAATTCACAATCTACTTAGGCATTTTGAAATTTAATTCCACTCAACAAGAACCCTACAACAGATCAAATTCATGGAAGTAATATGAAATCGAAAATTCAAAAACAAAATACCTCCAAGAAACCATTAGTATCGGAAGCCAGTGCTTGCAGAGCCTTTTGAGCTTGACTCAAGTTAAGCCCAGCTTTACTCGAAACATCTCCAACAGTTACCCTACCCCCAAACGCGTCAACGGCCTCCATTGCTCGTTTTCTCACATCAGACGGTAACTTATCAGTCTCGACCGCACCTCCGGGCCTAATCGCGTTGCTGCCGACATCAAGAGTTGCCTTAATGACCGGAATCGAAATCCTAGATCTCCAAATATTACCCGATTTTCTCGAGAACGTTGAGGGAGAAGTTAGTGGTTGGATTCCCGGAAAATTGAGAGAAACTGAGGGTTTTGATGTTAGGAGACGAAACTTAGGTGATAGAGTAAGGCAAGTAGAGATTGAGGCCATTTTATGAAGCTCAAGATTTTTTTTTTGAAAAAAACAATAAAATTAGCTTCTTTTAGCTTCGGCCATGGAGGGGAGCTGTTTTAGAGGGTTGAAAAAAAGAGGTTGTAAGCTTGGTGGAGGAGAAGAGAGATAGAAAGCGGGAGGATTATGTTGTTGTATTTACTTTTTTACCCTTCAGATATTTTTTATTGACCATTAATATGTGGGTATACTATAATAATGATCACTTTTGTTTCATAACTGTTCCATTTTGGTCACTGATTTTAAAAATATTACATTTTAATCACTTACGTCATAAATTTATTGATTTTTTTTTGACAAATCCTGAATCTACTTCTAATTCTATCTAGAGGGGAGGAGAAGAAAGACTCTAATAGAAGGAAGGAAGTGCTCCTAATGGGTCTAGAACTCGTGGCCTAAAGAAATATGAGGCAACAAAGATAAGTTAATTTTAATTTGATAAGTTATATAATTGGTTTATTATATTTTCACTGACACATCAATTCCTTATGATGTGACACATTATCAAAGTTTTTTAATTTTAATTTGACCCTTACATATAATATTAATTTAACTCATAAATTTTAGATAAAATATCAATTTGACTCGTAAATTCGACTAAAGTCTTTTGTTACTGTCGCCACTATCCATTGTTATCAGTCTTCACCGGCCACCGTCAACAATCGTTGGACCCTAACATTTTGAGTTCACTCCATTTTAGCTTATTAAATGTAAATTCGGTGCCCATTTCACCGAAAAATGTATTAAACTTACCAAATCTAATATAGAACCATTCAACTTCATTTAAAGATTAAATCATAGTAATAAATTTATCATTAATATTCTATAAAAAATAAAGACATCAAAAATTAAAAATTATATCATATTCAAGTCCATAATTTTTTGTTTATAATATTTTTATGGTATGATTTCTTGTTATGTTTATAAGATAATGTTTATAATTATAATATAAAGGGTAAACTACACCAGATACCATCAAATTATTAAAGATGACTCGTTTATACCACTGAACTTTTAATTTATTCAATCGTAACACTAAACTTTGATTTTAGCCTCAATTATTTCACAGAGCCATTAACTTGATAACAACGTGATGACGGTTGTCGATGTGACCAAAATGACATCGTTTCGACGTGGCTATTGATGTCCAAAACGACGTCGTTTTAGGCACTGAATTTTAAGGGGTGTATTGATTTTGCCACTAAATTTTAAAACGATTATATTTTTGTCAATGCACATTTTGGTTGTTGTTTTTGAGGGTTTGAGTGATTTCTCGAATTTGAGGGGTTTAAGGTGTTTGTTTAAAAAATCTAAATGGTGAGAAGCTTTTTTTGAGAAGATGAACAACATACCTCGAAACTAGCCTTATCAGACGGTCGTCAGAGGAGATTGGAGCATTAGCATGTAGGATATTTTGATGGCTTTTCGTCGATTTTGAATGGATTTCGGGAAAATCAATCTAGGGAGAAGAAAGTGGAGTAAAATGCGAACGTTTTGATACTGATCTTGTCGCGAATGGTGATCGGTGACGGGCGACGATTGATCGACAACGGTGGCCGAAATGTGTAGTGGCAAAAATATAATCGTTTTAAAGTTTAGTGACAAATTCGATACACCCTTAAAATTTTAGTGCTTAAAACAACATCGCTTTGGGCATCAATATGACACCGTTTTGGCCACGTTGATAACAACTGCCCACGTAATTATCGAGTTAATGGCTTGGTGACATAATTGAAGCTAAAATCAAAGTTTAGTGTTATGATTAAACAAATTGAAAGTTCAATGACATAAACTAGTCAATGTTAATAGTTTGGTGGTATTTGGTGTAGTTTTGTCGGGTGCGTATATTGGTTTAGTATGTGTTTGGAATAAAGGGTTTCGCTCTGTAATCCTAGAGATGGACAGTCTTGAAGCTTTGAAGATTCTACGAAATGACATAAACTTCAGAGGGCGATGCACGCTTGATTGGCATCTTGCGGAGTTGCGTGATCGTGTTTGGACAGTTCGCTTGCAGCATGTAGCTCGAGATGGTAATGAAGTGGCAGATGGTTTGACTCGGCTTGTGGATCATACCACGTTTACCATGGTTCTTTTTGATGAACCACCTGAATCTTGATAGCTTGTTGAGTGTAGTGCATGCGGATACACATCTTCTGATTTAGTCTTTGGCTTCTGATGGTGTTTGTTTTATTGTGGTTAATCTTTGTTTACTTTAGACTCTAAATTTCTAGTTTATTATCATCACATATATTCTTTTCTTCCACTTAGATTAGAAAATTTTTTAACGAGACGTGTGAATTTAAGTGTATTCTTCTTCTTCTTTAATATTGTACCTTTTTCACTAAAAAATATCATAATCCTAATGAATTGCATAATGAGTTACTTTCCTGGTTATGATATTTATGATAGGATAATTCCACCATTATTTTTTGAAAGTGTGTTTTTATGAGAAATTTGAGAATCAATAGTGGGTAATGTTCATAGAAGAGGTAGATTTTGCTCTGTCGGTAGAGTATATAATGATAAAATTTTTAATTTTAGCGGTCAAACTGAAAAAAATATAACAATATTATAAACAAAAAAATTAAAAATTTATTATGGTATAGATTTTGATTTCTAGTGTCCTTTAGGAATATTAATGATAAATTTATTATTATTGTTTAATTTTAAATAAAGTCAAAAGATTTCAGGTTAAATTTATTGAGTATGAGTATTTTTCAGTAAAACGGGCACTTGATTGACGTTCAAAAAGTAAAAAAGAAATGAATTAAAAATTTTGGGTTGAATGGTTGTCAACAATGACGATTGGTGGCACTAGCAGTAAATGGCACCGGTGGTGAGTGGCATTCTGCAGCGGGAGACTTTGGTCAAATTTAAGGGTCAAATTGATATTTCACATAAAGTCTAGGAGTTAAAATGATATATCATCTAAAGCTCAAGGTCAAATTTGTTGGGATCGAATACGTCCAACCAAAAGTGCAAAGAAGGGCGAATTGGCTTTTAAAAATTGGTGAAAAGATTGACATGGACTTATAATGGTTCGACTTCTCAACCAAGTCTACTTTCACTACCTTAGCTATTCACACTAACGATTTTTTACAAACTCACTAATGTCTTTCTTCACACTAACGATTTTCTACAAATTCACTAATGTCTTTCTTTTAAGGACAAAGAGATAACTTTAATACCCCTAAATCTTATCTACCTCTATCTCAAAGAGAATTACAAATAAGCAAATAAACAAAAAAAAACTCACTAGGCAAATAATTTGCACACTTAAGCTCACACCCAAAATCCTAACACTTGAGCAATATTGACAATGTGGCTCACAAATATTTTCTACAAAGATTCAAAGAATATAACAATTTAGACCAAAAATAAAATTCTCTATACAAATGATGTTGGTAATTGGTTTCTTGTTGTTCTATAGCTGCTTGAAGGTGTCTTTAAAATTCTCTAAGAAGTTTGTGGTTGTTACTAGCTGTTAGGGTTGCTAAGAGTCGTTGAGGACTTTATATCCAACATTAAATACTCTTCTGGTGTAGGGCATACCGGTACTCAGTACCTACCTAAAACAGAAAGAGCCATTACACAATAAAGTAGAGCGTAGCGGTACGCGATAGTTGAGTATCAGTACATCCCCATGCGTACCGGTACGAAGACATCCGTATAACTACAAAGATTGACTAATGAAATATAAAAACCCTTACGTGTTTGATACAAGCTTGGTCGTATCGGTACGGTCTGCCGCGTATCAGTACGGAGAGTATCGTACTTGTATTGACAACTGATTTTTAACTTTTAAATCACTTGAAAATATTTCTACAAGTCGAAAACCTTTTCAAATAAATTTTAGAAAACTTTTCAAGTTGAATGGACTTTTTCAATGTGATAAGTGTAGAATATTACATATTTTTAATGTGTTTTACTCTTATATATATTCCTAAATTGCTTCTTTTGGGCTTTATATTGGTAGGACTTTATTGGACTAAGTCAGCCCAAAATCAACAATTGAAGTCAGAATCTGGATTTTCACTGGATGTCATGGTAGAGTTGTGGGCACGACCTGAGGATGATGCAATCCAAGCTCGTGGAGTAGCAGATTTCGGCGGTCCTATCATCAGCATCTAGAAGGCAGATCGACATTATCCCAAAGTCGAAATTTAAAATTATCTTAAAGATAAATGCCTGAGAGATAAATTTGAAATTATCTAGAAGATAAAGAAGAATTCAACCAGAACCACATGATTCAAATTAATTACCTTTATCTTTTGTGATAAATCGTTGATTTAAATAAGGGTCACTAGTTTAAAATATTTATCCCTTATTTTTTATCTTTGATTTAAGAGATTTGTTATTTTATCTCTTTGAAATCCTTGTACAAATACCCCATTAAGCTAGTTTATTCAACAGATTAAAATTTGAGTATTCTCTTCATCTAATTGAAGTTTCTTTCATTATTTTTACTTCATTCATTTATTTATTTTTCCATCCTAAAAATGCTCCAATCCATGCTTAGATAAATTTTCACTTAGCCTAAAGCTTTGCGATGACTCGATTCTAATCGTGAGAATTGAGTTGCACCTAACAACTCCGAGAAGTATTCTTTGATTCTCTGTAAACTAGGAGTGGCAATCGATAATTTCTTTAAAAATTATTGCATCTTCAACTCAAAAAGTTGATGTTGATTTAAAAGGTGTTTTAACTTGCGGTTTGAGAGTCAGATCAGTTGGTTGTAATTCGACTTCTTGTGAACAAACTTAGCGGAGGCCCACTAATGAGAATCAAGATCGAGTTTGATTCCCTGTGAGACACCATAACTCGAGTTGAGCTCTTCTAGTACTTAAAGTGGCTTGGTGCCAATGGCGATAGACATGGTTAGACCAACAATGATCAGATTTATGAGATAGACTTGGAAATCTCGATTAACTAGTAAGAAGAGTTAGTTGTAGAGGTTGGGCCCTGCAGACTGTAACCAACGTACTATCAAAGAGGGAAAATCTATTTCGATGATTGATCCAAATTGAGGCTAGCAAAGCCTAAGGCTATCTCATTACCATTGAATTTCTTACAATTTTCTATTTTATTTATCAATTCTTTTTAATCTCTGTTATCTCTAAAATCCTCTCTTTATTTTTTTACAGATCAATCAAATCAAGAAATGAAGTAGTCAATTTCCTAAGTCCCTGTGGATCGACCTTACTTCTCTATACTACTTTCCATTATTAATTACTAGAGATTGAGATTATATTTATTTGACAATTTTGGCACTTGTCGAATTGGCGTCGTTGCTGGGGACTTCGACAAAATTACTAATTACTTTTAATTTTAATCTATGACCAGGTCGATACTCGAAGAACTAATCTACGAACCAGAAATCGAAGCGCTTGCCCGAATATTGCAAGGAGAGAATCTTCGACGCATAAGACGACAAGCATCATTAGTACCTGACTTTGAGGTAAGAACTCTTGAAACCGAACATATATTCTCATTCGAGGATGGCGAATCAAAAGACATTGTCGAACAAACTATTCGAGATCTTGCAGCAGCATCCATTGTGCATCACGTTTTCAAATGGAGAAACACCGTTCGAGTTAAAGATGGGCCTAATTCACCTTTTGCCTACTTTCTACGGTTTGTAAAACAAAAACCCGCATAAACACCTGAAAGAGTTTCATATGGTTTGTCTGAGTATGAAACCACAAGGTGTATCCGAAGATCAAATTAAACTCTGTGCTTTTCCTTTTTCTTTAGCTGATGTAGCCAAAGATTGATACATGGGCTAACATGTCTCGCTTGTTTCTTGACAGGTTTTCCCTACCAACTAGAGCGAGCGAACTAAGCAGAAGCATTGTGGGGATTCGACAAAAAAACAATGAGTCATTATACGATTATTGGGAACGGTTCAAAAAGCTATGCGCCAGTTGTTCGCAGCATGGTTTGACGGAACAAAATCTCTTGCAGTACTTCTATGAAGGGTTGCTTCCAGTAGAAATGAAAACTATCGACGCAGAAAGTGGATGAGCCCTTGTTAATCTGTTGACTAATGCTACAAGAGAACAATACGACACATGTAGATGCTGTAAGGAACTTCCCAAGAACTCTTCAAAGACAACATGACCCTAACACCTACAATGTTGGATGGAGAGACCATTTGAACCTTAGATATGGGTCAAATGCTCAGTACAATCAACCGTATCAACCGCGCCCAACTATGCCTCAACAAAACCAACCTAAAAAATGATCCTTGGAGGCTATAGTAGAAAGATTGGCGGTTAGCACAAAAAAGTTCCAAAAAAGACCGAGGTGCATTTTCAAGAACTCGACAAACATATGAGCCAACTTGCGCTAAGGGCAAGTCGTTTAGAATCCCAAGAGAAACTACCGTCTCAAACGAAACCAAATTCGACACAAAATGCGTGCGCCAATACCCTACGTAACGGATCTGTCATCGAATCTGGATCTAATGAAGGTGTTGACGTCAAACGAAAAAAAGGAGAAATCATAATCAAAACTACCTGCAGAGCCTCATGTGCCATCGCCATATGTTGTACCTCATCCATTCCTAGGAAGGCTTATTAAGCGCAACAAAGAAAGCGAAGAGAATGAGATTTTCGACGTATTTCAAAAGATCGAAATCAATATTCCACTTCTCGAAGCAATAAAACAAGTTCTGAGGTATGCGAGATTCCTGAAAGATCTTTGTACAAACAAGAAAAAGCTCTATGGGAATGAAAAGGTAAATTTGGGTGAGAATGTTTCTACGGTTATTCAAAGGAAAATTCCACTGCAGTACAAGAACCAAGGTATGTTTGCTATTCTTTGTAAAATTGGTAGGTAGGAATTAAAAGAGCTATGTGCGATTTAGGTGCTTCAGCTAATGTAATGCCCTTATATGTTTTTAAACTACTTAACGCAGGTCCTTTGAAAGAGACATGGGTGATGATTCAGCTAGCTGATAGATTAGTGGTGTACCCGAAAGGGGTCCTAGAAAATGTTTTCGTAAAGGTAAATGAATTAGTGTCTCCGGTTGACTTTTACATCATTGATATGTAGGATGATCAATCAAAAAGTTCTTCTAAAATCCTGCTCGGAAGACCATTCTTGAGTACAACGCAAACGAATATCGATGTGCGAAGCGAAATACTCACCATGGAGTTTGACGGTGAAGTTGTGAAGTTTGACGTGTACAAGGCCCTGAAATATCCAAACTCAATGCCTAATGTTAGCTATGTTAATATATTTGAACCTTTTGTGGATGAATATATTGAACATAATTTTTTCGATGAGTTGTATATGAACTCGAATGATGAAATTGCTAAGGCGATGAAACTGGATATTAGTTCTGACGTGGAGTCACGATCATCTAGCAAAGAGCTAAGAAAACATCTAACTTTAGTGCCTTATCAATCTAAACTTTTTCCCTCCATCTTGCAGGTACCATAATTGGAGTTAAAATTGCCCTCGGATAATTTGAAGTGCAATTTTTTGAGTAAATGAGATATCTTATCGGTAATTATTTTAGACAAGCTTTCAAAGGTGAAAAAGATTCGAAGAAATGCCTACATGAATTCCCGAATCTACAAAGGAAAAGGAACTCCATGATCGTATAATTTTAGTTGGACAAAACGCATGAAGTGGAGGAAGTATTTCTCGTAGAGCATGTAGTCCAAATCAGATCATCGAGCTAACAACGTTAAACAAAAGTGCTATAGTGGGAGGCAACCCATTTTCTCTTTCATTTTTTTTTTACTTTTTTTTAATTGGCTTAAACCAAAAATAGGTGCTCAAAGTATGTATTTTTTTAACTTTAAGTGCCTAAAATATTATTTTGTAAAAGTAAGTGCCCGAAGTTTTAAAAGTTATAATTTTAGGTGCCTACCGTTAATGGGTGTTAAAAAATCTTTAATCAATCAATGCTTGACACGTGGTATATTTAATTAATTTATTTTTTCAAAATTTAAAATTTAAAAAAAACTTTATGTTTTTCATAAAATCCTGAAAGTTTACAATTTTTACAAAACAGTCCCTAAATCCCTAAAATTACCCAAACCCCTAAATCGCCACCGCTTCCACCGTCGATCACCGCTCCTGAGCACACCCCTTTGGTCACCGGACCAAAGTGGTCATTTCCCCCAATACGGTGTCACCAGAAACGACGAATGGCGTACATCCGAACATCGAACATCGAACGCAAAATCAAAGGAGAAATGACCGTCTCGGTCTGGCGACCAAAGGGGGAAATGACCGCCGTTTCAGTCAGCAGCTTTATTGAACTATGTCAGCCCAAAATCAATAATTGAAGGTAGAATATGAATTTTAACTGGATGTTATGGTAGGAGTTGTGGGCACGACCTGAGGACGATACAGTCCAAGCTCGAGGAGCAACATATTTCGGCAGTCCAGTCAGCAGCTTCTAGAAGGCAGATCGACATTATCCCAAAGTCAAAATTCAAAATTATCTTAAAGATAAATGCCTGAGAGATAAATATGAGATTATCTAGAAGATAAAGCAGAGTTCAATCAGAGCCACGTGATTCAAATTAATTGCCTTTATCTTTTGTGATAAACCTTTGATTTAAATAAGGGCCACTAGTTTAAAATATTTATCCTTTATTTTATCTTTTATTTAAGAGATTTGCTATTGTATCTCTCTAAAAACCTTGTGTATAATTCAACATATTGGAATTTGAGTATTCTCTTCGTTTAATTGAAGTTTCTTTCATTATTTTTACTTCCTTTCTTTATTTATTTTTCCATCATAAAAATACTAATCATGATCCAATCCTTGCTTAGCTAAATTTCCACTTAGCCTAAAAGCTTTGCGATGACTCAATTTTAATCGTGAGAATATAGTTGCACTTAACAACTCCGAGAAGTATTCTTCGATTCTCTGTAAACTATGAGTGGCAATCGGTCATTTCTTTAAAAGTTATTGCATCTTCAACTCAAAAGGTCGACGTTGATTTGAAAGGTGTTTTAGCTTGCGGTTTGGGAGTCGGATCAGTTGGTCGTAATTCGGCTTCATGCGAACAAACTTAGCGGACGTCCACTAAGGAGAATCAAGATCGATTCCGATTCTCTATGAGACGCTATAACTCGAGTTGAGCTCTTCTAGTACTTAAAGTGGCTTGGTACCAACAATGATAGACATGGTTAGACCAACAATGATCAAATTTCAGAGATGGACTTGAAAATCTTGATTAACTAGTGAAAAGAGTTAGTTGTAGGGGTTGTGCCCTACAGACTGTAACCAGTGTACTATCAAGGAGTGAAAATCTATTTTGATGATCGATTGAAATTGAGACTAGCAAAGCCTAAGGCTACCTCATCACCATTGAATTCCTTACAATTTTTATTTTATTTACCAGTTCTTTTTAATCTCTATTATCTCTAAAATCCCCCTCTTTTTTGTAGATCACTCAAATCAAGAAACAAAGCTGTCAATTTCTTAAGTCCTTGTGGATCAACCCTACTTCTCTATACTACTTTCCATTATTAATTAATAGAGATTGAGATTATATTTATTTGACAAATTCGACACTTGTCACAGTGGTTTTCTAAGTACAAAACAATTTTCTTTTAAAGTTATATCAAAATAAACATCTCAATGATCTCCCTTTTTTATTTAAAGAAACCATTTGAAAAATTATTTTTTTGAAAATGCTCCCTTAAAAAAATAATTTAAAAAATATATTTTTAGAAAATATTTAAGCTCCACTTTTTTTCTTCTAAAATTTAATTTTTTAAACACATTTCTCCCCTTTTGTTATATAAAAAATAATTCAAAACAAAGTTTGAAATCCAATTGTTGGCTCAGAATAACATAGGAGATAAAACTTTAAAAAAATTTAACACATGAAAGAAAAGAAATTAGCTCCCCCTTAATCAAGCATAAAAAAGAATGTTAGTCGAAACATTCAAAAGAAATATATTGAATTTCATAAATTAAATAAATCAAGAAATTTAATCAACATGCCATATATGAACATAAATCAATAGGCATACAAAGGCATGACAAAAATGAGACAAAATTATCCTTTTTATACTGTTTGTATCGACACACTAGTTCGTGTATCGATACAATATGAGTTATACCGATACCGACTGCACGGAATGATAAAAAATTACAACAAAACACACCCTAAAAGTCTTATAAACCAATATAAAGTTCATACAAAGGTTCTAAAAGGTCCTAGGTATACATTCAAAGCATATTTGCTACAAATTATCAACATGCTTCTCAAAATTAACATTTCAATCAAATCAAGCATGGATTTCAACAAATTCAATTGAACATTACAAGTTAAAGACCAAAAAAATAAATAGGGCCATATTAAGTCAAAAACATATAACTCATGCAATTTTGACTCTCATATCTATATGCCTTTAAGGCATCATAGAGTCAAACAAACACACACTTGGATCAACCGAAATCAAATATTAGAAACATATCAAGCAAATTGCATGAAAAATAAATTTTACCACTTGAACCAAGATAGGATGTTAAGTTCCACCCTCTTCAAGTATCCTTCTCCTTTGTGTCTCAAGAGCTCCCAAAATTTGACTTTGCTCATCAATGCTCAACCTAGGGATGAGAACGAGTCGGGCCCGAGCCTACCCAGGCTCGGCTCGGCTCGGAAATAGTGTTATTGGGCTCGGTTCGGGTTCGAGGCTCGTCAAGCTCGAAATTTTAGGTTCGAGTTTAAATTGGACAGTTTGAGCTCGGCTCGAGCTTAACTTGTTGTTTTCTTCAAATTACTTTTAAATATTTTTTTCTGAGGTTTTGAAAAATAACATGTGAAAACTGAGAAAATATTTATTTTTGAAGTCCGCAAATAACCATAATACATTTTCTAAATTATACAATTTATTTCGACTCTGTTCACAAGCTTTTTGAGCCGAGCTTGGGTCGACTCAGCTTGTTAAGGTCTTGAGCCGAACACGAGCTTGAATCGAACTCACTCGAATCGAACTTTGACCGAGCCTGAGTAACTTGCGAGCCGGTCAGGCTCATTATCACCCTAGCTCAAGCACACATACAAATGAAAATCATTTATATTTTAATATCTAAATTACTTTGAATCTATTGACATTAGTCCAAAATTTTAGTCTCCAAATTCATTTTCCAATGTCTTTTTTTTAAAGAAAATATTAAAAAAATCCTAATGTAATATAAGAGTGCATTAAAATTCTTCTCATAAATGAAAAAAATAATTCATAGAAAAAAAATCAACATTGAGCGTAAAAAAATCTACTATATTTATATGGGTCTAGTCCTTCCCGGGAAAACTCCAACCGCCTTATTATACATATTTGGGTATAGTATATTACTGGTCCCTAAATTATGATCAAATGATAATTTAGTCACTAAATATTTTGAAAATTAAAAATAATTCTTAAATTCCTCAAAATATTACCAATGATCAATATCACCTTCTAAAATATCATCAAATTTATCAAATTATTATTACCAAAATAATCATTTGATAATAATTTACCGACTGCTTGTATATAATTATTGTTCCCAGCAGAAACTTAAACGCAAGAACCAGAGAAAGCAATTGCTTCTTTTCAAAGCAATCGATGGCAGCTCAATCTCTTGCCCCAACCCTTCTTCTTTCTTCAACTTCAAACCAAACCCTTCCTCTTAATCGACCATCCATGAACAGAGTCAAGTCCATGGCTCCGGTGGAGAGGACAAAGGCAACGACTTCAACAACCACCTTAGCTCAGCCGCAGAGACGAACCATGTCTGCCTTCGAAGCTCGAATCTCCCTCGTTTTCGCTCTCGCTTCTCAAGCTTCCTCTGTCTCTCAACGGCGTAAATGTTCAGTTCCGAATTCCAAATATTCAAAATCTGTTCTTCTAATTTTATGATTTTTGAAATTGTACTTTCCTTGCAGTTTTGATGGATTTGGCCTCGGAGACTGCGAAGTACGTGTTGCCGAAGAGGTTTGAGAGCCGGAATTTGGAGGAAGCGTTAATGGCAGGTTACTTTTTGTATTGGGTTTAAATCATTAATTTTTGCGAGTTATAACTTCATCTTATCAGGATTAGTACTAATTAATGAATGCCTTGCAATTTTTGAAGATGAAGCCATTTTTTCATACACCACTTTGAGATTTTTTTTTATGTACCAAAAAATTAAACCTCAACCCATAGACACCTTTTGAACACCTCAAAGTTGAAAAAAAAACTTTAATACACAGGCTTGAATAAACTTTTTGAGTGTTTAGTTTAGGGTTTAAAGTTTATGGCTTAGGTCTTAGGGTTTTGGAATTTAAGGTTAGTGTTTATAATTTAGGGCATAGGGTTTAGAGTCTAGTGTCTAGTTTTTAGGGGTTGAAGTTAGAAATTTAAGATTTGAGTTTTATAGGGTAAATATGCAGGCTTGTGCCAGTATATCAAAATTTTACCCCTCAAAGTTTTACCTTTTTATTTTGTTTTATTAACACTTTCCCCTTTTACATGGATTTATTGGTGTAGTCCCTGATCTTGAGACTATGAGATTTAGGGTTTTGAGCAGGACAGACCAGTATGAGATAAGGGAAGTTGAGGTTTGTATTTCATTTCTTGGGTTTGTTTTAATTTAATTTATACTATTTGCAATCTGAAGAGTATTATGCTTGTTATTACAGCCTTATTTTATAGCGGAGACGACAATGCCAGGGAAGACCGGATTTGATTTTAATGGTTCATCTCAATCTTTCAATGTTTTAGCTGAGTACCTGTTTGGTAAGGTAGTTAAGATTTCCTGCATTAAGTTGGAGCATTTTCCCTTTTTACAATCATCTCTTTTAATTTTCTTATTCTAGATGTTTGATGCTTATAGAATACAAGCAAGGAGAAAATGGAGATGACTACCCCTGTTATTACAAGTAGGACTCGGTCTGATGGGGAGAGGATGGAAATGACAACACCTGTAATAACGAAGAAGGTAACATTTTTTGTTGGGATGGTATGCTTAAACTTTGTAACCTTTCTGCAAAATGTTGTTCGTTATAGATTTAATTTGTATATTTTAGTTGGATTTGTTTTGGTGTGCAGTGCGTAACCAAGGGTCGAATATTTAAATTTAACTATTTATGTACCCTTTTACACTTCATTAAAATGGCCCTTGTCTATGTATCGACTTATGGATATAGGTGGAAGATCAAGATAAGTGGCAGATGTCCTTTGTCATGCCATCGAAGTACGGTTCCAATCTGCCATTACCTAAAGATCCTTCTGTGAGGATCAAAGAGGTGCCGAGGAAAGTAGTTGCAGTTGTTGCCTTCTCAGGTTTATTCTTAACTTCTGTGTAGTCAAAGGCAACATATTTGGCGGTATCCAGTCACCTGAAAACAAAACTGAACCAGTTTAAGATTTTCTAAGTAATTTGCAAACTTTAATGGATAATCCAAGCATGAGTTGTCAATTGCAAGTAATATGCATATTGTCACACAGTTTTTCATTTTTATTTAGATAGTATCTTGTAACTGTTAAGTGAAGGGACCCTCAAAATTTTTGAATTATCGTTTAATCCTTATGTTAAACCTTCATCTTTAGGATGTAAAATTATGATTTGATTTCAATTAAGGATAAAAAGGCATGACATTGATACACCATGTCTTTCAATTTTGAAGCTCCCCGAACGAAAATTTTAATGAATTATGATTATGATGTTGGACCAGGTTTTGTAACTGATGAAGAAGTTAAACAACGGGAATTGAGATTAAGAGATGCTCTGAAAAATGACAGGCAGTTTCAAGTTAAGGAAGGTGCTTCAGTGGAAGTTGCACAGGTTAGTTCTATAGTTAATTATCTTCAATGAAGTCAGTCCCTAAATTTGGTTCTGGGAGTACCTTTCTAAATAGCTACATGATTGTGGTTGCAGTACAATCCACCTTTTACACTTCCATTTTCCCGTCGAAATGAGATTGCGCTGGAACTAGAAAAGAAGGAATAATAGCTCTGGACTATAGATTCTAGAACCCCGTGGTATATACTTACTGAATATATGCAATGTTTCCCCTGTAAACTAAGTTACAGACTTACAGCCCTTGTTTAATATTTGCCTGACCAAGTGGCATCATCTACCATCTTTTATACGCGACAAATCCATCTCTATGATTGTTGTACAAATTTGTTCAGTTATCCTTTTAGGTTTCAGTCATACATAACAACTTATGTATATAGAACCCTAGCAAACTAAGCTGATGGTTACAATGCAGCTTTCATTTGGATTTTTGTCATGTTGAACTGTTGATTCATATATATAATATATATACACATTGCAATTTCTTTTCTGAAAGCAATGGATCTTAATAATTCCTTAAAATGGAAGCTGTTGTTGTGAAGCAAGTTCAATAACATTCAGAGATGCACGTCGGCTAGCATATTAGCTTCCTCGTCTTTTGGTTGGGACTCGAACAACTTTGGACATAGCTGAAGTTGGATTCATGGTGCATTTGAATCCTTGATCAGAGGCACCCCACCTCTCGTGGGGTTCCTCTAATTATGGATCCGAATGGACCCTCAGAGTTATTTGTAATGCTTATATATAGGCATCTCTCATTATTCTTAGTAGTGTGCAATAAAGGTAGAACAAAGTTTTCTGCAAATTTACTTGTTCTTCACCTCTTTTTCCCAACAGTTTGGACCTCTAATAGCAGAGGGGCAAGTTTCCAGCATCTTGTATTTTTGGCGAAGGAGCTTGACCCAATAACCATCCCTGTTTGTAAAAATGCCAAAACATATCTTCATGAGGAAAGCAACATTGTGGTTTTGAATTTGGCGAACTCCAAGACTACCATTGGCTCTCGGCTGAGATAATGAATCCCAATTAACAAGCGAGATACTCTGCGAGTTTGGAGAGGTACCCCAAATAAATCGGCGACAAGTTTGCATGAAGTAGGATGGAATGGCCGAGAGAACAGGGTTTGCAAGGGAAACTCTACCAGCGAAGGAGAGACAACGGGCCGACCAGCCCTCCAATTTCTTGCAAATTTTATCGAGGATAAAATTGTGGACTCACATGTAGCTCGTTTGTGCATAACCGGAATGCCAAGATAAACTCCAAGGTCAAGGACATGTTGCAGTAATAGTATCCTCATCAGTATTTCCTGTGATCAGAGGATAAAATTCGGAGAAGATGATGGATGATAGTATCTGGGAATGCCTCAAGCCAATAATCATTACAGATGCATCGATCCTGGCGTACGGCACAATTACCTCTATACTAGGTGAAGTCCGGCCCCTGACAGCCAAGGTCATGGAATCCCACATCAAACATAGTGTTAATGTTCTCTTGGTTAGGCTTGCTAGTGGAAGAGCAACCTTGTCGTTCATCTGGAGAGAGGGTGGAGTTAAAGTCGCCGATAATATCCCACAATTCAGTAATATGCTGAGAAATGTGCTTCAGATAACACCAGAAATGCTTATGCTTAGAACAATTTGGGCTAACATAAACAAAGGTAATGAGATCAGATGCGTTGTTCGATTTAGAGTGAACCCTGTAGTGGACAAACTAAAAATGACTGAAGAGGATATCAACATGAACATTTTCATACCAGCATATCCATATTCCCCCTGAAAAACCATCTCCTCTATCCAGTAGGATAATGGGAAGTTGAGAGCCGCTATGACTTTGTAAGCAGTATTCTTGCTAATACGAGTTTCAACAAAACCCACGATATCAGGCTTATGATCACGAAGGTATTGCCTTGTGGTTCGAATAAAGGTGCGATCGCCGCAACCCTGAGCATTCCACATAAAGATTTGTAAATCCATGGATATACAAACGGAGGAAGGAAAAACCAAAACAGGTAAGCTAATCGCCATTATGAGTCTGAGGTCCTGTGATTGCACCAACTAGTATGGAAGGGTGGTCACGATCAGAGAGGTGAATAGCTTGATGCTTAGCGGGGTCGAAGACTGTATTCTTCGATGTTAAATGAGAAACTGCTGCAGGATTCGAACTAGAGACAATAGAACGTGAGCCTTGCATGGCCAACTTGTTTGTAGAAAGTTGTGGCTTTGAAAATTTTGAACCCATTACACTTGTTTTCTTGGGCCCAAGAGGAGTAACGACAATTTTCTTTGAGATAGACGTTGATTTCCCTTTTGATTTGGGTTTCACCACGACACTCTTAGAGACATTAGTGGCAGGATTTGAGGAGGGTTTTCCGGTGAAGAGTTGTCAGATCGAGATTCTTGTTGAGACGAAAAAGAATTAGGGGCAGGATCTTGTTGAGACGTCGTAGAATTAGGGGCAGGTTCCTGAATGGTTTCAGTTTCCTCAAATATTGGATTCAACTTAGATGTGATAGGTGTTGTTGCCATAACTGCATGGCTGACTGGAGCTTGGGGCCGTGAATTTCGCCTCCTCCTTTCAACAAGCATCCATGGACCAAATGGGTCAGCCGGCACCGGACTAACTGGCTTCAAGGTTGCAGAAACAAATTGTTCACGGTCAGGATTGGCATCTTCTTGAGGTTGGAGTTTTGGACATATATCCTTTAGGTGGCCATACATTCCACAATGAAAACAAACTGTAGGCAAGGATTCGTATTCAATGATTTGAACACGTCCATTAATCAAATGTAGGGGTGTTCAAAAATATTCGATACGATTAGATTATTAATTGATTTGATCCGAAAATGCAGATATCTAATTTGATAGTCTCGAATTCTTCAACGGAAATACTTGTCAAGTGGTGGAGAAGTGGTTTCTTGGGTGATGGTGGTGGAAGCAAAAGATAAAAAAATAGACACAAGAATTTATAGTAGTTCGGCTTTCTAACTAACCAAAGCCTACATCCACTACTTTAACTTTCCCACTAAAGATTTTCTCAATTTACTATTGAATTTTTCTACTTTTTCTAGGCTAAGGAGACAACATTGTACACACCCAAAGCTTTTTACACAAAGCTTGAGTAACCCTCTTTTACAAAGAGTAAAACAAGTAGCAAACTAGGAAAACCTCTCAAAAGTAAATGTTTGCACAATCTAGCTCACTCACTCAATCCTAAGACACTTGAGCAAATATTATAATGAAAGCTCACAAGTGTTGTTTTTGAAAGATGTGAAAATTTGAGCACTAAGACATTTTTCAATCAATGGAATGTTGGCATTTTTTTTATCATTAGTTGTTCCAAGTGCTTGAAAGGTCCTTTTAACTTCTCAAATGTGATTCTAGTCGTTAGTGACCGTTGTGGATGAATTAGAGCCGTTGAAAATTGATTTTTATGTTGTTTTTTTCACTTCTCGGCATTTTCGTATCGGTATGCGTGATGTTCGTATCGGCACACCTAGTTTGGGAAATAGCAGTTGTGCTTTGATCAGCCTTCGCGTATCGATACGCCTAACGGTCGTATCAGTACGACTTGTCATGGAAATATCCGTTGGGGGTTATTTTGAAATCAGGGATCGGTGTACGTATAAGCGTATAAAAACAACCCTCTCCGTATCGGTACGGCTAAGCCTGAACCGGTACAAGTTTTTGTACTGGAAAATTATTGTAGCTGAAAACTTAAAATGTATCGATACGATGTATACTGTATCGGTACGGACTTGAGGAAATCACTAGTTTGGCTGATTAAAATCGTTTTAAAACATGCCAAAAAGCCTTAAAACATTTTAAAACATATTTTCAAGTTGTTTGGACTTTAATACAAGTGTGCAAAACATTCAAACAAGTCCAAAAAACATTTTTCAAAATATTATATCAAAACAAATATCCTAACAATCTTCTCCTTTTGATATAATAAAATCATCTTAAAAAATTATTTTTGTGATTCTCCCCCTTAGTAAAATAATTTTTGAAAAAAGATTATTTGTAGAAAATATTAAAACCTCTAATTTTTCTTTTTAAAATTCAAATTTTCAAATCATTTTTAAAGAAAGGGGGAGTATTTTTCAAAACTACTTAAAAATTTACTTTGGTTTTGTTATATCAAAAGGGAAGATTGTAAAACTTATATTTGATTTTGATATAATAAATTATTCAATGACCAAATTGTAAAAGTAAATAAATTTTTAAGTACTCAAAAGTCTCACAAAATGACAAGGGTTTTGAATTAAAATTTGTTTCTAAGATAAAAACTTAAAACCCCAAAAATTTTCTAAGTGTTTTATACTTAACAAACCAAAAACGCCCAGACGTATCGATACACACTTAGGTATTTCAATACGACTTTTTAGCACTGAAAAATTACTGTAACTGAAGCCTTAAAAGGCATTGATACGATGCATACCATATCGGCACGAGCTTGAGAAAATCACTAGTTTGCCGATTAAAATCGTTTTAAAACATGCTAAAAAGTCTTAAAACATTTTCAAACATATTTTAAAGTTAAAACATTTTTTAAAATATTATATCAAAACAAATATCCTAACAATCTCCCATTTTTGATATAATAAAACTAACTTAAAAAATATTTTTGTGATTCTCCCCTTAGTAAAATAATTTTTGAAAAAGAGATTATTTGTGGAAAATATTAAAAGCTCTATTTTTTTTGAAAATTCAATTTTTCAAATCATTCTCCCATTTATGTTATATCAAAAAGAATTTTGTAACTTGAAGTTCAATAACAATGAAGGTTTTAAAAAGATTTTGCAATTTTAAAAAAATTGGCTCCCCCTTACTCAAGCATCAAATAAGATGTTAGTCCAACAATTCATGATTAGCTAGTTGAATTAAAAGAAATAAATCAAATTAAAACAAATAAATTCAACTAATTTTACCACTTGAACCAAAGGTAGGATGTGAAGCATTTTTTCTTCAAGTGATCTCCCTTGTGTGTCTAAAGCTTTCTTGGTCCTTCAATTTTTTGATCAGCGCTCCATCACACCTAAAATAAGACTTTAAGTTCAAAATCATTAATTTTCGCTTCAAACTCCAAATTGGTTTTCAAAAGCAAATCATTTTCATTTTTCAATTTTAAATCAACTTTTTATTCTTAAAAGATGAAGCCTTAAATTCAAAAACCAATTCTTTCTAGGCTTCTTGTAACTCATCGAAAGTATAAGAATTTAAAACACATGAGTTAGAAATTACTTCTCCCTTTTGAGGATCATTAAGCATAAGTGGGCTACCTCATTATCGGTGGAGTCTTTTTCATCACTCCATGTTGTCACATATGTTTTCTTTGAAGATGATCCCTTTTTGTTGAAACGAGGGTAATCGTATTTGGAGTGACCTTGCTTCTTGCATTCAAAGCTCTAAGGGAATCTTTCATCTTCTTCTTCGATTCATGATTGGATTATTTCATTTCCCTTTTCATGAATCGAGTGAACTTCTTGAAGAGATAGACCATCTCTTCATTTTCACTTTCCTTCTTACTTGAATCTTCTTGATGATTTGTGGAGAATTTAAGAGCAACAATGTTTAGATCTTCTATTCCTTGCTCTTTGATCTTCTTCTTATTATCCCTTTTCAAGGGTTTAGACATCAACTTATGGGTAAAAAGAGACCTAATTAGCTCATCAAGCTTGAGCTCCTTTAAGTTCTTGGCTTCAATAATAGTCGTCTTCTTGCTTTCACATGATTCAGGAAGTGAATAAATCAACTTTCGAATGAGTTTATCTTCCGAAATCTCCTCTTCAAGACCTTTGAGTTGGTTGACGATTGTGGAGAAACGATCGAACATACTCTTAATGTCTTCATCCGGGTCCATCTTGAAGTTTTTATATTTGAGTTTGAGTAGACCAATCTTTGTCTCATTCACCACGTTCGTTCCTTCGTATGTGACTTCAAGCATGTTACATACTTCCTTGGAACTCTCACAAGAAGACACCTTTGCATATTCTTCCGGGACCAAAGCACAAAAAGAATGTGCAAGGCCTTGCAATTTAGCTCTATCTTCTTGCGATCATTCGCACTCCATTCCGCCTTGCTTCGTTGTGGCACGAACGGTCCATCGAGAACTATATCTCAAAGATGATAGTCCTTTGCTCTCATGAAAAACATCATCATATTCTTCTAATATGCATAATGTTGACCGTTGATGAAGGATGACTTGTCAATGGATTGCGCCATAGAAACCAGTTGATAAATGGTTGATCGAGCTTGTCGGGATCGCCTTAATAGGATGTTAATTCTCTCGATTGAGCCTCGCTCTGATATCAATTGATAAGCTCAAATTCTTCAACCGAAATGCTTGCCAAGTGGTGAAGTGGTTTCTTGGGTTATGGTGGTGGAAGCAAAAGATAGAAAATAGACACAAGAATTTATAGTGGTTCGACTTTCTAACCAATGCCTACATCCACTACCTTAGCTTCCCCACTAAGGATTTTCCTAATTTACTATTGAATTCTTCCCTTTTTCTAGGCTAAGTAGGCAATCTTGTACACACTCAAAGCTTTCTACCCAAAGCTTGAGTAAACCTTCTTTTACAAAGAGTAAAACAAGTAGCAAACTAGGAAAACCTCTCAAAGGTAAATGTTTGCACAATCTAGCTCATTCACCCAATTCTAAAATACTTGAGAAAATATTACAAAGAAAGCTCACAAGTGTTGTTTTTGAAAGATGTGAAAAATTGAGCACTAAGGCATTTTTCAATCAATGGAAAGTTCGTTTTTTTATCATTAGTTGTTCCAAGTGCTTGAAAGGTTATTTTAACTTCCTAATGTGATTCTAGCCGTTGGCGACCGTTGGAGATGAATTAGAGCCATTGGGGACTGATTTCCATGTTGTTTTTCACTTCTAGGCACTCCCGTATCGGTACGCGTGATGTCTGTATCGGTACACCTACTTTGGGAAATAGCTGTTGTGCTTTGATTAGCCTTTGCATACTGATACGTCTAACGGTCTTATCAGTACGACCTGTCATGGAAATATTCGTTGGGGTTGCTTTGAAATTAGGGATTGGTACGCGTATAAGCGTATCGAAACAACCCTCTCCGTATCGGTACGGCTAAGCATATACCGGTACGAGTTTTTGCTACTGGAAAATCACTGTAGCTGAAAACCTAAAAGGTATCGATACGATGTATACCGTATCGGTACGAGCTTGAGAAAATCACTAGTTTGGCTGATTAAAATCGTTTTAAAACATGCCAGAAAGCCTTAAAATATTTTCAAACATATTTTCAAGTTGTTTGGACTTTATTTCAAGTTTGCAAAATATTCAAACATTTTCAAAATATTATATCAAAACAAATATCCTAACACAATATGATTTTATTTTTGGATTGGATGCCTGATCCGATTTTTTATTTTCGGATCGGATACGGATCACAATATTTTAAGTTTCAGATTATCCGATAATAAAAAATATCCGAAAATTCAAATTTTTATATATATAAATCTTGTTATATTTAGTAATTTAATGCTTGTTATATCTGTAAATTCGAAAAAATAAAAATGTTCATAGATGTTAATCTAGTAATTTTTGACAATTTGTTAATTTTTGTATTCGAAAATCCAAAAATTTCATAGACACGACCGTCAAATTCAAAAAAATACTTAAATCAAATTATATATTCGAATTACCGGATATCTTAATATTCGATCCGAGTATCCGATATCTGAATATTCTAAATCGTATACGGATCGTTATTTTACCGATCCAAAAATTCGAATATCCTAGTTAACGGATCAGATCTGATTATATATCCTAAAATGAACACCCTTAATCACAAGTTTAGAGACCAACAACTTACAAAGGTTGATATTGATGGCCATGCAGGCAAACCGCCCTCGACAACCATTGTCTGTCTGAAAGTCGATTTTTACCACCGATCTATTTTGTCCACCAATGGTTTCAAGGCAGCTGCTGCATTTATAGAATTTTATAGGAAGCCCCAATAAACGAATCCAAGCCATAAGCCTACTAGGCTAGGATTGATATGGCTGGAAGTCAATGGACCATGGTTCAACTGTCAGATAATGTCCAAAAATGGTCCAGGGACCTTCTGTCAGAACCTTGAGATAATCACCACGATCAATAAACTTAACAAGGAAATAACCGCTCTCGATATCAATTAGCTTGAGGGTATGTGGGGGCTTCCAAATGTTGTAGATTCGATTATGGAAAGTATTGTATCCTACTCGTTGACGAAGGACCTTGACAACCAAAGTGAGATCCATACTCTTGATGGCCTGGAGTTGCACTCGTTCAGAGAAATCAATGGTAGGAATACCATCAGCAAAGCCAAGTGAAACATCTTCCTCGAGGAGTTCAATATCATCATCATCTAAATTCACGCTATTGTTATACGACCGTGTCTCAGAGTTACCTTTCACCATATCACTATAGGAAATCAATTGTTTCGTGGCAGTGACTGTTGCATCACAATACATTTGCGAGGGAGTCATTGCACCAAGGTTAGGTGGGACTTCATCCCGGCGACGTTGTTTGTTGGGGTGTCGTGGGTCAGGGGAATTTTTAGAGGGGAGGGTTATAGCAAAAAAAAACTGTGTTATCATGATCCCTCTTTATCATGCCCGTGATATAATTTATTCAAACATTTTTGGCTCAACAAGTAAAAATTGCCATATGTGACAAACTTGGTGGCATGCCTATGAGCCAATTAAGACAACTAATTGCATGTTGTTAATGGAGAGTAGTGTATTTGTTATTCCCAATTATTGTGGCAACTGTCAATGGCTTGCGCTTGTTTGACATACTTTGGAGGCTTCTCTTCTTTTTTTGACGAAAGATAATTGTATTAATTTTTTAGTTTCTACATTCATTCACTGGGGTTTTGGACATGTATAAGGTGAGCGACCGCACAGGGCCCCCTAAAAAAGAGGACCCTCAAATGAGTTGAATTAATTGTTAATAGGAAAAATAAAAGAGTTTGGTTTAACAAATTACAAAAAATGACTGTAAAGATGACCCTATAATATATTTTTTACTAAAATGAAAATATTTTATTAAAATAACCTTATATTTCATTGGCATTATAAATTAAATAGCATCCTTGTAATAAACTACACAAGACCTTGTAAATCTTTGAACCTTGTAAATCTAACCGCCTCTGCTTCCAACAAGGACTTAAAATCAATTATTAGGACTAATTTGTCTTTTTAAAAAACCCCATTAAATATTTAGATCTCAAAACTTTGACAATCATTGGAAGCGACTAATTTATCCAACTTCTAAAAAAGAGATTTAATCTAAAAATTACAGGATAAAAAACTGATTTGACTTATATTTATAGGTGGGTAAATTTATTTTATACAAGTACACATATTTTAATTTTAAAATAAAGAAATTTAAATTTATAACTCTAAAAGCTTCGTTTGGTTGGGTTGTAATTGGGTGTTGTATTATTTAATACATCTTTATTACGAAACATAATTTTATATGTACGTTTGGTAGATGTGAAATTTAATACGACATATTATTTTATACGCAAGTTGTGTGATATCTATCACGTGGTGGAGGTAATATTTATTTAACACGCTAGTTTTACACAAATTTGTCAATTATACCATTATACTATTTTCACATATTTACACCATTGTAAATAGGCTAACTGTAAACCTTAAACAATGATCACCAACCCTAAAACCTAAACCCTAGACCTTAAATTATGAACCCTAAATCATAAAGCCCTAAAACCATAAACCTCAAACACTAAAGCTAAACCCTAAACATTAAACACAACCCTAAACTCTAAACCACAAACCCCATACCCTAACTCCAATCTAGAATTCCAAATTCTAAACCCTTAACCTTAAAACCTAAACCACAAACTCTAAACACTAAACTCTAAACCATAGACCATAAACCATAAATCATGAATATTAAACCATAAACACAAACCATGAATTTTGAACCCTAAACTACAAACTCTAAAACCTAAACAATATACCCTAAATCATGAACCTAACCCAAACCACAAACCTTAAACCCTAAACTTCAAACCTTAAATCCTAAAAATAATATAATTATCAATGTCAAAACAAGGGGAAATATAAAGCTAGAATTTTAAGGGTAAAAAGGTACATTCATACTTAACACTTATTTTTTAACTTTATCACAAATTTCACAACTAAAAACCTTGATATAGTAACAATCATCTTTCATCCATCTTTTTAATACACAAGTGTTATTTATTACAACACACCTTTTTTTACGTATGTTGTACCAAACGAGGTGTAAGTCCCGAGAACTTAGGGTTTACGCTTCATTGAGAACTTCAACTTTTTTCTTTTTTAGTTTTGTGTAGGTGGTGGCACCGACTTTGATGTTGGTCGCCGACCGCCAGTTCTTTATTTTTCTTTATTTTTTTAATTTTTAATAAGAATAACGATGTTTTTGTGGCACATTTTCCTCTGCCTTTGTGGCACATTTTCTCTACCTTTTGGCAAGTTTATCGTCTTCTTTCTTGGTCGTTGGCCATTTTTTATTTTATAAAAACAAAATTTGCATTTCGTGAATAGTTTTTCACGACCCTCAGTTTTGATTTACGATTCTCGATGGTCTTTCAATAGCTTAATCCCTTTTTGAGGTTCGTTTGCCGATGCAGTCAGATTTGTTTGTATCTATTTTTCGTTCGAGTCTTCTGGTTAGGTTTTAAACCTTTTCCATGAATGATCCTTGTATGATTTAAAGTGGCTAGTTCTTGTGTCAATGTTATAGGAAAATGTATAAATTATATATTTAGTTTACGATAATAGTTGTAAACCCTTATTGTAATTTTGGATATTTTCTCTTTCAATATGACTAGCGGTTTCTATTAAAAATAACACTAAGTCCTAAATATTAAACTCTAATCTCTAAAACATATATTCTAATCTTAAACCTTAAATTTTAAACTTTAGAACCTAAACATCTAACCCCTAAATTAAGGTTCTAAACCTTAAAATAATATCGTTTATAAAAAAATTTCCACTATCAGCGTATAGAATAATAATCATATATGTTATTCTATCGAGACGATAATGATGAGATAAGTAAATAAATGCAAATGCAAAAAAAGATAAATAACACCAAGATTTACGTGGAAACTCCCAAAAGAGATTACAACTGATTTATAATTTTGTCTAAACCCCTAATCCCTGGTATCTATTTATAAGGATAGATTTCTTATTTGTAAAGGAAAATTGCATAGAAACAAATTCAACTCAAACTGAGTTTCCTACCTTTAATTTATGTAAAGTAAACAAGATATAACTTTAAACCAAATCCTAAAAGAATTTGGATCACAACTCTAACAAATCTCCACATTGAGAAAATTTTGTGTTGAACAATATCTCCACCTCTTCCAAGAAATCCCTTCAAGGGGTAGTTTTCAGCAATGAACACCGATCGAATACAAGCCTTTCCCAAACATGGATGTACAAGGTGATTTAGTCTTCACATCAGTAAGATCAACATTAGTGTCAACTTTGCTCACAACTATATCACCACGAGCAATATCATACATAACACGACCTCGATCATCAATGGCAATACTATCTGTCTCATCATTTTTCCTTATAGCAAATCTAACTCTCTTAAGCTTCTCAAACCCGTTATATCCACAGAATTCATCTTTATTCTTCTTTTCAATTTTTTATGCCCACAAAATCGAACTGTTATGCCCACGATTGTTATGTGTTCAACACAAAATCCTATTTTACTTGATCCAGTCAACACGCCTTCACTAGTAACATCATCATTTGACACGGAAAAGGAAAAACAGATGCATCACCTATAATAGTTGAACCTTGCAAAACATAAAAATTGGCTGCCCTTTTATGCCTTTCATCAGAACGAAAAAGCCTTGTAAATTTTCATAGCTCCACCTTCATTAGATTATTTGTACCCTTTTGAATCCAGAGTACCTAACGAAATCAGATTTCTTCTCAAATCTGGAACATGCCTCTCATTATCAAGTGTTCGTACAATCTCATCGAACATCTTAATCTTGATTGTACCAATACATACGACTTTACAATAGACAATATTCCCTAAAAAAGCACTTGTAGACACATGTTTTTACATCACAAATCATTCCCTATTTGGACTCATATGAAAACTACTACTAGAGTAAAGAATCCACTTCTCGCATGCTATAGAGTCTTCGCCGGAAGCAACTAAAAGTTCACCATCATCGTACTCATCTGCAATATCAACTTCATCTTCACTGAAATTCTGATTTTCAATTCTCTCTTTATCTTATTATGTAATCTATAACACTCAGATTTAATGTGACCTTTCTTTTTGCTAAAATAACATGTTTTACCTCGATTTGACAACTTGGATTTTCCCCTATTTTGACCGCCTAAATTACGATCACCTTTTCTTTCACGGTCTGAATTAGTCGATCCATACACCATGAGACCCTCTACTTGGAACTCAAAGCCAGTAAAATGTTGCATCTTGTCATGCGAATTCAGATTATCATATACCTCGTCAAGAGTAAGGGTGTCACGACTTTGTAGGAGGATGCTTCTACCAGACGAATATGAAGCGGATAGTGGGAAAAGTAAAATCAAACATAAGTCTTCTTCATTGTACTTTACCTCCATCGTATCCAAATATGAGACGATCTCCTTAAAATCGGTTAGGTGGTCATCAAGATACGAAACTTCTACTAACTTGTGGGAGTATAGACGCTACTTCAGGAATAACTTACTGGTCAAATTTTTCTTCATGCAAATTTGTTCCAGTTTTGCCCATAAGTTGACAACTATCTTCTCTTTGTAAACATCCTACAAAATACTGTTTGATAAGTGCAAACAGATCTGGGCAAGAACATCTCGAACTCATCCAATGCATCATCTAAATCCATCTGAACAAGAACATCTAGAACCTTCACCTGCCATAGCGAAAACCCGACGTTGCGATCCAACAGCGGAATTTCGTACTTCATCGTCGTCATTATCCTGAGTAACCCGAAAAGCGTTGATACCGGTTTGTTATACTATCAGGACGATAATGACAAGATAAGTAAATAAATGCAAACGCAAAAAAAAAAATAACACCAAGATTTACGTGAAAACCCCAAAAAGGAAAAACCATGAGTAAATGATAAAAACTTTTATTATGATGGAGAAAGAGATCACAACTGGTTTCTAATGTTGTCTAAACCCCTACTACCTAGTATCTATTTATAGGGATATATTTTTTGTTTACAAAGGAAACTTGCATATAAACAAATTCTACACAAACTGAATTTCT
Organism: Hibiscus tridactylites; assembly: GCA_958450335.1. NCBI lineage: Eukaryota > Viridiplantae > Streptophyta > Magnoliopsida > Malvales > Malvaceae > Hibiscus > Hibiscus tridactylites. Next base: position 26,071,068 of record OY288271.1, on the reverse strand, counting down.
TAGCTTTAATTAATGTAAAGTAAACGAGATCTACTAAAAGTAGGATTCTAACTTTAAACTAAATCCTAAAAGAATTTGGATATATATAAACCTCTAAGAAACTAAAAATTGTATAAAAAAACTGGGGCAAGTTCATTTAGCCGAGTCAATGTTTGTGTCTTAACCAACTTTTCTCTTCTCTTCAATGGTTAGGTGCTTGCTTAGCACTTTATCCTCGACAAAGTTCGAGAGTTTCTACCGCTCACGTGTGTGTATATATATATTAGTCGTTAACTTTCATTATGACCTTGTCGGGTCTCGACTTGACACAACTCGATATGAGATTTTTTCTAAAAATGAATTCGAAGCGGGATAAGGCAGGTTTTAGAGAAAAATGAATTGGGACGGGTCAGGTTAATTTTTATTATATAATATATTTATTTTTTTTTAATTTTTATAGGGCATGTTGGACTATGCTTCTATTATGTCGATTCGAAGTTGGATTTGGATAAAATATATTAAATTTGGGCAGGGCGAGTGAGGCGGTTTTTAGAAAAGATTGAGTCGGGACGGGTTGGCTTGGGTTCGAATTTAGGGCAAAAATGTCCTGCCCCGACATGGTCTATTTATAATTATATATATTATATTTTTATATAATATATTTAAGATATTTGTTATTTTTCGGCACATGTCATGTTTTTTTTTGTTAAATTTATGGGATCGAGTTAGGTTCGAGGTCGACATAGAGAAAATATATTAAATTCGGGCAGGGTGAGGGCAGGTTGGAATTTTTAAATTTTGGGTTGGGGTCGGGGCGGCCAAAAAACCACTCGCCTCGCCCCGTCCTCATCCCTATTCAAATTTATGATTAAAATTGAAATTTACTCTAAAATAATAAAACTGGCTCAAATTAACTATCAATTAGTCTAACACAATGAAACATTGAGTTTCTCAAGTAAGGTAATAAGTTTGAACACCAGCTGACATTACTACCTGACAACTTAATCTATAACTCTGCCAACCTATTAATATCCATCAAATTCATTGATCATTATCTTCTCCACACCTTATTTTCACTCTTGTCTCGATTTTCTCTCCAGTCCACTATTAACCGCGGTTCTCCGTCTAAACTAGAAAGGTTGAACCGCCTAAAATTACCACCATCCCATTTTCATCATAAACAATTGGTGTGGTAAACATAAACTCACTTCCAACCGAACGAATTTGTAGCATTGAACTCCCAAGAACAACCATCCCAAAATAACCAACTCAGTTTTCCATTTTCATCTCAAGATCTATCAAACATGCATGATTTTTCTGGCTAGCGACGCCAAAACACCCTTCAGATTCGTAGTTTATAGAGCAATTGAAAAAGTTTGCAAGAAAAGCTCTGCACAAAGAATGCTTGTCGTCTTAGTAAGCTTTACATTTATATACATCTCTAGTTTGCATAAGCCTTGTAATAAGGTAAAGAAAAGATACAAATCTTCCACTGAACTTCTTGAAGAGCATCGAGATACCTCTGATCCACATCGATGAGTTTCTATATTGTTTTTATATTAGAGGCGAGATCCTTCGCCATATTCTTGGCGTCGAAATGCCTCCACTTCATATCGAGGAATTACATTGTTTCTATACCAGCGTTGAGATCCTCCCTCATGTTCTTATTGTTGAGATACCTTTACTCCCGAGTCGAGCGTCAAGATCATTCCCTATGATCATGTCGTAGAGATTCCCCCACTAAACATAAAGGAATATAACATTGAGAATCGAGATCCTAAGACCAAAGAGTCGGAGGGGGACAGCTCTCTGTTCTTAGTTCTCCTGTAGCTGGATCCTCCGGAACCACAAGAATTTTTAGTTAGAATGAGATTCTAATTCAGCACCTTTTGAGATTTTGAGAAGAGTTGCTCTTTGAAGAGCACAATACGATGAAAGTTGTAAGCTATGTTCGGGGCTCTATGTATTGATCTTGGTATAAATCCTAAACCTATTTCTCTTCTTTTCTTCTTTTCTTTCTCTACAAAATTCTTTCTACTTTATCCCAGATTCTGACGAGCCTCACTACGTCGACTGCTGTATATAAAAAATGACCGCTAACCACAACCACTGGTGGCTGTATATATATATAAAATTGAGAGATTCCATTGGCCCCCCTGAACATAGATTTGCCCTAAGTTTAGCCTAAACCTATCTCAAAAGGCGTAGATCTAAGTTTAGGGTGTAATTGACTTCACTAAAAAGTATCCACATAAAAATATTAAAATTGTATTAGAAATTTTTTTTATAAGAAATATTAAAATTGACTTCACCTTGATTTGTTAAAATACGAGATCAATAATATTTATTGTAGTGGTATAAGAATTTCTCATACCCCATACCTCGTTCCGACACCACTGTATAAAAATTCTGACTCCGCATCCTAGCCGCGTCTTAACCTTCACCGTTGAGATCTAACAATGCCACGAGTAGTTGTAGCTGTGATCGATCATGGCAAGGATGTGGCAGCTGATGAACCATACCCGTGGTGGGTGATAGTGACAAAGAGGAGCGATGGCCTTGGTTATGCTTCTTAGGTGGCTTTAGGTTGCGGGTCTCATTAAAATTGGGTCAAGGGCAAAGTTGTAAAGTATTGGGTTTAAGGAATAAGGATATTTAATTTGGGCTTGGTTTAATTACCTGAATTAAACATTCATGAATGGATTATCATTCCATTATCTCTCCAACATATGCATCGAAGACTGAATCACCTCAAAACAATAAGCCAATAGATGGATATGTACTCATGTTCATTTGCTGGATTTTATGCATATTTTTCTGATTTCAATGCATCATATTTACATTTACATTTAAACATGCTTTTCACATCTCAAAAGTACCACAATTGAATCGCTTGGATTCACATTATATTTTGTGCATTAAAACAGAGGTCATAACATCACATCACATTCTTATGCATCTTATTGAACCCAAGAAACACTTGTAAGGGAACTCAGAAGGGGATTAGCTTTATTTTGTCTCTTTTTTTTTTTCCTTACTAGAAATTGGTTTCGTTGAATCCAAATCTTTACATGCACATTTAATATCATATAAACATGTCACTATATGTTGTAATTTCTCCACAAATATCACAAAATCATTGATCTAAAGGAACTTCACTAAGATCGACATTTCTAACTAGTTAAGGAAGTTCTTGATTCCAATGGCTAAAATCCAATATTAGAGGCATTTAATCATTCTAATATTCATATTTTATCGTTTAGAAACTATTTCGATAATTGGAAATTGAAGAACACAATTTCACAAAGTTCTAAAAACTTACTCAAGAATAATATATGGAAATTTATAAACATCTAAAAATCACGTTTTAATATATTAAAGTAAGATTGATAATCTCTTAATCACATCAAAAAAAGTCTAAAATAATTTAGAGACTTAAAATTAATCAAAGAAACCTAAGAAATTTCTCAAGAAATTGAGATGTTGATTGGATGAATCAAAGTTTATTTAAAAAAAAGTAAAATTACTCAATTAAGTGATGAGAATTATCAATTGAAGAAAAAAAATCTCATTTTAGACGAGCCCCATAAAAATCAAAAGAATTATGCTTTTAGAAAAAGAAAGGAAGAAGATGATTATTTGGATAAATTTTAGAGGAATTTGTTGAGTTGTATTTTTCTGTTAGTTAGGTGCTTTGTTAGTTAGTAATTTGTTATATAGTTAGACGGTTATAGTTTATACTAGCTTGTAGTATAAATAGAACAATTGTAATTTAACTTACATACAAGGATCGATGAAATCATTTTTCCAGATTAATATTCTTAATATGGTATCAGATTTCCAGATTTAGCAAATTGGGCTCTTTCCTATTTTCTTGGCCCGTTCTTGTTTGGATCCTTGTTTTCTCCTTCGCGTTTCTTCTTTCCTTTGTTTTTCCCCTTCCGATGGCTCCTCCATCGCCGTCCGTTGATTCTACGGAGATTGATTTCAATCATCCGTTGTTTTTGCATCCATCAGACACTCTTGATGGCTTGCTGGTTTCTCATCAACTGCTCGGGATTGAGAATTACAATCTTTGGAGCAGATACATGCGCATCGCCCTTCTCACCAAGACCAAATTAGGTTTTGTTGACGTCAGTTGCAAAAAGGAAAATTATGTGGATTCGTTGCATTCTCAGTGGGAACGTTGTAATGCCTTTGTTTTATCTTGGATTCTCAATACGGTCAGTCGCGATTTGTCAGCCGGGATAGTCTTTGCTTCTAGCGCCGCTCACGTTTGGGCAGATCTGAAAGAACGATTTGCTAAAGGTGATGGCGATAGGGTTTATTTTCTACATCGGGAGATTTCTACACTTTCGCAAGGTGATTCTCCTATTTCTTCCTATTTCACTCGTCTTAAGCTTTTGTGGGATGAGTTTGATTCTTTGGTCCCGATATTGTAACACCCGTGTTTGGGCCTAGGAGTTAGCTGGGTTATAGTTCGAGTCAAATAAAAATCTTAAAATAAACCAACTTCAAATAATGACCTAATTGAACTTTAATAAAGAGGGAGGGACATATATCGTGATTTCACCCAAAACTTTTAAAAGCAAGACTACTTTATTGTAAAGTGTCTTCTCTTTCCCCATTTCTCATTTTTTTAACGTCAAACCCCTCTCCCCCATTTTCAAACTCTCCCAACTACACTAGTTACTATTCCATTCATCCTCTTCTTCAATCCAAGGTGTTTTTCAAAGGTAATTACGTTTTCTTAATCTCCTCTTAACCCTCTATCTATCTATGGTCTTGGATTTCAAAAATATGGGGTTTTGGAAATTAGGGTTTATGTTAAGATTTGGGTTTTTAAAGGGGTTTTTCAATTTGTTTTGATAAATTGTGTTGGGGTTTTGTTTAATCATAATGAAATACACATTATATGTCAATTTGGTTGATTTTGGATGAAAATTCGTAGTGGGTCCTTAGGGCAAATTTTAGAGTATGAAAACTTGGGTTTTTGGTGGGTTTAATGTTGAAATTGAAGGGCTGATGGTCTACCTATGTTAGGAGGGTGATTTGGGATGTTTTGGAAGTCATTTGGGTGTTTGGAAATGGGTGTTTCAGCCAAGGATTATTGGAGTACGAAAATTGGGTTTTTGAGATATTATGTGGTTTGGGAATTTGTGGAAATTGGGTTGTGTTTGCAAAGTAAATTGGTGGTTGAGTTTAGCATTGATTTGGGAAGTAATGTATGTGTTTTGTTTGACTAGAAGCAAGAGGAAACGTTGAGGAGGCTTTGGGACCGAATCTGGGTTCGTAGGAGGATTGGTTCGAGTTGCTAAGGAAGGGCGGTGAGTGGTTTCAACTTGTTTTAAAGTTCGGTTCGAGTGTGTGTGTGGACGAAGTGTGCTTGGTAGGCCACTTCTAATTGATTTAAGTTGTTAGCTTAGCCTTTGATATCCATATGCTATTGTGCTTACTAGCTATGCTCTTGCACTTATGATTATATGATGCATGTGTATATGTCATGATGTGGATATATGTGATGAACGTGAGTGTGGTTGATGATATGTGATTGATGATGATAATTGGCACTAAATAATTATCGGTTGTAAATGATCGATCATTAGGATAGTGTGCACACAAATTGAGTCAAAACGTACGTGGCCTTGATGGCGTTAAGTCATCAAGGAGGAGTACGGTGATGTAACATTCCACCGGAAGCTTTAATTTATTTCTACGGGATGATGAGTGGAATCCCATCCGTAGGGCATGTGGCGATGAGTGGAATCCCGCACATGCAAGGTCCGGTGATGAGTGAAATCCCACCGAGGTAAAGTGTTGTCGAGGTTTAAATCCGCACAATCGGGGTAATTAAAGTGGCCAATTAAACTTGTTCATGTATTGTGATTTATGAAGGTGATATGTGATTGTGGTATATGGTGTTGTTGCATGATGATTATTATTGATGTTAAGCTTGTTAGGATTGAGAGACCATATATGCCACTTGAAAGACTAGCTAGGTCTACTTGATTTCATGTCAATGCTTGATGTATGTAAGGTTAGGATCTACATGCTTGAACCCTGCATTGTTGATGTTTTTCGTTTTAGAGCACCCTCACTAAGCTTATAGCTTACGCTCTCAATGTTCAACAATGCAGATCATTAGCGTGGTGTTAGCTCGAGGCAAGGCAAGAAGGGCTTCCAAGTTTGTGACTCAAGTACGGTGGTAATTTTGTAATAGCTAGCAATGTGGCAAGGGTTGTGTATGAGCTTGTATGACTCATTTACGTGTGATGTTTTGATGGCTATATTGTGGTTGATGTTGCTTGGGATTTATGCCTTGCTTGATATTTTGTTGCATGTTACTATTTTGAAGTTGCCTAAGTGTTGACCTTGGAATGCTTAACTCCTTAAATGATGTTATATGAATGCATGCCTTGTGATGACTTGCCTTGGTGTTTAGCCTTGTCTAAATCTGGTTGAAGCATGCTAATATAGTTGGGTTGCCTTAAGATTAATTGTTATGATGTTGTAGGGTGTTTTGGGGCACCCTTATGCCTTAAAACAGCCAAACGAGTCTGCAGACAGGGGGCGTTTCGGAACGGGTCACCCTGTTCCGATACGGTTCCTTTGCAAATGGCCTGCCGTTTCGAAACGGATGGGGGTCGTTTCGGAACATTTTCGCTACTGGAATTTTGAGAAATAGACGAGATAAAGGCATTCCGAAACGGGCCATTGATGTTTCGAAACGGTCAAATCTCGTTGACCACGAGAAATTAACCGTCAAGGTCGTTTCGATACAGGTCACCCCTGTTTCGGAACGGTCACCTTATGGTTGACCCTAGCCTGTTAACTAAGTTAAGGCGTTTCGGAACACCCTAAGGGCGTTTCGAAACGGCCTGCTGTAAAGGACTAAAATGAGCTGTTTAAGGTTTTGGTGGGTCGGAGTATGATACATTGTTTGTAGTTCTCGCTGCTGTGCTTCACATAGGTTTTAATTATGCCTATAGACAAGATAAAATAAAAAGAAATTTTTAGGGTCGTTAACCGAGGGGAAACCTTAACGGTTTCGCTTCGGTTTTCCCCGTGTGGCCCACTCGGACCGATCATCCGACCAGACCGGGACGAGGGGGTTACATTTGTTGGTATCAGAGCCTGAGGTTACCGAGACCTTGGGCAGGTAAGTGAGGTAAGCTTGATGTATTAAATGATTGTGTTGTTCGATGCATGTCTTGCCAAGAATTCTTGAATAATTGACTGTTCGTATGATGTTTTGAAGCATGAATTGTCATGTCTGGTGTGAGTGTGTGCCCATTGCTACTATTACTTAATTTAAAAAGATTTTTGGAAAGAGGAGTACTTGAGCACTATTGGACCCTTGCTTTGACTAACGTAATCCTTATCTGTTTCTTGTTGTAGTTTATACCTTGCTAGCCGTAGCATGAGACCACGTGGGAGGCCTAGGATGGTTCGACCGGAACCACGGGCAGAGGCTCCGAGAGTTGAGCCGGTAGTTGGGGTTGGAGCTCAAGTGGTAGAGCATGTAGTTGGAGTTGGAGCTCCTCCACCACCTCCACCACCACCACCTCCTCCACCGGGAGTGGGAGGTGAGGTCGGGGCCGAAGGAGAGGGACCACAAGGAGGTCAAGGTGGCCAAGGACCGGCCGGGATTGACTTAGCTCCATTGGTTCAGGCGATAGCCGGGGCATTCCAGGCTGCAGTAGCTGGAGGCCAGGCGGCTCATCATCAGGGTGAGGGCACCGGGTTGCCATTAGAGAGACTTCGGGGCCTTGGGGCCGAAGAGTTTAGAGGTGCTACTCCGGAGAGGTCAGAGATGTGGTTTGAGAAGACCGTCCGTATTCTTGCTCAGATGGGGTGTACTGGTGAGCGCAAGTTGGGATGTGTTGAGTCTTTGCTTCAGGGTGATGCCTACACCTGGTGGGTCACCGTTACTTCGGGGATGGATGAGACCGAGATCACTTGGAAGTTCTTTGAGACAGCTTTCCGGAAGAAGTATTTGGGTCCGCGGTACCTCGATGAGAGGAAGAGGGAGTTTATGGCATTGCTTCAGGGGAGTATGTCCGTGACTGATTATGAGATTCGGTTTGTCAGATTGAGTCAGTATGCACCTGAGCTTGTACCTACTGAGGTGGAGCGTTGTAACCGCTTCCGATATGGGCTGAGTGAGGAGATCAAGACTTATACTCTAGCTTCAGATTACACCGATTTTGATGTCTTGGTCGCGAGGGCCAAGGACTTAGAGCACAGCTTGAGTTTGACCAGGCGGTCAGGTGGATCTAGCTCGGGTAAGAGGTCCAGTAACTTTGATAGAGGAGATGCCAAGAGGCATCGGGACAACAGGTATCAGTATGATCATAGGCGTGGTGGCGGTAACCACGGTAGGGGCCATCAGGGTCAGAGAGCTGGTGGGAAGTTGCCCACATGTGCTACTTGCGGAAGGAACCACACCGGTGAGTGTTAGGGAAATTACCATTCTTGTTGGAGTTGTGGTGCTAGAGACCACATTAGGCGTGACTGTCCGCATCAGGTGGGGTAGGCACCAGCTCAGGCTCCTGCTCGAGCCAATGACTTTCAGAGAGGCCGCGGGCGCGGTAGAGGAAACTTCCAGCCGAGGAATGATGGTCAGAGGAACATAGCACACGTAGTTGCAGTTCAGCCAGAGGGTGGAGGTCAGGCCAGAGTTTATGCTCAGCGGGGAGATCAGCATGACACCGATGTGATCGCAGGTAACTTCTCGATACAGTCTTTGGGTTTGCTTTCTTTGATTGACTCTGGGTCTACACATTCCTACATATTGAGTGGGCATGCACGGTCCTTGAACTTGCCTTGTGAAATGTTAGAGGTAGGAGTTAGTGTTACTAGTTCCTTTGAGGACACGGTAGTAGTTAGGAAGATGTACCGAAGGTGTCCGTTGATGATTCAGGGGCATGTGTTTCCAGTGGATATGATGGAACTTCCTTTCTATGGTTTTGATGTGATTCTGGGTATGGATTGGCTCACGGAGCATAGAGCTAGGATAGATTTTGAAACTAAGCGGATTTCTTTGAAGCTCACAGATGATTATGAGATTGTAGTGGTGGGTGAGAACGTGAAGTTCTTGTCCAATGTGGTTTCAGTGTTAGAGGCTAAGAGGTTAGTTGAGTTGGGGTGTGAAGCATACTTAGCGTATGTGATGAACCCTAACATGAGTGAGGTTAGACCTCAGGACATCCGAACAGTATGTGATTTTCCTAGTGTGTTTCCGGAAGAATTGCCAGGGTTACCACCGGACAGAGAGGTAGAGTTCAGCATTGAGACTTATTCTGATTCAGCTCCTGTTTCGATTGCTCCGTATCGTATGGCACCGAAAGAATTGAAAGAGTTGAAGACTCAGTTGCAAGAATTGACAGATAGAGGTTTTATTCGACCTAGTTCTTCACCGTGGGGTGCACCAGTGTTGTTTGTGAAGAAGAAAGATGGAAGTATGAGAATGTGCATAGATTATAGACAGTTAAATCAGTTGACAGTGAAGAACAAATATTCGTTGCCTAGAATCGATGACTTGTTTGATCAGTTGAGAGGAGCATCTGTCTTTTTGAAGATTGATTTGAGATCAGGTTACTACCAGCTAAAGGTTAGAGAGGTTGATGTACCGAAGACAGCCTTTAGGACTAGGTATGGACATTATGAGTTTTTAGTCATGCCATTTGGGTTGACTAATGCACCGGCAGCTTTCATGGACATGATGAATAGGATTTTTCATCGGTACCTAGACCAGTTTGTGGTTGTATTTATTGATGACATATTGGTGTACTCTCGAACTGAAGAAGATCATGACCGACACTTGAGACTTGTTTTGAAGACTTTGTTAGATCATCAGTTGTATGCGAAGCTCAGTAAGTGTGAATTCTAGATCCGAGAAGTAGTCTTCTTAGGACATGTAGTGTCAGCTGAAGGCATTAGAGTTGATCCAAAGAAGATTGAGGCCATTGTTGAGTGGAAGCAACCGAAGTCTGTGACCGAGGTACGTAGCTTCCTAGGCTTAGCCGGATACTATAGGAGGTTTGTAGAGGGTTTCTCTAAATTAGCCGCTCCATTGACACAATTACTTCATAAGAGTGTTCAGTTTGAGTGGACAGATGCAAGACAAAGAGCCTTTGAGAAATTGAAAGAAGCTTTGACCCAAGCTCCGATTTTGATTCAGCCTGAGTCCGGGAAGGACTATGTAGTCTACAGTGATGCTTCTTATGTAGGGTTAGGATGTGTTCTTATGCAAGATAAGAGAGTAGTGGCTTATGCCTCAAGACAGTTGAAGACCCATGAGCGCAACTATCCGACCCATGACATAGAGTTAGCTGCAGTTGTGTTTGCTCTTAAGATTTGGAGGCATTATTTGTATGGTGAGAAATTCACAGTATACACCGATCACAAGAGTTTGAAGTACATTATGACTCAGCGAGATTTGAATCTCAGACAGCGTAGATGGTTAGAGTTGCTAAAGGACTATGATCTTACTATTGAGTACCATCCAGGTAAGGCCAATGTAATGGCTGATGCATTGAGTAGGAAGGTGGTCGTGGACTTGAGAGCTATGTTTGCTAGATTGAGTTTGTCCGGAGATGGTGTCTTGGTAGCCGAGCTTCAGGTTAGACCTACTCTAGGTCAGTTGATTCGAGAGAAACAGCTTCTAGATAGATCTTTGGCACCTCACGTGCAAGATATAGCCGAGGGTAGATCTTCAGACTACAGTTTCAGCACTGATGGGGTTTTATGTTTCAAAGATAGAATAGTTGTGCCAGAAGACAGTGATTTGAGACGTACAATCTTGACTGAAGCCCACAGTAGTCCGTTTGCTATGCATCCTAGAAGTACGAAGATGTACCGTGATTTGAAGAATGAGTACTTTTGGGTTGGCTTGAAGAGAGACGTAGCCGACTTTGTGAGTAAGTGCTTAGTGTGTCAGAGAGTGAAGGCGGAACATCAGGTTCCCTCAGGTTTGTTACAACCGTTGAAAATTCCGGAATGGAAGTGGGAGAACATCACCATGGATTTTGTTTCGGGTTTGCCTTTGACTCCTACGAAGAAGAACTCAGTTTGGGTGATAGTGGATCGCTTTACGAAGTGTGCCCATTTCTTGGCAGTCAACACTACTTATACTCTAGATAGATTGGCCGATTTGTACATCGGTGAGATTGTTAGGCTGCATGGTGTACCGAAATCCATTGTATCGGATAGAGATGCGCGGTTTACTTCTAGATTTTGGGAGTGTCTGCATACAGCTTTGGGTACCCGTTTGAACTTCAGCACTTCTTATCATCCTCAGTCAGATGGTCAGTCAGAGAGGGTTATTCAGATCTTAGAGGATATGCTGCGTTGTTGTATCATTGACTTTCAGGGTACTTGGGAGAAGCATTTGCCACTGGTAGAGTTTGCGTACAATAACAGCTTTCAGTCGAGCATTCAAATGGCTCCGTATGAGGCCTTGTATGGCCGGAAGTGTAGGACTCCAGTATGTTGGGTCGAGGTAGGACAGAAACTGTTACCTATGCCGGATTTGCTCAAGGGGACAACCGACAAGGTAAAATTGATTTGTGATCGTTTGAAGGCTGCTTCGGATAGGCAGAAGTCCTATGCCGATCTGAAGAGGAAGGAAGTTGAGTTCTCAGTGGGTGAGAAGGTATTCTTGAAGGTGTCTCCGTGGAAAAAGGTGATGAGATTTGGCCGCAAAGGGAAGTTGAGTCCGAGGTACATAGGACCGTATGAGATTGTGAAGAGGGTTGGTCCGGTTGCTTATCAGTTGCGTTTGCCGTCCGAGCTTGAGAAGATACATGATGTGTTCCATGTTTCAATGCTTCGTAAGTATAGGTCCGATCCGTCACATGTTATGCCCGTAGAAGAAATTGAATTGAATCCGGATTTGACTTATGAAGAAGAGCCCGTTGAGATCTTAGCTTCTGACAGTAAGGTGTTGAGGGGTAGATCGATTGAGTTAGTGAAGGTGCGGTGGCAACGTAGAGGTGTGGACGAGGCCACTTGGGAGAGGAAGGAGGATATGGAAAGGCAGTTTCCGTATCTCTTTCAGTCAGGTAATTTCGGGGACGAAATTCCTTAAGTGGGAGAGAGTTGTAACACCCGTGTTTTGGGCCTAGGAGTTAGCCGAGTTATAGTTCGAGTCAAATAAAAATCTAATTAAAATAAACCAACTTCAAATAATGACCTAATTGAACTTTAATAAAGAGGGAGGGACCTATATCGTGATTTCACCCAAAACTTTTAAAAGCAAGACCACTTTATTGTAAAGTGTCTTCTCTTTCCCCATTTCTCTTTTTTTTAACGTCAAACCCCTCTCCCCCATTTTCAAACTCTCCCAACTACACTAGTTACTATTTCATTCATCCTTTTCTTCAATCCAAGGTGTTTTTCAAAGGTAATTACGTTTTCTTAATCTCCTCTTAACCCTCTATCTATCTATGGTCTTGGATTTCAAAAATATGGGGTTTTGGAAATTAGGGTTTATGTTAAGATTTGGGTTTTTAAAGGGGTTTTTCAATTTGTTTTGATAAATTGTGTTGGGGTTTTTTTTTAATCATAATGAAATACACATTATATGTCAATTTGGTTGATTTTGGATGAAAATTCGTAGTGGGTCCTTAGGGCAAATTTTAGAGTATGAAAACTTGGGTTTTTGGTGGGTTTAATGTTGAAATTGAAGGGCTGATGGTCTACCTATGTTAGGAGGGTGATTTTGGGATGTTTTGGAAGTCATTTGGGTGTTTGGAAATGGGTGTTTCAGCCAAGGATTATTGGAGTACGAAAATTGGGTTTTTGAGATATTATGTAGTTTGGGAATTTGTGGAAATTGGGTTGTGTTTGCAAAGTAAATTGGTGGTTGAGTTTAGCATTGATTTGGGAAGTAATGTATGTGTTTTGTTTGACTAGAAGCAAGAGGAAACGTTGAGGAGGCTTTGGGATCGAATCCGGGTTCGTAGAAAGATTGGTTCGAGTTGCTAAGGAAGGGCGGTGAGTAGTTTCAACTTGTTTTAAAGTTCGGTTCGAGTGTGTGTGTGGACGAAGTGTGCTTGGTAGGCCACTTCTAATTGATTTAAGTTGTTAGCTTAGCCTTTGATATCCATATGCTATTGTGCTTACTAGCTATGCTCTTGCACTTATGATTATATGATGCATGTGTATATGTCATGATGTGGATATATGTGATGAACATGAGTGTGGTTGATGATATGTGATTGATGATGATAATTGGCACTAAATAATTACCGGTTGTAAATGATCGATCATTAGGATAGTGTGCACACAAATTGAGTCAAAACGTACGTGGCCTTGATGGCGTTAAGTCATCAAGGAGGAGTACGGTGATGTAACATTCCACCGGAAGCTTTAATTTATTTCTATGGGATGATGAGTGGAATCCCATCCGTAGGGCATGTGGCGATGAGTGGAATCCCGCACATGCAAGGTCCGGTGATGAGTGAAATCCCACCGAGGTAAAGTGTTGTCGAGGTTTAAATCTGCACAATCAGGGTAATTAAAGTGGCCAATTAAACTTGTTCATGTATTGTGATATATGAAGGTGATATGTGATTGTGGTATATGGTGTTGTTGCATGATGATTATTATTGATGTTAAGCTTGTTAGGATTGAGAGACCATATATGCCACTTGAAAGACTAGCTAGGTCTACTTGATTTCATGTCAATGCTTGATGTATGTAAGGTTAGGATCTACATGCTTGAACCCTGCATTGTTGATGTTTTTTCGTTTTAGAGCACCCTCACTAAGCTTATAGCTTACGCTCTCAATGTTCAACAATGCAGATCATTAGCGTGGTGTTAGCTCGAGGCAAGGCAAGAAGGGCTTCCAAGTTTGTGACTCAAGTACGGTGGTAATTTTGTAATAGCTAGCAATGTGGCAAGGGTTGTGTATGAGCTTGTATGACTCATTTACGTGTGATGTTTTGATGGCTATATTGTGGTTGATGTTGCTTGGGATTTATGCCTTGCTTGATATTTTGTTGCATGTTACTATTTTGAAGTTGCCTAAGTGTTGACCTTGGAATGCTTAACTCCTTAAATGATGTTGTATGAATGCATGCCTTGTGATGACTTTCCTTGGTGTTTAGCCTTGTCTAAATCTGGTTGAAGCATACTAATATAGTTGGGTTGCCTTAAGATTAATTGTTATGATGTTGTAGGGTGTTTTGGGGCACCCTTATGCCTTAAAACAGCCAAACGAGTCTGCAGACAAGGGGCGTTTCGGAACGGGTCACCCTGTTCCGATACGGTTCCTTTGCAAATGGCCTGCCATTTCGAAACGGATGGGGGTCGTTTCGGAACATTTTCGCTACTGGAATTTTGAGAAATAGACGAGATAAAGGCGTTCTGAAACGGGCCTTTGATGTTTCGAAACGGTCAAATCTCGTTGACCACGAGAAATTGACCGTCAAGGTCGTTTCGATACGGGTCACCCCTGTTTCGGAACGGTCACCTTATGGTTGACCCTGGCCTGTTGACTAAGTCAAGGCGTTTCGGAACACCCTAAGGGCGTTTCGAAACGGCCTGCTGTAAAGGACTAAAATGAGCTGTTTAAGGTTTTGGTGGGTCGGAGTATGATACATTGTTTGTAGTTCTCGCTGCTGTGCTTCACATAGGTTTTAATTATGCCTATAGACAAGATAAAATAAAAAGAAATTTTTAGGGTCGTTAACCGAAGGGAAACCTTAACGGGTTTCGCTTCGGTTTTCCCCGTGTGGCCCACTCAGACCGGTCATCCGACCAGACCGGGACGAGGGGGTTACAGATATCTTCTTGTGCTTGTGAGGTGTCTCGTTAGAATGCTTCTCATGTTGCGCAGCAGAAATTGTTCTAGTTCCTCATGGGCCTCAATGATACATACTCCGCGATTCGTAGCCAAATCCTGCTTATGAAGCCTTTGCCTACTGCAAATCAGGTGTATTCGATGCTCATCTAAGAGGAGTCACAACGTGCTCACTTATCTAGTTTTTCTCCCGTTTCTGATGCTACTGTCATGTATTCTGCCTTTGGTGGTTATGAGCGACGACATTTCAATGGTACTTGTTACTTTTTCAAACTTCATGGCCACAAGCGTGACACTTGTTATTGTCTACACGGTTTTCCTCATGACTTCAAGTTCACTATGAAAAAGGGTCCTTCAGCTACCTTGGTTGTGAATCCTGCAACTGATTTTGCTTATGATTCAGGCTCACCCGTGTCCTCTATTGCTCATGTCTTTACACCAGAGCAATATCATCAACTTCTTGGTCTTTTGAGCAAAGCTCCATCTGTGGATTCGACTGCTAATCTTACAGGTATTGTTTCCAACACTGCTATTTCCCCTAGTTTTTTTTTCTGTTTCTAATGGGGATGTTTAGTGGATACTAGATACAGGCGCTACAGATCATATGTTATATGATTTCCATAGTTTGGTTTCTCTTGTTTCATGTCTTTCACAGTCCAGGTCTGTTCACTTACCTAATGGTCATACCACACCCATTTCACATATTGGTTCCTTCAAATTTGACTCATCTCATGTCATCACAAATGTGCTTTATGTTCATTCTTTCACAATCTTCTTTCCATTTCCAAATTAACCAAGGATTTGCATTGTAGTGTTCATTTTACCCTGACTTTTGTTTATTACAGGACATCTCGTCTGGAAGGATGATGGGGATTGGTAAGAAGTTAAATGGCCTTTATTTCTTTGCTTCTTCGCAATTCAACTCTATTGGTGTGCCTCCTTCTTCACACTTTTCTACTACTTCTTTGAGATCTGTTGATTCAATTTCTCCTTTATCTTCCTGTATGACCTCTACTACTGTTAATAATACAAGAGTTTGGCATGATCGTTTAGGTCATGCTAGTGTTACTAAATTGCATAAAACACTTTTTTCTGCAAACTGTTAAACAACATAATGATGACATAAATAATTGTTCTATTTGTCCCCTTGCAAAACAATCTGAGCTTTCATTTCCCCCTTAGTGTTACTAGAGCTGACAAACCCTTTGACTTAATCCATATTGATTTGTGGGGTCCTTATTGCATTTCTACTCACAGTGGTCATCGTTTTCTCCTTACCATAGTTGATGATCATTCTAGGATAACTTGGATCTACTTGTTGAGGCTGAAAAGTGATGTCATTCTCTTTCTTAAACAATTTTTTTCTCTCATTCATACTCAGTTTTCAGCTTTAGTAAAAATTGTCAGAAGTGACAATGGTATTGAATTCTTTAATTCTGAATGTTCTGCTTTGTTTTCCACACTTGATATTGTGCATCAAAGTTCTTGCGTTCACACTCCACAGCAAAATGGAGTTGATGAAAAAAAGCATAAACATTTGCTTGAAATGGCACGTGCCCTTCGTTTTCAGTCTAATGTCCCTTTAAAATTTTTGGGTGAGTGTGTTTCTACATCTTGCTATCTTATCAATCTTCTTCCAACTTCTGTTTTGAATTGGAAGTCTTTTTGTAGTTTTTTTTCATAAAGCCCTAAATTTACCTCATTTACGAGTGTTTGGTTCTTTGTGTTATGCCACCCAAGTTCCCTTTCTTGATAAATTTTCTCCCCGTGCCATTCCCTATGTTTTTATGTGCTACTCCTCTACTAAGAAAGGCTATCTTCTTTTAATATTTCTTCTAAGAAGTTTTTCATTAGCAGGGATGTTCAATTTCATGAGAACATTTTTCCTTTTCAGTATTTTCTTAATCAGTCCTCTGTTTTTTTTCCTTTTGGCCCTGCTATTGATTTTTTAGAGTTTTTGGTTTTGGACATCCCTTCTTCAGTTTCTCTTTCTTCTCTTGTTCTTCATTCTTCAGTTCCTATTGCTTCGACAAGTGGATCCGGTTCACCTCCTCCTGAGTCTCCCAATTCTGAAAATTTAGTTCACGCATCTATTATATCTGAACCCTTTCACCTGAACCCATTTTACCTGAACCCATTATACTTGAACCCATTATACATGACACTCTTGATCCTGTTGATTCTACACAAATAAATCCTCTTCGAAGGTTTGTTCGTGTTCATAAATAACCTTCTTGGTTGGACTCTTATACTCGGTTTTACCAATCTTCATTCCTTCCAAATTTCAAGTCAGGTGTGTATCCCCTTTCTCATTCCCTTTCTTATCATCATTTACCTCTTCCTACTCAGTCTTTTCTTTCTAATACTTCTCATTTAGTTGAGCCTCAAACATATTCTCAAGCTATTCAAAATCCCCTATGGATTAAAGCCATGAATGAGGAGATTTCTGCTCTGGAATCTAATAACACATGGTCTATAGTTGATCTGCCATCTGGTAAAACTCTCATTGGGTGTAAATGGGTCTTTCGAATCAAGTATAAGGCTGATGGGGAGGTCGAAAGATTTAAGGCTCGGCTCGTTGCGAAGGGCTACACTCAACAGGCGAGTATAGATTATTTTGATACGTTCTCACATGTTTCTAAGCTAGTTACTGTTCGAACTATCTTAGCTCCTGCCTCCATTTTTCATTGGCCTCTCTTTGAAATGGATGTTTATAATGCATTCCTTCAGGGTGATTTAGTTGAATAAGTTTATATGCGTTTCCCTGAAGGTTTTTGTAGCCAGGGGGAGTCCAAAGTGTGTAGGCTACAAAAGTCATTATATGGGCTTAAGCAAGCCTCTCGACAATGGAATTTGAAGCTTACAGAGGCTTTGCTACAACTTGGTTATAGTCAAAGTAAGCATGATTATTCAATGTTTACTAAGAAAAGTGGCACATATATAATCGTCATGCTTATATATGTAGATGATCTGCTGATTACTGGAAGTAACATTAGTCTTATTTCTGAGCTTAAAGAGATTTTGAACAAGAGTTTTCGTATGAAAGATCTTGGAAACTTGAAGTATTTTTTGGGATCGGAGATCCTAAGGTCAAAGAAAGGGATTGTTGTGAATCAACGTAAATATGCATTAGAGTTGATAGAGGATTCTGGTCTAGGGGAGCCAAACCTGCATTGACACCACTAGAGCAAAACCAGAAGCTTACTTCTGTGATGTTTGATGAAAGTTTAAAAATTGGAAAGTGACATTGATGAGGTATTGCGAGATAAAATAGTATATCAAAGACTTATTGGGAGGTTGATCTATCTCACACACACCAGACTAGATCTTACATATGATGTACATCATCTCAATCAATTCATGCAAGAACCAAAGAAATCACATCTTGATGCGGCACTTAGAGTTATCATATATGTGAAGCAAAGTACAGGACAAGGCATCTTATTGAGTTCCACGAGCAGTTGCCAGTTGATTGCTTATTGTGATTCTGACTGGGCTTCATGTCCTATGACCAAAAAGTCAGTGACAGGATAATGTATTAAGTTGGGAGAATCCTTAATTTTATGGAAGTCCAAATAAAATAATACAATTGCAAGATCAAGAGTCGAAGCTGAGTATAGGAGTATGGCAACCACAACAGTTGAGATCATCTGGTTGAAAGGACTGTTATCAAAATTAGGAATCACTAAAATATAGCCAGTACAACTCTTGAGTGACAGCAAAGCAGCAGTACAAATTGCAGCCAATCATGTGTTTCATGAGAGGACTAAGCACATCGAGATAGACTGTCATTTTGTTAGAGAAAAGATAAATGAAGGGTTGATACAAACTGAGTTTGTTAGATCAGAAGAGCAGCTTGTTGATATAATCACCAAAGCACTTGGAATACAACAACGTCAATATTTGATTTCCATGTTGGGGTTAAAAGATATATTTCAACCACCAACTTTAGGGGGAGTGTTGAGTTGTATTTTTCTGTTAGTCAGTAATTTGTTAGATAGTTAGACAGTTATAGTTTATACTAGCTTGTAGTATAAATAGAATAATTGTAATTTAATATACATACAAGGATCAATGAAATCATTTTTCCACATTAACATTCTTAACAAAATTCTATAGATTTAGAAAAATAAAAATTAGTAAAAATGAATTAGTTTCAGATTTAGAAAACCAATTAACTATTTCGAAGTGTGTAAGTAGAAAATATTTTAGGAGGGTAAATAAACGTGAGAATCAAAAGATGAAAATTAATTTTTGAATGGATGTGTTGAGGTAGGCTCGGCTTTGGATATGTCTAGTTTCTTGTGGAAGGTGGGAGATGGTTCGAAGGTGATGTTTTGGTGGGATCCGTGGTGTATCGAAGAGCCACTGAAAGACAAGTTTCCGCGTTTGTTTTCATTGGCGGTTAATAAGTTAGCTCTTGTGTGTGATTACGCTATTGATGGTTATTTCAATCATGAGATGTGGAGATCTTTTTTCGTAGGGATTTGCGAGTTTTTGAGGGGCAAAGTCTATTGGATTTAGTTAATCTCATATGTCAGGTTGTGTTAAAGCCGGGGGTTAAAGATGCGTTGATATGGAAACCTGACGCGATAGGGTAATTTTCGGTTAAACGTTTGACACAACTTATGTTGGCGGACCGTTTAGGCGATATCGATGTTGGTGTTAGTTTCGTATGGAAGATTATGGTACCACTCTAAGTGCAAGCTTTTCTTTGGTTTTTGTGGCTTGACCGTTTACCTACATGGATTTTTTGCGAGCGCGAGGGATTGTTTTCTTGGAGGATCAAGGTCGTTATGTTTGGTGTGCAGGACCTACGGATGAGGCCAATCACCTTTTATTTGATTGTCTAATGGTTTGAGTTGTGTGGGATTGGTTGTTGAGTTGGTGGGATGTATGTATCCTTTTTTTCGCGTATGTTGTCTAATTTCCTTATCTCGGGCTTTCATTGTTCTTTCGCGAGTCAATTGAGGCAATGGTGAGTGGCTTGTGTTTTTTGTGGTGTCTTTGGTTGGCTCGAGATGAATGTGTGTTCAATGGGAAGCGATTAGTGTTGGAGGAAATATTTTTTCTTATCAAACTTCGCTCTTTTGATTGGGTGAAGGTGATGTTGGAAGATGTGTGTTGTTATGAATCACAATGGTGAGAATGTCTGAAGTGGTGCATTTCTATTGCGGGTCCGATAAGTGTTAAATGTCGTGTAACTTGGTCATCATCTCCTTTAGGGGTTCTTAAAATCAACACGGATGGTTCGGCGCGTGGAAAGCCTGGGCTTGCTGGTTTTGGTGGTGTTTTGAGGAATGAGGAGGGCTTTGTTTTAGCTGTGTTTTCGGGTCCATTGGAAATTATGGAGTCTAATGAGGCAAAGTTGCGCGCTGTGAGATGTGCCATGCATTTGTTTGCTGGATCGCGATGGAGTGAAGGGGTGAGTTTGATTGTCGAATCAGATTCGGTTGTGGTATTGAGTTGAATTTCACACAAAGATCGTCGTTCTTAAAAATTTTGAGATATTTTAGTGTTGATTGATGCTCATGTGAAGGCTTTGTCTTGTGTGTATTTTACCCATGTTTTTTCGCGAAGGAAATGACTTGACTGATGCGCTTGCTAAAGAAGGGGTTGATCGTGCAGATTTATTTTGTGATGGGTGGTAGAGCGTTTGTGCTGGGTCAGACTTCGCTCTGGGGTTTACACCTTGAGTTGGGGGTGCTAGTTTTATGGCATGTGTTGGAGCCGGCTGCTATATGTGATTGGGTGTGTTTGAGGGTTGGTAGTTGGTCTTTGCTTGGGTTTAGTTTTGTGTTGGGTATCGGTGCTTGTTTCTTGTTTCGTTATTTTTATATTTGTATAGGTATTTTTTTTGTCCGTTAAGTTTAGAGAATTTTTTAATAAGACCTATACGAATATATGCTCTTATATGTTTTTTTAATAAAATTGTACAAGTTTGCTGATCAATTTTTCTTTTTTCTTTTTTTGAATCGATGATATATTTATCTTTGAGAGCTTTCAAGTTTATTTTTTTCTTTCCAAACTAGTCCTTTTATTAAAATTCTAAAACCATAACATTTAAATTTGTTCAGTTTTGACTCTAAATTTATCTAAATAATTGTAGTTTTATATATATTCGAAAATTTCTTTCCAAAAAATCCGATTTAAAAATCAAAATTAATTTTTTATTTTTTAGTAGCCATTTTCGATATCAAATCTTACCCGATTTGCCTAATTCGGTTTTATAAATGTCGCATGCTGATGCTGATCATCTACATTGTTTGTGGCCATGCTTTAATTTCACTAGATTTTTTACACACACTCATCTCCATTGTGAGTGGCCATGGAAGTGTCACTTGTCCATATCGAAGTCCACCCCCATTAAATTCTCACCTTTCATGGAGGGTTTAATGGCACTGTGGACCTGGAAATGGATTCTGATCCAGCGCGTTTAAGTAGACTTTCTTTTTCATTCAAATTAGACAAACCTTGGACATATTTATTTTGAACTGTTATCATTCTCATCAATGTCGGTTGCTAAACAAGATTTCATATATTAAAAAATCTGTTTTTTCTCAAAAAAAAAATCTATTTTTTACAAATATATTTGAGTTAGGGTCGAATTTTTTAAGAATAAATAAATAAATAATTCATACCAATCCTCCTGTTCAACATTTCCGTATATGATATTTTTATGCACATTAATGATAGAATGATAGGTTTTCGTTTTCATTTTCATTTCTTTCTCCCTCTAAACTATTTTTTTCCTGCTACTAAATGCCAATGTTTCATATTATATTCTTTGTTTTGCCTAGTTGCGTAATTAATCCACAAGGCACAAGTGAAATCTCAAATTTAACAATTTTTTTTGCCATCTTCTATATAAACAGCATGATGTTTGTCTTTTATAACGTCTGTTTTCGAAAATTATTTCAGCCCTTTTCAGTTTGGGAAAAGGCATTAGGTATGTCTTACTTTTAAATTGTCCAATGCAATACTTATATTTTGACAAAATATCCAATCTAAAACATGAATTATTATTTCATGTATTATTATGGTACTTGAGGTTAACTTCAGTAGTATTGAATCAATCAATGAAAATTAGACACTTCGAAAAAAATCTCAATAAATTCATATGAATTACAATATTATGTGAAAAACTAAAAACAAATGATTATCAAATTATACATACTACATCGGACATTTTAAAAGTAAATATACTATATTAATCACTTTTTAAAAATACATGTACCAAATGTGATGTTATGCCAGCTCAAACTAGATGCGGCTTTGGGCAACATTTCGAAATTTCTGAAGTGTCATACTTGAGTCAACTGGTTAGCAGTTAATATTTATTTTAATGGGTCAGTGTATCCAAAATTCTAATTAATAAGTGTTGGTTGGTATGAATAAAATGTTGAAATGAAAGAGATATTTTGAAGTTGAGCTTAAATTCTTTCACCTAAATGGTGCATGGGTGGGTACCATATAACTAAATTCTTCACCTAAACTGCCCAATGGTGGAACTCTACCAGGGGAAGGTGGTATTTGCCTTGGCTGCACTTGAAAAAAAAAGATAAAAGGGAAAATACTAGATGATTAAGTGTACTGATTGATGGAATACAACTTTAAATTTAGCCCATACCTTTGCCATTCTCATTTCTCAATAGTGCCTTTCTCTTTTTGATTTCAAACCCTTGTCTTTTTTTCTACCTTATCCCACTTCTACTTCAAAACGGATGGTCAGTTTGTTGATAGAAAAGAAAATAGTTTTAAAATAATCAAATCAAAAGCATGCCGGTGAATACTAACGGGGTTGGTCCAAATGATAAGTAATTTGGTATCAATTAAGTAAGTTTTAAATTTGAGGTCTTGTATATGCAAAAAGTCCCCGTTAAGAAAGTCTCTAATCATAATTAAGTGTTCAACGCAGTTCATTCTAAAATAGACCGTACAAATCGAATTCCAACAAAAAAAAGCCTGAATGAATATACACTATAAATTATTTAATGAATAAATGAGGTTGTGCTGATTGGAAAGAGAAAAGGCTTTAGAAGAAACAAAAGTTATGATCAGCCTTCCTTCCACCTCCACTAGATTTGAGGTGTGGAGAGGTCAACCTTGGTGCTTCCTGCACTAACTCAACAGTGGGAATTTCTCTTTTCCGTTATACCTTTTTTTCTTCCAAAACCAATGGTTGGGAATGAATGCCTAATACATTTTCTTTATTATACCTCCTAACTAGGGATAGATGCATAATTTTACATCAGTGGGTATAAAATATTAGAAAGTATAAAATTATAAATTTTAGAGGTGGAAATTTAGATTAACAATATAATATAAAGAAAATATAAAAAATATATATAAATGATATGAGATTTGAATTTTCAGGAGTACGACTGCCTCTTCCAGCACCCTTTGTCTGTCCCTGAATCACTTATGCCCTAATTTTTTTTATTTTTACAAATATATTTCTTACCAAGCATTTCATAATCACAATAGAAAGAAGGTTTTATACGTTGGAATTCTGTTGCCATAGCATATAATCCAATACCAAAGCAAACAAGGCCTAACCTCACCAATCTCCATCTTGTTGGGTTAACATTCGGTACACGACTCGTTTCTCATAATATATTCTCAGTTTTAATGTTAACGTAAGCTCTTTCTCTTGTATATTCCGACCAAACCTTTTATCGACTTACATTCGCACTCATCTTGCAAGAAAACACAACTTTGTGGTCGATGCCAGCAAATTCGAACATGAAATTTGCTGCATATGATCACTTGTAAATAATTAACTGTTTTGTAAGAAACCAAAACACCAAAACTTAATCTGACTCAGTCCCGTGAACATATTCCATGTGACACTGCCTCTTTTAGAATGAAACTATTTAATTATGTCTTCTTATCTCTCCATTTATATAATTAAAGAATTATACCCCTACTCGCCAACAGGACTCAACCAAGCAAACAATAAAGGTTTGACTTGCTCTTTTTACTTAGTTTAACACAACATTTTATCCGTATATTACTACTTGTTACATATATAAATAGACAACAACATACGAGTGTAAGCTGCACTAAAACTGGAACTCTAAATATATGATAATTATATAACTTTTTCTCTTCTCTTTGTGAAAGGTGATCGGTTCTTGGTAGTTCAAGATTTGGATCATGCTATCAATGGCCCCTCGAGTCTCCTTCGTTGTCTTCGCCCTCGGTTTGCTCCTCGGCGTTGCTTCTGCCATTGATGGTATGAGTATCATCATATTTTGCTAGCTGCAATATATAATTTGAAATCCAGATTCAGTTGATGATTTTTGTTTTACCTTTTGGGGTTAGTTTATAGAGAAATGGCGTTCAGTTATTCAGGCACGGATGGCCCAAACAACTGGGGGAAATTGGATCCAACGTTCTCACCATGTTCAGCAGGGAAAAGACAGTCCCCGATAGACATTCGGAAGAATCTGACCGTCCACAACAAGCAATTGAAACCTTTGGCCAGGGTTTACAAACCTGCAAACGCTACCCTCGTTAACAAAGGCTTCAGCGTTGGGGTGCGTTTCGAGGAATATGCTGGAGACTTGTGGATTGACGGTAAAAGCTACACACTCAAGCAAATTCACTGGCATTTACCTTCAGAACATCGCATTGATGGACAGGAGTACGCTTTCTCTTTCTCTTTCTTTCATTCTCTCTCCAACTCTAAATATTGTGTGATTCGGTCGGTCCAATTTGATTATAACTATAAGCCTCTAAATATACAGATTTGCTGCTGAGCTCCATATGGTCCATCGGGCACCAGATAACAGCACTGCTGTTGTAGCAGTGCTCTACCAAGAAGCCAATTCTGCTGATCCATTTATCTGTAAGGTAAGACAGTTCTTAAAAATTCTCCCAATTTGATAGTATCATATTTAAAACAACATGGACGTCAAAGTTTAACCAGAAAAAGAAATTGACCCAATTCAAAATCTTTATCTATACAACTCTCCAAATTGAAAAATCTATTTCTAATGATACGGATACATACATAGCCCAACACGTGATTCAAGTGGAAAAAAAATGTTGTTATCCCTGAGTTATTCGAGTTCTAACAGTTTCTCTGTACTATCTGTGTGCATTATTAAAAGGTTACCATTAATGAACATATATTATGATTTCAGCTAATGGGAGGAATAAATAAATTGGGAAAGGAAAACTCAGAGGTTCCTCTTGGTACCCTTAGCATAAACGAACTGAATCGAAAAAGCCGCAAGTATTACAGATATGTTGGTTCTCTTACCACTCCTCCATGCATCGAGGATATCAAGTGGAGCATACTCGGAAAGGTATGTTTTTTTTTCTTCTTGTTCTTTGGCAGCGTTGAAAACAGAAAGAGTAGTATTTATTACAAAAAAGGCTAAAATTAAAAATAAAATAAAATTGCAGGTTATGTCCATTTCGAAAGAGCAGATAGCGGCCATAGATAGTCCGTTGAACTCAAATTGTAAGAGAAACGCTAGGCCTTGTCAGCCATTGAATGGTCGAGAGGTTGACCTCTATGATGAGCTCAGCTGTTAATGTTATCTATGTAATTAGGTGACAGCAAATTGTTGTTGTACTCCAACTTTAATTAGGGTCGAAAATGATCCAAGAATGAACGAATGGTTCTCTATGGTTGTTTTTAAGTTTACTTGTATTTAGCACGAACCAACTTGTCTCAGTGGTTAAGGGAACGTTTATTGTTCTTAGAGGTCATGGGTTTGAGCACTAGCAGTTGTAGCAGTGTAATTGAACATACATTGTTAAATGGTTGAGAATATATTTAGAACAAATAGTACTTGTAATCACTTTAGCTTTTTAAAAAAAGTTTACTTGTATTTAGTTTGTGTTGGTTAAGAATTTCATAATTAAACTTTTGTTTGTTTAGTTAAAATCACGTGGACTTGTGGTTCCTTATTTTAATTGAATAAATTTATTCATAATTATATTTTTCTTCTTATTATTTTTTAATATTTTAGTATCCAACTAGTCTTTCATATATATTGCTCCTGGGAGGACAACCATATCTCTTAACAAAAACATTAAAACATGAGTTTTGTCAAAAGGTAAAATATTAAAGATATGATTTTCGTGAGTTTCTCTCTAGGTGCATATTAGCAGGCCTAACGGCCTTGGAGATCTCCTTCTTCTTTCCTTTGTTTCCTTGACAAAATTAGGGGTTTTTTCTTCACTGATCTGCGTTCTTTGTTGTATGAGTATTGTGGATTGGAAATCGTTATTCTATGGGGGAGGCGACGAACAGGCTCTTGAATTCCCCCCCCCCCCCCGTTGCATCTGAGGATTCATTTTTTATAGATCCCCCTTTAGAGATTTTCAATGAGGGCATTTCTGATTGGCGACACTCTTTGGTGGGTCAGTTCATCGGAGCTGCTCCGAACTTCATTGCTTTGAAGAATATTGTGGGTTCACTATAGGGAGCGGATTCACTGAGCAAGGTTAGTCTGGCAAGCTCTAATTTGTACGTATTCTCCTTCGTGAATGACACGGCTAGGGATTGGGTTCTAGAAAATGGAGCCTGGCATATTCAACACAAGCCTCTTGTGCTTAGGAAATGGGAGCCGAACTTGAAGCGGCTGGATTTTGATCTGACGAGGATGCCGATTTGGGACAATTATACAATGTTCCATTGGAATTGTTTTCGCGAAAGGGATTAAGCTATATTGCCAGTGGATTGGGGACTCCGTTATACATGGATTCAGTTGCGGCTTCTAGGGAGAGGCTCGAATTTGCAAAGGTTTGCGTTGAAGTGGTTGCAGGGCATCGAATTCCACGCACCATTCCAGTTAAATTGAGGGATGGTTCAATTGGTTATGTGAAAGTTAAGATCTCATGGATGCCTCCGTTTTGCACCCGCTGCAATATTTTTGGGCACGCAGATAAACATTGTGAGTTGTTGCCTGAGACGAATCATGTTGATGTTGCACGCGAAAAAGAAGTTCCCCAATGGAGAATCAAAACTGCTATAAGGGATTCTGTTGCTGGGAGTGATGATCCAAGTGCTGGACAAGTGGTTGTTGGTAATAGTGTATCTAGTGAGCCTGCTGCTGCAAGAATCTCTTCCGCTGCAGTTCAACTGCTAATGAAAAGACTGCTGCTAAGGCAACTGATGTGGTCAGAATGGATGTAGATGGGAAAGATGAGGTTAATTCTGATGCATCTGTCTTGGTAGGAGCTATGGATATTATGGCAAATGAGTTTCCTCCCCTGCATAGCCCTCATGATAGGGGGAAGGTTAAAGGTAAAGGGAAATCTGGGATGTTTGCACAGTCCTCAAATAAGTTTGAGATCTTAAATGGACTTGATGATGGTGAACCTAGGAAGCCAAGGAATGTCTCTCTTAGTGTTGATGTTTTGTTGCAGGAGATGAAAACTAAAAAATCTGAGAAGTTAGACAAGGTTAAGGCAAAGGGGTCTGTAGTAAAATGTGTGTCTAAATGATAGTTACCTATTGGAACGTGAGGGGATTTAATGATCCCAAAAAGCATATGGAAATGATGCAGCAGATGGAGCTCTTGCAAGCTGATATAATTTGTCTTCTTGAAACAATGGTAAGGTAAGAGAAGTCTGGTACTATTTTCTCACATTATGTCGATGCCTGGAATTGTTTCGATAATTATAACTGTATTAATTTGGGGAAAATATGGATCTTGTGTAAGAAGCATTTGGAGTTCTCAGTGGTTTTTACTGGTACTCAAGTTGTTACAATTAAGGGGTTGGTAGGTGATAAGGAAGTGTTCATGTCTGTTGTATATGGCAGCAATGATCGCGTTCTTAGGAGGGAGTTATGGACCCAGCTTAGACAAATTGAGGTAATGGTGGGAATGTTTCCTTGGATAGTTGGGGGAGACTTTAATATAATTGGATATGTATCTGAGGGGTCTGATTTTGATGGTGTAGAGCATCATCTTACCTCTGATATGGAGGAGTTTTTGGAGTGCATGAGAGAAGTGGGTCTGAGTGACCATCCTTTCTCTGGTCCACTTTTTACTTGGTCAAACAAGCAGGAAGATACTTTTTTAGCAAGAAAACTTGATAGGGTAATGGTGAATCCTCAGTGGTTTATCAGTTTGCCTTGCACAAGGGTGGAGTTCTTGGCACCATGGGTTTCAAATTATAGTCCAGTTGTGGTGAAAACATCTGTGGTGGCCCCTGTGCATAAGCCAAAGCCGTTCAAGTTTTTTTAAACTTCTGGACTCAACACAAGGATTTTGAGACAGTGGTAGCAGAATCTTGGGCTATGCCTGTTACTGGTAATCCTTTGCAGACTTTGTTCATCAAGTTGAAGAGATTGAAGCCTTGTCTAAGGGCCTTGAACAATGACAATTATGATGATATTTCAAAGAAAGTAGCAGATAAGAAGAACCAACTAGAGGCATTGCAGTTATTAAACTTGGCACTACCTGTGGATGGAGATGCTGTCAAAGATGAGAAATGTATGATGGGGGAACTAGAAGAACTAGAGAAAGCTGAAATGATGTTCTACAAGTAGAAGGTGAAAATTAGCTGGTTGCAGGAAGGTGATTAGAGAACAAGATTTTTCCATTCTGCAGTTGCGGCAAAAAAGAAAAAAAAACACCATTCATTTCCTACAAAATGATATGGGAGAAAGGCTTGACACTTTTTAGGAGATGTCTGAGGAGCTTATAGGGTTCTTCACAAATCAAATTGGTTCTGTTGACAGTAAAGTGGGGAATTGTACTGCTGAGGAGGTTAGAAATATTCTTCAGGCACAGATTCCAGTTGAGGAGCAAAACTTGCTTACTCGTGAAGTCACCAGTGAGGAAATTAAGGCTGCAATCTTTAGCCAAGGCAAGGACAAGGCACCTGGGCCTGATGGGTACACTTCATGGTTTTTCAAAAAGGCTTGGAATATTATTGGAGAGGATTTTATAGCAGTTGTGGGGTATTTCTTCATCTCGTCTAGTTTGTTACCAACTTTTAATGCCACTGTCATTACTCTAGTACCTAAGATCCCTAATGCTTGTAAAGCAAAGGATTTCAGACCAATATCCTGTTGTTCTGTAGTTTATAAAACGATTAGAAAGATCTTGGTTGAGCGTTTGACTGTGTTTTTGCCTAGTATTATCTCACCAAACCAGTCAGCTTTCATTAAAGGGGAAGCATTGTAGATAATACTCTTCTTGCTCAAGAATTGGTCAAGGGGTATGGTAGGAAGTTCATTTCTCCTAGGTGTGCTGTGAAGGTGAATTTACAAAAGGCTTTCGATTCACTGAACTGGGATTTTATGATGCAAGTTTTGGAAGCTATTGGTCTACCAAAAATCTTTAGAGATTGGATTGGGGCATGTTTCACTGGCTGTAGGTTCTCTATTTCCTTAAATGGGAGTTTGGTGAGATTTTTTAAGGGGAAGAGAGGGATAAGGTAGGGAGACCCATTGTCTCCTTACCTCTTTGTGATGGCCATGAATATGCTGTCACAGTTGCTTGATTTAGCCGCAAAGAATGGCATATTTCAGTTTCATCCCAAATGTAAGAAAGTAGGTATTACTCACCCGTGCTTTGTAGATGACCTACTTATCTTCTGCAAAGGCAACCTTGATTCATTTGTAGGAGTACAGTGTGTTCTTGAGCAGTTCTATACTATGTCTGGACTGAGATTAAATGCTGCGAAAACTGAGTTATTTGTGGCAGGGGTGAACCTAGATGAAGTGAATGAACTGAGGCTTGCTACTGGTTTTAAAATTGGCAAATTGCCTGTCAGATACTTAGGCATTCCTTTAGTCACAAGGAAGTTATCTGAGAAGGATTGCTCCCCCCTTATTGACAAAGTGAAGGCTAGATTGGGACAATGGTCTAGTAGGCATCTTAGTTATGCTGGGAGATTACAGCTCATCAATGTTGTTTTATTCAGTATTGCAAACTACTGGTGCAGGCAGGTTGTTCTGCCTAAGGGTGTGATTCGAAAGCTAGAGCAGCTTTGTATGAGATTTTTTAGATGGGAAATGATGAATCTGCTGCTGGTGCTCGTGTGAATTGGAAAATCATTTGTAAGCCAAGAAGTGAGGGGGACTTAGAATCAAAGATCTCACAACTTGGAATAAGGCATGCGTTCTACAGTTAGCAAAGGCCCTTCTGCTTATTGAAGGTTCTCTTTGGGCAGCTTGGGTTCGAGCTTATGTGTTTAAGGGATGAGAGATGTGGGAGGTGGAGCCCAAAGCACACTTCAGCTGGGGAATCTGAAAGATTTTGAATCTCAGGCCTATTCTTCGATCTCTAAACTTCATTGGAGACATGAAGACTGGGAGCATATGGAATGAAATCAAGGAGATAGTTCCTAAAGTGCCTTGACATAGATTGGTCTGGTTCAGCTTGCACATACCAAAGCACTCAATGATTCTTTGGATGGCTATTCTGGAGCGTCTGCCTACTTTGGATAGGCTTCAGCGTATGGGATTGAGTACTGGGAATTGTTGCTTTGTTATGTGCTACTACTTCTAAATCTAGGAATCATTTGTTTGCGGAGTGTTCTTATTCGAGACGGATCTGGAATGACATCCTCAAGTTGTGTGGCTTACGCAGGGAGATGCTGGATTGGGATGGTGAGATGTGTTGGTTGTGCAGACATTTGAAGGGCAAATCCTTGCTTGCGTATATTCTCAAGCTAGCATGGAGTTCATATGTGTATCATATTTGGGAGGAAAGAAACTATAGAAAATTTAGAGGCACTTATAGAATCTGTGATAGTCTCATAAAATGTATAAAGGAAATTGTGAGAATCCGTGTTCATAGTAAGCACATTAGAATGGACAATGTAAATACAGACATTTGTATGGCTTGAGGGCTTCTTTAAGTTTGGTCTCTCAAGTCTTCATAGGGTTTTGTACTGGTGCAAGGTTTTATGCCTGCTTTCTTGGATAATATAACAAAACACACTTATCCAAAAAAAAATTATTCATAAACATTTAACAAACATGCATTTAAAAATGATCCAGAATAATAATAAAAAAAGTAAATTGTAGATAAATGTTTTAAATTTTTAAATATAAAATAATTAAACATAAATACGGAGAACTATAGTCTAAATAAAACAATAAAAACATAATCAATAATGATATTATTAATTATTATATTTTGTTGTATCCACAATTTGGCGGAAATAATACAATTTTTGTAAATACATATGTATTTTTTAAACTTCATTCAATATTGATCATAGTTGGAGTAGTATATAATATATAAAATTTATTGTACATGAGTTCTATCGTTAGAATTTTACTTATAATTTTTTAAACTACATAGGATAGGTATGTCTCCTCCTTTTAAATATTTCCTTGTAAAAATACATTTACTTTACTAACTAACCAGTAGATATGATGTTCTTGAAATGTTATGTTGTTTGTGGAAACAATGATATATTTCACAGAACTATATCTCTGATAAAAATATTAGTTCTCATGGGTATGTTCATATAGCCATGAACATTATATGGTTCTGCAAGAGTTTAAAAAAATTATGTCCAATAGTCTCCTTGAAGCGACCCCACTTCACTCTCAAATAGCTGACATATGTTGCTCGGCTTATCAAAGCAGACAATGATCATTAAAAGCTTTACTGAGTCTATATCACTTTGATCATTATTTATATCATAGAAACAAATTTGGGATAAGAAACTCCCACAATGGTTGCACAAGGTTCATGCAATTAGGTTGTCTCTTTGAATCTAGATCTTGGGATAACTTCATTCGAGATCAGTTGTCTAACGGTATTATGTTAACGACACATATGTCTCGATTTATCATTATACATAAAATTTTGGGCTCTAGTAATTGTTACTTGGTTGTCACAGTATATGTATATTATGGATACATGCTTCAGTCGTTCAGGGATATCCTCAAGAAAGTATCGAAGCCATTCAAAATTTTCTCCAAATTTATTTAGAGCTGCAAACTCAGTTTTTATTGTAGATTTGGTTATAATCGTTTGTTTTTAGGATTTTCATTCACAACTCCTCCTCCTAATATTTATATCTATTTGTGCCTTTGGTATTTTGAATATCATATATCCAATTGGCATTGGAATATCCTTCTAAGACAACATGATCTCTAGAATAATGCAATTTTTAGCCCTGAGTATATTTGAAATATCTCAGTACCCTCACAATTGCTTTCCAATAGTTTTTTCTCAAGGTTGCTTGTGAATCTGCTTTGATTGGTCACAACAAAAGCAATATCTGGTCTAGTACAACTCATAGGATACGTTAAACTGTCCATGACCTTTTCATATTCCACTCGGTGAACACTTTTACATTGGTTTTTAGACATATGTGAACAAGAATCTATTGGAATTATGGCTATACCAAAATTATCCTTGTTAAATTTCTTAAGAATCTTGTTCACATAGTGTGACTGAGTCGATATCAGACATTCAGATAACCTTTTGATTGGATGCCCAAAATAATAAGTTAATTAAAGCTTAGAAGGAAGCAAGTAGGAAAAATGAATAATAGTTATCCATAAGATTTGAACCTTAAACCTCGTGGTTGGTAAACCTAACTTCTAACTATTATGGCTAAGAAACACTCCTAGGTAAATCTTGTACCGACTTTTTTTTTAATTATGTTTAGTGGTATGATCCAATAATAATTAAAGCTTGACTAACCCCCATCTACCTCTAATATACTCTTTTTCGAATCTAAAAAATATCAAATGTTCCAGAGATTTCCTTCACACTTCTACTACCCAAATCCCGTTCATCACCTCCGATCTCCGTCACCGTCGCACTGTGACCATCACCACTACCACCGTTGTGTTCGTTGTCCCACCCTGAACTCAACGTCGCCAGCCACTCACTCGTATGTGTCGTCGTTCACTTTGAGATACAATTTGAATCTGATGGAAACAACCCCTCACCCCTTTATCTTTGTTTGAACTCCGACCGTCGCCTTCCCAACCGTCATGGCGTTCATCGCAGACACTAGGGTGATCCTTGTTTCAGCCCGATTTAAACCCCATTGTTCACTCACTATTTCGCCGCACCGACGATTGTGATATCATGGTTGAAGCTTTATCAAACCCTAATATATTTTTCAATATTTCTAACATCGTGGAATGTCGATGTGGGACACCACCGGTACGATTGCACTTCCCGTCTCAGTGTGAGAAAAACCCATATCATCATTCGCGGTTTCAGTCAGCAATTCGAGGTCGTTGGAGTTCGTTCGATAGGGGGTAAGTATTGGTAAGAAAATTGTTTGGGCTGAGTTTTAACATTTTGACATGTTAGTTTGGTTGTTGATGGGTTATTCTGATTGTTTAGCATCACCTGAGGTGTTTCTCAGCCAGTTTAGGCCACACATGGAATACCCGCGCCGCCCAGTGGCGATTATCGGCCACCGCAGAGTAACCTTTAGGTGAACCAGCCCTAACCCAGTCCTCCAGAACTGAGCTGACTCGATACGAAACTGGTCATCCCGAACTGAGCCTGATAAATTAACCCAGGAGTTGGTCGGCATATTAAGGCCCAATGGCCTTTAGCCCATGTTTGAGCCTGACCTAAGCCCAGACTCGACCCGTCTACCCGACTCTTTAACCCATTTACTAAGTCAACTCGTCCGAGTCAACTTAGTGAGTCAATCCATTCGAGTTAACTCAATGAGTCAACTTGCCCGAGTCAACCTGGTTGACTGCTAATGTCATCGTTGATTGCCAATGTCAGCATTAACCGATGATGTCAGCGTTGACTTTGACCAAAAAGTCAAAATTTTCGAGAATCGACAATTTACGTATTTTGATGTCTCGAGTCCAATTTTAAAGTTCGTTTTGTGAAATTTTAACCCGAAAGCCTCCAAATTTTATATTGTACTTGAACATGTTTGTGTGCTTCATTATTCAGTTTAAAGGCAATGTGATTAAGGTCTGATTTTGGAGTATGTTTAATTAAAGGTATTTGCTTAGTCTTTGGGATTTTTAAGGGGTATCGAATTCAAGTTTGAGAGTGATCGAATGTGGTTTGCGGATCAACCAATGTAGTTTGAAGCCGAGGCAATACATTACTACCTCATGTATGCTTTATAAAACATAATAGTATACAATAGATGCTTGCATTATCATGTTTAAGCTTATGGTTAATTATGTTAATTTCTAATTGATTACGGAAAAAGGATAGTAAATCAGTTATGACTGAAATGCTCGGTTAGGAAGATGGGTGACCTGTAAGAACTTCTAAGATCCAAGAATAATTGATAAGACTATGATGCTTTAAATCTGGTTTCGCTTGTTAATGATTTAACTTTTGAAATGCTAAGTTAAGAAATGATGAAAATGCCCTTGAGATGCAAGAATGACTAAAGTACCCTTGAAATTAAAAGCTATTGGGAATCTACACTTGATATGGTAAAACAACTAATTTATCTTAAAGCCTTTATTTACTTGGAAAGTTACGATAACAAGATTCAACCCTCCGAAAATGTAAATACTTGGAGTTTTCTAAAACCCGAACAAGTCTTAGAAGATAAATTTACGGAAAGTTTTTGATATGTTCGAATTAATGAAATGACAGAAAAGACTAAATTGATTAAAATGACTAAAAGGAAAGGAAATACTGATAAGGCTAAATTTATCGTAATGATCGTAATGACCAAAAAGACTAAAGTATCCTCGGGCACCGAATTTTCCAAATTAACTAGAATAATGGATAAACCCTTGAGTTCTAGAATGAATGAATTGTTTGGAAGTATCGAAAGTACCTGAATGACTAAAACACCATCGATTACTATTGAAATACCTACGTAACTTGGGATAAGTGGAAGCTTGGAAAATCCTGAAATTTTCGATAGATCGCAAATGATTGTAATACCCTTGTGGGTTTGAAGCATGACTTATGTAAATCAGTCGTTCTTAATATTGTTACAATAATAGAAGATTATTGCAAAGTTACATGTTCAACCATTCGAGGCTTGTTCCAGGATAATTTGTGACGGTGACATGTTCAACTATACCACGCAGCTAGAACTAAATATTGACCACGTGTGAGGTGTACCTATTTGAATACTTGGAAAGTAACACATTAATGAGACGTGTTTAATGGAATGGACTTGGAAGCCTGGAAAGCCGTCAGTAATCTTCACCACATCAAATCACCAACTTACCCTATTGGGGTTGAATTACGAAAATGCCCTTAGAAGTCAAATGACCAAAATGCCCTTGTTGGCCAAAATAATCAAAACATTCCTAATATATCTGATACCCTGAATGATCCTAATGTATCAATCCTGAAATGTCGGTTGGAGACGATTACCAAGATCTCTTTTAATAGGGACCTCGTTTCTAAAATCAATTCAAAACTGTTAGAAGTTCAGTGTTTCCCTTTTTCTGGTAAATACCAAGTATCTCTGAGAAATAAATTGTTCTATCTAGTGTGTTCCAAGTGCACATGAATATCCTCTCTCTTTTGAAATGAAGACTATCTCTCTGATTTGAATCATAACTTATATCTGCCTGAAATAAACTTATGTATCTGATTTGAAACATGCTCTTTGGTTATTGTTTCAGCGAAAACAATTGTTTGCTATATATTTACTGTTACTCATGCTTCCTACTAATTATTGTTATTATTGTTATTACTACTTAGACTGTTTTATTGGGGTACTTGGGATAGAGTATGAATTCATTGCAGGCTCAGCCATGATCCGGCTAGTAGTTCCTATTGTTTTAGGTTCCTCTGCTTTGGCTATGGTAATTCCTACTTTTTTAGGTTTCTATGCTTCGGCTAGGGTGATTCCTACTAGACCTAAGGTATCCCCTTAAGATGACACCTATGCCTAATGGGCTTGGGTTAATGCCCTTCATAAATGCAATTATGAGGAACTACATACTGGAGATCGGTTGGAAGGTAGATAGAAATTTAAATGAACTTTACTGCTACTTAAATTATGTGTTTGTGAAATAAATTGTTTATTGTACTGTTAAATTGAATGTATTAACTTAGCATTGTTGGAACACACTAAACTCCCTAGTTTAATTTAACCCGCCATTCTTCTGATTCTTCGGTTTATAAGCTTCTCGCCTGATACTCGATGATGGAATAAAGAACAACTCTACTACCTTCAGATATAACATTTATTTGAAATAATGAACCGTAATTGGAACCTATTGTTACCCGGAACACCATGATAGCTATATGCTCTACCATATACATGATTGTGCCTTTAGCATCTCTTGGTAGTTCTGTATTACTGAGCTTTTCCAAGCTTACATTGTTTTACCATCGCATGTTAGAAGAAATCTATCATGATATTGTGACCGACATCAGTGTTTGGAGTTCTCTCGGTGTTGCTTTTGGAGTACAGTACTAGTATAGTTAGTGGGCATGTAAGTCGTGTCTTATTTTATGTTAGAGTCTGTAATATACTTTTCATATTTCTATTTTATGATTTTCTATAATTATGTTCTGACAAAGATTTTTATTTTACGATTTTAAATGTATTAGAAAGAAAAGAATTATATTTAAGTTTTTACTGTGGGTCACTCTTATAACCCTAATGTGACCTCCTAGAACTAGGTGTAACACATAGACCAGTCTAGGGGGTTACAAATTTAACCTGTCTTTGGTACGCTTTACCATTTTACTATTGCTTCCAACAATGAGTATGTCATCAATATACATACATATAATAATATATCCAATGTCGGTGGTTTTGACAAAAAACACATTTGTCACACTCATTGATTTTGAAGTTATTTTTCATCATGAAACTATCAAACTTCTCATATCATTACTTTAGTGTTTGGTTAAGTCTGTACAAAGACTTCACCAATCTATAAACTTTCATCTCTTGGCCTGGAATTACATGACCCTCACACTGTTTCAAGTATATTTTTCATCAAGATCTCTATTTAAAAAATATGTTTTAACATCCATTTGATGTACTTCTAGATTCCGCAAATGGAAATTGCAACTATCATTCTTTTAGATGTTATTTTGTATACATGAGAAAATATATCAAAATAAACAAGGCCTTCATTTTATCAGCAACTTTTTATAACTAACATCGCCTTGTAATTATCAATTGTTCTATTTACGTGACTACGTTCATTTATGTTTAAAAATTCATTTATAATTTGATGGCTTAATTCAGGGAGAAAACATCCATTAATTCCCACGTTTATAGAATGATGGAATTCCCAATGAGCGGAGGGAAAGGTCTAAAAGTTGGTGCAAGGTTCACAAAGAGCACGGTCATCTTACAGATGAATGTGCAAAATGCTATTGAGTCTGCAGTTAGAGGTGTCATTTAGAAAGATTCGTAATTTCTTCTCGTAGAGATCACCAGGATCAAGAAATGGATGACCGAGAGGCATAATGATCGAGACTTCAAGCTAGAGATAGGAACACACAGGCCTCTAGAGGCAACATCCATTGATCTACCAACAAACACAAGGTTCATGACACGAATCTGGTCTCGAAATCCTCAAATGGTGACATGTCACAATTACTATCATTATTAAAACATGTTCATCTTATATAAACAATTATGTGTACGTATTTATATTAAGCTAAAGGGGTACTTTTGCTCTTGAGTTCTACCTAAAAATCAATTTCTACTTTCGCCGAAAAACGCATTTAATGTGGTCTTTCAGTCTGCGAAATCAATCAAATTGACCATTTGACTGAAGTTGACCGTTACGGTGCTGACATGACAGCTAACGGTGATGGTGTGACGGTCCACGATGTTGACGTGGCAGTACATGTGGGATGATGACGTGGCGGAGGGGACTGAATTGATTATTTTAACTGAATTCGAGGACAAAATTGATTTTTTACCGAGTTCAAGGGCATAATTGATTTTAATTAAAATTACGATAACATATTTAATATTTAGGTTAAAAATAAGAATTTAAGAAATTATTAAAATTTTAAAAATATTAAAACTGGATAAATAATTTGTTTAAGTTTCAAGGTAATTTAATCAATTTATTTATTTTTTGAATAAAATTAGATCAATAATTTGGCCTTTTCAGATAAATTTTTACAAATAGAATATATAAAAAATCGATTAACAAATTGATGTAAATATCTTTTGGGTCTCTAATAATTCTATATATAAGTAAAGTGAGGACTCTCACAAAAATCAAAATATTCTTCAATTTTTTTTATAAATTTCCATAAAGTTAATAAAAATAAATAAAATATTCAAAAAATTATTGAAAATAAAAAAATCATATGAAAATTTAAAATGTATTAGAAATTATAAAATGATAAAATTTACATATAAAAACTTAATAAAAATGTTTATAAATTATTAAAGAATGAACATTTTCATCGAAAAAGTCTTCGACTTTGTCAGTTTGAGTATTACCATTCATTAAAAAATCTCATTAAAATCAACCTTGTATTAGAGTAAAACTCAAATTTTCTTTCGTTTTTCTACATCAAATCGATGTTCACTAATATTTGAGGTAGAAAAATGAAGGAGAATTTTGGTTTTATTACTACTCTAATACAAGGATGTTTCAATTGAAAATATGTTTAAAGAACATTAATACGCTTAGCATAACGAGAAACAGTCAAAGACTTTTCAGATAGTTTATAAATATTTTTTAATTTTGATTATTTTAACATTTATAACTTTTGATATTTTTAATTATAATGTTTTTATTTTTTAATTCATTACAGTGTTCTTATTTTTTTAATATATTATGAATATTCAAATATTATTTAAATATTAATATTTTTTATTTTTATCTTAAATATTAAGTTAATTATCGAAGTTTCAATTAAAATCAGTTATGGTCTTAAATTCGATAAAAAATCAATTATGCCTTCGAATTCGGTTGAAATAATCAATTCAGCTCCCTCTGTCATGTCATCATCCCACGCGTACAACCACGTAATCAATGTGGGCCACTACGTCAGTATTGTGGACCGCCACGTCATCATCTTTAACTGCCACATCAACACTGTAACGGTCAACGTCGGTCTAAGAGTC
Source organism: Hibiscus tridactylites (assembly GCA_958450335.1). Taxonomy (NCBI): domain Eukaryota; kingdom Viridiplantae; phylum Streptophyta; class Magnoliopsida; order Malvales; family Malvaceae; genus Hibiscus; species Hibiscus tridactylites. The sequence continues at coordinate 26,032,303 of OY288271.1, read as the reverse complement.
AATTTGATCGATTTCGCGGACTAGAGGGGCACATTGAATATGTTTTTCCGCGAGGGGTGAAATTAATTTTTGAGTTGAACCCACGGGCAAAAGTACCCCTTTAACCTTTATTTTAAGTTAACAGTCAGGTTCCTTGCAGGATTGTTAGTTAAATTTATTTACTGCTAAAACCTCGATAAATTTAGCAGCAATTAAAGACAACCGAGGGCATATGCAAATAAAAGAAGATGGACAATGGGAGAGTTCCTCATGCATGGAATAAAGGCTTTAGATAAGATTTTGTATGTAATACATCAACAAAATAAAGGGTAGAAAATGTATTACAAAGAACCTTCATGTGCATAACAAATGCATTCGTACTTCAACTAAACTTGGATAGAAAACCACCTAGAGGATTCTTTTCCTGCCATGCTCGCACACCAGGCCAGTTCTGAAGAGAGCCAAAACTGATGACGTCTAGAGATAGAAGACGGTGGCATTTCGGCCGACAAGGAACAAAGCTAATAACGTTGTATGTGGAAAATCTGGGGCAAGCTCTTCAGTGGAAAGGTTCGTGGCATGCATTTGCAAGGCATGGCGATGTTGTAGACGCGTTTATAGCGAACAAACGCAATAGAAGAGGGAAGAGATTTGGTTTTGTAAGATTCACCAACAATATTGATGCTGATAGGGCGACTAAGAGGTTAAACGGTTTTTCACTATATGGAAACCGGCTTTATGTGTCCAGAGCAAAGTGGAATACACGCCAATCTTATTGGAGGAAAGTTAGACCACATAACCTCAACACAGACGAGAAGATGGATACTTGGGATAAATCAGTTCCAGGTGAAGTCATAAAGGAAGCAACCAAGAAGCCAGTTATAGATGGGAAGAGTATTTTAGGGCTCAAAAGAATCAGTGGTCATGTGGAAATAGAAGAGTTATGGAAACATAAAAGGTGTCTTGTTGGGAAGATGGCAACAGTGTGTAGTACAAAGAGCATTCAAATGAGGTTGCAAGAATCGGGTTTTAGAGAGATATCAATTAAACGTTTGAGTGGAAAAATGTTCCTACTGTCCATTGAAGACGAAGAGCTTTTCATGATGCTTGAGGATTTAAATTGGTCCTACCTCAAGGAGATTTGTGAGGATATATCGTTCTGGTCTGAAAATGTAGTTCAGAATGATAGAGCAACCTGGATTGAGGTGGCAGGGTTGCCATTACACTGTTGGAACCATGTAACTCTTAAAAGAATTGCAGAGTTGTGGGGTGCGTTTGAAGCTTTGGGGGAAAATGCAAATCGGCTCAAGGATTGTGAGAAGGTGACAATTCTAATCTCAACATAGCAGATTGAGAAAATTTTAGAGGTTATTGAAATTGAAGTTGACTCAATCGTGTATAAGGTAAGTGTTGTGGAGATTGGTTTCTCAGACATCCCAAAGCATGTTGTAGCTTCAAAGAAAGATGAAGAAGCTGCTCTCCGAAGCAGCTACAGCCTAGCAGAGTCATCATCGAATTCCAGTCGAGATCAGTCACCGGAAAAGTTGAAGTCAGTTTCACCCACCTCGAGGACCGATGACTTTAATGCTATGTTCATTGGAAAGGAGTACAATAAAGAATGTTGTTCTGCTGAAGAGAATTCTAATAGGCACTTAGGGGAGTGTGATATTAAAGGAAAAGATAAAAAAGAAGGTGAAGCTATCGCACCTGAAATGGTAGGAGTGGAGGGAAATAACGATACATTTCAAAACGTGTTTATTAATGAAGGACAAAGGGGTAATGTTGCCATATCTGATGAACTTGAGGCTGGAGCATGCTTAAAACCCGTTAGTGAGGAGGGGTCTGGGGATTGTGACCCTTTAAATACTAATTAGTTATCTCAGCAAGCTTTAGAGGATATATGGGCTATGGGCCTTCAAACTGAGAAGGTTTTAACGCCTGATAATAACCAAGATAAACTCCCAAAAAAGAAATCAGTATGGGAGGCTGCCGTGGATGAGCAAAACAGATGTGGGGTTGGCTTTGAAAAATTGGGAAACACCAACATGTTTATATGCCTAGAAGATGGAGAAGAACCAAGAGCTTTTTTTCCCTGAATTATCGAAGAAAAAAATCAAAGAAAAGAGGTATAGTTCGCTGAGTAAATTCCAAGATAAAGCTTTGACGGATGCGGAGAAGAAGAAGAGGGATCGGGCGAACAGAAGGGGGAAGAAGGGAGCAGTATATCAAGAGGAATCAGAACTATCCGACAGGTCATTATCCGATTCGGATTTAGTGACGAGATGGGATTTTCAGACGAGGGAGGCTAGAAAAGCTCTAAAGATTGGGAAAAGACTTGGAATTCAGATTGTGGGTGATGAAAATGCGGCAATATTGGATTTCGCTCGAATCATAGAAAGGTAAGCAATTTCTGGTCCTGGTGATAATTATTTGAAACGAGGTTAATTACGTGAAACGTTAGAGGAATGGGTCCTGGAAGTAAATATGTGGTTTAGGTGGTAAATTACTACGTAAATGTTTGTTTTCATTGTATGAACATCATCTGCATAGTAAAGAATCAGGTTTTGTGAGAGATGTAAGCAAGGTAGTACATGATATAGATCAACTGGAAGAAGAAATTCACTTTTTAAAAGTATAGAATTGAGGTTAGTTATTTGGAATGTAAGGGGGACCGGCTCAGAGGTAATATTCCCTACGAAATTTGGATGCAGAATAAGATGAAAATAACCTTGGTGAATGTTTTTTTGGTTTAAATCCATTATGGAAATAGCAGACGATCTCGAAAGGGTTTATTCTCTTAATAAGTGTTGTCAGAAGCATGAGTGAGTTGATCATTTGGTGACTCATTTGACTTTTGTTGGCGTTGGTAAGCTGCTCTTTTTGTTCCTTTTTTCATGGTTTGTAGCAGTTTTGTTTTGGTTCGATGTCTTCAAGCCAGTTTGGTGCTTGTCTTGCTTTTAGCTTGATTTAATTTTGGCTAGTAGTAGCGGTTTTATTTTAGTTCGATGTTTTCATTTTAGAGTTAAGGTTTTTGGTATTGGCCCTTTACGTTTTGAGAAAAGATTGGAGCTTTGGTTTTATTGAGTAACTGCGAGTTTGTATGGACATTTGGGGTTGTCAGCTTCATTCTCCTACCAATGGTTGTTAGGTGGGATAACTGATGTTAATATAAGTTGGATGGACTTTTGTAGGATTAGTATGGAATGGTTCTTTGGGGCTTGGTTTTTATTTGCATCTCTGTAAATAAAACGGTGGTGGTACTTGTTGGTGGAATTTGACAAATTAGCTCAAAATTCGGGTTAAGTGGTGTTCTGTTATACTCTTTATCAAGCAAACTTGTTGGCCGACTGTCTGGCAAAAGGATGGCTTGCGTCGGTCATCCATGTTCAATGTGTGGTGGTAATCTAGGAGGCTAGAAGTTTCGCATATGGCTAACCTCGGTGGGGGCTGCACTTTGGTCCTTTGGCTGGCAAGAAACGAAATGGCTTCTATGACTAACGTTGTAGGGTGTGGTGGTATTTTGAGAACAGAAGTTGTTACTTTGAGGATGCTTTTATTAAGACCAGTAGAATGATTGTGAGCAGATTTTGCAGAGTTATTCGCGATAAAAACTGCGTTGGGAGTTTTTTGTCGAGGCAAAGTGGGAGTTATGTTGAATTGGATATCTGAGGAGATGCAAAGACCATGGCGATGGTGGCTTGTGTTGGCAGAATTGTTATGTTGATTAGATAAATAGGTAAGGTGGAGTTTTTCTTACTCGTCATGACATTTAAATGTTATGGCAGATGGTTTACCGAAGGATGTTTTGAATCGTTTGACCTTTTTTAAAGCATGGTGGTAGAAGAGTTTGGGTTTTAGAACCAATGCTAAATTAAATGTTGTTGAGTGTGTTTTGTTTTGAGTGCTTATATTGTATCAATTCTCATTGTAGGTGGGAGAAAATGAGGTGCGATTTGGTTATCAAATCTTGTATCTTTGTATGTGTAGGCAGCAAGTTTTGTTTTGTGTTCAGGGTGCTTTCTCCCTTGCTGTTGTGTCCTGCAGAACGCGAGGTCTGTGCGATATATTCAGCCGCCGTTTCAAATTCTCGTGGACCTCGTGTTCTACAGAACGCGAGGTCCTGTAAAATCGTTAACACAAACTACAAGGCCACGTAGACGGAAATCGCGTTGTGCAGAACGCGATATCCGACCTCGCATCCTACACAACGCGAGGTCCACCGACGTGGCAAGTTTGGGGGTTATTTTGCCAAATAATATTTTTTGGGAGCCATTTTCCCAAATAATAATTAAAAAATAATTTTTCTTCTAAAATTGCTTGCATAAACACCAAAATTATTGATTTAAAATTTATGCGTTAAAGTCAAACATCACCATAAAAAATAACACAAGTATCTACAAGCCTCATTCCAAAGTACATGTTCGTGAAGGTCCTTTTATAACCTTTCCTCACCTAGGGGCAAATGTTATGCCCTCGCGAACCTTCCACCACGTGAACACTTGCAAACCACACCAGGCGAATCTAAAGACGATCATCAATAACGGCGTCTTGATTGCCTGCAAACATTCGCCAGTGGTCACGTATTGACACACGTGGTCTTACCTGACGACAATCTAATCTAGGCCTTTATTCCCTAGAACGTCTAATCACAATGCCATGATAAATCTTCATTGACACTTGTTGTCACATGTCCAAACTCTGGTTAATAACTATGCAACAGAGAAAGGAGACACACACCATCGCCCTTTCTACCCCTAAATCCAAATAGAAGAGCGGCAAAACCATGTCCAACATCATCAGAATCTAGCGTTGAAAACTCAACAATTCCAGCAGCTAAATAAGCAAAGCAAAGCAAGCAGTAGTCAACAACGTTGAAACTTGGAACCCTCCCTCTAAAAATCACTTTCTCTCTCTATCAATCATAATTTTTTTTGAGTTTCTAATTATACCTATAAAGCTTCACAAATCCACCATCTGCTCCGTCAAACTTCAACCCTTTTCCTAAATTCAAGCGTGTGTTTGCTTTTCATTTGTTTCCATACGATGCCACAGGGCGATTTAGAAACCCTCGTCTCCGCCTGTGCTGGCGGCTCTCTCGACAACAAAATCGCCTGCGAGACCTTAGCAACCACCGAAAGTGACACCAACGACTACCTCAACTCCGCCGAGAAACCCGTAGAAGAAGAAATCGCTCCAGAATCGTTTTGGTTATCCAAAGATGCCGAGTTCGACTGGTTCGATCGCAACGCCTTTTACGAACGTAAAGAGTCGCATAAAGGCAACTCAGCTCCCAACTCAACAAACCTCAACCCTAGTCTCAACTCTAACTCCAATTCTCAACGCTTCTCCTTGAGGAAGTCTAAAGCCTCCATCATCGGCTTGCCCAAACCGCAGAAACCCTGCTTTGTTGAAACCAAGAACAGGAAGCATACTAAGCCTGGGAACACTAGATTGTTTCCTAAACGGTCCACCTCAGCTAAATCGGACCGACCGGTTGTTGAGCCGTCTTCTCCCAAGGTTTCATGTATGGGGAGAGTGAGATCCAAGCGTGACCGGAATGGCCGGTTGAAAAAGAGGGACCAAAACCCGGCTGGAGTTGAAACAATTAAAGGGAAAACGACAAAGAAAAGAAGCAGTTTATTTTCAAGCTTTCGCTCTATTTTTAGGCCCAAATCCAATGGGAAAGCAAGTGAAGCACACGCGCCGACAGCGGACATTCGGTCTCGTTTGCCGCGTGATGACGATGAGGCAATATGGATAGAGCCCGAAATTATGGAGAGTGAAGTAGTTGCTGAGCCGGAGCCGGAGCCGGAGCCTGAACCGGTTAGTCTAGGTGGAATGAGACGGTTCGCATCCGGTAGGAGATCGGAGCCGTTAATCTAAGCGTGTAAGGGACTGGTTTTTATGTTACTGGTGGGCCATAACTAAAGCGATTGATCGACAAGGTTAAGGAAAAAAATGCTAATTTTTCAAATTTTCCGATTTGGGTTTTACTTGATTGATGTTAGGAATATGTAAATATGAGTGATTATGTAAATTTTTGTTGTTCTCTTAATAAGATTTCAAGTCATTTATCTTGGATGATTAGCTATGAAAATATTTAAGAAATGTGGATTTATTACACTTCTTAATTCAACTTTGCAACTACTAATTAAAAGTTACGTTTAAACAAGTTTATTTGGTCGTTGACCAAGCTGTTCACATATATTCTTTTCTATTTTTTTAGGTTATGAGTTCTAGACTCATTAGGAGCACACATTTTCTTTCCGTAGAGTTCTTCATTCTCCTTCCATTTAAGTAGGATTATGATTAAAATTACAATTTATCAAAAATAAAAATAAATTAAAAGTTACATTTCTAAATTCATGAAATAGTCAACAAATGTTGAAGCAAGTAGTTAATTTTTAAGTTGGTATTCTCTCTCATTCCTAAATTATAAGTTCAATATTCGGTAGGAATATTTTTTTTACTTCTTTTCCTTAAATTGCAGGTACTGTTAAAAAGTTCATAAAACCAACATGCATTAAAATAAAACATTCTATTTTTTCTCTCTATCAGATGATGGAGCATTTGTAAGAAAATATTTAATTATATTATTTAAGAAATAGGAAAATTTTACAACGACGAACATCGATGAACACCACTAATGATGAACACCGATGAACACCATTAAATTAATTATTAAAGATTTAAAATTTCAAGTACCTATCATACAATTAATAATTATTTTAAAAAATTCAATTAAATTATTTTTTATATATATTAAAATTTTATTTTTTAATAAGGGTAAACTATATATTTAGTACCTCACTTATTTCCGTATTTCTATTGAACCCTCATTATTTAAATATTATTTTAATTTGATCATATTCTTTATAAAAAAATAATTTAACCCTCAAACTAAAACCCTAAACTATTAAACCTTAAACCCTTAAACTCTTAAACATATACCCTAAACCACATACCATTAAAAATAATTTCACCATCATCGATTCAATTCGATTCAATGAATCGTTGAATTCTCCTAAAAAATTAATTAAATTATTTTTTATATATATCAAAATTAATTAAACTCTAATCTCCTAAAAATTTTAATTACATTATTTTTAATAAGATGATAGTGTTAATTATAGGAAATAGTAACCATAGAGACTTGTTTTCATAAGAGATGTTTCGGACATAGAATCTCCCGTTCTTCATTACCAAAGTGGTGCGGTTGTCACTGTCACACTCCAGTTCGAACCTACGATCACTTTACCGCACTTGGAAGGTTGCGTTTTTAGTCGAAAAGGGTTTTTGATTTCAACGCTTCCACACATCGAAGAACCGCAATCTCTGTTTAGGTTTTTGGCAAGGCAAGCTTTTGGGATTAGAAATAAAGCGACGGCGGCCATCAGGCCTAACAATGGAAATCGTAAATCGTTGTGTTGGTTTAGGCATGCTGAAGGAGATGAATGTATGAATTGAAGGCTAAGGATTATCATTTGGAATCTCTTAAAAATTTAATTAAATTATTTTTTTAATAAGATTATAGTGTTAATTATAAGAGATTCGAGTTTAATTAATTTTGATATATATAAAAAATAATTTAATTAATTTTTTTAGGAGAATACAACTATTCATTGAATTGAATTGAATCGATGATGGTGAAATTATTTTTAATGATATATGGTTTAGGGTATATGTTTAAGAGTTTAAGATTTAATAGTTTAGGGTTTTAGGTTGAGGGTTAAATTATTTTTTATAAAGAATAGGATTAAATTAAAATAATATTTAAATAATGAGGGTTCAATAGAAATACGGAAATAAGTGAGGTACTAAATATATAGTTTACCCTTATTAAAAAATAAAATTTTAATATATATAAAAAATAATTTAATTGAATTTTTTAAAATAATTATTAATTGTATGATGGGTCCTTGAAATTTTAAATCTTTATTAATTAATTTAATAATGTTCATCGGTGTTCATCATTAATGATGTTCATCGATGTTCGTCGCACGTGGTAGACTCATCCTAAGAAATATTGATAAAAACCACTACCTAATAATTTTGAAATAGTCAGTGAATTTTTATTAAACCATAGAAAAATTCAATTACAACACAATTAAGAAGAAAAAAAATTATATTAAAATAACTCAAAAAATTCTTACAACTCAAAAACAATGAAAACGAAAATTTTTATAGAAATACGCATACTAACGAAAATTCAAAAGCTTCCTGAATCTCATTGTCTTTGTCCAAACGAGACGCATAAAGAAGGAAATAGTGGTGCACGATCCATTTTGTCAGGCAAAAGGTACCGCTACATAGGATTAATTTTATTGGAAAACAACCATCAACGAGTGGGGATAAAACATTTCAAGTGACCACCGACAACACCATGAATCAGAAACTAGCGCAGAGTGAATCTATGTGCGAACAACAATCGAACGCTAGGGTGTGCTGAAACCTGCCACGAAGACAGATGAACCAAACAAAAAAAACAAAACAAAAATATGTTACAAAAATAGAAGAAGAAGCGTGTCACTATGACAGAGAAAGAGCATGCTACAGAAACAAAGATTCTTATTGAAATAAAAACAAGAAAACTAATAAAATCAATGGTCGACAACCAATACGAAAATGGAGCGTGCTACGTAATAATTGAATATGTAATTATAAAATTTATATATAAAATATTGATAAAATATTTTCTTTAATACAATGTTGATATAAAATTATATTGAAAGTAAAAAAAATAAAGCGTGAAAAACGCAAACTTTGAATTTGGAAAGATGGAGTTGCCTTCTCAGTATAAATAATCCTTAATTTTGAAGTCTTTGAAAATGAAATTCAATTTGTATTCTTTTTAATTAATTCGTATTTGTTGAAAACTTGATTGCCAATGGGGATGGTATTAGGTAAAGAGTAGAATTTTGGAACATTGACTGTTTTAGTGTTTTCTACTCTTTTTTTATTGATTTATTAACTTTGAAAATGACTACCTCGCCACCTATCATTACATTTCGTGTTAAATTATAGCAGCCAAAACCGGACATTTATGTCTTTTCATTTGTCAAAATTATGCTTCGAATTTTGGGTTTTATCTAAAAACCTATTTTAAATAATTATTTATAAAAATAACTCCCAACTAAAGTTATTTAAAAAATAACCCTCAAATCGTCCGCATAACGGATCTTGCTTTTTAGAAAGTGAGTTCAGTATCGAATAAGTTGATAAAAAAAATTAATATCTCACGTTCGTACAGAAAATAAATTTATTTTACGTAGATGATTTGAGAATTATTTTTTTAATAATATTGACTGAGAGTCATTTTTCTAAATAACTATTTAAATAATTTTTTTAAATAAAAATGCCTCGAATTTTAGTCTATTCTCACGGCTTCAAAGCTTTCCGCACTTGAAAGCGTTTTCATTAGGTTTTCCGTAAAATATTAGAACTTCCCAGCAAGGAATTTCTGGACACAAAAATTCAACAAAAACTGAATTTTAAAGGAATCTCATTCAACCATGAAAATAGAAAAGGTAAACTACATAAATGGTCACCAAACTTTTAAAGTAGATTCATTTTGGTCATCATACTTTTAAAATATTTGATAAGGTCACTCAACTTTTAGTTCGATTTCGTTACGATCCCTCTCGTTACCTTCAGTTAAAAGTTGACGTTAGTTTTCGTTTTTCCTTAATAAAAAATGGATAAACTACACAATCATCACTCAACTTTCTTCTCACACCTATTTTGGTCACTAGAGTTTAACAATTTTCAATTTAATAACTTAACTATCAAATTGTTCATATTTTGGCCACTCTCAAATGACATGGTTATACAAATAGAAAAATTTGATTAATCCTTAAAAAACTTTAGGTAATGATTTCTTTTATTTTGCTTATTAAATTTACCATATTAACATATTTGATATTTTAATAAGTAAATTAAAAAAAATTATTACTCAAATCAAATATTTCAATTAAGCGGTCAATCGATTATCTAATTTAATTGGTACAATATAAGATCAAAATTTGAATAATTTGAATTTAGCAATTAACCAAAATAATTTTTTAAGGATTAATCAAACTCGATTTCTATACAAAATTTTAAAATAAATTATTTTGATTTGGTTACGGTTCATAGTTTTAAGCAAAATTGATTAACCAATCTGATCTATTATATACAATATTTCTAAATTTTATGTATTACAATATTTTATAGTCTAGTGACTTTGATACCCTTCTGATTTTTTTATAAAAAAGCTTTGGCTATGGGTACATGGACGGATGCAGTACTTTAGGTTAGGGGGGCGAACCTGTAAATTTTTAGGGGTGCGAACTTATAAAAATTTAAGGGGGGGGCAAAAATAGATTTTCAATAGAAAATACATAGAAAAATTCTAAAAATTTTCTAAGTCATATAGGAATTTTAATTTTTTAGGGGGGCGATCGCCCCCGCCAATCCCCCTTCGGTCCATCCCTGTTTGGGTAGGCTTAATAGGTGTGAACTTTCAATTTTTGACTTTCTAGTTCTTTTTACACTTTTATCACAACCGAACAATTATTAAATTTACCATATTATCGTATTCGATATTTTAATAAACAAAGTAAAAAATTATTTCCAGAATCAAATATTTTGATTAAATGGTTAATCAATTATTTGATTTAATTGATATAATATAAGATCGTGAATTGAATAATCTGAATTTACCAATTAATCAAAATATTTTTTAAGGATTAATTAAAATTTTCTATTTGTATAAACATGTCATTTGAAAGTGACCAAAATATTAACAAATCGAAATTTAAGTTATTAAATTTAAATTTTTAAAACTCTAGTGACCAAAATAGGATAAAGAAGAAAGTTGAGTGACAATTGGTGTAGTTTACCCTTTTATTTAGGAAAAATAAAAACTGACGGCAGTTTATGTAGTTTACCCTTTTTATTAAGGAAAAATAAAAGTTGAGAGGGACCATATTGAAAGCGAACTAAAAGTTAGGTGACTATATTGAAATCAAACTAAAAGTTGGATGAGCTTATCGAATATTTTAAAAGTATGGTGAACAAAATGAATCCGCCCTAAAAGTTCGGTGACCATTTATGTAGTTTACCCTAAAAAATTAACGGTATTTCATTCAATTTTGTAAATATGAAAAATAACAGATATAAATTGGGTAATTATTCCATACACATGCGAATGTTTCTATAAGTGTGTAACACCTCAAAATTTTAAAAAAAAGAAGAGAAAATGAATGATAAAAATAAAAGTGTTTGCAATTAGGGGTTTTGAACCCATGAGCTTATGCTTAGCAAACCTAAGCTTTATCCATCTTAGCTAAACTATTCTTTAATTTTTAATCCCCATCGGATTATTTGAGATCCATATTTTCCGGTTCTAAAAAAAATTAAAATGTTTGGACAAATTGCCACATGCCTGATTTTATCACGTTTTGGATCTGAAACGTCAGATCCCTTGTGGCCTGAGTCGAGAGCTCCAACCCTTTGTCTCCCTTTCACTGTTTGGCCCCGATCTCGGCCACCGCGCCAACGTGGTCCTCACCGCCGGCGTTGGCGTGACCAGCTCCACATCGCGGTTCTGCTCGTGACTACCACTCGCGGCGAAGCCTCAACGGCTGTCGTGAAATCTCAGTTGAAGGCCCGGCGAAAAACCCTTCGGCTTTTACCTTTTTCTGGCAGCCTTCACCGTCCGATCGAGACACCGACACCACCTTCGTGCTCAAGGTGTGGAGGGGAGCAAAACCCTCTTTACCGATCGTCGATCCGACTCCGGTAAGGGCCACATCGGAGTCGCGCATTTTTCCGACCGCCTTGTCTCGATTTAGGTAAGATTCGACCAGATTCCATCTTGTTTCGCTAAATTTTTGGTTTTGTTTAATCATTTGTCTCACGGGCTTTCGAAATCTTGCAGAATCGAGCATTTTGGGGCTTCCGACGACGTCACCGGCGAGGTTTCCGGCGAGATCTGTTAGGGTAAGTGAACCGGTTCAAACTGGTCTGAACCGGCCCCAAACCCGAGCCAGTGAACCATCCGCCCAGACCCGACCCGAGCTTGACCCGAACCCAACCCAACCCAAAACTGTGTCAGCTGGTTGAGTCAACTCAGTGAGTTAACTCGCCCGAGTTAACTCACCGAGTCAACTCAATTGACTTTCTTCTGATCGCTGATGTCAGCATGACGTCAACGTTGACCCTAGAACCCGTTGACCTTGACCTGCTGATGTCAGCGTTGACCTGCTGACGTCAGCGTTGACTTTGTCCCAAAAAGTCAAATTTTTTGAAAACTCCTATTTTATGTTTTTCGGCGTCCTGAGTCCGATTTTGAAGCCTGTTTTGCAAAATTATGACCTGAAGGCCTCCAAATCTGACCTTGAACCCGATAGTGCTTATGTATTTAATTAATTGGTTAAGTGCTTTGTGGATGAAGTCTGATCTTGGGATTTGTGTAATTGAAGGTACTCATAGTTCCTGGAATACAAATTGCTGAGGGATGTCAAATCTGGGTTCAAGGATGTTCGAATGTCGTTCACAGATCGATCGTTATAGCTCGGAACTAAGGTAATACATTACTACCTTCTGCATGCTTTCAAAACTTGTTGGTATTCGGTTAATGCTTGCACGACCATGATTGAGCATATGATTAATTTCACTAATGTCGATCAATTAAGAAATAAGAATATTAATGGCCAAGGCATATATTCGATTAAGAGGTTTGATAAATCAAAAAGATTTCTGAGTTCAATAAGCGATTAACAAAAACGGTTGATCTCTAAATCTGATTGTGTTGGCTAATGAATTACGAAAATGCCCCGATGTATGAAAATGACTAAAATACCCTTATCAATGAAAGTGGTTTGAGAATTTACACTAGATCCGGTTTATCAACTAATTCTTCTGAAAATCTTGAACTGGCCTGGGAAGTTATCGTAGCGAGGCTTCACGTTTGAGTCTGTAAATTGCTCAGATTCCTTTTTGAGATTGAATATTCTCTGAAGACAATTGCGAGAAAACAATTGTATGTTTGGATTAGACAAAGTCGCGTAAATTTCTGAATTGATCGAGATGACTGAAATGTTTGGTAATACTGATAAAGTTGAATCGGTCGGAATATCCATAATGATTAAAAAGAATAATGTATCCTCGGCACCAATTGTCAAATTAATCGAAATGACGAATATACCCTCGATATCGGAAAGGATTGAATAGTTAGAACGACCGAAAGGCTCAAAATTTGTTTTGGAACACCTTCAGATATGAAGCATCCGAAATACCTGCTAATGTTGAAATGACTGAAGCTAACTCCAAAACTGGATTAAGGAATACCAATAAAGCTAGACAATATAACAACTCTAAAGTGGTAATTCACGGTCCGTGTTTGTTGGCCGTTTCTAATACTATCCTAATTTTGGAAAGATACAATGTGACGACATGTTCGGGTTATTTGGAGAAAGTGCTCAACGATTGGTAAGAGCGACATGTTTCCCCAAAAAGATAAATTTGATGCTATGAAACGAGTTCGGGGGTTATATGCATGTTCGGAAATTTGGAAAATTACCGCTTGGATACATGTTTGATCTCTCGTAGTAAGTTCAGTGGATGTAAGGTGAAGACGATCTGCTTTGTTGTTACGCTGTAATCAGTTCTGGAAATGAATGCTTAAGATATACTTATCCGATTATATTTCAAACTTTGTGTTATTGGTTTCAATTAGTTCAAAGTGACTCGAAAGCTTGATGAGCAATTAGAATTCCTAAATTTTGCACATCACCGTTTATACCTTATTGGTTCAGCTTACCAAATTACCCTCCGAAGGCCGGAATGACCAACAATACCCTCGTAAGCTTTAGCGATCGAATCAGTCTCGATATATCTGAAATCTCAATGATTCCGATGCATCAACTTTCGATGTTAATTTGATCTGTCTTACTGATCTCCCTATTCGTAAGGACCTTGTTCCGAAATCAGTCTAAATTCGTCAAGTGTCATCTTTCTGATATCTATCGAGTACCTCTAAGAAACGAATTAGGCCATAAAGCGTTTACCCTGTATCTGTAATTACTTTCTGTTCTAAACCAAGACAATATACTTAAAATTTAGAAGTATGGTATTGTAATACGAAAGGAAAACAGTTCTCTGATTTCTGACCTCTGTTATGAAAAATATATCTGATATATGACATTGAATACGAAATAATGATAATGATAATAAAATAAATTTAATACATGTCTTCTGGTATAAAAGTAGATTTAATATTTATTTTCTGCTATATTGTCTTCTGAATATAAATTGAAATCATCTGTGGTATATTATCTGGATATGAATGATGATCTGTAGGCTCAGCGCTGATAAGTCCTTCTGTACCTAAGCTCCTACGCCCACGGGCCTAGGGTAAGTCTTTCTGGACCTAAGGCATCCCCTTAGGTAGGCTCCTACGCCTCAGGCCTAGGGTAAGACCTTCTGTATGCAGTTCAGGGCGAATTGCATTTTGGAGTTTGGTTGGAGGGTAGTTAAGTAAATTAATAAAACTTTCTGACCTCTTTTGAAACTTACCCTACTAAATTAATGTAACAATGTTGAACTCTCAGTAAGCTTACAATTCGCGCTTAATGTACTACTCTGAACTTTTTGATTCAAATTCTAAAAATTTGAATCTCGTTTGAATCTCAGGCTTTAGGCTCGCCTCTTACGGTTCGGGTGATCAATTAAAGAATAACTCTGTTGTCTTCTAGTATAATATTCTCTTAAAATCTCGAATCGTAAATTGAGATTACCATTGCCCAGTTCTTCATGACAGTGTTAAGCTTGCCATATATCTGCTTGTGCTTTTAACATCTTTTGGTAGTTCTGTATTACTGAGCTTTTCCAAGCTCACGCTGTTTTTACCATCGCAGGTTAAAAGAATATATCATGGCATAATGGTTGATAGCAGTGTTCGGAGTTCTCTCGGCGTTGCTTTTGGAGTACGGTACTGTGTAGTTAGTGGGCATGTATGTCATGTATTGTTTTATGGCAGTGTCTGTATAATATTTTCTGAAGTCTTTATTATGTGTTTAAATGACACCCCGAAATGATATTTTAAACAGAAGTTTGTTTTACAATTTAATAAGTGTTTTGAGAAAGAAAAATGTTTTTATGTGTATTTTTACTGTGGGTCGTTCTTGTGACCCTAATGTGACTTCTTAGGATCTGTTGTAACGCATAGGCGAGTCTATGGGGGTTACAAAGTGTCTTAGTTTTAGAGTTTAGAGTTTAAAGTTTATAGGTTTGGGGTTTATAGGTTAGTGCTTTAGAATTAATGAGTCATGATTAGAATTTAGGGTTTGAGACTAGGATTTAAGGTTTATAGGTTAAAACCTAAATCTCTAACCATATTATCATAAACACTAAACTCTAACATCTAAACCCTAAATTTTAACCATAACTCCTAAATTATAAACCACTAAACCTAATCTCATAACCTTTAAACCCTAAAACTAATGAGCTTGTGAAAACATTTTTTTCTATCGCCTATATATTGAATACATACTATTTTAATAAAAAATTGTTCAAAGACGGTATACCTACAATCCGACTTCATTGTAAAACATTGTTCAAAGACAGTATACCTACAATCCGACTTCGATTATTTTAATAAAAAAATAGTTCACTGTTTAAAGTCAGAGCCAACTTCAACTGACTTCAAAAACACTGTAGCAATAGCAATATTTTTACAAATAAACTAAGTTGTATCATATTTGTGAGAAAAAAAAAAGAACCATATTTATGCAAAGCTTACCTCATTCATTCAATTGTCTAAAATCAATATACAACTTTTTTTAATTTGTTCTATCCGTATGGCTACTCAAAATTTGTACCATATATAATGCATTGAACCATAAAAAGTAAAAGCAATAAAACCCCTCAAACGGCACTTTGCTACGACATACCTTGTTTAAGTTATCAGGTTGTTTTCAAATATGCATTCATCCTTACTTTATCTTGTACATTTTATATATATAAAATCAATATAAGTTCTTATTTGTATTATTGTAGACGTCTCAGAATTATCTGATTAATCTTTTAAATACTCAAGAATGTTTTTTATATTCCAAACTTAAAAGTTATAATAAATCAATTTTGTAAAAAGTAAAATAATCATTAGTATGAACACTTTTTCCCTTAAAACAAAATAAAATAAAAAGATGAAAATAATTAGCGGTTGAATTATTGGCTTGCAAAATGCAGATACTAGTGGATTTCATGCATGACATAAAGGTAGTCTCGGCGTATGGAATTGATTGCTTCGGGTTTCTTTGGACCAAGAAAGATGGTAAATATGGACAAATGTTATTTTTTTTCATAAGCAAGCAAATATTGAATATTAGGAGGAGTTGAATTATTAAATTTAAAAAATATAATGATTTACCAGAAATTTAAATTTAAAATTTATAAGACAATGCATAAAATTTTAAATATTTAAATTTGGATCAAAGTCGACTATTAGGGGAACACCATGAGCGACTGTTCAGGACCTAATCAACCTATGGCCCCAAAAAATAATTATTCTTGTTTTCTATTTTTTTTAATTTATCAAGTGAGTAAAATAATCTAACATTAAAATTCAATTCTATTTCTCAAATTTCAATTTTTTTTCAAATTTAATTATCTCCTTATTATTCTCCAATCCAACGATAACAAAATAAATAAATAAATTTCAAAATTTTGTATTTATTATTCAAAATCAAACTCAATATCATACTCACAATTCAATTCTTTCAAATTTTCTTAACAAAACAATAAAATAATGTGTTTGACAAAGTTTAATCATGCTTCTATGATTATTAATGAAATATTAAATTAATTGTTCAAAGTAATAATATATGTTTTCGCTCTATAGAGGTCTATTTTTAGTTTTCGCTCAGGGCCTCGAAAATATCTGAGACAACCCTAATAAAGATGTAAATTGTTATTGAACTAAAAAATTTGAGAAGACAAACCCATTAGTTTTTGGTTCACCCCTAATTATTAAATATTTAATAAATTATTATATATTTTAATTTAAATACTCATTTTGGCATGGTTCAAAATAGTATGAGATCAAAATTTATTGATGTATACATTTTTTAACAGGAGCCGGGCCCTTTAACCCAACATAACCCGCCACTAATCATATATTTATAATATAAATCCGAAAATTGTTAAATACAAATTATTACAATAGCGTGTTCTTCCGCCTCTAGAATTTTATTTGTCTCTTTTTTCTTGTTTTATATAATGTTCAAATACTACATCGCCCAATAATAATAATAAAAAATTGTTGTATATAATATAAGTATTTCAAACAAATAATTGTTAAAAATGAGTCTACCACGTGCGACGAACACTGATTAACACCACTAATGATGAACACCGATGAACATCATTAAATTAATTAATAAAGATTTAAAATTTCAAGGACCCATCAAATAATTAATAATTACTTTAAAAATTCAATTAAATTATTTTTTTATATATTAAAATTTTATTTTTTAATAAGGGTAAACTATATATTTAGTACATCATCTATTTTCGTATTTCTATTGAACTCTCATTATTTAAATATTATTTTAATTAGACACTATTCTTTATAAAAAAGTAGTTTAACCCTTAACCCTCAACCTAAAACCCTAAACTATTAAACCTTAAACCTTTAAACTCTTAAACCTATACCCTAAACCATATACCCTAAACCCTAAACCCATAAGAGGAAAGCAAAAGAAAATAACAACCAAAATGTATCGGCACCAACATAGTGTATTTTATTTTATGTTTTTCTCTCTTCGATTTTTGCGAAGTAGTGTTTGAAAAAAAACTGCTTTCCCCCATCTCACTGTGTTTTTTGTGTTATAATGATGATATAGGTTTGTGGTGGTGAGGGGGCGAAAGCTATCTTCAGGCCCGGTGAAATATGATAACTACTGTTGAAAATCTATCTAAAAAAAAACTGAAGCAAGGTTGAACTTTTCCATGAGAATTTATGTGAAGTAAATGGCTTCTGGATGCTCATATGAAGAAGCATGGAGCAACATCACCATTTTCTTCAAACTTCAATCTTTGCAACAAACTCTCTTCTCCTTCGGCTTCAGCTGATGGGAGATGATGGATGTGGTGGGTGGTGATATTGGCGGATCGGATCAATCTCTTATAACTTTAATAAGGGTATAGGGTTTAGGCTATATGTTTAAGAGTTGAAGGGTTTAAGATTTAATAGTTTAGGGTATTAGGTTGAGGGTTAAATTATTTTTTTTATAAAAAATAATGCCTAATTGAAATAATATTTAAATAATAAGAGTTCAATAGAAATACGAAATAGATGAGGTACTAAATATATAGTTTACCCTTATTAAAAAATTAAAATTTTAATATATATAAAAATAATTTAATTGAATTTTTAAAATGATTATTATTTATTTGATGAGTCCTTAAAATTTTAAATTTTTATTAATTAATTTAATGATGTTCGACGGTATTTATCGCACGTAGTAGAATTTTCCAATTGTTAAAGGATGAAAGAATCGAATAAGGTAGACCATGTTGAAAGTCTTGTTGAGTTTGTAAGAATAAAAAAATATAATAATGAAATGAAACTTTAGTGCTTCTCTTCTTTATTTTATGTGCCGTTTTTTCTTTTAGTTTTCGCATATATTTTTTTATCGTTGACGACAATAATTATTTTAGGTTGAACACGAATTATTGGCTTTTCTTTCTTATTTTATTCTCGTCATTTTTTTCTTAATATGTTTTACGTTATTTTATTTTGAATTATGTTATTTTATTATATTTTGGTCAATTTCCTCCATTTTCATATAGAAATGATAGATGTCTTTTTTGTCTGCTTTTATAACACGTTCTTTTTATGTTTTTATGGCATTTTTTCGCTTTTGTGACATTTTTTGTCTTCTTTTTAGGGTTGAATTTGACGTTGTCTTGACGTTCATTATATTATCTTGCTGATTTATGAACTTGGGCCCTCAAACTTAATATTGATAGACGTTCATAATCACTAAAGATAGGTCACAATTGAGTTATTGTAATGCTAGTTTGTCAACGTGCCATCGTTGCTATGTTTATTGTTATGTTCTTGTTGATGATGTTTATCTTTCATTGTGGACAATGGTATTTGTTTGCACCTATCATTTGTCTAAATTATTTGGGGGGGGGGGTTATCTTTTTTCGTGTATTATTTTATTTTGTTTTTAAATGGTTAGTTTATGCATTATTATTATAGTATGAAGAAGAGAATGTAGAAAGCTTTGTAAAGAATACTTTCTTTATTAACCGGAAAGATGAAAATACAAATGGATTGGGGTTTCCTTTTATATACTGAAAATATAACTAGCTAACTAACTAACTAACTAACTAATTGTAATATCCCCCTTCAAGATGGATTGTCTTGTTGATGAATGTTAACAAGACCCAGCTTGACTACAAAAGAATGAAACGTTGGACCATGAAGAGCTTTAGTAAGTATGTCTGCTAACTGATTTGCGGAATTAGCATGGAAGAGCTTAAGGAAGCCGTCTCGTACTTTCTCCCGTGTAAAATGACAGTCCACTTCAATGTGTTTGGTATGCTCATGGAACACTTGGTTTGATGCTGAGTGAATGGCGGATTGATTGTCACAATACAAAGAGGTTGTTGTAACATAGATATGAAACGATGGTAACAGGGAAGCTAACCAAACGAGCTCGCAAGTTGCTGCAGCCATGGCCCGATATTCCGCTTCACATGAATATGTACTCACAATGGTTTGTTTCTTTGATTTCCATGAAACGATGTTATCGCCAATGTACATGCAAAAACCAGAGACTGACCTTCGTGTATAAGGACATGAGCTGTAGTATGAATCTACAAATCCATGAAGTTGCAAATTTGAGTTGGTAGAGAAGAATAATCCCAAAGCTGGTGTCTTCTTGATGTCAGATAGAAGATGGTAAACGACCATGAGATGAGGGTGTCGAGGAGATGATATGAATTGGCTAAGAAGATGGACAATGTATGTTATATAAGGTCTTGTATGAGTGAGGTATAAAAGCCTACCAACCAATCGTCGATAGAGTTGAAGGTCTGCCAAAGGTTCACCTTCATGAATGCTTAACTTTTGGAAAGCTATCATCGGGGTATCAACAGGCTTCTTACCAAGTGATCCTATATCTTCAAGAAAATGGATAGCATAATTTCGTTGTGACAATGAAATTCCTGTAGAATTACGAGCGATTTCAAAGCCTAAGAAGTACCGTAAGGTTCCCAAATCCTTTAATTTGAAGTGTTGGTGAAGAAAGGCTTTGACATTCGAAAGTTGGTCCAGATTTTTCCCAGCTAACACTATATCATCGACATAGACGAGTAATGCTATCATATCATCACCCGAGCCATAAATAAAAAGTGAATGCTCGAAAGGAGACTGTGTGAAGCCAAACTGAAGAACAACCTGAGAAAAGGCATTGAACCATTGCCTTGAAGCTTGTTTGAGCCCATAGATAGACTTATTAAGCTTGCAAACTAGATTCGAATCTGAAGAATTAGAAAAATATCCTTGGGGCAATTTCATGTAGACTTCTTCATCAAGGATGCCATTAAGGAACGCGTTATTGACATCTAGTTGCAGCAAATGCCAATTTTTGGAAACTGCCAATTCAAGAAGGACCTTGAAAGACGTCATTTTAGCCACATGTGAGAAAATGTTTGTATAATCAATGCCTTCTACTTGAGTGAAGCCTTTTGCAACCAAACGAGCCTTGTATCTATCAAGGGAACCATCAGCCTTATATTTTATATGATACACCCATTTACAGTCTATTACTTTATTCCCTTCAGGTAATGGCACCACTGTCCAGGTTTGAAGATTTTCCATAGCTTGTACTTCTTCATCCATGGCAGTCTTCCATGCTGGAATTTTAGCCGCTTGATGATAATATGTGGGTTCATAAGCAGATAAAATGTTAGCTATGAAACTTGTGTAAGTTGGAGAAAGCTTTGCAGTAGATAAATGATCTTCAATAGGATATGTTGGAGAGCACGATGGAAAAGAATTAGTAAGATTGTTGTAGTAATACTATCTCAGGTAAGATGGTGATTGGGAATGCCGAGATGATCTTCGAGGAATGATCAGAGATTGATTAGAAGCATGGTGTTCTGAAAACCTGCTTCTGCATTATGAATAACATGTTCTTCATGTCCAACATTGATTGCATGGTATGCAAGGTCTATGTTGACTGCAAGCTCTTCATGGTTTGCATGGCCTGCATGATCATCATTAATTGCATGGTCTATGTTGACTACATGCCCTTCATGGTTCGTTTGAGCATGTTCTCTAGGATCATTAGTAGCTTCATGTACTTCATGGTGAATGTGAGTAGCCTGGCCAGTGGATTGTCCTGCAAAATCAGATATTGTTTGGGGAAAGGAAATAAAAAGAAAATGATCTACCATAAAAGCTTTAGAATTAATTGAATGGAAAAGGAAGATGTGTTCATGAAACACAACATCATGAGAAACAATGATGGAACGAGTCTATAAAACATATATTTTGTAACCCTTCATCCTAGGGGGATAACCAATGAAAATCCCAAGTAGAGCACGTTCTGAAAATTTGTCCATGTGAGCTCGAATAGTTGAAACAAATGCTAAGAAACCAAATGCTTTAAGATGATAGTAATCTGGAATCTTTGAATGTAGCAACTCATAAGGAGTACTGTTTTCGAGTGCCGGAGAAGGAATTCTATTAATTAGGTAAGTAGTTGTCAACAAACATTCACCCCAAAAACGAGCAGACACCCTGGATTGAAAATACAAGGCACGAGCCACTGCCAAAAGGTGTTGATGCTTGTGTTCCATAATGGCATTTTGTTGAGGAGTCTCAACACAGGAATATTGATGAACGATGCCTAATTGTGAAAACAAGTCTGTAAATTTGAGTTCATAAGCATCGTCGGAACGAAAAACCTTCATAT
Organism: Hibiscus tridactylites; assembly: GCA_958450335.1. Lineage (NCBI taxonomy): Eukaryota > Viridiplantae > Streptophyta > Magnoliopsida > Malvales > Malvaceae > Hibiscus > Hibiscus tridactylites. Next base: position 26,010,344 of record OY288271.1, on the reverse strand, counting down.
CAAAACCAAATTGTCTCTTAGCCATATTAATGAAAGTAGGAATAATTTGACTAACATCTTATTTATGTTGAAGAAGATAAGTCCACGTTGATCTAAAGAAATCATCAACTAGAGTTAAGAAATAACGTTGAGAGTTATAAGTAGGAACTCTAAAGGATCCCCAGATATCACAATGTAATAGTTCAAAGGGACATGAAGATACAGTAGCAGAAATTGGAAAAGGGATGCGTTTTTGCTTAGCAAGTGGAAAAATGGAACAAACATCCTTCTTATTAACAACAACATTTGGTAAAACAATTCTTAAAAGATCTAAGACACGATGACTAGGATGACCAAGACGATCATGCCATGAAAAACAAACATCATTTGTTTCATTTACAATAGAATTCCGAGAGATATAATTGTCCTTAGCAAAAGGAAAATGCAACAGATATAATCCTCGATGCATATCACCCTTCCCAATCACTTGGTAAGGATCCTGAATTAAACAATGAGTATCATGAAACAAAATTGTTAGATTGAAATCTTTAAGTAAGCAACTTACAAATACCAAATTGAAATTAAAATCAGGAACATATAAAACATCTTTAAGAGTGACATTTGAAGATAAACGAACATTTCTATAGTAATGGACATAAATAATAGACTTGTTTGGAAGAAGAATGGTTCCCGTAGTAATAAGATTCAAGGATTTAAACAGATCTTTGGAGGAACAGACATGTCTTGATGCCCCTAAATCTATTACCCAAGAGCTTTTAGTATTAAAAGAACTAAAGTGGTTAATAAAAGAAACGATCTTGCCTTGCATGGCCATATTCACAGAAATTGTAGGAAGATGAGAAGAAGCTGCTGCCTAAAGTTGATTTGTCAACATAGTAATGAGCTGTTGACATTGCTGATTTGTTAATGAACTACTGGAATCAGAATTGCTTGGATTGGAAGGTGTTGAGTTGTGTGGGGCTCGATTCGTTCAACCGATAAGGCTCACCAAGTGGTGGAGAGGTGGATTTTGGGTGGAAGGGTTGTGGAAGCTAAAATGATAATAGACACAATGATTTATAGTGGTTCAACCTTCTAACCAAGGTCTACATCTACTACCTTAGCTCCCCACTAAGGATTTCCAATCAATCCACTATTGATTCGTCCCCTTTTCTAGGCTTAGGAGGTAACCCTTATACATAATCAAGCTTTCTACCCAAAGCCTTGATTGAAACCCTCTTTTACAAAGAGAAACAATAAGCAAACTTAAATCCCTCTAATAAGTATTTGTTTTCACAATTTAGCACTCACCCAAAACCTAAAACACTTGAGCAAATTTGACAATTTTGGCTCACTAGTGTTTGTCTATACAATAAATGACAATTTAAGCTCTAAGACAATCTTTGATCATTTGTTGTTTGACAATATGAGCATTAGCCTTTACTTGATGCTTGGAGGTCCCTTTTATACTCCTTGATGAGTTTATAGCCATTGCTAGCCGTTGGGATTGAATTGGAGTTGTTGAGGACTTTAATTTCCACCATAAATGCAGTTATGCAGCTCTCCGTTTCGAAACGCTCGAACCCGTTTCGAAACACCCTTTAAGTAGAAAAGTCGTTGCAGTCTGACATGGACCCGTATCGAAACACTTTAGTCCGTTTCGAAACACTCGTTTCGAAACGCCTGTCCCCGTATCGAAATGACCTACATTTAAAAGTTAGTTGGGAAATAGCCATTAGGGTTTATGACCATTGTGGTCAATGCCACGTAGGCGTATCGAAACGGCATAGCCCGTTTCAAAATGCTGGGCAAAAATCTTATCCAGGGAATGCCTGTTTCGATACGAGTATCGAAATGTTTTTGCTACTGGAATTCCCGTATCGAAACGCCCAAAGGTGTTTCGAAACACCTGGACAATTTTGTGAAGTTTGGCTTTGAAAAACATGTAAAACCCTTTTAAAAACTCCCCTAATCACAATTTCAAGTTGTTTGGACTTTGGAAATGTTTTAAATACTTTTTAAATCAGTCCAAAATATTTTTCAATTATTATATCAAAACATTAGTTCTACAATCTCCCATTTTTTGATATAATAAAAAACTCACTTGAAAAATTGTTTGGGATTCTCCCCCTTTAACTTTAAAAATGTGAATAAGAGATTGAAGATATGAAATCAAATAAAGCTCCCCCTTATTCATTTGAAAATTCAATTTTTCAAACCATTTCTCCCTTTTTTGTTATATAAAAAAGAATTTAAAACATTAAGTTCAAAATAACAATAGAGGTAAAAATTGACAAAAAATAAGAATTTGGTTTTAAAATGGCTTCCCCTTACTCAAAGCATCAATAAAATGTTAGTCCAACATTTATGATCATCTAGTTGAATAAAATAAAAATAAACAAATAAATGCAAAAACAACTAGATTTTTACCAACACTTGAACTCAAGGTAGGATGTGAAGCCTTCCTTCTTCAAGTGTTCTTCCTTGTGTGCATGGAACTCCCCCTCAATGTTTGACTTGTTGAACATCTCCATCACACCTAGTCAAAGACAATCAAGTAATTTTTGGTATCCAAATTGCTTTGGATCCATAAACGTTAGTAGCACAAATTTTAGTCCCCTTAGAAATCCATTTTTCAATGTCATCCTTTTTAATTGAAATGGTTAGTCCTTTTGGGACCCAAACACTTCTAAAACATTTTTCGTTTACAAATCTAGGGGCACTAGATTGTCTTACATAAAAATTTGATTTTCTAAAATTGTTTTTCTTTTCAAGCTCTTTGGAAATCAAATCCTTTTCTTCTTGAACTTTTTGAAGCAAATTTTGTAAATCAAAACATTTTAATTCAAACTCTTCGAGTTTTGCTTCAAGTTCAAGTTTGGTTTTAGAAATCAAATCATTTTGAATTTTCAACTTTGAAATCAATTTATTATTTTTCAAAATGTGATTTTTAAAGTCTAAAACCAAATCATCATAGGCATCTTGTAATTCATCAAAAGAGTAAGAACATGAAGTAGATGATTTAGAAGTTACCCTTGAATCTTCTTCGATGGCCACAAGGCAAAGGTTGACTTGTTCATCGTCGGTGGAGTCCTCATCACTCTAAGTAGCCACATGTGCCTTCTTCTTATGGCTTGAAGTGCTTGCCCTCTCATTTTTCTTGGAATCTCGTTCAAGCTCTCTCAAAGCTTTCTTCATGAACGGGGCACACTTCTTGAAGAGATGAACTATCTCTTCATCTTCATCCTCCTCTTCACTTGAGTAAACATGATGACAAGTGGAGGACTTGAGAGCCATGTCACTTGCATTAATGCCAAGCCCTTTGATTTTCTTCTCTCCTATAGCTCTAATTTCTTCCCTTTTCGTCTCATCTTCTTTATTCTTCTTCATGATTTGATGAGTAAGGAGTGACCCCATGAGTTCATCAAGCTTCAAGGTCTTCAAATTCTTGGCTTCGATGATGCCGGTCCTCTTTGAGTTCCAAGACTCGGGAAGTGAGTAGATGAGCTTTCGAACAAGCTTTTCCTCCGGGATGGCTTCTCTATAGCCTTTGAGACCATTGGTGATAGTGAAGAACCTATCAAACATCTCCTCGATGTTCTCTTCCGGATCCATTTTGAAGTTCTCATACTCTAAGGTTAGGAGCCCAACCTTGGTCTCCTTGACTTCATCGGTCCCCTCGTATGTGACTTCAAGCTTGTCCCATACCTCATTGGCACTCTCATAAGAAGACATCTTCTTATAGATGGTTGGGCCAAAAGCACAAAACAAGATGTGCAAGGCTTTGCAATTAAGCTCCATCTTTTTGCGATTGTCGGCACTCCACTCCGCTTTGCTTCGTTGAGGCACAAACGAACCATCTTCAACTATGTCCCATAGCTTGTAATCTCTAGATTTGATGAAGAACTTCATCTTTGTCTTCCAATGGGCATAGTGGGTTCAATCGAAGAAAGGCGGTTTGTCGATTGATTGTGCCATTTGAGCCGGTTGATGAAATAGTGATCGAGCTTGCCGGATCTTCTCAATAGGATGTGAATCCTCTTCGATTGAGCCAAGCTCTAATACCAATTGTTGAGTTGTGTGGAGCTCGATTCGTTCAACCAATAAGGCTCAGCAAGTGGTGGAGAGGTGGATTTTGGGTGGAAGGATTGTGGAAGCTAAAATGATAATAGACACAATGATTTATAGTGGTTCAACATTCTAACCAAGGTCTACATCTACTACCTTAGCTCCCCACTAAGGATTTCCAATCAATCCACTATTGATTCGTCCCCTTTTCTAGGCTTAGGAGGTAACCCTTATACACAATCAAGCTTTCTACCCAAAGCCTTGATTGAAACCCTCTTTTACAAAGAGAAACAACAAGTAAACTTAAATCCCTCTAATAAGTATTTGTTTGCACAATTTAGCACTCACCCAAATCCTAAAACACTTGAGCAAATTTGACAATTTTGGCTCACTAGTGTTTGCCTATACAATAAATGACAATTTAAGCTCTAAGACAATATTTGATCATTTGTTGTTTGAGAATATGAGCATTAGCCTTTACTTGATGCTTGGAGGTCCCTTTTATACTCCTTGATGAGTTTATAGCCGTTGGGATTGAATTGGAGCCGTTGAGGACTATAATTGCCACCATAAATGCAGTTCTGCAGCTCTCCGTTTCGAAACGCTTGAACCCGTTTCGAAACACCCTTTAAGTAGAAAGAGTCGTTGCAGTCTGACGTGGACCCGTATCAAAACGCTTTAGTCCGTTTCGAAACGACCTGCATTTAAAAGTTAGTTGGGAAATAGTCGTTGGGGTTTATGACCGTTGTGGTCAATGCCACGTAGGCGTATCGAAACGGCATAGCCCGTTTCGAAACGCTGGGCAAAAATCTTATCCAGGGAATGCCCGTTTCGATACGAGTATCGAAACATTTTTGCTACTGGAATTCTCGTATCGAAACGCCCTAAGGTGTTTCGAAACACCTGGATAGTTTCGAATCAAGACGATTCGAGCTTTTCGCCTCGAGTTAAGTCAAAAACTTCAATTTTTTTGAGTCGAGTTGAGTCTTGCTCACCCTAGGTAAGGGCAGTGAGGGTCGTTAAGTGAAGCTCGGTTTGAGGGCGAGTTTCTGGTTTTAGTTGAGTGAAGAAGTGAGTGGCGCTGAGTTTCACGTGAAGGTGAGGATGAGGTCGATGAGGGATTTTAATTTTCTTTTTTATTTTTTATTTTGTCTTTTCTCTAAATCGTATGCGGCACAAATACTAATAAAATAATTTATATCATACAAAAATATTAATAAAATAAGCTCCATCATTACATATTTTTTTAATTTAATAGTCTAGTAGAGGTGTAAATGAACCGAACTTGAATGAATAAGATTATGTTCGTGTTCGTTTGTTTATTTTTAAATGTGTTCATGCTCGGTTCGTGTTCGTTTAAACTTTTAATATTGTGTTTGTGTTCGTTTATTTATTTTTGAATGTGTTTGTGTTTGTTTGTTTAATGTTCACGAGCGTGTTCATTTAAGTGTTCGTATAAGTGTTCATGAACATGTTTGCGAATGTATTCGTGTAAGTGTTCATGAACGTATTCGTTTAAGTGTTCACGAACATGTTTGTTTAAGTGTTCACAAACATGTTTATTTAAGTGTTCACGAACATGTTTGTTTAAGTGCTTGCGAACGTGTTCATTTAAGTGTTCGAAAACGTGTTCGTTTATTCGTTCATGAACATGTCCATTAATATGCTCAGAAATGTCAACTAAATTAACAATAAATAAATAAAACAAAACCAACAAAATAAAACTTACATTTCAACATGAACTTATATAACATCCTTAGCAACAACAAAAAGTAGTATTAGATACATCCACAAGCATTTTCATACTATAAACGATCTTATAAATGAGCCTATAAATGAGCTTATAAACGAGCTTGTTCGTGAATATAAACGAACCGAACACACATCTGCTTGTGTTCGTTTATCAAACGAACATAAAAAAATTGTTCACACTCCTTTATTTAGCTTAATAAACGAACGTTATACGAATAATTCACGAACGGTTCGTCGAATGCTCTGTTCATTTACATCCCTATGGTCGAGTGACCCAAATAAGGGCAATTTGAAATTCCAGTCTTTAAGTTTAAAAAAACTTCAATGACCAAAATAAGAGTAAGAAAATAATTGAGTGATGAATTTTGTAATTTAACTTAAAAAGCACTGAAACTTAGCATAAATATAGGTGGTCAAGGTTAAAAATCTTACCAAATTCTTTTAGAGACAACTCATATTAAATGAATATTACAATATTTCTTCTGCATCATTCTTGTTAAAGTATTCCCCAACTTTTTTCCAAGTAAAAATTGCAACTTGTCTGTCAATAAATTAAAATAAAAACTACACAATAAGCTGCAACACCTAATTTATTTAACAAAATGAGTATATAAAATATGAGTTATGAAAGTAATCAATCATTTCATGATTATCATGTTCCAATGCATCTCTATTACCACTAAAAGTGGTAGGTCTCATAATAGGAAATGTTATGGGATTCTTTCCGTCTATAGAAAATTCAGTAGAAGCCAATTATAAAAATTTAGAACAAATATAAATAGCAAAACATTATTGATTTCCTCAAATTTAATTGCCAACCCATTTGTACATAAAAAGAAAATATATAAAAAATAATGTACTGGTATTTTAACTATTAAAGGTATTTAAACATTTATCGTTTCATATCATGCATGTTATCAACCCACTTCATATTGTGTATTATCCTAAAATTTTAGATATTGATATTTGACCAATAACATGGTTGCTAAGAATAAAAGTTCTATTTATTTTTGTGCAAAAGTGTTATTTTTTAATATGAATAGAATCTAAATGAATTGTAATATGTTTGATAAACATTGCACATGAGAAAAATATAGGGGAATAAAATAGGGGGTTTACCTATTTTAAGAAATTGTAACAAAAAAGATTTGTGTATCACTACTTTTCTTTTTCTTTTCAGTACTTGTGGTGTTGATTTAGTAATGAAATTAATGTGGCAACATTTGAGTAGAATTATTAATGCCAATGGATTGATAAGGACAGCATAATAAATTTTAAGAAGTAACAAAGGAAGCACTTCTGAAAATGTACTATGAGTTCTTCATTAGAGGAGCTGAAGATCAATAGTTCAATATGCCCTAAAAGAGAATGAAGAATGTGTTTATGCAACTGGTAGTGTTAATTGGAAAAAACCAGTGTTTGATATTGAGACCATTCCTATCAACTTTCCTACCCTCCAATCAAGTGATGATAAAAAAAAAATCCAAAACCGATGCGTTTGAAACCGATTTGAACAAACGGTGTCGTTTTTAAAATTTCGGTTCAAGTCGGGTAATGCTTTATTATTATTATAGGGTTCAGTTTTAGTAAAAATCACTCTGATCCGACCCGAAATAATTATAAAATACTGATGTTTTAAGTTTAACCCTAAAGAACTCTTTCTTGTTGCAGGCAAGCGGCAGCCACTTCACTCACTGTTCATACTTTACTCTCAACCCAGCAACAATAAGGTTCCATTGTACTTCTCTTTTTTCCTTTTGATTTGACCTAAAATTTTATATTCTATTCTTTCTTTCCAGCTTCAATTATCCAATAATCAAGTGGGTCTTCTGATCTTATTATGTTGTATCTTCCTCTCCTTTGTTCCAAACTTGTAAGTTTCTCAACCTTTGCTTTTATTTTTCTTTTATTCCATTTTCATTGTGAGTAGGAATGTAACACCCTAAAATTGGGTCCAGTAGTTTTTTTAAGTCCGGTGATCAAAATATATTTTCTAATGATTAAAAAGGTTAACCTTGAGCTTTAGAATAAGTGTCCATAGAACCAAGGTTAGTTCTTTAAAAGAATGCTTCGATTTGGGATTAAATTAGAAAAAACTTGAAGTGAAATTGAAAATTTTAAGGACTAAATTGAAAAGGAAGCAAAAAATAAAATAAAATAAAAGTTTGCATATCTTATTAATCCAAAGACCATACAGTAAGCCTTAAAAGATCCTAAGTAGAAAAAAAAAAAAAAACAGCTGAAGAGGAGGTCACATGTCTAGAATTAATGATACTTGGATCCTAATTGAATTACCCTCGAGGAAGAAGGCAGTTGGTTGTAAATGAATTTTACAGTAAAATGAAACTTTGATGGGAGTGTGGAACACGAATAGAAATCCTCTATTCTTTATCGGTATCCCTATTTATACCCCACACTAAAAATTAAGTTTAGAGTTTATAATATAGGGTGTAAGGTTGGGATTGTGGTTAGGATTTAGAGAATTTGGGGTAGGGTGTATTTTTCAGGGTTTAGAGCGTAGGGTTTAAGATTTAGAATTGAGGGTTAGGACTTGAAATTTAATTTTTTAGTGTTGAGACATAAAAAGGAGCACCGAAAATGGCAGATGATTTTTATTCGTGGAACAGTGGAGGTTTTGGACACGTGCGAGGTGAGCGACCGTACAAGAAAACAAGGGCCCAAATGAGTTGAATCAAATGTTTATAGGGAAAACAGAATATTTTAGTTAAGAAAATTATAAGAAAAAATAAAAAATAACTTTAAAGAGGTTCCCATAATATATATTTTTTTTAATTTTTATTAAGATAAAAATATTTATAAAAAACTTTATATATAAGGTCTTATTTTAATAATATATACAAGATCTCGTAAACCTTTAAACCGTCCTTGGTGTAGAAACATACAAAACAAAACTAATAGCGAAGGGATTCATTCAATCTTATGGAATTGACTGCTAAATACTATAAGAGTTTTCTTATGGTAGTAAATGAATATTAGTCATTCTATCAGTTGGATAAGAAAAATGTCTTTTTAAATATAAATTTTGAAGAAGAGGTTTACATGGAAGTCTATATCTACTGATCACAACGTATGTAAACTGAAAAAAAATCCTTGTATGGTTTGAAGAGAACCCAGAGCTTGGTTTAAAATATTCATTAAGTTCGCTATAAAGCATGGTTATAAACAATGTCAATCTGAGTACTCTTTGTTTGTCAAGACACTTTCAATTTTTTTTTATCATTACGATCATATGATCAGAGATATGACACTTTTTTCAAAAACTTTTAAAAATTGAATTTTAAATTCCATATCAAGATTGCATAATGCTCTTTGTCATGCATGGACGGAAGTGGTTCTATTCAAATTTGTGAAAATATTGTATTATCAACTCTACTATATGTTTATAAAATGGCTTGCAACTTTATCCCTGTCAGTAAACTCTATTGATTTATAGTGCACTACTAAGGTATCTCTATATATTTTTTAATTTAAGCTATAGACTCGTGAAAGGTGACTGACAGTGCTAGATTATGTGGTAGACTCTACACCCTTCAAGTGTAGCCATCTCGACATAGATAAACCAACTCAAATTTCATTAAAACTGAAGTGTTGTTAAAATATTGGTTTAAATTCTTCTAAAGGCATTTTGCAATGGCATTATAAGTTAGGACATCCCAAATTTTATTACAATGCAAAAAAGTTCTCCAATATATTTCTTAATACAAGTCCAAAATTATTTTCTCCTGACATTTGTCCTTTTGCTAAATGCACAAAAAATACATACAAACTATCCATATACAAATCCTCTCATCTTGTTTTTGTTGTACATAATGACATTTGGGGCCCTTCAAGAGAGAATGGCATAGAAGACTCTAGGTGGTTTATTACCTTTATCAATGATTATTTTTAGCTTACTTTGACTTTTTTTAGTGAGAAAAAAAATCTAAAATTGAGGAAGTGTTTAAATTTTTTAAAATTTGATAGAAATTCAATTTAACAAAAAAAAATTCATATTTTTCATAGTGATAATGACATGGATATTTTTCTAGATCTTTAAGATCCTACCTTCAAGAAAAATGGATCATACATATCAGCTCTTCTGTTGATTTTCCTCAACAGAAAGAGGTAGCCAAGAGATAGAACAAACATCTTTTAGAGGTAGCTAGGTCTCTATTATTTTCGGCCATTGTTACTAAATTCTTTTGGTGGAAGCTTGTTGGGAGGCTCAATAGATCAACTGAGATAGTCAAGAGGGGTGAATTGGTTTTTGAGTAATAGTGGTGGAAGCAATAGAATTAAAAATTTGGACACAAAAAAGTTATAGTGGTTCAAGCTTCTAACCAAGCTCTACATCCACTACATTAGCTTACTAGTAAGGATTTTCCCAAATTCACTATGAATCGCTTATACCCCCAAAGCTATGAGAAAACCCTCTCTTACAAGGGAAAAACAAATAGCAAACTAGAAAATCTTCACAAGGTACAATGATTTCACAATTAAGCTCTCATCCAAAACCTAACACTTGAGCATATATAACAATTAAGTTCACAAGTGTGTTCTACAAAGAAATGTGACAAATTTAGCTCAAACACAATTTCTCAATACATGAATGTTGACAATATGTTTTGTATTCTTCCATAGCTGCTTGAAGAGGTCTTTTAAAACCTCTAATGAGTTTGTAGCCGTTGAAGTTAGTTTAGAGCAGTTGGGGATTTTATTTCTAGCATTAAATGCACTTCTAGGCTTGTCGGTATCGGTACGCGATGACTGATATCGACACCTGCCTTATGAAAATATAGTTGTTGGAGCATTTTTTTACAAAAGGTATCGATACTCGATACATGCGTATCGATACAAACCCATCCGTATCAGTGCCTATTTTGGCTACTAAATTTTTGGAGTTTTGGAAAAACAAAAGGGCATATCGATACGGTTAAACGAGTATCGATACAGCTGATTAGGTATAGATACCAAGAAAGAGATATCGATACATTATGTTTTTGACACTTTGGCTATTTTGAAAGCATTTAAACATGTCAAAAACCCTTTGAAAACTTTTCAAACATATTTTTTTTAAGTTAATGGACTTTTAAAATATTTTTGCAAATTAGTTTAAGTCCAAAAATATTTTTCATTTTAAGTTATATCAAAATCAATATCTCAACAATCTCCCCTTTTAGATATAACAAACCCACTTGAAAATTTATTTTTTGTGAAAACTCCCCCTTAGGAAAATCTTTTTAGAAAAAGAGAATATTTTTTAAAATATTTAAAGCTCCTTTTTTTTCTTTTTGAATTTAATTTTTCAAACTTATCTCTCCCCTTTTTGTTATATCAAAAATAATTTCAAAACTAAGTTTAAAAAAATATCAATTGTTGGTGTAAAAACAATGGATAAAAGATGAAAGAATTTAGTCATTAAAAAAATTAGCTCATCCTTACTCAAGCATCAAGTAAATTTTAGTCCAACAATTCAAGAGAAATAAAATTAAATTTCAAATGAATAAGACAAATAAATTTAAAAAATTCAATTTAAATATGTCATTTAATGAAAATACATCAATAAACATACAAAGCATGGCAAAATGGGTCAAAACAGTCCTTTTTTACTGTGTATACTGGTACGGAGGAAACCATACCGGCACTTGGTTGAAGGTCATATCGATACGGTATGAGCGTTACCGACACCGAACGCACAAAATATTGACAATATGTAGCAAAAATAACTTACAAGGCCTTACAACTTAGTTTTAAGTTTATACAAAGGCTCTATTAAGTCCTATATATACATTTTGCACATTTTGCTACACATGCATATTAAAAATCATCATTTAAAACATAGAAAGCATGATTTCACCAAAATCCAACCAATTATTACAAGTTTAAAGCCAGAAAACATAAAAATGAGTATACTAGGTCAAAAACGTGTAACTCATGCAATATTAGACTCCCGATAACTAAATGCAATTATGCACATCATGGAGTCATATAAAAACATGCTTAGATCATTAAAAAATTAGACATGGAATACATGATCAAGCAAAATTGCATGAAATTTTTTTACCACTTGAACCAAGGTCAGATGTCAAGCCTTCTTTCTTCAAGTGTCCTTCCTCCTTTGTGTGTTATGATCTTCCAAGATTTGAATTTGATCATCAATGGCTCAAGCACACATACACAAGACAATCAAGTAATTTTTGGTATTCAAATTACTTTGGATCCAGTAGAGTTAGTCCTAAAAATCTTGGTCAGGAATTCATTTCTCAATTTCATCCTTTTTCTTTGAAACAATAAGTCTTTTTAAGACCCCAAATGTTTTTAACATGTTTTCCATTCAAAAATATAGGGGAATTGGATTCATCCTTTACTTCATTGGTTCCTTCATGAGTGACTTCAAGCTTGTCCCAAATTTCCTTGGCACTTTCACAAGAAGAGACTTTTCCATATTCTCTGGGCCAAGTGCACAAAAAAGAATGTGCAAGGCCTTTTCATTGAGCTTCATCTTCTTACGATCTTCCACACTAAGTTTTGCCTTGCTTCTTTGAGGGATGAACGAGCCATAAAGAACAATGTCCCAAAGATGATAATATTTGGCTCTCATGAAATAAATCATCTCAATCTTTCAATAGGAGTAGTTGGTTCCATCAAAGAAATGAGGCCTATCAATGGATTGCGTCATGAACTCTGGTTGATATAGAAAGGTTGAGCACTTCAAGGATGTTAATTCGGCGTAGAGACAAAGCCCTGATACCAATTGTTAGGAGGCTCAATCGATCAATCGATTAAGCTCTACATCCACTACCTTAGCTTCCCACTAAGAATTTTCCCAAATTCACTATAACCCGTTCGACCCGACCTAGCCACCAGACCACATCGAACGGGTTACAAGGGTAAAACCGAAGAGAAACCCGTTAAGGCTTCACTCCGATTAGCAACCCTAATTTTCTTTTATATATCTATTATAATTTAATCTTGTCTAAATGTCATTTTAAAACCTATGTGAGGAGACTAGCAGCGGAAAAACAAAACACAAGCAAGAACCATTCAAAACGAGCTTTTAAGGCTACTTGTACAGTTTTAAAACAAGTCGTATCGATACGCTCGGACCAGTAACGATACGCCTTCAACGGTCAAAATTCCCAAGTCAACCTTAAGAGGTCGTTCTGATACGCTTAAAGATCATACCGATACGGGCGTATCGAAACTGTCTCGAGGGTTTTAAAATGCCAGCCCGTATCGAAATGCCCTTGAAATGTTTTGGAACTGTAAATTCTAGTGGCTAATCATACCGATACGCGCCCAACCTGTATCGATACGCCAAGGCCCTTTCATGTCCCCCGATTCGATACAACCTCGACCGTATCGAAATAGTAGACTTGAAATGACTAAATTTGTTGGTATAAGCCAATTTAAAACCATCAAAATGCATCCCAACAACATACAACACTCAACAATCTCAAGGACACCAATGGTACTCATCAAGCCATGCTAGAAACACATCATGACAAAACCTAACATAAATATATTCAAAAGGAAAGCCATACTTTGCATAAAATCCAACAAACAACCAAAACTCACAACAAGTCATACTTCAACATAAAAATAGCCTTTATAAGTCTATATAGGCATATCAGCATATCCCAAACAATAAAGAGTTCTAGCAACATCTCCAAAACAAAAGGCCATATCCCATTGCTATATAGTAGTTATTATGCCGAAAACCAAACTTGATCAAAAACAAACTCCTTGGTCACTCCCTTGTTCCCTTGGCTGCACCGAGACACAACAGATCTGCATTGTTGGAAAGAGGAGCGTAAGCAAGAATACTTAGTGAGCGGTGCTCAAAACAGTAGCTACAACAATGTAGTTTTAAAACCATTGTTTCCTTGAAACAAAAAATTGTTTCCAAATCATTTCTCTCGTGCTTGAACACATAACCACATGCATTTAACCTCTCGTGCATTTACCGAATGCATCCACAAGCCACAAGCTTACCTCATGCTCATTCTCATCATACATACAACGTAATCAGCTACATGCATAAGCATAAATGGAAATGAACAATAAAACATGCTCAACATGAGAATTTAGAGCACCATGAGTATATTGACATTTAACACTTTTACGCGGACATGCAGATAGTTCTCAAAACCACTAGACACTTTTGGTAGAATCTTACATCACCTTACTCACTCGTCTAGTAAAACATAGCTTCGGGTGGAATCTCACATCACCATACTCCTCTTTAGTGGAATCTAGCATCACTAAGGCCACACACGACTTTTACTCCGAGTGCACTCTCATTCTATTGGTCGACCAACTATATCCAGTAATAAGATTTCACATTGTCAATAACCCACCAAACCATCACTTACCACTTGTTCTCATGATCACAACCATAACCAACATGGTATCAATTAAAGCAATCATATGCATAACACAAGGATATTCATGGCAAACATGAACTATGAAAATCATTCATAACACATAGTAGAATTTATCGAAAATAAAGACTAAAAATGCTTAAAACTTACTCTTGAGCTTAGATTGGCTTATCAAGCTCAATCTAAACCCCCAAAATATATCCTTAACTAAGTTAAGGCTTAGAAAACATTTCCACTCACCAGCCAACACACAAGCAAAAGCCGATACACCAATTTAAGGTCCCAAATCACCCGGTAGCGCGTCCGAAGAGCCCAAATCTATTTCTCATGCTTCTAACCAATTCAAAAATATAACATTAAACCCAATTCAAGCCCCCCAAACTTGCAGCAACACAGAAACTCAACATCTATCATCAAAACCAATCGATTCACAACCAAAAACACTTGGAAACATCGTCAAAACGACTCAAACCAACTAGCGGCCAAAACCTAACGAAATTACCATCAAAACCAAACCTTTCAACATCCAAAAACACTTACCCAAAGTCTAGGAACCATCAGCCCAAAGTTCTTCACAAGAACAAACCAAAAACCCAAAATTTCAACTCCAAAAATCTCTCCTTTTTGCTAGTTTCAGGTTTCCCATTATTAAGCCACTATCCCAACATTATTTGAACATCAAAGAAAAGTTAAAAACACTTTTAAACCTAGCATAAAACAACCCAAACAAAAATTCCATCATTTTCCTCTTTTTTCAACATAAAGCATTTGAAAGCAAACTTAAACAGTGAGTTAAGGAAAGATTTCATCAACAACTAGTTTAAGGAAGAGAAAATCAAAACAAGAAAAAGATTACCTTGAAAGCTTGCTTGAATGAAATGCTTGAATCAATGGAATAGTGAAAAAGGTGTTTTAGGGAAGATAACGTGAAAATGGGTTTTAGGAAGATGATGGCTATTTTCAAAAAATCCCTTATAATTTCAAATTTCCATTTTTACCTTTTTTTCTTTAAAATCTTTAAAGTTGTTTATTATAAATGACTCCCCAAAATTAGTTTAACCCGAATCGGTATAACCAAACCTCGATTATCTTCCAGGCCCTAAACTCGGGCGTTACAACTCTCCCCCACTTAAGGAATTTTTCCTCGAAATTTACCTAACGGAAAGAGATATGAAAATTGTTTCTTCATGTCATCTTTTCTCTCCCAAGTGGCTTCTTCCACTCCTCGGTGTCGCCACCTCACTTTGACCAACTCAATGATCCTTCCCCGTAACACTTTGTTGTTCAAGCCAAAATCTCAACTGGTTCTTCGTCGTAGGTCAAATCCAGATTCAATTTTATCACTTCAACTAGCATAACATATGACAAATCTTATCTATACCTCCGAAGCATCGAGACATGAAACACATCGTGAATCTTTTCTAACTCGGTCGACAATCTCAATCTATAAGCACTGGGATCAACTCGCTCAACTATCTCATACGGGCCAATGAATCTAGGACTCAACTTACCTTTCCTACTAAATCTCATCACCTTCTTCTAAGGTGAGACTTTCAAGAACACTTTGTCGCCCACAACGTACTCTATCTCTCTTCTTTTCAAATCGGCATAAGACTTCTGTCCATCCGAAGTTGCATTTAAACGATCACATATCAACTGCACTTTCTCGGTAGTACCCTTAAGCATATCAGGCAAGGGTATCAATTTCTGTCCTACTTCGGCCCAACAAACAGATGTTCTACATTTTCTACCATAAAGAGCTTCATAAGGTGCCATCTGAATACTCGCTTGATAACTGTTATTGTACGCAAACTCTACCAATTGTTATTGTACGCAAACTCTACTAACGATAGATGCTTCTCCGACTGACCATCGGTCTGAGGATGATACGAAGTGCTGAAGTCAATCGAGTTCCCAAAGCACTATGCAAACTCTCCCAAAAATCTAGCTGTGAATCTCGGATCTCTGTTAGACACTATATACTTCGGTACACCATGCAATCTCACAATCTCACTGATATACAAATCAGTCAACTTATCTAAGGTATAAGTAGTGTGAACAGCCAAGAAGTGTGCACATTTCGTAAAATGATCAACGATCACCCAAATCGAATTCTTCTTAGAAGGTGTCAACGACAAACCTGATACGGAATCCATGGTAATTCTCTCCCACTTCCACTCGAGAATTTTCAACGGTTGTAACAAACTTGAAGAAAACTGATGTTCGGCCTTAACTCGCTGACAAACCATACACTTACTCACAAACTCGGCAACATCTTTCTTCAAACCAATCTAGAAGTAATCATCTTTCAAATCGCGATACATCTTTGTACTTCCTGGATGGATAGAAAACGAAGTACTGTGAGGTTCGATTTGGATGGTGCGTCTCAACTCAACATCTTCCGGAACAACTACTCTATTTTTGAAACACAAGATTCCATCACTACTAAAACAAAATCTGTCGTTTTACCTTTCACTATGTCTTGCGTGAGATGCTAATGATCTATCTTGCAACTATTTCTCTCAGATCAACTGAATCAACGAAGGTTTAACTTGCAATTCGGCCACCAAACCACCATCTTGAGAAAAAATTAGCCTAGCAAACATAGCTCGTAACTCGACTACCACCTTCCTACTCAAAGCATTGGCCACTACATTGGCTTTACTCGGATGGTACTCAATCGTGAGATCATAGTCCTTAAGTAATTCTAGCCATCTACGTTGTCTAAGGTTCGATTCCTTCTGTGTCATCAAATACTTCAAGCTCTTATGATCAGTATACACTGTGCATTTCTCGCCGTAAAAGTAATGTCTCCAAACTTTCAAAGCAAAAACCACTGCAGCCAATTCTATGTTGTGTGTAGGGTAATTACGTTCACGAGTCTTCAACTTTCTAGACGCATAGGCCACTACTCTTCCCTCTTGTATAAGCACACAACTTAAGCCAACATATGATGCATCACTGTAGATTACGAACTCTTTCCCTGCCACGAGCTAAATCAAAACATGAGCTTTTGTCAAGGCTTCTTTCAATTTCTCAAATGCTCATTGTCTTGCACCTGTCCACTCAAATCAAACATCCTTCTGTAGCAATTTAGTCAAAGAAGCTGCAACCTTTGAGAAACCCTCAACAAAACGTCTATAGTAATCGGCCAAGCTTAAGAAACTATGAATTTCAGTCACAGACTTTTGTTGTTTCCAATTCACAACTGCCTCAACTTTCTTAGGATCCACTAAAATTCCCTTGGATGATACAATATGACCTAAGAAGACTACTTCCCTGATCCAAAACTCACATTTTCTCAACTTGGCATACAACTGGTTGTCTAACAATTTCTGCAATATCAAATGCAAATTCTGATCATGATCCTCCTCAGTATGAGACTACACTAAGATAACATCAATGAATACTACCATAAACTAATCCAAGTTCTTATGAAACACCCTATTCATCACATCCATAAAAGCTGCTGGTGCATTCATCAAACCAAAAGGCATCACTAAGAATTCATAATGTCCATAACGAGTGCGGAAAGCTGTCTTTGATACATCTTGATCTCTTACCTTCAACTGATAATAACCGGATCTCAAATCTATCTTCGAAAACACTGAAGCGCCTCTCAACTGATCAAACAGGTCGTCAATCCTCAACAAAGGATATTTGTTCTTCAATGCCAACTTATTCAATTGTCGGTAATCGATACATATCCTCAAACTGTCATCTTTCTTTTTCACAAACAACACTGGTGCACCCCAAGATGAAATATTCGGACGAATGAACCCTCGGTCTATCAATTCCTAAAGATGTGTCTTTAACTCTTTCATTTCTTTAGGAGCATACGGAGCAATCGATACTGGAGCAGAATTAACATAAGTCTCTATAGTAAACTCTACCTTTCTATTAGGCAGCAAACCAGAAAATTCTTCTTATAGAAATGCCTCGAGAAATTCACAAACAGTTCAGATGTCTTGCAGTCGTGCCTCACTCATATTTGGATTCATAGCATAGGCCAAGTATGCATGACAACCAACATCCATTAACTTCTGAGCCTCTAAAGCTGAAACAACATTGGACAAGAACTTAACATTCTCACCCACTACTACTACTACTACCTCATAATCATCTGAAAGCCTCAAGGACACACACTTTGTCTCGAAATCTACCCTAGACATATGTTCCAAAAGCCAATCCATGCCCAAAATTACATCAAACCCATAAAATGGCAATTCCATCATATCCACGGGAAAAACATGACCTTGAACCATCAAAACACATCTTATGTACATCTTTCTAACTACATTTGTCTCACCAAAAGAACCCGTGACACTCATACCCACATCTAATATCTCAACTAGAATATTTAACAACTTCGTATGCTCACTCAATATATATGAATGTGTAGAGCCGTAATCAATCAAAGAAAGCAAAGTCAAATACTGTAACGAGAAATTACCTGCAATCACATATGTGTTATTCCTGTCCTCACGATGCGCATACACTCTAACTGGTCCACCTCCCTCGGGCTAAACTGCCACAACATGAGCCAAATTCCTCTTACCATCATTCCTAGGCTGAAAGTTGCCTCCACCGCGCCCACGACCTCTTTGATGCTTTATAGCTCATGCAGGAGCTTGTTCATCCCTAGCCGAATGTGGAAAATCATGCTTCAAGTACACTCGAGACCCGCAGTTTCAACATGATCCATAAGTGCCCTAACACTCGCCGAAATGACGTCTACCACACTTGGTACACTCAGGAGTACGATTTTTAGCCCTTGGTCGTGATGGCCTTTCCCCAGATTACCACCTCCACGCCTATGATCATGATGGGGTCTCATATCCTTGTGCCTCCTGGCACGATATCTATCCCACTCGGCGACCCTTTTCCCTAAACTAGATCAACCTCTACGATCAACAAGTCCCAACACTCACCGAAATGACCTCTACCACACTTGGTACACTCAAGAGTACGATTTTCAACCCCTTGGCTGTGATGGCCTCTCCCCGGATTACCACCTCTACGCCTATGATCATGATGGGGTCTCATATCCTTGTGCCTCTTAGCACGGTATCTATCCCACTCGGCGGCCCTTTTCCCTAAACTAGATACACCTCTACAATCAGCAAGTCCCAAAGACTGTTCAATGTCCTTGGCCCTAGCGACCAATACATCAAAATCCATATAGTCAGAAGACAACATGTAGGTCTTCACCTCTTGGATCAAACTATATAGAACATGCTCACATCGTTCCCTCTCAGTAGGAACCAACTCAGAAGCGTACTGATTAAGACGTACGAACTCTACCTCATACTCGGACACAGTCATGCTACCCTGAACTAGAGCTATAAACGCCCTCTTCTTCTCGTATAGGTGTCGAGGACCTAGATACTTCTTACGAAAAGCAGTCTTAAAGAATTCCCAAGTAACATTGGCCTCTGGCATACCTGTTGTGATGGTAGTCCACCAAGTATTGGCATCTCCCTGAAGCAAAGAGACGATGAAACCTAGCTTACGTGCATCAGAGCACTCTATTTGTCCCAAAATGAGAACTGGTCTCTCAAACCATGCCTTTAAACCCTTGGGTGACAATCCCTGAAACTCGACTTCACCCAAGTTACAAAGGCGTTCTGACGACAGACCAGAACCTGCACCCTAAGGCCGTGCTGCAACCTGAACACCCGCTAAAGCTGTCTGAATAGCCCTAGCTATAGCCTGAATCAACAGATTCACATCAATGCCAGCATGTCCCTGACCAACCTGGGGTCCAACACCTCTGACATTCACTCTACCACCACCCGGAGGAGAAGGAAAGTTCTCCTCTTGCACATCCTCAACGTTCTCAATCCGCTCAACCCTCAGATTATCCATTATGAGCCTTCCCCTTGGTCTCACCATGCTAACAGGTGCAAAGCTAAACAATAAACAAAAAAAGTGAAATGATTTGGGGTCAACAAGAAAAAAGGTCCAAGGCGCTCAAGTCTTTAAACTTAAAACCACTTAAAATAACAGTATACTAGCAATGGGTGCCTTAACTATCTCCAAACCAACACAAAAGAAAACAACAAGCATGCTTACAATCACCGTACATCAAAACCAACAACTATACACAATAAAACTTACCTCATTTATCTTTCGGCTTTGTGGAAACTCATCGAACCTAGGCGATGATACCAACAAGTGTAAAAACCTCGACCCGACCTAGCCACCAGACCGCATCGAACGGGTTAAATAGAGAAAATCGAAGAGAAACTCGTTAAAGCTTCATTCCGATTAGCAACTCTAATTTTCTTTTTTTATATATATAACTATTATAATTTAATATTGTCTAAATGCAATTTTAAAACCTATGTGAGACAAGCAGCGGAAAAGCAAAACACGAGAAAGAACCACTCGAAAAGAGCTTTTGAGGCTACTTGTACAGTTTTAAAACAGGCCGTATCGATACGCTCTGGCCCGTATCGATACGCCTTCAATGGTAAAAAATCCCAAGTCAACCTCAAGAGGTTGTTCTGATACGCTCAGAGACCATACCGATACGAGCGTATCAAAAGTGTCTCGAGGGTTTTGGAACGCCAGCCCGTATCAAAACGCCCTTGAAACGTTTCGGAACCGCAAATTCTAGTGGAAAATCATACCGATACGGGCCTAACCCGTATCGATACGCCAAGGCCCTTTCAGATCCCCCATTTCGATACAACCTCGACCGTATCAAAACGATAGGCCTGAAATGACTGAATTTGGTGGTTTAAGCCAATTTGAAACCACCGAAAGGCATCCCAACAACATACAACACTCAAAAAATTCAAGGCAACCAATGGTACTCATCATGACATGCTAGAAACACAACATAGCAAAACTTAACATAACAAGATTCAAAATGAAAGCCATACTTTTCATAAAATCCAACAAACAACCAAAACTCACAACAAGTCATACTTCAACATAAAAAGAGCCTTTATAAGTCTATATAGGAATATAAGCATATCCCAAACAACAACGAGTTCTAGCAACATCTATAAAACAAAAGGCCCTATCCCATTGATATATACTAAATATTATGCTGAAAACCATACTTGAGCAAAAACAACCTCCTTGGTCACTCTCTTGTTCCCTTGGCTGCACTGAGACACTACAGATCTACATTGTTGGAAAAAAAGAGCATAAGCAAGAATACTTCGTGAGCGATGCTCAAAACAGTAGCTACAACAATGCAGTTTTAAAACCATAGTTTGCTTGAAACCAAAAACCGTTTCCAAATCATTTACCTCATGCTTGAACACATAACCACATGCATTTAACCTCTCGTGCATTTACCGAATGCATCCACAAGCCACAAGCTTACCTCATGCTCATTCTCATCATACATACAACGTAACCAACTATATGCATAAGCATAAATGGAAATGAACAATAAAACATGCTCAACATGAGAATTTAGAGCACCATGAGTATATTGACATTTAACACTTTTACTCGGATATGCGGATAATTCTCAAAACCACTAGACACTTTTGGTGGAATCTCACATCACCGTACTCACTCGTCTAGTAAAACATGGCTTCTGGTGGAATCTCACATCACCGTACTCCTCCTTAGTGGAATCTAGCATCACTAAGGACACGCGCGACTTTTACCCCGAGTGCACTCTCATTCTATTAGTCGACCAACTATATCCAGTAATAAGATTTCACATTGTCAATAACCCACCAAACCAACACTTACCTCGTGTTCTCATGGTCACAATCATAACCAACATGAGATCAATTAAAGCAAACATATGCATTAAACAAGGATATTCATGACAAACATGCACTATGGAAATCATTCATAACACATAGTAGAATTTATCGAAAATAAAGACTGAAATGCTTAAAACTTAATCTTGAGCTTAGATTGGCTTATCAAGCTCAATATAAACCCCCAAAACATATCATTAACCAAGTTAAGGCTTAGAAAACATTTCCACTCACTAGCTAACACACAAGCAAAAGTCGAAACACCAATTCAAGCTCCCAAATCACCTGGTATCGCGTCCGAAGAGCCCAAATCTGTTTCCCCTTCTTCTAACCAATTAAAAAATAGAGTATTAGACCCAATTCAAGCCCCCAAACTTGCAGCAACACAGAAACTCAACATCTATCATCAAAACCAATCGATTCACAACTGAAAACACTTGGAAACATTGTCAAAACGACTCAAACCAACTAGCGGCCAAAACCCAACGAAATTACCATCAACATCCAAAGTCTAGGAACCATCAGCCCAAAGTTCTTCACTAGTACAAACCAAAAAACCAAATTTTCAACTTTAAAAACCTCTCATTTTTCCTAGTTTCGGGTTTCCCATTATTAAGCCATTATTCCAACATTATTTGAACATCAAAGCAAAGTTAGAAACACTTTTAAACCTAGCATCAAACAACCCAAATAAAAATTCCCTCATTTTCCTCTTTTTCCAACATAAAGCATTTGGAAACAAACTTAAACAATGAGTTAAGGAAAGATTTCACCAACAACTAGTTTAAGGAAAAGAAAATTAAAACAAGAAAAAGATTACCTTGAATGTTTGCTTGAATGAAATGCTTGAATCAATGGAATAGTGAAAATGGTGTTTTGGGGAAGATAACATGAAAATGGGTTTTAGAAAGATGATGACTATTTTCAAAAATCCTTTCTAATTTAAAAATTCCCTTTTTACCCTTTTTCTTTAAAATACTTAAAGTTGTTTATTATAAATGGTTCCCAAAATTAGTTTAACCTGAACCGGTTTAACCAAACCCCGATTATCTCCCAGGCCCTAAACTCAGGCGTTACATTCACTATGAATTTCTTTCTTTTTTCTAGGCTCAAGAGGAAACCTTTAAAATCTCAATGCTTATACCCTAAAGCTTTGAGAAAACTCTCTTACAAGAGAAAAACAAATAGCAAATAGAAAACCCTCACAAGGTACAATGTTTGCACAATTAAGCTCTCACTCAAAACCTAACACTTGACCATATATAATAATTAAGCTCACAAGTCTATTCTAAAAAGAAATGTGACAAAATTTAGCTTAAATATAATTTCTCAATACATGAATGTTGACAATATGTTTCTTATTCTTCCATAGCTGCTTGAAGATGTTTTTAAACCCTCTAATTAGTTTGTAGCCTTTTCTAGCCGTTGGAGTTGGTTTGGAGCCGTTGGGGACTTTATTTCCAACATTAAATGCACTTCTAGGCTTGTCGGTATCGGTACGTGAGTACTGGTATCAGTACTTGCCTTATGAAAATATAGTCGTTAGAGCTTTTTTTATAAAAAAAAAGGTATTGATACTCGATACATGCATATCGGTACAGACCCATCTATATCAGTACGATCTAAGCCGTAGTGATACCTATTTTGGCTACTGGAATTTTGGTGTTTTGGAAAAACAAGGGGCATATCGATACGAGTAAAACAAGTATCGATACAGCTAACTAGGTATCGATACAAGGGAAGAGGTATCGATGCTCACAGCATGTGTTTTACACTTTGGCTATTTTGAAATCATTTAAACATGTCAAAAACCCTTTGAAAACCTTTCAAACATATTTTTCAAGTTAATAGACTTTTGAAATATTTTTGCAAATTAGTTTAAGTCCAAAAACATTTTTCATTTTGAGTTATATCAAAATCAATATCCCAATAAAGTTGTTCTTACTTCCACATATCTCATCACAAGAATACCGAGCAAACCCGTACAATTTCAAATACCTTGAGATGTCTTTCTTAAATAGTTTCCTTATTTTAAATCCCTTTCTTCTAATATTCTATTACGAGTCTTTAGGTATACTATCTTTGTTCACATTCATCATCTCTATAATTTAAAACTAAATCCTAGATTCTTTAAGTGTCTTCTTAGTTTATGCATCCACTAAGAAGGGTGATAAAAGTGTTATTCACTCGTCACTCAAAGAACCTACATTTACATGGATGTCACTTTCCTTGAAACCAAACCTTATTACCCCAAAAATGAAATTCAGGAGGAGTGTCTAGGAGAATTTCATATTTTGGATGAATTCCAGCCTTTTATATTCCAACCCATTATACCTATATCCACCAATCCTATTGATCCTCCTTAACAACATATACCACCTTCTTTTTTAGAGGTTATATTCCAACCCATTATACATATACCCAATGATACTATTGATCCTCCTTCAAACCCAGTATGGCCTTCATCTTATGCTTCAGAGACTATACTACCTTCTATTCTTAGTTCACCACAAACTTCTCAAAGAACCCAACTGAAGCAACTTGAGAAAAAAGGGACTTAGTGCTTATAAAATGAGACAGAAGCCTACCAAAGAGATCATTATACAACTTGGAGACTACCGACAGTTTGAACTCAATCTTACTGCCTTAAAACATTTACCTATTGCTCAAAGAAAAGGGGTAAGAAAGTGCACAAATCACCCCCATACAGAGCTATGTTGCATATGAAAATTTGATGCCTCAATTTAAGACCTTTTACTACTAATGTTGATAGAATTAAAATTTCAGGGATAATAGAAGAGGCCCTAAAAGATCCTAGATGGAAACAAGCAATATAAGAGGAAATTAGTGCACTTGAAAGCAATAAAATGTGGACTCTAACTCATCTTTCTCAAGGGAATATACCAGTGAGTTGTAAATGGGTGTTTACGGTCAAATACAAGTTCGATGGCAGCGTGGAAAGGTACAAATCATTGCTGGTAGCCAAAGGATTTACACAATCCTATGGAATTGACTACCAAGAAACGTTTTCCCCAATAGCCAAGCTGAATACAATAAGAGTGTTGTTATCCATAGTTGCTAATGAGGATCGGGAACTTTACCAACTAGATAACTAGAATGCCTTTCTGAATGAAAGACTAGAAGAAAAGCTATACATGCAAATTCCTCTAGGTATGAAACAAGATGCAAATTGAAAAGTTGTTTGTAAACCCGAAAAACCATTGTACAGACTAAAGCAATCTCTTAGAGCTTGGTTCGAAAGGTTTATTAAAGTCATTGTAAAAAACGACTACAAATAGTGTCAAGCAAATCATATAGTTTGTAAAAATGACTTCAAGTAAAAAGAAACCGATTCTGAGTATATATGTTGACGATATCATTATTACAAGTGATGATGTTGTGAGATTAATAGCTTGAAAAGGTTACTTTCCACCGAGTTCGAAACAAATGAGCTTGGCAGCCTTATGTGCTTCTTAGGGATGGAAGTAACAAGGTCTAAAGCTGTTATTTTCATAAATCAAAGAAAATATATTCTTGATTTTCTTTTTAAAAACATGAATGATGGGGTGTAAACCAGCTAAAACACCAGTTGAGGTTAATATGAAACTACGAAGATAAGAAATGAATAGTCTTGTCAACAAATAGCAGTATTAAAGATTTGTGGGAAAGCTAATTTATGTTTTTCTCACTCGACCATACATAACTTTCTCTATAAGTCGTGTTAACCAACATATGAATGATCCAAGGGAAGAACACCTCGATGCTTTGTATAGAATCTTAAGGGCGGTATTAAAGACTTGTGAGAAAGCTGATTTATGTGTCTCTTACTCGACCATACATAACTTTCTCTATAAGTATTGTTAACCAACATATGAATGATCCAAGGGAAGAACACCTCAAAGTTGTGTATAGAATCTTAAGGTATTTGAAGATGACCCCTAGACACGGTTTAATTTTCAAGAAGAATGAAGGCATATCAATAAAAAAATATTTATTAATTCAAGTTGGGCAGGTGAGCGAACTGACAAGAAATCTACTGGGGGAAGAAAAATTACTTCTTTTTCACAAAATACTTATAATTTACAGTTAATATTAGAGTTTTAATTTCTATATAAGTACTAGTTAGTATTTATTTTAGTCTCTAATGTAAAATAGAAATAGAAGGCAAATTAGGCTATTTGTCCTATTAGAAATGTTGCAAAGCAACTTATTTATAGACTTTACCATGCATTATATCAAAATAAGAAAATTGAGAGAATACTGACTCTTCTCTGTTTCAAATCCCCATCGATAATTCTCAACTATAAACACCTATCGACAACATATATTCTGTACATTTACTATATTTAGACATGCATGATACTATTAATATCATGGAGTCTTTGTCTTCTAAATTATCTTAGAAAGCATTCTTTCTTATGTTTTATATTTTTTCTATGTTTTTTTCTCATTATCGTCTTCTCTTCTCTCTAATTAGTTGAGTATTCATTGAGTTTGTTACTCTTTCTATTCTATACTCTGTAGAAGTGCTTGTTAAATCCTAGACGATAGATGTTTAGTGAAATATCCATATACAATGTTTAGTGCAAATTAGGGTGTTAAAAAATACTTAACCCATTGACCCAGGTAAAAACCAAATATTTTATTTTCAATTTTTTTCAAGGTCGGGTACCTGACCCACTAAATATTACAGGTTCATGGGTCAGCCCGACCGAAAAAATAAAGTTGAATGAATACTCAAAAATTCAATTTAATTTTGAATGTATACTTTTTCATTTTAGATTACTAATTTATTCTGTTTCTATTTCTTTCCCAAATATTTTTTCCTAAAACTAAACTAAATCTCCGATTTCAAATTTTCAAACTTATTATTTTAATTTTATAATATTTATTTAGATTTTCCCAAATGTTTTTCCCTAAAACTAAATCAAGTCTATAGTTTTAAATTTTCAAATTTATTATTTTAATTTATAATAATTATTTATAGATTTTAAATATTTATATTATTATCAATGGCATTGGTCCAGGTGATAAACAACTTCTTATCACTTAAGCATGTCTCGAGTTCGAGGTCTCGTGTATGCAAAAAATTCTCGCTGAGAGACTACTAAAACTAGTCAAAAAAAATTATTGTCTTCAAATGATTTTGAAAATATTGTACAATTATATATATATATATATATATATAGGATTAATATCCTATACACTGGCGGTGGAAAGTTTTTATTTCCACAAGCGCCTCAATTATAAGGTTTAGGGTTAGTGTTTAGGGTTTAGAGTTTAGGAGTTTTAGTGTAAAGGTTTAGAATTTAGGGTTCATGTTTAGAATTTAGGAATTAGGGTTAGAATTTAGGGTTTAGAGTTAGGGTTTAGTTTTAGGGTAATATGGGTGGGGGTTTAGGTTTTAACCTATAAACCCTAAATTTTAACCCTAAACTCAAAATTCTATAAACAATCCCTAAATTCAAAACTACTACACTTATACCCCTAAATTTTAAACTCTAAACGAAGTCCCTAACCCCTAAAACTAAGGCGCTTGTGTAAAAAAGTTTCCACAAGCGCTTGTGTATAGAACAATTACCCATATAGGATTAATATATTTCCACCAGTCGAGATATGGGCCGCAGTTTTTACTACAAGGTTTGGGGAATTTTGATAGAAATTTTAATTAGCCCCTTAAATTTGATAGAATTTCTTATTAAGTCTATTTTTATTTTATTTAGACCCTCAATTTTTAAAAAAAATCTCACAAAATTCTCAAAAATTTTAAAAAGTTTGATTAGACCTTGGAAAGTTTTAAGAAAATTTATTAAGCTCCAAATTATCGCGCCAAAATCCACCTCAGTCTTAGTTCATTCCTCAAATAATCTCATATCTTGAATCAACCCTCCATATTTCCTACAATTTTCATATCTCAATTCATCACATGTTTCATAAGATTTGTAGAGTTTAAATTTTAAGTTTGAAATAATTTATTTAAAATTGGATCATTGCAATGCAATTATCGTACACTAATCCATTCAAAATTAGAATTCTGTTTTCTAAATAGAAGTGAGAGTTTATTCTAGACTATTATAAACCTCAGTCAACAAAAAATCAGTGTATTACGTGGCATCCATTCAATACATTTCCCCCTAAAGCTTTTTACCTTTTCTGTTTGCTTCTCTGTCATATAACTCCTTGAGGGGCAACACAACAAAACCCAACAAAAGTTTCAGTTTTCTGCTAACCATGGCTGGGACTGGGAGAAAGAGAAGAAAGCTCAAATTGTAAGTTTTTCTTTGAGTAACTAAGTTGGTAGATTTATCAATTTTCAATGTAAAAAATTGAAACTTTATGCTGCTTCTGATTAGGTCTCATGGAGATTTCAGTTGTGTTTTTGGATTTAGAAGCTGTTGAGTTCTTAATATGATATAAAAATGTGTTTTTTACTGAACAACGAGATTGAATTATGAAAACTTGTTGTCAAATATGATGTTTTCCTTTTTTATGGGTTTTTGTGATTAGAGTAATTTGAGAGGTTTGGTAATGTATTGTACCCCTTGTTTTATTCAAGTTGTTTTTGAGAAATTGCAGTGATGGATAAACATTTTAATGGTTTTTTAATCAGTTCTTTAGAAATCATTGAATATTTTATTTAGGGAATTGGAGCAATTCAAGTTTGATTGATTGTTACTGCATTGTTTTGGTTTGAGTTTGAATTTTGAAATCTGAAATCAGTTTTGGATCATTGTGTTCATATTTGTTTTTTTTGTTGAAACCTATGGTTATGATTAGTGACTGTAGGTTTATGGTGTTGGTTTCGATATTCGGCCAAAGAAGGTTTTTTGAGTTGTTATTCATGGATCACTTATTTGTATTACAATTTGCTAGTTTTAAAATTCTGACTACAAATAGGTACTCTGAACAAAGTTGGAGATTTTGTTCTTCTTGACTAAGATCAATTCCATTTCATTGAATCTCTATGGAAGTTGAGTCTTTATAGTATTTTGAATTCAGGGATTCGAAAATCACTTTTTATTGGTTGTCTTCTCTCCTTTTAATTAGTGATGGCTATATAGGTTTCAGATTTATAGATATCTTACTTATCCTGAAAAGAATCAGAGAAGTCCTTTCTAAATGGTGCATTTTCTGGTTTGGTTTAGGCTAAACAACAAAAACAACTCTCATGGAGCCTTTTGGATGTTTGATGCTGTGGTTTCTAATTTGAAATATTTCAATCTTTTTGTCATTTTCTTACTTTGAATTTTACCCCTGGGGTTGTAGGCCTATGGTTAAGTCGAATAAGTACCTTTCTTGGGTATACTATGTTTAAGTTCACGAGTGGTTTTCCGCATGCAGTATGTAATGAATGGAAGATCAAATGAATGTGTGTGTATTCTTATTTGGTCAAATAAATGTCATTTAGGCTTATATGTAGGTTCAAGAAATGGAGCAAGCATTGAGTTTTTAATCTCTTATAAAGCATGATTGATCTGTCTGACTTACTGCAGCATTTTAATGTCAATATTGCACATTTCTTTCTAATATTTTATAGCTGATAACCCACTTTACTGTCGATAATCCTTTTTGCTGTATAGGTTAGATGAAACAGTGGCTGGTGATGAAAGAACAACTACTGAAGATGGGAACGAGAGGTTGGAGCTACAAACATGGTCAGATCTTCCTGTAGATCTTTTGGATTTGATCATGTCCAGCCTCCCAGTAGAGGATAACATTCGAGCATCTGCGGTCTGCAAGAGGTGGCACAAGGTTGCAGTCTCAGTCCGAGCAGTGAATCAATCGCCATGGCTCATGTATTTTCCGAAAGGCAGTAGCTTGTATGAGTTTTATGATCCATCAGAGCGCAAAATCTACCATCTTGAGCTACCAGAGTTGCGTGGATCCAGGGTTTTGCACACTAAAGACGGTTGGTTGTTGTTATATAGACACAGAAATCACTGTGTGTTCTTCTTTAATCCCTTTACTCGAGAGATGATAAATCTTCCTAGGTTTGAGTTGACATCTCAGGGAGCCGCTTTCTCTTGTGCCTCGACATCTACCGATTGTGTTGTTTTTACAGTTACGCATGAGGGTCCTCTTGTTGTTGCTATCAGCACA
The DNA here is from genome assembly GCA_958450335.1 of Hibiscus tridactylites. Lineage (NCBI taxonomy): Eukaryota > Viridiplantae > Streptophyta > Magnoliopsida > Malvales > Malvaceae > Hibiscus > Hibiscus tridactylites. Next base: position 25,980,325 of record OY288271.1, on the reverse strand, counting down.
TGTCATCCTGGGGAATCGGAATGGACCACTGTTAATCACCGGAATCGCTTGCCCTTTGTTAGTAGCTTTTGGGACAAACTTGTTTTCAGCAACGAAACCTTTTATTGTCTTAGTCTCACTGGTTGGGTAGGAGTTTATTATCTACCAAGGCAGGCTTGGAAAGTTCTTGCTGTGGCTCCGCCAAGATACCCCGAGAATTTTTTTGCCAAACATTGGTGGAAAGGAAAATTTATGACAGAGAACAATGGAGATATCTTAATCATCTATACATCTAATGATGAGAACCCAATGGTATATAAACTGGATCGATCAGAAATGGCGTGGAAAGAATTGGAAACTCTTGGTGGTGTGACTCTGTTTGCGAGTTTCTTGTCATCTCATTCAGGAATCGGTCTCCCTGGAATAATGACGAACAGTGTCTACTTCCCTAAAGTTCGTTTCTTTGGGAAGCGTTGCATATCATACTCGTTCGGTGACTGCCGGTACTATCCCCGTAAACAGCAGTATAACTGGGAAGAGGAAGATCCCTTTGAAAACATATGGATCCAACCACCCCGGGGTGCCTCGTCCCTTTTCTGAACAAGTAAGTTTGAACTCTGTGAATCGCAGTGATATATTTGTCTGTTATATCTTCCAGCATCAATGGAATGTTCATTAATTATTGCGTACGGATTACTCGATTATCTACCTCAATATGAACATCTAATTCCCGAGTATATCAAAGACATCACAGTTGATCATATGCACTCTAATAATATCTTTTATGTGATTTCTATCCACTTTTTGATGTTGTTCAGATCTGGAGTCGGATTCACCCCTTGAGCTGATGATTGAATGAAGTAGGAATCATTTGGTGGATGGAATTGCAGCCATATTTTGCTGTAGAATCTTCTTTTTGTTTGTTTTACTACAGAGAAACATATTTTCTTTTCTGTTTTGTTGTACCAAAGGAACATCTTTATCATCGTTATTTCTCTTACAACGTTAAGATCATGGGATATTTTGTCGTTTTAATGTGTTAGTCCATACAAAAGCTATTTCATTCCATGCTAATAACTAGGGGGCATTCGATCGAGTCATACTTAAAAAATTTCGAGTTAAGGGTCTTATTTTATAACTTAAATTTTATTTGGAAATTTTTTGAGCCAAGTCGAGTTTGAGTTTTTGTTCAAATTTAGTTGTAAACATTTATAATGTATGGTACTAGTTAGTTTCAATTTAAATGATTTTCTATAACCGTGTACAATAAACATATATATTTCTTCATAATTATTAAAAAATTTGAGTTATTTAAATTTTTATTTTATAACTTAAACTTTATTTGAATTTTTTTTAAGTCTAGTCGAATTTATAAAATTAGGAGTTAAGTATTTTTACATCGAATCAAGTCGAATAATTTAATTTTTTTCAAGTTGAGTCTAGTTTTACTCACACCACTAATAACCTAACTAGCCATTGAACCTGTAACTCCCAAATCTTTAATTTCAACAGATGGTCTGATGAAGGCATTGTATACATTTGAGTATTGAGAATAATGTATTATGTACTAATTAGTATTATGTACTTCTTATGCCTATAAATAGATGATCCAATGAAAGCATTGTATACACTTGAGTATTGAGAATAATATAAATTTTCCTCTTCCTCTCCTCCTTTTGTTCTTACATTCTTGTTCTTTGTTCTTATTGTTGTTTTTCTTTATTTTATTCACAACACGTTATCAGCACGAGACTCTAATTAACTGAGATCTTCATCGTTCGAATCCAAAAGAAGATACCGAAAAAAATTAATTCGATTATAGAATGAAACTAAAGATAAGTTTTTTTTTCTCTCATTTTTTTAGCAATTGATTGTCTCTCTTTATATTTTAATTTGTTTTTTTTAGAATGGAAGCATGCTTAATCGCATCGAATCTAATCTCGCTAAAAGAACTGAGCTCTCAAGCAACCTAAATCCATATCAAGGGGATCGTGGGGGGAAGATGATTATCTTGAGTATGTTTACAGATAAATATTTTTTTTATGGATTCATGATATATAATATGGTGAATGTTTTTTTTTATTTAACCATATTTTAAGTTTTACATGATATGCTTAAATGGCTTGGAAAGAGACGTGACGTTAAGAAATTATGAGAAGTTGTTCGGTCATTTGTTATGTCTCCATTGTCCGCGAGAGGAAAATTATTATCGGTAAACTTTATTTTTTTCTCTTTAAATTGTGATTTTAATGTGCGATAAATCATGGTGAATTTCAATCTATAAAAAGATTGTTATAAAGTCTATATTTGGTCGAAAGCAATATTTCTTCTTCGTCGAAAAACTCGACCATAGACTTCTCCCAATTTCAAGTTACGAAAATTCGTCTTGATCCAAAAAGTTTTATGGGAGACATTCCCTGAAGTGAGTGCAAAGCATGATGTTTATTACATGTGATTATCAATGATAGGGCATTCCCTGAAGTGAATGAAAACATGGTGTTTATTCCATACGATTATTGGAACTGTTTCATTCCCTGAAGTGAATGCAAACATGGTAAATCATTATTCAATTAGAGACATAATTTCGATATAATCCAAGTATATTGGTTGGACATCATGTTCTGCGAGGCTACTGGTCTCAAAGGAGGTTTTTAAAGGATTTTGTGGACTAGTTTAACAACGTCGCGTACGAGGATTAAATCTTTGTTCTCTATGATAAGGATATGTTAATAAAAACATACTCCATTTTTCACAACAAATAATATTGTCTTCAGACACAATATCATGAAAAAAGTTTCAAATGCCCATTGGCTCTACTCCATTCCCTAAAGTGAATGTGAGATTATATTATAGAAAGAATAAAAACCACATTAGAAGTTGTGGTCATGGTCGAGGCATGGACATAAACATTATGGTCATTTTAAGAATACGTCTACCTACTGGTAGTGAGGTTATAAGGGTGAAAGGAGCGATAAAGATCATTCTAAGAAAGTGAAATTTTTTTTATTACCAATGTGATGTTATAAACCATTGGTCTCGTACTTATCATACGTTGAAAAAATTAACAATGATTGAATGATAAAGGAAAGAAAATAAAAGTAAATTTTGTTTGCGAAAAATGACAAAGATGATATTGGTCCAACTTATTTGGACATTGTTAGTCCAACTCATTTGGACGTTGTTGATTTCCTTATAACCCTCGAATGGAATAAATCATCTCCTAATTATTCTCATAACTTTGAAGAGAATTAATTATTTTTTTATTTATTTTTCTTTATGTTTATTTACTTTATACATTAATTATTTACATTTTATATTTATATTCATGTTAATATTTATATTTATATATTATCATATTTTATTTATTTTGTTTAACATGATTACTTATCAAATACAATTTATGATGACGATTTATGCTTAACAGAAGCATAAGATATATTTTTCCATTTAATGCAAGGAAAAATGTAAGTACTATATCTCAAAGTATTAAATGTATTGATGCTCCAGAAGAGCAATAAGTTCTTGAGAGAAAGCACATTATGAAAAGTGCATAATTACGAATATTGCAATAATTACTGCTAATGGTAATAATATCGTCACTGCTAGAAGTGGAAATTTTAAGGGAGTAATATGAGTTCATAAAACATTCTTTTAGAATTATAGACAACATATGTTATCAATTGGCTTTTGAAATAAACCAATGTGGATATAAGTTCTGGTAGCCAAAAAGTTAGTTGAAAGCTCTAGAAGAGCTATATATTGCTACCAAAAGATAATTTCAATTGAAAGTTTCGAAAGAGCTAATTATTCCTATTCAAAGGAACAATTTTGATGGTTGTACTAGACGTGTACGAGTGAGATTGAATCACATGTTCTAGTTTACCAGCTTCAGAAATGTATATACACACTTGTATATAGTTGGCATGATCGGTTAGACCATACTGATCAATAATGATGCGAAAGCTATTGAGATTTATATGCACATTTATGAAAAGAATCTGGAGTTCTTGTGATGCTTGTTCTCAAAGGAATTGATTAAATTCTATTTACTAAAAGAACACGAAGTTCTTGTGTTGCTTGTTCTCAAAGGAAATGATTAAGATCCCACTTAACAAAAGAACTTGAAGTTCTTGTACTAAAGTTGAGACTGTATGTCTTGTATATTTGAATGAAATATGAGCTCATTTATCCACAAATGTGGAAAGTTTTATATGATTTTAGTAGATGCATCAACATTGTTTTATCAACTTACAACCAGAAGTTTGTGAGATTGGTTATAAAAGGATTCAGATTATGTAGTTAGACTATTTGTCTTGAAAAGCTAGTGGGTTTATATTTTAGGCTATATCAGTTGTTACAAAGCCTATTGATTATGAAAAATATAGTTTAACAAAATTTCAATTGGATGCCTCCTATTTAATAGCTAAACATTGAGAACAAAAAAGTTATTATTTATATGGTGTTTCCATATAGCAACACGTATACGCATCAAACTAACGAGTTATAATAAACTCTCTGTTATGATTGGTTTTTGGTCAGAAGCCATACATTTCCCATTTTATAATTTTTGAATGTGCGATATGAATTGCTCCACCACAACGCAGAAAATGGGTAAATAAAAAGGGTTGAGAATATATATTGAGTACGAGTCTCTTTTATGTTTAAACTCTTAAACATTAATTGGATAATCATTTATGACATGATTTTTCTCAACATTATGGGAGATAATAATCAACTGGATAAAGAAAAATAAATTATCGTTATCTAGATCCTCGTATATGAACCAGAAGTTTATAAGATAATTCATGTTATTAAATGTCAACTACCAAACATATTTATTGACTCAATGAGAGTAACTAAGTCTCATAAACCAGCTGAAATGCTCTAAGTTTAAATTACATGTTAGAGCGAGATGATGTAAATCATGCCTGAAGCATGATAGTTGAAATGGTTTCAATGATCAAAATTCTCGTAAATGAAAAGTAATATGAGATGGTTATATATTGAAGGCGGGTGCTCTTGAAGAGACCCAAGACATAACTAATAATAAAACTCTTGAAGAGTTTCAGGTACTTGAAATAAAATTGAAATCTTGAAGAGCTCTCGATGAGTTATGTCACTACGAGAATGGAACCCGAAAATTGAAAAGTTGTCGACAACGATTTTACAAATAGTTTTAAATAGAATACTTCTATAGAATTAAAGAAAGAAAACGATGTTCTTGTATAGAAATCTATCAAGAAGTATAGATATTGAATTGGCCAATATAAAAAGACGCTTTTAACTTCTAAAAGAGAAGTATTTGGACCAACAGTCCGAACACCTAAAGGTGTAATGCAAGTGAGGCACAAATAAGTAGTCGTAAATTCGACTTGAATTATGATTTGTGAAGAGTTTTAATTACTTTATGGTGGATGCAATTTATTTGGCAGTATGAAATATATTACATGCGTCTAATTATTTATGGATCTCTATTTATCCTTAAAGGATTTAAAATGATAAAAGCATTTGAAATTTTTGAGAAAATTTATTTAGACATGCCTCATTGAATATTTTGGCGCATTTGATATAATCGCCTTAGTGGGTACTAATTGAGGAAATACTATAAGAATGATAAGATTTCCTTATGTGTTTTATAAAGGAATTTGAATCAAGATTCATTATATTATTAGAACTCCCAAAGAGCTTTCCAAGCATTTGGTTATTTAAGGAAAGGATTTGAGAAAGAGAATCTTGAGATGTGGTTTTGTCTCGACCTAAAGATCGAGCACTTAAATATGCGTTTTTGTCTATGAATGGACGTAAGTTGAAAGAAGATTCAATATGGATAAAGCATAACTATTGTAAGATTGTTGGATGTGAATAAAGATAATTATATCTTTTCTTGGTTTTGATGCAACATATATTAGTTGGTCAAGCAATATCCATGGATATACAAAGATCATTACATTTAGATCTTCAAACATTCGTTGATGCCTCCTCAAATTTCGTAGAAATAATTGTTATGCACGAGGCAAGCCAAAAAAATGTGTTTGGCTAAGACCATTGACCCAACATATCCAAAAGATATGTAGATTTACTTTCACAAGATATGATAAAAGCTATCTTGTGTGAAGATAATACAAGATGTATATCTCAATTTGAAAGTGGATACATCATAGAACATATTACTCCAAAGTTTCATCCCTCGCGATCTTTAGAAAAATAATATTCAAGATTGAATTATGAAGATTCAAAGATCTTCTGTGATGTTTTCATGAGGGGGAGTAAATACGCATTGCACTCTTTTTCCCTTAACCGAGGTTTTGTCCCAATGGGTTTTCCTGGTAAGGTTTTTAATGAGGCAACATGTTATGCGTATCGGATCGGGTAGAGGAATGATTCGTTTCGGATCGAGTTATTTCGATTCGGGTCAGGTTTGGTTTTGGTTCAATTCGGGTCGTGTATTAGTCCGAATCGGGTCACATCGGTTCGGTTGATTTTCGGGTCGGTTGATTTTGAGTCGGGTCAAAATCGGTTCAATGGGAGATCAATATGTTTCAGTCGGGTTTTTAGGCCATATCAGTTTTTTAAACTCATATATAGCTTTATAAAGCTATTATATTTGACTTTTTTGTGAGTTGTGCGACGATTCACATCAAATCTTTTATTATTTCTTTTAATATCTTTTTTTATTTTGGGTTGCCTTCGGTTCGGGTTACTTTCAGTTCGGATGAAATCGATTCGGGTCCATTCGGTTCGGTTGAAAATCGGTTCAGGTTCGTTCTGTTCGGTTGAAAAATCGGATATGGTCCATATCGGTTCAACTAAAAATTGGGTCGGTTTTAATTCGATTCGGTTTGTTTCAAATTTCGATTTAAGTTCGGATCATCCTGTTCGGGTTGATATCGGGTCTCAGATCGGGTAAAATCAGTTCGGGTCTCAGGTCAGTTTGCCGCCTCTAGTAGAGTCGAATCAAGTTTTGCCCACCCCTGCTTATGAGACGTCGAAACATATTTTCGAATTGTCACATAATTAAATTATTAAAATATTTAAAAAAACAATAAATGTAAGAAGAATCATAAAAATTATAAAACAAACATAAAATTATATAAAATTTCATAAAAGCTATATAAATATTAACGAAAAGTATAAAAGATCGTATAGAATCATAAATAAATACTTATAAAATTTATGCTAAATGTAAAAAAAACTATTATCGAAAAATACAAAAAATCAATTAATTCCTTATAAAAAAAATTCACTCAATTGAATCCCTATTGCTACATGCTAACCCAATAAAAATCAATTAAGTTCTTTCGTTAATGATTTCCGTTAGTTGATGACCATCAATTACAAATAGAATAATGAGATGTGGACACGTGTTATGCTCAGAAATTGTCATATCATCAAATTGTTAAAATTATTAAAACTAAAAAAATCATGAAAAATATATATATGAAAATTGAAGAATAAAATTAAATATTATAAAATAAACAAAAAAATTATGAAAAAATACAAAGCAAACATAAAAATTATAAATGTTCATGAAAATTATAAAATATATAGAATTACAAAAATATTTATAAAAATTATAAAAATAAAAAAATATAAAATATAAAATATCATAAAAGGTATAAAAAACATAGAAATAGAACATTAAAAGTCGGGTGAGCATTTGATCGAGTTGAATCAAGCCAAAAAAAATAGTTGTCAAGTTCTATTTTATAACTTCAACTTTGTTTGAAATTTTTTTCGATGCCGGGAGATTTGGTGAATTGGAGTGCGATTGGAAGAGCATAATTTCCTGAGTCCAATGAGCCCATCCACGCAATTTATCGATGCCGGGAACAACGGACTGAGCCGTCCAAGGGGAGATTATCCAAGACGTCTTAAGGTTACTTGTGCCACAAGGAGTCCAACTTCAAGTCAAAGAAGTCAAAATTTAAAGGATGCATTCAATGCAAAAGCTACTTTATCATGAAGACTTCTACTCCAAGGAGCACTTGCCCTAGGCCATGTCCTATATATATCCGACCATACCTTTTATTTTAGACACCACATAGTCGGCATAGCCTAGTTTCTCTTGTGTTTTCTTGCCGCCACTATGTTCTAAATTTTCTAGGGTTTGGGTTATGTTGTAAAATAGTTGTGAGAACGGTTGTTTAGGTTTTAAGTTTGTTTTTGCAATAAATTCAAAGTTTACTTATTTCATGTTCTTCACTGTTTTCAATTGAGTCGAGAGATCGATTGGGAGCAATCCATTTGTTTGGTATCAAGAGAGTCAAACTCACGAAAGAAGTAAGCACGATCTCATCAATACCAGGTGTTGATCAATCTAGCCTAGACATAGGTTAGGGTTTAAGGCGGCTAAAAAGGAACGAACCAAAGGTTGTTGTTCATTGTATGATTCACGCCGACGGGTATCATCTACAGTGGGCAACAACAACACTCTGACTTAGACATAAGCGTGATCATTATCGAAGCGTTCTGCCGAGCCTTGAAGGACTGCCGAGTTTGCCGCTGAGCCAACTGTCCGTTCCACTGCCTAGGCAGCGAATGCGTTGAAACAGCCAATCTGCCATCTTCCGTCGAGGCAGCAAAGTCTGGCAGCGCAAGACACCTCAACCTATTCAACGCAGTTTCACACTACTGAGCAGCATAACCTGACTCATTCTATCACCCTGATTTTTTCTATCAATTACTTGTGTTTATTTATTTTTCTTTACAAACTAAATTTAATTGTGTATTTAATTCTCTTTGTGCAGAAATCGCGATTCGAATAAATTGTCCAATTCTTGTGGGAGACGATATCTTTTATACTATAATTTGACAAGAGTGTGCACTTGCGCTCATATTTAGAGAACACCCAAACGCTCTACAAGTTTTTGGCGCCGCTGTTGGGGATTGGCAACAGTAAATTCGTTTTTATTTTTTTTCACTTTTATTTTATTTTATTTGTATTTAATTTTTATTATTTTTATTTTATTCGGAAAAAAGAGAATTTTACAGTTTTTTTTCTAGTGCATGACTAGAGCAAACCCATCGAGAGAAATCGTTTTCATAGACGAGATCGAACGAAGAGCAAGAGAACTAAAGAGAGAATCAAGAGAAGCCCTCGGGAAAGCCAAAGAAGAAGGAAAGGCAGAGGCAACCATGCATAACGGCCAAGATGACAACCCTGCCAATAATGCCCGTAACAGCAGGGATGGGCAGCAAGATCCGCCACCTAGGCAACAGCCAACAGTTCCGCCCAGGCAACAATAGTATGTGTGCACCACCAGGGATTATTTGGAGCACGACTTTAGGGAATTTGACCCAACTGTTGTAGAGCCTGAAATCAAAGCAGATCACTTCGAACTGAAGCTCGTAATGTTCAACATGATAAACATACTGGGACAATTTGGAGGAACTTCCACGGAAGATGCTCGGTAGCACTTGAAGGGATTCCTAGACATATGCAGAGCTTTCAAGATACATGGAGTCCATCAAGATGTGTTCAAGGTGAGATTATTTCCCTATTCACTGAGGGATAGGGCAAAGCAGTGGCTGAACAACCAACCGGCGGGGTTCTTCAATACTTGGACGGAGTTGTGCAAAGACTTCCTAGATCGTTTCAGTCCTTCAAACGTCACCGGCAGATTGAGAAACGAGATCACAACCTTCTGCCAAGGGGATGACGAACCAATGTATGAAGCTTGGGAAAGATACCAACAAATTCTAAACAACTGCCCGCTTTATGGTCTCCCATCCTAGACTCAAGTGTCGATGTTCTACAACGGAGTAAACCAACCGAGATGAATGATGCTTGACACCTCAGCCAATGGAATCATCTTGGATAGACCACCTGAGGAGGCACTACAGATTCTGAACAGAATTGTCAAGAACGACTACAAGTTCCCTACAGCCCGCTGCGGCGGCATGAGGCGGCCAGCTGTTGTGAATGTAGTAGAGGCCATTGAATTTGTTAATGCCCGCCTGGATAAACTGACAGAGCTGGTGATGAATATGTCCAAAGGAAAAACATATGAGGCCAAGGGTATAGAGCCATTTTGTGATGAGTGTGGGGGCAACCACGATTCCTCTGAATGCAATGAATCTGCCAACTTTATGGGAACCTACGAGAGGAATAGCATGCCCAACACCAACACATACAACCCAGGCTAGAAGAAGCATTCGAATTTCTCCTGGAGTAACCCCAACACGGCTGTAAATCCAACTCATCAACCAGGAGGATACCAACAGAACCTGTCACGACAGCAACCTCAGCAGCAATAGAATACGAGCAACAATTCACTAGAATCTACCCTACATACTTTTATATCTCGAACTAGTGATTTTATTGTTCGAATTAATAAATTTATTGGTAAGACTGAGTCTTTTATGGACAAGACTGAGATGAGGATGAATAACCAGAAGGCTGCAATAAAGAATCTGGAGACCCAGTTTGGGAAGTTCACGGAGATCATAAGCAACAAGACAATGGGTGCAGCATCCAGCAGCACAGAGGTCGCAGCCAAACCCACCTATGAGCAATGTAAAGCAATAACAACAAGAAGTGAGAAATAATTGGATGATTCTAGAACTGAGCATCCTAAGGAAAAGCAGCCAGACCTGCCCACCGCGGTAGCACATGAACAAACTATTGTGGCAACAAAACAACCTGATGCCCAAGCAGATGACGGCAGCCCTGAGCCAGATGATCTTGAACCGCCACAGACTAGATTTCCTTACAAGGAACGCATCCAGGACATTCGTTTGCCGCCTCCCTTCCCCCAAAGGCTTAAAAAGCAAAAGCAAGAGCACCAGTTCAAGAAATTTTTGGATATACTCAAGCAGGTGCACATTAACATCCCACTCGTGGAAGCTATACAAAACATGCCAAATTACGCGAAGTATTTGGAGGATATGGTTTCCAAGAGAAAGAGAATAGGGGAATTCGAGACGGTAGCTGTCACTAAGGAATGTATGGCAATTATGCATAATAAGGTGCCGCTTAAGAGGACAGATCCAGGCAGCTTCATCATTCCATGCAAGATTGGCAGCAGCCATGACATGAGAACTCTATGCGACCTAGAAGAAAGTATAAACCTGATACCCAAGGTTGTCTTCAACAAACTAGGAATTGGACAAGCAAAACCAACCTCCATCATGCTACAGCTTGTTGACCATTCCTTCGTACAACCGGAGAGCAAAATTGAAGATATCCTGGTACGAGTGGGCAACTTCATTTTTCCTGCTGATTTCCTTATCCTGGACTGTGAGGCAGACGAGAATGCCCCCATCATTCTTGGGTGACCATTCTTAGCCACGGGCAGAACATTGATAGATGTGGAGAATGGGGAACCAATAATGAGGGTGGACAATCAGAATATAAAGATACATGTTCTACAACCCACAAAGCCAGCCAAGGGAAAAGAAGTCTGCCAAGACCCACAAGCCTCCAAGGTCAACCCAGAGATAGGTCAAGGCAGCAGCTGCCAGGGCAGCATTCAGAGCAACAAGAACCCCAAGGAGCTGGATAACCCACCTGGACAACAAGCAAAACGAAACCATCTCAGGAAGTGGTTATGTTTGGGAGATGCAACTCAATGCACTTCCAACATAACTTAAATTTATTTTTAATGTCTTTCTTTTTATTTTTAAGTTTTAGGATTAAATTTTAATTTATTGAAATTTATTTTCCACATTTTTATTTTCAGATTTAAGTATTTTTATTTCACTTTTCTTTATTTAGTTTATTATTTTTTCAAATTTAGGAATAAATAAGCAAGACCAAGAAAAAGGCTCAACAAGGAGCCTGCCCACCATGCCGTCGAGACAGTTGAAGGCAACCCTCCGCAAAAATGCATAACGGCTAGAAAACCGCTAACGGCTAGCTGCCAACGACTACAGCGTAACGGACATTTAATCTCATAAATTTGTTTCGCAAAAATCTGCCTGTTGGAATTTAATGCCGCCACGGTATCTCTCGGCAACCCCTATATATATCTCATTATTTCATTCATTCTCCTCACTCTATCTCCTTGTTTAAACCTCTTTTGCATCCTTCTGCTTTCTCAACTATTTTCTATTTTCTAGTACTCTCAGATCATAACCGACTCACAGCTATGGCAACCTATCACACCTTCACAGCCGTCGGCCGACAACACCGCTACCCTAGTAGCCAGAGGCAGTACTGAGGCTGCCCAACAACCAGAAGCCATCCAACTGCTCCATACATTGATCGTTAGCAACAAGAGGATCGAGCAGCAGCAGTTGATGTTCATGAAGTATGTGGGAGAAGTTCAAGAGGCCTTTGTGGCCTATCTTCTGCAAAAGTTCCCCAACGAAGGCCCCTCCCTGCCCAGATTCCCTGAAGAACTGGTCATTGCAGCTGAACCCAGAAAGACTACACCACCAGAAGCAATTGCCCGCCATACCGCCTTCTTCCGCCAGATGCCATCTCCGACGCACTATCCATCCTACTCTGCCACCTTCGCCTCTCACACGGTGGCCAACACTCTCGAGAGGCATCAACAACAATTCTCTCTAGCCTACACATCATAAATGGTGGCAGACACCTCCTAGTCCAACAATGTAGAGCAGCAGACGGCAGCAACATCGGCACCCATCTCAATCGAGCCGGAAGAGAAGGAGTCAGAATCCGAACCAGAACAAAGTGAAGCTCCTCATCCCACTCCCAAGAGAGTCCAGCCGTCACGGACAGCAAAGATATCACCTGCCAAGTCCGCTGCCCGGACATCTGCCAGCCGCCGCCTTGTCATCCAGTCTTCATCTTTCTCCTCTGCCGCAAAGACTCCAGCATCTTCTCAACCCTCCGCCAACTTCTAGTGTTCTTTTCTTTTATTGATTTTTTTGTTTTAATTATTTTTCTTATATTTTGTTTTTTTCCTTTTATTTTGTGCATTGAGGGCAATGCCCGTCTCGAGTTTGGGGGGGTTAGCAATCATTTTTTTAGGCATAACTAGTGCATATATGTTGCATAATGTGCTTGCCTCTAAAAATTAATCAAAAGAAAATTTTTGTTAGAACTTGTGCCTATGATAGGATATCCGACTTTAAATTTTTCGCACCATAAAAAAAAACTTAATTTTGAGGAAAGCATGAAGTAAACTTGGAATTTTTCTATAATTGCCAAAAATTAAAAACACTACTGTTACTTGTTGAATTTGATTAAGTTTTTTATGAACATTGTCTGCTTGAATTATTTGTAAAATTCTAACATGGTTGCAGGAAGCTGTCGCGGCGGGCAACAAACAGAAAAAGAAAAGCACTGCCATGGCAGAAGAAAAATATTTTATGCTATCTTTCCCTAGAGGTGCCCAAAATCGGCTCTAGGAAGAATCATGTGCAAGGACACTCTGCTGCTATCAAAGTCCATGAATCTGAAAATCTTTGAAGTGGCAGACAAATTAGCATGAGTGAATGAAAGTCTTCACGGGATGACTCTACTTAATGGGTTCGGGGTTTTGTAGTTTGCTCCTATCTTAATTTCAGACCTAGAAGAGTAGTTGTGATGAGCTGAAGCCCTTATTGTCATGATTATAAATTGTGCTTCATTATGCTGCCTCGGTAGCAACCTTGTATTACCATGACAACATCTTTGTTTACTTAGAATATTTTTTAGATTCAGCCTATACACAGTTTCTGCAAACACTTCACTGGCATTGTAGTTTAATTCTAAGGTAATTCATGTTATTCTCCTCTCACTAATCTAATGATAGGTGCCACGACCTTAAGGTACTAAATCAAGTTTAAAACAAGTTCTTTCTGATTAGTGCAAGGGCAAGTATGTTTAGGATTGCATTGCTTGAGAACAAGCAATAGTTCGAGTTTGGGGGTGTAAAGTGCTCATAAGTCCTATATTTTATACATTCCATCTCATATTATTGATATTCTGAAGTGCATTTTAGGCATAATTAGGTGCATACATACATTAGTTACAGTATTCTTTACTTTACCTTGTTTATATTGAATATCTTTAATTTGGTGAAAAAATGTACTATTTTAGTTTAGTTTTAGTTTCAGGTACTAGAAGCTGTCAGGAGGAGAGAGGAGCTGAGGAGCTGATGTTGAGGCAACAAGCCAAGGAGCTGTACTGAAGCAGCTCAACACAGAGAGAAGTGTTGCCGAGTAACTGCCGCCGCCATACCTGCCGCCTAGGGCAGCAACCGGAAGATTTGGTGAATTGGAGCGCGATTGGAAGAGCATAATTTCCTGAGTCCAATGAGCCCATCCACGCAATTTATCGATGCTGGGAACAGCGGACTAAGCCGCCCAAGGGGAGATTATCCAAGGCGCCTTAAGGTTACTTGTGCCACAAGGAGTCCAACTTCAAGTCAAAGAAGTCGGAATTTAAAGAATGCATTCAATGCAAAAGCTACTTTATCATGAAGACTTCTACTCCAAGGAGGACTTGCCCTAGGTCATGCCCTATATATATCTGACCATACATTTTATTTTAGACACCACATAGTCGGCATAGCCTAGTTTCTCTTGTGTTTTCTTGCCGCCACTATGTTCTAAATTCTCTAGGGTTTGGGTTGTGTTGTAAAGTAGTTGTGAGAACAATTATTTAGGTTTTAAGTTTGTTTTTGCAACAAATTCAAGGTTTGCTTATTTCATGTTCTTCACTGTTTTCAATTGAGTCGAGAGATCGATTGGGAGCAATCCACTTGTTTGGTATCGAGAGAGTCAAACTCACGAAAGAAGTAAGCACGATCTCATCAATATCAGGTGTTGATCAATCCAGTCTAGACATAGGTTAGGGTTTAAGGCGGCTAAAAAGGAACGAACCAAAGGTTGTTGTTCATTGTATGATTCACGCCGATAGGTATCATCTACAATGGGCAACAACAACATTCTGACTTAGACATAAGCGAGATCATTATCGAAGCGTTCTGCCGAGCCTTAAAGGACTATCGAGTTTGCTGCCGAGCCAACCGTCTGTTCCACTGTCGAGGCAGCGAAAACGTCGAAGCAGTCAATCTGCCATCATCCGTTGAGGCAGCAAAGTCTGGCAATGCAAGAAAACTTAACCTATTCAACGCAGTTTCACACTACTGAGCAGCATAACCTGACTCATTCTATCACCCTGATCTTTTCTATCAATTATTTGTGTTTATTTACTTTCTTTACAAACTAAATTTAATTGTGTATTTAATTCTTTTTGTGCATGAATTGCGATTCGAATAAACTGTCCATTCCTCGTGGGAGACGATATCTTTTATACTATAACTTGACAAGAGTGTACACTTGCGCTCATATTCACAGAACACCCAAACGTTCTACAAGTATGATTTGTAATGTTATTTTAATAAAAATACCATCTAAAATTCTAAAATATATTTATAATATCATTTCTTCATATAAGGATAAAAGTATAAATGAGAGCATAAAGGAGTCAAGGAATTGATGCGAAGAAAGAATTTAAAAAAATACATATTAAGGATCAAATTAAATAAAATGTAAAGTTAAGGGACTAAATTACAAAAAAAAATTGTTAAAAATATGAATTGAAGGTACATAGATATTATATAGTGATAGGCTGATAGTGGAGCATGTAGGGGGTTAAATTGAAAAAAATAGTAAATTTATTTTTAAAAATATGAATTGGAGCTAAATATGCATTCTACATTGGTTTAAGAATATGTTGTTCAAATTTTATAAAAAAAACAAACTTACAAACGAAGAACTGAAGAAATAAAAAAAATCATACATAATTATAAGGAAAAAATTGTTTTCAAAAATACAAATTAAAGTTAAATATGTAGTCTACAATAAAATTTCTCTTTGACAACTTTTGTAAGCTCTACTCGAAATGAAAGCTAATTAATTTAAATTTCATTTCAATTCAAATCTTAATCTGCATCGACTGCTTTACTGTGTTTCGGCCTATTTCACTCGTACTTGTATAGATTAATAGGTACAAAATTTTAGGACGAAAATCGTTTGCCTTATCATGCACCTACTTAAAAATAATAAGTTTAAGATTTAAAATTTAAAGTTTAAGATTAAAGGTTGTGATTAGTGTTTAGAGAATTAAAGGTAAAGGTGGTAATCGGGTCATTCGGTTCGGGTCATTTTGGGTCTATCTAGAATCGGTTTAGATTCGGGTCGGTTCGGGTTCGGGTCTGTTATGAGTCGGATTCGGTTCGAGTATTAGATCGGGTCAAAATCGGATCGGTTGTTTTCGGGTCGGGTCAATATCGGATCGGTCGCTTTCGGTTGGGGTCAAAATCGGGTCGTTCGGGTCGATTTCGTGTCGGGTCAACATTTTAATTTTCGAGTCAATTCGATTTGAGTTGGGTTAAAGGTTTGAGGTTTAGTATTTATGATTTAGTTTAGAGTTATTTGTGTATGAGATTAATTCTGATTCAACTTGTTAATCTTTGAATTTGATTAAATATATAAATCAAAGCTTCATGTATCCGTATTAAATTTTTTTGTATAATTATATTAAATCAAAGTTTATTATATATAATAATAATAATAATAATAATAATAATGTCTAAAATGAATTAATTTATTAAACTTAGGATCTAATAGAGCTAACTAAAATCTAAAAGCATAAATCACGGACATAATTAAAATAATTCTAAAACTAAATGTGAAATTTTAATTAAATTAATCTAAATTAAAACTCAATTAAATTAAGAAAAAGAAAAAGAGAAAGACAATTGGTAAAAATAAAGAGGGAAAAGATAAAATTTTGGAGGGAAATAAGCCACCAATTTTTTAAGCTAGATTGAAAAAGAAAAAAAGAAAAAGACAATTGGAAAAAATAGAGGGAGAAAAGACAAAATTTTGGAGAGAAATAAGGAACCGATTATTTAAGCTAGAGATTAATTACTTTTTAGATCATGTTGCATTTAAAATGTTACATTTTAGTCAACATTAAGTTTTAGTTTAATTTAATTTAGTCACAAGTATCCCCACTGTTTAGACTTCAGATATAGAAATCCCCTCCTCGTAGTAATATTTAAAAAATAGTTTATTTAATTAATATTGAAACGGAAAATACCACAACTTTGACTAGAGGAACGGTCTTTTCCATGGTATAGTATAAAAAGATAATAAAACATACTTTATTTTATTATTTATTACATTGTTAAAAATTAGATATTCGGGTTAAAATCGGGTCAATATTCAGTTCAGCTTTCGGTTCGAGTCCATTCGGTTCAAGTCTATTTTGGTTCAACAAAAAATTTCGATTCGATTCGGTTTATTTCAAGTTTCAGGTCAACTTCGGATCATCATGTTCGGGTCAAAATCGAATTTTGATTCGAGTTTCAGGTCTCGAGTCAAATTTGTCAGGTCTAATTAAAGGTATAGAGTATTTTTTAAGGTGTGAAAATTAAAATTTTAATTTTAATTTTTAAATAATTTTTAGCGTGAAATATAAAAGAGGGCATGATTAGAAGGTTAAGAATTTTTACCCAAGATTTTAATGTTTTAAAAAATATTTTATATTTTTATTTCTTACATAATTACATTCAAAACTAAAATATAATAGATCAATATCATATTATATTTTTATTTCTTACATAATTACCTTGTCCTCGATGGTTTGGTGCTGTCATTTTCACAATACATCAATATGTACAGAGACCAGAGAAAAACTACCTTGGGATTATATTATATTACAATTGACTAGCTTAGTTTAGTTACAATATTTTCCTAAAAATTCAAGCTTTTGTTTAACTATGCTTGCTTTCTTATTTATGTTATTCTCATTAGACCGAACATCAAGTTTCCAGTGCCAGTTTTTGTAAGAGAAGAAAATATCATCGACACATGCATTGGCCAATATGAGTTGGTCGTTGGAATTAGACCAAATAAATATCTTTTTTTTTATCCAATAGACCAAATAAATATCCTGCCATAATTTGTGTACCTTTTGAATTATACTACCGGCTAACTCTTATAGCCCAAATACAAGCAATCTCAAATCACATCTTTTTTCCTCTTCTAGACTCATGTTACAGAAGAAATGGAATCGGGAATGAATCTAATATGGATCATACCGATTGCGTCCTCGGTAACTTCCACTACTGCTTCGTCTTCCACCTCTTGAGCTACTACCACCACCTCGGCTGCTATGTGGCTGTGGTGGAGGTGTCTCTGGCTGCATTCCAGGCTGTTGGCTATACAAAATAAAAAAAAGGAAACAATTTCTCAGTGATTGCCATCATCCAGAATAAATAAATGACAAGACAGAAGCCACGACAAAAAAATAATATTACTTATTTAACATTTATGCATATTATTATCATTAGTCGGCCTATTAACATAAGCCGCAAAGAACCGAACAGTGTGCATGAGTTTGTCTACAAGACAAATGTCAATTTGGCTCCATATTAAGGCAGAAGAAAGAATAAAAGAAATTTAGTAGTAGATTGTGCATGTACGAATAAACAATAAAACAGGCTTTCATGATCTGCAATTACAAATGCATGGTTAAAACTTACAGCACATATCCAATCCTTCCATCAGGCAAAAGCATTGGCATCATCGCCATTCCAGCAGGAGTTGGACCTCGCCCATAGATTAACGGCTGCAAGATTTTAAAATAAATATTAGCAAAACATAGTAAAAGAAATTGTTAATCTGCAAAATTAAATAAATAATCAGGTATACAGAGGACTGAGGAGAACCTTTGAAAACCAGTCTCTTAAGCTTATTGAGAGTTAAGAGTAAAATATTATAACGAGAAGTATAAACAATGTATGTCTTGCTGTTAATAGATTACAAATAATCTCAACTAATCATAGGATAACTATTAACTTCTTCTGCGAAAGGAAATTCTATGTAGGAGTAGGAAGCAATGGCCTTCTATTTATTCTTGATTCTGCAACTGCAATGTTCCTTTAAGAGAAGCAGCTGGATAAAACTAGTGCAAACTATACATAGATTACAAAGGAGAGTAGCATATGCCAATTTTAGATTACTTACCAAGTCCCCTTGTCCATAAATCAACGATTATTTCATCTCAATAAAAAGGTCATGTCGGGTTTACCACAACTCAAATTCAATCTATCTCATTTGTCACAAAACAAGAACAAATCTTGCTGGTCCCACATAACACCCAATGCAGCTTAAAGTCATAATCAAAGGCTTGCAATAAGGGGAGGGGTAAAGATTAGGACTCTTAAATCAGTAAATCACCCAAAAGGGCACTGCTTTTGGCAGCATTAAAATTTCCGAAAGAAACCTGCCAAACTATATCATTTCCCTACTATGTCCAAAGAAACAATAACAAATTAAAATAAGAGTGTTGATGTCTGGAGGACAAAGTGAGGAAAAAAAAAGTTGCATCTCACCTGCCCAAATCCTGCAGGACCAAATCCCGTTCCAAGACCACCATATGCTCCCCCAAGTAAACCGAATCCTATATGAGGGAAGCTTGAATCTAAGGTTGAATTCTGAGAGCCAGATCCTCCAGAAAACTTCTGATCTGCTTGTGGTTTTGCAAGAGAACACTCCAACACTTGACCTGTCAATAAGAGAAAATGCAACAAAACATCATCAATAATGCCCATAATCTCCAAGGAAAATACAGGAAGTTGATAACAGCTGTAAGATAAAGGAGCATCTCCTACCATCGATCTCATATTTTTCCGTATTCTTCAATGCTTTCATGGCACTTGACCTCTCTGCAAAATGCACAAACCCATATCTGCTGTCCTCCTTCCCCACTTTTGCAGGCGGAACTACAACTTTTGTGATCTTTCCGTGATGTTCAAACAGCTTCTTTAGGCGATCCTGAGTTATATCATTTGGTAAATTCTTGACGTACAATGCCTTAACCTGCACCATGTGGAACATGATTACAATAGAACCATCTATGCAGATACTCAAATAAGTACAGCCAACATTGATGTCTAGATTAGAAAACCTGAGTATTAGCAGAAGATTCAGCATTTCTGGGGTCAGCCCAACTCACAGTTGGAGCATTATCTTCAAGCTTAAATGTTGGCTTCAACATTTTCTGTCTTGAGTATTCAGCACATGCGTGATTATAGTACTCAATGAAAACGAATCCACGGTTTCTGCTGGGGTTCAATGGATCCTGACATGTCAAGCACGTGCCATCAAAATCTAATACAGACTAGCACATAAGGCAATATTACACTAGATCAGTCTCTTAAATTGGGATGTGAGACAATATACGCATTAATGCACAAACCTTCAACAATTCAATACAATTAACTCCAGGCCCAACATCTGTTACAACCTTCTTCATAACTTCCTCCCCCCAGCTTCTGGGTATATTACCAATGAACAACTTATTCTTTGCTTGAGAAGTTGAACATTTTATCTTTCTCCCCTGAAGAAGACAGAAAGGAGTGAACAAGAAAACAGAAATATGTTTCAGAGAAAAAGTAATTGAAAAAATTGGCACTTTCATATATATATAGATAGAGGCAAAAAGAGATAGAGAATAAATTGGAAACAAATAAATAACAGTTATATTGTAATGTCATGTTCTACTAGAATATGTTGACACAAAAACAAGTGCATTCTTTCTCACCTTGAATTCAGAATAATTTAGTTTTTCAATAGCTTTGGAAGCCAAGTCCTTGGATCTGAAGGTCACAAAAGCATAACCCTTGCCCTCAACTAAATCTTTCCCCTTCATTATCCTAACCTGCAGTCATTATATTTATACATCTAATCAGTCTAATTAAGAAGTAAACAGCTAGCACATTAATTAGCACTGTTACCTCTGTGACTTCTCCTATAGATTCACAAAATCTCTTCAAGTCTTCTTTGGGAGTGTCATGAGGAATGCCACCAAGGTAGACCTCTGATCCATGAGGAGGAAGTGCAAGAAGCTCTGCATGCTTCCTTTTCTTTTCTTCCTCTGTCTCAGAATCATTCATCTCCTCATCACCGTCAGAGCCTTTCTGAACATCAGCAAGCTCAGCATTCTCGTCCTCATCTTCCACCTCCTCTTCAACCTCTTCCTCAACCTCCACTTCCTCCTCTTCCTCTATTTCTTCATATTCAACCTCTTCCTCTATAGTCTCTTCAGGTTCATTGGCCCCTTCAAGGTCCACCTGCTCTTCACTCTCTTCCCTTGTCCTTGGCATTTTATGTATCTAATAAAGCAAAGCTTACAAGACAACTGTGAAGGAAGCACAGAAGCCAGAAGCATTGACAAAAGAAAAGAGTAGAAACGTGGAAAGGAGGAAACAAAAAATGAGAGGCCAAATGGTGTTGCAAAATAAGAGTTTCGAGTGAATTTGTCCATGAAGATATATATGGTTTCAAAGGAGTAGCAACTAGAGTGGTTCTCAGAAAAGAGATTAACAAAATAGTAAAAAAAAGCAATAGAGACAGGCAAAGAGAGTTCGGAACCACAATCAAGAGGATTCTGATGCTCAACAAAGTATTCTTGAAACAAGATAATAGATACAAACAACTGCCCCAAAAAAACAATGGCTAGTTTTATAGATTATTTATATATCTGGGAAAAATCATTCACAAAAAAGGGGAAAGGGAAAGAAAAAAAAAGGCAGAAAATAATGAATGAGAAAGTGAACTAAAAGACAGGAATATATAAAAATAGAAAGAATGCAATAAGAGATTTCAGAAATCAAAAAGATAAACAAATTTGCAAACAAGTATTTGTTATGAGAATGAAGCAATGCTCAAAGCAAAGGCTTAATAATTAATTTAACCATCTGCCCCTCTCCCACATTTTCAGATTCCAATCCATGTTGCATTAATGGAGGATATATGTCTCTCAACATGCAAAGAAACATAAAGGCTTAGTTTTCTAGTGTTTTTATTTCCTTCAACCTACCTCGCCATTTCGCCAACAAACTATTGAAATTAGAAACATGAAAGTTACGAAACAATTTTTTTTTCAGATTTCACTATAGCGTTTAACAATAACTTCAGGAAACCTCCAAACGATTTCTAATTCAATATAGCAGGAAGCTTCATTTTTTTCATAACAAATAAAAAGGAAAAAATAATTAAACATTCAGTACTGAACACAAAGAAGATTATGTATATATAAATTAAGAAGGGAAAGGAGACGAGAGCTTACCGAGCTCAAAAAGTGGAAGAATTGGAGGGAAACCCTAGAAAAGCGATTGGAGGGATTTTGTTACGGAAACCCTAAATTTTTAGGTTGAAAGAGGGGAGCTTTTTAATTTCGCGGGGCTTCAGAATTGGATTTATACCCTACAAATGAACTTTCCTTTTCTCTTTATAGCTGGGCCTGGGTGGGCAGGCGCCGTTCCATGTTTTAATTTTGGTTAAACTACTTTCAAGGTCAATTAATTATGGGTATAGTAACAATTCGGTCACTTTTCGTCTAAAATTTAGAAACAGATCATTCAATTAAAAATTATTACAAACAAGTCATTCAGTCAGCATATTATTCAATCAGATCACTTTTCTTCTAATGCAGCATGGTATAATAATATTTTTAGTCCTCAAAACTTATAGTCTATCAATTTGATCTTAATTTAAAATAATTCAATAAATTTAACTCTAAAGACTACATGCTTTATGAGGGGTTGTTATTCTTTCATCACCGTTTGGTAGTTCTAGATGTACCCAGCATTAAGCGATCCATCCTGGAGGAATTTTATTACTCTGTACTTGGGGTATGTTGGAATTACACGCACTTTATCACCAGCGGTGTTCATAAATGGCCTAATCGGTACTCAGATGTCTAATAAGTCTAATATTTTTTTTGAACATAAGCCTAATAAGTCCAATATTACTACCATATTATTACTATTTTTCATCCTCTCTTTTATCTTATTAACTTGCATTATGAGTTTCTTTGCTCTTTCGAGTAATTTTAATAGTAACAAGTTGGGTGTTATTAAGTTGCGTGAGATACCTTCTAAAATTATATCAGATTGTGACCCTTTGTTTTTGAGTGAGTTTTGGACATAGTTAAATCGGTTATATGGTACTACTCGTGCTATGAGTTATGCTTACTATCTTGAAAACCGATGGACAAACAGAAGCTGTTAACGAAGTTTTAGAAATGTACTCGAGATGTTATGCTGTAAAGTTTTTACTACGGGCAGAATATTGGTATAATACGACCCATCATGTATCAACTGGTATCACACATTTTCAAGGCACTTTACGGTCGTGATCCTCCGACACTCGTCCAAGTACTTCTAAATCATCTGCTGTGGACCATTATTTAGCTCAACATGATCTAACTTTGCAGCAGTTGAAGCTTAATTTACTTAAAGCTCAAAATCGGATGAAGTCTCTTATAATGTTGGTGAATGGGTTTTTGTCAAACTCCAACCTAATTCTTGGTGGAATGAAAGAGATAAAGTGTTGATGAGCTGAGTTTCGAGTTTCTTATCCATAAGATTCTTTTTGCAGGTTGGGATAATGTGATGAGCTGAGCTCCATAAACATAATATTGATCAAAGGAATGATGAGGTACCGTTGGGCGTTGGCTGTTATCATAGTCCCACAAAACTAAACAAAATCAGTTATCCTCAAGTATTTTGTGAAGGGCAGAGGATGTAATTTGGGTCGTCTCCTGTTCCTACATCACACGACAGTTGCATTTGCAATGCTCAGTTCCAACTGTTGGACAAAATGCCATGAAGATTGAAGCCCAAGAATAAAAGCTAATTTTCTGCATGTAGGAACATAATATAGCAGTGAAACAAAATCTGCATTTTTAGTGCCTAATCCCAAAATCCGAATGAGCTCAAATCACAGCACCAGCAGACAGCAGCGAGTCACGGTGACGTGCCACAAAGGTTGACCGAGTTAACTCTTCCAGCTTCCCATTTTCCAGGAGGAATATTCGATCCGCCATTAAAATGGTCTCCAAACGATGGGCTATTACCAGCACCTGTAAATGAAGTGCGTACATAGCTCAACACTTTCAACGGGAAATATAATTCTCAATGTAAATCAGGTTCCTTTTATGTTTACTTTAATGTCTTTAAAACAACATTGACCAGCTAAGGGCAGTTTCTTACTTGGATTAGATTAATTATAAATTGTAGGTACGAAAGGGAGTCAGAGAAATTATTACCATTCAATCAAATCCTATGGCATTCTGTTGTAGCCTTTTTTTTATTTAACATGATTCGACCAGTTACTGAAAACAAGAGTCTGGAAACTCTACCAACAGACCATATGGTTGTTGGTCTAATGTAGCCTTCCTTGGCATAAAGAAAGACAAATTTTGGTAGCAGCTGAAGACTGCATTCCATAATATCCTCAAAAGATGCATCAGAAGTCGATGCCAATAGAACTCGAGGATATAATCCGGAAAGATAGCAAGCATAATATCACAATGCTACTACTTGTCTACTAGTTATTCATCCTTGTTCCATTAGAGATTCAAGGAAGATTTTATATCAAAATATAATTGCAGCTGATACTGGTTAAGCTATCGTTCTTACTGTATGATTTTCCATCAAGCGCTCGACAGCTTCCCTCACCAATGCCTCGGACTTGCTGTCAAGTGCAGAAGTTGCTTCATCCAAAACCAAAATAAATGAGTTCTGATAGACTGCCCTTGCGATAGCTAGTCTGCATTTGTAAGCAAGCGGGTAGGTTTATGATTTAAAACAAGGGGAAATGCTTCAACAATTAGAAATAACAATCCTATAATTTTACCTTTGCTTTTGACCTCCGCTCAAAAGCGACCCCCTTGGTCCAATTTGGCTTCTATATCCTTCTGGAAGTGTTCTGATAAATTCATCTGCATTTGCAATTCTAGCTGCAAGCTCAACTTTCTCCATGTCAATGTTTGTCATTCGATCCCTGTACCCAATGTTTTCCGCAACCGTCCCAGAAAAAAGCATCTGATGCATGAACCACAGTTGTCTAAATCAATAATTTGAACTAATTAAGACTTATTAACAATAGTGCAAAACAATAGCAATGAAAATTTAAAACTAATGAAGAGGGTAACCATGGTATCCACTGGTCACCTACTGTATCTTGAGAAACGAGACCAACATGTCTTCTCAAACTTTCCAATCGGATGTTTTGTATGTTGTGGCTATCGATAAGTATAGAACCTGTATTGCGGAATGCCAGGTATGCACACAATAAAGGTTGAGGAATACAGAAGCAGAAATAACTCAATCGGTTTTACGGTATATGAATATAGATTTTGATGCCTCACCAGATGAAGGTTCATATAGGCGAAGAAGCAATTTTACAAGGGTTGTCTTTCCTCCTCCAGATGGTCCAACAAGAGCTACTGTCTCCCCAGCCCTTACAGTAAAGTTCAACCCATCCAAAACAAGTGGCATTTTGCCAGCATATTTAAATGAGACATCACAGAATTTCACCTCTCCCTTGACATGGCTTAAATCGATGGCATCTGGTTTCTCAATGACCTATAAACAAAAATAAATGAAGTGACAGTAAAAACCAGCTGAGAGTCATTTTTCACAAACATCAGATGTGCCCAAGAATGTACCCATTATTTTGCTAAAAGCCTAAAACAATAGCCTCATAAACACTTGTTTATTGCCGTACAAGTAATAAAAAGAATTCATCAAGATCATTTGAGTTAGCAAGTAAAAAAATGTACCTTGGACTTCATCTTGGTCAAATCAAACAACCGTTCAATGGCTGGTTCTCCTTGCTTCAACTCATTGTATGCTTTACCCACACCCTGCATGATTCTTTATTCTAAGATCGGTTATTCAAAACAGACCCTCAATAGCTGAACCATAAGATCACTTCCAACAGAAAAAAAAAAAAAGAGATCATTGCACAACTTATAACTTTAAATCAATGAAAACCACAATACTAAGATTCGATGATCATCATCAGCAAATCCAGTCACTTGACCGATCTCTTAATGAGAAGAGTGAAAAGGGAAGCTCAACATTCCGATATCTTCCATGGGCTACTAATGGTAGAAACAAGCATGTGTAATCTTTTCAGAAGAAAATAATATTTACCTGGATGGGCTCAACCAAGAAAACAAGTGATGTTACAAAAGAAACCATGCTAGAGCCATCAAAAGAACCACGTGAAACGATCAGGGATCCAACACAAAGCATGCATAAAACTCCAAAATAAATAATTTGTATGATCTGGGGGATTAGCGCCTTCATTTTCTTCTTTGCCAAATGTCGAGAAAAATCTGTATAAGCAAGCCTTTGAAATCTGGCATGCTCAGACAACTCTCCATTATTTGCTTTCACAAAAAAAATGGCTGGGAGGACCTAAAACATTACAAATATAATAGCTAAAATAAGAAACAACTTAAAAGTTGGATGCTTCGTTCTTTTTGGAACACGAAAATGAAATGCAAGCATTGATAAGAATGTAGGATATGAGAGCCAAATGGAATATAAAGGATACCTCATTCAGATAAGATGCAAGAGTCGCAATGCTCAGATGAGATCTCTTAGATATCTTACGAAGCCTTTCACCGAGATAGGCTATAACAAAAGCCATAAATGGAATCACCTAAAAGCACACCAGAATATGTATTGTATACACACACACAAAAAAAAAAAAATCAGAAATATGTTTATTTAACAAAGGAAGCTAAAATAAATATCATGTATCTTTACCATTGCTGTAATCAAGGAGAGGGAGGGACTGATAACCAACATTTGCATAGCCATTGCGAATAATTGCAGCGTGTTGGGAACAATAGTCTGTTCCAATAATGAAAGTAATGAGTGGCATATACATTTCAGAGTCCAACCGCATCACTGACAACAAAAATACAGATCAACAAGAACATGAAGATCACAATAAACATTAATCATTAACCACAACATTTAGTCCCAACACAAGGAAAAATATCGGAAATGAGGATTTTTGTTGTTGTTGAAAATTCGAGTTTGAGCTATTGCAGTGTTCTTTTAGCACGATAAGTTAAGTTCATAAAGAATAATTTAACAAAAACTTATCTAAAAGCCATTGCATAAATCATAAGAAGAAAAAGAAAAGGCAAGAAATACTGGATTATTTACATTGAGGAGAGCAAAAACAGTATCAGCGACATCAGCTGCTTCAGCTGTAATCCGATAAGCAACATCTCCACTAGAAACACCATTGCAACCTTCAAAAAAATCCAATTCTCTCTCCAAAACTTTCTGGAAAACGAAAACTCTCATCTTATACACTGTCTTCAACGAAGCTTCCCATAAGAAGGCTTGTTGCCAGTAACAAGCAACCAACTTGAACAACACCAAAACCCCTAGAAGAAGGCTTTGGTCACGTAATTTGGAAAAGGAAACGGTGTTGATTAAGTTGGAAGAGAAGGAACCAACTCTGGGGATAATTTGGGAAAGGGAAAAAACTGATACGGAGCTGCAGAGCCAGCCAAGGAGGATGGGTTGGTGATTAGTTTGGAGGAAAGGTTTGATTTTGGTGAGGGTTTCAAGGGCTTTGGAAAGTGGGGTTTGGCTGGTTTGGAGGTTTAAGGGGATTTTGATGGAATTTAGGGGTTTGAGTGGAGGTTTCGAGGGTGAATTGATGTGAAGAAATATGGGTTTACCTTTTTGATGGGGTCGGAGGTGAAGAAATGGCGGAGGAAGCGGTGGCTGTGACGGCGGAGAGAGAAAAAGCAGGCTGTGGAGAGACATTTTTCATGGAGAATGGTTGGGAATGATACAAGCGGATGAGAAGAACTAAGTTTTAAGGATCGTTTGGTTGCAGAGAATATCATCAGTTTTTTAACCGGAACATTTGTTGAGAATTGAATTTTTATTAAAAAACTATGAAAATATCACAAATAAAATTTAAGGAAAACTACTCTACTGACCACCAAACAAATTGAGGATACCTACTTAGATCACCGAACTATAGAAATCGTCAATTAGACCACCGAACTTATAAAATCAACCTATTTTGACCACCGCCGTTAAAAATCTAACGGTGGAGTGACGGAACTGCCACGTGACAATTGATGGAAAAATTTAAAAATTACGCATTTGGTCCTTGTTAGGGTTTAATTTCACGCTAAATTTTTATGGTTTAATGTTAGGGTTTGTGGTTTAATTTGAAATATTTAGGGTTATGGTTTAAGGCTTAATTTGAAATATTTAGCGTGAAATTAATTTGAAATTTTTAGAGTTTGGAGTTTAGGGTTTAATTTAAAATATTTAGCGTGTAATTAATTTGAAATTTTTAGGGTTTAATGTTAGTGTTTGGGGTTTAATGTGAAATATTTAGGGTTTATGGTTTAAGGTTTAGTTTGAAATATTTAACGTGAAACTAATTTGAAAATTTTAGGGTTTGAGGTTTAATTTAAAATATTTAGCGTCGAATTAATTTGAAAATTTTAGGGTTTGAGGTTTAATTTGAAATATTTAGCGTGAAATTAATTTGAAACATTTAGGGTTAGAGTTTAGGGTTTATATATGTGAAATTAGTGTTTAAGGTTTGAGCTTTTGACTTACAAATGTAGAAACTAATAAGAGATATATATTATATCTGGAGAATTATAACACAAAGTTGTGTTTGGTGTAGTGGCAAAGCCATTGGCATTACCCTTAGAGACCCAAGTTTGAATCCTAATGAGCACTAAATTGGAGGGGGGAATAAATTAATAAAATTAAATATAAATAGTTAAAATCCTTCAATAAGGTGTTGACACATGTCACCACTTAATTAAATAATTTATTATTTTATTAATTTAAAATTAGGACTAAATTGAAAGAATGTGTAAATAACAGGGACCGAATGTGTAATTTTTAAATTTTCTCATCAATTGACACGTTGCAGTTCCGTCACTCCACCGTTAGGTTTTTAACGACGGTGGTCAAAATAGGTTGATTTTATAAGTTCGGTGGTCTGATTGACGATTTCTATAGTTCGGTGATCCAAATAGGTATCCACAATTTGTTTGGTGGTCAGTGGAGTAGTTTTCCCTAAAATTTATTTAGAAAAGAAAATAATAATAACTAGTCTATCAAAATTTTATAAAAAAAATTCAAAGGTGCAAAAAAATAAATATTTTTATAAAGATTAGCATACCGTTAAAATTCAAAATCTTTTATGAATTTCATTGTCTCTATTCAAGCGAGACGATTTACTGGAATGAAAAAGGAGTGGTAAGCGAACTAAACTATAAGACAGATTATTCCGCTACTAAAGTCTGATTACATTGGTAAACAACATCAATCGAGTGAGATCTATCTTTTTATGACCGCCGACAGAATTATAATCAGAAATTAGCCGTGAAGATCTCTGTCGAGCACCAAACGACCGCTAAGGCATGCTGAAATCATGTCAAAATGATGACGAAATGGATCACAAAAAATAAAAAAAAAGTGTATCACAAAAGCAGAGGGAACACGTACCACAAAGGCAAAAATCTTTATTAAAAATATAAAAAATAAGAAAATAATGAACCCTGGTGGTCAACACTAGCCAAGGAAATAAAAGAAACAAGGAGGTTGCGACGCTAAGGGGCGAGAAAAATTAGGATAAAACCATCGCTATTTTCATTTTTAAAACAAATTTGCATCCCTGTTAACCAAACATGTTTCTTAATTTTTAGAAAACTAAAAGTAAAAAGTACTGTCTAAAACTAAACGGATAAAAAATAGACAAAAAATAAATCACTTTAAAAAGATTCTTCTTCTAAAGCTCAAAATTTTCATAATATTATAGGAGAAAGTACTTTTCTTTGAACATTTGTAAATCAACTCATAATATAAATTTTAGTTTGATAGTGTCTGTGAACTGCCACCATCTGAATTGCCCAGTAACGAACCTTCAGACACGCAAACATTCAATCACAAACCTCCGCGAACTTAACATGTGAATACTATCCAGGCTATGTGATGACACATGTGGTCTATATTGATAACCGAGCCACAACAATTTATTAAAGACATGTGTCAATCGATTGATAGGTATCCTCGCCTCTTCCAATCTCTTATAAAGGGTCATGAACCTCCAAATAGGGGAGGATCGACATAATCTATATCTAAGAACCAACAATCTCCTCATTTTCATTGTCCAAAACGCTCTCAAACCATGTTTAAGGGTGTTGCACACATATGTTGTCAACAATGGTGCGGTGAACGAAATGAGGGTAAGTAATTGTAAGCCTGATTTGGTTACATTCAATGGGTTTTGTAAGATGAGGATGAGGGAGGAGGCTCTTGTTCTTATGGGTTTTGTAAGACGAGGATGAGGGAGGAGGCTCTTGTTGGATATGAAAATGTTCACCGAACAGTGAATTTCTTCATCAAGAAAGCTTACCTTCTAGTTATTCTTCAGTTTCAGGTTATGCCATTTTCTAATAAATATAACCACTCCAACCCAAATCAAGTTAGCTACTATATATGTTCAAGTTCCTAGAGATGGCATGGTATTCTTCATGCATCGTCTCCTGTTCTGGTGGAACCAAGCTTATGTTAAAACCAAAAATGAATTTGGAAATTGAAGTTTTAACATTTGGAAACTGTTTAGCCCTTACAGCCTTAATCCATTTTCTTCTTCAAAGATTTAAGCCTCTATTAGGCTACTCTTGCTTATAAGAAAGATTTAAGCCTCTATTAGGCTACTCTTGCTTATAAGAAAGATTTAAACCTCTATTAGGTTACTCTTGTTGTCAACAAAATATCTTACAAGTATAAAAATTTGAAATTTTAACCTTTTTTTGAAAAACAAGAAGCTAGAGCCTAGAGGGTCTACAAATAAAATCTTAACCCATAGAGATTAGCGTTAGTGGAGTTCCTCTCCAACATGCTATCAGTAAGGATGAGTGAGAAGTGAGAACACCATAAATCTTTCTATTCTTGTTCACGCTAAATTATTCTATTCTTGTTCCTCATAACAACAAAGAACCATATTCTAATTTTCTCATCACTGAGGAGGCAAGAATTCACCACAAAGGAAAGTTACCATGATACAAGATGAAATTACTTTAAACATTTACGACAAAATAGAAAATAAGAGATAAATTATACAAAAATTACTTCCCAACTTTTTCTAGAAACCTCGTCCCAGTTTCTAGGCTTGTGAAGGTCACTTTATAACATTCCTTCGTTTGTGGGCAAGTGTTAGTGTCTGCGAACCTCCACTATGCGATCCGCCCATGAGCGAACCTTTAGACACGCGAACATCTAACGGCAAGTACAACCTTCCGCGAACTCAATGTGTGAATACTACCAAGACCACTTGATGACACACATGGTCCATATTGATAACCGAACAACGATAATTCACTAAAGACACACGTGTTTTCACCCTTTTCAATCCCTTATAAAGATCCATGCACCTCCAAGTAAAGGAAGAACGACACAACCTAGATTTTGGAACCAACAATCTGTAATGAATCGATCTGGGAAGACAAGAAGTTAGCCGTTGGTGGTGTTTAATTTCATGTTAAGTCGTTGGTTTGTTTTAATTTTAAGTTTTAATCAAACTTTAATGAAACGATGCGTTTTGGGTGTTTAGACAATAGGGTTGAACGCTGCCATTTTGGCTGAGCTAGGGTTATTAGGCCTGTTGTGAGGTAGACATCCTTATCGCGTTTTTTTGAACCTTGTTTTGGATCTCTCTGTGAGATATTCTTCAGTCTCACTTTGCTCTAATCTATTGTCTTTTCCCCCTTTCTGATTTTCATTTGAGATTGTTGCTGGTTATTTGGGTTTTTAGTTTATGTTATTACAAAGGTATTAGAGCCCCCAATCGATCCGAGCTATGGTTGAAACTTGACAACAGACGAGTCAGGCGTCTACCTAGCAGCTTGAATTAGAGCGCCTCCAATCGGAGATTACCAAGCTGGATGACAAAATGGAAACGAGGCTAGCTGAGTTTAAGGTTCAGCTGATGGTTGATTTTAAGAAACTACTCGATGATTCCATTGGGAAGGTTTTGGATTCGGTGAACACGTGTACTGCCATTCCGGGCGTGATGGTTTCAGGTCCAGGCTCGTCCACTCCAGTGAAGACAACTCCACAAGGCGCGACCCAAAACACTACGACTCTAGAGGTTACTATTTTAGATGCTAAAACCCCAAATGGGAAAAACGATAAGCGGAGACACACTGGAAATTTCGCTTATAAGCTGATGTGCCTTATTCGATGGTTCCGATTTCAAATGGTGGCTTTACAAAGTCGAGTAATATTTTGAAGCTGAGCGTATTCCCGAGAATGTTAAAGTGAGGATGGCGATGCTTCACCTGGAGGGTAAAGCTTTGCAGTGGCACCATTTCGCAACCAAGAATAATTACGAGTTACATCAGATTTCTTGGAGTCAGTATTTGACGAGGATGAAAGAGTGATTCACTCTAGGAGGATTTGAAGATCCGTTTTCAGAATTAGTGGGACTGTGGCAAACTGATTCCGTGGAGTGATATTATGAAGATTTCATCGATTTGCTTAATCAAGTAAACCTTCCAGATGTCTAAACACCTAGAGAACATGTTTTTTCCTGGTTCGAAGAAGTCTTATTCGAACTTTAGTAGGTCTGTAGCACCCTATATTCTATCGATTCCCCCTAGACCTGCGATTGTAGGATTTAAAGGACCCGTTAGTGGGGCAACTTCCTCTATTCCTTTTGTAACTTCAAGGAACACTACCTCTAAGTAGGGGTGTGAAAAACTGACCCGACCTGGTAACCTGCCTGAAACCCGATCGAGTCAGAACCTGGTTTAACCCGATAATTCAAAGACCGAACCCGACTTGCACCCGACCGAAATGAACCCGAACCCGAATTTGACCTGTAACTGTAGAAACCGAACCCGAACTGCACCCGACCGAAGTGAACCCGAACCCGAAATTGACTTGTTACTGTAGTAACCGAACCCGACCTGCACCCGACCGAAACGAACCCGAACCCGAGACTAACCTGCCAGATAACCGATTTAACCCGACCTGTTTGGACCCGACCTGAAATGAACCCGACCTGTTTTGAACCTGAACTGTTCTTGACCTGAACTGTTCTTGACCTGAACTAATATTGACCTGAACTGTTATTGACCTGAACTGTTATTGACCTGAACTGATATTGACCTGAACTGATATTGACCTGAACTGATATTAACCTGAACTAATACTATTATTTGATTTGCTAATAATGATAATTATTGACATTTAAAGAAGTTATATTTAATGAATATAAAATAATGTCAAGTATTGAAAAATTATAAAATTAATAATAATTTCAAGTATTAATAAATTACTAACTTAACTTCAATTAAAAGATAAATTGAATTAATAATAATTCTAAGTATTAATAAATTGTATTTCTAATTAACTTGACTATTATTTTAAAATAACTTCAAAGATAAACTATTATACTTAATTAACTTAAGTGGAATGAATAACCATTATTAAATTAAAATTTTATACTTAATCAAATTAAGTTAAATGAGTAAAAATTATTAAATTAAATCTATATTCTTAATTAAAATAAGATGACTTAAATTTTTTATTATAAGAATAAATTAATGCTAAAGAATTAACTTGCATTCATTTTAATTGAAGTTAAGTTAGTTATTAAATTAACTTAACTTAACATTAAAAATAAATTTAATTAACTTGCATTCATTTTTTAAGTTAAGTTAGTTATTAAATTAACTTAACTTGCATTCTGATAAACTACTTAATTACATAAGTTGAATGAATAACCATTATGAAATAATTTTTTTATACTTAACTAAAATTAGTTTGAAGTTATTAAACTAAATATGTACACTAAATTAATATAAGATAACGAAATTTTTTAATTAACATTACATACTTAATTGACTTAGTAAAAAACTGATTAACTTAAATGAAAATGACTTAATTAAGTTAACTTGTTTAAAATATAATAAAACATTAACTTTGGATGGAATTAGGGATACTTCCAAAAAACAGAATAAGGTAAAACTTAAGAAGATTAAAACAATAAATGACTTATATTCAATAATTTAAGTGGTTTAGGGTTAGTCTTTGAATTAAGATTTGGGGTTTATGTTTAGGGTTTTAGGTTAATTTTAATTAATTTTTAGGTTTAATATATCATTTAATTAATTTAGGGCTTTTGGTTTATTTAAATTAATTTAGGGTTTAATAAACCATATATCCTAAACCCTAAATATGAAATCCTAAAATACTAAAAACCCTAAACCCTAAGCCCTAAACATAAATCCCTAAAAATAAAAACCCTATTCCACCAATATTTATAAATATATAAATATAATGCATGTAAGTTGTGGTTTAGGACTTTAGGGTTTTAGGATTATTTTAATTAATTTAGGGTTTTAGGATTATTTTAATTAATTTAGGGTTTAGAATATTACTTATGCTTTAGGGTTTAATGCTTAGGGTTTAGAATAAGACATTAGGGGTTTAAACCCTAACCAAACCCTAATATTTAATCAATGAACCATAATCCCTAATCCTAAACCCTAAACAATAACCACTACCCTCTAAACCATAAAACCCTAATATTTAATATATAGCTCATAGTCCGTAATCCTAGATCGAGGGTTTAATGGTTAGGGTTAATTACTTATGCTTTAGGGTTTAATGCTTAGGGTTTAGAATTAGACATTAGGAGTTTAAACCTTAAACCCTAATATTTAATCAATGAACCACAGTCCCTAACCCTAAACCCTAAACAATAACCACTACCCTCTAAACCATAAAACCTTAATATTTAATCTATAGCTCATAGTCCGTAATCCTAGATCGAGGGTTTAGTGGTTAGGGTTAATTACTTATGCTTTAGGGTTTAATGCTTAGGGTTTACAATTAGACATTAGGGATTTAAACCCTAAACCCTAATATTCAATCAATGAACCATAGTCCCTAATCCTAAACCCTAAACCCTATACATTTAATTACAAATAATAATAATAATAATAATAATAATAATAATAATAGTAGTAGTAGTAATAATAATAATAATAATAATAATAATAATAATAATAATAATAATAATAATAATAATAATAATAATAATAATAATAATAATAATAATAATAATAATAATATTACTAATCATAATCATAATAATAATAATAATAATAATAATAATAATAAGCATTGTAAATATATAATAATAATAATAATAATAATAATAATAATAATAATTGTATTTAAGTATATAATAATAATAATAATAATAATAATAATAATAATAATAATAATAATAATAATAATAAACCCTAAACCTTAACCACTAAACCCTAAACCCTAAAACCTAAACGCTAAACACTAAACAGTAAACACTAAAAACAATAACCATAATCCATCAATATATATATTACATGTACGTATGTACGTATCATTTTATGAACAATAAACCCTAAACCCTAAACCCTAAAAACCATAATCCATCAATATATATATATATAATACATGTAGGTATGTTTGTATTAATTTAAGATCAATAAACCCTTAACCCTTAACCCTAAAAACCACAATCCATCAATATATATATATATAATTAATGTAGGCATGTTTGTATTAATTTAAGATCGGTAAACCCTAAACCCTAAACCCTAAAAACCATAATTCATCAATATATATATAATTAATGTAGGCATGTTTGTATTAATTTAAGATCAGTAAACCCTAAACCCTAAACCCTAAACCCTAAAAACCATAATCCATCAATATATATATAATTAATGTAGGCATATTTGTATTAATTTAAGATCAGTAAACCCTAAACCCTAAACCATGAAAACCATAATCCATTGATATATATATATATATAATTAATGTAGGTATGTTTGTATTAATTTAAGATCCCCAAACCCCAAACCCTAAACCCTAAACCCTAAACCATAAACCCTAAAAATAAATCCAATAGTACCAACTATATATATATATCACATATACGTAATCCCCTAACCCTAAACCCTAAACTGTAAAAATAAAAATCATAATCCGTCAATATATATAATACACATAACACAATAAACCATAAACCCGAAGGAACCCGACCTGAAATGAACCCGACCTGAAACGAAACCGACTTGAAATGAACCCGACCTGAAACAAAACCGACCTGAAAAGAACCCGACCTGAAACGAAACCGACCTGAAACGAACCCGACCTGAAACGAAACCGACCTGAAATGAACCCGACCTGAAACGAAACCGACCTGAAATGAACCCGACCTGAAACGAAACCGACCTGAAATCAGCCTGTCAATTAACCGTTTTGACCCGACCTGAAATGAACCGACCTGAAATGAACCCGACCTGAAATGAACCCGACCCGAAATGAACCCGACCCGAATTGAACCCGACCTGAAATGAACCCGACCCGAAATGAACCCGAACCGAATCGAGTCAAAACAAAAAATGACCCGAAATGACCTGTAACCGATTTGACCCGACCTGACAGAGCCCGACCTGAAACCCAACTGTTGACCTGTTTTTACATCCCTACCTCTAAGGTATTGAGCCCATTTCATTCCAGGGCACTTAGCAATCGGCTTCGAAAGGGTCAAGGAAGGCATTATCAACTGCAGATATTGAGGATAGGCGATGAAAATGATTATGTTTTTGGTGTGCTGCAAAGTACACACCTGGGCATAAATGTCAGAAGTCCCAGTTATATCAAATTTTGGTGGAGGGAATTGAGGAGGAAGGAGATCGAGAGGAATTTCTTGACTGTGAAGACCACGGGGACTTAGTAGTAATGGATGGCCCTATAACATAATCACCAGTTTTATCCTTGCAAACTATGTAGGGTGCTACACAACGGGATACTATGAAGCTACAAGTTAAGGTGGGAAATTTGGATTGTATTGCTCTACTTGACTCGGGCAGTACACATAACTTCATTAGTTTGTCACTGGTTAAAAGCTTGGGTTGTTAATTAACAAGAGGAAGCAATTGAAGGTGACAATGGCTTATGGTAATTTCATGGGCACTTTGGGAGAGTGTCCAAAAGTTAAATGGGAGACACAAGGGTATAGTTTTATGACTGATTTTTTGGTGCTCACACTCAAAAACTATGATGTAGTGCTAGGAGTGCAATGGTTCTCTCAATTGGGCACTATTAAGTGGGATTTTTCTGCCTTAAAGATTGAATTTTTGCATGAGGGGAGGTCATTGGAACTAAAGGGATGCATATCTAAATCATTTCAGTGGACAGATGCTAAGGCTTGCGCAAAGATGATGAGGGGAACCAATAGTCCTTGTACTATCTCCCTAATGGTCCTCAATGCATAGTTGGAAATGAAGGGGTCACTTGAAACTGGAATTCAGGAGATTCAGAAGTTGTTGGAAAAGTATTCTAATGACTTTGTTGAACCAAAAACTCTGCCTCCAAAGAGAGTTCAGGATCACAAGATCCCTTTGATTGATGAAAATGTTGTAATCAAAGTGAAACCTTACAGACATCCTAGTGCTTAAAAGGATATAATTGAGAAGATGGTGGCAGAGATGCTTCAAGCAGGAGTAATTAGAGATAGTACAAGTGCCTTCTCCTCTCCTATTGTGATGGTTGGGAAAAAAGATAACTCTTGGAGAATGTGTGTTGACTACATAAGGTTAAATCAGGTTACAGTTAAAGACAAATTTTCCATGCCAGTCATTGAAGAATTGTTGGATGAGTTGGGAAAGGCTAGATTCTTCTCCAAGCTAGATTTGAGATCTGGATATCACCAAATCAGGATGTGGGGCCCTAATATCCATAAGACATCTTTCCGGACTTATGAGGGGCATTTTGAGTTCTGTGTGATACCATTTGGACTCACTAATGCCCCTGCAACTTTTCAGGGTCTTATGAACAAGATTTTTAAGGGGTTGCTTAGGAAGTCAGTGTTAGTTTTTTTGATGATATCCTAGTTTATTCTGAGGATTGGCAATCTCATTTGAGACAATTGGTGGAATTTTTAGGGATTTTGCGGGGGCATAAACTATTTGTAAAATAGTGTAAGTGTTGCTTTGGTGCTACTGAAATGGATTACCTAGGCTATGTAATTTCCAAGGGGGTTATATCTATGGATCGAAGTAAGGTGAAGTGTATCTTAGAGTGGCCAGCACCTGCTTCAGTTAAAGAATTAAAGGGGTTTCTTGGGATTTTTGGCTACTACAGGAGGTTCATTCAGAAGTATGGGTGGAATGTTATACCCCTAACTAATATCTTGAAGAATAGAGGGTGGAAATGGTCCCAGAAAGAGGAAGAGGCATTCATGAAACTTAAAGAAGCCATTAGTTCTGCTCCCACTTTAGCTTTGCAAGATTAGGAAAAAGAATTTATTGTTGAAATTGATGCTTCAAAATTGGGGATATGAGCTGTGTTGACTCAGAATGGGAGACCTCTAGCCTTCTTCAGCAAGGGTATAGGGGTGAGATACCAAGCCTTATCAGTTTATGAAAAGGAAATGCTTGCTGCCTTGGTGGCAGTGAATAAATGGTCGAATTACTTAATTGGCAGACATTTTAAAATCAGAATTGACCATCAAAGTTTGAGATTCTTAACTGAGAATCAAGCTGTGACACCAGCACAGCAGAAGTGGGTGATCAAGATAATGGGTTATGACTTTGAAGTTTTTTTTATGAAAAGGGAATTAACAACACAATAGCAGATGCTTTTTCTAGAAGGCTTACTGTAGCCCAGATTCAAACTATGTGTATCAGTAGCATCTGCACCGATTTCTTTAAAAAGGTGGCAGAATCATGGGAGAAAGATGATAGATTAGTGAAGATTATTGAAGAGCTCAAAAAATGATCTGGGAAGCATTTTAAGTATTCATGGGATGGAAGGCAATTGAGGAGGAAAGAGAAGCTGGTAGTATGCAACAATTCAGAATTGAGAAGGGAATTGTTGGAATTCTTCCACTCAAGCCCCACTAGAGGCCACTCTGGGGCTCATTCTACCATAAAAAATGGCTACATTGTTGTATTGGAAAGGGCTGAGGAAGGAAGTGAAAAGGATGGTTAGAGAATGCTCAGTTTGTTAGAGAAACAAGTCTGATTTGGTGCACCCTAGAGGTCTTTTACAGCCACTGCCCATTCCTGAGTCTGCTTGGTCCTCAACCGACATGGATTTCATTGAAGGATTACCATTGTCAAGGAAGAAGGGTGTGATTCTGGTTGTAATTGACCGTTTGACTAAATATGGGCACTTTATAGCTTTGACTCATCCTTTTACTGCTAAGGATGTGGCTCAGGTATTTATAGAGAATGTTTTTAAATTACATGGATTGCCTGGGAATATAATTTGTGATAGAGATAAAATCTTTATGAGTCTATTTTGGCAAGAACTGTTTAGGAAGTTGGGAGTGAAAATTAATCCTTCTATAGCTTACCATCCCCAAACTGATGGTTAAACTGAGAAAGTAAATCAATGCCTGGAGACCTACTTAAGATGTATGACTGGAGAGAAGCCAAAGGAGTGGGGGAATTGGCTACACCTAGCAGAATGGTGGTACAATACCTCATTCCACTAAGCTATTCAAAAAACTCTCTACCAAGCTTTATATGGTCAGCCACCTGTTGATCATTTGCCATATACAGCTAGTGAATCCTTTGTGGCTTTAGTTGACATGAGCTTACAACACAGAGATGTTGCATTGAAGATGCTTAAATTTTATTTGCAGAGGGCCTGAGAAAGGATGAAATAACAATCTGATAAGAAGAGAACCGAGTGTGAGTTCCAAGTAGGAGAGTTGGTATATCTGAAGTTGCATCCTTACAGACAACAGACAGTTAAACACAGGACTTGTCAAAAACTTGCCCCAAAATGGTTTGGACCTTTTCCCATCATTGGCAAGGTTGGAATGGTTGCTT
This sequence comes from Hibiscus tridactylites, assembly GCA_958450335.1. NCBI lineage: Eukaryota > Viridiplantae > Streptophyta > Magnoliopsida > Malvales > Malvaceae > Hibiscus > Hibiscus tridactylites. Next base: position 25,940,664 of record OY288271.1, on the reverse strand, counting down.
ATAAGCTGTAGTTACCTAGCGATTTGAAGGTTCATCCTATTTTCTATGTGTCCCAACTGAAGAAACACATTGGGAGTGCAAGTTACCAATATGAATTGCCAGTTATCAGTCATGATGGGGAAATCAATAAGGAGCCATTGAGGATCATTGATAGAAGAATTGGGAAGAAAGGAAACCGAGCTATAATTGAGGTTTAATTTGAATGGACTACTGCTTTTCCAGAAGATGCTACCTGGGAATCGCTTCACCATCTTCAGCTCCAGTTTCCCAACTTATATCCTTGAGGACAAGGATGTTCTGAAGAGAAGGCACTTGCAATGAATCGATCTGGGAAGACAAGAAGTTATCCGTTGGTGGTGTTTAAATTCATATTAAGTCGTTGGTTTGTTTTAATTTTAAGTTGTAATCAAACTTTAATGAAACGATGCGTTTTGGGTGTTTAGACAATAGGGTCGAACGCTACCGTTTTGGCTGAGCTAGGGTTATTAGGCCTGTTGTGAGGCAGACATCCTTATCACGTTTTTTAACCTTGTTTTAGATCTCTCTGTGAGATATTCTTCAGTCTCCCTTTGCTCTAATATACTTTCTTTCCCTCTTTCTGATTTTCATTTGAGATTGTTGCTGGTTATTTGGGTTATTAGTTTCTGTTATTACATAATCCCCTCATTTTCACCTTCCGAAACGCCCTCAAACCACGTCTAAAGGTGTTGCACACATATGTGGTCAACACAATTCAATTTTAAAAACTGGATCATAATTTCTTTATCACATGGATTTAAAATACAAAATATGATTTTCCAAGAAAATGCTTTTGTTTGACATGAAATCGCATTTAAAAGCACATCATCTTTTGTTACATTGAATTTCACAGGAGAATAGTCTATACTCTCTACATTGTTGTATGATAAGAACGCTAGGATTTGTGGTCCTTCTTAACAACCCCTAGCGATCCTGCTTTCTCTGCAAGCATATAAAAAAAGAGTTCGGCAACCATCAAACTACAATTCCTAGTTCGTTCTTTGCACCAAAACTTCAAGGACTTTGCACTAAATTATAGTTGCGGTCATGTTCTTAGTCGCATTGCGTTTATCGCAATTGTGAACATAATAAATGTTATTTGCGGTCACTATGAGTATTGTGGTTGTGAATTTTTAATAACATATGTTATTGTGGACATAACGATTGCGAATATTGTAGTTTCAGACGATGTCGCCGGTGATAAGATGTTGTTGACCCATGACGACGTCTTCGGCGTTGGTGATAAGATGTTGTTGACCCATACTCTTGCTTCTAAAGAAGTAATGTAGAAAGTGAACTGAATGAATGTTTATTGAACATGGTTGAAGGGTTTATATAGGAAGAACCCCAACCGAATTACATTATCAATAAAATGAGATAAAGTTAAATAATTTGAAAATAAAGAATTTAAATCAAGGATAACTAATGATAAGATAACAACAATTGAAATTCAAATGATAATTGAAATTAAAATGATTATACTTCATTATGCCCCCGCAAGTTGGAAGTAGAGTCAACAACGCCTAACTTGAGAAAGTGACGATGAAATGTAGCGGGTGGTAATGGCTTGGTTAATAGATCAGCAACCTGGTCCGCGACATGAAGATGTGAAACCTTAAGAATGCATTTTTCAACTTGTTCACGGAGAAAATGAAAATCAATAACAACATGTTTCATTCGACTATGAAAGACTGGATTGACACAAATATAAGTGGTACTAACATTAGCACAGAAGATTGTCGGAATGCCCGAAAGTGGAGCTCACAATTCAGATAGCAAGTTGGTGAGCCAATTGACCTCAGAGACTATTGCAGCAACGACACGATACTCTGCTTCGGTAGAAGAGCGTGAAACAGAACGTTGTTTTTTTAAGACCATGAAATAGGAGTAGAGCCTTGGTAGACAACATAACCAATAGTAGATGTGTGATCAGTTGGATCACTAGCCCAGTCAGAGTATGCAATTAAACGATGATCAATATGACGAGAAATTCGAAGGCTGAAGGTGGCAGTATGTTGAAGATACCGTAGAACGCGTTTAAGAGCCACCCAATGAGACATGGTAGGTTGGTACATGAACTGAGAAAGACGATTGATGGAAAAGACAATGTATGGACGAGTAAAAGCTAAATAGTGTAACTTGCCTATAATGCGACGATAAAGAGAACCATCAACTGAAGCATCTTTAAAAGAAGGTTCAAAAATAGTTGAAGCTGTCATCGGAGTGGCCATGCCCTTACAATTGTCTATGTTAACTTCTTGTAACAAATCCATGATATATTTATACTGACACAAGAAAAGACCATCAGAATGTGGTAGTACCTCAACACCAAGGAAGTAACGAAGAGAACCCATGTTCTTCAAAGAAAATCTGTTTGACATAGCATCAATAATACAACGAACTCTGTCGAGAATATTTCCAGTCACAATTATGTCGTCAACATACACCAATATATAAATTGTGCATTTAGAACTGTGAAGAATAAATAAAGAAGAATCAAAGTGAGATTGCACAAACCCCAAAGAAAGAAGATATGTTTTGAGCTTATGATACCAAGCACGTGGTGCTTATTTTAATCCATAGATGGCCTTATTCAACTTGCATATATGTGTTGGTAAATTGACATCCTCAAATCTAGGTGGTTGTCACATATAGACATCCTCTGCAAGGTGACCCTGTAAAAATGCATTATTGATATCCAATTGATTAATCAGCTAATTATTCTACGTGGCAATTGTCAAAACAAGGCAGACAGTGGAAGGCTTAACCACAGGACTGAAAGTGCTATGATAATCAAGTCCAAGACGTTGAGTAAACCCTTTAGCAACAAGACGGGCTTTGTATCTTTCAATAGAACCATCCAAATTATGTTTTATGCGAAACAACCACTTATAGTCTACCACATTCTTGGAGGAATCATTTGGGACCAAGTTCCAAGTCCGATTACGCATAAGAGCATCAATTTTAGTTTGCATGGCTGAGTTCCAGTGGGGAATTAACTTGGCTTGTTTATGTGAACGAGATATAAAGTCAGGTTTTGTGATGGTGATTTGATATTGACGAGAGGTTTTAGGCTATTGGTTTTTGATCGAGTGATCATTGGGTGACAAGAGTTTGTGGTGGTAGGCATATGTGAGGTGTTGGAATGTGAGAAGAAGGAATTACTGGTGTAGTGGTAGAATGAGAAGAGTGGGGGAAAGATAATAAAAGAGGTTGATGTTGGTGATGACGTTTGTAAGTGAGGACTGGAGATGTGGTAGTATTTATGGTATTGAGGGAGGTTGATTGTGGAGAAGAAGATGTGGTGGTGTTATGTCGAGTAGGGTTATGAGAAGGAGATAAAGTACCCAACAGAAGAGGGGTGTTGCTGCGCACGGAAGGTGTTAAGACTGAAGGGTTGTTGTATACGTGATGGTGGGAGATATGGAGAAGAAATATGAGTGAGATCAATAGTGGGATGAGTTTTTGAAATGTTTTCAAATGAGATTGTGTCCCTTGAGGTATTAGGTTCTTTAAATTTTGAAAAAAATATCTGAAAAGGGAAAATTATTTTCAAAAATCTGAACATCTCGTGAGAGATAGATTTTGCAGACGCAAGGTGTAGAACGTGGTTATAGCTAATTTTTGACATATGGTTTAATCCAAGAGAAGCAAAGACACCCAAACACTTTAATGGACTCAACATTTGGTAATTTTTGAAATAAAGTTTCAAAGGAAAAGTGATGTTGTAGAGTGGGGTGGACATTCTATTAATTAAATATACAACTTGATGACATGTATAAGTCCAAAATAGTGATGGTAAAGATGCTTGATGTAATAATGTGCGAGCAGTTTCAAGAATATGTCTATATCGTCTTTCAACTAATGATACCTTTGTGGTGTATATGAAGTAGATATCAAGTGTTATATACCATGAGAGTGAAGATAAGATTGAAGACTTTGAAATTATCCACCCCCATAGTATATAAAGACATAACTTTAGTTTCGAACTGACGCTCAAGTAAAGGATGTAATGTTTTGAAAGTGTGTAAAATTTTATTTTTTTATTTTAAGGTAAACAACCACATATATTTAGAAAATTGGTCAACAAATAAAACATAGTATCTTTTGTTGTCAATAGATAAAATAGGAAATGGTCCACATAAGTCACTGTAAATTAACTGTAAAGGTTTTTCACTTGGAAAAAATGTTTTTGAAAAAGGTTGCCGATGACTTTTATTAGATTGACAAGAATGACAAATAAATTGTTTTTGAAAATTAGAAATTAGAATCGAAACAAATTAATAGTCTTATTGAGGGTGCGATGATGTGGGGGGACCAAAACGTTGACGCCAAAGGTGATATGGGACAACAAAATTGCATTTTGGTGTCACTACAACAAATTTATCAATTTATGACGAAATTTGTATATGACGGCGCGTATAACGTCACAAAATACACCATAAACGTGACGATTTTTTATTTTCGTCACATATACTGATTAATGGTATATCTTTTATGACAAATTTAAAAAACGTCATCGATTTTCGTCACTATATGTTTGGAGCCAAATTTTACCTCCAAAAAAATTTGGCGGGAAACTTTTTTATGACGTTTTGATAAAATAGTGACGTCGTAAAATCGTCTCTAATAAAATTGAAGTATTAGTAACGATTTATTGTTATGACCATTCGATTTCAAATAGTGACATTAAGATTTTGTCACCAATAAATTTTATTTATGACAATTTGATTCGTTATATTTTATAACATATAAAAATATGACATTTTATTCGTGTCACATAAAATAAGTTTAATATGAAAAAAATAATTATTTGTCACTCATTATTATATCTCTTATCTTTCTATATGACGATTTTGCAATGCAAATGTGACTGTGTCACTTAATGTTTGACGTCAAGAATTAATATAAAAAATTAGTAGGAAAATTTTTAAAATTTACTTTAAAATTAAAATTATTACAGTGACGGTCAAACTAACGGAGGGGACAAATTAGGTGTAATTTGAAATATGAGGAATAAATTGGGTGCAAAATTTTTATAAGAGCTTAATTGATTTTTTGATTTTTTTGTTGAGTGCGAATTTGACCTTTAAACCTTTAGAATATATGAAAATTTTAACATAATAAATAATTTTTACAAGTCTCGATAAAAGTCCTGTAGTAACTTTTAAAATAAAAAAAATACATTTTTAATATTTCTTTTATCTTTTTCTAAAAAATATATTTAAAATTTTATTATTTTAAACCCTAATTAAATACGCCACCCTCTTTATTGTTTTCATTACAGCCTTTCTTTTTATCCTCTCTTTTTCCTTTTTAATCTTTTTTATAACCTTTTTTTATCTTTTTCCTTAAAATAAAATTTTATTATTTTAAACCCTAGCAGCAACCCCATATTTCTACCATTGTCAGCGTCTCCTCGGATCTGTAACCGAACTATGTTGAGGCTTTGGTCGTCCTATTGTTTTCCAGCGTTGAGATTGTCTAAAGAAGGTTGTGGTCGCCGGTGACAAGTCTTGGTCGAAGGTAACCTTGTTCACTTTTTTTTCCTTTTCTGATTTTAATTTTTTACTTTGATTATCTGTACCTTTTGTTTTAATATGCTGCTTACTAAGGTGATTGTTATACAGACTGGTTTGGTGTGGGGGAGGGACTGGCAAGGTTTTGTTTTCTATAGTGTTGTTTGGCATTGGTTCGAATGAGTGAGGGGCAGTGTTGAGGTTGAGGGAATATAGTTTTCGGTTATGGTTGTCAACAGTTCAACAAAGGGGAACAATACTACAGTGAAGGAGGGCGATAGTTGTGGGTGAGGAGGTTGGATTTTGATGGGCGATGGCCTTTTCTTTTGTGAAATCATTTTTGATGAATTTTTAACCCTCTTCTCATGGTGGCCGGCGACAAGGGTGACCAAGACGTGATGGTGACCGAGAAGACTAGGAGAAACAAGCTTAAGATCTATGGACCAGATCTAGCTGCTAGTTTTTGGCATTTTAGAGGAAGGGGTCAAATTCTAATATTTGTAAAATCTTGGTCCTTCATAAAAAAAATTGAAGGAAGTATGAAGTTTTATTGTTATTTGTAAAAATGTGAGCTTCTATTGTAAATTTTTACAAAAAGTGATGACATTTATTGTAATTTATAAATTGTGTTGACCTTTATTGCAATTTATAAAAAATGTGTCCTTTATTATAATTTATAAAGCATTTAGTCCTTTATTATAATTCATAAAAAAATTTGCCCTTTATAATATAATTTATGAAACATTTGGAATTTTATTGCAATTTATATAAAAATTTAAACTTTTATTGTAATTTTATTATTTTTAATACAAAATTTATAAAATATTTAATAAAAAATTATGACGATCTTTTTGTCATTTATATAATATTTTTTTATTTTTATAGTGACGATAGAATTGATTAATGACAAATTTTTATACCATCTAGTGACGCAATTAATTGTCATTGAATTAAATTTTAAGGTGACGTTATACATAAATGTCACCACATATTTAATAATATGTGACGAAAAAAGATACATCGTCAGGCTAGACATTTAGCGACACACCTATCGTGACGATCACCGTGACGTCAAAATTTATGTCACAAAATATAAATAGTGACGTAAATGTAAGTTTCAATGACATTATTTTCAACGTCAATAATGAACAAATTTGTTGTAGTGTGTATCAGAGATACTGTTTGGCAACCATTGGTATAGTTCGTCTCTAGTCTATTCGTGAAGCAGTGGCGCCCCCATAGTCAGATCCTTCACAAGATAAGAGAAAGAAAAAAATTCAATAGATGTGTTTTTATCAAGACAGAAACGAGAAACATAGATAAGATTAATTTTAATGGTAGGTGAGCAAAGTGTCTGGTGAAGTTGAAATTTTTTATTTGATGCATTTAGTGTAACATTACCAGTGTGCAAAATCGGAACAGTGTTACCATTGCCCATGATGATTTCTTTAGAACCATGGTAGTCCTGTGTAGTGTTCAAACTTTGAACATCAAAGGTCATATGGTGAGTGGCACCAATATCTATTATCCAAGGTGCTTGGGAACTTTGAGAGTGAACAACAAAATTGGCTCTTGCTTGAATATGATTATGAGACATGGTACGACATACACGAGTAGAATGATCAGGTCTACTGCATAGTTGACAGTACACAATGCTGGTAGATCGTTGTTGTTGTTGTTGTTGTTGTTGTTGTTGTTGTTGTTGTTGTTGTTGTTGTTGAGTATTACGTCGAGGCCGCCAAGGTTGGGTGCGCCCATTGTAGTTGTTGGGATTCTGTTGACGATTACTAGCATACTGTGATGGTGTGAATGATGAGTTTTGAACAACATTGGCAGTAACAGGTGTTACCAACATGTTCTTGTTGTCTTCATGTTGTAGAAAGATTTCATGATCAAAGAATTTTTTATAAAGCTCTTCATAAGTTATTGGGGTTTCACGGGATCTGATAGAGGCAGAGATATGTTTATACTCAAGACCAAGATCTTGTAGTATCCAAACAATAAGATGAGTGTTGGAGATTGGTTCACTTGCAGTGACAAGCTCATCGACAATCGAACGGATTTCATGAAAGTAATCAGCGATATGTCGTACATCTTTGGTGACATGAGCAAGTTTATCTTGAAGGCTAAGAATCTGAGTTTGATATTTATTGGCAAAAGCTGTATGTAGTGATTGCCATGCTTTATGAGCATTAGATGTGGTTGCTACAGTAGAGGCAAGAGTAGGTTCAACGGAAGCTAAAATGGCATTTTAAATTAGTTTGTCTTGACAAAATCATGTTTGGTAAGCTGGGTTTGGAGTGGTTTGATTTTCATCAGTGAGTGTTGTAGGTGGTGCAGTTGTTGTACCATCAAGATAACCAAATAGGTTGTGGCCATGCATTAACATTTCAATTTGAGCTTTCCAAATGGTGAAGTTTTGGCTGCCAGTAAGTTTTATTGGTAGTTGGGCGAGGGGATTGAATTGAACAACAGTGGTTGTGGGTGTTGAGTTGTCTGCGTTGACAATGGAAGGAGCCATTTGTGGAGGAGAGAAAAAATAGTATTTTATTCGTGAGAAGGTTAGGCTCTGATTACCATAAAGAAGTAATGTAGAAAGTAAACTGAATGAATCTTTATTGAACACAGTTGAAGGGTTTATATAGGAAGAACCCCAACCGAATTACATTATCAACAAAAGGAGATAAAGTTAAATAATTTGAAAATAAAAAATTTAAATCAATGATAACTAATGATAAGATAACAACAATTGAAATTCAAATGATTATGCTTCATTAGCTTCATTTTCTTTTGAGTTCGGAATAACTTGAAATTGGAAAATATTTCACGACTGATTCCTTTGGACGAAAGTGTTCCACGCTCACCGCACCAATTGTTGATGTCGTTTTTGGTCGACACCAAACATGGAGGTGGAGACGGTAGGTGTGGGGTCGACAAGGAGTGGCTCACTCTTCGTGAGACGAGCTGGGAGCCATAGAGAACCATGGTTGGTCATGGGATTAGGTGGTTCACCCCTGGTTGACTTGAGGCCGAGAGCGCTGGAGCCTTTTCGGAGAGGAGAGAAAGAGATGGGCGATGAAAGCCTTTGTAGAGAGTTGAGGGAGCCATCCTTATGCCTTTAGTTTTGGGGGTATTTATATCCCTTGGAGTTGTGGATGGCGAGACGTCGACAAGACCGTGCCAGATCTATTGATGGCTACTGATGTGGTGGCAGGTAGTAGCTTGGCTGTTAGGCTGCGAGTTTAGTCGATTGTGAAGATTGTCTCGTCGTGGCGCATTGCCCGAGAGAAGGAGGTCTTCAGGGATGTGCAAGACATTCAAAGGGGATCTCTAAACTTTATGGTATGGAGATAGGTCTTGGTGGTTCACTCATTCTAATGTGGGCAGAGAACCACATTAGTTTTCGGTGATGTTCGGCGGAGGTACAACAATACTAATACGTAAGGGTATAATAATATATAATAACTATAACATGGTATAAGTATTAAATAAAACAAAATAGTTCATAACAAATATAAAATTTTGTACGTACGCAGAAAAGTGATTAAAGTGCATGAGATGCAAGAATGAAGGCCGTAACTTACAAGAAATTTAAAGAACAAAAAATACTGAATTAAAATAATAAATAACTAAGAGCAGAAATTAAAAAAAAACACATAACTTAATGCAAAGAGAAGCAAAGGAAGAATTTACAATAAAATACAATGCCAAAAAGGATAATTTGATTGAGTCGAGTAAATTTTTTTGAGTTAGTCTAATTGACGAGTTCTATCTTATAACTCAAACTTTATTTGAATTTTTTTCAAGTCGAGATGCGTTGTTCGAGTTCATGTTCAGATTTAATTGTAAACATTTACAATGTTATGATACTAATTGGTTCAATTTAAACAACTTTCTATAACCATATAAGATATACACATATTTTTCTTCGTATTTTTCATATGCGATATACATATATCATGCAAAATTTAGGGACATGACTTGAACTTAAAAACTCATGTACTAATTACTAAAATTGTGAGTTATTCGAAGTTTTATTTTATAACTCAAACTTTATCTAAAAAATATAAAATTACGATTTGAATTATGTCGAGTGAAGTTTTTCGCGTTAAATCGAAAAGTTCGATTTTTTCGATTTTCAATAGTGAAAACAAAAGTTTTAAGCAAGTAATTTCATTTTATTATTTAAACTTGATAGGATCTAATCCTATTCCGGTTGTACGCATATGGGAATCATAATTCCACATCTTGTTAAGAAATTGCCGAATAAATATATTGTTGATCATTGTAATAGAAAAAGAAATTATGGCTACTTTTGAAGATCTTATTAATGTTATCCGCTGCTGAGTGGAGACTCTTAAACATGTTAGAAATAAATTTATATATCAGAAGTAGGAGACAAGAACAACTGAACAAGAACAAGTTTGGTGTTTGCACGTTACAATAAGCCTTTTTATTAAGTTTTCTAGACATGCACTCGGATTTAAGACAAAAATTATATGTTGTTTTTGGTGTTATTTTTTATGTTCAACACTAAAAATTATGTTATAATTTTAAATTTTAAATTTTAACATATACATCATATTTCAAATTTCTTAAACTCTAACCATAAACTCTAATCTTAACCCTAAATTTTAATAAAAAAACATCGAAAAGGTAAAAAAAAACCCTATTCCTCGAATCTGATCATACCTTCTAAAGCCGGATCATTCATGCCCCATTAAATATCATCTTATAAAACTATAATAATTATATAAAACAAGTATAATGAAATTAGAATTTTGTTTTATGTAATGACTTTGCCATTAGTCAAGTCAACTGAAGTGGTTTTTGTACACGGCGTTGGCCCACCCCCTTCTCTAGTATCCATCACCATCAGTGTAATGTGTCACGTCTTTGTCCTATATGGACAGACTGCCATTTGTCAAACAGTTTTTTTTTTCTCTCATTAGATATAGAAATGAAAAAAAAAAAGGATTGCTCCTCACACGTTTCGGGGTTCTAAAACTTGGAATATACGTAGATATGAAGAAAAAAAAGTAGTGGTGGTGACCGGCTATGTTTGATTTCATTAATTTGATTCTCAATCTATGGAGCCCTCCCACTAACTTCTCTCCTTTGTCTATATAAAAGTTGTGTCTTCCTTTTGGTTCCTTGTGTTGTTTTTTATACATAATTTATGTAAGTTTTTTATAAATTTTTCTTTAAAATTTAAAATTTTAATTTTAATACATTAAACTTTAGTTTTTTAATCTAAATCTTTAAACTCTAAATTTTAAATTAAATTCCTAACTTCTAAATTTTACAAACACATATAAATTTCAGTTTATACATATTGTATATAAAATTTTTTCTTAAGAGACTCCCACCAAAAGAGAAAAAAATGGACAAGACAACGGTGGTTCATTTGTTTTCTTGAAGAACAATAATAGAGTCATTCCAATTATTAGTGGTTGACATTTCATTCAAATACTGAAATGACTCTTTAGCAGTTAAATTACTCTTTTATTAATATCATTATACTTGAATATAAGTATATAACTTATATAAAAAAGTTAAACACACACATTTGTAATACTCGTATTGGAATTTAGGTAACGTAAATTTCATCAATCGACGTAATTCTTTCTACCATTTTTTGTTTGATAAAAACCCAAATTCTTTTTTTTTTTCTAGTTTAAGCATTAATATCTGAGTAATTTAGATTGGATGATGTAACCGTATATATATGGATGTCACCTCTTAATCTATTTTATTTTATTTATAAGTAGTCTTAATAGAAAAGCGTGCTATATGTTCATTATAAAAGATATGAGTTCAATTACAATCTCTCAAAGTGTGTATTTTGTTAGACAATTAAAAATATCTATAAATAAATACTACCTTGTATTTGGCTAACACAAAATTATTCTTTTTACGATATTCTTACTCACCCAAAAATCTTTGTTTTAACTATGGATGAGTCAAAGTAAACGTGTGAGCATTTTCACAAAATAGGAACCATATTTCCACGGATATTCCACATTGATAAGTCAAAAGATGACCAATTCTCAATACAAATTCTCCCCTCTTCGCTTCTTTATCTTCCCTAACATCTCTCCTTCTTTTTCGAGTTCCAAACACAAAGCAAAAATAGTAAAAAAAATGCTGGGGAAAAAGATGGGTTCGTTGTCGTTGAAGAAGCTAGCAAAGAAGGTGAAGGGCATGGGGGGAGGTGATAATAATAGCGAGCAATCACAGTACGAATGTCTGCTAAGAGAATTCGAGCAAATGTCGCCTTCGGCGTCGACCCCATCCGGGTTTTTTGCTGTTTATGTAGGAGAGGAGGAAGAAAGGTTTGTAGTGCCGACCAGCTTCTTGTCTCATCCACTGTTCAAGATGTTGCTGGACAAGTCGTACAATGAATATGGTTTCGGACAAAGGGATAAGTTGATTGTTCCTTGCAGTGTGTCTACGTTTCAACAAGTTGTGAATGCGGTAGAATGTTGTAATGGCAAGTTTCACTTCGGGAAACTTGTCCAGGAGTTGCTTTAGCAGATTCTCAACCCCGGGCAGCTGTTTAAATTGCGGTTGCAGACGCGTTTTTGATTGCGATGTTTTACGGCAGTTGTGGACGTAACGGGATATTATTGCGGCTTGTAGATCACTATTTTTCACAATAACAATTTCAAGCGGTACCGCTATCAATATATAACGGCCGCTATAGTGATAGCAAACCGCTATTTGAATCCCTAGTTGGGGCAATGTTTTGGGTTTTATAGTTTTCTGTTGTATCATAATCCATACATATTCCAGCTCTGCTGCAGTGCTGATTTTGGTGGTGTTAAATCACTTTTTCTAGGTTCAATCATGTTCACAAGAACAGTTCATATGACCTTTCTTTAATATATTCCGAATTCAATTTGGAATCCATAATTCAGATTGACTATAACATTTTTTTTTTATCTTTGTTCAAATTCAAACAAAGCCAATTACTCAAGTTTGAATATTAAATCTTAAGTAACAATAAAGAACTCTAACCATAGTGTGCCAACCTTTTATCGTTAATCATTTATCAAATTAACAAAAATTCACTGCAAATATTACTCATTATAATATATATTTTTTGAACCAGTTACTCATTATTATATTTGAAACGAAAGTATATACATTCTGCATTCATCGCAACTTGCTCAATCGTTATGTAATAAATTGAGTACCCCGTACCCGTAGCAAATCGAATCATTGTAAAACAACCTATGTGGGTCAAATTTCGATTTATGTTTTCTTGTCAATGTTTTTTCAAGGAGTTAAAGTTATGATAAATACTTTTTGATAAATATAAAAAATGGTAAATTACGTAAATTATCGCTAAACTTTACTTTCAAACCTAATTTAGTCACTAAAGTTTTAAAATGTTCAATTTACTTACTGTAGTTTAAACATTGAACGTTTTAGTAACTCATCCGTTAAATTTTTGACAACGTTCATTTACTGGCGAATGAAGGAACTTCTCCAAGATTCGAACGGTGAAAAACTTCATTAGCACGAGAGAAGCAACATACTAAGAAACGGGTTCCATCCGACGACGGAGGAGGGAGATCGACGAGAGAGAAATCATAAGGTTTTTGGCCGATTTGTGAACTTCAGAGCATTTTCTGACAAAATGGAGGTCGAATTCAAAATTAGGGGACCGGGACAAAGTGACTGATGAAATTTGAGATCGAACGACCACCATCTATGACTGTTTGTGGTTTAAGAGCAACAAAACAGTTCAATGTCTAAAGTTTAGTGACCAAAACGTTCAATGTCTAAACTTTAATGAGTAAATTGAACGTTCTAAAACTTTAGTGACCAAAATAGGTTTAAGAGTAAAGTTCAATGATGATTTACATAATTTACCATATTAAAAAAAATAAAAAATCAGTTGGTTTAACGGTATGAGGAGCTAGGTCTCTTAAGCAAGGTTAGAGTTTGAATCCTAACATTGTGAATGAAGAAAACTAGATTGAGAGGGTCGCTCCATATAGAGTCTCTAAAAAATTCGATCCAAATTAGTTAATAAATGAGTCAGATATTAATGGTTAAAAAATATTAAAAATGAACATGTCTCACCATTTAGTGTTGCTTGCGAAAATAATTTAATTGTCAGGACACGTAATAATAATCTAATTTACAGAGGATTATTACTTGGTACACCGCCAGTAAAAATAATCCCCATACAATGTTAAGATGATCATAAGTATAGTTAAGTTATTTTAAAATGGGTCTGTCAGTGTAAAAAATATTTTATATAAACATGTATATTTTAACTTAAAAATTTAAATCACTAACTTTAAATATTAAAATTTAAAACCCTACACTCTAACGCTTAAACTTTAAATTATAAATTTTTAAATCTTAACCCCTAAACTAAGTCCCTAAATCTTAAAATAATATAAGAATAATTATCTTTTTAAAAATAATTAATTTATTCACTGATGGTGTAATTTTTTTATTAAATAGAGAGGTATTACATTTTCAAAACAAATGCCGAAATTTGAACACATACAAGACGAGACAACATGAACATCAATTGTTCTCGATATGGTCAACCGAATATGCCCAGAGGGGGTGAATTGGCCTTTGAACAATTATGGATGAAATGCTAAGAAATACAAATATGACACGATGATTTATAGTGGTTCGACTTCTCAACTAAGTCTACTTCCACTACCTTAGTCCATAGTCATCTACACTAAAAATTTTCTACAAATTCATTAATTTTTCTTTCTTTTGAAGAAAAGAAAATAATTACAAATTACAAGGTTTATACCCAAAACTTTACCTACCTCTCTCCCAAAGAGAAATTAAAAATTAAGCAAACAAATGACAAATGTAAAATGTTTGCAAATTGAAGCTCTCACTCAATTCCTTAACACTTGAGCAAATTGACAATTAAAGTTCAAAAGTATTTTTTACAAAAAGAAATAGATTTTAAATGTCAAAAATAATTTTTTTACAATTAAATGTCAGTATGTGTTTTCTTTGTTGATCTCTATTAGCTTGAAGGTCGCTTTCAACTCCTCTAATGAGCTTGTGATCGTTTGTAACCGACTCTAAATTAACACTCCAATTTACAAAAGCAAGACATAGAGAAATAATATCTGACCCAACTAACGACCAAAGATTAGGATAAAAACTGGCGGGCATGCGATCTAAACCTAGAGCTTTGGTCGGATTGATTTGAAGGAAAGCTTTGTGGAGTTTCTCAAGTGTGAATGCCCTGATACAGAGCATCATTCATGTCCGGTGTTATACACGTCGAGAATATCTGCCGAGGTAGGATATCTGGAGGATCGATATAGGTTTGTGAAATATAAGGGGTAATTTCGACCACCATCCTTGAGCAGGATACTGTGGGTGGCTGCTGCCAATATATTTCATCCTTCTCTAGAATGGTTCTATGTTCAGCCTGCATCACATGTAAGCTTGTAACATGCATAAGCTTCTCAATTTCCTTATGAAGATGTTGTTTTCTTCTCAAATCTGCTGTTCGTCTTCGTTTCTTCCAAGCATCAAGCTCGTGAGCCACATGTTTAATTTTAGCAGTTGCATCCTTCCCGTGCAGACGTTACTTTCTCTGTACATTCCGGTTCAGTGGACCTTTAGTATCCATAATATTTGAAATAGCCTTCCCTTGTGTTTCGTTTTCTTCTTATTGCACCTTTAGTATCCGTCACTAGCAGGTAGTGATCCGAGTGGCTAGAGTATTCAAACCGTACTCTAAAATCTTTGAAGGATGTTAACCAATGAGAGCTTGCAAGAAACTGGTCAAAACATATTCGAATCGGATTACCTTCCTCTCTATTGTACCATCATAGTTAAGGCTTCACATCGCGCGACCATATCTCTCTCAAATCTTCTACGCCCTCCAATCTTTTCATCTTGAACAAGAATTTCATTAAAATAGCCCTGACTAGCCTAGAGAGTTGAGATGCACCTTCAATTATATCCAATAATTGCCAAGTTGCATTCTTCCTTCAATCACTATAACCATGGATGCCATCTCTAACCATAACTCAACTTCTATGTCTATGTGGATGTTTGAATATGCAATCAAAGACACTGCCACTTTCTCTGACCACAACATTAACAAACCACTCCATTCTCAACCGCAATACAACCAAGCATATTAAGTCTTATTCGCAAATTCTCTGTTCTTGTCTCACATATAAAAACCACGTGGGGATGTTTGGAGGCAATATACCCCCTCAAAGCATGAACTGTCACGGTATTCCGCCGGTAGAAATCTACTCACTCTCGGTTATGCCATCATCGCGTATCATCCCCTGCTTCAACTTTTTTGTTGCTCGTTGGCCTATCGATTCAAATATGCCCTGGTTATTATGTTTAACATTCATGTTCTTACGTTCAACTTTTTTGTTGCTCGTTGGCCTATCGATTCAAATCAGCTTTCTTCCCTATATTCACACAGTGTCTCAATGGCAATTTAATATCCATATCCACGCGAATCATCAAAAAAATCTTCCCATCACATTTCTAATACGCTCTCCCAACTGTTTTGACATTTGTCCCTATGGTATGTCAAATACATGAACCCACATCTAAATCCTGTAAAAGGTTGAGGGTTGGATTAAACTCTGTAAGCGCCAATCGATCACCATCCAACGTCCAGGGGCAATGTTCCAATATAACATCTTTGATTTCTCGTTTCTAGTACTTGAACTTCAGGAGTGCTAATTCCTCAACTCATTCATCTTTCCAGACTTTCCTGAATACACACAGTACAAAATCAGTACTAAAGGCCAAAGGGTTTGGTGCGAAACATCTTTCCATTCCCTCTATCCGCCGACCATCCTCGATGACAACATTCTCTGCATCGGTGAAATTGATCTCATCCAGCATCTTGGTGATTTCGTTGATCATTCTAACAGTTGGATGCATTCTAGGGAAACTGTTAAAGGATGTTAAAGACTTGACCCTAACATGCCTTTAATAATATGCCAGACTATTATACTCCTTGTTAAACTGTAAATGTGAAAATATGTAAAGCTGTTGGTTTCTGTTAGAATGGAAATAGAAAGCTGTTAGGGTTGTTAGTTGGTTAGTCTGCCAGCTAGGGTTTATCATGTAAATGTATATATACGTATGGTTTCAGTGTAATCAGCAGGTTGGTTAATATCAATTCATGAAACAAATTTCTTCTTCTTTTCTCATTTCCTAACATGGTATCAATCGCTGGGAAATTCTGGTTTCCTGCTTCCGCGTAACTGCTTCTTGAGCTTCTTTCTGTTTCTTTTCTTTTCTGTCGTCTCAAATGACTAACTCCGGCAGCTCCTCCGTCCCTGCTTCTGATGCGTCTGGTGCATCGTCTGGTTCTGGCAAAACCTTTACCAACAAAAGGATCAGCGTGATTCTTGACGAAACGAACTTCCTGCTCTGGAAACAGCAAGTGCTGCTAGTCGTTCGTAGTCACCGTCTTGAAAAATTGTTGACTGGTGCGTTGAAGGCTCCTCATGCTAAAATCACAAATGAGCAAGGTGAGAAAGTTGAGAATGAAGCGTATGAGGTTTTTGTTGCGCAAGATAGTGCCCTTGTGTCTTGGATCTTGTCTACCATAAGCTCTCATTTGTTGTCTGAGTTTGTTGGAGCGGAGACGACGGCTGAAGTTTAGAAGACGGTGGTCACGTACTTTTCCAGTCGGTCAACAACCACGACTCTGAGTTTACATTATAAACTCAGGTCTATTACCAAAGGTAGTCTGAGCATGAAGGCTTATATTGCTCGAATCAAGGAAGTTTGCAATATGCTAGCCTCGTGTGGCAGCCCTATCTCTGATCTTGAGAAAGTGGCCTCTATTCTCAAGGGTCTTCCGGCGGAATATCAACCTTTCGTTGCTGTCATAACAGCAAGTCAATCTCCCTTCACTCTTGATGCAGCAATCTCAGTTTTGATGGATGCTGAGACACAACTGCTTGATTTCAATCAATTTTCAGATATCACCCCCTCTGCCAATGTAGCCCATGTTACATCTTCTTCTTCAGGTGATTCTCAGGCGAATAATCGAGCACCTTACAGGCCTTATCGTGCTTCAATGGGTCAACGGGGTCGAGGTCGTACAAACTACAAGTCCAACATGAAACCACAGTGTCAGCTCTGTGGAAAGCTTGGGCATCTCGTGGACCGGTGTTGGCACAGGTTTGATGAGAGCTTTCCTGGCATTACTGCTCGTAGTTCTGATCGTGGTACACATGAGGATGTCAATGCTCGTGCTAATGTTGCTACTATGGATGAAACTCAGTGGTTTGTTGATTCAGGGGCTTCTCATCACGTAACTCCTGATGCAGAAAATGTAGGCACTGGCTCCACCTACACTGGACCTGGTAAGTTGTTAGTTGGTAATTGCTCAGCCCTTCCTATTTCTAATATTGGCAATTCTTTAATTACTTCATCCTCACGGTCGTTGTCTTTAAAGAATGTTCTACATGTGCCAAGGGTTACTAAAAATCTAGTTTTTGTGTCAAAGCTTGCTAGTGATAATAACGTGTTCTTGGAGTTCCATGCTCGATCATGTTTAGTTCGAGATGAAGACACAAAAGAGGTGCTTCTTCAGGGTGATGAAGTTGGGGGTCTATATCGTTTCAGTTCTGCTCCAGTTGTTCATGTTTCTGAAGTCTCGAGTTCTTCTACTATAGTTGATAATTTTGTGCTTTGGCATCGAAGGCTTGGTCATCCAGCCACAAACATTTTAAAAGCTATTTGTAATGAGTGTAATGTACCTAATCCTGGTGCTATCAATAAAAACGTACCTTTGTGTATTGCTTGTCAAATGGGCAAAAGCCACTGTTTGCCATTTCCTACTTCAACTACAATCTATCATTCTTCTTTTGAGTTAATATTCACTGACCTATGGGGACCTGCTCAAGTTTCGAGTCAGGGTTTTGTGTACTATGTTTCGTTTGTAGATGCTTATTCTAGGCATTGCTGGGTCTATCTATTGAAAGCCAAGTCTCAAGCTGTTGTGGCATTTCAATCATTTCAGAAGCTGGTGAAGACTCAGTTTAACAAGGACATCAAGGATGTCCAAAGTGATTGGGGAGGTGAGTTTCGCACGCTCTCGTCTTTGTTAACACAGCAAGGTGTTGTTCACAGAGTTACCTGTCCTCACACATCCCAGCAGAATGGGATTGTTGAAAGGAAACACATGCATATACTTGAGCTAGCATTGACATTATTGGCTCAAGCTTCTCTTTCGTTGAGGTTTTGGTCTTATGTAGTGGTCACAGCTGTGTTTCTCATAAATCGATTGCCTACTAAGGTGTTGGAAGGTTCTTCCCCATTTGAGAAGTTGCATGGCACCAAACCAAGGTATGATATGATGCGTATGTTTGGCTGTAGATGCTTTCCTCACTTACGCCCCTTTAATGTGCATAAGCTTGATTTTCGGTCTCGTCCTTGCACATTTCTTGGCTATAGCCCTATGCATAAGGGTTATCAGTGTCTTGACTCTCAAGGCAGGGTGTTTATCTCTCGAAGTGTGGTGTTTGATGAGTCAGTTTTTCCCTTCGCAACTCAGTCTTCTTGTGGTGCTAATGTTTCGAATCAGTCTTCTGTTGGGACCAGCTCCATTCCCATTGTTCCAGGGGCTAGTAGTCTTTTGAGAGATTTGTCTCCACCTGTTCGTGTGTCTTGTGATTCATCACCTACCTTCTTGAATCCTCAACCTACTGATCAGTCTCAAGGTGGTGCTTGTGAGGTCCCCCTGTTGTGGATGGTGCTCGTGAGGTCTCTCCTGTGATAAATGATCCTCATTCGAGTGGGTCAACCAATGGATCTTTCCATCCTGTTTCTGAAGCTTATGCTGATGCTGAACCTGGGCCTGTTTCTTCATCTAACCAAGAAGGCTTAACTGTTCCAAATGATGCTCCCTTGCCCATGGTTTCCTCTCCTATTTTACCTACTCCAGTTTCACCACAACCTTCACCAGTGCATCTTCAACATGGTGATGTTTTTTTGCCCAGTGAGTCTCCTGCTAACACTGATTTACTTCTTGAACCTGTGGATGGCATATTTGCACCGGCCTGTGTGTCTGATGTTCCACTCAGTGATCACACTATGCCTGTTGTTGTTGATCCTCCCAATTTGCATCCAATGACGACACGCAGTAAAGCAGGTGTGTTCAAACCAAAAATATTTGTAGCCACAATGGATGATGATGTTCCATCCTCTATTCAACAAGCTCTTGATCATCCCAAATGGAAGGAGGCGGTTCTTGCTGAATATGAAGCTCTTGAAAAGAATGGGACTTGGAAGCTTGTTTCACTGCCCACAGATCGAACTGTTGTTGGATGCAAGTGGATTTTTCGCATCAAAAGGAATGCTGATGGCTCGATTGCTAGGTATAAAGCCAGGCTCGTAGCGAAAGGCTTTAATCAAGTCCCTGGACATGACTTTCATGATACATTTAGTCCAGTCATTAAGCCTGCTACAGTCAATGTTATTCTTGTGTTAGCTGTGTCTCGAAACCGGCCCCTTCGACAGGTGGACATCAACAACGCCTTCCTCAATGGTGAGTTGCGTGAAGACGTGTATATGTGCCAACCTCCTGGGTTCGAGACAGTTGCTGCAGATGGTGCTCCTATGGTTTGTAAGCTTGAGCGTGCTTTGTATGGTTTGAGGCAAGCACCAAGGAGCTGGTATACCAAACTTAAGGATTTTTTGCTCACTGTTGGTTTTAGAAGGTCCAATGCTGACTCGTCATTGTTCATTCATGAAAGTTTGGGGGAGTTTACATATGTTTTGGTGTATGTGGATGACATCATTGTCACCGGAGCCTCTGCATCGTTTGTGTCTACTGTCATTACTCAGCTTGGAAATAAGTTTTCCCTGAAGGACTTGGGTCAACTCAACTATTTTATTGGCATCGAAGTACAACGTTCTAATGGTTGTATTTTCTTAAGCCAACGCAAATATATTCAGGAGTTGCTTGTGCGTACAGGTATGGATAAAGCCAATTCAGCTTCTACCCCGATGCTTCTCTCTGTCAAGCTTAGTGAGAATGCATGGAGTCCTATTGAATATGCCACAGGCTACAGGAGTATCGTGGGTGCGTTGCTCTATCTCTGCCATACGAGACCAGATGTGATGTATAGCGTTCATAAAGTTGCCCAGTACATGCATCGTCCCTGTGAAGAACATCTTGTCGCGGTCAAGCGTATTCTCCGATATCTGAATGGCACTCTTCATTATGGTCTTGTGTTTAGACTGTCTGAAGTTGATGCTAGTCTTGTGGTGTTCTCGGATGCAGACTGGGGAAGCAGTCCTGATGACAGGCGCTCGACTTCTGGCTACTGTGCTTACCTTGGAAACAATATTCTCACGTGGAGTTCTAGGAAACAAAAAGGGGTATCCAGGTCCACCATGGAAGCTGAATATAGAAGCATCGCAGATGCTGTATCCGAGATAACGTGGTTGCGGTCTCTGCTTAATGACATAGGAGTTCAACAAAAAGATGTTCCTGTGGTGTGGAGTGAAGTACCAGTGCTATATCCCTCAGCATGAATCCTGTGTTTCACTCCCAGTCCAAACACGTAGATCTTGATGTTCATTTCGTTCGAGAGAAGGTCGCTGACAATTCTTTGCGTGTCAACTATGTGCCAGCTTCTCACCAGACGGATGATGGATTCACCAAAGCCCTCTCATACTCTTACTTCGATTTGTTTCGGCAACGTCTCAATGTTGTCACCTTCAGTCAAGTTTGTGGGGAGAGCGAGAGAAGCAGGGGAAATGTTAAACTGTAAATGTGAAAATATGTAAAGCTGTTGGTTTCTGTTAGAATGGAAATAGAAAGCTGTTAGGGTTGTTAGTTGGTTAGTCTTCCAGCTAAGGTTTATCATGTAAATGTATATATACGTATGGTTTCAGTGTAATCAGCAGGTTGATTAATATCAATTCATGAAACAGATTTCTTCTTCTTTTCTTATTTCCTAACACTCCTACTCAAAGAAGCAAACCTTTCATTCACTTTTACTCCAAAGAATTTTATTTTCATGCAAAGTCCACGTCCCTCTCACAACTGTCACGTCATTCCCCAAAAACTCTAAATAGCCGGCAGCAAGTATGGCAGAGACAACCAATTCCCCTCCGTTGGCCAGGAGCTTCTATGCCCAAAACTGTGTAATCCCTCCCTTCTACTATCATCCTTGGAAGCAATTTTCATAACTATTTTTTCATCTATATAACCACCAATACCACATATCCAATCCTCCATCATCGTACATATATCGATCCTAAAGAACTCCATGCTAGTGTTCAGCCTGCAAAAAGAAAATAAATAACTACTTGTATAACAACAGAAAATATTGCCATCATTGTGCTCGGAATCCTAAACCTGATGGCTGAAGCGACTCAACCCCCCATTGAATGAACCAAATTCAATGGAACTCAAGAAACAAGCCTCTCAACTTCTCTCCCTTAGTGCAGAGAGAATTTTTCCCTCGCGCATTATTTTTTAGATGATATAGACATGCTTACATGTAAATATAACATTGAAAAATGTAAGGTATATTGATTGAATTGGTTGGGACTATATTCTATGGTGGTGGGAAGGGTTTATGATATAATTCCTCATAACTTTTTCTAAATTTAATATTATAAACGAAGAACAAAAATAGCTTACCTTTTTTTGTTCCCATGGCCAGATATGATCCAAAGCTTAAAAAATAGGTTTATGATTTAGTATTAAAGTTCAATGCTATGGTTTAAGATTAAAGTTTAGGGTTTAGGGTGTAAGATTTATTTTGTAGGATTTAAGGTTGTAAGTTATAAGATAGATTTATCTTGTATAAACTAGTGTTCTAATTTAAGACTAACTCTTATCTTTTATGTAGATAAAGATAGAGGCTAGAGTAGTTTAAATGTGTTGAGACTCTTTGTAGATAAAGCCTTGTATAAAGTAAAGTAACTTGTACTTTATCGTAGAATAATAAAATTAAAGAGAATTCTTTTCTTCTCTGGAAAATACCTATTTTCTACATGGTATCAGAGCTAGGTTGTCGATCCTACAACAACCCTAGGATGGATTCTCAAAACCCTTCTACCACTAGTTCCGAGACTGCAAAACAGATCACTAACAACAGTGCCCATGAAAGTAGCCTTTCCTTTGCAAATCTGACTGGCAAAAATACTGCTACTACGTGGATTGTGGATTCAGGGGCTAGTGACCACATGACAAGAAATTTGAAGCTTTTTCAGACCTTCGAATCAGTAGATTCTCACTCTCACATAAGAACAGCAGACAGTTCTCTCTCTCCTATTGAAGGGAGGGGTTCTGTCGAGATAAACAAGGATATTACACTGAGATCTGTACTTTATGTTCCTCATCTAGCCTGCAATCTACTTTCAGTCAGTAAATTAAATACTGATTTGCAATGCAGCACTCAGTTTGACTCTAATGTTTGTGAATTTCAAGATTTGAGCTCGGGGAAGGTGCTTGGCAGAGCTAGGCTGAGTGGAGGTCTTTATATTCTTGAAGAAAGCAAGCCTTCCAAGACAAAAACCTACTCAGGTTACCTATCTAAAATCGATTCTATCCCACCAAAACAATCTGATTCTTCTGATGATATCATGTTGTGGCACTTTCGATTAGGTCACCCTAGTTTCTTTTACCTTGCAAAATTGTTCCCTAAGTTGTTTATCACTAAGAGTCCTAAACATTTTTCTTGTGACATTTGTCAATTTGCTAAGCAAACAAAAAGTGTTTATCATCCTTCTCCATATAAATCTTCTAAACCTTTTTCTATCATTCATAGTGATATTTGGGGCCCTTCAAGAATTCAGAGTCTAAATGGGTTTAGGTGGTTCATCTCTTTCATTGATGATCATTCTAGGACCACATGGACTTTTCTTATGAGAGCAAAATCAGAGGCTGGTGAAGTATTTAAAAAGTTCCACACAATGGTTGAAAATCAATTCCAAAGTAAAATTCAGATTCTTAAATCTGACAATGGCAGTGAGTACTTTACTCAAACACTAGAATTTTTCTTTAAAGAAAAAGGGATTGTCCATATTACATCTTGTGTTAATTTACCTCAGCAAAATGGGGTGGCTGAGAGAAAAAACAGACACCTTCTAGAAGTCACTAGGTCTTTATTATTTGCTACTAGTGTTCCTAAATATCTTTGGGGGGAAGCTCTCTTGACAGCTACATACTTAATAAATAGGATGCCCAGCAAAACACTGAAATTTCAATGTCCAAGGGATGTGTTTCTTAAAAGTTTTTCACACTTCAAACCTATGTCTTCTATTCTACCACTAAGAGTTTTTGGCTGTACTGTTTTTGTTTATAATAATGATGCATCCAAGTCTAAGTTGGATCCTAGAGCCATTAGGTGTGTTTTCATAGGGTATTCATCTAGTAAAAGGGGCTACAAATGTTACTGCCCCAGACTAAAAAGACCTACATTTCTATGGATGTCACATTTTTTGAAAACAAACCATACTTCTCAAAGTCTGAAATTCAGGGGGAGATTTTAGATGAATTTCATATCCTTAAATTTTTTGAAACTCTTTTACCAGCAGTCTTACCCCAAACAGAAACTATTTTACCAACAGTCTTACCCCAAACAGAAATCATTTTATCCATTACACCTTCCTCACCACAGAGTCCCAAGTCCCAACCAGCAACTCCTTCGACCTCAATTCTTCAAATTCCACCTAGTCCCAGAACACCAAATTTGTCTACCTCATCTTCACTACCTTTAACTCCACCAAAAATCACTCAAACCAAAAAGGGAGAACTGAGTGTTTACAAAAGAAGACAGAAACTTGTCCCGGAAGCTCCTATTCAGCCTAGAAACTGCCAAGAGCTGGAACCAAGCTTGAATACATCAGAAAGTCAAGAAGGTAACGAATCAGTTCCTAATGAAGTGTCTATTCCATTGATTGATACTAGTGATCTGCCAATTGCTCAAAGAAAAGGAGTAAGGAAATGCACTAGTCACCCAATTCAAAAGTTTGTTGCATATGGGAAATTAATGCCTTGTTTTAAGACTTTTACAGCAAATGTTGATAGTATCCATATTCCAGAAACAGTGAAAGAAGCATTGAAGGACGTGAAGTGGAGAAAAGCAGTAGAAGAGGAACTCAAGGCACTTGAGAACAATAATACCTGGGTCATAGTTGATCTCCCAAAAGGAAAGAGACCAGTAGGCTGTAAATGGGTATTCACAGTGAAGTATAAGGCAGATGGCAATATCGAGAGATACAAGGCTAGATTGGTGGCCAAAGGTTTCACTCAATCTTATGGAGTGGACTACCAAGAAACTTTTGCTCCAGTGGCAAAGTTGAACACTGTAAGAGTATTATTATCCTTAGCAGTAAATAAGGATTGGGTACTTCATCAGCTAGACATCAAGAATGCATTCTTGAATGGGAATTTAGAAGAGGAGGTATACATGCAGATTCTACCAGGTATAAGGGAGAATTTAGGAAAACAGAAAGTTTGCAGATTATTGAAGTCTCTATATGCCCTAAAGCAGTCACCTAGGGCATGGTTTGACAGATTTACAAAGGTAATTGTTCAAGATGGTTATAAGCAATGCCAATCAGATCATACTTTGTTTGTAAAAATTACATCAAACAAGAAAAAGACACTGTTAATTGTCTATGTAGATGATATCATCATAACAGGAGATGATCTCATTGAAATAGATAGGTTAAAAGGGTTGTTGGCAAAAGAATTTGAGACCAAGGACTTGGGAAGCTTAAGATACTTCTTAGGCATGGAGGTTGCGAGATCAAATGAAGGATTAGTCATAAATCAAAGAAAGTATATCCTAGATTTACTTTCAGAGACTGGAATGACTGGATGCAGGCCTGCAGAAACTCCTATGGAAGCAAACTTAAAGCTGAGGAAGGAAGAAATGGGAAGCCCTGTGAACAAAAAGCAATATCAGAGGTTAGTAGGTAAACTAATCTACTTATCCCTCACTAGACCAGATATAGCATTTTCTGTTAGTGTAGTGAGTCAATATATGAATGACCCTAGAGAAGAACACTTAGAGGCTGTGAACAGAATTTTGAAGTATCTGAAAATGACTCCTGGACATGGGTTAATTTTTAGACAAATCAGTGAGAATTTTTTCAGATGCAAGTTGGGCAGGAGAACTAACTGACAGAAGGTTTATTACTGGATATTGTTCATTTGTTTGGGGGAACCTAGTGACCTGGAGAAGCAAGAAGCAGGCAGTGGTTTCCAGAAGTAGTGTTGAGGCTGAGTTTAGGGCTCTTGCACTTGGAATTTGTGAAGGAATCTGGTTACAAAGACTATTGACTGAACTGGGATTTTGTTACAGCAAACACTTTGAGCTACAAAGTGACAGTCAGTCTGCTATAAGTATTGCTAAAAACCCAGTTCACCATGACAGAACAAAACATGTCGAAATCGATAGACATTTCATTTCTGAAAAGGTGAATGGTGGGCTGGTGAAACTGAAATTTGTTCCTACGAAAGGTCAACTGGCAGATATTCTCACTAAGGCACTTCCAAGAGTTAACTTTGATGAAATTACATCCAAGCTGGGTCTTTACAACATTTACTCCCCAGCTTGAGGGGAGTGTAAGTTATAAGATAGATTTATCTTGTATAAACTAGTGTTTTAATTTAAGACTAACTCTTATCTTTTATGTAGATAAAGATAGAGGCTAGAGTAGTTTAAATGTGTTGAGACTCTTTGTAGATAAAGCCTTGTATAAAGAAAAGTAACTTGTACTTTATCGTAGAATAATAAAATTACAGAGAATTCTTTTCTTCTCTGAAAAATACCTATTTTCTACAAAGGTATAAATTTTAGGATTTAAAAATTAATGTTAAGGCTTAGAATTTAATTTTCTAGTTTTGAGGGACAAAAATCCTCTGCCTTTTTCGGTGCCCTTTTCTATGCCTCAACACAAAAAATTAAATTTCAAGTTCTAACATTAAATTATAAATCATAAACCATAAACCTTAAAAATAAACATCACCCATAATTCCCTAAACCCTAATCTTAAACCCTAAACTTACGTTATTAGTGTGAGACATAGAAAGGGGCGCCGAAAAATGGTAGAGAATTTCTATTTAGTTTTGAGGTATACATGGAGGTAGGGGTGTAAACGAGCCGAGTCGAGCTCGACTCAGCTCGTTAAGATTTCGAGTTGAATTCGAGCTCGAGTAATTTTTAACGAGCTTGAGAAATCTGAGCTCGACTCAGCTCGTTAAGAACTCGAGTCGAGTTCGAGATTGATTCGAGCCCAATCAAGTCAAGTGTTGACCGATTTTTGACTTTGTCAGACTTGAGTAGCTCGCGATCTGTCGTATCTCATTTAAAGCCCTATTAGAGAAAAAATTTTGATACACAAGTTGTGTAAACTCAAGCTTGTTAATTTTAGAGTTTATGGAGTTAATTTAGGGGTTAAAGGTTTAGGTTGTTGGATTTAGAATTTAGGATTTAGATTTTAAGGTTTATGGATTATGGTTAAGATTTATGTTTTAGGGGTTTAGGCTTAGGAATTTAGATTTTAAATTTTTTTAAAAAAAAGAAAAATAGTATATTATATTTTCGAGTAGCTCGTGAGATTTTTAAGTCGATACCAAGTAGCTCGGCTCGGCTCGTTAAAAACTCAAGCTAAATTTGAGCTCGAGTCAATTCTAATCGAATCGAACTTTAATCGAGTTGGACTCGAATAACTCACCATATGTCTTCTCTTATTTAAGCCATACGTAGAGGGAAAAAAGCGGGAATTTTTGTTCATAAAAGACCGTTTTTATTTTAACTTTACCGCTGTTATCAATCTTGCCAAAATCAATTTCAACACTTATCCAAAGGAAACCTTCGATTATTAATCTGAAATATAAAAAATTTCGAAATAGCCATTCTTAGTTACTACTTACTAGTAAATGATTTTCGTTTTTTTTTTTTTTAAAAAAGGAAAGAGAACTTAGTTTTGAGGAACATCGTAAAGTGGGGACAAGACAACCCGAGTCACTCACAATTAAGAAACCAAACTGCTTATTTCCTAGAGGGTCATCAGCATCAGCTTTAAAGAAAGCTATTGAGAGAGAGAGTGGGCCACAACATTTATAACCCAGAGTTTGTCAACAAATCTGGTTTTCATGATCAACAACATTGTTCCCTGCATCCACTAGTATGCACTTCATATTATCAACCAGCTCCTGCATTTGTTCCCTAGAATGCAATGGCCAAGGATAGACGCAAATGCAATCGAGTGCGCCGTCGCGTATGGTGTCAAAAACGGCGATGGATGGCGCGATGCCATGAGCGGAAGCGCATCCCATGTAGTCCTCTACGCCGACTTGCTTGTGCTGGTCATTCGACTCGTCCACCACGGTGTCCTCGAACACCGATATCAAACACGTTCTCAATGACGATGATGGAGTCAAGCCAGGGTTTTCCATGGCCCTGCACATCAAGAAATTAAGGTCTGCCATGTCTGACAAGTGCCTGTTGCTGCTCTTATAGCTTGTAAAGGCTCTGTACATTTTCTTCGCTAGCTCCCAAAGCTTCTCACCTCCTTTAATGGTGTGCGTGTTGAGAATAGCTGAGTGGTAAAACCCTAAAACAAATAAAGAATGGTGCCAACTAAAACGCATTTCCTTATTTGGCATGGAATTTAAAACATGCAACTTTGGTTGGGTGTTGGGTCTTTTTCTCCTTCAAACAAAAATGGTTACACGCAGCAGCCAGCACTGACTTACTGGTTTCTTCTATCAAAAATATTTAAGGAAAAAGAGATGGTAGTTGGCGGGGTGCATTTCAGGACCAAATTCATTAATGAATGAGATATTTGTTATAAAGTATAAAAAAAAGATCCTATCATATGAAAACCTTGATTCTGAAAAGTTGGACGCCATTTCAAAATAGAATCTATTCCTCCGACGAGGGGATTAATTAACCAGTAACCACTGTTATTAGCTATCTAACTGGAGTTTAAAGCAAGGTTTTTGTTGGGAGCTTACCGAAATGGTGACCGGAGAGAGGAGGTTCAAGAATCGAGCGGCAATCAGTGAGGGTAACAACACCATATTTCTTCTGCTGATGATCGGAACGACTTTTAGAACTGTGTGCCGCAATCAGCCCGGCGGCAGCTAGTGCTCCACACAACTTAATCCCTCTTGCCTTGCAACCCTGAAAGTTTGCACTTGTTGAGTCTCAAATTTAAGGCAATATACAAGCTTGAATTAATTACTTACGCTCAAGATCTTGTGAGTGTCATCAGCGTTGAAAAGCAACCTCACTACTTGAGTAGATCTGGGAGATTTTGCATCTTTGAACTTCAAGTTTGTAAGTCTTAAAGAATTAACAGAGTAAGTTAGCATGTCGACTCCCCGTGCCCAAAGCGTTTTCTTAGCCACCCCTTTAGGGAGAAGATCTTCAATGGCCAAACTAATCTCTCCTTCGTTCATCGTAATTTCTTTTTCACCCTCGTCTTCAATAGCCATTAACGCCAACAGCTCTCTCAGCAACGACACTGCCGTGGTCCGGTCGCATGCAGCGGCGTGTAGGCGGAGCACCACCACCCACCTTGATGCACCGGGCAAAGCGTAAACACTGGCGAAAACCACGTCGGTTTTGGTGCTAAATGAAGTACTAGTCCATGCATTTTGGTTAAGCTCATGTTCGAGAATCAGATGGAGGGGTGAGATGTTTTGGGTAGCTTGGAGGATTTGACAAGTCGTGGAATGGTTAAAGTGCTTGATTTGGATGAAAGGGGAAGGGGTGGTGACGAAGGAATAGGTGTTGGCACTAGGATTGTAATGGAGGCGAGACCTGAGAATTGTATGTGAATTTTGAAGTTCGTGGAGGGCATTTTTGAGACGTGGCATATTCATGTCGGGATTAACAGAAGAAAGGACCGCCAAGACGGCGATCCCGGTGCCGCCAACCACTGCACGGCACCAATTGTGCTCGGTGCCGCCCACGACTCGACCATTGGGATGGAGCATTTGGGAGTTGACACCGGGGGTGGACATGTAGTAATGATAGCAGCAGACTGCAGAGGAAGAGTAATGGTATATAGTAATACAAGTCTACCGACTGCCGCGTGTTCTTGAGCTTTGAAGTGGGGGAAATATATAGATATACAATTGGGAAATGGCAATTAAATGAATATTGCCATCCCTCGTCCGCCCCATTAATACTGCTAGTGCTACTCTATGATTTTCTCTTTTACATATAAAAAAGTAAAATATTGACTCACCTTATTTTTTTTATTGGCAAATGTATAATTTATTAAGGATGAAATCATAAAAAAATATTATTATTATTTGTTGAGTGCGTAAAAGTTCTATTATTTACACCATTTTTAACCTATATTTCTACTGTATTCGAGCATCATTTCATTGCATTTAGGTTAGTTTACAGCAAAACATCACAAATATATAAAAGACACAGATTCTACTAAAAATGACTGTTTTTGGCAGGTTGCCGCCGTCGTAGACGGTGAAGGCGGGCACGGGGCAGAGAAGCAGAAGAGCTAAACTGGACAAGCAGATAAAGAGGACGATGCTGCCATGG
Source organism: Hibiscus tridactylites (assembly GCA_958450335.1). NCBI lineage: Eukaryota > Viridiplantae > Streptophyta > Magnoliopsida > Malvales > Malvaceae > Hibiscus > Hibiscus tridactylites. The sequence continues at coordinate 25,910,573 of OY288271.1, read as the reverse complement.
TGCTGCCGTGACAGCAGAGGACGACAACAAGTTAGTGGAGAGAAAACAAAGTGGACCTCGATAGATAGAGAAAATTCTGCTCGTCTGTCGTGTGAAAACCTTATATTTTTCCAAGCCTCAGATCAAAAGATATATCAAGCCCAAAGCTCAAGGAGAGAAAATCCCAAGAAACAAGGATGACGTCTGGAAAGTAGATTCCTTGAGGATTAAGTCTTTATTAGAATCCTACTTTTAATTAAAGTTGTAATCCTTGTTAACTTAGATAACTTGAGCCCAAAGCTTATATAAGGGCATATATATTTTAACCTAGGGAGATCATAGCCGACGACCCCATAACCGACAACTAAAAACCCCTAGCCGTTTACCCGCCGTCGACATGTTCTAAATTCCCCTTAAGGCCACGGGTTGATTTGTAAAGTAGTTGCAAGGGTTGTTTTGTTTTAGGAATTTTCAGTTCAATAAAATAAACTTCAAGTTCTCTTATTTTGGTTATTAATATCTTGCAAGAGCATCGGGAGAGCATTGTGAGGTTATCTATTTACTTAGCATCGGGAGAGTTAAGTATACGAAAGAAATAAGAGCAAGTTCTCTAGTTTATAGTTGAACTATCTCGTGCCTTGGGATAGGGCGAGGTTAAGTGGCTAAAGAAGAATTCATACACATCGGTGTTCATCCTTCGATTCACGCCGGGAGGTATCATCAAGACGTGATCATCGACAGACTTGGACCTAGGGATAGGCCAAGGTAGATCTGAGATTCTTGCCAAACTTGAAAGTACTGAGTTGAGCGTTTGATGCCGCGACGATCAACGGACTGCTGCCGCGACATGTGCTGCCGCGACAGGCACGACGACAGAACTGGATTTCCTAAACTCTACAATACCTGCATTACTGAGCAATTCAATACCAGCCCATTCTCTCTATCTTGATATTTCTACTCTTTTATTTACGTTTTCTTCATTATTCTCGTGACAACTTTCTCAATTATTTTCTTTACTTTCGTGCAGTAAACTAAGGTGAAGCTATTAGCCCAATCCCTGTGGAGACGATATCCTATACTTCGTATCACTTTACTACTTGCGCGTGTACACTTGCACTACCATTGCAATAAATTATTTTACACGCAACAAGTTTTTGGCGCCGTTGCCGGGGATTGACAATATAACTCTACCTTTCTTTTATTGCACTTTTTCGTTTTTGTTTTTATTTTTCTTTTTCTATTTTTCGTTGGTGCAGTCAACTCTTGCTTTTCACAAGGTTTTCTTGTTTATGCGCAGATCGAAACGAGGTGAAGATCCTGAGTATCCATTAGATCCAGAAATCGAACGTTCCTTCAATCTCAAGAAACAACTTCGTCACCTTCTAGCCAGGAACGAGTACCCTGAGGAACAGCTAGAGAAGATGGCCCACGTTAGAGACGACCCGCCTGCCGGCGATATTATATCGCCTGTCGATAACCTTGCCGCCGGCGGACGACGGTCCTGTCGTGACTACATGTTAAACGATCATGTAGAGTTGGAGACCACGCTGCCGGACATAGATGTTGATAACTTCGAGCTTAAACCTGTCATGTTTAGTATGATCAACAATGCCAGGCAGTTTAGTGGTGCTGTTACAGAGGATGCCAGAGAGCATCTCAAAACGTTCCAAGAGATTTGTGGTTCGTTTAGACTGCCAAGAGTTAATCCGGAGATACTGAGGCTTCGGTTATTTCCTCATTCATTGAGGGACAGAGCTAAAACTTGGTGGAATAAACTTACGCCGAGTTCAATTAGAACTTGGGCAGATTTATCTCGTGAATTCTTATCTCGTTTCAATCCTTCGCATTTATCTGAGCGATTACGTAATGAAATTGCTACTTTTCAACAGGAAGATGACGAGCCGATGCACGAGGCTTGGGACAGATTTACTACTCTTCTACGGAACTGCCCAATGCATGGATTCCCCGTCTGGAATCAGGTAACAAAGTTTTATAATGCTGCCAACTTACAAACTCGTATTCGAATTGATTCAGCAGCAAAAGGATTATTATTGGATAAAGATCCGGACGAGGCAATGCAAGTATTGAAAAATCTGGCTAAGAATGAAGAGCAGTTTCCGACAGCAAGAAGAGGGGGTAAACGGGTACTTGCTATCAAGGATTATGAGGCCGACAGCACAATGAAATCACAAGTAGCATTCCTTACTAAAGAAATGAAACAGTTATTGAATGATGATGGACAACATGGATTTGCTGTTGAGGAGGTATGTGAAATCTGTGAGGGAAATCATGGTTCGGATGAGTGCCCGATACAGTTAGAAGAGGGAAAATATGTTGAAAACTACAAGCCAAATTACAATTCCAACAATTATAATCCCAATTGGAGGAAGGATCCCAAGTTTTCTTGGAGTAATCCTAATAACGCCCTGAATCCTCAAGCACATAATCAGAATCAGGGAGGACCTAGATTGCTGACGCGATAGCAACTGCTGTCGCAGCAGTAACAACAACAACCAGCTACCACGAGCAGTATACTGGAACAGACTCTGGCCACTTTTATGTCTCAGACAGGTACTTATATTGAGAATATGAATCAGTTTGTCAAGAAGACAGAGAATTTCATGGATAAAACAGAGATGCGGATGACGAATCATGAAGCTACTCTGAAATCTTTGGAGACACAAATGGGCCAGGTTTCCCAACATATTAAGCCAAGGCAGACTGGAGGATTCCCTAGTAATACTGAAAATGCTAGGCAGCCCACACATGAGCAATGTAAGGCTATTACTACTAGGAGTAGGAAGAAACTACCAGGGCCAGAAAACGAAGCTGAAACAGTAAAGGAACCAGCCTTAGACAAACCTGCCGAGGAAGCTGCCCCGACATGTAACAAACAGACTGCTGCCGATGAGCCTGTCATGACAGCAGAAGCGATAGAGGAGAAAATTGATGAACCTAAACCTCCTCAGATTCGTATGCAGTGGGAATGACGTATTGCTGATTATCGTCCCCACCTCCTTTCCCTCAACGAATACAGCAAGCTAAGCATGAATCTCAACTTAAAAGATTTATGATATTTTAAGTAGGTTCATATTAATATTCCGCTGTTAGATGCCGTTAGGGAGATGCACGGTTATGCTAAATTTCTCAAGGATGTCATGTCAAAGAAATCTAAACTTGGGGAATTTGAAACGGTAAAGATGACAAAGGTTGCATGAGTATTCTTCATCGGTAGCCACCCTAGAAAAAGAAGGATCCGGGGAGCTTCATCATACCTTGTGTAATCGGAAATAAATATGTGGGTAAGGCACTTTGTGATCTTGGTGCTAGTGTTAATTTAATGCCAAAATCTATTTTTCAGAAATTAGGTATTGGCAAGGCGCAGCCCACGACAGTAACTCTGCAGCTGGCAGACCGCTCTTATGTTCATCCGGAAGGAAAAATCGAAGATATTTTGGTAAGAGTGGATAAATTTATTTTTCCTGCTGACTTTCTTATTTTAGATTGTGAAGCAGATGAAAACGCACCAATCATTCTTGGGCGACCCTTCTTAGCCACGGGAAGATCACTGACTAATGTGGAGAAAGGAGAACTCACCATGCGAGTAAACGATCAAGAGATTAAGTTGAATGTTCTCCAAGCGATGAAACATGCTGATGTAGATGAGGAATGCAAGGTTATTACTGACGTTGCTTTTGATCAACCCTGCATTAGGTCGGGCTGTCACGATATTAAATTTGGTCACTGCCGCGGCAGCCACCTACAGGACTGTCACGACAGCAACTCCTCTGACTCCGATACATTTGATAATAAAGATCAGGAGGAGGTAAACTGGTTAGGCAATCATCCAGGTAAGTTATTCGAACCTTTGAATTATACTTCGGATAACCATTTAATCCAAAAGCCATCTACTGTTGAACCACCTGCCTTAGAACTGAAGCCCCTACCAGGGCAGCTAAAATATGCTTTTCTTGGTTCAAATGATACGTTACCCATAATCATCTCTTCTAAGTTGCTGCAGGAACAGGAACGACAACTAATAGGCATGTTGCGGCAGCACAAAAAGGTAATTAGATGGACGATTGCTGACATTCAAGGCATTAGTCCGGCGTTATGCATGCACAAAATCCTTCTAGAGGAAGATCATAAGCCGACTATTGATGCCCAAAGGCGGCTAAACCATGCGATGAAAGAGGTGGTTCGTAAAGAGATAATCAAATGGTTAGATGCTGGTATTATTTACGCCATCTCCGACAGCAAATGGGTAAGCCTGGTGCAATGTGTTCCAAGGAAAGGAGGAATGACCGTGGTGACCAATGAAAACAACGAGTTAATCCCAACCAGGACTCTGACCAGTTGTAGGGTTTGTATGACTATCGGAAGCTTAACAAAGCTACCCGAAAGGACCACTTTCCTTTACTCTTTATTGATCAAATGCTTGATAGATTAGCGGGTAAACCTTACTATTGTTTTCTTGATAGTTATTCAGGTTATAATCAAATTGCCATCGCACCGGAGGATCAAGAAAAGACGACTTTCACATGCCCCTACGGAACATATGCTTTTAGGAGAATGCCATTTGGATTATGTAATGCACCCGCCACCTTCCAAAAGTGCATGATGGCCATATTCTCCGATATGGTGGAGGACTTCCTTGAGATTTTTATGGATGATTTTTCAGTCTTTGGAGACAATTTTGAGAGCTGCCTCGGCAATCTACAAAAGGTACTTGAAAGATGTGAAAAAGCAAACCTTGTCTTAAATTGGGAAAGATGCCACTTTATGGTGGATGAAGGGATAGTCCTTGGCCATAAGATTAGCTGCCGTGGGATAGAAGTCGATAGAGCCAAAATAGAAGTGATCGAGAAGCTGCCGCCGCCGACCACAGTCAAGGGTATTAGAAGTTTCTTAGGGCATGCTGGATTTTATCGGAGATTTATTGCAAATTTCTCAAAAATCACCAAGCCCCTATGCCATCTTTTGGAGCAGAACCGACCCTTTGACTTTAATGAAGAATGTACTGAAGCATTCAAGGTTCTGAAGGAAAAACTGGTAACAGTCCCAATAGTACAACCACAAGACTGGACACAACCATTTGAGATTATGTGTGATGCTAGTGACTATGCTGTCGGGGCAGCACTTGGGCAGCGCAGAGACAAGCTATTTCATGTCATATATTATGCTAGTAAGACACTGAATGACGCCCAAGTAAACTACACCACCACAGAAAAAGAGCTATTAGCTGTGGTGTTCTCCATTGACAAGTTTCGTTCTTACATACTTGGGACGAAGGTAATAGTGCACACGGACCATTCTGCCCTGAAGTATCTGTTCGCGAAAAAGGATGCAAAGCCTAGACTGATACGATGGATCCTGCTATTGCAAGAATTCGATCTTGAAATCAAGGACAAAAAGGGACAGAAAATCAGGTGGCAGATCACTTGTCAAGATTGGAGAAGGGACAGAGTCTACCAATAGATGAGACAAACATACTGGAGACCTTCTCAGATGAGTAGCTCTTTGCTGCCGCAATCACTGCCGCGACAGCCATGGCGGCATATCAGGTTATAAGGAGGTGCGTACCACAAGAAGAGCAAGAAGACATACTTCATCACTGCCATGCCTCACAGTATGGAGGTCACTTAGGAGGCAACAAAACTGCTGCTAAGGTGCTGTAGTCAGGGTTTTATTGGCCGTCACTGTACAAAGATGCACAAACTTTCTACAAGAGTTGTGACAGGTGCCAAAGGACAGGTAACATCTCAAGGAGAAACGAGATGCCGCTGCAGAACATTCTAGAATTCGAAATCTTCGACGTTTGGGGGATTGATTTTATGAGACCTTTTCCATCTTCATGTGGAAATTTATACATCCTCCAAGCAGTAGATTATGTCTCTAAATGGGTTGAAGCTATCGCCGCTCAAAAGAATGATGCCAAGACAGTTCAAAAGTTTCTACACAAAAACATCTTTTCTAGGTTTGGCATCCCTAAGGCGATTATTAGTGATGAAATGAGACATTTTGACAATAGGGTCATTGCTGCCGCCTTGAAGAAATATGGTGTCAAGCATCGGATCGCGACAACATACCACCCACAGACCAATGGACAAGCTGAAATATCTAATAAGGAAGTTAAGAACATTCTTGAGAAGATGGTTAAACCAACTAGGAAAGATTGATCTTTACTCCTTAATGATGCGTTATGGGCATATAGGACAGCTTTCAAGACTCCATTGAGTATGTCTCCATATCGATTGATTTATGGAAAAACCTGTCATCTACCTGTCGAGATTGAGGACAGAGCATATTGGGCAATCAAGGTAGTAAATATGGACTTGGACAAGGCAGGACAGAAAAGGCTGTTAGACCTGAATGAGATTAAAGAAATACGGACAATGGCCTACGACAATGCAAGAATTTACAAGGAGAAAAATAAGAAGTGACATGACGGGAAGTTGCTGCCACGATAGTTCTGCCCAGGGCAGCTTGTATTGTTGTTCAATTCTAGATTGAAACTTTTCCCAGGAAAACTGAAATCTAGATGGTCTGGCCCATTCCAAGTCGTACAAGTTTTTCCCCATGGTGCCATCACAATCCGATCATTAAAAGACGGGCACCAATTCAAAGTCAACGGACAACTCCTCAAGCATTATCAGGGGACTGAAGCCCCAGGAATACAGGAAGTGGTTACCTTAGGAGATGCCCTACATGGACCAGCAGAGGATTCTGCCGTCCTCACATCATACCACAGTGGACCAGCAGAGGTTAGCCCTAATACACTCCATTATCAATAAACGACCCATTAATGTGGGGCGCTATATATGGGAGAGTATTTTGGACTGCGCCCATAGATCGACGGCCCTCCTCTACCTTCCTTTCCTTATCACATCTCTTTGCCGCTGCTCTGCCGTGCCGGAAGCCAACACCGACCGAATAGTGAAGGGACGGGGCTGGACAGACAAAAATATCATCAGCCTCATGGAGCTGACAGTAGCAACCCCCATTTCTTCCTTCAACCCTGCTGCCGCCCCTGCTGAATCGTCAGAGCAGCCGAACCCTGAACCTACCGCCGCAGCAACTTCTCCGACAGACCCATCCACTCAAATCCTTACTGCTATCCAGAGGATGGAGGACAGACAGCTGGGTCTAATGACATTCATCAAGAATTTTGCCGCATCCACGGTAAATTTCATTCATCATAATTTAAAATTTCCTGATGTTGTCTTTCCCACCTACCCTGCCCACTATTTCACCATTCCCACCCCTGCCCACACACCTACACCTGCTGCCACACCACATACACCATATGCTGTCTCCATACCATCACCTGCCCCGACGGCAGCCGGCAGCCTTCCGGCCGAAACATCCGCCCGAGGAACAAAGCGACTGGCACCCTCGGATGACATTGATGCCTTTGTAGCTAGGTTCTCTTCTTCCTCCGTGTGGGCAAAAAGTGACGCCGAACCTTCTATTCGGAGGAACTTGGCGAAAGAATTTACACCTGTCAAGAGGCAGAAAAGAATGGCCAACAAGAAAACTCTGCCCAAGGCCAGCAGCAGCAGCAGTAGCAGCTGGGACAGCGGTAGCAGCTCAGACATCCAGGTTGTGCAGCAACCAACCCAGCCTGCCCCACAACCCAGAATCCGCCGCCAAATCCGCCTCAGCAGCAGCAGTGAAGACAATGCTTAAAATTTAAGTTTCTCATTTTCTTATTGTTGCCTGCCATATCTATATTTTGTGATGTACTGCCTTCATTTTTATTTTGTCATTTGCATTGAGGGCAATGCAACCCTCGGGTTTGGGGATGGCAACCCTCCATTTTAATGGAGTCCAAGTACATTTTAGTTATTTGTTGTGTCTTTTACTTATAAGTTCTCTTAAAAAAAACTGAAGATTTTGGCTTAAAACTGTGAATTGAACTTGCCTGTCGTGGTAGCATCTTTAGGACAGTTTAAGGAGAAGTTTAGAGCCTTTCTATAGTTCTGAAAACTTAAACACCATTGTGACTGTTATACTACTTAGACTTCTTTTAGCCAAACTAGAATAAGAAACTTAGCACTTGAATAGCCCCTAGAGGTGCCTAACACTGGCTCTAGGAAAGAAGTTTAACAAAAGAGACACAAAAATCCTAGAGGTGCCCGAAACCGGCTCTAGGAAGCTAACTAGAGGTGCTTAAAACTGGCTCTAGTAAAACTTTAGAGAATCGAGACAAAACAAAAGAAGCATGAAAATGTGCCTTCAAAAATAAACTTGGGCATAAAAAAATTCGAGTTAAGAGTTGAATATTCTAGTGAAACTAAGAGAGTCTTAGCATATAACTGTTCACAAGCATGCACACACTGCACGAGGACTATAGTGAGATTCCGGACAGATCCTAAATTATCCGACAGGTTGCTGCCGTCACAGGGAATGAACGACGGGTAAGGGAAAGTTCACTGATTGAAAGCCAAAACAAAAATATTTCATTTTTCTTTTAGGTCTTAGTTGCTTGAGGGCAAGCAAAAACTTGAGTTTGGGGGTGTGTTGAGTGTATAAAAGTTCTATTATTTACACCCTTTTTAACCCATATTACTGCTGCATTCGAGCATCATTTCATTGCATTTAGGTTAGTTTACAACAAAACATCACAAATATATAAAAGGCACATATTCTACTAAAAATGGCTGTTTTTGGCAGGTTGCCGCCGTCGTAGACGGTGAAGGCGGGCACGGGGCAGAGAAGCAAAAGAGCTGAACTGGACAAGCATATAAAGAGGACGATGCTGCCATGGTGCTGCCGTGACAGCAGAGGACGACATCAAGTTAGTGGAGAAAAAGCAAAGTGGACCTCGATAGATAGAGAAAATTCTGCTCGTCTATCGTGTGAAAACCTTATATTTTCCAAGCCCCGGATCAAAATATATATCAAGCCCAAAGCTCAAGGAGAGAAAATCCCAAGAAACAAGAAGGACGGCTGGAAAGTAGATTCCTTGAGGATTAAGTCTTTATTAGAATCCTACTTTTAATTAAAGTTGTAATCTTTGTTAACTTAGATAACTTGAGCCCAAAGCTTATATAAGGGCATATATATTTTAACCTAGGGAGATCATAGCCGACGACCCCATAACCGATAACTAAAAACCCCTAGCCGTTTACCCGTCGTCGACATGTTCTAAATTCCCCTTAGGGCCACGGGTTGATTTGTAAAGTAGTTGAAAGGGTTGTTTTGTTTTAGGAATTTTCAGTTCAATAAAATAAACTTCAAGTTCTCTTATTTTGGTTATTAATATCTTGCAAGAGCATCGGGAGAGCATTGTGAGGTTATCTATTTACTTAGCATCGGGAGAGTTAAGTATACGAAAGAAATAAGAGCAAGTTCTCTAGTTTATAGTTGAACTATCTCATGCCTCGGGATAGGGGGAGGTTAAGTGGCTAAAGAAGAATTCATACACATCGGTGTTCATCCTTCGATTCACGCCGGGAGGTATCATCAAGACGTGATCATCGACAGACTTGGACCTAGGGATAGGGCAAGGCAGATCTGGGATTCTTGCCAAACTTGAAAGTACTGAGTTGAGCGTTTGCTGCCGCGACGATCAACGGACTGCTGACGCAACAGGTGCTGCCGCGACAGGCGCGGCGACAGAACTGGATTTCCTAAACTCTACAATACCTGCATTACTGAGCAATTCAATACCAGCCCATTCTCTCTATCTTGATATTTCTACTCTTTTATTTACGTTTTCTTCATTATTCTCGTGACAACTTTCTCAATTATTTTCTTTACTTTCGTGTAGTAAACTAAGGTGAAGCTATTAGCCCAATCCCTGTGGAGACGATATCCGATACTTCGTATCACTTTACTACTTGCGTCGTGTACACTTGCACTACCATTGCGATAGACTATTTTACACGCAACATTATTATTAAATTTTTTTAACCTAAATGGAGAAAAACAATATCCCCTAATAATAGACAAAGAAAAACGAAACTCGATCCACACCTTCCTCAGCTAACGTATCGACAAATCCATTCACTTCAAAGATTTATGAGCAAAGCACACATCACTAAGCATATCACAAGCCATATCAACCTCAACAAACAAATCTCAAAATATCTAGGGATGTTTCCCCAATTGGGATGCCCACCCAACAACCTTACTAAAATCTAATTTCACAATCAATGCTTGCGACCACCATTTTAACTGAGAAAATAAAGATAAAGCAAACGCCATTACCAGAAGTTCAGTTTCATTAAAATCAATAATCCTAACGGTCCCCGAGAATAATGCAAGAACAATACCGGACTCATCACGCAATACACTTTCGATTTTAATCGAATCGCAATGCATGAGTATGATATGAGATAATCATGTATGAGCTAAATCAAATGCATACTCCCCCTAGCAACAAGGATAGATGCATATAGGAGCAAAAACACATAAGCAAAGAAATCAACCAAATTCAGGAAATATTTAAACACCAAAAAGGCTCTAAGGTTCAAGGTAGGCTAGTTAAACTTAACTCTCTCCTAAGAGACTAAAAACACTTTTTGTCTAAAGGTTTGGTGAAGATATCCGCTAGTTGGTTCAAGGTGTCTATATATTCTAGAACTACATTGTTTTTCAAGACATGATCCCTAATGAAACGATGTCTTATATCTATGTATTTGGTTCTAGAATGTTGGATGAGATTCTTAGTGAGACATATGGCACAAGTGTTGTCACATTTAAGAGGGATGATACTTACATCAATTCATAATCTAAGAGTTGTTGCTTCATCCAAAGGACTTGAGCACAACAACTTTAAGCCAAAATGTATTCCGCCTTGATGGTAGATAATGCTACACTATTTTACTTCTTAGAAAACTACGATATAAGCATACTACCTAGGAATTGACACGTATCGGGGGTACTTTTTCTATCTATCTTACAACCTCCATAATCCACATTCGAATAAGCATGCAAACTAAAGGATGAGTCTCTAGGATACCAAAGACCTAAACAAGATGTGTCTCTAAGTTATCTAAAGATTCTCTTAACAGCTAGTAGGTGTGATTCTCTAAGACTAGCTTGAAATCTAGGACACAAGCAAACACTAAGCATGGTATCCAGTCTACTTGCGATAAGATGAAGCAAATATCCTATCATTGATCTATAAATCTTTAAATAAACACACTTACCTCCTTCATCTTTGTCAAGCTTTTTAGAGAAGCTCATTGGTGTGGCTTGAGTTTTCACATTTCTCATGTCAAACTTCTTGAGCATGTCCTTGATGTACTTAGTTTGATTGATAAAGATGTCATCCTTCATTTGTTTGATTTAGAGTCCCAAAAAGAATGAGAGCTCCATCGCCATGCTCATTTCGAATTCACTTTGCATTAACTTAGCAAAATCTTAGCAAATTAACTCATTAGTAGAACCAAAAATAATATCATCAACATAAATTTGTACTACTAAGATATATTTGCCTTTTCTTTTTATGAAGAGTTTAGTATCCACATTTTCTTTTTTGAAACCTTTTTCAATCAAAAAATTTGATAATCTTTCATACTCTAGGAGCTTGTTTCAAACCATATAAAGCTTTTAAAAGTTTAAAAACATGGTTTGAATATTTTGAATATTCAAAACCGGATGGTTGTTTTTCATACACTTATTCATTTATAAAACCATTTAGAAAAAAACTTTTTACATCCATTTGAAAAAGTAAAGTCCTCTTAATTTCCAGATTTTTCATTTTGGTCCCTAAATTCGTATGTTGTGCAATTAAGTCCCTTATTGTTTTCTGATTGCTGTGATTTTTGAGTATGCTTATCTCAAGAGTATGCCTAGGATTAATGTGCTTTTAGACAAGTTTCAAAAGAAAAAAAGGGTCGTTAATCAAGGTTGACTTTTGGGTTGACTTTGGTTTTCCCCATGTAATCTTCGTAGTTCGGGTCAACCGTCTAGGCCGGGCTAAGGGGGTTACAGAATCCTTTCCTAGACATAGGAATGATCACTTCAGAATTGCTTCACCAAACTTGGAGTATCTGCCAAATTTGTTGTCAGGACTTCTCTCCATCTCATCTGCTAAGACAACGAAAGTTGCAAGAGCGGAGTTCCGTTGTGGCAGCGAAAGTTGCCGCAGCCTCAATCCGCCATTACCCATCAAGGTAGCAGAACGTGGCAACGCAAAACAACTTGGCCTATTCAACGCAGTTTCACACTAAGCAGCAGCATAACCTTGCCCTCTTTACTAATCTGATCACTTCCTTAATTACTTGTGTTTTTATTTTATTTTTCTGCACAAACAATCATCTTACTTGTGTAGGAACAAAATTTCAAACCAAGCTATCCAATCCATGTGGAGACGATATCTTATATACTATAACTTGACAAGAGTGTACACTTTCACTCATAAATAGAGTACACCCAAACGCTCTACAAGTTTTTGGCGCCGTTGCCGGGTATTAGTAGCAGCGAATTTCGTTTTTAATTTCTGCACTTTATCTTTACTTTTTATTTTTTCTACTACGTAAGAAAGTGCTTATTCAAGTGCCTCACGAGTTAAGGGCAACAATATTTGGGAAAGTTCTTGCGAATTTTGTGAAGACAATCATGCGTTCGAAAGTTGTCCTCATCTTTTTGCAGCAGACATGTCGAGAAAAACCACTTGGGAGTGGATGCCTGAATATGGACAGCAGATGTCGCCGTAGAAGCAATAGGGATAATAGATGCCGTGCAACAACAAGAGGGATAGTAGATGCCGCCGCCACAGCAACAGAGATAACAGATGTTGCTGCCGCAATTGCCGCCGCAACAACACAATTATTCATGGTATAATCAAGAATTTCAAATTTTTTTACCATAGTAGTTTTGCTGCAGAAATCGACATGCCCTGGAAATATAGTTATCTGTAAGAACAATCAAAATCCTTGGAGGACACACTTCAAACTTTCCTTGCGCTCATGGATAAAGTGTCAGTTGCTATGGACGCCAACATCGCTAAGATGGATGCACATCTGAGCAATTCAGTCCTCATAGATGTTATGGATAAACTTCCACAATTAAGGGATACTGATGCCCTAGGACATGAGGATGAAGAGAAGTGCGAGGAAAGAACTCCAATGTGTACGGAGCAATTCGAACCCCCAAGCCAAGAGGATGCAGAACGCTGCCCAGACATCAAGATTGACAGTTGTTCTGGCAGCTACCTAGAACCCTGCCCTGAGGACGAACTGACAGCACCTGAGCAAAGCTATGCCTCAGCAGAGAGGCCCGCCACGACAGAAGCCTCCATAATGACGCCCACCTCGACAGACACCTCGGTAGCTATGGATTATATATATCTAGAGGAGCCGATTCATGTAGATTTACAACCGTCAAAATCTCTATTGATGGAGATTTTAAAGGAGCCTAAATAGTTTTCCCTTGACCGGCACAACACCAAAATAGAAGACTACCACAATAGTTGGTTGCCGCAGTAGCTACCTCGGCAGCAAAATAAACTTTCCCCTATGATGAACTTCGACAAAAAGGAGGTAAGTACATGGTTAGGTAGTTATATAAATTTTCCTAATCACATGTTCATGCCTTCAAGAATAGGAACAAGAAGGAAGGTTCACATAATTTACAAAGGAACGTGGAAGAAGGACCCCTCCACCATGAGGATAATCACTAGATGGAGGGTGCGGATGGATTACAAGAAGTATCAAAAACAACCCTCTTGAGCTAAATCGATAAGGGAGTAGTTACTTTAGGAGATGCATATCAATGCACTCCTATAGTAACAAAATTTTGTATAAGTTTTTATTTTTCCACATCTTTATTGTTTTATTTAGGAGTAGATTTTACCTACTTAGGACCAGATTTTATTTGTGTTTTATTCTCCTCTCACAACTACTTACCCAGATTCAGACCCTAAGGAATCGAGCCACCGAGCACAACAGGGGCAGCACTGCCGCAACCCGCAACTGGCGGAAGAGTAGATAACTCCTCCACATCTTCTCCACCATCTGACAGCAACTAAGCCTGATTTTTCTTTCCCTTTCTCATATTTATTTTTCAGTTTTTGTTTTATTTTGTGCATTGAGGGCAATGCCCATCTCGAGTTTGGGGGTATAGTTCTCATATTTTTGTTTAGGCATACTTAGTAGCATGTAGTTTGCATATTGTACTTGCTTTCATATTAATCAGAAAAGAAAAAAATGTTAGAACTTGTGCCTATGATAGGACGGCCGATTAATTTTTTGCACCAATTAAAAATTGAACTTAAATCGGGAAAGGCATGAATAACTTAGAATTTTCTATAAGAGCCAAAAAAAATTAACACTACTATTACTTGCTGAGTTTGATAGAATATCTTATAAACACCGTCTGCTTTGTTATTAGAATTCCTTGCAAAATTCTAACATGGTTGTAGGTAGCCGCCGAGGTAGAAAAAAGAAACAGAAAAATACAACACTGCCACGACAACAGAGAAAAACAAAGAAACTCCGCTGCTATCAAAGTCCATGAATCTGAAAATTTTGAAGTGACGGACAAATTAGCATGAGTGAATGAAAGTCTTCACGGGATGACTCTACTTCATGGGTTCGGGGTTTTGTAGTTTGCTCATATCTTAATTTCAGACCTAGAAGAGTAGTTGTGATGAGCTGACTCTCTCATTGCCATGATTAAATAATTATGCTTAATTGTGCTATCTCGGCAGCAACCTTATACATCATGACAACATCTTTGTTTATCTAGTTATTCATCATATTCAGTCTGTACACAATTCTGCACACACTGCACTGACATTATAGATTAATTCTGAGTTATTACTTGCTATTTTCCCTATCACTAATCTAATGTAGATGTCATGGCCTTGAGATGTAGAATCAATTCAAAAACAGGTTTTTCTTTCTGATTAGTATAAGGGCAAGTATAGTTAGGATTGCATTGCTTGAGGACAAGCAATAGTTCGAGTTTGGGGGTATGTAAAGTACATATCAGTCCTATATTTTGTACACATTCCATCTTATTTTATTGATGTTTTCAAGTGCATTTTAGGCATAATTAGGTCATGCATTTCATAAATATAGTATTCTTTATTCTACCATGATTTTATTGAATATCTGTTATTTGGTATAATAAAGATGTTGTTTTAGTGTATATTTAGTTTTCCAGGACTAGAAGCTGACAGGAGGACGACAGACCAGAGGAGAAGATTCTGAGGCAGTAGATGAGTGTCGCCCAATGCCGCCCAATGCCGCCCAGGGTAGCAAACTATGGAGTTGGAGAACCGGAGTGCGATTTGTAGAGCAGGAAATTCTGAGTCTATCGACGATGTCCACTCGATTTTCCAACGTCTGTAGTAGAATGCAGAGCTGCCAAAGCGAAATCTCGAGATTTCTTACGGGACAAGGCAACGTGATAAAGTTCACATTCAACTCAAAGAAGTCAGAGTTTAAAGTCACATTAAATGTGGAAAGCTACTTTTGAAGACTTCTACTTCAAGAAGGACTAGACCTAGCTATTGTCTATAAATACTCATTGTAATTCTAATTCAAAGGATCTTAGGTTTTCTTTAGGCATAGCTTAGGTTTTCTTGCCGCCGTCATGTTCTAAATCACTCTTGGGTTTGGAGTTATGTTGTAAATTAGTTGTGAGAACGGTTGTTTATGTTCTAAAGTTTGTTTTTACAATAAAATATTTTAAGTTTACTTAATTCATGTTCTTCACTTCTTCAATTAGTTTCAAAAGTCCAGTTGAAGAAATTCATTTGTCGGGCACGAGAGTGTCAAACTCACGAAAGAATTAAGTACGGTTTCATCATGTCGAGGTGTTGACTAATTCGGCTTAGACATAAGTTAGAATTTTAGCAGCTAAAAGGAGCAACCAAACGTCGACTACATGTGTTAGGTTTACGCTGGGATTACTAGGTATTGCCTACATCACGTGGTGACAGAATCCTTGCCTAGACATAAGAAGGATCACTTCAGAATTACTTCACCGAACTTGGAGTATCTTCTAAACTTGCCGCCAGGACTTCTCTCCATCTCACCTGCCAAAAAAGCAAAAGTTGCAAGAGCAGAGTTCCGTCGTGGTAGCGAAAGTTTATGCAGCCTCAATCTGCCATTACCCGCCAAGGCAGCAGATCGTGGCAGCGTAAAACAACTTGGCCTATTCAACGCAGTTTCACACTAAGCAGCAACATAACCATGCACTTTGTATTAATCTGATCAGTTCCTTAATTACTTGTGTTTTTATTTTACTTTTCTCCTCAAACAATCATCTTACTTGTGCAATGTACTTTTCCTTGTGCAGGAACAACAATTCGAACCAAGCTTTCCAATCCTTGTGGAGACGATATATTATATACTATAACTTGGCAAGAGTGTGCAGTTGCGCTCATAAATAGAGTACACCCAAACGCTCTACAAGTACTAAAATAGCATGTGCATAGCTTTGTCGTTTAATCGCAACTTCTTCTGATCTTCATCGGCCTTCTCTTGCTTGGACTTGGGAACTGCCTTTCTCCTTCTTGCTTCATCGGGAAAGATGGTCCATCTTCAATAATATCGCAAAGAAGATAATTGTTGGATTTGATGAAGAGCCTCATGTGATTCTTCCAATAGGGATGGTTACCCCTATTGAAATAAGGTTGTTTGATGATGGATTAAGATTTGTAGAGGTTGTTTCAGAAAGTGGATGCCATGGCTTGACTTTTAGTTGATTGAATCACCTCAAGGATCGTCTCAATGATTGTTAGATCTTTGATTGAGCCAAGCTCTGATACCAATTGTTGGGATGATCAATCAATTCGATTATGGTCAAGAGGGGGTGAATTAACAATTTAAAAATTGAAGGGAATCAATAGAAAGATAAAAATTTGAGACACAAGGATTTATATTGGTTCAACCTTCTAACAAGGTCTGCATCCATCACCTTAGCTTCCCACTAAGAATTTCTAACAATTTCACTAAGAATTTCTTCCCTTTTACTAAGCTAAGGAGATAACCGTTACACAATCAAAGTTTTCTACCCAAAGCATTAATCGAACTCTCTCTTTTACAAGAAAAGAAATGCAAACTGAAAACCGTCTCAAAATGTAATGTATTTTCCCAATTTACACGTTCACTCAACCCAAAACTTGAATAAAAAAGATTATAACGAATATCACTCAAGTGTGTTATAAGGATTAGACTCTAATAAGCTCAAAGATGTTAGATTTGTGCTTGAATGCTTAAGACTTGTTTAATGGTTATTGTTGTAGATTTGGAGACTTGAATTTATACCCCTCGTTGATTTCTAATCGTTTGGGTAGTTGGGATCATAAATATAGCCGTTGGAGGCTATTTTTCCCATAATAAATTCAGTCTGCCTACCCTCAGTATCGGTACACGAGCTATCATATCAGTACCTGTCATAAGAAGAAAGAGTCGTTGTACAAAAATGTATCGATACACGGAAGCGCATATCGGTACGAGAAGATTGTTTTATAAAGGCGTGCCGGTACAGTCTGTATTGTATCAATATCATTTTTGCTCACTGAAATTTGAAGAAAAAGTCTATGAAAAATTGTATCAGTACTCATATATGCGTATCGATACGATATAGTAAAATTTCAAATTTATGGTTCTAATAAAATTGATAAGTAAACGGTTATATCATTAAATGCAAGATTTTTCAAATCTAAACACCCCATATCGATACCGGTGAATGCGTACTGATACTCAAAGCATATTTGGTTCCCAGGTATGAATGACATACATATACGGCTATACGTGCATCGATACCCAATAGCCATCAAGTATAAAACAAATTTTCAATAGCTAAAAATCATATTGGTACGGCCAAAGGCGTACCGGTACTCCTGGACCAAATAGGCTATTTGAGTATGAAAACACTTAGAAAATATTTGGGGTTTTAATTTTTGACTTAGAAACAATTTTATGTTCGAATCCTTGTCACTTTGTGACCAGTTTTGAGTACTTAAAATTTTATTCAATTTTACAAATAAGTCCTTGAAACTCTTTGTTATATCAAAATAAAATTTAGTTTTACAGATGTGTATTGTAGGGATATTGGGAAGAGTGTTTTGGTTTCACCGGGTCATGGGATTTATTCACCGGGTTCTAAAATTACACGAGTTATCATGTATTTGTACTCTTTGTGTTTTCTATGTTGATAGTGGATTGCTCATTTGTTTCATCTATAAAACTAAACTATGTTGAACCACGTTTAATATTGTCTCTTGTACATGTATTAGTCTATATTATTATCACTTTAATTATATTTCCGCGTACCAAATTCCTAACCGAAACAAAATAAACATATGTCGTATTCCAAGTAAATGCATTCAA
Organism: Hibiscus tridactylites; assembly: GCA_958450335.1. Classification (NCBI taxonomy): domain Eukaryota; kingdom Viridiplantae; phylum Streptophyta; class Magnoliopsida; order Malvales; family Malvaceae; genus Hibiscus; species Hibiscus tridactylites. Next base: position 25,892,292 of record OY288271.1, on the reverse strand, counting down.
TAAGTTTGCAACTATTTTTGTGATTAAAAAGAAAAAAAAAACGTTTTTAGACTGCTTCCATTGGAACAAACAGTGCCAATTTTGTCAAATTTATTACATATTATTTTCATTTCATATATCTAAAATTTGTTTTTAATTTCTTGAATTAGATAATACGTGTTCAACTAATAAACCAAACTTCATTTATTGTGCTATCCTTACATTGACTATAGATGAGTATGAGGTGAAAATTGATCTGATCGAGACAATATGAGATGATTCAGAACCTTCAGGTTGAATTAGGACATCCGACTTTGATTGAGCTGTCACATCGGTTGTAGATTTAGGGAGGGAGATTTTTTTTGTTCCGCCAAGTTCAATGTTTTGCAGGACCGAATCAAAAATTTAATTTTGATAGTTTATCGACTAGTTTAATAATTTAAAATTAATTTATATTGGTATAATAATTTAAAATTAATTTATATTGGTATAATAATTTATTTATTAAGAGTCTCAATCGATCAATTAAGATAACTAAAAGAGGTGAATTGGTGTTTGAGTGATTGAGTTGGAAGTTATGAAAATTAAAATTGTGACATAATAATTTATAGTGGTTCGAGCTTCTAATCAACTTTTACATTCACTACATTAGCTTCCTACTAAGGATTTTTCTAAATTCACTCTTGAATTTCTTTTCCTTTTCTAGGCTAAGGAGTCAACCTTTACAAACTCAAAGCTTTCTATCCCAAAGCTTGAGCAATCCCTCTTTTACAAAAAAAAAATACAAAGAAAACTAGGAAAACCTCTCAAAGGTTGATATGTTTGTAATAATAAGCTCACTCACCCAAAACCTAACACTTGAGCATATATAACAATTAAGCTCACAAATGTGTTCTACAAAGAAATTGACAATTAAAAGCACAAAACACTTTTTTTATACATTGAATGTTGGCTTGTTGTCTCTTGTTATTTATTGCATGGTTGCTTAAAGGTCCCTTTTAAGTCCTCTAATGAGTTTTTGATCGTTACTAGTCGTTAGAAATTTTTTGGAGCCGTTGGCGACTTTAATTTCAGAGATAAATGCATTCTGGTGTAGGGTATATCAGCACACAGGCTTCGGGTATCGATACCTACCTCAAAAATAAAAAGAGCCATTGGTCAATTTTACACTGGTATCGTTATGGACCTTTCTGTATCGGTATGATCTAAGCAGGAATCGATACGGATTTTGGCTACTAAAAAATTGAATTTTGGCAAAACAAAGGGGGCGTATCGATACTGGTAAAACGTTTATCGATACGAGTGGCTGGGTATTGATACACTAACAAGGGGTATCGATACACTTGACCTATTTTTAACACTTTGGCTATTAAAATTATTTTGAACATGTCAAAAACCCTTTGAAAAACTTTTAAACACATTTTTCAAGTTTAATGGACTTTTGAAATATTTTTACAAATTAGTTTAAGTCCAAAAATATTTTTCATTTTAAGTTATATCAAAATCAATATCTGAACAATCTCTCATTTTTGATATAACGAAACCACTTGAAAAATTATTTTTTTGTAAAATTCCTTCTTAGAAAAATATTTTTAGAAAAAGAGAATTGTAGAGTGTCCATGAGTCCTATATTTTTTTACACATTCCTGCCATTATTGTTGTTGTTCTTGAGCTCATTTAGACATATTTAGGTGCATTGCATGCATTATAATTCATCTTCTCTTGTATCACGCTTTTATTGAATATCTTATGATTGGTGAAGAAAAGTTACTGTTTTAGTTAGTTTATGTTTTCAGGTGCTATAGCTGGGAAAGTGGAGGAGAGGACATGACAAGACGAGGAAAGATGGAACCAGAGAAGCTGTACTGAAGCAGCTCAAGTTGTCGCCAAGGACACTGCCGAAGCAGCATTGCCGCCAAGAGCCGCCAGGGCAGAAGTTACACAGACTTATCTAAGATGGGTTCCGATTTCAAGAGGACAATTTCCTAATCGCAATGAGCCCAGTCTTGCAACTTCATGAAGTCTGTAGCGGCCGGTAGAGTTAATTTAAGATCGATAAGTGGGAGCACTTATCCTTACTTGTTGAAGAAGGCGACGTACAAAGAGTTTGTATTTAAAACATAAAGGAGTCTATATTTAATGTAATTTACTTTTAGGACTCCTACTTTAAGAAGGACTAAACTTAGGTCAAGAACCCTATATATGCCCAATGTATGTAAGGGTATAGGGGCATGTATGTCATGAGGAATTGACGAGATCTATCAATGAGAGTGTAGATGGGGGGTTAACTAGATAGGTTGGAATGTTGGGGGTCGCGGTCCAACTCTCATAGGGTTTAGGCGCGTGTATGTAAAGTAAATTGGGAAACGATTGTATAGTTTTGAGTTGTTTTCAATAAAGTTCTGAGTTTGCTTAATCTATGCTTCTTGTTCGTTCAATTAGTCCACACTAGACAGTTGAAGAGAAAATCTATTTTTCGGACACGAAAGTGCAAGGCTCACGAAAGGATTAAGCACGACCACAACTCACAAGGGCGTGAATAACTTGGTTCCACACTAGTCCACAAGTTTCAGCGGCTAAAAGGGATTACCACCCGAGTTGTCTAATTTGGTTCCACACTAGTCCTCAAGTTAAGAAATCTCGAGCAACCTAACCTAGAAATAGGAGGGATCACTATCGACTATCCTGACGAACTTAGAATGACTGCCAGACTTGCCGCCAAGACTTCTTTCCGTTCCACTTGCTGAGGTAGTACACACCCCTGCTATGGTAGTGACCTGCTGCGATCATGTGACGAGGTCGTAGTTTGCCGCCCACCTTACCCGCCGAGGCAACAATTTATGGCAGCGCGAAACATACACAAGACTTTGAAATGCAGTCCACAAGCTACTAAGCTGCACTTGTCTTACCCAGCTTATCGCCCAATCTCTCCATATCACTTCTCTCATCACTATCTTTATCTTTATTTGTGTTTTTATATTTCCACATCTTGAGATTTGGAGGCGCATTTATTAAATCTTTGTGCAGGAAACCATTCATAGGAGCTGCTTCAATCCCTGTGGAGACGATATCTTTTGTACTATAACTTGACAAGAGTTTGCACTTGCGCTCATAAAAGGAGAACACCTAAACTCTCTACAAGTTTTTGGCACCGTTGCCGCGGATTGGCAACAACAACTACGCTTGAATTTCTGCACTTCTATTTAGTTTTTCCACATTAAATCTCTTTCTTTTTTTAATTGTCAAAAAAATTATACATATATAGCCATTATGCTTTCTTGGTGTATGTAAGGTTGGAAGCAACATCCATCCGAGGAGGGGAAGGACATGCCCAAACGAATAGCCAAACACAAAGACCCTCAGGAAGTGGTTATTCTTGGGAAAAGCGCAGCCCAACATAACCCAATATTATTTTACTTTTAATTTTTAATTTATTTTTATTTCTTAGGAATAGATTTAATTTTTATTTAATTTTCGCATTCATTTTATTTCAGGTTAGGAAGGAAGGAAGGACCAAGAAAGAATAAAGGAGAGGCCCAACTAGCAGCTAAGGCAACCCAAGGTAGATGAGCATAATGGCTAGTCGCAACGGTTATATTTGCCCCAGCGAGCGAAACAAATATCTTCGTAACGGCTAGAACCCTGTTATTCGGGCCGTAATAATTGTCGCCCGTTGACAGCGCGGACCAATTCGCACTACACCCAGCCTGATGGTAACTTCGGGTTGGAACCTTCCCTGTTCGAGACGATCCATAATATGGACTGAGACCGATTCGTAAGAAAACCATAGGGGATTAACAGCAACCACGTGCGAGAGTTCTATGCCCACCGGCCAAACCTAGAGAGCCATTTCGTCTATGTCAGGGGAGAAGGTGTTAAGTTAACCGCTAACATGATCAACAACTTCTACAACATGGAAGTCAATGACGACCAGCATGGAGAGTGGGAGTCATATCTAACAGTGGCTGACTACAACAAAATCAAGAAAGAGCTCTGCCGGCCAAACACCAAATGGCTGACATGCAAAAATAATGGGTCAGTAAACCACAGAGACTTGCTGCCAGAGGCCGCCCTATAGAGCTACTTTATCCAGCGCTGCCTTATACCAACCTCGCACGATCGACAGTAAACAAGTCGCGACTCACCCTCATCAGCAGCATCATGAAAGGATGACAGATCAATTTTGGTGATATAATACTAAAGGAGATCTACGCCCACGCAGAAAAGCCAACCGTCAAAGGCCCACTCTTCTTTCCTGCACTCATCACAGGCCTCTGTGCCAATTTCAGCGTGCCGCTGCACCAAAAAGATAAAATTCTTCCTGCCAAGGAAGGATGGACAAGAAGAGCACGCCAACAAATGATGCATAGTGCAGAGCCAGAAACACCCTCCACCGCCCAGCCGACGTCCCAAGCTGCCGCCACCCTAGCCGCAGTAGGCAGTACTGATATTGCCATTACGTCTGCCGCAATCCCCTTACTGTACAGCTTAGTGGAAAGCTGCTAGCAGATTGAGCACAAGTAGGTGATCTTTACCAAATGTGTAGAAGACGTGCATGAGGCCTTTGTGGCCTACCTGTTGGACAAATACCAGGACGCCGGACCACAGTTGCCAGCCTTTCCAACGGAGCTAGCAGCAATCCAAACTGGTACACATCACTCCAAGACCCGCTATTGCTCATGCCATCGACGATAGCAAGGGGCCGCACTACCACCCCAAGAGAAGAACCTCACCGACCCCCATCCAGCCATATAACCTCACCTCCTCCTCCGAATTCGAGAAGGAAGAAGAGACCACTGTTGCCTCCTCAATAGCCAAAGCCACTGCTGCCCAGGACTCCGGCTACTCGGACATGGAGATTTTAAACTCCTTTGAAGATGCACTGGCCGAGGTAGCACGAAAGGGAAATCGGCCATCAGTAGAACCCCTAGGTGGAGAAGCTGATAGAAAAATCAAGAAAACGACCCTCGGTCGTATCCAGCCGTCACGTAGCTCGAAGAAGATCCCAGCAGAAATGCCATCCGCTACGCGCCACCTTGTCATGCCTGCCTCCACAGATTCCTTCGTTGACGCGGCAGCAACAGAGGAGAACTCCCCCAGCCTATAGCACCATTTTCCTTTTATTTTTATGTTGTTTTCTATTTCTGTTTTATATTTTTTTGTTTTATATTTTATTCTTTTATTTTATGTTTTTAATTTTTTGTAGAGGTATTGAGGACAATTGTAGAACTAACGTTTAGATATAATAATTGAAAATTGTTTTGGACTAATTTGAAAAGAATTAAAAATTATTTCTAAAGTCCAAATAACTTGAAACTATGTTCAAGAGATGTTTTGAAAGGTTTTCACATGTTTTCAAAGCCAAATTAAACAAAACCATCCAAGTGTTACGAAACACCCTTAGGTGTTTCGATACGAGGCCTTCTAGTGTCAAAACGTTTCGAAACGGTTTTCGAAACAGGTCTTTTCTAGATGAGGATTTTGCCAAGCGTTTCGATACGAGCTATGCTGTTTCGATACGCCTACATGACATCAACCACAACAGTCATAAACCCCCAATAGCTATTTCCCAACTAACTTTTAAATGTAGATCGTTTTGATACAGGGACAAGCGTTTCGATACAGGTGATGCATCAGACTACAACGACTCTTTCTACTTGAAGGGTGTTTCGAAACGAGTTCGAGCGTTTCGATACGGGGAGCTGTAGAACTGTAATTATGGTGAGAAATTAAGTCTCCAACGGCTCCAATTCAACCCCAACTGCTAGTGACGGCTACAAACTCATTAATGAGTATAAAAGGGACCTCCAAGCATCAAGTAATGGTTAATGCTTCAATTGTCAATCAAAAAATGATCAAGAATTATCTTTGTACCTAAATTGTCATTTCTTTGTATAGACAAACACTAGTGAGCCAAAATTGTTAAATTTGCTCAAGTGTTTTAGGTTTTGGGTGAGAGCAAAATTGTGCAAACAAACACCTATTAGAGGGATTTGTCTTTGCTTATCTTTTCTCTTGCAAAAAGGGTTTGATCAAGGATTTGGGTAGAAAGCTTGATCGGTGTATAAGGGTTTCCTCCTAAGCCTAGAAAAGGGGACGAATCAATAATGGATTGATTGGAAATCCTTAGTGGGAAGCTAAGGTAGTGGATGTAGGTCTTGGTTAGAAGGTTGAACCACTATAAATCACTGTTTCATTTATCTTTCAATCTTCCACACCACATCCACCCAAAATTCCACTTCTCCATCACTTGGCGAGCAAGAACGGTTGAAGAAATCGAGCACCCTAAAACCCAACAACAATGCCAACCTTGAGTTTGGGAGAATTAGTCCTCTTTATTTTAGATTCATAGTATATAGCTGCATTTGTAAATTCTGACCCTAGTACTTAATGAAATAGAATCTTTAGTTCAAAACTTGTGCCTGTGATAGCTTAGTCAACTACTTATATTCGCTCAATTCTAAAAATTCTAACCTAACTTTGGGAAGAAGCGTGAAAATACTTAGAAAATTTTCTTTGTGTCAATTATCCTTTACACTTGTCTGTTAAATGCTGAATTTTTGTTTAAGTTCTAAGCTTAACATCGCATGCCTTACTTAATAAAAGTTTCTTGATTGAATACATGTTCGCCGCCACAGCAGCACCGGGCAACACAGTAAAACTGATGAAAAACCTAGAGGTTCCCGAAATAAGCTCTAGGAAGAAAAAAATACAAACCTAGAAGTGTTCGAAATAGGCTCTAGAAAGAATATAGACCCTAGAGGTGCCCGAAATAGGCTTTAGGAAGGATCATGACAAGGACACTCCGCTACTATAAAAACCCATGAATCTAAATCAAGTGACATACAAATTAGCAAGAGTGAATGAAAGTCTTCACGAGATGACTCTATTCAAAGGGTTCAGAGTTTGTACAGTGCACCTACCTTAGCTTCAAACCTAGAGAATAGTTGTGGATGAGCTGAAGCCCTTAAAGCCATGATAAAAAAAAAGAAAACAAAAGTGCCCAGCTGTGCTGCCAAGGCAGCAACTTGTATCCTTTTAAGAGATTTAATTATTTTAGGCATACTTTGTTAATTTGGTAACTTCAACATGTTTAGTATGAACACAAACCTACACACACTGAACTAACATTAAGAAAAATTATTCTGAGTTGTTTCATGTTATTCCCTATCACTAACATTATACAGGTTCCACGGCCTTGAGACAAGAAATCAAGTTGAAAAGCTAATGTTCTATTAATTTTATGCTAAGGGCAATTTTACTAGTTAGGTTGCATTGCTTGAGGACAAGCAATAGTTCGAGTTTGGGGGTGTGTAGAGTGTCTATGAGTCCTATATTTTGTACACATTCATGCTCTTATTATTGATGTTCTTGAGCTCATTTAGGCATATTTAGGTGCATTGCATTCATTATAACAACATCTTCTCTTGTACAATGCTTTTATTGAATATCTTATGATTAGTGAAGAAAAGTTATTGGTTTAGTTAGTTTATGTTTTCAGGTGCTATAGCTAGGAAAGTGGAGGAGAGGACAGGACAAGGCGAGGAAAGCTGGAACCAAAGAAGATGTACTGAAGTAGCTCAAGTTGCCGCCAAGGACACTGTCGAAGCAGCATTGCCGCCAAGAGCCGCTCGTGCAGGAGTTACACCGACTTAGCCAAGATGGGTTGTGATTTCAAGAGGATAATTTCCTAAGCCCAATGAGCCCAGTCTTGCAACTTTCTGAAGCCTGTAGCGGCTGATAGAGTTAATTTAAGATCGATAGGTGGGAGCACTTATCCTTATTTGCTGAAGAAGGCAACGTCCAAAGAGTCGAGATTTAAAGCATAAAGGAGTCTATATTTAATGTAATTTACTTTTATGACTCCTACTTCAAGAAGGACTCAACTTAGGTCAAGAGCCCTATATATACCCAATGTATGTAAGGGTATAGGGGCATGCATGTCGTGAGGAATTGACGGCATCTGCCGATGAGAGTGTAGATGAGGGGTTAACTACATAGGTTGGAGTGTTGGAGGTCGCGACCTAACTCTCATAGGGTTTAGGTGCATGTATGTAAAGTAAGTTGGGAAACGGTTGTATAGTTTTGAGTTGTTTTCAATAAAGCTTTGAGTTTGCTTAATCTATGCTTCTTGTTCGTTCAATTAGTCCACACTAGACAGTTGAAGAGAAAATCTATTTGTCGGGCACAAAAGTGCAAGGCTTGCGAAAGGATTAAGCACGGTCACAACTCGCAAGGGCGTGACTAACTTGGTTACACACTAGTCCACATGTTTCAGCGGCTAAAAGGGATTACCAACCGAGTTGTCTAATTTGGTTCCACACTAGTCCTCAAGTTAAGCAATCTCATGCATCCTAACTTAGAAATTGGAGGGATCATTGTCGACTATCCTGACGAACTTAGAATGACTACCAGACTTTCTGCCAGGACTTCTTTCCTTTCCACTTGCCGAGGTAGTACACACCCCTGCTATAGCAGTGACCTGCTGCAATCGTGTGACGAGGTCGTAGTTTGCCGCCCACCTTACCCGCCGAGGTAGCAATTCATGGCAGTGTGAAACATACTCAAGACTTTGCATTGCAGTCCACAAGCTACTAAGTTGCACTTGTCTTACCCAGCTTATCGCCCAATCTCTCCTTATCACTCCTCTCCTCTCATCACTATCTTTATCTTTATTTGTGTTTTTATATTTCCACATCTTGAGATTTGATGGCGCGTTTATTAAATCTTTGTGCAGGAAACCATTCATATGAGCTGCTCCAATCCTTGTAGAGACAATATCTTTTATACTATAACATGATAAGAGTGTGCACTTGTGCTCATAAAATGAGAATACCTAAACGCTCTACAAGAACATTTTTAGAAAATATTTAAAGCTTCCCTTTTTTTTTGAAATTAAACATTTTTCAAACATATCTCTCTCCCTTTTTGTTATATAAAAAATAATTTCAAAACCAAATTTTAAATCACATTAAGTTTAAAACAATGGAGAAAAAAACAAAGATTTTAGCAATGAAGAATTAAAAAAATAGCTCCCCTTACTCAAGCATGAAGTAAATTGTTAGTCTAACAATTCAAGATAAAAAAAGATCGAATTTCAAATAAATAAAGCAAATAAACACTTGAATTCAATTTAAACATTCCATTTATGAAATATAAATCATAAGTATACAAGGCATGGAAAAAAGGAGACAAAACAATCCCTTTTTTACTACGCGTACCGGTACGATTGAAGCCGTACCGATACTGGTTGAAGATCGTATATGCACTAGTTGAAGGTCGTATCGGTTTGGTATGGGCTGTATTGATATTGAAGGCACAGTTTTGGTGAAAACATCAGCAAAAACAACTTAAAAGGTCTTACAACTTAATTTTAAGTTCATACAAAGACTCTATTAAGTCCTAGATATACATTAAGCACATTTTGCTACTCAAGCTTGAATTCACCAAAATCAACATTTAACACATACTAAGCATGAATTCACCAAAATCAACCAACCATTACAAGTTTAAGGCTAAAAGCATGTAACTCACGCAATTTGAGGCTCCCCCAACTATATGCAAATATGCACAACATTGAGTCATACAAACATGCTTAGATCAACAACAAAATTAGACATGGAAGACATTTGATTAAGCAATTTGGATGAAAATAAATGTACCACTTGAACCAAGGTAGGATGTTAAACCTTCCTTCTCCAAGTGTCCTTCCTTTTTGTGTGTCAAGAGCTTCCCATATTTGACTTTGATCATCAATGACTCAAGCACACCTACACAAGACAATCAATTAATTGTTGGTATCCAAATTGTTTTGGATCCAATAGAGTTAGTCTCAAATAACTTAGCCCCTTAGGAATCCATTTTTTAATGTCTTTGTTTTTCTTTGAAACAGTTAGTCCTTTTGGGACCCAAATGTTTTGAACACATTTTCCATTAAAAAGTCTAGGGAAACTAGATTGTCTTTGATAAAAAAAATTGTTTAAAAAAATTGTTTTGGAGTTACTTCCAACTTCAAACTTTTAAAAAATTTTGTTAAACAAATTCTTTTTGAGGTCATCAATTTCCCTTTGATGATCCTCTTGAACTTTTAGAAGCAATTTTTGTAAATCAAGATTCTTTTTCTCAAAAGCTTCAAACCTTGCTTCAAGTTCGAAATTGGTTTTAGAAAGCAACTCATTTTTTATTTTCAATTTTGAAAGCAACTTTTTTTGTTTTTTAAAAAATGAAGCATTGAATTCAAAAACAAAATCATCATAGGCTTCTTGTAACTCATCAAAAGTATAATAATTTGAACAAGAAGAGTTAGAAGTTACCTTTTAATCTTCTTTGATGGCTATGAGACAAAGGTGAGCTACTTCATTTTCGGTGGAGTCCTATCTATCACTCCATGTAACCACATATGCCTTCTTATGGCTTGATCTTTTCTTGTTTAAACGTGGGCAATCATACTTGGTATGCCCCAGCTTCTTGCACACGAAGCGTATGATGGGATCCTTCCTCTTCATTCTCAATTCATGTTGTGGTTTTTTTTGTTGCTTCATGAATCGATCAAACTTTTTAAAGAGGTTGGCCATCCCTTCTTCTTCATCTTCACTCTCCTCTTCACTTGATTCTTCTTGTTGGCTTGGGGAGGATTTGAGAGCAACAACATTCACGTCAATGCCTTGCTCGATCATCATCTTCTTCCCCATCTTCTTCTCCTCTTCTTTTCCCATCTTCTTTATTCATGTGTGAGAAGAGACGCTATGAGAGCATCAAGCTTCAATGACTTGAGATCCCTGGCCTTGATGATGGCGGTCTTCTTTGAGTGTAACACTCCAAATTTGGGCCTAGATGTTTTAGAGTTTGAATTGGACCGGTCGGGAACAGTTCGAATCTTAAAGGGAGGTTTAGGGAACACCTAGTTCGGGATGCTTTAAAAATATGGGAAATATCTAAAAATCCTCATTTATTATATGAATGATTATGGTGAAATCAATTTTACAAAATAAGGTTTGGAAATACTACATTTCGGTGTAGTGACCAAATCGCAGTTTTTGCCAAAGTTAAATAGTTATTGTTTTGTAAGGATTGAAACTTTGAATCTTTAAGGATCTAATTTTACCAAAATGTTTTTAATCAGATTTCTCCTTATTTTGGGTGATTTTAATAAGGTTTTAATTAAAGCAAATAAAGATTAATTAAAAGGAAAACTACTTTTCACTTTTCATCAACTTTCTCTCATTTCATTTTTTCTCAATTTCTTTTCAGCCAAACACATTTCCTCCGGAAATTATCCTTTTATTTTCATTCCTTTTGATGGGATTTCAATCTCCTTTTGTTTCCTAATCTTTTCCTCAACAAATCCTCTTATTTTTACATTGGATTTTCAAGAAAACTTGCCCAATTCAAGGAGAATTCAGCCATTAGAGGTAAGTTTCGTCCTTCTCCTCTAATGATAAGTTCTTTACTGAAATTCTCAAGTTATCAATCCTTTGTTAATGATTTTTGAGTTGGTTTAATGTTAGAAACAAGAAATTGTATTAAAACTCAAGGTTTTTGAAGAGATCTTGATGATTTTCGTGGTTGATGGTTAGGCTCTGTTTTGAGGTTGTTTTCTAATGTATTTTGGATGTTAATTGATGTTATAAATGAGGTTTTATCAAACTAATCCTGAATAGGCTTTGATTCCTAAGTTTTGCATGCTATAATGGTGGTTTTTGGGGTGGTTTTGGTGTTCTGTCATAGCTGGAGGTATAAGGACGAGTTTGTGGTGGTTTTGATGTTGATTGATGTTTAGAAGTGATTAGAAGTGGTTAGAAGTGGTAGATCTTGGCTGGGCTTTGTTTTGGAAGAGTTTGGAGATGATTTCGGTTGTGTTTGGTAGCCGAAATGAGGTGCTTGAGTAGAGCAGCGAGTTTAGGTGTGTGGCTGATGATTTCAATGCATGATGATGCATTAATCCTTTGCTCTTATGTGTTATAAACAAGGGAGACATCTTCAGACGCCTTTGGTGTTGATCCGGGAGCCTAGATAGCGTTTCGGCGAGCAAGCGAAACGTAATCAGTGAGTGCGAATGGTTTAGAAGTCCTTGAGGGAAAAGAAACAAGGGTTGGGGATTTAGGAAAGGTTTGAAACACCTTCCTAAGTCTGGAAGTAAGTATTGGCTAGATTGCTCTCTTATATGTGGTGGTTGCCCCTAAAATGCTTTTACATGCTCATTGTTTGAGATAGATAAATTCCTACTGTTTTTATGCATGATTTATAGCATGAGATGATGCTTGAGATGATTTCATTAAATAACATGTTGCATTGATGAGTTTTGAGCTATTGTTTTAAAGCATGTAAAATGTTATGGTTTTGAAATGAGATGAGAATGATTGTGAAATGTTGCATGAAAAACAGTAGGTGAGATGATGTTTTGACATAATATATTGGCATAGATGTTGAGATACTTATCGGATATAATTGATCGACCAATAGGATGAGAGTGCACTATAAACTAAAAATTCGTACGTGCTCTTTGGTTTAATCCAAAGGGAGAGAACCGAAGATGGGCATTCCATCGGGTAGGACTTGGTGAAATGCCCAAGCTTTGTGGCGATGAGAGATTCCGCCATGTGAGTACGGTGATGTGAGATTCCACCAGAAATTATGTTATTAGACAAGTGAGTACGATGATGTGAGATTCCACCGGAAGCGTCTAGTGGTTAGAGAATGTTGTCCGCATATCCGAGTAATAATGAGATGTGAAATGCCAATATAATATATGAAAATGCTTTTGATTCACATGTACCTTTGATGAGATAATTTATGCTATGAGAAATGCATGAGGTTTGTATATGAATTGCTTTGGTTTTACAAGCATGAGTATGACTTTGCCATGAGATTTGCATTGGTTTAAATGCATGAGATAGAATTGAGGTACATGTGTTTTCAATGAGAAGTTGCTTTGAAATGGTTTTCAAGCATGAGATAGCATGAGCATGTTGTTGAAAAAGATTTGGAGAAAGTGTTTTGAATAATGCATTATTGTGTTGGTTTTCTTTAGAGCATGCCTCACTAAGCAATTGTGCTTACGCTCTCTTTTACCGATAATGCAGATAATTGAAGTGTTTTTGAGCAATGTGAAGGTTAAGAACATCCAAGAAAGTACAAAGCTCATGTATGGTGATGTTTTTACACACTTTAGTTTTGATATTGGCAATGAGACTTCGAGGTTGTATTTGGGAGATGTGTTTGAACTCCCTAAGTTTGTGGCATGTTTGTGATGGCCTTTATGAGTTGTAAATGGTCCTAAATGGTTGGTTTGATGGTTTAGAATGGTCTTGTGACTAGGAAGCATGCTTATAGATTGAATGTTTTCATGTTTGATGCCATGCTCTAGCCTAAAGGTCTTATATATGTTCCTTAGTATCAAAATGAGTTATTAGCGTGATTTGATGCTCTTTGAGGCATGTTTGAATGGTTTAAAAGGTGAAAACTATCATTTTATGATGCCAGTGGGCAAGGTGTATCGAAACACCCTCCACTATTTCGAAACAAGGGCCTGTAATGGCTATAGTGTTTCGGAATGACTGAAGGTGTTTCAGAACAGTTTGGCTACTGGTGAGGCCTATTTCGATATCGGTCTCAGAACATACCCGATTACCAAAACGGTCAACACTGTTTCGATACGGGTGTTTCGATACGAAGGGTGGGTGTTCCGATACAGTTGACCGTTGGATGTTGATTTGAATTGTTTTAAGTTTCCATGCTTTACATTTTAGTCCTAAATGTTGTGGATGCAATTGCTTGAGCTTGGAATGCCTTTTTAAGTTGAAATTTGACAGATGAGCATGTAACATGATTAATTACCTATTGGTAAACCTAAAATCTGCAAAGTTCTTATAATTTCTAAAAAATACTTTTTGGTCTCTAAACACGTAATTTATGCAATTAAGTCCCTAAATGATTTCCGATCGCTGTGCCTTTCTCTCCCGTGATTCTTGAGTGTTCACATAGACTTAATGTGCATCTAGAAAAGATTAAAAAGAAAAAAAGGGTTGTTAATCACGGTTGACTTTCAGGTTGACTTTGGTTTTCTCCGTGTAATCTTCGTAGTTCGGGTCAAGCGTCTAGGTCGGGCTAAGGGGGTTACATTGAGACCCATGAATCAAGAAGAGAGTTTATAATCTTTTGGACAAGATTGTCTTCCGAAATGATTTCTCCATTGGTGATAACGGAGAATCTATCAAACATCTTGGTGATGTCTTCATCCGGTTCCATCTTGAAGTTCTCGTACTCAAGGTTGAGAAGACCAATTTTGGTCTCCTTTACTTCATTGGTTCTTTCGCGAGTAACTTCAAGCTTGTCCCAAATCTCCTTGGCACTCTCACAAGAAGATACTTTGGCATACTCATCCGAGCCAAGTGCACAAAAGAATGGGCCTTAACGTTTAGCTCCATCTTCTAGCGATCATCCACACTCCATTCCGCCTTGCTCATTTGTGAAACGAATGGGCCATCAAGCACAATGTCCCAAAGATGATAGTCTTAGGCTCTCATGAAGTACATCATCATATTCTTCCAATATGAGTAGTTGGTCCCATCGAAGTAAGGTGGCTTGTCGATGGATTGTGTCATGAATTTTAGTTGATGTAGAATTGACTTGAGCTCTTCGAGGATCGAATCTTATGATGTTAATCCGATGAAAGAGACCTCGCTCTGATACAAATTGTTGGGAGGCTCAATCGATCAACTGAGATGGCTAAGAGGGGGTAATTGGTTTTTAAGTGATTGTGGTGGAATCTATGAAAATTAAAATTGACACAATGATTTATAGTGATTCAAGCTTCTAACTAAGCTCTACATCCACTACCTTAGCTTCCCACTAAGGATTTTCCCAAATTCACTCTTGAATTTCTTCCCCTTTTCTAGGCTAAGGAGACAACCCTTACACACTCAAAGCTTTCTATCCCAAAGCTTGAGCAAACCCTATTTTACGAAGAGAAATACAAAGAAAATTAGGAAAACCTCTCAAAGGTTGATATGTTTGTAATAATAAGCTCACTCACCCAAAACCTAACACTTGAGCATATATAACAATTAAGCTCACAAGTGTCTTCTACAAAGAAATTGACAATTAAAAGCACAAAACACTTTTTCTATACATTGATTGTTGGCTTGTTGTTTCTTGTTGTTGTAATGCTGCTTTAAGGTCCCTTTTAAATCCTCTAATGAGTTCTTGACTGTTCCTAGCCGTTAGGGATATTTTGGAGCTGTTAGAGACTTTAATTCCAGCAATAAATGCATTCTGGTGCAGGGCATATCAATACACAGGCTTCGGGTATCGATACCTGCCTCAAAATAGAAAGAGTTGTTGGTCAATTTTACACTGGGTATCGGTACACGATGCATGCGTATCGGTACGGACCCTTCCATATTGTTATGGTCTAAGCCATATCGATAACGATTTTGACTACTAAAAAATTGAGTTTTTGCAAAACAAATGGGTGTATCGATATGGGTAAAATGAGTATCGATAAGGGTGGCTGGGTATGGATACGCTAACAAGGGGTATCAATACACCTGACCTATTTTTGACACTTTGGCTGTTAAAATCATTTTGATCATGTCAAAAACCCTTTAAAAAAATTTTAAACATATTTTTCAAGTTTCATGAACTTTTGAAATATTTTTGCAAATTAGTATAAGTCCAAAAACATTTTTCATTTTAAGTTATATCAAAATCAATATCTCAACAATATTGATAAATGATAGTTGTTGTATAAGTAAACATGATTTATAGTAAGAGACATATTGACATTGAAGAAAAATTTATACCATCTAAATATGTTTGAGAGATTAGAATTATCTTACACCGATTATTTGTGTTTTAGAGAGTAGTAAAAGTTACTCTAGTGAATTTAAGTATTTATTGTGGCAATTATTATGCAATCAAGTATAAGTTTTATATTTCAAAATTGATTTGAAGTT
Source organism: Hibiscus tridactylites (assembly GCA_958450335.1). NCBI lineage: Eukaryota > Viridiplantae > Streptophyta > Magnoliopsida > Malvales > Malvaceae > Hibiscus > Hibiscus tridactylites. The sequence continues at coordinate 25,876,357 of OY288271.1, read as the reverse complement.
TTAAGATTTTTCAAGAAGATTACGGAACCGTCAAAATCGTTTTAAGAACCAAATATTTAAATCGATTACAACTTATCCGAAGTAAAAAATTCGAAAAGGAATTTTGGTTTCAAAATGTTTAAACAAGTTCTTTTCCAATTGAATATGGTTGCACGATTAGGAAAATATTTTTGGAGGTAAATGTGTTTATTTGAGAACTAAAAAATATTTTACTAGTTTTAAAATTTATTCAAATTAAATTGTAATTATTTTGAAAATTTTAAATCATAATTTTAGTTAAACTATTTAACATGAGTGTCAATGTATTTAACCAACATTTTTTAATGGGACTAACAAATATACTTAAAATAATTATACGATAATAGTTTGAATACTTGTTTTTGACCAAAAATAGTTTAGGAGCTCAAAGCAAAATAAAAATAAAAATAATTTAAGAGCTGATTTTTAGTTAAACAAAAAATACTTAATATTTTTCAGGCTAAACTACACATCTAGTAACTTAACTTTTAGTGCGCTTTCATTTTGGTCACTAAAAGTGAAAAAATTCGTTATATAGTAAGTAAACTTTTAATTCGATTTCATTATGATCATTCCATTAAAATATACTGACGTGACACGTTAAAGTTTTTCCCCCTAATTTTTAAATTTACAACTGCCACCAAGGCCAAAATGATGAACGAATACGTCGTCTATCAATCCCAATGATGGGAAGGTTTTGTTTGGCAAAACGAATCTTTCTCACTGTTGGAATTGATCGAAGACCCTTCCATTAATCGGAATTTTGGCCTTTACAATAGTTGTATATTTGAAAAATTAGAGTTTCTATTGGGGAGAAGACTTTAACATGTCACATCAACATTTCTTAACATGATTAACGACAATGATCATAAGAAAGCAAATTAAAACTTTAGGGTTGTAATGAAAATTTTTCGAACTTAAAATATTTGAATTTATAACTATATTCTGTTACACTATTTTGATACGATATATAGACTCGGAGCTCCGATTTTGTAAAATGATTTATATTATGTCGTTTACTTTTATTATATGATTATGAGAATGTCTTATGTATTTTTTTTTGCTAAACTTATTGCTTTAAAAAAGAAAATTTTTGGGTCAGACACTTGGGTGGACCTATGTAACACTTCTGTTACAATCGTATCCATATTGATAACCATCTCCCTTTACTTTATCATCTTTAATGAGTTATTATTGAAATTTTATTGTTTTTGTGTGTTGTTCACTTAATTTTCTCAAGATTCAAAAATAACTGATAATTTCGAGATTTAACACTATGATATTAAGTAGATTTTCGGTACATACTTTACATGGGGAGGCTTTATTTGGTCTATCAGGCTATCAAAGTTAAGATTTAATGTTCGATCAAATCGAGTCGAGTATTATCCACCTCTAATCAAAGTAATGGGGTGATCATATATAGTTTATTTTTTATAGTTAAAGCAAAGTAAAGAGAAGGGAGGCAGTAAATTATTTTATCATGTCATGCCACGTAGGATTGTTGTTATCCGAAAAACGAAAATTAACTGCTGACGAATATTTTGTTATTTTTCAATAACGTTAGTGATTATTACGTAACTTACTAAATTTTTTATTGATTAAAAAAATATTTACTCAAACTTCAAAAATCATTTACGCACTTTACCCAATCTAACTTAGATAATTGATTATTTTTGGAAACGAGAAAAAGAAGTAGCAGTTTTGCGTTTTATTTTGTCTAAACAATAACTAATGCAAGAAACGTGGGAGTGTCATTAGAGTCAGTGCGGTGCTCATGTTAAGTCCATTTCTACAACCTAACGTTCTGACTCTGGGGTTAAATTATATGCACTTTTCAGTGCCTTTATTTCATATCACAATACTAAAAAATAAGTCTAGGATATAAGATTAAAGTATAGAGTTGGGTTTAAAATAATAAATTGGGTTGAAAATACGAACAAGAATTTTAAAATCATTTCCCGCCATTTTTGTTTTCTCGTAAAGTAGTAAATATAAAAAATAACGGTTAATAATTTTAAAATTAAAATTTTAAAAATTAAAAATTAAAAAACAGTAAATAATTATTTTCTCTTTCAATCACTTGACTATGAAAAGTTCTACACTTAATATGATATTTTAGGTGAAATAACAAATTCGCTCTTCAAAGTTTGCAGTGCACATAATACTGATTTATTGATTTTAAAAATTTTAACCATCAGCATTGATAAATCGTGTCAGTACCATGCTTATTCTCAAAAAAATTATATAAAAAATTATAAAACTCATAAATATTCAAAAGAATTCTGAAACTTGTTTTTCATAAAATAACTAAAATCATAAAAATACTAAAAATTATAATAAGATATGATATGATAAAATGTGGATTTGATTATATATGGCCTTGGCAGTGTTGTTTAGTAGGGGTGTTCAAAAATATCCGATCCGACCGATCCGATCCGATTATCCGTTGATCCGATCCGAAAATTCGGATATCCGATCCGATTTTTATTTTCGGATCGGATATCCGATCCGATTATAGATTTTCCGGATCGGATACGGATCGCAATATTACAAGTTTCGGATTATCCGAAAACCCGAAAATTCGAATATCTAATATTTTTTAAATATTAATCTTGTTATATTAAACAATTTGATGCTTGTTATATCCGAAAATTTAAAAAATCGAATATTTCATAGATGTGAATCTAGTTATATTTAGCAATTTGTTGCTTGTTATATAAGAAATTCCGAAAATTTCATAAATATGACCTTCAAATTCGAAAAAATAGTTGAATCAAATTATATGTTCGGATAATCGGATATCCGAATATCCGATCCGGTTATCCGGTATCCGAAAAACCGGATATCCGATTTTTTCCGGATCGGATACGGATCACTATATTGCCGATCCGAAAACCCGGATATCCGAAAAAACCGGATGGAATCCGATCCGATATTCGACAATGAACACCCCTATTGTTTAGGTAATTGATAGTAAAAAGGCCTCGCTTGTTTCCCTCCGGTAAAGTTGAGATTTTAAAAATTGAGATATTATAGTATTAAATTTTTGTTTACATAAATTATGTATAATTTCTCTTCCGATTTATTCCTATTGAATTCTCCCATCGTGTACCCTTCACTTGGTTGCTCTCAGACCCTACAACCATTAATAATAAGAAAATGGTTTTATCACCAACAAGTGTTGGGTGCAATGACAAGACACATTGTACTCTTAAGGAGATGATTTGAGTTTGAATCATGTTGATAATATTTTAGTAGAGAGAGCTACAACCTAATTTTCTCCATTCACAACGCGTCAAAGATTCAAACTTTTAATCTTAAAGAATCTAGCGCATCATCCCACTAGATCAACTAATTTTTGTTCAAAGTAAGGTGACTTTGTTTTCCGGATGAACTATTCAGATGGTCATATAATTTTTAGGATGCCATAAATTTACTCAACGTCATTAGAAAAAAATACATTGAATGAGACCATGAATAATAAATTTTCCCTTTTAAGGACATCTAATTCAACACACAACCTCCAATAATATGGTGATCACCATTCAATGAGAACAAGTTTATAAATATGAGAGTCAAACTCGTGTCCTTTGGAATAAAACAAAAATTACAACCATTACTCCCAATTCATATATTTGTTAATTGGTTGAAAATAAAAACTAATTTTAAGGTTAAATTGGCGTTTAAGTTAATTACATATATTTTATATATTCTTATAAAATAAATGTAAATAACTTCAATGATAGTTTAATCTTAAAACTATTTATTCTAAAGAATGTAGCAAATGCATTAGTTGACTGCAGTGGTTGCACATTTGAGCTTTACTTTAAAGGTTTAAGTTTGAATCTTTAAGTTTATATAATTTTTTTCTCGATCAATTAAATAGTGACACGTATCACCACCTTATTAGACATATCACACAGAATCAAAATTAATAGTGATGTTGAAATTAAAGGTTTTTTTTTCTAAATATAGTGACTAAATGTATAACCCCTAAAAATTGAGTGACGCAATTGCGAGAATTCTTTTATTGACTAAAATAATAGTGCCCTATAAATTGGATGACCATTTAAAGAGTTTATCCTTGTTTTTAGGTATGTTGGCCTTTCCTCAAGGAGTACTAGTATTCCCTTCACTTGAAAATGCTGCCTTGAACAAGGGTGGTTATGAACATGTGTAATAGGTGTGACTATAAATGACCCTTAAAATAACCTTAGAGTGAGTTCTCATAATTTAATATAATATTTTGCTAAAAAATCTTAATCCAAAGCACATATTTTGTCCAGGGTGGTTCGATTCCATTAATTTTATTTTAATGGTTAGATTAAAAAGTAAAATATGACAATTAAAAGTTGGCCTCAAAACATTCAGAATATGACTTCTCAAGTCATATAAAAGTAATTTTCACTTTTTGTTTCATTATGATAAATTGTATTTATTAGACGACTTTAATATCAAATCTCATTATAATAATTAAAAAAACTCTTAAAAAATGAGTTATCTGAGGTTAATAAAAATGGGTCATTTGTTGAGCTGAAAATATTTAGAGAGCTTTTACCTAATAAAAAATAGGAGTAATGGATTGTTAGAGTTTCTAAGACTTTTTAATTGTTTCCAAAATGTGAAAATTGCATATAGAGTTTTATTGACTATTCTTATTTAGGGTGAGCAAAACACGAATCTAATAAAAAAAACAGAAATTTTCGACTCGAGGCGAAAAAACTCAACTCGTCTTGACTCGACTTGAAATTTCATAAACTCGACTCGACTAAAAAAAATTTCAAATAAAGTTTGAGTTGTAAAATGAAAATTCGAGTCCCAAAGTCCATGAAAATACGGAAAAAGCTACCAAGAACATGAACGCTTCCATGAAAAGAAAAAATAATTTCAAAAAGTCGGAAGATGAAACGTCATGAGCAAAGAGGAGATGCGAGATTGGAGAATCGTGGCCCTAATGGCCTGAAGAAGCCTGGAACGGATCGATGTCTACCTGATGAAGTCGGTGGGGTGATGTTTGTAGATAATTTAAGCAGAAGAGTATCTAGAGAAGCTCTCTGGGAACTTTTTAATTATCATGGTAAAGTAACTAGAGTCTATATTCCAATACAGAATAGGAGACCTAAGTACAAAAACAACACTTTTGACTTTGTACATTTCGCCAGTATGGGGGATATGTAGAAGGAAATCTCAAAAGTACATAACACCTGGATTGATGGAAGGAAAGTGGCAGTATCTATAGCTAGGTTCCAGCGAAATAACGAGAAGATAGAAGCAAGCAGCAGGTTTTGACAGGGATGAGTGTTAGAGGCGAAGAAGACGAATAATCCCAAGAAGGGAGTGGAAGCGTCGGATTTAATAAACACTAAATACGGGTGGAAGAACTTATAAAGAAGTTCTAATGCATCGTAGAATGGCAAAGTACAACAATATGAATCCAATAAAAGATGGAAACGTAGAGGGAGCCGCGGTCCAGAATCAAGGGAATCTGATGGGTATTCCCATCCCATTGAAGACATCGTTGTGGATTCTCAATTCTTCTGTGGGCATTATCAAGAGTAATTTTGAACTCGAATTTGTCCAAAGAGCCTTATTAAGCGATGGCATTTTTGCTAAGTTAGTAAGGTGGGGTTGTGCACACAATGCATGTTTAATAAGTTTCGAGTCCAAAGTGATGAAAAAAAATGTATGGAGAAACAAAAAAGAGGAACTATCTTTCTGGTTCGACTTTTTGGAAGAAGATGCCAGTGTTGAGGGTACATCGCTCGGTTATTGTTCAGTTTCTTTGGTTGGGGTTCCTCTGCATTGCTGGTGTAACGCCCGTGTCTTAGGCCTAGGAGTTAACCGGGTTTTAGTTCGAGTTAAATAAAAATTTAATTAAAACAATTCAACTACAAATAATGACCAAATTGAGCTTTAAAATGAAGGGAGGACCTATATTGTAATTTACCCAAATTATTTGAAAAAGGATGACAACTTTCCATATTGTCATCTTTTCCCCCCTTTTCCCCTAAACCCACGTGAAACTCCCCCTCCCCTCCTTCAAAACCTCTCAAATATCAAATCACTATTCCATTCATTTTCAACTTCAATCCAAGGTCTTTTTGAAAGGTAAAGTCATTTTCTTAATCTCCTCTTTATCCCCTATCCAACCATTGTCTTGGATTTCAAAAATATAGAGTTTTGGAAATTAGGGTTTATATTGGAGTTTGGATTTTTAAGGGGTTTTTTTCAATTCGTTTTGATAAATTGTGTTGGGGTTTTGTTTAAGCATAATGAAATACACAATATATATTAATTTGGGTGAATTTGAATGAAATTTCGTAGTGGGTCCTTAGGACAAATTTTAGAGTATGAAAACTTGGGTTTTTGGGAGGTTTAGTGTTGGAATTGAAGGGCTGATGGTCTACCTATGTTAGAAGGGTGATTTGGTATGTTTTGGAAGTCATTTGGGTGTTTGGAAATGGGTGATTCAGCCAAGGATTGTTGGAATACGAAAATTGGGTTTTTGAGATTTATGTGGTTGGGAAATTGTGGAAATTGGGGTGTGTTTGCTAAGTAAGTTGATGGTTGAGTTTAGCATTGGATTGAGAAGTAATGTATGTGTTTTGTTTGACTAGAAGCAAGAGGAAACGTGGAAGAGGCTTTGGGACCGAATCCGGGAAGTTGAAGGTGATTGCTTGCTTGGTCGTTGAACTTGGAAGCTTAGGTGAGTGGTTAATTGTTTTAAATGGTTTTAAAATAGTTGGTTCGAGTATACGGACTAGGTTGGGCTTGGTAGACCCACCTAGAGTTAGGATTGGGGTGGTAGCCTAATCCTAAGCTTGGTCTAGAGCCTTTGGATGAACTCTTCTATGTGGTTGTGTATGTCTCGTATGATATGTGATATGAATGGTTATGTATGTTGTATTACACATGTGGGATGAGATATGAATTGTGATGATTGAGACATGCATGATGATGGTTGTTGGTGAGTACGTGCTAAGCACGTAATTGGTTGAAATGAGTAATGTGAAATGAGTAAATGTTGGCACTAGTATACTTGAATACAAATTATCGATCATTAAGATGTTAGTGTGTACACATGAGTCAAAAGTCGCGCGTGGCCTTGGTGGCGTTGAGTCACCAAGGAGAAGTACGGGTTCGCCCGGAAATTGTATTTAAATATAGTCGGTGATGAGTGGAATCCCATCGACGGGGCGTGAGGATGAGTGTAATCCCCTCCGCGAGGCCGGTGATGAGTGTAATCCCACCGTGAGGTAATGTGGTTGTTGGATGTGAGTTCTAACGTGTCTATCTGTATATTCGGGTCATAGCTAGGTGCCAATGTTGGTTGATAAATGTATCAATGTGTTGAGATTAATGATCTTTATTTGGATGTTTGATGTGACTACTCGTGTTGAGGATTTAGAGCTTGTTGATCATGACATTTACTTGTATATTGCTCATGCATCTTATCTTATAGCTCTTGAGGATCCTTGGTATATTTGTGTAATACCTTGGCTAGATCGTGCTCAGACCCTGCAATGTTGAGGTTTGTTTTTAGAGCTTACCCTCACTAAGCATCATTGCTTACGCTCTCTTTGTTCAATATTGCAGATCCTTAGTTCATGGGTTGCTCGGGAAAGTGGAGGGCCTCCAAGTGTGGTTTTTGGCTTGAGTACATCAAGTATGACTTTTAAGTGTTGAACATGTAATAGTTTAAGCAATAGGACATGTGTCTTTTGATGGATGGTTGTTGGTTGATTAGGAGCATGTTTAGACTCCATGTTATGTTGCTTTTGTATGGCTTGTGATGCCATGTTTGAGTTGTAATCCATGCCTAAATTGCTTATCTTGAATGTTGGTTAAGTGCCCTTGAGTTTGCCTTATGTTGAATGTTGAAGTATGAGTTTTTGGATGTTTAAGTGTCATCTTTGATTCAATTGCATGTTCCTTTGATGTATGTACATGTTGGGTGCTTGTATGGTTATAAAGTGGTATGTAAATGTTGTATGAATGCTTGTTGGGGTCTAGGAAAGTCCTAAATTGCATTTAGATTCGAGTCTTGATCGTTTTTGCTAAGTTTGGACGTTTTTGCTGTGTAGGGGTATCGATACGGTTGGTATGGTATCGATACCACCTTCTTGTTCAAGCCTCGTGTATCGATACACTTGGGAGGTGTATCGATACTATTTTTGTCACTGGAGCTACTGTCCAGTTCGGTATCGATACCGGCCTCTGGGGTATCGATACCACTATCTTAACGTTGACCGTGGGAAGTCAACCGTTGGGGAGGGTATCGATACACCCCTGGGGTGTATCGATACGGTCCCTATGGGTTGACTTTGACCAATTGACCTAGTCAAGGGGGTATCGATACACCCCTTAGGTGTATCGATACCGCCTGCAGTTTAAGCTTAAAATTGGGCTTTAACACGATTGTTTGAGTTCGATCGATTGTTTTGTATATGTTGTTCCGCTGCATGATCACTTAGGGTTTAATATCCATTTAGACAATATTTTAAAATGAAAAAAAATAGGGTTGCTAACCGAGGGGGAATTCCTTAGGGAGTTTTCACTCGGTTTTCCCCGTGTGGCCCACTTGGACCGGTCATTCAGCCAGACCGGGACGAGGGGGTTACAGCTGGTACGACGATTTCTTCATCCAACTAGCAAACGCCGGGGAAGCTTATTTATCTCAATAAGGAAACCAGACTAAAAGAAGATTTATCTGCAGCCAGATTCTTACTTAGGGTCCCAAGTCAGTTCGATATCCCTAAATCAATAAAAATTCAAGTTAATAGGAGATCTTTCTTCGTTGTCATTAACATTGGTGAGAGTTTTTCAGCCAATAAGAGTCTTGCGGAAGGGAGTGAGGATGATAATCCAGCTTATGTTTGGTCGGAAGAGCATTTTCGAGTGACAACGAGATTGGTGAGCCTCAGCTGGTTGGAAACTCCCCTCCGGCGGCTGAGAATACTCGACCGGTAAATCCGTCTAGGGATCCGTATGATCAGGTGCCAGTTATTAATGGTGATGGGACTCTTGAAATTCTTGATCAGTCCAATCTGTGTGGCTTAATGGTGAACACCGTTGGGAAAGTAAATGATGAGGTGGGAAGGGAGGATATTATTACGGATACCACTTTGGAATCATCAAACTATGGTTCTGAAAAAACTTTGAACCGACCATCCAACCAGGTTGACCCTATTGGGTTGGGTGTTGAGGTTTCTGGGCCTTAGACCTGTGACAACATGGGCCAGGTGAATAATGTGAATTTGTCTGATATGGGTATTGAAGACTCGGTGGGTTTAACCCATGTGTCTAAATCCAACTCCCTTATGCTTGAGATTGTTCCAGACAGTCTTGGCAACAACTATGGTTCTGGAATCGGTATTCTCGGTTCAATCTTTTCGACAGAAAGACCCTTGGAGAGGATTTTATCTCTTCACCCAGCCCATCAAATGTGCTTAGCATTATCCTTGAAGGCAAATGTAGATTTTTTCAACATTGAAGTAAGGAGGGCTATCAGAAGCCAAGTCCAGGATTCCTTGGAGAATAAAAAATATGACCAAATTCTGGCGGAATCAATATCCTTCATCAAATCGGACCATATTAGCTATATCGAGGAAGCCCTTGCTGTTTGGGGCGTGAGCAAAATCCTGGGTATCTCCTTTGTTGGAGGAAAAGAGGCTCTTATTGAGAAAGTTGTGGAGCTTGAGAAAGGTGCGTGATCGAGGTACTTCTCGAATTCCCATCTTTTTTTCTGCATGGTGTTTTTTATAGTAGTTATGGACTGGATAATTATCTCCTAGAATAAAAGAGGGCTCGGTAGAGCTGAGAAAGCTCGTGCCGTGAGGACGCTAATTAATCGAAAGAAGCCAAAGATGATTTTTTTTTACAGGAAACCAAAGTTGCAGATTTTAGTGCTTCGCTGTATAGACCTATGGGTATTAAACATAATTTAGTTAAAGCTTTCTCTCCTTCAGTTGGATCTGTTAGAGGGATACTGATTGTTTGGGACCCTGATTTCTTTTCGGTGTCTAATATTTGTGTCTCGAGGCGGTTTGTTGCCTTGTTGGGGAATCTAAAAGATAGTCAGCATTTGTTTGGTTTTGTAAATGTGTATGGACCTTCGACGGAGGCAGAGAACAATGATTTTTTCACATAGCTTCGAAGTTTCATAGGTAGTTACAATGCAACATGGTGTATAGGGGGTGATTTCAATGCGTTTTTGTGTTATGAAGAGAAGATTGGTTTTTCCAGGAACATGTCCTCTACTAACTTATTCAGATCTTTTACTCAAGATACTGAATTGGTAGATTTACCTCTAAAAGGCGGAGCTTTTACTTGGTCAAATAATAGAGAGCCTCTAACCTTTATAAGGCTTGACCGGTTCCTAGTGGGTTACGATTTTGTGGCAAAATTTCTGAGTATAAATCAGTTTCTTTTGGCAAAATCCATCTCAGATCATAACCCGATTGGCCTGGAGAATGTGAGGCTGAACTAGGGAGCAAATCCGTTCAAACTATTCAATTATTTGATGGAGAAAGAAGGTTTTGAGGATTTAGTTATCATTGCTTTCTCGAAGTCAAAATCTGGATGCAGGAAGCATGGCTTTTTCGGTATTCTTAAGGAGTTGAAAGGCGATATTAAATCATGGTCCAAGGATAAGAAAGGGGATCTACGAGATAACATTCAGAAGCTGGAAAATCGGATTTCTAAGGAAGAATGCAAATTACAGAAGGGTTTTTTTCTCAGATAATTGGGGCACTATTTGTAAACTCAGGAAGAAACTTTGGTCAAGCTATCGGAAGGAGGAGAGTATTTGGCTCCACAACTCTCGCCTTAAATGGTTTAATGAAGGCGATAGGAATACACACTTTTTTCACATTTCAGCTTCGAATAGGAAACGAAACAATTTGATTCATTCCGTAGAAGTTGAAGGCGAGTACATTTCTAATCCATCCAAGGTGAAAGAATGTGTTTTCGAGCACTTATCTGGTATTTATAATCAAAAGAATACTCTCGTTGTCGATGAGCTTCTTCTCGGTTTTATGAAGATTACATTTGATCAGAAAGTGGGATTTGAAAGATAGTTTACTGAAGTGGAAGTGTGGGATGCTATAGCATGTACAAATAGTTTTCGGGCCCTAGGTCCAGATGGATTCAACATGAGCTTCTTCAAAAAATTCTGGGTCCAACTAAAGGATGATCCGTTGAAGGTGGTTGCGGACTTCTATATGGATCGTGAATGGGAGTTTGGAGTAAATCACTGATTTATTACTTCAATACCAAAGAAAATTGGTCCACAAGGTCTTGATGATTATCGCCCAATTAGCCTTGTGGGTGGCATTTACAAAATAATTTCTAAGGTTCTATCTCGAAGGCTTAGACTGTGTATTGACTCAGTAGTTAGTAAGTCTTAGTTCACCTTTATCCCTGGGCGAAGCATTCTAGAGTGTGCCTTAATTGCCAATGAAGGAATTGATTACATCTGCAAAATGGGACTGCAAGGATCAATCTTCAAAATTGATTTCAAGAGAGCCTACGACTCATTTGATTGGTCTTTTCTTATGAGGATTATGAAAGAGATGGGATTCGGTGATCGTTGGTGTCGGTGAATATACAAGTGTATCTCTACAACGTCAATTTCCGTATTAGTAAATGGAGTTCCAACTCTCTGTTTCTCTTTTGCGGGGGGCTACGTCAAGGATGCTCTTTGTCTCCCCTTCTTTTTAATTTGGTGGGAGAAGCTTTGCATCTCATGATCGATAAAGCCACCAAGGCTGGTCTTTTCAATGGCTTTTCGATTGGTAGGGAAGCAAATATATACAAGCTATCGCATCTACAATACGCAGATGATCTGATTATTTTCTGTGGTGCACCTCTTGGTGAAGTAATGAATGTAAAGTGCGTCCTTAGGATTTTTGAAGTGGCGTCCAGATTACAACTTAACCTTTGTAAGAGCATATTGTTTGAGGTGAATATTGATAATTCCTCAGTGTCTGAATCGGCTGCTAGAATGGGATGCTCGATTGGTTAATTCCCTTCGGAGTACTTGGGTCTGCCACTGAGACCGAAAAGAAACTCCTTTTTGCTATGGGAACATGTTATTAATTTTTTTACAAAGCTCTATCTTCTTGGAAAGTTAACTGCCTCTCCTACGGTGGAAGGTTAGTTCTTATCAATTCGGTCTTGGCTTCTCTCCCGATCTATTATTTTTCTATCGTCAGAATGCCGATTGAAGTCTCTAAGAAGCGTAATAGTATTATGGCTAGATTCCTCTGGGGGGAATCAGAGTCTCACAGGACAATCCATTGGGTCAAGTTGAGTGACATATGTCTACCTGCTGATCTGGGAGGCTTGGGTATGCGCAACTTGGTGTTTCAGAATATGGCTTTGCTTGGAAAGTGGATTTGAAATTTTGCAAATTTGAGAGATGGTGAGTGGAAAAAAATAATTGTTGTAAATTGAATTTGGATGTAAATTCAATTTTTCCTGTCGATCCTAATCATAAACTTGCATCTTGGGTGTGGAAAGGCATTTCAAACTCTTTCCTCAAAGATGATGATGCAGGGTATGCCTTGAGGGAACAATTGACTTTACAAGTTGGGGATGGTAAAGCAGTTTTTTTGGTCTGATAAGTGGATTGGGGATGCTCCACTCCAGGTAAATTTCTCAAGAATCTCTGCGCTATCAAGTAATAAATTCGGGAAAGTGGCCGAGTTTTGTAAAAAAACTCTCATCTGGCTGGGTCTGGCAAATTCTACTAAGGAGAGAGCTTTTTGATTGGGAAAAAGATCAATGACAACCATTTCTGAATTATATTAATTCTTTTAGGGAAGGTGGTTTCAATCTGGGCTGTATCACTTGGAAAGGGTCAGGTGAGGGAATTTATTCCGTTAAGTCGTGCTACAATGTGCTAATTTACCATGGTAGTCCCAATCCTTTTTGGAAAAATTGTGTTTGGTTGGGTTTGGCTCCACCGAGAGTGGAATTTTTCCTGTGGAAAGCAACTAAGAACAAAATCTCTGTCCGATCCTTGCTTATTAACAAAGGGATGCCTTCGGATCTTGACACTCGTTGCCCGATGTGTAAGAATGATAGTGAATCTACCTCACATTAATTATTGCACTGTAAGATTGTTTGGGGACTTTGGATGTATTTTGCAGCTCTCTAGAAAGTGGAGCTAGTTATGCCAAGGGACATTACCTCTTTACTAAATATGTGGTGTGACCTATGCCCCTCGAGGAAATCTTATTCGATGTGGCATTTTATTCCAACTGTAGTGAGTTGGTCGACTTGGTTACAAAGGAATGAGTTAGTCTTTAGGAAAAAGACTCTTGATGTGTGTAAACTGTTTTTTTATTGCTAAATTTAGGTTGGTTTCCTGGTTCAAGGCTAAATATCCCTCGTGCCAGATGTTGTTTGACGATTTAATGGCAAACCCATCCATCATTGATGTTTCAAGATCCAGCACTGGGGGAACTGAATTACCTAAAGCTTGGCTGCCTCCTCCGCCGGGCTTCCTTAAGCTTAATGTTGATGGTGCTATGACTAGGGATGGAAGAGCCAAAGGCATTGGCGGGCTGATTCGAAACCCTCAGGGCACAATGATCTCTTCATTCTCAGAACCGATTGGACAGGGCCCTCCCATTCTTTGTGAGCTTCTGGCAATCAGGTATGGTTTGCTGTTAGTTCGATCCATCGATGCGTGCAACAAGTTTCGAATTATAATGGAGAGTGATTGCTCAACGGAAGTTGAATGGATAGCAGATCCCCTACATTGCCCAGCTTTGTTTGGAGAGTTGATACTGGAGATATCTTCTTTAGGAAAATTGATGAGTTGTATTTTTTGATGTATTCCGAGAGTTAGTAATATTGATGCCGATAGGCTAGCTAAAGAAGGAATCGGGTAATGTGGTTAGGTGTAGAAATTTTCAGATTTCTTCTTAGGGTTTGGTTTTTGGTTGTAAGATGGATGTTGTAGGTGTTGAAAATGATTAATAATACTTTAATGGCATTATTCTCCTCCTTCCGCTTCCATTTGACTCCGTAGGGGTCGGATGGAATGAAGGGGGTTTTTAACGAGGCCAAACTTTACATAAAAAAAAATATATATGGCCTTGACAGTGTTGTTTAGGTAATTGATAGTCAAAAGGCCTCGCTTGTTTCCCTCAGGTAAAGTTGAGATTTTAGAAATTGAGATATTATAGTATTAAATTTTAGTTTACATAAATTATGTATAATTTCTCTCCAGATTTATTCCTATTGAATTCTCCCATCGTGTACCCGTCACTTGGTTGCTCTCAGACCCTACAACCATTAATAATAAAAAAATGGTTTTATCACCGACAAGTGTTGGGTGCAATGACAAGACACATTGTACTCTTAAGGAGATGACTCGAGTTTGAAGCTTGTTAACAATATTTTAGTAGGGAGAGCTACAACCTAATTTTCTCCATTCACAACGCGTCAAAGATTCGAACCTTTAATCTTAAAGAATCTAGCGCATCATCCCACTAGACCAACTAATTTTTGTTCAAAGTAAGGTGACTTTGTTTTCCGGATGAATTATTCAGATGGTCATATAATTTTTAGGATGCCATAAATTTACTCAACGTCATTAGAAAAAAATACATTGAATGAGACCATAGATAATAAATTTTCCCTTTTAAGGACATCTAATTCAACAAACAACCTCCAATAATATGGTGATCACCATTCAATGAGAACAAGTTTATAAACATGAGAGTCAAACTCGTGTCCTTTGGAATAAAACAAAAATGTACAACCATTACTCCCAATTCATATATTTGTTAATTGGTTGAAAATAAAAAAACTAATTTTAAGGTTAAATTGGCGTTTAAGTTAATTACATATATTTTATATATTCTTATAAAATAAATGTAAATAACTTCAATGATAGTTTAATCTTAAAACTATTTACTGTAAACAATGTAGCAAATGCATTAGTTGACTGTAGTGGTTGCACATTTTAGCTTTACTTTAAAGGTCTAAGTTTGAATCTTAAGTTTATATAATTTTTTTTCTCTTTGTACAATCGATTAAATAGTGACACGTGTAATCATCTTATTAGACATATCACACAGAATCAGAATTAATAGTGATCTTGAAATTAAAGGGTTTTTTTCTAAATGTAGTGACTAAATGTATAACCCCTAAAAATTGAGTGACGCAATTGCGAGAATTCTTTTATGGACTAAAATAATAGTGCCCTATAAATTGGATGACCATTTAAAGAGTTTATCCTTGTTTTTGGGTATGTTTGGCTTTCCTCAAGGAGTATTCTCTTCACTTGAAAATGCTGCCTTGAACAAGGGTAGTTATGAACATGTATAATAGGTGTTACTATAAATGACCCTTAAAATAACCATAGAATGAGTTCTCATAATTTAATATAATATTTTGCTAAAAAATCTTAATCCAAAGCACATATTTTGTCGAGGGTGGTTCAATTTCATTAATTTTATTTTAATGGTTAGATTAAAAAGTAAAATATGACAATTAAAAGTTGGCCTCAAAACATTCAGAATACGACTTCTCAAGTCATATGAAAGTAATTTTCACTTTTTGTTTCATTCTGATAAATTGTATTTATTAGACGACTTTAATCTTAAATCTTTTTGTAATAATTTTAAAAAAATCTTAAAAAGTGAGTTATCTGATGTTAATGAAAATGAGTTATTAGTTGAGCTAAAATTATTTATAGAGCTTTTACCTAATAAAAAATAGGAGTAATGGATTGTTAGAGTTTCTAAGACTTTTTAATTGTTTCTAAAATGCGAAAATTGCATATAGAGTTTTATTGACTATTCTTATTTAGGGTGAGCAGAACACGACTCGAATCGAAAAAAATAGAAATTTTTGACTCGACTTAAGGCGAAAAAACTCAACTCGTCTTGACTCGACTCCAAATTTCATAAACTCGACTCAAAAAATTCAAATAAAGTTTGAGTTGTAAAATGAAAATTCGGATAACTCGAATTTTTTTAGTAATTATTAGATTGATTTTTAAGTTCGAATGGAGTCCCTCAATTTTTCCTGATGTATGAATATATATATATATATATATGCATATGTTTATTTATTATTTTAGGATTAGAAATTCTGTAACACTCGGATTTGGGGGTTGAGTGAAAATAATATTAAAATAATATTTCGGGTTTCGGTTTTATAATTAAAATAATAAAATATTATTTGGGCCTCGGATTTTCAAATAAATAAATTATGTTGGACATGTTTTGGTTTTAAAGCCCAATTCTATGTAATTGGAAAATAGTCATTGTTGAGTGTGTAAAAGTTCTATTATTTACACCCTTTTAACCCATATTTCTGCTGCATTCAAGCATCATTGCATTGCATTTAGGATAGTTTTCAATTAAATATCACAATTATATAAAATGCACGGATTCTACTAAAAGATGGTGCATTTTGCAGGTAATTGTCAAGGGTGACGATGAAGGCAGGCGAAGGGCAGATAAGCAGGAAGGCGAAACTGAACAAGCAGCTGAAGATGACGAACCTGTCATGGACCCGTCACGACAGCATGGTGACAGCAGATTATTGAAGAGGAAAAATGAAGTGGACATCGATAGATAGAGAAAAATCTGCTCGTCTGTCGTGTGGCAGCCAAATAATTTTCCAAGCCCCGGATCAAAAGATATGTCAAGCCAAAGCTCAAAGGAGAGGAAATCCCTAAAAGCAAGGAGGCGGCTAGAAAGTAGGATACCTTAGAGATTTAATCTTTATTAGAATCTTACTTTTAATTAAAGTTGTAATCCTTGTTACCTTAGACAACTTGAGCCCAAAGCTTATATAAAGGGCATAGATTAAACCTAGGGCATAGCCGACTACCCCACAACCGAAACCAAAACCCTGCCGTCCACCCGTCACCGACATGTTCTAAATTCCCCCTAGGGCTACGGGTTGTTTTGTAAAGTAGTTGCAAGGGTTGCTTTGTTTTAGGATTTTTCAGTTTCAATAAAATAAACTTCAAGTTCTTTTATCTTGGTTTTAATATCTTGCAAGAGCATCGGGAGAGCATTGTAAGGTTATCTATTTACTTAGCATCGGGAGAGTTAAGTATACGAAAGAGATAGAAGCGAGTTCTCTAGTTTATAGTTGAACCATCTCGTGCTTAGGGATAAGGCGAGGTTAAGTGGCTAAGGAAGAATTCATACACATCGGTGTTCATCCTTCGATTCACGCCGGGAGGTATCATCAAAGACGTGTTCATCGACAGACTTGTGCCTAGGGATAGGGCAAGGCAGATCTGGGATTCTTGCCAAGCTTGAAGTACTGAGTTAGTGTCTGCTGCCGCGACAACTAACGGACAGACGCCGCGACAGGTGCTGTCGGCGACGGGAGCGACGACAGAACTGGAGATCCTAAGCAATTCAATACCTACACTACCGAGCAATTCAATACCGGCCCATTCTCTCTATCTTGATTTTTCAATCCTTTTATTTACGTTTTACTTTATTATTCGTGACAACTCTCTGAAATATTTCTTTTACTTCGTGCAGTAAATCAAGGTGAAGTCATTAGCCCAATCCCTGTGGAGACGATATCCGATACTTAGTATCACTTTATTACTTGCGACGTGTACACTTGCACTGCAATTGCGATAGACTATTTTACACGCAACAAGTTTTTGGCGCCGTTGCCGGGGATTGGCAACATAACTACATCTTTATTTTATTGCGCTTTTTGTTTTTATTTTTTTTATTTTTATTTTCTTTTTTCGTTTTTCGTTTTTCTTTAATTTTTATTTTTGTTTTTTAACTCTTGCTTTTCACAAGGTTCTCTTGTTTATGCGCAGATCGAAAAGAGGCGAAGATCCTGAGTATAAGTTAGATCCGGAAATCGAACGATCATTCAATCTCAAGAAACAGATTCGCCATCTTTTAGACAGGAACGAATACCTTGAAGAACAGCTTGAGCAGATGGCCCGTAACCAACCTGCTGGAGGAGACATACCGCCTGTCGGCGATCCGCCTGGGGCAGGTGGACGACGGTCATGTCGTGACTACATGCTGAATGACCATGTAGAGCTGGAGACCACGCTGCCGGATATTGATGTTGATAACTTTGAACTTAAACCTGTCATGTTTAGTATGATCAACAACGCCGGACAGTTTAGTGGTTCTGCGACAGAAGATGCTAGGGAGCATCTCAAAACGTTCCAGGAGATCTGTGGTTCGTTTAAGCTACCAGGAGTTAGTCCGGAGATACTGAGGCTTCGGTTATTCCCCCATTCCTTAAGGGATAAAGCTAAAACTTGGTGGAATAAACTTACACCGGGTTCTATTATGACTTGGGCAGATCTAACTCGTGAATTCTTATCTCGTTTTAATCCTTCACATTTATCTGAGCGATTACGTAACGAAATTGCTACTTTTCAACAGGAAGATGACGAGCCGATGCACGAGGCCTGGGACAGATTTACTACTCTTCTACGGAACTGCCCAATGCATGGATTCCCCGTCTGGAATCAGGTAACTAAGTTTTATAATGCTGCTAACTTACAAACTCGCATTCGCATTGATTCTGCAGCAAATGGACTTTTATTGGATAAAGATCCGGACGAGGCATTACAAGTTCTGAAGAATCTAGCTAAGAATGAGGAGCAGTTTCCGACAGCTAGAAGAGGGGTTAAACGGGTACTTGCTGTCAAAGACTATGAGGCTGACAGCACTATGAAATCACAGGTAGCATTCCTCACTAAAGCCATGAAACACTTATTGAGTGAAGAGGAAGTACGAGGGTTTGCTGTCGAGGAAATTTGTGCCACTTGTGAGGGAAATCATAGTAGGGATGAGTGCCCTATAAACATAGAAGAAGGGAAATATGTTGGAAATTACAAGCCAAACTACAATTCCAACAATTACAACCCTAATTGGAGAAAGGATCCCAAATTTTCCTGGAGTAATCCTAACAATGCCCTGAATCCGCAAGCATATAATCAGAATCAGGGGGGTCCTAGATTGTTGACGCGACAGCAACTGCAGCCGCAGAACCTGCCGCAGAACCTGCCGCCTCAGCAACAACAGCAGCCACCACCTGCCACGAGTAGTGTATTGGAGCAGACTTTGGCTACTTTTATGTCTCAGACTGGCACATATATGGAAAATATTAATCAGTTTGTCAAAAAGACGGAAAATTTTATGGACGAGACTAAGATGAGAATGACAAACCATGAGGCCACCTTGAAATCTCTAGAGACACAAATGGGTCAGGTGTCGCAGCATATTAAACCAAGGCAGAATGGAGGTTTCCCTAGCAATACTGAAAACGCTAGACCACCCCCACATGAGCAATGTAAGGCAATTACTACTAGGAGTGGGAAAAAGTTACCAGGGCCGGAAAAAGAAGTTGATACAGAAAAGGACCCTGCTTTGAACAAACCTGCCGAGGAAGCTGCCCCGACAGGTAATAAACAGACTGCTGCCGATGATCCTGTCACGACAGCAGAAGCGACAGAGGAGAAAAAGGAAGATCATCGTCCTCAGATTCGCATGCAGTGGGAAGGACGCATTGCTGATTATCGTCCTCCACCACCTTTTCCTCAACGGATACAACAAGCTAAGAATGAATCTCAACTCAAAAAAATTTATGATATTTTTAAACAGGTTCATATTAATATTCCGTTGTTAGATGCTGTTAGGGAGATGCCAGGTTATGCTAAATTTCTCAAGGATGTAATGTCTAAAAAATCTAAACTTAGGGAATTTGAAACGGTAAGGATGCAAGAGGGTTGCATGAGTATTCTTCATCGACAACCACCCCAGAAAAAGAAGGATCCAGGGAGCTTCCTCATACCTTGCGTAATCGGTGACAAATTTGTGGGTAAGGCACTTTGTGATCTTGGTGCTAGTGTTAATCTAATGCCCAAATCTGTTTTTCAGAAACTAGGTATTGGCAAGGCGCGGCCCACGACAGTTACCCTACAGCTAGCCGACCGCTCTTACGTTCACCCCGAGGGAAAAATTGAAGATATTTTGGTAAGAGTGGATAAGCTTATTTTTCCTGCTGACTTTCTTATTTTAGATTGTGAGGCAGATGAGAACGCACCAGTCATCCTCGGACGACCTTTCTTAGCCACGGGAAGATCGTTGATTGATGTGGAAAGAGGAGAACTCACCATGCGCGTGAACGATCAAGAAATTAAGTTGAATGTTCTCCAAGCAATGAAACAAGCCGATGTGGACGAGGAATGCAAAGCCATTATCGAGGTGACCTTTGATTACCCCTGCATCAGGTCAGGCTGCCGAGATATTAAATTTGGTCACTGCTACGACAGCCATCTACCAACCTGTCACGACAGTGACGACGACAGCAACGACGGCAGCACAGACGACAGTGACCCCTCTAAATCCGATACATCTGATACTGAAGGTCATGAGGAGGTAAACTGGTTAGACCATCGTCCAGGTAAGTTATTCAAACCCTTGAATTACACTTCGGATAACCATTTAATCCAAAAGCCCTCCACTGTTGAACCACCTGTCTTAGAACTCAAGCCCCTGCCAGGGCAGCTTAAATATGCTTATCTTGGTTGTGATAACACACTGCCTGTAATCATCTCTGCTAAGCTGCCGCAGGAACAGGAACGACAGCTGATCGACATGTTGAGGCAGCATAAAAGGGCGATAGGATGGACGATAGCAGACATCCAGGGCATTAGTCCGGCAATCTGTATGCACAAAATCCTCCTAGAGGAAGACCATAAGCCGACTATTGATGCCCAAAGGCGGTTAAACCTTGCAATGAAGGAGGTAGTGCGTAAAGAAATAATTAAATGGTTAGATGCTGGTATTATTTACGCCATCTCCGACAGCAAATGGGTAAGCCCGGTGCAATGTGTTCCCAAGAAAGGAGGCATGACTGTAATAACCAACGAAAACAACAAGTTAATCCCAACCAGGACTGTGACCGGTTGGAGGGTTTGTATGGACTATCGGAAGCTTAACAAAGCTACCCGAAAGGACCACTTTCCTTTACCCTTTATTGATCAAATGCTTGATAGATTAGCGGGTAAATCTTACTATTGTTTTCTTGATGGTTATTCAGGTTATAATCAAATTGCTATTGCACCAGAGGACCAAGAGAAAACGACTTTCACATGCCCCTACGGTACGTACGCATTTAGGAGGATGCCATTTGGACTCTGTAACGCACCTGCCACCTTCCAAAGGTGCATGATGGCAATATTCTCCGACATGGTAGAAGACTTCCTTGAGATCTTCATGGATGATTTTTCCGTCTTTGGAGACGATTTTGAGAGCTGCCTCGGCAACCTTCAAAAGGTACTTGAAAGATGTGAAAAGGCTAATCTTGTTCTTAATTGGGAAAAATGTCATTTTATGGTAGATGAAGGGATAGTTTTAGGCCATAAGATTAGCTGCCGTGGGATAGAAGTCGACAGGGCCAAAATAGAAGTCATAGAGAAGCTGCCGCCACCAACAACAGTCAAGGGCATTAGGAGTTTTTTAGGGCATGCTGGTTTTTATAGGAGATTTATTGCCAATTTCTCAAAAATCACGAAACCCCTATGTCATCTCCTAGAGCAGAACTGACCCTTTGACTTTAATGAAGAATGTACTAAAGCATTCAAGGTTCTGAAGGAAAAGTTAGTGACAGCCCCCATAGTACAACCACCAGACTGGACGCAACCGTTTGAAATTATGTGTGATGCTAGTGACTATGCTGTCGGGGCAGCACTTGGGCAGCGCAAGGACAGGCTATTTCATGTCATATATTACGCCAGCAAAACATTGAATGATGCCCAAGTGAATTATACCACCACGGAAAAGGAGCTGTTAGCTGTGGTGTTTTCCATCGACAAGTTTCGTTCTTACATACTTGGAACGAAGGTTATAATCCACACCGACCACTCTGCCCTCAAGTATCTATTTGCAAAAAAAGATGCAAAACCTAGGTTGATACGATGGATATTACTGTTACAAGAGTTCGACCTTGAGATAAAAGATAAAAAGGGGACAGAAAATCAGGTGGCAGATCACTTGTCGAGGTTGGAAATGGGACAGAGTCTACCGCCAGATGAGACACACATATTGGAGACCTTCCCAGATGAGCAGCTCTTTGCTGCCGCACTAGCTGTCGCGACAGCCATGGCGGCAGGTAAGTCTTCTAACCTTCCCTGGTATGCTGATTTCGTTAATTTTATAGTTAGCGGAATATTACCTTCTGATCTTACTTACCAAGCCAGGAAGAGGTTTCAAAATGATGTTAAACATTATTATTGGGACGAACCTCTTCTTTTCAAAATGTGCGCAGATCAGGTTATAAGGAGATGCATACCACAAGAAGAACAAGAAGACATTCTCCATCACTGTCATGCTTCACAATATGGAGGACACTTAGGAGGAAATAAAACTGCTGCCAAGGTGCTGCAGTCAGGGTTCTACTGGCCGACACTGTATAAGGACGCACAGGAATTTTACAAAAACTGTGACAGGTGCCAGCGGACAGGTAACATCTCGAGGAGAAACGAGATGCCACTGCAGAATATCTTAGAAGTCGAAATCTTCGATGTTTGGGGGATTGATTTTATGGGACCTTTTCCATCTTCTTGTGGAAATCTTTACATCCTCCTAGCAGTGGATTATGTCTCCAAGTGGGTAGAAGCAATCGCAACTCAACGGAATGATGCCAAAACAGTCCAAAAGTTTTTGCACAAAAACATCTTTTCTAGATTCGGCATCCCTAGGGCGATTATCAGTGATGAAGGGAGACATTTTGACAACAAGGTAATTGCTGCCGCCTTGAGAAAATATGGTGTCAAGCACAGGATCGCGACAGCATACCACCCACAGACCAATGGACAGGCTGAGATATCCAATAGGGAAGTAAAGAACATTCTTGAAAAAATGGTTAAACCAACTAGGAAAGATTGGTCTTTGTTTCTGAATGATGCATTATGGGCATACAAAACAGCCTTCAAGACTCCATTGGGCATGTCTCCATACCGTCTGATTTATGGGAAAACCTGTCATCTGCCTGTCGAGATAGAACACAAGGCATATTGGGCGATCAAGGCAGTAAACATGGACTTGGACAAGGCAGGCCAGAAAAGGCTGTTAGATTTGAATGAGATCGATGAAATACGGACAATGGCCTATGACAATGCAAGGATTTACAAGGAAAAAACTAAAAAGTGGCATGACAAGAAGTTGCTGCCACGACAGTTCTGCCCAGGGCAGCTTGTGTTGTTGTTCAATTCTAGATTGAAACTCTTTCCAGGGAAGCTCAAATCTAGATGGTCTGGCCCATTCCAAGTAGTTCAAGTTTTTCCCCATGGTGCCATTACAATTCAATCACTAAAGGACGGGCACCAATTCAAAGTCAATGGACAACGCCTCAAGCACTATCAAGGGACTGAAGCCCCAGGAATACAGGAAGTGGTTACTTTAGGTGATGCCCCACAAGGCATCCCCACAAGGCATCCCCCAAGCCCACCGCCCATCCATCAGCCCAAAATAAAGTCCATTTATAACCTGTCGTTTCGGCTGCCGGCGCAGACAGAGTTGACAGGCTGTCAACAGACGCACAGCAGACGAAGAATCGTGCGGCAGACGCAGCATTAATGCCCGTCAGACGTGTCAGACGCAACATTCAATCTGCCGCTCCGTTATTCCCGCCTGCCGTTGCGGCATTAAATGGGCAGCCCCCGACAGCTATATAAACCCCTTCTCCTTTTCATTTTTCCTCACTTCAGATTTTCTCTCTTGCTATTCTCTTCTACTTTGATCTCTTTTCTTTCATTTTCAGCCCTTGCAACCAAACATGTCTTCACGACAAACCCGACAGAATGCTGCTGCCGCCTCCTCTTCCGCAGCAGCATCTCCGTTCGCTAATAAGGAACTGTGGGAAGAGCGCAGCTTCATCTACAACAGAGATGCCCCTCTGTTGGGACTCCGGCCGTTCATCATGCAGGCCATTACAGCCCAACTGTGGGAAGACTTCGCCGAGCAGCTGGCAGAACTTAACGACACCCTAGTCAGGGAGTTCTATGCGGCGATTGAGAGCAAGACGGCAACATCTGTCACCGTCAGGGGAGTGACAGTACCTTTTACCGCCAGCAGCATCAACCATGTCTTCGGCCTCTTCTTCGGCCCCAACGATGATGCTCATCAACAGTTTTGGGACACCCTCGACGCTGCCGGCCATGATGCTGTCATGAGGGAGTTGACAGAAGCGGGAACGACGTGGAGCACGAGTAAGAAGAACCCTCATTCTGTCAATAGGGGGCAGCTCCTACCTGAGGCAAAGTTATGGAACGCTTTTATCAAAAAGCGTATCCTGCCCTCGTCCCACCATACGACAGTAAACAGGCAGAGACTGGCCCTCATCCACTCTATCATGCACAACAGGCCCATCAATGTGGGCAGGTACATGAGGGACAGCATTCTAGATTGCGCCTTCCGCTCGGACTCACGGCTATGCCTGCCCTGCACCATAACCGCCCTCTGCCGCTGCGCTGCCGTACCGGAGGAAGCCTCAGACAACATCAAGAAGGGCAGCGGCTGGACAGACAACAACATCTCCAGCCTCATGGAGCTAGTAGTCGTATCACCCCTCAACGCCTTCGATCCCAACGCCCCTCCTGCCGAGTCTGATGATGAGCCTGCCACTCAGCCTGCCACTGAACCTGCCCCAGAAGCTGCCACCAACACCGCTCCAGCAGATCAGAACGCCCACATCCTTGCTGCCGTCCTGCGGATCGAGGAACGCCAGATGGGCTTAATGACATTCATCCGAGACTTCTCCAATGCCACGGTAAACTTTATTACCAATACTTTGAATTTTTCGGATGTCTTTTTCCCTACCTTCCCCGCCCATTATTTCAATATCCCATCCCCTACTCCCACACCACCTGTCTCTCCCCATGGAGAATCTGCCTCCTCCACACCGTCCCCGACAGCAGCCGGCAGCCCACCGGCAGACACCTCTCCTCGAGGAACAAAGCGAGCTGCCACTGACGACAGCCCCCTTGTCCGGAGGAACTTGGACAGCGCCTTCACACGGGTGAAGCGTATCAAGCATGTGGCCGACAAGAGAAAGCTGTCCAAGGCCATCATGTCCACCAGCTGGGACAGCAGCAGCAGCAGTTCTGATGTCAGGCTAGTGGAGCCATCTGCCCTTACACCTGCTGACGACCCTGTCCCCCAACCGGAGGAAGATCCTGCCCCTCAACAGGCTGACGAAGCTGTCGATCAACCTGCCCCGGAACCTGCCCAGCCACCTCCTCAACGCAGACGCTACCATCAGATCCGCGTCAGCAGCAGCAGCGAGGACAGCGCATAAAATTTAAGTTTTTATTTCTTTTTTCTCCTCTTATTGCTGCCTGCCCTTATATAATTGTGATGTACTTTTTCTTGTTTTTCTTATTCTGTTTTTATGTTGTTTTGCATTGAGGGCAATGCAACCCTTGAGTTTGGGGGTGGCAACCCTCCATATTTAATGGCATCTTTAGCACATCTTTTGTTTAACTGTTGTGTCTTTTTATTTGCCTTTATCTTTAAAAAAAAATATCATCAGAAAATTAAACTGTTGGCTTAAAACTGTGAAGTTAGCTTACCTGTCATGACGGCTCTGTCGTGGCAGCATCTTTAGGACAGGTTAAGGAAAAGTTTAGAGCCTTTCTATAGTTCTGAAAACTTAAACACTTTTGTGACTGTTATATTGCTTAGATTTCTTTTAGCCAAACTAGAATAGGATGCTTAGAACTTGAATAGCCCCTAGAGGTGCCTAACACTGGCTCTAGGAAAGAAAGTTTAGTAAAAGAAAATCAAAAACCTAGAGGTGCCCGAAACCGGCTCTAGGAAGCTAACTAGAGGTGCCCAAAACTGGCTCTAGAAAAATTTTAGCTTGAAAATAGAAGAAAAAGAAGCATGAAAATGTGCCTTCTAAAAAAATAAACTTTGGCATAAAAATTCGAGTTAAGGAGTTGAATATTCTAGTGAAACTAAGAGAGTCTTAGCATATAACTGTTCACAAGCATGCACACACTGCACGAGAGCTATAGGGAGATTCCGGACAGGTCCTAGCCTTTCCGACAGGTTGCTGCCGCCATAGAGAATGAGCGACAGGTAAGGGACAGTTCACTGTTTGAAAGCCAACACAAAAATTTTCATTTTTCTTTAGGTTTAATTGCTTGAGGGCAAGCAAAGACTTGAGTTTGGGGGTGTGTTGAGTGTGTAAAAGTTCTATTATTTACACCCTTTTAACCCATATTTCTGCTGCATTCAAGCATCATTGCATTGCATTTAGGATAGTTTTCAATTAAATATCACAATTATATAAAAGGCACGGATTCTACTAAAAGATGGTGCATTTTGCAGGTAACTGTCAAGGGTGACGATGAAGGCAGGCGAAGGGCAGATAAGCAAGAAGGCGAAACTGAACAAGCAGCTGAAGATGACGAACCTGTCATGGACCCGTCACGACAACATGGTGACAGCAGATTATTGAAGAGGAAAAATGAAGTGGACATCGATAGATAGAGAAAAATCTGCTCGTCTGTCGTGTGGCAGCCAAATAATTTTCCAAGCCCCGGATCAAAAGATATGTCAAGCCAAAGCTCAAAGGAGAGGAAATCCCTAAAAGCAAGGAGGCGGCTAGAAAGTAGGATACCTTAGAGATTTAATCTTTATTAGAATCTTACTTTTAATTAAAGTTGTAATCCTTGTTACCTTAGACAACTTGAGCCCAAAGCTTATATAAAGGGCATAGATTAAACCTAGGGCATAGCCGACTACCCCACAACCGAAACCAAAACCCTGCCGTCCACCCGTCACCGACATGTTCTAAATTCCCCCTAGGGCTACGGGTTGTTTTGTAAAGTAGTTGCAAGGGTTGCTTTGTTTTAGGATTTTTCAGTTTCAATAAAATAAACTTCAAGTTCTTTTATCTTGGTTTTAATATCTTGCAAGAGCATCGAGAGAGCATTGTAAGGTTATCTATTTACTTAGCATCGGGAGAGTTAAGTATACGAAAGAGATAGAAGCGAGTTCTCTAGTTCATAGTTGAACCATCTCGTGCTTAGGGATAAGGCGAGGTTAAGTGGCTAAGGAAGAATTCATACACATCGGTGTTCATCCTTCGATTCACGCCGGGAGGTATCATCAAAGACGTGTTCATCGACAGACTTGTGCCTAGGGATAGGGCAAGGCAGATCTGGGATTCTTGCCAAGCTTGAAGTACTGAGTTAGTGTCTGCTGCCGCGACAACTAACGGACAGACGCCACGACAGGTGCTGTCGGCGACGGGAGCGACGACAGAACTGGAGATCCTAAGCAATTCAATACCTACACTACCGAGCAATTCAATACCGGCCCATTCTCTCTATCTTGATTTTTCAATCCTTTTATTTACGTTTTACTTTATTATTCGTGACAACTCTCTGAAATATTTCTTTTACTTCGTGCAGTAAATCAAGGTGAAGTCATTAGCCCAATCCCTGTGGAGACGATATCCGATACTTAGTATCACTTTATTACTTGCGACGTGTACACTTGCACTGCAATTGCGATAGACTATTTTACACGCAACAGTCATAGACATCCTTATTAATGGCATTTTGGTAATAAGAGGGACTTTCAAATTTAAATCTCCTTTTATTAAAATAGTTTCCTTGTCATCTTCTTCTCTTTTCACATTTCCCATTTTCAACGACTGTTGCGTGTAAAAGAGTCTATCGTAATTGTAGTGCAAGTGTACACGACGCAAGTAGTAAAGTGATACGAAGTATCAGATATCGTCTCCACAGGGATTGGGCTGATAGCTTCACCTTAATTCACTGCAAGAAAGTAAAGAAAATATTTGAGAAGTTGTCACGAGAATAGTAAATAAAACTTAAATAAAAGAGTAGGGAAATCAAGAAAGAGGGAATGGGCTAGTATTGAATTGCTCAGTAGTGCAGGTATTGCTAAGTCTCAGAACTCCAGTTTTGTCGTCGTCCCTGTCACGGCAGCACCTGTCGCGGTAGCAGTCCGTTGCTTGTCGCGGTAGCGAACAATCAACTCAGCACTTCAAGTTTGGCAAGAATCCTAGATGTGCCTTGGCCTATCCCTAGGTCCAAGTCTGTCGATGATCACGTCTTTGATGATACCTCCCGGCGTGAATCGAAGGATGAACACCGATATTGTTGAATTCTTCTTTAGCCACTTAACCTCATCCTATCCCTAGGTCCGAGATAGTTCAACTATAAGCTAGAGAACTTGCTCTTATTTCTTTCGTATACTTAACTCTCCCGATGCTAAGTAAATTGATAACCTCACAATTCTCTACCGATGCTCTTGCAAGATATTAATAACCAAGATAAGAGAACTTGAAGTTTATTTTATTGAACTGAAAATTCCTAAAACAAAACAACCCTTGCAACTACTTTACAAATCAACCCGTGGCCCTAAGGGGAATTTAGAACATGATGAAGGAAGGAAAACGGCTAGGGTTTTGGGAAGAAAGCTAGAGAATCGGTTATGCCCTCTAGGTCGAAATATATGCCCTTATATAGGCTTTGGGTCCAAGTTTTCTAAAATAGCAAGAATACAACTTTAAATGAAAGTATAATTCTAATAAAGACCAGATCTTCAAGGAATCTACTTTCCAGCCGTCATCTTTCTTGCTTGGGATTTTTCCTCCTTGAACTTTGGGCTTGACATTCCTTTCGATCTGGGGCTTGGAAAAATATGGTGATTTCACACGACAGACGGGCTGAATTTTCTCTATCTTTCGAGGTCCACTTTGCTTCTTCTCCTCAAAACTGTTGTCGTCCTCTGCTGTCACGACGACAACCATGGCAGCATCGTCCTCCTTGACTGCTCATCCAGTTCCAGCTCTTTTGCTTCACTGCCCAGCGCCTGCCCATTCCGTCTGCTACAACACCAACCTACAAAAACATCCATTTTTAGTAGAAACTGTGTCTTTTAATATATTTGTGATGTTTTGCTGTAAACTGACCTAAATGTAATAAATAATGCTTGAATGCAGCAGAAATATGGGTTAAATAGGGGGTAAATAATAGAACTTTTACACACTCAACACACCCCCAAACTCAAGTTTTTGCTTGCCCTCAAGCAACTAAGACTTAAAAGAAAAATATTTTTGTTTTGGCTTTCGAACAGTGAACTTTCCCTTACCCGTCGTTCGTTCCCTGTGATGGCAGCAACTTGTCGGATAATCTAGGATCTGTCCGAAGTCTCACTATAGTCCTCGTGCAGTGTGTGCATGCTTGTGAACAATTATATGCCAAGACTCTCTTAGTTTCACTAGAATATTTCAGCTCTTAACTCGAATTTTTATGCCAAAGTTTATCTTTTGAAGGCACTTTTTCATGCTCCTTTGATTTTTTTTTGTTTTGACTCGATTTCTCTATTTTTAAGCTAAAGTTTTACTAGAGCCAGTTTTGGGCACCTCTAGCTAACTTCCTAGAGCCAGTTTCGGGCACCTCTAGGGTTGTTGAGTCTCTTTTGCTAAACTTCTTTCCTAGAGCCAGTGTTAGGCACATCTAGGGGCTATTCAAGTGCTAAGCTTCATATTCTAGTTAACTAGAAGATTTCTAAGCAGTATAACAGTCACAAATGTGTTTAAATTTTCAGAACAATAGAAAGGCTCTAAACTTCTCCTAAAAACTATCCTAAAGTCAATGCCACGACAGGGCTGTCACGGCAGGTAAGTTCAGTTCACAATTTTCAGCCAAAGTTTTCAATATTTTCATCATTTTTTTGACAAAAATAAACTAATTAAAGACACCAATTTTTAAACTAAGATGTACTCCATTAATGGAGGGTTACCACCCCCAAACTCGAGGGTTGCATTGCCCTCAATGCAAATGACAAATAAAAAACAAAAGATAAGGCAGTACATCACAAAATATATAGCAGGAAGCAATAATAAGATAAGAAACTTAAATTTTAATCCTTGGCTTTGTTGCTGCTGCTGAGTCGGATCAGACATCGGACTTTGGATTCCGGAGCTGGCTGGGGCACGGGGGAGGCAGATGTGTTCTTTGCCTTAGCCTCCTGTGGTGGCTGAATTCTAGTTGGGGAGATGTGAGGGGGTTGCTCCACAACCTGAACTTCAGAGCTACTGCTGCTGCTGTCACTGCTGCTGCTGCTGGCTTTTGGCATGTTGTTTTTATCTGCCATTCGCTTCTGCCTCTTTACCGGTGAGAATTCCTTCAACAGATTCCTCTTGATAGAGGGTTCAGTATCACTAGCGGCCCAAACAGAAGAGGAGGAGAACCCAACAACAAAGGCATCAAGATCCTCCGATGCCATACGACGTTTCGTGCCTCGGGAAGATGGTTCAACATGGGTGTTTCCTGCTGCTGTCGGGGCAGGCGATGGCGTTGAGGTAGCAGAGGGTGTCCATGGGGTAGCAGCAGGTGTAGGAGTTTGGGCAGGTGTAGTGACAGTAAAGTAATGGGCAGGAAAAGTAGGGAAGGCAACATCAGGGAAATTTAAAGAATTTTGTATAAAAGTTACCGTAGAGGCAGCAAAGTCCTTGATGAAGGTCATTAAACCCAACTGTCGTTCCTCTAGCTTCTGAATGGCAGGTAATATCTGGGCGGAGAAGTCTGTCGGGGCAGCTGCTGCGCAGCTGGTTTAGTATTTGGCTGCTCTGTCATGTCGGCTGTGGTGGCAGCTGGGTCGAATGACGATAGAGGGGTGGCAGCAGTCAGCTCGATAAGGCTGAGGATGTTCTTTTCAGTCCAACCTCTTCCTTCGACTAGCAAATCAGTGTGCACTTCTGGGACATTATGGCCGCGGCAGAGCGAGGTGATGAGGTATGAAAGGTAGAGGGGACCCGTCAATCTGTGCGCACACTCCAAAATACTTTCTCGAATATATTTGTCCACATTAATGGGCCGTTCATGTAGAATAGAGTGTATCAACGCTAACCTTGGTTGGTCGACGGTGCTGTTGTGGAATGACGGCATGATCCTCTTTTTTATGAAGGCATTCCATAACTTTGCCTCCTGCAACAGCTGGGTCCTCTTCACTGTCCTTGGATTCTTCCTGCTGGTGTTCCATTGAGTCCCCGCACTGGTCAACTCTGCCATGACAACATCATAGGCGACAATGTCTAATGTATTGAGGAATTGCTGGTGGGCGTCGTCATTGTTGCCGATGTAGAAGCCATATAAGGTGTTAATGTACTCTGCTTCAAACGACACTTCTTTCCCTCGAACGAACACCACTGTCGCTGTCCTGCTGCTGATGGCAGCATAAAATTCTCGAACCAGCGTGACATTCATTTCCTCCGGCTGCTCCGCAAAGGTTTGCCACTGTAAAGCTCTAACCTTCTGGGCTATGAATGGCTTGAGGCCCAGATTTTCCTCCGTCGATGTATAGATAAAGTCTCTCTCTTCCCACATATCTCCGCTAGCAAAGGAACGTGGGGGAGTTGTTGTCGGTGTGGAACTGAAGGCAGCATTTCGTCGGGTTTTCCTAGAAGACATATTTGTGCAAGGGTTGTGAAAAATAAAATGAAAGCAAATGAAAACTAAAGAGAGAGCAAGTAAGAAAGGTAGAGGTGAGTGAAAATGAAAATTAAACTGGGTTATATAGAGAAGGGTTTGATGCCCGTTGAAGCTGTGACGGCAGGTGCAAATAACGGGGCCAGCTGTTATACGTTAGCGTGTCTGACGCGTTTGTCACGCGTTTCCGCGTTTGTTACGCGTTTCTACGTTTGTTACGCGTTTCTACGTTTGTCGTGACAGCGTGATGTCAACCTGTATTTTTTGCGTCTGTCGCGGCAACTGTAACGACATGCTTCAAAAATTGGGCTTTGTTGGGCTGATGGATGGGTGGTGGGCTGAGTTCACTTCTCCTGTTCTTCTTGACTCCTTTATTTCCTAAAAACAATAAAAATAAAAACATTATTCAAATAAAATAAATCTTATTTCCTAATAAATAATAAATAATAAAAAATAAAATAAATAAATAAAATTTAGGTTAAATTAGGGATGCCAGGTGGGGCATCTCCTAAAGTAACCATTTCCTGCATTACTGGGGCTTTAGTCCCTTGATAATGCTTCAAGCGCTGTCCGTTGACTTTGAATTGGTGCTCGTCTTTTAATGATTGGATTGTTATGGCACCATGGGGAAAAACCTGTACGATTTGGAACGGGCCAGACCATCTAGATTTTAGCTTCCCTGGGAAGAATTTCAGTCTAGAATTGAACAACAATACAAGCTGCACTGGGTAGAATTGTCGTGGCAGCAACTTCTTGTCATGCCACTTCTTAGTTTTATCCTTGTAGATTCTTGCATTGTCATAGGCCATTGTCCGGATTTCTTCAATTTCGTTCAGATCTAGCAGCCTTTTCTACCCTGCCCTGTCCAAGTCCATATTCACTGCCTTGATCGCCCAGTATGCTCTGTGCTCTATCTCGACAGGTAGATGACATGTTTTCCCCAAAAATCAATCGGTACGAAGACATTCCTAATGGAGTTTTAAAAGCTGTCCTATATGCCCATAACACATCATTGACAAGTAAAGACCAGTCTTTCCTAGTTGGCTTAACCATCTTCTCAAGAATGTTCTTAACTTCCCTATTAGATATTTCAGCTTGTCCATTGGTTTGTGGGTGATATGCTGTCGCGATCCGATGCTTGACACCATATTTCTTCAAGGCAGCAGCAATAACCCTGATGTCGAAATGTCTCCCTTCATCACTGATAATCGCCTTATAGATGCCAAACCTAGAAAAGATATTTTTGTGTAAAAACCTTCGGACTGTCTTGGCATCATTCTTTTGAGTTGCGATAGCCTCGACCCACTTAGTGACATAATCTACTGCCAGGAGGATGTATAGATTGCCACGTGAAGATGGGAATGGTCCCATAAAATCAATCCCCAAACGTCAAAGATCTCGACTTCTAGAATGTTCTGTAGTGCATCTCGTTTCTCCTTGAGATGTTTCTTGTCCTTTGGCACCTGTCACAGCTCTTGTAGAAGATTTGCGCATCTTTATACAATGAAGACCAATAAACCCCTGACTGCAGCACCTTGGCAGCAGTTTTGTTGCCTCATAAGTGACCTCCATACTGTGAAGCATGGCAGTGATGAAGTATGTCTTCTTGCTCTTCTTGTGGTACACACCTCCTTATAACCTGATATGCACAGATTTTGAAAAGAAGAGGTTCGTCCCATCTGTCTTGATAATTAAGATCAAAAGGAATTATTCTGCTAACTAAGAAATTAACGAAATCAGCATACCAGGGGAGTTCAGAAGACTTACCTACCGCCATGGCTGTCACGACAGTGATTGCGGCAGCAAAGAGCTGCCCGTCTTAGAAGGTCTCCAGTATGTTTGTCTCATCTGTTGGTAGACTCTGTCCGTTCTCCAACCTTGACAAGTGATCTGCCACTTGATTTTCTATCCCTTTTTTGTCCTTGATTTCAAGGTCGAATTCTTGCAATAGCAGGATCCACCGTATCAATCGAGGCTTTGCATCCTTTTTTGCGAACATATACTTCAAAGCAGAATGGTCTGTGTGCACAATTACCTTCGTTCCAAGTATGTAAGAACGAAACTTGTCGATAGAGATAACTCTTTTTCTGTGGTGGTGTAGTTTACTTAGGCATCGTTCAATGTCTTGCTGGAATAGTATATGACATGAAATAAGTTGTCTCTCCGCTGCTCAAGTGCTGCCCCGACAACATAGTCACTAGCATCACACATAATCTCAAATGGCTGTGTCCAGTCTGGTGGCTGTACTATTGGGGCTGTTACCAGTTTTTTCCTTTAGAACCTTGAATGCTTCAGTACATTCATCATTAAAGTCAAAGGGTCGGTTCTGGTCTAGAAGATGGCATAGGGGCTTGGTGATTTTTGAGAAATTTTCAATGAATCTCCGATAAAAACCAGCATGTCCCAAGAAACTTCTAATTCCGTTGACTGTGGTCGGCGGTGGCAGCTTTTCGATCACTTCTATCTTGGCCCTGTCGACTTCTATCCCACGACAGCTAATCTTATGGCCAAGGACTATCCCTTTATCCACCATAAAGTGACATTTTTCCCAATTTAAGACTAGGTTTGCTCTTTCACATCTTTCAAGTACCTTTTGTAGATTGCCTAGACAGCTCTCAAAATCGTCCCCAAAGACTGAAAAATCATCCATAAAAATTTCAAGGAAGTCCTCCACCATATCGGAGAATATGGCCATCATGCACCTTTGGAAAGTGGCGGGTGCATTGCATAATCCAAAAGGCATCCTTCTAAAAGCATATGTTCCGTAGGGGCATGTGAAGGTGTCTTTTCTTGATCTTCCGGTGCGATAGCTATTTGATTATAACCTGAATAACCATCAAGAAAACAATAGTAAGGTTTACCCGCTAATCTATCAAGTATTTGATCAATAAAGGGTAAAGGA
Source organism: Hibiscus tridactylites (assembly GCA_958450335.1). NCBI lineage: Eukaryota > Viridiplantae > Streptophyta > Magnoliopsida > Malvales > Malvaceae > Hibiscus > Hibiscus tridactylites. The sequence continues at coordinate 25,841,924 of OY288271.1, read as the reverse complement.
AAGTAGTCCTTTCGGGTAGCTTTGTTAAGCTTCCGATAGTCCATACAAACCCTCCAACCGGTCACAGTCCTAGTTGGGATTAACTCATTGTTTTCATTGGTCACCACGGTCATTCCTCCTTTCTTGGTAACACATTGCACCGGGCTCACCCATTTGCTGTCGAAGATGGCGTAAATTATACTAGCATCTAACCATTTTATTATCTCTTTACGCACCACCTCTTTCATCGCATGGTTTAGCCGCCTTTGAGCATCTATAGTCGGTTTATGATCATCCTCTAAAAGGATTTTATGCATACATAACGCCGGACTAATGCCTTGAATATCATCTATCGTCCATCCAATTGCCTTTTTGTGCTGCTGCAGCATCCCTATTAACTACTATTCTTGTTCATGCATCAACTTCGAAGAGATGATTACGGGCAACGTATCACTTGAACCAAGAAAAGCATATTTTAACTGCCCTGGTAGGGGCTTCAGTTCTAAAACAGGGGGCTCAACAGTATATGGTTTTTGGATTTCATAGTTATCTGAAGTACAATTTAAGGGTTCGAATAACTTACCTGGACGATCGCCTATCCAGTTTACCTCCTCCTGATCTTCAGTATTAGATATATCAGATTCTGAGGAGTTGCTGTCGTCAGTGCTGTCGTGACAGTCCTGTAAGTGGCTGCCGAGGCAGTGACCAATTTTGATGTCGTGACAGCCCGACCTGATGCAGGGTTGATCAAGGGTAACTTCAGTGATAACCTTGCATTCCTCGTCTGCATCAGCATGCTTTATAGCTTGGAGAACATTCAACTTAATCTCTTGATCGTTCACTCTCATGGTGAGTTCTCCTTTTTCCACATCAATCAGTGATCTTCCCGTGGCTAAGAAGGGTCGCCCCAGGATGATTGGTGCGTTTTCATCTGCTTCACAATCTAAAACAAGAAAGTCAGCAGGAAAAATAAATTTATCCACTCTTACCAGAATATCTTCAATTTTTCCTTCCGAATGAACGTAAAAGCGGTCTGCCAGCTGCAAAATTACTGTCGTGGGCCGAGCTTTTCCAATACCTAATTTCTGAAAAACAGATTTTGGCATTAAATTTATACTAGCACCAAGATCACAAAGTGCCTTACCCACATATTTATCTCCGATTACACAAGGTATGATGAAGCTCTCTGGATCCTTCTTTTTCTGGGGTGGCTGCCTATGAAGAATACTCATGCATCCTTCTGTCATCTTAACCGTTTCAAATTCCCAAGTTTAGATTTCTTTGACATGACATCCTTGAGAAATTTGGCGTAACCGGGCATCTCCCTCACGACATCCAACAGCGGAATGTTAATATGAACCTGCTTAAAAATATCATGAATATTTTTGAGCTGAGATTCTTGCTTCACTTGCTGTAACCGTTGAGGAAAAGAAGGTGGGGACGATAATCAACAATACGTCATTCTCAATGCATACGAATATGAGAAGGTTTGGGTTCATCATTTTTCTCCTATGTCGCCTTTGCCGTCGTAACAGGTTTATCGGCAGCAGTCTGTTTGTTACCTGTCGGGGCAGCTTCCACGGCAGGTCTGTCCAAGGCTGGTTTCTTTATTGTTTCAGCTTCCTTCTCCAGCCCTGGTAATTTCTTCCCACTCCTAGTAGTAATGGCTTTACACTGCTCATGTGTGGGCTGCCTAGCATTTTCAGTATTGCTAGGAAATCCTCCAGTCTGCATTGGTTTGATATGCTGGGAAACCTGGCCCATTTGTGTCTCCAAAGATTTCAGAGTAGCTTCATGATTTGTCATCCACATCTCTGTTTTATCCATGAATTTTTCTGTCTTCTTAACAAACTGATTCATGTTCTCAATATAAGTACATGTATGAGACATGAAAGTAGCCAGAGTCTGTTCTAGTATACTGTTTGTGGCACCTGGTGGCTGTTGTTGCTGCTACAGTTGTTGTCGAGTCAGCAAACTAGGTCCTCCTTGATTCTGATTGTTGTGTGCTTGAGGATTCAGGGCATTATTAGGATTACTCCAAGAAAACTTATGATCCTTTCTCCAGTTGGGATTATAGTTGTTGGAGTTGTAATTCGGCTTATAGTTTCCAACATACTTTCCCTCTTCTAACTATATAGGACACTCATCCGAACTATGATTTCCCTCACAGATTTCACATACCTCCTCGATAGCAAATCCATGTTGTGCATCATCGTTCAAGATCTTTTTCATCGCTTTAGTAAGGTATGCTACTTGTGATTTCATCGTGCTGCCGACCTCATAATCCTTAACAGCTAGAACCCATTTACCCCATCTTCTTGCTGTCGGCCTCATAATCCTTAACAGCTAGAACCCGTTTACCCCATCTTCTTACTGTCGGAAACTGCTCCTCATTCTTAGCCAGATTTTTTAATACTTGCATTGCCTCATCCGGGTCTTTGTCCAATAATAATCTGTTTGCTGCTGAATCAATTCGAATACGAGTTTGTAAGTTGGCAGCATTATAAAACTTAGTTACTTGATTCCAGACGGGGAATCCATGTATTGGGCAGTTCCGTAGAAGAGTGGTAAATCTGTCTCAGGCCTCGTGCATTGGCTCGTCATCTTCCTGTTGAAAAGTAGCAATTTCATTACGTAATCGCTCAGATAAATGTGAAGGATTAAAACGAGATAAAAATTCACAAGACAAATTTGCCCAAGTTCTAATTGAACCCGGCGTAAGTTTATTCCACCAAGTCTTTGCTCTGTCCCTCAGTGAATGGGGAAATAACCGAAGTCTCAATATCTCCGGATTAACTCCCGGTAGTCTAAACGAACCACAGATCTCCTGGAACGTTTTTAGATACTCCCTAGCATCCTCTGTAACAGCACCACTGAATTGACCGGCATTGTTGATCATGCTAAACATAACAGGTTTCAGCTCGAAGTTGTCAACATCTATGTCCGACAGCGAGGTTTCCAGCTCTATATGGTCATTCAACATGTAGTCACGACAGAACCGTCGTCCGGCAGCGGCAGCAGGGTTGTCTACAGGCGGTCTAACCTCTCCATCTCCAACAGGAGGGTCGTCTCTTCGGTGTGCCATCGTCTCTAACTGTTCCTCAAGGTACACGTTCCTAGCTAGTATGTGACGAAGTCGGTTCTTGAAGTTGAATGAACGTTCGATTTCTAGATCTAATGGATACTCAGGATCTTCACCTCGTTTCGATCTGCGCATAAACAAGGAACCTTATGAAAAGCAAGAGTTGAACAAACCAAAGAAAAACAGAAAAATAAAAATAAAAACAAAAACGAAAAGTGCAGTAAAAGAAAAGGTAGAGTTATGTTGCCAATCCCCGGCAACATCGCCAAAAACTTGTTGCGTGTAAAAGAGTCTATCGCAATTGTAGTGCAAGTGTACACGACGCAAGTAGTAAAGTGATACGAAGTATCAGATATCGTCTCCGCAGGGATTGGGCTGATAGCTTCACCTTAATTCATTGCACGAAAGTAAAGAAAATATTTGAGAAGTTGTCACGAGAATAGTAATGAAAAATTAAATAAAAGAGTAGGGAAATCAAGATAGAGAGAATGGGCTGGTATTGAATTGCCCAGTAGTGCAGGTATTGCTAAGTCTCGGAACTCCAGTTCTGTCGTTGTCCCTATCACGATAACACATGTCGCGGTAGCAGTCCGTTGCTTGTCGTGGCAACGAACAATCAACTCAGCAATTCAAGTTTGGCAAGAATCCCAGATGTGCCTCGGCCTATCCCTAGGTCCAAGTCTGTCGATGATCACGTCTTTGATGATACCTCCCGGCGTGAATCGAAGGATGAACACCAATATTGTTGAATTCTTCTTTAGCCACTTAACCTCGTCCTATCCCTAGGTCCGAGATAGTTCAACTATAAGCTAGAGAACTTGCTCTTATTTCTTTCGTATACTTAACTCTCCCGATGCTAAGTAAATTGATAACCTCACAATGCTCTCCCTATGCTCTTGCAAGATATTAATAACCAAAATAAGAGAACTTGAAGTTTATTTTATTGAACTGAAAATTCCTAAAACAAAACAACCCTTGCAACTACTTTTACACACTCAACAACGACATAGAGAAGCTATCATCTCCATTTCATTGTTCCATTTCCTTTCTTCTTTATTTTTGGTTGGTTTTGAAAGGTAATTACATCCCCATCTTGCTCTCATCTTTCTCTCTTTGAAAGTACCATTATATTTCATTTTCATCATTGTTTTAGAAATTTAGTTTTCCATGGAGAAATGTTAAAGGTTGTGACTTTATGAGATTTTATCAAAGCTATTGATTTATTAATGTTAGATAAGTTTTATTCAACCTAAGAGGTCCAACATATATGAATTTTAGAGTGTTTTATAAAGATTCTCGGATTTGGGTTTTGATGGGTTTTTAGAAGGGTTTTAAGGTTGTTTTTGTAGTTGTTTTATGTTGGAAATTGAAGGCTAATGGTTGTATGTTGGTTGAGGATTGTTTTAGAAGCTTTTAGAGGTGTTAAAAGTGTTTAAAACAAGAGTTTTGGGTTGAGTTTGAGCGCTACTCAGGTTTGGAGTTTTTGGGGTTGTTCTTGGCTTGAAATCTCGTGTTTGATGCTTGAATAGTGTTCCAGGTTGCTACATTGTTGTTTGAACTGATTCGAGGTTGTTTTTTTGTGTTGAGATGATTAGAAACAAGAGATTGTGTTGGTGAAACATCGGGAGTGAATCCGGAAGCTTGAAGGTCTTGGTTGCTTAGTTGTTAAGCTTGGAAGTGAAGGTGAGTGGTTAAATGGTTTTAAATGGTTTTGAGTATTTGGTTCAAGCATGTGGACTAGGTTGGGCTTGGTAGACCCACCTAGATTTGGGATTAGAGTGGTAGCCTAATCCCAAGCTTAAATAGAGTCTTTGGTTGACCTTTAGCTTATGTGTATGCCTCTTGTTTACTTGTGCTTATGGTGTTATGTATAGTGTGTTATACATGTATGTTGAGGCATGGATTGATGCATTGTTATATGCATGTGGATTGTGCATGATGGTGATCATGGTGAGTACGTGCTAAGCACGGAAGTTGATATTAAATGATGTCGTGGATTGTGTTTAATATTGGCACTAGTATGCTTGGGTACAAATGATCGATCATTAGGATGTTAGTGTGCACACGTGAGTCAAATTTGTTCGTGGTCTTGGTGATGGTAGTCATCAAGATGGAGTACGGGTTCACCCGGAAAACCTTCTTATATATATGATAGTCGATGATGAGTGTAATCCCATTGACGGGGCTTGAGGATGAGTGGAATCCCCTCCGCGTGAACGATGATGAGTGTAATCCCACCGTAAGGTAATGGTTGTGTTGGATGTGAGTTTCAACGTGTTATCCGTATATTCGAGTCATAGCTAGGTGCCAATATGTGATGGTATGTGTACCAATATAAGATTATATGTGTTGCCTTATGGATTATTATATGTGTTTACATATGATGTGGATTTGAGCTTGTTGAGCATGGCATATTATGAGTTTATGTTCATGCTTTATTGACATTTTGGCTCATGTGGATCGAAGGTAAGAACATGCATTTACCTTGGTTGTGGTCGTGCTTGGACCCTGCTTTGTCGAGGTTTGTTTTTAATGAGCTTACCCTCACTAAGCTTTACGCTTACGCTCTCTTTTGTTCGACAATGCAGATCCGTAGTTCGTGGGTTGCTAGTACAAGAAGGGGCCTCCAAGTGTGCTAGTTGGACTTTTGAATCTTTAAAGTATGGATTTTATGTTATATGATGTAATGGTCGAGCAATGGGACATGTAGTAGTTGCTTTGAACTTTTGAATTATGTTGTTGTTGGTTGTTTAGGAGCATGTTAGACTCCACTATATGTTATGTTGGTTTGGCTTTTGGTTGCCTTGTCTTGCTTGTAAACCATGTTTAAGCTTGCCTATCTTAAATGCTTAAGTGTATGTTTTTGTGAAGTATGTGTTGGATGTTGTTGATTTTTTAATGGATGGTTCTTATATGCTTGTGGTGTGTTGAGCATGTTAGTAGATGTTTGGTTTTGCCTTAGGGTTTATGTTAGTGTGTTGTGTGGGGTCTTAGTGGTGTTTTTCGGACAACCTTGTACCAAAAACCAGCTAAAACCAATCTGCAGACAGAGGGCGTTTCGAAACGGTTGGCCCCATTTTGATACGGTCCCTTTGTTTCGGGCCAGGCGTTTCAGTACGCTAGAGAGCCGTTTCGATACGATTTTAATACCGAAAATCTGAGATTTTGACGATAGATTAACGTATCGAAACGAGCTTTTGCGTTTCGGAACGACCTTCATCTCGTTGGCCACGAGAAGTTGACCGTTGGGGTCGTTTCGATACGGGTCACCCCTGTTTCGAAACGGTCTCATCAGGTTGACTTTGGCCAGTTGACCCAGTCAAGGCGTATCGAAACACCCTATGGGCGTTCCGATACGGCCTGCTTTAAAAGATTAAAATGGACCATTTTATGTGGACTGTTGTCTGTTTGCCTCATCGTATCTTCCGCTATTGATTTTCTCATATAGGATTTAATAATACATCTAGAAAAAATAATTTAATTGAAAAGTTTTTCCTTGGGTCGGTAACCAAAGTGGAGCCTTAACGGGTTTTGCCTCGGTTATCCCCGTGTAGCCCACTCAGATCGGTCAAGCGTCCGGACCGGGACGAGGGGGTTACACTTGTTGGTATCAGAGCCTAAGGTTTCTGAGACCTTGGGCAGGTAAGTGAGGTAAGTTGAGTTTTTGTATTGAAATTGCACGGTGTTTGCTTGCTATGGAAGCATGATTGCTTGTTTATCACGTATGCCTTGTTGTATGCATGTTTTAGCATGTATATGTGTTGTTTTGTTTGAAGCATGTTGTGTAGAGTCCCATTGCTACTATTACATCGAAAAAAGGATTTTTAAAGTGAGGGAAAATACTTGAGCCATTTGGAACCCTTGCCTTGCTAACCCTATCTTTTGTGCTTTCTTTTTGTTGTTGTAGTTGTTGTTTGTGAGCGTGATGTCGAGGCCTAGGGGTAGACCGAGGGTGGTTCATCAAGAATCTCGGGTTGCGGCTCCTGTTAATGAGCCGGTGGCTGGAGTAGAGGCTCATGTGGTAGAGCCTGATGCTGGAGTTGGAGCTCCTCCAACACCTACACCACCACCTCCTCCTCAGCCTGGATTTGGAGACGAGGATGGAGCTGAGGGAGAGGGACCTCAGGTTGGCCAAGGTGGCCAAGGTCATGCAGGAATAGACATGGCTCCGCTTGTACAAGCTATATCAGGAGCGTTTCAGGCCGCAGTTGCCGGGGCTCAGGCTGCAGCTCATCATAGAGGTGATGATACTAGTTTACCGCTAGAGAGGCTCCGAAGCCTAGGGGCAGAAGAGTTCAGAGGGTCTACACCTGAGAGATCCGAGTTGTGGTTGGAGAAGAAAGTCTGTATCTTAGCTCAGATGGGTTGTGTGGGTGCTCGCAAATTGGATTGTGTGATCTCTTTCCTACAGGGTGATGCCTACACCTGGTGGGTCACCATTACTACTGGGTTCCTGAGATTGAGATTGGTTGGGATTTCTTTGAGTCTGCTTTCTGGAAGAGATACTTGGGGCCGAGATATCTTGATGAGAAGAAGCGAGAGTTTATGGCTCTTGTTTAGGGAGATGCTTCAATGACTGACTATGAGATCTGTTTTGTTCGTTTGAGTCAGTACGCTCTAGAGTTGGTTCCTACTGAGAGGGACCGTTGTAACCGTTTCAGATATGGGCTTCATGAGGAAGTTAAGAGGTATACCTTAGCTTCAAACTATTCCGATTTTGATGTCTTGGTTGCTGGAGCCAAGGACATTGAGCATAGCTTGTGGCTGACCAAGCGTTCTGGAGGATCTAGTTATGGTAAGAGATATAACAAATTTGACCGTGGAGATGCCAAGAGGCATAGAGGTGGCGGACAACAGTTTGACCATAGGCGTGGTGGTGGCCACCATGGTAGAGGCCACCAGGGCCATAGAGCTGGAAGGCGTTTGCCTGAGTGTACACGTTGTGGGAGGCAACATTCTGGTGAGTGTTGGGGTAACTTCCATGCTTGTTGGAACTGTGGTTCGAGGGACCACTTTAGGAGAGAGTGTCTGTATCAGGCGGCACATGCACCGAACATAGCACATGCTCCTGCGAGAGCGATAGATTATCAGAGAGATCGTGGGCGCGGTCGTGGCTACTTCCAGCCTAGGGCTGATGTAGCTAGGATAGATGCTCAGAGAAACCTTGCTCATGTTGTGGCTGTGCAGCCAGAGGTAGGTGGACCAACGAGAGTTTATGCTCAGAGAGAGGCCAGGAACGACATACATGTGATAGTAGGTAATTTTGAGTTACAACCTATGTCTTTGCTTTATTTGGTTGATTCGGTTTCTATGCATTCCTACATTTTGAGTGAGCATGCACAGAAGTTAGATATACCTGTTGAGATCCTAGATGTAGGTATGCATGTGACTAGTTCTTTTGGCGAGACAGTTGTAGTTAGGCGAATGTATAGGAGATGTCCGCTGAAGATTTAGGGTCATGTATTTCCTATTGACATGATGGAGCTTCCATTTTATGGCTTTGATATTATTCTGGTATGGACTGGTTAGTTAAGCACAGAGCTAGCGTAGACTTTGAGACAAAGAGAATTGCTTTGAAGCTTTCTGATGACTACGAGGTAGTAGTAGTAGTAGGCGAGAACATTAAGTTATTTTCTAATGTTGTGTCAGCTTTAGAGGCTCATAGGTTGATGGATTCTGGATGTGGGGCTTACTTAGCTTAAGTGATGAATCCTAATATGAGTAAGGCTAGATCGAAGGATATTAGAATAGTTTGTAATTTTTCGAATGTGTTTCTTGAAGAGTTACTAGGTTTGCCTCCTGACAGAGATGTATAGTTTGTAATTGAGACTGTTTCAGGGTCTGCTCCAGTTTCCATAGCTTCGTATCGTATGGCTCCGAAAGAGCTGAAAGAATTGAAGAGTCATCTTCAAGAGTTATTAGACCGTGGTTTTATTAGGCCTAGTAGTTCTCCTTGAGGTGCTCCTGTGTTGTTTGTAAAGAAGAAAGATGGCAATATGCGTATGTGTATTGACTACAGGCAGTTGAATCAGTTAACCATGAAGAACAAGTATTCGTTGCCTTGCATAGATGATTTGTTTGATTAGTTGAGGGGTGCTTCAGTATTCTCGAAGATAGACTTGAGATCAGAGTACTATCAGTTGAAAGTAAAAGAGTGTGAAGTTTCGAAGACAGCTTTTAGGACTAGATATGGTCACTATGAGTTCCCTGTGATGCCGTTTTGGCTCGCGAATGCACCTGCACCATTCATGGATATGATGAACAAAATTTTTAGAGACTATCTAGATTGTTTTGTAGTTGTCTTCATAGATGATATTCTTGTGTACTCGAGATTAGAAGAAGAGCATGATGAGCACTTGAGACTTGTTTTACAGAGACTTTTGAGTAACCAGTTGTATGTGAAGCTTAGTAAATGTGAGTTTTGGATTTGAGAGGTTGTATTTCTTGGCCATGTTGTTTCAGCTGAAGGTATCCATGTTGATCCGATGAAGATTGAGGCTATTGTTTAGTGGAAACAACCTAAGTCTATGATTGAGATTAGGAGTTTCCTAGGATTAGTCGGTTACTATAGGAGATTTGTTGATGGTTTCTCTAGTGTAGCTAATCCTTTGACTAAATTGTTGCAAAAAAGTAGTTAAGTTTGAGTGGTCAGATGCAAGACAGAAGGCCTTTGAGAAATTGAAAGAAGCTTTGACAAATGCTCCAGTGTCGGTACAACCAGTGTCAGGTAAAGAGTTTGTGATCTATAGTGATGCTTCCTACATAGGTTTAGGGTGTGTCCTAATGCAAGAAAGAAGAGTCGTTGCTTATGCTTCGAGACAGTTGAAGGTGCATGAGAAGAACTATCCCACTCACGATATAGAGTTAGCCGCGGTTGTATTTGCATTGAAGATTTGGCGTCACTACTTGTATGGTGAGAAGTGTATAATTTATATCGATCATAAGAGCTTGAAGTATTTGATGACTCAGAGAGAGCTGAACTTGAGACAGAGAAGATGACTTGAGCTGTTGAAAGAACATGCATATAATGAGATTATATGTGTTGCCTTATGGATTATTATATGTGTTTACATATGATGTGGATTTGATGGCATATAATGAGTTTATGTTCATGCATCATTGACATTTTGGCTCATGTGGATCGAAGGTAAGAACATGCATTTACCTTGGTTGTGCTCGTGCTTGGACCCTGCATTGTCGAGGTTTGTTTTTAATGAGCTTACGCTCTCTTTTGTTCGACAGAACAGATCCGTAGTTCGTGGGGTGTAGTGCAAGAAGGGGCCTCCAAGTGTGCTAGTTGGACTTTTGAATCCTTCAAGTATGGATTTTATGTTATATGATGTAATGGTCGAGCAATGGGACATGTAGTAGTTGCTTTGAGCTTTTGAAGTATGTTGTTGTTGGTTGTTTAAGAGCATGTTAGACTCCTCTATATGTTATGCTGGGTTGGCTTTTGGTTGCCTTGTTTTGCTTGTAAACCATGTTTAAGCTTGCCTATCTTAAATGCTTAACTGTATGTTTTTGTGAAGCATGTGTTGGATGTTGTTGATTCTTTAATGGATGGTTCTTATATGCTTGTGGTGTGTTGAGAATGTTAGTAGATGTTTGGTTTTGCCTTAGGGTTTATGTTAGTGTGTTGTCTGGGGTCTTAGTGGTGTTTTTGGGATAGCCTTGTACCAAAAACAAGCTAAAACCAATCTGCAGACAGAGGGCATTTCAAAATGGTTGGCCCTGTTTCGATACGGTACCTTTGTTTCGGGCCATGCGTTTCGGTACGCTAGGGAGCCGTTTCGATACGATTTTGATATTGGAAATTTGAGATCTTGACGATAAATTAACGTATCAGAACGGGCTTTAGCATTTCGGAACGACCTTCATCTCGTTTACCACGAGAAGTTGACCGTTGGGGTCATTTCGATACGGGTCACCCCTATTTCGAAACGGTCTCATCAGGTTGACTTTGGCCAGTTGACCCAGTCAAGGCGTATCTTAACACCCCATGGGCGTTCCGATACGGCCTACTGTAAAAGATTAAAATGTTCTGTTTTATATGGACTGTTGTCTGTGTGCCTCATCATATCTTCCGTTGTTGCTTTTCTCATATAGGGTTTAATAATACATCTAGAAAAGATAATTTAATTGAAAAGTTTTTCCTTGGGTCGGTAACCGAAGTGGAGCCTTAACGGGTTTCGCCTCGGTTATCCCCGTGTAGCCCACTCAGATCAGTCAAGCGTCCTGACCGGGACGAGGGGTTACAAATTCTAATTAGAAATTAGAAATTTCTATTACTATTAAATTATATACTTATTCTATTTCTTAAATTATATTTTATTATATTTTCTATTTCTACTAAATTTAAATTTCTATTAAATATTAAATCAATTTAATTTAATAATCAAATAATTTAATTAAATAAATTACCTTAAACCATTTAAATTATGAAATTAGATTTTCTATTCAATTTTCTATTTATATTTAAATAGTAAAATTTAAATAGTATGATTAGAGAAATTTGTTTAAATTGGAATAAAATTGTACTATAACATGATAAATAATTATAATTAAATTTTTATAGGAACTTGAAGACTCGACTCGAATCGAAAAATTTTCAAATAAAGTTTGAGTCGTAAAATATGACACTTCAACTCAAATAACTCAAAATTTTGACTTGACTCGATCAAACGCTCACCCATATTCTTATTATTGTTGCCTCTGCAGAACGATGCTTTTCAAATTGAAGTTTGTGAAGTCATACTTATGGATAACTATGCTGCAAGAAAGGCTAAATGGACTTGCTTTGATGAAAATTGAGAATAATCTTTTGGAAGAAGTTTATATTGAAAGCATTGTAGATGATTTTGCTTCGAAATATGCAAGAAGAAGAATCATTTTTTAAGTGAAAATATTAAATTTTAGATGGTTTTAAGTAATTTTTATGTTATTCAAGAGAGTAACCTAACAATTTTTTGTGGAAGGGAAATTTATTTTTATAAAAGAGCTAAGGCAAAAAGAGCTTTTGGTAATGTTTGGTCAAACCATTTAAAGAAAGCAAGGACGATCGGAGGTTGCTCAAATACTTCTTCTTTAGAGGCCTTGGCTTATTGTATTTTCCTTAAATCCTTGAGGACAAGGATTATTTTAAGGGGGAAGTTTTGTAACGTGCCTTTTCAATAGGGGTGAACAAAACTCGACTCGAAAAAATCGAATTTTTTGACTCGACTCAAGGCGAAAAAACTCGACTGGACTCAAAATTTCATAAACTCAACTCGAAAAAATTTCAAATAAAGTTTGAGTTGTAAAATGGAAATTTGAATAACTTAAAATTTTTAGTAATTAGTGGATTCATTTTTAAGTTCGAGTCGACTCCCTCAATTTTTCCTGATATATATACTGATATAAAATAAACATAAAGAAATATATGCCACATATGAAAAAAATATGAAGAAATATATATGCATATCTTATATGATTAGAGAAATTCCTTTAAATTAGAATCAAATCGTACTATAATATGATAAATAATTACAATTAAATTTGTATAAGAACTCAAAAAATCGACTCGACTCGAATCAAAAAAATTTCAAATAAGTTTGAGTTGTAAAATTTGTCGCGTCAACTCAAATAAATCAATTTTTTTACTCAACTTGATCGAACGCTCACCTCTACTTTTCAAGACAATCAAAACGTTGTAGTTTTGATTTGCATTTTATGTTTTTGTTTTAGTTAAAACTACGACGTTTGGCTTGTAGTATATTAAAGATGGCATTGTAGCCACAATCTTGGATATTGAATGAATGAATGAAACTCTCTTCTTCCCCTAATTTCTTTCTGTTTTGTCTCCCTCTACAATATCCGCCTCTTCCCCTTAAAAAATTCTATTTTCTTAGTGTTTTTTTACAATATCTACTTTAGGGAGCGGAAGGAGAAGTTTGCTCCTACTGGGTCTTGAACCCACAACCTAGAGAAAAGAAAGGGTGTTGATAAGTAGCTAAATGGTCAATATTTCATCTTTTATTAGGCCTCTAATGGTTGAAATATAATGCTGATTTGGATTCTATTAACTGTTTTCCACACTTGAAAGTGGTGGAATTATGTAGTTTTTATTTTACTGGAGTTAAGGTCGGATTAGTAGGCATGAATCTGGGCATGAAAGTTTGAATGGACACGTTAGCAGCTTCTAGAAGATGATGTCAACGATTTCGGATAGCTTATCAGCCGCGTTTCGATAACTTATCAACCGAGATTTAAAATTTAAACTTTGGAATTATATTTTTGTATTTAATTTAAATATATTAAGATTTATCTTCTATCACTTTAGGGTTATTTTAGGGTTTTTAGAATACTATAAATACTCCTTCTAGGGTAAACTTAAAGATCATCTCTTGTTCTTAGCTTGCTTTTACTTTAAAGTTTATAAAACTTTCATTCTCTTTACGTTCTTGTTCTTTTAGTTTTTTTTTTCTATTTTATTTTTAAAAATGCTAAGTATGATTTCTTCCATAATCATGCTTAGCTAAATTTTTTATTAGTCAAAGGCTTAAAGCAAAGCTTCAATTCACATTGCGAGAATTAAAAATAACACTTAACAAAATTTGTTTTACATTCTCAATTTTTCTGAAAACTTAGATCATCAATCGACCTTTCTATTAAAATATTTTCGCTTTCATTTCAAAAGTGCACGTTGACTTGATTGTTGTTGAGATTTACAATGGGAGGAAGTGTAACACCCACATTTTCGTCCTAGAATTTAAAGCCGTGAAATTAAATCATTTATTTATTCTTAGAAGCAGTTAAGTTTGCAAATTTGTGAATTATGCAATTTGGTCCCTAAAGTTCTTAATTGGGAAATTAGTGCACCAATTCGGATTAGAAAGAAAATTAGAGTGGAATTAAGTAGTTAGCCGATTGGAAAATTAGTGAATTTAAGTTAGTGATAACAAGATCGATGGTAGGATATTAAAAGAATAAAAAGAAATTAAATAACATTACATTTCCTTGAAAAATCGGATGAAATTGAGAAAATTCAATAAAACATGTAACAAGGGAAAATTGATGACCAAATTAAAATGATTATAAAGAATGAAATTTGCATGTTAAGGATAAAATATCCTTGGGACTGCCCTTAGTAAATTAAAAATAAAAGAGATAGACAAAAGGGCTCTTGGGTAATTTAGTAAGCCATCAAATCACCTAGATTAAGGAAGGTTGTCTTCCTTCACCATTTCCTCTCCTTTGCCGTGAAGAAAAGAGAAAAATAAGGGGGAGGAGAGAAGTTCTAAAGTCTGAAAATTTGAGAGCTAAAGATGGTGAGGTTTTGCTTGCATGGTGGAAGATTTATGCTAGGAAATTGAAGAAGATAACTAGTGTTGTCAAGAAATTAAACAGTAAGTTTCCTACTCCTTGTAACTATTCGGTTGAGTTTAAAACCATGCATGAAAAACCTAAAACTTGTATGAACATGAAACTATATGAATCTTGAATGAAATAACAAGATGAAATATTGAAATATGTGAAAACTTCTTAAGAAGATATGAATAGAGTCAAAAGGGGACTGTTTTGAAAGAAAATATAAAATCTTGAATATTTGGAAAATTTCTTAGGGATTAAAATCTGAAAATTCTCAATAGGAGAAAGGTTTGAAGAAATGAATATTTTGTTATAAATGATTATTTCTTGCTGGAAAAATGAGTTAAAAAGATGATATTTTTATTAGAACAAAAAATGGTCATGTAATCGAAAGTTATGGAGATTAGGGACTGATTTGGAGAAATCGGTAAATTGAATACTTAAGTGTTGAAATTGGAAGTTTATATGGACTGTAAAATGTCATGGAAAAATAGTATAAGTCATACCATGAAGGAATTTTTAGATTCAAGTGTGTGATTAAGAGTATTTTTAAGTTAAAGTGTAATTTAAGAAAGCTGTCCAGTGGTGTATAATGTAAAAACAGTAACTTTTGAAATTCACCAAAAATTAGATATGAGGTATTTCAAGCTGAAATTTATATTGTATAAACTTTGATATGTCTAGAATCATTGAGAGAAAACGGAACATCAATTTCGGTATGTAAATTAAGAGATATGAATTTTTAAAGTTGGGCAGTACACGCTGTCCAGATTTACCGAAAGGAGTGTAATTAAACAATAAACTGTATTGATTCGAGTAAGATAAAAATATAAGGTTCACATGTTTTTGTTCGCGGACGTCAGATAGTGGATGGAATTTTATTGGCCAATGAAACGATTCACTCTATGCGACATAGTCGGTTGGATGGGTGTGTGCTGAAGTGTAACACCCGTGTTTTGGGGTTAGGAGTTATCCAGGTTGTAGTTCGAGTCAATAAAATTAAATTAAAACGATTCAACCTAAATTGTGATCTAATTGGGCTCTAAATAGTAAAGGAGGGACCTTGTTGGTAATTTGACTCAAAACTTTTAAAAAGAAAGCTAGACCACCTTTTTGAAAGTAAAAAGAACAAAAAAAAAAGTATCATCTTTCTCATTTCCTTTCCCCCCAACGTGAAAACACCCAAAAAACCTCCCCAAACCCTAAATTCATTATTTCAATGGTTTCTCCCTCATCTCAAGGCCTTTTTCAAAATTGAAGGTATATTCTCACTCTCCTCTTTAATTCCTATCTATCTATGGTTATAGTTTTTAAAACTATGAACTTCTTGAAATTAGGGTTTGATTTAAAAGTTTAGATTTTTATGGGGTTTTCATCTTGTTTTGTTAAATTGAGTTGTGGTTTTGTTTAATCAAGTTGAAATATACATTATATGTTAATTTGGTTGAATTTTGATGAATTTTCGAAGTGGGTTCTTGGACCCATTTTTAAGGTGTCAAAAAGTTGATTTTTGGTGGGTTTTAAGGTGTAATTAGATGGCTGATGGTTAGGGTATGTTAGGAGGATGATTTGGGACCATTTAAATGTCATTTGGGTGTTTGAAAATGGAATTTTCTGCTGGGGACGTTTGGAGTACGAAAATGGGAATTTTGGTGTGGTTTGTGTTGGAAATTGAAGGTTAGTGTTAGGGTAATAGTTGGGGGCTGTTTTGGAAGCATTTGAATGTGCTAAACGTGTTGAAATCACAAGTTTTGGGCTGTGTATGAGGGCTGCTCGAATTTGGCAATTTGGGGGTTGTTCATGGTTTAAAATGTTGAGTTTGGTGTTTGATTAATGTTCCGGGTTTGCTACTTTAATTGATGAATTGATTTGTGGTTGTTTTACTTGTGTTGAGATGGTTAGAAGCTTGGTTTTGGGTTGGTGAAGCCTTGGGAGCAAATCCAGAAAATTGAAGACCATGGTTGCTTTGTATTTGAGCTTGGAGGTAGAGGTGAGTGGTTAAATACTTTTAAATGGTTTTCAAGTGTTGGTTCAAGCATATGAACTAGGTTGGGATTGGTAGACCCACCTAGAGTTGGGATTAGGGTGGTGGCCTAATCCCAAACTTTAGTTAGAGACCTTGGTTGATCTTTAAAGTGTTGAATTATGCCTCATGTTTAATCATGCTTATGATGGCTATGCTTATGTTGTTATACATGTATGTGGAGGCATGGCTTAAAGCATTGTTACGTGCATGATGATGATGAATGTGATAGAGATAAACATGTGTGTGTAATATGATGTGACAATTGTGTTGTTGAGATGCATGTAGTGTTGACATGTGTAACGATATTATGAGCTGTTTGTATGATCCGGGGATCATGGTGAGTACATGCTAGGCATGGAAATGTGGTTTGTACATGATGGTAAGTCATGGTGAGTACGTGCTAAGCACGGAAGTGTTATGAATTGACATTATGAATGATTAATGAAATGTGTAGTATTGGCACTAGTATGCTTGGGTACAAATGATCGATCATTAGGATGTTAGTGTGTACACATGAGTCAAAAGTCGCGCGTGGCCTTGGTGGCGTTGAGTCACCAAGGAGGAGTACGGGTTCGCCCGGAAATTTTATTTATATTTCTACGTGATGATGAGTGGAATCCCATCCGTAGGGCATGTGGCGATGAGTGGAATCCCGCACATGCGAGGACCGGTGATGAGTGGAATCCCACCGAGGTAATGTTGTTGTTGGAAATGCGTTCCAACGGGTTATCCGCGTATTCGGGTCATAGCTAGGTACCAATACGGATTTTGGCTTATGTTGCCAATATGTGATTACATGTGTGATGGATTTAAACATATTGAGCATGACATGATATTGGATATATGTCCATGCATCATTTACATGTTTACGGCTCGTGTGGATCAAAGGTATGGTCATGCATTTTATCTTGGTTGTAGCTCGTGCTTGGACCCTGCATTGTCGAAGGTTTGTTTTATGAGCTTACCCTCACTAAGCTTTTATGCTTACGCTCTCTTTTGTTCGACAATGCAGATCAGTGGTTTGTGGGTGGCAAGGGCAAGGAAAGGCCTCCAAGTGTTGCTTACGGTTAGCTCAAGTATGATGTTTAAACTTAAGGATTGTAATAGTAAAGCAATGGGATAGGTATTGTTGGTTTGAGTTTGATGTATGTCTATGGTTGACTTGATTTGTAAGCATGAGGTATCTTGCTATATGCTTGTATGATGGATGCTTAAGTTGCTTGAATGGCTTGTAAACTTATTTGAAATGTATGATGCTTATTGGTTCTTTTTAAAGTCTTCAAGCATGCTCGTATGAAAGGCTCTACATGTGTAATTTGCTATGTATGAAGGACTGTCTAAATCCATGCTTGTATGTGTTTGAGTATGTTAAATCTAGGATGTATGTTTCTAGACTTTGTTTGAACGATGATTGTATGAATGAATGATGTGGGTTGTTGCCATAGTGATAGACATGTTTAAACCTTGTTGAAGCATGCTAGTATTGTTAGTAAGCCTTGGGTTGTTTTTCTATGAGGTTTTGGGGTGCCTTGGTGGTGTTTTGGGGCATTCTTGTGCCTCAAAATAGCCCAGAAAAGTCTGCAGACAGGGGGTGTTTCGGAACGGGTCCCCGTGTTCCGAAACGGCCCTGCGTAAATGGCCTGCCGTTTTGAAACGGATGAGGGTCGTTCCGGAACGTTTTCGCCACTGGAATTTTGAGAATTTGGCGAGATGAAGCCGTTCCGAAACGGGCCTTTGAAGTTCCGAAATGGTCAAATCTCGTTGACCACGAGATATTAACCGTCAAGGTCGTTCCGATACGGGTCACCCCTGTTTCGGAACGGTCACCTTGTGGTTGACCCAGGCTCGTTGACCAGGTCAGGGCGTTTCGGAACACCCTATAGGTGTTTCGAAACGGCCTGTTGGAATGAAGTAAAATGGACCGTTTATGTTTGTTTGGTCGGCGAATGTTACGTTGTTTGGTTCTTCCGCTGCTGTGTTTCACATAGGAATTATAATTGCATCTAGATAAGACTAAAGTTAAAAGAAATTTTCTGGGTCGTTAACCGAGGGGAAGCCTTAACGGGTTTCGCTTCGGTTTTCCCCGTGTGGCCCACTCGGACCGGTCATCCGACCAGACCGGGACGAGGGGGTTACATTTGTTGGTATCAGAGCCTAAGGTTGCCGAGACCTTGGGCAGGTAAGTGAGGTAAGTTTAAGTTTTGAATTGATGTGCACGGTGTTTGCTTGCTTTGTAAGTATGATTTCTTGTATGACAAGTATGTTGACTGTTTGTTTAAAAGCATGTTGTTCGTTACCCGTGTATGCTGTGATGTGTGATTGTTTGATTGAGAATGCATGTTGTTTGATCGTACGCATATGTTTGCTTGTTTAGCAAGTAAGCCTTGTTATATGCTTGGTTGAACATGTATGTGTGTTGATTTGGTTGAAACATGTTTAGTAGAGTCCCATTGCTTCTATTACATCGGAAAAAGGATTTTAAGTGAGGGAAATCATACTTGAGCCACTTGGACCTTTCCTTTGCTAACCCAACTTGTATGTTAAATTGTTGATTGATTTATTGCTTTTAGTAAGTTTAGGGCCAGTGTGTGGGCCGTGAATCGGTAAGTGGAAGTTGTGGTTTTGAAAATGGGGATGACGTAGAGGAAGTTCTTTGCTATAGTTAGGGGAGTATAGTTGTACCGGAGTTGAGGAACAATTTGTTAGCTCGAGTCCGCGTGCACGTGAGTTGATTCTTGTTGGCGGGAGATGACGAGACCGATTCTGGTATTCGTTGGTGAAAAGAAGTGAAGACCTATGAGTGGGAGTCAGGTGGTATCTATGTTATAGTGGATAAGCCCTTGGTACAGTTTTGAGTTTGTCTCTTCTGATTGGTTCTGAGTTCGTACTTCCGTATGTTGTTAGCAAGTATGCAAGTTGAACATGCCTGGTGAGGTGTTAGTTGGTGACCGTTGGGGTTGACCTATGATTTTAATGCAAGACAGCCGGTCAGTGTACGTTGAGTTGTTTCCCAGCAAGCGGAAGAGATGAAGTCACTTCCGATATAGTTGAGCCGAGAAGGGAGCCTTGAGCTTTGACTTCATGATTGTTTGGTAGGGGTAGAACAAGTCTAGCAAGACTGTTTGTGTGCGATCAGAATTGGGTCTTGAAGTTACGAGATGCTCTAAGAACAATTTAGGAGAGTCATATTTTGTTGAAGAATCAGTCTGAAAACAAGAGGACCGAAGACTATTAGTTGTGTACTTGTGAAGTTATAATTTTTGCAGAATCGTCCGTTTGTGTGAGCATGCAAAGAAATTAGATATCCTTGTTGAGACCTTAGATGTAGGGACACATGTGACTAGACCTTTTGGGAGATGGTAGTGATCAGAAAGATGTACAGAAGATGTTTGTTGGTGGTTCAGAGTTACTAGTTTCTAGTAGATGTGAAGTGATTGTCTTCCTACAGTTTCGGTGTGCCTTTATCCAAGGCTTGGCTTGAAGAGCAAATAGTTAGTGTATACGTTGAGACAAAGAAAGGGTTGACTTGAAGTTACAAGATTTATGTGTGACCGAAGTGGTAGGTGAGGAGGTGAACTTCTTGATGAATGTTGATCTAGATTTAGAGGTCAAAGGTTGATTGAGTTTAGTTGACAGGCTTGCTTAGCAAGTGTGATGAATTCGATTTCGAATGAAGACTAGACCGCATAATGTTAGGATAGTTTGTGTTTTCTTTTCCTATAAGTGTTTGGAAGAATTGTCGGCTTATCTCTTGTCTAGAGAGGAAGAGTTTGATATTGAGACCGTCTTCGAGCTTACTCCTGTTTTGATTGCTCCATATCTTAGGATTTCCGGAAGAATTGAGAATGTTGAAGAATCAACTTCGAGATTTGTTAGACCTTAGACTCATTAGGCCTAGTGCATCATCTCAGAGTTCTACAGTGTAATTTGTGAAGAAGGAAGAGTGACAGTACGAGGATGTGTTTAGATTTCAGATAGTTGAAACAAGTGACAGTGAATGATTAACATCCGTTTCTGAGTGTCAGTGATTAGTTGGTCAGTAGTGTGTGCTTCAGTCCTTCGAAGATTAATTTGAGATCCGTTTACTACCAGTTGGACGTGAGAAAATTTGAAGTACCGAAGACAACTTTTGAGGCAAGATGTGACCGTTTTGAGTTCCGAGTTATGCTGTTTTGTTGGACTAGTGTGTTGGTTACTTTTATAGAGATGTTGAACAGAATATTTTTCTAAGCTTCCTGATCAGTTTGTAGTAGTCCTCATAGATGATACACGAGTATATTCAAGTACCGAAGAAGACCGTGACAAGCTTTAGAGTTAGTATTGTAGATTCTATTAGAGGATCAGTTGTATGCCAAGTTGAGCCGATGTGAACTCCGAGTTAATGAAGATGTTCTCCTAGGACATGTAGTTCAGCCGAGTGTGTTAG
Source organism: Hibiscus tridactylites (assembly GCA_958450335.1). NCBI lineage: Eukaryota > Viridiplantae > Streptophyta > Magnoliopsida > Malvales > Malvaceae > Hibiscus > Hibiscus tridactylites. The sequence continues at coordinate 25,821,065 of OY288271.1, read as the reverse complement.
AAAAAAATCCCATGTAGGTAGAAGAAGATGTGAGTTGGAAGAAATCGAAGACTGTGACAGATATCTATAGTTCCTAGGTCTAGCCTTGTTACTCTCAGAGAATTGTAATTAGTGTTTGAAGATAGTTGCTCCAGTGATAGATTGCTACAGAAGAATGTTCAGTTGTGTGGTTAGATGCGAGACAATGAGCCCTTGAGAAACTGAAAGAGACTTTGAAGAGAGCTTCGACCTTAAATCAACTTATATCAGAGAAAGAGTTGTGAACCACAGTGATGCATTACATGTAGGGTTAGGTTGTGTACTTATGCAAGACAAAAGATTGTGGCTTGTTCATCAAGATAGTTGGAAGACCGTGAGAAGAGTTATTCGATATGAGACATAGAGTTACTTACAGTTGTATTTGCTTCGAAGACTTAGAGACAAAGCTTGTAAAGTAAGAAATGCACAGTGTGTACGTACATATTATCAGAACTTGAGTTGTCAGACAACTTAGGAGGGGTTGAAACTTGAACAACATGAGTAGTTAGAATTGCTTGAAGACTGTGATCTCAAGATTGAGTACTATCTGAAGAGAGTCTACGTAGCAACCGAGTTCCGAGTTGTATTTGCTGTTAGATTAGTAGTTGAGTTACGAGTTGCAATTGCCGAATTCCGTATATCAAATGATAGTAGTTTTGTGGCCGAGTTTCGGGTTGAGACTACTTTGAGTCAGAATGTTTGATGAGAAACAGTTGCAAGATAGATTCTTGGCACCTCACGTGCGAGGCATAGTAGAAGGAAGACCTTCAGAATACAGTTTCAGAGATGATAGACTTTTGCATTTCAGAGACAGAATGGTTGTACCGATCGACCTAGTGTTTTGAGATGTATTGTTTTGGTCGAAGCACACGGTAGTTCGTTTGTATTGCATCTTAGTGGTATAAAGACATATTGTGGGTTGAAGATGAGTACTTCTGGATTGAGTTGATGAATAACGTGGTTCGGTATAAGAGTGAGTGTGTAAATTGTCAGCGTGTCAAGACCGAGTATCAGTTTCCTTCTAGTTTATTACATTCGTGGAAGATTCTTAACGAAAGTGATTAATAGAGGTTCGAGATTTCAACTAAATTCTTGAAGACATCTGCTTAGTGTTTGGTTACTTGTTGAAGTCAGATGATCAGTCAGAGAAAGTTGTGGGTCAAGTATTCAAACAGTGTTGTATGAGATTGGGAATCGGGCTAGTTCAGTCGTTTATCTTTCGCGGTTACCACCCGAGTTAGAAAGAGTTTCGTGCTGTTTTGGAAGCATTTGAATGTGCTAAACGTGTTGAAATCACAAGTTTTGGGCTGTGTATGAGGGCTGCTCGAATTTGGCAATTTGGGGGTTGTTCATGGTTTAAAATGTTGAGTTTGGTGTTTGATTAATGTTCCGGGTTTGCTACTTTAATTGATGAATTGATTTGTGGTTGTTTTACTTGTGTTGAGATGGTTAGAAGCTTGGTTTTGGGTTGGTGAAGCCTTGGGAGCAAATCCAGAAAATTGAAGACCATGGTTGCTTTGTATTTGAGCTTGGAGGTAGAGGTGAGTGGTTAAATACTTTTAAATGGTTTTCAAGTGTTGGTTCAAGCATATGAACTAGGTTGGGATTGGTAGACCCACCTAGAGTTGGGATTAGGGTGGTGGCCTAATCCCAAACTTTAGTTAGAGACCTTGGTTGATCTTTAAAGTGTTGAATTATGCCTCATGTTTAATCATGCTTATGGTGGCTATGCTTATGTTGTTATACATGTATGTGGAGGCATGGCTTAATGCATTGTTACGTGCATGATGATGATGAATGTGATAGAGATAAACATGTGTGTGTAATATGATGTGACAATTGTGTTGTTGAGATGCATGTAGTGTTGACATGTGTAACGATATTATGAGCTGTTTGTATGATCCGGGGATCATGGTGAGTATATGCTAGGCATGGAAATGTGGTTTGTACATGATGGTAAGTCATGGTGAGTACGTGCTAAGCACGGAAGTGTTATGAATTGACATTATGAATGATTAATGAAATGTGTAGTATTGGCACTAGTATGCTTGGGTACAAATGATCGATCATTAGGATGTTAGTGTGTACACATGAGTCAAAAGTCGCGCGTGGCCTTGGTGGCGTTGAGTCACCAAGGAGGAGTACGGGTTCGCCCGGAAATTTTATTTATATTTCTACGTGATGATGAGTGGAATCCCATCCGTAGGGCATGTGGCGATGAGTGGAATCCCGCACATGCGAGGACCGGTGATGAGTGGAATCCCACCGAGGTAATGTTGTTGTTGGAAATGCGTTCCAACGGGTTATCTGCGTATTCGGGTCATAGCTAGGTACCAATACGGATTTTGGCTTATGTTGCCAATATGTGATTACATGTGTGATGGATTTAAACATATTGAGCATGACATGATATTGGATATATGTCCATGCATCATTTATATGTTTACGGCTCGTGTGGATCAAAGGTATGGTCATGCATTTTATCTTGGTTGTAGCTCGTGCTTGGACCCTGCATTGTCGAAGGTTTGTTTTATGAGCTTACCCTCACTAAGCTTTTATGCTTACGCTCTCTTTTGTTCGACAATGTAGATCAGTGGTTTGTGGGTGGCAAGGGCAAGGAAAGGCCTCCAAGTGTTGCTTACGGTTAGCTCAAGTATGATGTTTAAACTTAAGGATTGTAATAGTAAAGCAATGGGATAGGTATTGTTGGTTTGAGTTTGATGTATGTCTATGGTTGACTTGATTTGTAAGCATGAGGTATCTTGCCATATGCTTGTATGATGGATGCTTAAGTTGCTTGAATGGCTTGTAAACTTATTTGAAATGTATGATGCTTATTGGTTCTTTTTAAAGTCTTCAAGCATGCTCGTATGAAAGGCTCTACATGTGTAATTTGCTATGTATGAAGGACTGTCTAAATCCATGCTTGTATGTGTTTGAGTATGTTAAATCTAGGATGTATGTTTCTAGACTTTGTTTGAACGATGATTGTATGAATGCATGATGTGGGTTGTTGCCATAGTGATAGACATGTTTAAACCTTGTTGAAGCATGCTAGTATTGTTAGTAAGCCTTGGGTTGTTTTGCTATGAGGTTTTGGGGTGCCTTGGTGGTGTTTTGGGGCATTCTTGTGCCTCAAAACAGCCCAGAAAAGTCTGCAGACAGGGGGTGTTTCGGAACGGGTCCCCGTGTTCCGAAACGGCCCTGCGTAAATGGCCTGCCGTTTCGAAACGGATGAGGGTCATTCCGGAACGTTTTCGCCACTGGAATTTTGAGAATTTGGCGAGATGAAGCCGTTCCGAAACGGGCCTTTGAAGTTCCGAAACGGTCAAATCTCGTTGACCACGAGATATTGACCGTTAAGGTCGTTCCGATACGGGTCACCCCTGTTTCGGAACGGTCACCTTGTGGTTGACCCAGGCTCGTTGACCAGGTCAGGGCGTTTCGGAACACCCTATAGGTGTTTCGAAACGGCCTGTTGGAATGAAGTAAAATGGACCGTTTATGTTTGTTTGGTCGGCGAATGTTACGTTGTTTGGTTCTTCCGCTGCTGTGTTTCACATAGGAATTATAATTGCATCTAGATAAGACTAAAGTTAAAAGAAATTTTCTGGGTCGTTAACCGAGGGGAAGCCTTAACGGGTTTCGCTTCGGTTTTCCCCGTGTGGCCCACTCGGACCGGTCATCCGACCAGACCGGGACGAGGGGGTTACATGAAGCTTGATTTTGCGAAGTCCTACGATTGTGTCCGATGGGAATTTCTGGATCAAATTATGTGCTCGATGGGTTTTAGCGAGACTTGGCGGGAATGGGTAATGGAGCGTATTAGTACAATTCGTTTATCTGTTCTGCTGAATGGTAGCACAACGAAGGAGTTTGGCATGGGACGTGGGCTGCGTTAGGGCTGCCCATTGTGGCTGTTATTATTCGTCATGTGGCTGAAGCTTTGCATCGGTTGTTAGTACAAGCGGAGGTTTTGGGGCTGATTCGTGGGGTGGTAGTGGCTCCGGGGGTGACGTTAACACACCTTCAGTTTGCCGACGACACCATTTTATTTTTTGAAGCGTCGATAGAAGCGGCGTTGAATATCTGTAGGCTATTGTGTTGTTTCCAGGTGTGCTCAGGTTTGCGAATTAATTTCTCAAAGTCTTCCCTTTATTCGATTGTTGTGGATGGGGATTTGGTTGCATCCATGGCAGATGTGTTGTGTTGTCGTCGGGGGGAGTTACCATTTGTCTATTTGGGGTTACCGCTGGGGGTGAATCCGCGAAATATTGTAGTATGGGAGCCTGTTATTGCATTTGTCCGTCGGAAGCTCGCGGGTTGGAAGAGAACATCGCTATCGTTTGCGGCACGCGTCACTCTGGTAAACTCTATCTTATCTTCCCTCCCAGTATATCATATGGGCTTGTTTCGTGTGCCGAAAGGGGTGATTGCTGCTATTGATAAGTTGAGGCGAGCATTCTTATGGGGTGGGGTTAATTTATAGCGAAAAATGAGTAGAGTGAGTTGGAGTTTGGTGTGCCGGCCGCGCCATCTTGGGGGCTTGGGGGGGCTGATTTGGAGGTTCGAAACAAGGCGCTATTGGCGAAATGGTCGTGGAGATATGTTAGGGATGTAACCTCTTTATGGCGTGCTATTATTGTATCGAAGTATGGTGACGCGGCTTAGTGGTGGCGATTTAATGCTTCGGTTAGGGGACCGATGTCTGTAATTTGGAAGCAGATAGTGCAGACTGTTAGTTCGGAGGGTGTGCAAAAGCACATGGGCAAGTCTCAGTTTGTTTGGAAGGTTGGTTCAGGGGAACGAGTGTTGTTTTGGTTTGATGCATGGTGTGTTGAGCAGCCTCTAAAAGATATTTTTCCTCGTCGGTTCTCAATTGCGGTTAATCGTTTAGCATTGGTAGTGGACAATGCTGTTGAGGGGAGCTTTCAACATGATCGGTGGGGGGATTTGTTCCGTCGTAGCCTGCGTTCTTTTGAGGCTCGGCAATTGCAGGACCTTCGCTCGTTGGTGTGTCATGTACATTTGCGGCAAGGGGAGCTGGATATGCTTGTTTGGACACCGGATAAGCATGGGATTTTTTCAGTCAAAGGGTTGTCTCGTTTGCTTATGATGGACAAGGTGGGTGAGAGCGAGTTTGGAGACTGTTTTGTGTGGAAAGTCCTAGTTCCTCCTAAGGTCCAGGCGTTATTGTGGTTTGCTTGGTTGCGCCGCTTGCCTACCTTTGCGTTTTTGCAGATACGTGGGATCGATTTGGGCGAACACCAAGGTTTGTGTAGGTGGTGTCGAGAGAGGGAGGAAGATATTGAACATTTGTTTTACTTGTGCCCGTTTGCTCAAGGCTTGTGGAATTGGTTTCGAGGGTGGTGGGTGATTTCATTGTCTATGCCTAAAACGTTATCGGATTTTCTTATACCAGATATGCATTGTTCGTTTAAAGGCACATTGAGGAAGCTCTGGGTGTCGAGCATTGATGCATTATTGTGGTCGTTGTGGCTGGCGCGCAACGACTTTTTTTTAACGGAAAATTTGTACTGGCATCGGAGATAGGATTCTTGGTAAAACTACGGTCTTTTTAATGGGTGAAGACCCTTAAAGAGGGGTTGTCCGTCAGTGAATCTCTATGGTGGGACTGTCCGAGTTTGTTTCGGGAAGGGATTGACAAACATGTAGGCCGGTTGGGAGTGTGTTGGGAGCTCCCTCTCGGGGTAACCTTAAAATTTTTAGTGGATGGTTCTGCTCGTGGGAAGTCGGGGCCTGCGGGCTTCGGGGGGTGTTGCGTGATGCTCAGAGTCGTATCCTTGTGTTGTTCTCGGGGCCACTTGGTTCTCTTGATTCCAATGTTGCTGAGATTCGGGCGATAGCTTTTGCCTTGGATTAATTTGTTGCGTCTAAAGGGGCTGATCGTCCTCTTATTATTGAGTCGGATTCCAAAGTGGCAATTGGGTGGGTGCTGCAGGTGGAGCGTCGTCCATGGCGCTTAAGGGAGTTCTTTCGTGTGATCGACCGTGCTTGTTTGATGTTGGGTTCTGTTTGCTTTTCTCACATTTTCCGGAAGGCGAATGGGCTAGCTGACGTGCTAGCGAAGGAAGGGGTATCTCGAGTCTCTTTATTTCAGGCATCGATCTGATGGTTTGTGAGGGGTGGGGTCTTTGGATTCGCTTTTAAAGTCGACATGTCATACTCTTTTCCTCCGTTAGGATTAGGGAGGTTTTTGATGAGGCGCATGTTTGACTTGCGTTGTATATTTACCTTAATAATATACTTCGCTTTGCTGATAAAAAAAAAGTAAAATTGAGTTTAATACCTTTCCAACGGTAAATGATAAGTTAATTTTGGATTAGAAATTAAGAAGATATGATTAAAACGCTACCTAGTCCTCCAACTAGTTTAATGGAAAGTCAGATTCGAAATTATGAATTCATGCTTGAAATTGAGAAGTAATTATGATTGAGTTGCTTCCTATTTTAGTGTATGTTCGTTTTATGTTGAGAATTAAGATCGAAATTGCGAGGAAACTTTGGAGGAAGCTAGGATGGATCACTCGAAGGGAAGAATCAAAGGCATCTCAATTCGAGATCAAGCTTAAGGATTCGTGAGTGTAATTTCGTTAGTGTAATTTTGTATTAGGGTTGGGACTAGTGTCCGAACTACTTTATTATCTGTAATTTACGTTTTATATGCATGAAATTGGACTAATTGATATTCGGTAATGTGTTTAGTAAGGGAAGGAGATAAAAAGGAAATTGGATGCATGATTTGAAACTTGTGATTTATGTTTGATTGTGTGCAATATGTGGGCTGTTTTATATGATGATAATTGCCATGAATTATATGTTCGATTTGGATTTTGATAATTGTTTGAGTATGCGCAAATGTGGACTGCCCATGTGGTTAATCGTATGATGAATATGCATGAATTGGATTCTTGATGATATTTGATAAAATGAATATGTGGACTGCCCTATGGTAAGTTTATGCTATGCTTAAAAATGCATGTGATTATGTATGTATGATGTTGCTGCCATGGATGATATTATGATCGAATGAGCATGCGAAGTAAATTCTGAAAAAATGTATATGTTAAATTAAATAATGAACTAATTAATTAACAAGATTACGCCCTTGGTCGATTGGAAGTTTTAGATGAGAACGGCATGCCTAGAGTTTGAGCTCACCGTTTGATATTGCTTTGTGCAATCTTTGATAATACTTTGTGTACTCTTGATTATAAGATATGTGTTCTTGATTGTTGTTCGAGACATATGATGCTATGGGCATCCCTTGATGTTGATTTGTGCGACTCTTGATGTTGCTTTGAGCAACTATATGCGTTACATGTTACCCTTCTGATGGCTCGAATTTCTGATACCACTATTCTACCTTGGGCAAAGATATTAAATAAAATGCTTGGGCTATGAAACCAAATTAAAGCTAACGAAGTGAATGAATGTGACATGATTTATATGAATTGAATGGAAATTGCCTAGTTAAATATAGCTTATGAAGTGGATAAATGATTGTGTGACTTAGCATGATATGATACGATATGATATGAAATGTTATGCTCTGTGGACATTGGTCCTTTTAGATTATGGTATGAAGCATATGAATTGCTTATAAGTCCGATTATGTGAAATTTGGGTAATGACCATATTCGAATACATGGAATTAAGAAATGGAAAATTCTGATTTTTGGATGATTTTGAGATCATTCGAATGACATGCCTATGATGAAATTTGTGATTTCGATTTGATAGTTAAAAATGCTATGTGTGGATTAGCATGAGATTTTGATTAATTTAATTGTTAAGCATGAGATTGAGTATGCTGAAATTGAATTGAGTTGTGATATTGAATGAATTATATGCAAGCATGTGATAAATCATTGTGATATGTTATGTATTCGATCATGTGATATGAATGGTGATATGATGTATGCTATGTGTATGAATTTTTACATTAGCTTAGTTGGGTGCAATTAGAATGTTAATAAACCTAGCTAAGTAAACTCAATGCTTGATCACATTAAAGCTCAAGAATAAATTAGATTTAGCATTACCTCGCTAAGTACTATTTGTACTTATCACTCCGTTGTTTTCTTCTTCCCAACCTTAGCAGGATAGCTCGGACCTTAAAGCTAGCTTTCGTTGGATCAAGTTCTCAAGTTCACAGTTCTGAAATATGTACGATCTAAGTCTTATCTTTAGACTCCTAGATGGTGACTTTGAAGTCTGTTTAAGGATTCGTTTTGTTGTGTTTGGTCGTAACTTAAGTTTGAATTTTTTTTTTGAAATTATATGCTCTGTGATGAATGATTAGGAGGCTAGAATCATGTTTTGTATTTAAGTAGGTAGCCTCATTATTTTGTTCTATAAAATGTAAGTCAAGCTAGTGGTTGTGTCGATTCTTTTTGTTTTCCATAGTCGATAGCTTGACATGGTTTAGGGGCATATAAATCATGATATTTTGTAAGGTTCTAATCAAAGGAAATCGAATGCTAGGAAGTTGAAATCTATTATGTGTTGCATGGAAATTGAATTGATTAATTATTGGTAATTTGGAATATTTCGATAATCACCTAGACCATTTAGTTAAGTTTTCGAATGGCATGTAATTGATTAATTAAGTATTCGACATTATGACCTAATTGCAATAGTAATATGATAATAAAAAAGAAAAGTTTTAAATTGGCTTGTAATTTGGTAACATTAATTATAGAAATTATGTCTAAGTCTTTGTATGATCATAAGAAGTTAAGACAAGTTTTTGTTAGCCCATTTTCTGCGTGCGCATTAATATGAAATATTGATTAAAAATGAAATTTTGTTTTTCGAAATGCTTCCGCTTTTGTTTGATAAGTTCAGTTTGTCCGCCTTTTCTGTTCCGGCAAAGCCCCCGGCTTCTGGCCCGGGTTGGGGGTCTTAAATTTGTTGACATCAGAGCTTTTTAGGTAACATGTCTTATAGACCTCGAATGTGTTTTGTGTGCATCATTAGTTGAGTCAAGCCACCTAGGGATCATACATATTGTTACTTGTGACTTGATCCTAACTTTGAATTTTGTATGATCTGAATTAGAATGAAAGAGACACATTTAGCTCGAGACGATGAAAGTCCTCGAGAATCCTCAAGTGAAGGAGATAGTGTACGTATGAAAGAAAACCCTCTGGATAAGGAGAACCCTCCTGTACTAAATAACACTCGACAACGATCTCATGTTCAGCCTCGGACGAACACTGAGAATCCTAGTATGACCTAGTATGAACCTTTTCCATGTGATCTGTATGTTCTACCTAAATGTGAGTTTGACCTAGTATTAGGTTTAGACTGGTTGGGTAGACATGAACCCTGGATTGACTGTCAGAATAAAAGACTATACTTGAGAGGATTAGGAAAAGAGTCAATTTTTCTAATCGACAAGAAACCAACATCTATGTTTGCTGCTATGGCTTTGCAAGATGAACTAGATTTTGGCTTGACAGAAATGCCTGTTATATCTGAATTTGTTGATGTTTTTCCTGAGGAACTCCCTGGACTTCCTCCAATTCGAGAAGTTGAGTTCAAAATTGAAGTTCAGCCTGGAACTAATCCGGTGTCCATTACGCCCTATCGTATGGCACCAATTGAATTGCAAGAATTAAAGAAGCAAATTCAAGAATTAGAAGATAATGGTTTCATTTGACCCAACACTTCTCCCTAGGGTGCTCATGTTCTCTTTGTGAAAAAGAAAGACGAAACGATGTGACTTTGCATTGATTATCGGCAATTGAACAGAGTCACTATCAAGATCAAGTATCCATTGCCCCGAATTGAAGATCTGTTTGATCAGCTGAAAGATGCTGGTGTGTTCTCTAAAATTGACCTTCAATCCGGATATTATCAAATAAGGGTGAAATATGAAGATATACCCAAAACTGCTTTTAGAACTCGTTATGGTCATTACGAATTTCTGGTGATGCCATTCGGGTTAACGAATGCCCCTACTACATTCATGGATCTGATGAACCGAGTATTCAAGCCTCATCTTGACAAGTTTGTTGTCGTATTCATCGACGATATTCTAGTCTATTCTCGTAAAAGAGAAGAACATGCTCAACATCTTCGGATTGTATTCCAGACACTCCGAGAAAATCAGCTATTTGCTAAGTTCACTAAATGTGAATTCTGGCTTTTAGAAGTATCTTTCCTCGGACATGTTATTTCAGCCGAAGGAATCAAGGTTGATTCTAAGAAAATTCAGACAGTTCTTGAATGGCGACCTTCGAGCAATGTAAGCGAGGTCCGCAGTTTCCTTGGTTTAGCTGGGTATTACCGGAGATTTGTGAAAGGATTTTCGGTAATTGCTGCATCGCTAACAAAATTGCTCAGAAAGAGTGAACCGTTTAAGTGGTCTGAAGGACAACAAAGAAGTTTTGATCAGCTTAAACAAGCCTTGACTTGCGCTCCTGTTCTTATACAGCCTGAGTCTGGAAATGAATTCGTTGTTTACAGTGATGCATCACATTCCGGCCTTGGATGTGTTTTGATGCAGGAAGGTAATGTGATTGCATACGCTTCTCGACAACTTAAGCCTCACAAGCTAAACTATCCAACTCATGATCTTGAATTAGCGGCCATTGTTTTTGCACTGAAAATTTGGCGGCATTATTTGTACGGTGAGAAGTGTAAGCTATTCACCGATCACAAAAGTTTGAAATACTTGCTTACTCAGAAAGATCTGAATCTTAGACAAATAAGGTGGTTGGAATTACTCAAAGATTATGATATGACCATCGACTATCATCCTGGAAAGGCTAACGTGGTTGCCGATGCTCTGAGTCGAAAACCGAACCTCGGTATGTCTTTCAAATTCTCAAAATCTAAAAATGTTCAATCTTAAAAATTTGCTAAACCATTAGAATAGTGTCTTGCTTTCCAAGTAACATCTTTGATTTGTTTGTTCATAGCTTCTTTGGCCATCAATGCTCATTTCCGACTATGTAAAGCTCGGAATTATCTGAATGAACTTCAAATTCAATATGTTCTGATTTTTAGAATCAAAGAACTCCAAAGTCAAACAGTCTTCTATATTTCAAAGATCGGATTTGTGTTCCTAATAACAAGGAATTACAAGCTGAAATTATGCAAGAAGCACATCAAAGTTCTTTTTCAATCCACCCTGGATCTGTTAAGATGTACAAGGATCTCAAGCCCTTGTATTGGTGGTCTGGAATGAAATCGGCTATCAATGAATTTGTATCGAGATGTCTGAATTGTCAGCAGGTCAAAGCTGAACATCGTGCTCCTACTGGATTACTTCAACCTCTTAAATTTCCGCAACAGAAATGGGAACGGATTACGATGGATTTTGTAACCAGTCTTCCTGACTCTCATAGAAAGTGTGATGTTGTCTGGGTGATCGTTGATCGTTTCACTAAATCAGCACATTTCATTCCGGTACGGATGAATTACAGTCTTGAGACCTTAGCAGAACTGTATGTTCGAGAAGTTATCCGTTTACACGGAGTTCCAACTTCTATTGTTTCAGATCGAGATCCTCGATTTAAAGCTTGATTCTGGAAGGCTCTACATAAGGCTCTTGGAACTAAGCTGAATGTTAGCACATCATTTCATCCTCAAAGTGATGGACAATCTGAACGAGTAATTCAAATTCTTGAAGATATGCTTAGAGCTTGTATTATCGATTTCGGTAAGAACTGGGAGAAATCACTACCGTTAATCGAGTTCGCTTATAAAAATAGCTATCAGTCTTCTATTCAGATGGCTCCTTTTGAAGCACTGTATGGAAGAAAATGCCGAACTCCTTTGTGTTGGTCTGAACTGAAGAACACGTTCAAATTATTCATTCCCGATTGAAACAAGCTTTTGATAAACAGAATTCATACGCTGATCTGAAGTGTAGGGACATCCAATATGCAGTCGAAGATAAAGTATTTCTCAAAGTTTCTCCGTGGAAGAAAGTTTTCCGTTTCGGCAAGAAAGGAAAGCTTAGCCCGCGTTTCATTGGACCGTTCGAAGTAATTGAGAGAATTGGTCCTGTAGCTTATCGCCTTGCACTACCTTATGAATTCGATAAGATTCATAATGTCTTTCATGTTTCTATGTTAAGGCGTTATCGATCTGATTCGTCTCACATTCTCGAACCAGAAGAAGTAGAACTTAATCCTGACCTCTCCTATGAAGAGGAACCTGTTCAGATTCTCGATCGAGAAATTAAAAGGCTTCGTAACAAGAGTGTCCCTCTTGTTAAATTCTCTGGAAGAATCATAACGTTACAGAAGCAACTTGGGAACCCGAGGATACGATGCGGAAGCAATATCCTCATTTATTCAGTTCAGGTAAGAATTTGAGGACAAAATCTTTCTTTAAGGAGGAGGGAATTGTAACACCTACATTTCCATCCTAGAATTTAAAGTCGTGAAATTAAATCATATATTTATTCTTAGAAGCAATTAAGTTTGCAAATTTGTGAATTATGCAATGGTCCCTAAAGTTCTTAATTGGGCAATTAGTGTACCAATTCGGACTAAAAAGAAAATTAGAGTGGAATTAAGTAGTTGTTCGATTGGCAAATTAGTGAATTTAAGTTAGTGATAACAAGATCGATGGTAGGATATTAAAAGAATAAAAAGAAATTAAATAACATTACATTTCCTTGAAAAATCGGATGAAATTGAGAAAATTCAATAAAGCGTGTAACAAGGGAAAATTGATGACCAAATTAAAATGATTATAAAGAATGAAATTTTCATGTTAAGGATAAAATATCCTTGGGGCTGCCCTTAGTAAATTAAAAATAAAAGAGATAGACAAAAGGGCTCTTGGGTAATTTAGTAAGCCATCAAATCACCTAGATTAAGGAAGCTTGTCTTCCTTCATCATTTCCTCTCCTTTGCCATGAAGAAAAGAGAAAAATAAGGGGGAGGAGAGAAGTTCTAAAGTCTGAAAATTTGAGAGCTAAAGATGGTAAGGTTTTTCTTGCATGGTGGAAGATTTAAGCTAGGAAATTGAAGAAGATAGCTAGTGTTGTCAAGAAATTAAAAAGTAAGTTTCCTACTCCTTGTAACTATTCGGTTGAGTTTAAAACCATGCATGCAAACCTAAAACTTGTATGAACATGAAACTATATGAATCTTGAATGAAATAACAAGATGAAATATTTAAATATGTGAAAAATTCTTAAGACGATATGAATAGAGTCAAAAGGGGACTGTTTTGAAAGAAAATGTAAAATCTTGAATATTTGGAAAATTTCTTAGGGATTAAAATCTGAAAATTCTCACTAGGAGAAAGTTGTTAAGAAAAGAATATTTTGTTATAAATGATTATTGGTTGCTGGAAAAATGAGTTAAAAAGATGATATTTTGATTAGAACCAAAAATGGTCATGTAATCGAAAGTTATGGAGATTAGGGACTGATTTGGAGAAATCGGTAAATTGAATACTTAAGTGTTGAAATTGGAAGTTTATATGGACTGTAAAATGTCATGGAAAAATAGTATAAGTCATACCATGAAGGAATTTTTAGATACAAGTGTGTGATTAAGAGTATTTTTAAGTTAAAGTGTAATTTAAGAAAGCTGTCCAGTGGTGTACAATGTAAAAAACAGTAACTTTGGAAATTCACCAAAAATTGGATATAAGATATTTCAAGCTGAAATTTATAATGTATAAACTTTGATATGTCTAGAATCATTGAGAGAAAACGGAACTCAATTTCGGTATGTAAATTAAGAGATATGAATTTTAAAAGTTGGGCAGTACAAGCTGTCCAGATTTACCGAAAGGAGTGTAATTAAACAATAAACTCTATTGATTCGAATAAGATAAAAATATAAGGTTCACATGAATGTAAAATTGAGTTTAATACCTTTCCAACGGTAAATGATAAGGTAATTTTGGATTAGAAATTAAGAAGATATGATTAAAACGCTAACTAGTCCTCCAACTAGTTTAATGGAAAGTCAGATTTGAAATTATGAATTCATGCTTGAAATTGAGAAGTAATTATGATTGAGTTGCTTCCTAATTTAGTGTATGTTCGTTTTATGTTGAGAATTAAGATCGAAATTGCGAGGAAACTTTGGAGGAAGCTAGGATCGATCACTCGAAGGGAAGAATCAAAGGCATCTCAATTCGAGATCAAGCTTAAGGATTCGTGAGTGTAATTTCGTGAGTGTAATTTTGTATTAGGGTTGGGACTAGTGTCCGAACCACTTTATTATCTGTAATTTACGTTTTATATGCATGAAATTGGACTAATTGATATTCGGTAATGTGTTTAGTAAGGGAAGGAGATAAAAAGGAAATTGGATGCATGATTTGAAACTTGTGATTTATGTTTGATTGTGTGCAATATGTGGGCTGTTTTATATGATGATAATTGCCATGAATTATATGTTCGATTTGGATTTTGATAATTGTTTGAGTATGCGCAAATGTGGACTGCCCATGTGGTTAATCGTATGATGAATATGCATGAATTGGATTCTTGATGATATTTGATAAAATGAATATGTGGACTGCCCTATGGTAAGTTTATGTTATGCTTAAAAATGCATGTGATTATGTATGTATGATTTTGCTGCCATGGATGATATTATGATCGAATGAGCATGCAAAGTAAATTCTGAAAAAATGTATATGTTAAATGAAATAATGAACTAATTAATCAACAAGATTACGCCCTTGGTCAATTGGAAGTTTTAGATGAGAACGGCATGCCTAGAGTCTGAGCTCACCGTTTGATATTGCTTTGTGCAATCTTTGATAATACTTTGTGTACTCTTGATTATAAGATATGTGTTCTTGATTGCTGTTCGAGACACATGATGCTATGGGCATCCCTTGATGTTGATTTGTGCGACTCTTGATGTTGCTTTGAGCAACTATATGTGTTACATGTTACCCTTGTGATGGCTCGAATTTCTGATACGACTATTCTACCTTGGGCAAAGATATTAAATAAAATGCTTGGGCAAAGATATTAAATAAAATTCTTGGGCTATGAAACCAAATTAAAGATAACGAAGTGAATGAATGTGACATGATTTATATGAATTGAATGGAAATTGCTAAGTTAAATATAGCTTATGAAGTGGATAAATGATTGTATGACTTAGCATGATATGATGCGATATGATATGAAATGTTATGCTATGTGGACATTGGTCCTTTCCGATTATGATATGAAGCATATGAATTTCTTATAAGTCCGATTATGTGAAATTTGGGTAATTACCCTATTCGAATACATGGAATTAAGAAATGGAAAATTCTGATTTTTGGATGATTTTGAGATCATTCGAATGACATGCCTATGATGAAATTTTTGATTTCGATTTGCTAGTTAAAAATGCTATGTATGGATTAGCATGAGATTTTGATTAAATCAATTGTTAAGCATGAGATTGAGTATGCTGAAATTGAATTGAGTTGTGATATTGAATGAATTATATGCAAGCATGTGATAAATCATTGTGATATATTATGTATTTGAGCATGTGCTATGAATTGTGATAATGACGTATGCTATGTGTATGAATTTTTACATGAGCTTAGTTGGGTGCAATTCGAATGTTAATAAACCTAGCTAAGTAAACTCAATGCTTGATCACGTTAAAGCTTAAGAATGAATTAGATTTAGCATTATCTCGCTAAGTACTATTTGTACTTATCGCTCCATTGTTTTCTTCTTCCCAACCTTAGCAGGATAGCTCGGATCTTAAAGCTAGCTTTCCTTGGATCAAGTTATCAAGTTCTCAAGTTCACAGTTCTGAAATGTGTACGATCTAAGTCTTATCTTTAGACTCCTAGATGGTGGCTTTGAAATTTGTTTAAGGATTCGTTTTGTTGTGTTTGGTCGTAACCTAAGTTTGAAATGGTGTTTGAAATTATATGCTCTGTGATGCATGATTAGAAGGCTAGAATCATGTTTTGTATTTAAGTAGGTAACCTCATTATTTTGTTGTATAAAATGTAAGTCAAGCTAGTGGTTGTGTCGATTCTTTTTGTTGTCCATAGTCGATAGCTTGACATGGTTTAGGGGCATATAAATCATGATATTTTGTAAGGTTCTAAGTAAAGGAAATCGAATGCCAGGAAATTGAAATCTATTATGTGTTGCATGGAAATTGAATTGATTAATTATTGGTAATTTGGAATAATTCGATAATCACCTAGACTATTTAGTTAAGTTTTCGAATGGCATGTAATTGATTAATTAAGTATTCGACATTATGGCCTAATTGCAATAGTAATATGATAATAAAAAGAAAAGTTTTAAATTGGCTTGTAATTATGTAACATTAATTATAGAAATTATGTCTAAGTCTTTGTATGATCATAAGAAGTTAAGAAAAGTTTTTGTTAGCCCATTTTCCGCGTGCGAATTAATATGAAATACTGATTAAAAATGAAATCTTGTTTTTCGAAATGCTTCCGCTTTTGTCTGATAAGTTCAGTTTGTCCGCCTTTTCTGTTCCAGCAACGCCCCCGGCTTCTGGCCCGGGTTGGGGGTGTTATAGGAAGAATCGACGATAGTTGTGGTTTCAATTTTCTATGAACAAACTTAGCGACGGATTCGCTAAGGGAAAATTGAGATCGGATTCGATTCTCATCGAGACAACATAATATGAGTCAGTTTTTTTCCAAAACTTAAAATTGTTTTATTCTAACGACGATAGTCATGGTTAGTTTAACCAGAAAACTGGAATCTAAAAACTGATTTTAGCTTATCGGTTTACTAGTGAGAAAACTAAGTTACAAGGGTTGGGCCTTGTAGACTGTAACCGACATGTATCCGGAGTGAAAATCATTTTTCAATGATCATTTTGAATTGAAGTAGAGAAAAAGCTTGAGGCTAATTAATTCAATCAATTGTCTTCTCAAAAATATTTATTTTTTTCATTTTCTCAAAATAAGTTGTTTTACATCTAGTTCCTACTCTATCGAACCCCCCATTATTTTTATTTTCGCACAAAAGTCAGAATCAAAACTTTCAGATATCAGAAGCTTCAAAGTCTCTGCGGATCGACCATTCTTTTCTCTATACTACACTATTTTTATATTTATTTGAGATTAAATGATATTCATTTGATAGTTTACGATGCTTGTCAAATTGGCGCCATTGTCGGGGACTTCGGCAAAGTTACTAATATCGTTTATTTTGATTTATGACCAGGAAGAATCCGGGCGAACTAGAAGATTTTGTACTAGAGATTGAATCATTAGCTCGAAGACTACACGCACAAACACTTCTGGAACAAAACCAAAAATAGCAAGAACGAAGACGAAAACAACGATTTCAACAAGACCTAGAAACTTCCTCCAAAGCTAATATACACTTCGAGTACACCAACGACGAGTACACTTCAATAGAGAACGAGGACCAAACCATTCGCCAATTGACTGCAGCGTCTGATGATCTACAACCGATGTGCATAACATTCCCGAATGGTGAAACATCATTCACACTCAAGACAGGTTTGATACATCTTCTACCAACTTACCACGGCTTGCCTAGTGAAAATCCTCACAAACATCTCAAAGAATTGCATATAGTTTGTTTGAGTACAAAACCACAAGAAGTGTTTGAAGACCAAATAAAACTTCGAGCTTTTCCTTTTTCTTTAGCTAATATTACCAAAGATTGACTATTTAACTTACCTTCCAACTCGATTACAACTTGGACTGAAATGGCTCGGGTTTTTCTTGACAGGTTCTTCCTTGCGGCCAAAGCAAGCAAGCTAAGGCGAAGCATTTTGAGTATCTGACAAAAGGAAACATAGTCTTTATATGACAACTGGGAGCGCTTCGAGATGTTATGCGCAAATTGTCTACAACATGGTTTGTCAGAACAAACGCTTCTCCAGTATTTCTATGAAGGGTTAATGTCTATGGTTATGAAGGCGATCGACGTGGCAAATGGACGAGCACTTGTTAACTTGACTCCAACTGCGGCAAGGACCTTAATATCTACTATGGTCCATAACTCGCAACGATTTCACCCTTCTAGTGAACCCTCTCGGCGAGTTCACGAGGTAAGTAACGTTTCATTAGAACATAAAATTGATAAATTGGTTGAAATTGTTCAATCCCTATAAATAGCAAGAAAGAGAAAATGTCAAAACTATTAATTTACACAATAATTACTTACCATTTAATAATAACAATAATAATAATAATAATAATAATAATAATAAAGTAATAATAAAGAGGAGAGAGAACGAAGGCATTTTGGGAATTACACCTGCATTGGAAGCTGAACCACTCAGTCACCGCTGGTAAAAGCTGGTTCGACGCCGAAAATGGTCTCGAAAGTCAGTTCGGACACCAATATGTTGCCAGAACCGACATTAACGCCGCTGAGAAAGGTAATTTTTCTCCCGTTTTAATTCCCTGCAAATATATATGTATATATATATATATATTAAGAGTTAGATCGAAATGAGATAAATGAGAAATTAAGGTGAATATTCAAAGGAAAAGATCGATTGGAACACATCTCTGTTGGTCGAAGTTTGGTGAGGGGTTTAAGGTTCCGATGGAGTCGAAAACAGGGAAGAATGAGTGGATTCTTTCAAATATGGTTAGTTTAGGATGATTTTTGGGGAAGTCTGGGATAGATCCAATCGAATTGGAGTAGTTTTAGGGTTTAGAGTTTAAGATGATTTTAGGGGATATATGAGCTTTGTTGGGTGCAATTCGAATGTTAATAAACCTAGCTAAGTAAACTCAATGCTTGATCACGTTAAAGCTCAAGAATGAATTAGATTTAGCATTACCTCGCTAAGTACTATTTGTACTTATCGCTCCGTTGTTTTCTTCTTCCCAACCTTAGCATGATAGCTCAGACCATAAAGCTAGCTTTCGTTGGATCAAGTTATCAAGTTCTCAAGTTCACAGTTCTGAAATGTGTACGATCTAAGTCTTATCTTTAGACTCCTAGATGGTGACTTTGAAGTCTGTTTAAGCATTCGTTTTGTTGTGTTTGGTCGTAACCTAAGTTTGAAATGGTGTTTGAAATTATATGCTCCGTGATGCATGATTAGGAGGCTAGAATCATGTTTTGTATTTAAGTAGGTAGCCTCATTATTTTGTTGTATAAAATGTAAGTCAAGCTAGTGGTTGTGTCGATTCTTTTTGTTGTCCATAGTCGATAGCTTGACATGGTTTAGTGGCATATAAATCATGATATTTTATAAGGTTCTAAGTAAAGGAAATCGAATGCCAGGAAATTGAAATCTATTATGTGTTGCATGGAAATTGAATTGATTAATTATTGGTAATTTGGAATAATTCGATAATCACCTAGACCATTTAGTTAAGTTTTCGAATGACATGTAATTGATTAATTAAGTATTCGACATTATGGCCTAATTGCAATAGTAATGTGATAATAAAAAGAAAAGTTTTAAATTGGCTTGTAATTATGTAACATTAATTATAGAAATTATGTCTAAGTCTTTGTATGATCATAAGAAGTTAAGAAAAGTTTTTGTTAGCCCATTTTCCGCGTGCGCATTAGTATGAAATACTGATTAAAAATGAAATCTTGTTTTTCGAAATGCTTCCGCTTTTATCTGATAAGTTCAGTTTGTCCGCCTTTTCTGTTCCGGCTTCCGGCTCGGGTTGGGGGTCTTACATTTGTTGGCATCAGAGCTTTTTAGGTAACATGTCCTATAGACCTCGAATGTATTCTGTGTGCATCATTAGTTGAGTCAAGCCACCTAGGGATCATACATATTGTTACTTGTGACTTGATCCTAACTTTGAATTTTGTTTGATCTGAATTAGAATGAAAGAGACACATTTAGCTCGAGACGATGAAAGTCCTCGAGAATCCTCAAGTGAAGGAGATAGTGTCCGTATGAAAGAAAACCCTCCGGATAAGGAGAACCCTCCTGTACTAGATAACACTCGACAACAATCTCCTGTTCAGCCTTGGACGAACACTGACAATCCGACTGTTCAGAATGTTCAAAGAGATTGTCTTCTGATCATGAAAGAAATGTTTGATCAGCTTTTGACGAACATGAGACATGAACAACCTGCTCCGGTAGCTGCTGCCCCTAGCAGATCTCCTATTGAAAAGCTTGCTCAACACCGAGCCTATACTTTTGCAGGCTCTATTGAAGAGAAGCCTGAAGAAGCTGAGTATTGGTTAGAAAGAACTACTCAAATATTGACTATGCAACTTCAGTGCTCCGATGAGCATAAGCTCGAATGCGTTGTAGCCTTACTTGCTGATGAAGCCTTGAACTGGTGGGAAACTACAAAACTAACTGCTCCAGTTGAATCTGTGAACTGGAAATTCTTTGTAGACGAATTCAAGAAGAAATACATCAGTGAACAATACTTGGCCGATAGAAGAAAACGTTTCTTGCATCTGAAGCAAGCAGGACGACCAATAGAGCAGTACGTGGCTGATTTCTGTAAGTACTGCAAGTACGGTTTTGAATACATCAAGTCAGAAAAAGAAAAGTGTCGTATGTTCATTGACGGTCTGAATGATGAGCTGAGTCCGATGTTTACCGCACTGGATATCACAGACTTTCAAACTCTCGTAAATCGAGCTATTGCTACGGAATCCAAGTTTCGGACCGCAGAAAAGAGGAAAAGCGGTTATCGTCATGATAAGAAGCGTAAGAGTGACGACAAGTCTCACTAGAAATCAAAGAAGTCTAGCAGCCATAAAGAAGGTACTTCTTCATATAATCCAACACCTCGTAATAACTTCACATCGAAGCCTCCTTCTGTGAGTAGACTCTTTGTCCCGGTCATATCTGCTAATAGCCCTGGGAATTCAGAGAAGGCTGCCGTTTGTCAGCATTGTCAGAAACCACATTTTGGTCAGTGCCGAAAGCAGGCTAACTTATGATTTGCTTGTGGCGGAAGTGACCACTATATCAGAGACTGCCCAGTGATGAGAGATCAAGCTCCTGCTCAGAACTCTGCTAATCCGAGTCATGTGCAATCCAGTCGGAACAAAAATATTAGACAAGCTCAGTCTAGAAATCTGGGCAGAGGCAGAAGCAATCAGTCAAAAGCCACCATACATCAGGAATCACGAGCTCCAGCTCGAGTCTATCATATCCGTGGCAAGGATGTGGAAGATTCTCCGGATGTTATTGCGGGTACGGTTGAACTAAACCTTACTCATGTTTATGCTTTAATTGATTCGGGATCAACTCATTATTTTGTGTGTTCTCACTTGATCGACAAGTTACAGTTAAAGCCTGAAATTGTTAAAACTGGGTTAATTGTTTCAAACCCTATAGGAGGTGACTTACCAATCAACTTGATCTGTAAGAATAGTCTTGTATCTATTCGAAATGTACCTTTTCTATGTGATCTGTATGTTCTACCTAAATGTGAGTTTGACCTAGTATTAGGTTTAGACTGGTTGGGTAGACATGAAGCCTGGATTGACTGTCAGAATAAAAGACTATACTTGAGGGGATTAGGAAAAGAGTCAATTCTGCTAATCGACAAGAAACCAACATCTATTTTTTATGCTATGGCTTTGCAAGATGAACTAGATTTTGGCTTAACAGAAATGCATGTTGTATCTAAATTTGTTGATGTTTTTCTTGAGGAACTCCCTGGACTCCCTCCAATTCGAGAAGTTGAGTTCAAAATTGAAGTTCAGCCTGGAACTAATCCGGTGTCCATTACGCCCTATCGTATGGCACCAATTGAATTGCAAGAATTAAAGAAGCAAATTCAAGAATTAGAAGATAAGGGTTTCATTCGACCCAGCACTTCTCCCTGGGGTGCTCTTGTTCTCTTTGTGAAAAAGAAAGACGGAACGATGCGACTTTGCATTGATTATCGGCAATTGAACAGAGTCACTATCAAGAACAAGTATCCATTGCCCCGAATTGAAGATCTGTTTGATCAGCTGAAAGATGCTGGTGTGTTCTCTAAAATTGACCTTCGATCCGGATATTATCAAATGAGGGTGAAAGATGAAGATATACCCAAAACTGCTTTTAGAACTCGTTATGGTCATTACGAATTTCTGGTGATGCCAATTGGGTTAACAAATGCCCTTGCTGCATTCATGGATCTGATGAACCGAGTATTCAAGCCTCATCTTGACAAGGAGAAAAACGAATTTCAAGCTTGAAATTAATTTGAAATATATAGCTTGAAATTAATTTGAAATATTTAGGGTTTAGGGTTATAAATTAGTGAACTTAATGTTTAGGGTTTGGGCTTTAAGCTTATAGATGTAAAAACTAAGAAGAGATATATAAAAGGTCTGGTGATTTTAAGCACAAAGATGTGCTTGGTGTAGTGGTCAAGCCACTGCCTTTCTTCCATGAGCACATAGGTTCGATTCCCCTTTCAAGCAAAAGCTTGAAATTCGTTTTTCTCCTTCAAACAGGTGGTGACACGTGTCACCACCTGATTGGAGGAGGAAAATAAATTAATAAAATCAAATATAAATAATTAAAGTCATGGTGTTGACACGTGTCACCACTTAATTAAATAATTTATTTATTTTATTAATTTAAAAGTATGACTAAATTGAAAGAAATGTGTAAATAGTAGGGATTAAATATGCAATTATACCCATTTTTTTTAACTGGCCACGTCACCCAGCCGTTAGTCTCTAACGGCTGTTGGTTAAATTGATACCATTTAAATAGTTTGGTGGTTTAATTGCTTCGAAAAAAAGTAAGATGGTCAAATCGCGACATTTTGCAAAGTAAGGTGACCATTTAAGTAGTTTACCCTTAAATATATTAGGATTTATCTTCTATCATTTTAGGGTTTTTAGAATACTATAAATACCTCCTATGGGGTAAACTCAAAGATCATCTCTTGTTCTTAGCTTGTTTTTACTTTGAAGTTTATAAAACTTCATTTCTCTTTACGTTCTTGTTCTTTTAGTTATCTTTTTTATATTTTATTTTGAAAAATACTAACTATGATTTCTTCCATAATCATGCTTAGATAAATTTTCTATTAGCCAAAAGTTTAAAGTGAAGCTTCAATTCACCTTGAGAGAATTAAAAAAACACTTAACAAACTTTGTTGTACATTCTCAATTTTTCTGAAAATTTAGATCGGCTATCGACTTTTCTATTAAAAATTTTTCGCTTTCATTTCAAAAGTGCACGTTAACTTGATTGTCGTTGAGATTTACAGTAGGAGGAAGAATCGATGATAGTCGTGGTTTCAACTTCCTATGAACACACTTAGCGACAGATTCGCTAAGGAAAAAATGAGATCAGATTCGATTCTCGTCGAGACAATATAATCTAAGTCGGATTTTTTCCAAAACTTAAAATTATTTTATTCTAACGGCGATAGTCGTGGTTTCAATTTACAGTAGAAAAAAAACAAGTTACAAGGGTTGGGCCTTGTAGACTGTAACCGGCATGCATCCGGAGAGAAAATCATTTTTCAATGATCATTTTGAATTGCAGCAGAGCAAAAGCTTGTGGCTAATTAATTCAATCAATTGTCTTCTAAAAATATTTATTTCTCTCATTTTCTCAAAATAAGTTATTTTACATTTAGTTCTTACTCTTTTGAAACCCCCTATTTTTATTTTCGCACAAAAGTCAGAATCAAAACTTCAGATATCAGAAGCTTCGAAGTCCCTGCGGATCGACCATTCTTCTCTCTATATTACGTTATTTTTATATTTATTTAAAATTAAAGGCTATTCATTTGACAGTTTACGACACTTGTCAGGTGTCAACCGAAAGCTTTAGCCACGCGTTTTAGAGATTGTTACCTATTTTGTAAATGATTTTCATCGATCGAAATCGTACTTTTTTGGTGCAAGAGTAAATGGCCTCAATCCATCGCATCAATTTCAGAGTTCACAAGGAATCCTGCAGCATCAGTCACAAGTCTAAAGGTTGTTGACAGACCGATCAAGGGGTCGTGGTTGGCTCCACCGGAAGGTGTTCTAAAATTTAATGTGGGCGCGGCAGTGAAGTGCAGGTTCGGCAACGCTAGCATTGGTGAAATACTACGCGATCACAAAGGCTCAACTTTAATTAGATTCTCTAGATCTATCGGCATATCAGACCCAACTGGAGCAGAGTTGGCATGGCAGCAATCCTCGAAGCATGCCAACTGTTCAAAGCTTCTTGCTGGTTTGACTCGTGCGGCTTGATTATTGAGTCGGACAGCTGGTTATCAGTAAACGGGATTAACAATCCCCATAGTGCCCCATCAACTTTCAAGGAGATAGTGAATGGGTTGAATTGCAGTGTGGATCGCTAGGGAAGGTTGTAAAGCCATTCGACAAGGGGAACGTTCGATGAAACTTGAGTGGTTCCCCAATCTTGCTGAATGAGTGTAAGTGGAGGACGGCACCCGTGCAACGTTAAGTGAGGCTAAAGGTCAGGTTATATGTGAATCCTGTAGAGTATTGGTATGATATGTAATGATCCTGTCCGCGTTGTTTTTATGATTCCAATTGATATGTATTAGCGGGGGATTGATGCTCTCTTTTTCCTCCGACTAGGATTATGGAAGTTTTTTTTTTTTAATGTTTTTAACTTCAAAATTGGAAGCATTTTAAAGGACTGACCTTTAATGGAATCTTCCTATCAAATAGTTAGCGAAGAAGCTACTTTCTATGACATAAATCTTTTAAATTCTGCAATGATGAAGGATGGTGATCAAAGATTTAATACGTATTTTTAGACAATAAAAGGGGTTGCGGATGAATAAAAATAAACCATTAAAACTAATATTCAAGTAAAGTAAATTAACCAAATTTCTGAAAATCTTGGGGAAAGTTTCAGATCTTTTTCTTGTAGAGCAACAACATGCAGATTTAGTAATCTAATAATCTATCTTCGTCGGATGAAAGAATTGCGATCCAACAAGGTATCATTCCTCAGATGATAAAGAGAAATTAGAAATTTTAATTTTGGGTTTTTGAAAAGGGGTTGCGGATGAATACAAATTAAACTCTAATTGTCTTATATTTGATATGTATTGTTGGAGAAGATGGTCTTGAAATATAATCTTAGTGTATAAATGATATGAAATTTTTTCAGTTACTATAGACTGTAGAACAAATGTCTTAATATGATAATTGAAAAATATTTTTGGACAAAGTTAAAAAGAATTCAAAACTATTTCTAAAGTCCAAACAACTTAAAACTATGTTTAGGAGATATTTCAAAAAGGTTGTAAGTGTTTTCAAAGTCAAATCCAACAAAACTTAAAAAGGTGTTTTGATACAGGTCCTTACAGTGTCAAAACGTTTCGAAACGGACTTTATTTTGGGTGAGATTTTGCATAGCGTTTCGATACGGCCCCTGCCGTTTCGATACGCCTATGTGGCATTGACCTCAACGGTCACAAACCCCCAACAGCTATTTCCCAACTACCTTTTAAATGCAGGGCGTTTCGATACGGGGACAAGCGTTGCGATACGCCGTTTCGATACAGCCAAGGGCGTTTCGATATCAGTGCTGCAACGACTCTTTCTATTTCAAAAGTGTTTCGAAACGGGGTCGAGTGTTTCGAAACAGGGAGCTGCAGAACTGCATTTATGGTGAGAAATTAAGTATCCAACGGCTCAAATTCAACCCCAACGGCTAGTAACGGCTACAAACTCATTAAGGAGTATAAATGGGACCTCCAAGCATCTAGTAATGGTTAATGCTTCAATTGTAATACAACATATGATCAAAATGTGTCTTAGTGCTTAAGTGTGAATTCTTTGTATAAACAAACAATAGTGAGTCAAAATTGTTAGATTTGCTCAAGTGTTTTAGGATTTGGTGAGAGCTTAATTGTGCAAACAAATACCTATTAGAGAAATTTGAGTTTGTTTATCTTTATCTCTTTGTAAAGAGGGTTTGATCAAGGCTTTGGGTAAAAAGCTTGATCAGTTTGTAAGTGTTTCCTCCTAAGCCTAGAAAAGGGGGCGAATTAATAGTGGATTGATTGGAAATCCTTGGTGGGAAGCTACGGTAGTGGATGTAGACCTTGGTTAGAAGATTGAACCACTATAAATCATCTTGCCTTTATCAATTTTAGCTTTCACACCTTTCTCACCCAAAATTCCACTTCTCCACCACTTGGCGAGCAAGAACGGTTGAAAGAATCGAGCACTGAACAACCCAACATTGACCATGAATGATGTGGTGGGACGGTCGGTTGCGAACGTGGCACCAATGGTTAAATTCTTAACGGTCACCCCATGGGACTCGTCCGGCACAGGCAAAGCCGTTTCTGAGATTTTAGTAGCTTAAGGGCGAACATAAGAATTAGGCCATGTAATAACAAGTATTGAAAAAATAGGCTTAAGGTTCAATAAGCCCTTAAACTTTTGCAAAAAAAATCAATAAAGCCTCTGAATTTTTTTGCACTCAATTAAGCCCTCAAGCTCAAGAAAAAAAATTAATTTGTCCTTTTGACCAACGTTGATCGTTAACTTTAATGTTTTTTTTTTAAATTGACACGTGTCGCAATAGGATAATGCCACTTGTCATTTTTTTTTTGAAAATTTTCAATTTCAATTTTTTAAAAATATCTAAAAACAGAAAGAAAAAAATCTACTTTTTTTCAAAAATTCTAGAAAATTACACAAAGCATTTTAAAAATATAAAAAAATTAATTTTGAAATTCATTAAAAATAATAATTTTTCAAAATATTAAAATATTTTAAAAAATAAAATATTAAATATTATTATTCAAGTATAAAAAATAATTTGAAAAATATAAAAACAATAAAAGTTATTTTGAACTTTAAAATATATTTAAAACTATATTTTAAAAAATATTATTAAAAATATAAAACAATAAAAGTTATTTTGATATTTTTATAATAATAGTTTTTAATTTTTTATATTGTTAAAAATATTTTAATATTTTAACAAAATAGTATTTATTATTTTTAAATTAATTTGGAAATTAGAAAAATATTTTATAAAAATCAGAATTTTTAAATTTTTATAGATACTTTTTTTCTGATTTTTATATATTTTGAAAATTAAAATTTAAAATTTTTTAGAAATGACAAGTGGCATTATCATGTTGCAACATGTGCCAAAAAAATTAAGGAAAATACCGTTAAAGTTAACGGTCAATGTTGGTCAAAGAGCCAAATTAATTTTTTTTTCTTGAGTTTGATGGCTTAATTGAGTGTAAAAAAAAGTTTAGGGGCTTATTGAACACTTAAGCCAAAAAGTAAATTTTAAAAGTAGACTCCTAATAACAAGTATTAGGAAAAATTATATTTGAATAGTATATGTCCCTAATAAGAAATATTAGAAAAATAAATTTTAATATTAAACTCCTAATAATAAATATTTAGAAAAAATTGAGCCATAATAACAACTATTGAAAAAAATGTACCCCCAAAAAATATTAGGAAAATATAGGTCATATAAAAACAAATATTGAAAAAAATTGAGCCCTAATAACAAGTATTGAAAAAAATTAGGCTCATAATAACAAGTATAAAAAATATTGGTTCTCTAATAATAAGTACTGAAAAAAATAAATCTAAAGAGTTTGTCCCTAATAAAAATGTTGGAAAGAAAATTTAACCGATAATAATATGTATTAGGGAAAAATGGACTCCTAATGAAAAAAATTGAGAACAAAAAATGAATTTTAGGAGTAGACCCCTAATAATAAATATTGGGAAAATTGACTCTCAAAATAAATATCAAAAAAATTGAAACCCTAATATCTAGGTGTGTTCATTCCCGGGTACTCCATATACCGGCTCGTTTCCCGACCTGTTTTATCTAGGTACCCGTTATTCGGCTACATGGAGAATCGGGTAATGGGTACCCGGTTTACATTTTTATTTTTTAAGGGTAAACTACACAGATGACCACTGAACTATGGGTTTGGTGTCAAAATGACCACTACATTATTTTTTTCGACAAAAGCACCACACAACTATTTAAATGCTTCCATTTTAGCCACACACCATTAAAAAACGAAAAAGTTGACGGAACTGTTAAAAAATTGGTATAATTACACATTTGGTCCTCTATATTTATACAATATATCTATTTAGTCCTAATTTTAATCTAATAAAATAAATTAATTATTCAATAAGATGGTGACACGTGTCACACCTTATTGGGGGATTGAGACCTTGGGGGTGTAGTGCGCGCAAATTTGCCACTGAGTCAAACATATACTTATGATGTGCAATGTTAATAATAATATATGAGTTATACATGTGAAAATACTATTATAGAAATAGCGAAACTCTAGAACTTTTACGGAGGACATGGATAGATCTCAATCGAAATATTCAGACATGAATGCGAGCGATGACAATGATTGGATGCAGTCTGAGAAAAAGGGAGCCATGAGAAAGATTTCTAAAGCTACAAGAGCCAGTGACTTGGAAAATAATAAGAGATATGTTGATGAGGTCAAAGGGAGAACGGATGGGTTATTATGCTGCAACTGTAGTGAGAAATCTTTATGTCAATGTACACTAAACTAAATTACAATCGAATATGATATATATTATAGTTATTATTGCATATTAAAAATATTTATTTGACCTAGTGGCAAACCCATGCCACAACCCTTAAGGATTTTTAGGTTCAAATCCTGCCAAGGGCAAAACTATTGTTTGTTTTTTCTTTCTCCATATGTATAACACATATATTATTATTAGCATTGTATATCACTATTATATTCTTAGCTCGGTGGTAAACTTGCGCGCACTACACCCCTAAGGTCCCAAGTTCAATTCCTACCAAGGGTAGTTCCTTATTTTTCATTTTTCCTACTCCAATCGTGGTGACACGTGTCACCATCTTATTGAATAATTAATTTATTTTATTAGATTAAAATTATGACTAAATTGATATATTGTATAAATATAGAGGACCAAATGTGTAATTATACCATTTTTTTAACAGTTCTGTCAACTTTTTCATTTTTTTAACGGCGTGTGGCTAAAATGAAACAGTTTAAATAGTTGTGTGGTGCATTTGCCGGGAAAAAATAATATAGTGGTCATTTTGACACCAAATCCATAGTTTAGTGGTCATCTGTGTAGTTTACCCTTTTTTAATTTAAAAGTTTTAAAATATCACGTTATAAACACATAAAATTTTAAAAGTTCATAATACATAATCAAAACACAAAAATTAGTGATTGAAGTTAGTTTTAAGATGAAATATTTGGATATATATATATATATATATTAAAGTTTATCACCAAAATATTAATCTCATTTTTTTCTTTCGAATTTTCGGTATTAAAATGTAATACGTCTTATTTAATCAAAAACTATATATTTGAAAATTTTAAAACTTAAAAGTACATAATACAAACATAGAAATAATTTAAAGATTTAAATTTAGTTTTAGGTAAAAATATTAAGGGACCTAAAATAAAAATATAATTTAAAACTAAAAATAAATATATTAAAAGTATCGAGTTGGGTACCCGGTTACCAAAAAATCAGCCCAGACCCGACCCAACTACCCGAGAAAAATCCTAGGTTGGGTACTTGGCCCGGTCGGGTAATTTTTTTAAGGATTACCTAGTTTATTTACGTTCGGGCCGTCGGGTCAGATCAACAGGGTCCGGTATTTTTGAACACCCCTACTAATAACAAGTATTTGAAAGAAAAAAAAACTAGACCCCTAATAATAACTATTGGAAAAAAAGATTTCGAGCTCATAATAACAAGTGTTGAAAATAAATTATACCCATAATAATAAACAGTGGCGAATTTAAGTGGAGGTTAGTGGGGTCAATTGACCCCACTTGGCTCTAGAGAATTCATGTAAAAATAGAAAAGTTTGAGGGTATACAGAGAAATTAAATATATTTGAAACCACTTGACCCCACTTAGTTCGTTTGTAACACCCGGGTCTGGGGGTCGAGTGAAATAAATAAATAAAATTATGTCTCGGTTTTTTGTTTAGCAAAATTAAATTGAAAGTGTTGGACCAAATCTTTGATATTTAAGCCCAATAGCCATTTTAATGGCATTTTTGTAAATAGTTGGTCTTTTCAAATAAAACCCATTTTTATTTCATTATAATTCAAATAAGCAAAATTTCATCATCTTCTTCTCCAGAAAAGAAACCCACGACAAAGGAGAGGGCTCTCAATATTTTCACTATTCTATCTCTTTACTTCTTCATTTTTGGTCGGTTTTGAAAGGTAATTATATCCCCATTTTGCTCTCATCTTCCTCTCTTCAAAAGTACCATTAGATTTCATTTTCATCATTATTTTAGAAATTTGGTTTTCCATGGAAAATGTTAAAGGTTGCTACTTTATGAGATTTTAACAAAGCTTTTGATTTATTGTTAATAGATATGTTGTTTATGAACCATAAGGTCCAACATATGTGAATTTTGAGGTGTTTTATAAAGATTTTCAGAAATGGGTTTTGTTGGGGTTTTAGAGAGGTTTTAGAGTTGGGTTAAGGGCTATTTTAAGTGGGAAATGGTTGGTTATGATAGTATGATATATGAGGATCGTTTTGGGTGTGTTTGATGATCGTTTGGTTGTTTGAAATGGAAGATTTCAGTGGGTTTAGAGGGCTGCTCGAAAATAAGAAGTTTTGTGGCTGTTCTTGGTTTGATTTGATGCTTAATTGGTGTTATAAGTTACAGCAGGGGTTTGTGGTTGTTTTGGTGATTAATAAAGTGTAATTGATTGTTTAGAGACAAGGAGTTGTGATGGTGAAGCATCGGAAGTGAATCCGGAAGCTTGAAGGTCTTGGTTGCTTGGTTGTTGAGCTTGGAAGTGAAGGTGAGTGGTTAAATGTTTTTAAATGGTTTTAAGTATTTGGTTCAAGCATATGGACTAGGTTGGGCTTGGTAGACCCACTTAGAGTTGGAATTAGAGTGGTAGCCTAATCCCAAGCTATAGTTAGAGAGTATGGTTAATCTTTGAATGTGGTTATGCCTCGTGTTTAATTGTGATTGTGTTGGCTATGTATATGATGTTATACATGTGTGTTGAGGCTTGGATTGATGCATTGTTATATGCATGTGGATTGTGCATTATGTTAATCATGGTGAGTACGTGCTAAGAACGGAAATGGTTATGAAATGATATTGAGGATTGTGTTTAATATTGGCACTAATATGCTTGGGTACAAATGATCGATCATTAGGATGTTAGTGTGCACACGCGAGTCAAATGCGCGCGTGGTCTTGGTGATGGTAGTCATCAAGATGGAGTACGGGTTCGCTCGGAAAACCTTCTTATTTATATCATAGTCGATGATGAGTGTAATCCCATCGATGGGGCGCGAGGATGAGTGGAATCCCCTCCGCATGAACGGTGATGAGTGTAATCCCACCGTAAGGTAATGGTTGTGTTGGATCTGAGTTCCAACGTGTTATCTGCGTATTCGAGTCATAGCTAGGTGCCAATATGTGATAAGATGTGTGCCAATATGATGTGGAATGTGATTCCTATATGGATCATTACATGTGTTTACATATGATGTGGATTTGAGCTTGTTGAGCACGACATAATATTAAATATATGTTCATGCATCATGTGTATTTTGGCTCATGTGGATCGAAGGTAAGATCATGAATTCTACCTTGGTTGTGCTCGTGCGTAGACCCTGCATTGTCGAGGTTTGTTTTATGAGCTTACCCTCACTAAGCTTTATGTTTACGCCCTCTTTTGTTTGACAATGCAGATCTGTAGTTCGTGGGTTGATAGTGCGAGAAGGGGCCTCCAAGTGTGCTTTGTGGTGCTATCTTAGCTATCAAGTATGGATATTTTAGTTATAGGATGTAATAATCAAGCAATGGGATATGTATTTGTTGCTTTGATGCTTTTGGAGTATGTTGGTGTTGGTTTTTTAGGAGCATGTTAGACTCCTCTATATGTTGTTGGTTTGGCTTTTGGATGCCTTGTTTGGTTTGTAAACCATGTTTAAATTACCTACCTTAAATGTCTAAGTGTATGTTCTTGTGAAGCATGATTCTTGAATGCCATGTATGATCTTTTAAATGGATGCCCCTATCTTGTATCCTTATGTGTTTTGAGTATGTTTGCAATAGGGTGCATGCTTCTAGAGTGTGCTTGTATGTTGTGTATGCTCATTGGGGTCGTTAAGGGCGTTTGGGATCATTTAGAGATGTTTAAAACTGATTTTGGGAATTCAAGACTGCAGGTGTTTCGAAACGGGTTGTGTTGTTTCGGAACGGGTGTGGTTCCAGGGCCCCCCGTATCGGAACGCGTTACGGTATGGTTTGGCTACTGTGAGCCCCTGTTCTGATACGAGTCTCGAAACACTTTAGCTACTGTGATTGCATGTTCCGAAACGGGTATCAAAACGCCTAGACGAAATGAGACTCTGTTCCGAAACGGGGTGGATGCGTTTCGGTACGGGTGTCTGGATTTTTAAATTGGAGCCCGTGTTTCGAAACGGGCGATGTCTATTTCGAAACACAAGCATGTAAATGGGCTTTTTGACATCTCTAAAAGGTCTTAAGGGTTGGGCTTAGGTCCTGTAGGATGTTAGGATTCTCGTGAGCCTTGTTTCCGATGTCGTTTCACGCATAAGTTTATTTAACGCATCTAGGCAAGTTAATAAATGAAAAGTTTTTCCTTGGGTTGGTAACCGAAGTGGAGCCTTAACGGTTTTCACCTCGGTTATCCCCGTGTAGCCCACTCGGATCGGTCAAGCGTCCGAACCGGGACGAGGGGTTACACTTGTTGGTATCAGAGCCTATGGTTTCCGAGACCTTGGGCAGGTAAGTGAGGTAAGTTAAGTTTTGTATTGAAATGCACGTGTTTGCTTACTTGTCAAGTATGATGGATGTGTGTTGCTTGATCGTATATGTATGATTGTTGAAGCATGTTGTGTAGAGTCTCATTTCTACTATTACATCGGAAAAAGGATTTTTAAAGTGAGGGAACATACTTGAGCCACTTGGAACCCTTGCCTTGCTAACCTATCTTTTGTGCTTTCTTGTTGTTGTTGTAGTTGTTGTTTGTGAGCACGACGTCGAGGCCTAGGGGTAGACCGAGGGAGGTTCGTCAGGAACCACGTGTTGCGGCTCATGTTGGTGAGCCGGTGGTTGGAGTTGAGGCTCATGTAGGAGATCCTGATGCTGGAGTTGGAGCTCCTCCACCACCTCCACCTCCTATGCCTAGAGTTGGAGGCGAGGATGGAGCTAAGAGAGAGGGACCTCAGGTTGGCCAAGGTCGCCAAGGTCATGCGAGAATAGACATGGCTTCGCTTGTACAAGCTATAGTGGGAGCGTTTCAGGCCGCAGTTGCCGGAGCTCAGGCTGCAGCTCAGCCTAGAGGTGATGATGTTAGTTTACTGTTGGAGAGGCTCTGTAGCCTAGGGGCAGGGGAGTTCAGAGGATCTACACCGGAGAGGTCTGAGTTGTGGTTGGAGAAGATTGTCCGTATCTTAGCTCAAATGGGTTGCATTGGTGCTCGTAAGTTGGGCTGTGTGATTTCTTTGCTTCAGGGTGATGCCTACACCTGGTGGGTCACCATTACTACCGGAGTTCCTGAGGCTGAGATTAGATGGGACTTCTTTGAGTCTGCTTTTCGGAAGAGGTACTTGGGGCCGAGATATCTTGATGAGAAGAAGCGATAGTTTATGGCTCCTCTTCAGGGAGATGCTTCTATAACTGACTATGAGATTTGTTTTGTTCGTTTGAGTCAGTATGCTCCAGAATTGGTTCCTACTGAGAGGGACCGTTGTAACCGTTTTAGATATGGGCTTCATGAGGAAGTTAAGAGGTATACCTTAGCTTCAGATTATTCAAATTTTGATGTCCTTGTTGCTAGCGCCAATGACATTGAGCATAGCTTGGGGCTGACCAAGCGATCTGGATGATCTAGTTCTGGTAAGAGATATAACAACTTTGACCATGGAGATGCCAAGAGGCATAGAGGTGGCGGACAACAGTTTGACCATAGGCGTGGCGGTGGCCACCATGGTAGAGGCCGCCAGGGCCATAGAGCTAGAGGGCGTTTGCCCGAGTGTACCCGTTGTGGAGGACAACATTCTGGAGAGTGTTGAGGTAACTTCCATGCTTGTTGGAACTGTGGTTCGAGGGACCACTTCAGGAGGGAGTGTTCGCATCAGGCGGCACAGGTACCGAAAATAGCACAGGCTTTTGCGATAGCGATAGATTATCAGAAAGGCCGTGGGCGCGGTCGTGGCTACTTCCAGCCTAGGGCTGATGCACCTAGGGTAGATGCTCAGAAGAACCATGCTCATGTTGTGGCAGTACAGCCAGAGGTAGGTGGACTAGCGAGAGTCTATGCTTAGAGAGAGGTCAGGAACGACACAGAAGTGATAACAGGTAATTTTGAGTTACAGTCTATGTCTTTTGTAACGCCCCGGTTTTGGGCTCAGAAGTTTTGGGCGTTGACCGGTTCGGTCAAAGTGCTGATCGAATATATAAGAGTGAATTTAGGAAAGCCTAGTTCGGGTTGCATTAAAAATATGGAAAAATGTTATAAAATCATATTTTAATATATAAAAGTGAACTGTGAAATCAATTTTGGAAAATGAGGTTTGGAAGGTTGACATTTTGGCTAGTGACCAAAATGTAATTTTTGAAAGTTGCGGGACAGTTTTATAAAGGATTGAAACTT
The DNA here is from genome assembly GCA_958450335.1 of Hibiscus tridactylites. NCBI lineage: Eukaryota > Viridiplantae > Streptophyta > Magnoliopsida > Malvales > Malvaceae > Hibiscus > Hibiscus tridactylites. The sequence continues at coordinate 25,786,458 of OY288271.1, read as the reverse complement.
TGAATCTTTAAGGAGCTATTATTCCAAAAAGGATTTCTCCAGATTTTTCTAAGATATTTTAAGGCTTTAATCTGATTTTAAAGATTATGAAATGTGGAGGGAAATCATTTTCACCATTTCTTAACTAACTTTCTATTTTCTCTCAATTTTCCTTTTCTCTCATTTTCTCTCAACCCAAACACAATTCTCCAGATTTTCTTCTCTGATTTTGGCATCTAAATCTCTCATTTCAACTCTCTTTTGATTCTTAATCATCTCATCAACAAAACCTCTCAATTTACAAGTTGTTTCATTAAGCATTTTGGCTCTAAAAAGGAGAAATTCAAGTTTGGAGGTAAGAACGTCCTTCTCCTATAAACTATCAGTTCTTTACTGAAATTCCTAAGTTCTCAATCCTTGATTTGTGTTTTGTTAATGGCTTTTCAATTGAAATCTTGATTTTGGCTTAAAATGCAAGATTTGGTGATTTTGGTGAAATTTTCGTGTGATCTGTTTGGGCAGTGTTTTGAAGTGTCAAAATGATGTTAAATGAATGTTTTGAAGGTGTTGCAGAAGGTTTTCGGATGCTTGGAAGGCTTGTTGGCTAGCCTTGTTTTGTGTATCGGTGAGTGAAGTTGGATTTTCAGCTTTTAAACCAAGGTTTGAAGGTTTTGGGAGCTTAGTTTAAGTCTAAACAACTTTGCTAAGCTCAAGAGTAAGTGATTGGGTTTTCGCTCTTGAATTGTGATGTGTTTTTGGTTTTAAAAGCAATTGTTGTTGATGATTGAGATGCATGTGTTTTGCATGGTTTAAATCTGTTTTGAAAGCATATTTTTAGCATGGTTTAATGCTGGTTTTGAAAGCCATTTGAGAAGGATGCTCAAGGTAAGGGATCCTTGGTTTTGTACATGGTAATTGTGATTTTGATGCATTGTGTTGCATATTGATCAATGGCTTTGTATGATGCTTTAAAACAGTGAGTTGATGAAGGTAAATGTTACTTTTTGCATATTGGTTATGCATGTGAATCATTGGACCAATGAGGTAATGGTTTTGCATATTGGTTATGCATGTGAATCATTGGACTATGTGGTGATGGTTTTGCATTGTGGTTATGCTTATGAATCAGTGGAATAACATGGTAAGATGGTTATATTGGCAAGTGATGAAAGTGGTTCTTGGTTCGTTGATCGGATATAGTTAGCCGGCTATAGGATTGGGTGCACCATGAATTAAGTCGCCTTGAAGGTGGAGTGGTCAAGAGTGGACCGGTAAACTCCCTTCATGTATCCTAACGAGATGGTTAAGGTCATAATGGAGGTGTTGCCCATTCGAGGACCTTGGTTGAGCAAAGGTTATATGGTGTTTAAAAGTCCATATATGAGAACCTTGTGCTTGTTAAGATCACAATGGCGGTGTAAGACCATGTGTGGATCTTGTGTGGGGTGTCCTGGATCTCGTTAGTGATTTATACAACTACCAATCGGTTATGCAAAGGTTGTATGGTGTTTAAAAGTCCATACAAGGAAACCTTGTGCATGTTGAGGTTGTATGGTGTTTAAAAGTCCATGCATGGGAACCTCGGGAAAAGCTAAGGTTGTATGGTGTTTAAAAGTCCATACATGGGAACCTTAGGCTTGTAAGGTCAAATGGTGTTTAAAAGTCCATTTGGGAGGCCTTGGATTGGTAGGGTGTATGGAGCGTAGGGACAACGCTCGGAATCCGCGTATCCGATCGGGTTGTTGAGTTGAAAAGTGGATGTGGTTGATCACTTGGAAGCCAATGTAATGTTCTTGATCATAGAGAAGCATGAGATGCTTGAAATGTTGCATAATTGCATGTGAAGCATGAGAAGCTTGAAAAGATGCATGGTTGCATGAAAAGTGTATGATGCAAGTGAATGCATGTGTACTTGTTAAGTTGAGCAAGGGTTGATTATCATTTGGTAAAAGATGCATGTGTGCATGAAATCTCCTTAATGCATTGGAGTCTTGTTAAGACTAGTTTTAAAAGGCATGTGTTAATGATGTTGTGGTTCATGAGTTGCCTTTGGTTAATGCATGTATTGGATTGATTGAGTAAATGATTTTAAAGGGCTTCTTGCTTAAATGGTTTTTAAGCATGAGAAGGGTATGTTGTGAAATGGGAATGTTTTCCAAGGTTTTGATTTAACTTTGCATATGGTGTTTATGCATGGAGTGGTTAAATGGATGATTATGTCATTTATGCTTTGAAAGGTTTTCTTAGCTCGCTAAGCTAAGGTTTGGTTTCATGTATGTGCAATGCATGGTTTAAGCATGATGTTGAAAAGGAGTTTTCAAACATGGTTTTGGTTTGTCAAATCGGGTTGTTTTAAAAGTGTTTTGTAACCCGCTGCATTGATGGTGTTTTGGTTTTGAGCATTCCTCACTAAGCATTATGTGCTTACGCTTCTTTTTGTCCATCAATGCAGATTCTTGAAGTTTGGACAGCAAGGAGCAAGGGATTCAAGGTGGACTCCATTTGAGATGTATGTCTCGGTGAATAGCTATAGTTAATAAGGGCAATGGGGGTAGAATCTCTCGGATTGATGTTTTTGTATTCGTGTATGTTCGGACAAGTATGTTTTAATGTTGTTGTTGTTGCTGAAACATGAATTGGCTATAATGAGATTGATTTGGAAATTTGTGCTTAAGTGGTTGCTTGTGTAGGAAGCATGCCTATAGAATTGGGGCTTTTTGCATATGATGTTGTTCTGATGATTTGATGATGCTTGTAAGTCATATATTTGTTGAATTGCATGCTGGTAAAGTTTGGTAGCATTTGGAGCATGTTTGAATGGCCTATTGCATGTTTTAGAATTGCATTTTGCTGCAATCTGTGCAGGCGTTTCGGAACAGTGTGCACCGTTTCGGAACGGGTGCCTTGCATGAACCCAGGCGTCCGAAACGGTATGCACCGTTTCGAAACGGTTTGGTCTCTGCCAGACCCCCGTTGCGGAACGCGTTGCGGAACGGCCCCGAGTTTCGAAACGGGCTCTGCCTGTTTCGGAACGGGTGACCGTTGGGGGCTGACATGGGCGGTTAAATGTTTTGAAATGTTTGCATTTTGGTCCTGAAACTTGTTTGTGCAATTGTATGAGTTCGGGATGTCCGTTTGAGCTGAAATTTGGCAGAGAAGCATGAAACCTGATTAATTTTAAGTTGGTAACTTAAAATTTGGTTAAGTCCTAAAAGTTTTCAAAATTTACAATTTGGTCCCTAAAGTTGTAATTTGTTCAATTGGGTCCCTATGTGATCTCTGATGTTTGTGATCTTTGAGTACGCTGTTTGCATGATCACATCTAAGGTTAATGTGCATCTAGACAAGATTAAAAAGAAAAAAAAAGGGTCGTTAATCAAGGTTGACTTTCGGGTTGACTTTGGTTTTCCCCGTGTGACTTTCTTACTTCGGGTCAACCGTCTGGGCCGGGTTAAGGGGGTTACATTTGGTGGTATCAGAGCTGAGTTGCGAATGCTTGGGGAAAACGGTAAGTTGTTGTGATGTGTGTTTAATGTTTACTTTGATGTGTGGTTGAAGGTTGGTTGAAACACGTGTTTCTGAGTATGTTGTTGGTGTTTCTGAGTGTGTTATTGATGTTTCTGAACATGTTGCTGAAGTATGCAAGCATGCTTTATGGTTATGAATCTTGGTTGAGTTTATGTGGAAATGTGCTGATGCTGTGAGCTGATGTTATGCATGATGAAAGTGTAATGAGCATGTTATGTTGCTTTTATGCTGATGCAAATGGATGCTGTTTGACGTAAGCATGATCAAAGTATGTTGTTTGATATGCTTGATGTTGTGATATCCATGTTGTGTTGACTGTTATGTCATGTAAAGGGGAGGATTCGGGATACCCATTGCCTTTTTAATATAGCTATTGTGTTATTTGGAGTTGGAGTTTGAATCCTTGCTTAATGCTGGTCTAACTGGTTTGTTTGCTTGTTGTGATTGTTTGTGTTGTTAGTTGTATGGCAAAGATGATGGGAGAATGGCAGTTGGGTAAGATGGTTGCTGCCTTGGGGCAGGTTGTTAAGGCTTGGAATTCACCCTTTTGTAGAGGTGTTTTGTTTCAGTCTTCTGTGCCTGGAGTTGAGGTGGTAAGGCAAGGGGAAGAGGTTGGTTCTGTGATGAAGGGTTCATCATCTGTTGAGCAGGAGGTGTTGGGAACATCTCAGGCTGAGGTAAAGGTAAAGTCAGTGGATGTGCTGGCTGTGGGATGTGTGGGTTTGCCGAAGCAGCGTTTGCTTGATTTGGGTGCTGTGGAATATCATGGTTCGACACCTGAGGCATTTGAGGGCTGGTTGGCCGGTGTGGTTCTGATCTTGGATCAGGAAGGCTGTGATTATGCCTGTAAGCTGGGGAGTGTTGTTTCTTTGATGCTGGAGGATGCGTGTGTTTGGTGGACATCTGTGGCGGTGGTGTCACATATTCCTGATATTGATTGGGATTTCTTTGTATCTGTTTTTTGTGAAAGGTATCTTGGAAGGAAATTTCCAAGGATTGAACATGGTGAAGGTAGTGCTGTCGTGAAGGAAGTGTTGCTTGAGCAAGGAGTGGAGGCTCAGCCACCGGTGTGTGACCGTTGTGAAAGGCGCCATGTTGGAGGTTGTTGGGGCGCAGGTGTTTGCTGGAATTGTGGTTCTAAAATGCATGTTAAGCGTGATTGTCCTCTTGAGGTGAAGTCAGCTTTGGTGTTAGCCAAAGGGTCTCTGAAAGGTCGTGGGCACGGCCGAGGCAAGGTTCAGAGGTGGCAAAAAGAGCAGAAGGTTGTGAAGAGTTTGGGAAAAGAGAATTGCTGGAAATGTGGGTCTGCTGGACACATGAGACGTGATTGTTTGAGGTTGGCTCGGAATAGCCAAGGTTCCTTACCGCAAGGAGTTGATGTTGACCCTGGTGTGTTAGCTGGTGCTGCAGTTGTGCCGCAGGAGGATGATGGTTCCGCAAGGAAGAGAGCTCGTCTGATGAATCTTCAGGGTGGTGTTGTGTTTTCAGGTAACCTTGTTAAGTAATCTTTGCTCTAGTTACCTTAGTTTGGTTTCTGTTGGTTTTCCTTGCGTGGCAAGTTTAGTCTTGTTGCTAGCATGTTTGGGGTAATGGTAGTTGTTTGGAGACATCTTTGGTGTGAAGAAGGTTTAGTGAGTATCTTGTGGTTAGTGGTTGTTGGTATGATGGAGTTAGATAAGCTAGAAGTGATGTAGGAGGTTGTTCTTAGACGGATTTGAGGATGTTATTGGAGGGTGTGAACTGGCATTCATGCACAGTTAAAATCATTGTTATATGCTATATTATATATGTTGGTCCATGCATACATGTGGCATGACATTAGAGGTTTTGCATACATGTACATCAGGCATTGATAGGGCATGTAGGTGATCATGCATACGATGTTCACACTCGCTAATAACTAATCGAATCTGTTAGTGTGGTGGTTGGTTTGGTTGATGGGTTTTTAGAGGTTATTTTGGTGCGGAGTGAGGGTTAGAAGTAATATTAGGCTAGTTGCTAGCAGTGGTGAGAGTGGTATGGCCTGTGGTAGAAGGATAGTGTTTGATGTTCAGAGAGTTTAGTGGTTTGGTGGTGAGAGGTACCGGTTGAGGTTAGAATCGGTTATGTGGTTTGAATAGCTAAGTGGAGGTGGTAGTTCCTTGGTGCTGGTGATGTTGCAGTTTTGTGGTTAGGCTTCCAAGTGCTGAGGTAGCTTAGCTTTTAAGTTGTTGTGAAAGGGTTGAGATGGTAAGTGCTGGTTCTTAGCAATCTTTGAGGAGTTCAGAAGCTGTTATGTGTGTTTTGGTTAAGCAATGTTCTGGTAATGCAAGTGTTATGGTTGAAGTTTGAAGTGAAAGGGCTATGAAAGATCGAAGGCTTTTGTTGGTTGTTTGGGTTCTTGTGAGAAGTGGTTGGCTGGTTGTGGTTAGAAAGTTCCGTTTGAAGTCAGCTGGTGGTGTGTGGAACGGCTGACGGATTCAAGTTGGGGTTACGTTGTAATTCTTGGAATTTGGGTGAGTAATCCTGGTAAGCTGTTATGGTGATGTTGGCGGTAGGTGTAAAGGATTATCAGCTTTTGTTGAAGAGTTTGAGTAACCAGTTGACGTTTAAGGATTTCTGCTTATTGGGAAAATCCTTGGAAGAGGTTTAGGAGCTTGCAAGAGTTTTTGAGGCAGAGAAGTTTGCATAGTGGCTGATTTGGTTTGGTTGTTGTCTCTGTGTAAATAAGTCTTAGAGTTGTGTGTTACAGTGGTGTGTGCTGTAAGAGCTGAAGTTCTTCAGGTTGATGTTGGGGCTGTGTACAGTCCGGGTATGTGAAAGGTTAAGTTGTGGCTATCTTTGAGTGTTCTGGGTTTTGTGAACAGCATGTGGTGGTGTTGTGTTCGGTGGAGTTTTGTGTGGGAAGTGTTCAGTGTTGGTTGAGGTTTTTGTGTTGCCTTGTGTGTTGCTTTGAGAAGGTTGTTGTTCTCTTTTCGCCGGTTGAAATTTCGAGGACGAAATTTCCTAAGGGGGGGGAGAGTTGTAACGCCCCGGTTTTGGGCTCAGAAGTTTTGGGCGTTGACCGGTTCGGTCAAAGTGCTGATCGAATATATAAGAGTGAATTTAGGAAAGCCTAGTTCGGGTTGCATTAAAAATATGGAAAAATGTTCTAAAATCATATTTTAATATATAAAAGTGAACTGTGAAATCAATTTTGGAAAATGAGGTTCGGAAGGTTGACATTTTGGCTAGTGACCAAAATGTAATTTTTGAAAGTTGCGGGACAGTTTTATAAAGGATTGAAACTTTGAATCTTTAAGGAGCTATTATTCCAAAAAGGATTTCTCCAGATTTTTCTAAGATATTTTAAGGCTTTAATCTGATTTTAAAGATTATGAAATGTGGAGGGAAATCATTTTCACCATTTCTTAACTAACTTTCTATTTTCTCTCAATTTTCCTTTTCTCTCATTTTCTCTCAACCCAAACACAATTCTCCAGATTTTTTTCTCTGATTTTGGCATCTAAATCTCTCATTTCAACTCTCTTTTGATTCCTAATCATCTCATCAACAAAACCTTTCAATTTACAAGTTGTTTCATTAAGCATTTTGGCTCTAAAAAGGAGAAATTCAAGTTTGGAGGTAAGAACGTCCTTCTCCTCTAAACTATCAGTTCTTTACTGAAATTCCTAAGTTCTCAATCCTTGATTTGTGTTTTGTTAATGGCTTTTCAATTGAAATCTTGATTTTGGCTTAAAATGCAAGATTTGGTGATTTTGGTGAAATTTTCGTGTGATCTGTTTGGGCAGTGTTTTGAAGTGTAAAAATGATGTTAAATGAATGCTAAATTGATTAGAAGTTGAGGTTTAATCAATGCAATCCCGGATAGGTTGAATTTCCTAAGTTTGGCTTGAGTTTTTGGTTGTTTTTGGAGTGTTTTTGGTGATCTGTTATACCTGGAGGTATAAGGATGTGTTTGTGATCATTTTGGATGTTAATTGATGTTTAAAAATGGTTAGAAGTGATGGATCTTGGCTGGGTTAAGTTTTGGAAGTGTTTGGAGGTGATTTCGGTTGTGTTTGGTAGCCAAATTGTTGGATTTGGGATGAGCAGCGAGTTGAGTCTTGTTGCTGGTGTTTTTAATGCATAATGATGCATTAATCCTCTGTTGTTGTGTGCTTGAAACAGGGGAGTTTGATCCGTGAGCTTTGAAGGTGTTGCGGAAGGTTTTCGGATGCTTGGAAGGCTTGTTGGCTAGCCTTGTTTTGTGTATCGGTGAGTGAAGTTGGATTTTCAGCTTTTAAACCAAGGTTTGAAGGTTTTGGGAGCTTAGTTTAAGTCTAAACAACTTTTCTAAGCTCAAGAGTAAGTGATTGGGTTTTCGCTCTTGAATTGTGATGTGTTTTTGGTTTTAAAAGCAATTGTTGTTGATGATTGAGATGCATGTGTTTTGCATGGTTTAAATCTGTTTTGAAAGCATATTTTTAGCATGGTTTAATGCTGGTTTTGAAAGCCATTTGAGAAGGATGCTCAAGGTAAGGGATCCTTGGTTTTGTACATGGTAATTGTGATTTTGATGCATTGTGTTGCATGTTGATCAATGGCTTTGTATGATGCTTTAAAACAGTGAGTTGATGAAGGTAAATGTTACTTTTTGCATATTGGTTATGCATGTGAATCATTGGACCAATGAGGTAATGGTTTTGCATATTGGTTATGCATGTGAATCATTGGACTATGTGGTGATGGTTTTGCATTGTGGTTATGCTTATGAATCAGTGGAATAACATGGTAAGATGGTTATATTGGCAAGTGATGAAAGTGGTTCTTGGTTCGTTGATCGGATATAGTTAGCCGGCTATAGGATTGGGTGCACCGTGAATTAAGTCGCCTTGGAGGTGGAGTGGTCAAGAGTGGACCGGTAAGCTCCCTTCAAGTATCCTAACGAGATGGTTAAGGTCATAATAGAGGTGTTGCCCATTCGAGGACCTTGGTTGAGCAAAGGTTATATGGTGTTTAAAAGTCCATATATGAGAACCTTGTGCTTGTTAAGATCACAATGGCGGTGTAAGACCATGTGTGGATCTTGTGTGGGGTGTCCCGGATCTCGTTAGTGATTTATACAACTACCAATCGGTTATGCAAAGGTTGTATGGTGTTTAAAAGTCCATGCATGGGAACCTCGGGAAAAGCTAAGGTTGTATGGTGTTTAAAAGTCCATACATGGGAACCTTAGGCTTGTAAGGTCAAATGGTGTTTAAAAGTCCATTTGGGAGGCCTTGGATTGGTAGGGTGTATGGAGCGTAGGGACAACGCTCAGAATCCGCGTATCCGATCGGGTTGTTGAGTTGAAAAGTGGATGTGGTTGATCACTTGGAAGCCAATGTAATGTTCTTGATCATAGAGAAGCATGAGATGCTTGAAATGTTGCATAATTGCATGTGAAGCATGAGAAGCTTGAAAAGATGCATGGTTGCATGAAAAGTGTATGATGCAAGTGAATGCATGTGTACTTGTTAAGTTGAGCAAGTATTGATTATCATTTGGTAAAAGATGCATGTGTGCATGAAATCTCCTTAATGCATTGGAGTCTTGTTAAGACTAGTTTTAAAAGGCATGTGTTAATGATGTTGTGGTTCATGAGTTGCCTTTGGTTAATGCATGTATTGGATTGATTGAGTAAATGATTTTAAAGGGCTTCTTGCTTAAATGGTTTTTAAGCATGAGAAGGGTATGTTGTGAAATGGGAATGTTTTCCAAGGTTTTGATTTAACTTTGCATATGGTGTTTATGCATGGAGTGGTTAAATGGATGATTATGTCATTTATGCTTTGAAAGGTTTTCTTAGCTCGCTAAGCTAAGGTTTGGTTTCATGTATGTGCAATGCATGGTTTAAGCATGATGTTGAAAAGGAGTTTTCAAACATGGTTTTGGTTTGTCAAATCGGGTTGTTTTAAAAGTGTTTTGTAACCCGCTGCATTGATGGTGTTTTGGTTTTGAGCATTCCTCACTAAGCATTATGTGCTTACGCTCCTTTTTGTCCATCAATGCAGATTCTTGAAGTTTGGACAGCAAGGAGCAAGGGATTCAAGGTGGACTCCATTTGAGATGTATGTCTCGGTGAATAGCTATAGTTAATAAGGGCAATGGGGGTAGAATCTCTCGGATTGATGTTTTTGTATTCGTGTATGTTCGGACAAGTATGTTTTAATGTTGTTGTTGTTGCTGAAACATGAATTGGCTATAATGAGATTGATTTGGAAAGTTTGTGCTTAAGTGGTTGCTTGTGTAGGAAGCATGCCTATAGAATTGGGGCTTTTTGCATATGATGTTGTTCTGATGATTTGATGATGCTTGTAAGTCATATATTTGTTGAATTGCATGCTGGTAAAGTTTGGTAGCATTTGGAGCATGTTTGAATGGCCTATTGCATGTTTTAGAATTGCATTTTGCTGCAATCTGTGCAGGCGTTTCGGAACAGTGTGCACCGTTTCGGAACGGGTGCCTTGCATGAACCCAGGCGTCCGAAACGGTATGCACCGTTTCGAAACGGTTTGGTCTCTGCCAGACCCCCGTTGCGGAACGCGTTGCGGAACGGCCCCGAGTTTCGAAACGGGCTCTGCCTGTTTCGGAACGGGTGACCGTTGGGGGCTGACATGGGCGGTTAAATGTTTTGAAATGTTTGCATTTTGGTCCTGAAACTTGTTTGTGCAATTGTATGAGTTCGGGATGTCCGTTTGAGCTGAAATTTGGCAGAGAAGCATGAAACCTGATTAATTTTAAGTTGGTAACTTAAAATTTGGTTAAGTCCTAAAAGTTTTCAGAATTTACAATTTGGTCCCTAAAGTTGTAATTTGTTCAATTGGGTCCCTGTTTGATCTCTGATGTTTGTGATCTTTGAGTACGCTGTTTTCATGATCACATCTAAGGTTAATGTGCATCTAGACAAGATTAAAAAGAAAAAAAAAGGGTCGTTAATCAAGGTTGACTTTCGGGTTGACTTTGGTTTTCCCCGTGTGACTTTCTTAATTCGGGTCAACCGTCTGGGCCGGGTTAAGGGGGTTACATCTTTGCTTTCTTTGGTTGATTCGGGTTCTACGCATTCCTACATTTTGAGTGAGCATGCACAGAAGTTAGATATACCTGTTGAGATCTTAGATGTCGGTATGCATATGACTAGTTCATTTGGCGAGACAGTTGTAGTTAGACGGATGTATAGGAGGTGTCTGCTGAATATTCAGGGTCATGTGTTTCCTGTTGACATGATGGAGCTTCCATTTTATGGTTTTGATATTATTCTGGGTATGGACTGGTTAGTTGAGCACAGAGCTAGTGTAGACTTTGAGACGAAGAGAATTGCCTTGAAGCTTTCTGATGACTATGAGGTAGTAGTAGTGAGGCTAGATCGAAGGATATTAGAACAATGTTGTATCAGCTTTAGAGGCTCATAGGTTGATGGATTCCGGATGTGGGACTTACTTAGCTTATGTGATGAATCTGAATATGAGTGAGGCTAGATCGAAGGATATTAGAACAGTTTGTGATTTTTCGGATGTGTTTCCTGAAGAGTTACTAGGGTTGCCTCCTAACAGAGATGTTGAGTTTGTGATTGAGACTGTTTCGGGGTCTACTCCAGTTTCTATTGCTCCATATGGTATGGCTCCGAAAGAACTGAAAGAGTTGAAGAGTCAACTTCAAGAGTTATTGGACCGTGGTTTCATTAGGTCTAGTAGTTTGCCTTGGGGTGCTCTTGTGTTGTTTGTAAAGAAGAAGGATGGCAGAATGCAAGTGTGTATTTACTACAGATAGTTGAATCAGTTGACCTTGAAGAACAAGTATCTGTTGCCTCGTATAGATGATTTGTTTGATCAGTTGAGAGGTGCATCAGTGTTCTCGAAGATAGATTTGAGATCAGTGTACTATCAGTTGAAAGTAAAAGAATGTGATGTTTTGAAGATAGCTTTTAGGACAAGATATGGTCACTATGAGTTCCTTGTGATGCCGTTTGGGCTCACGAATGCACCTGCGGCATTCATGGATATGATGAACAGAATTTTTAGAGACTATCTAGACCAATTCGTAGTTGTTTTCATAGATGATATTCTTGTGTACTCGAGATTAGAAGAAGAGCATGATGAGCACTTGAGACTTGTTCTGCAGAGATTGATGAGTAACTAGTTGCATGCGAAGTTGAGCAAATGTGAGTTCTGGATTCGAGAGGTTGTATTTCTTGGCCATGTTGTTTCAGCCGAGGGTATCTGTGTTGATCCGATGAAGATTGAGGCTATTGTTGAGTGGAAACAACCTAAGTCTGTGACTGAGATTAAGAGTTTCCTAGGATTAGTCGGTTACTATAGGAGATTTGTTGATGGTTTTTCTAGAGTAATTTCTCCTTTGACTAAATTGTTGCAAAAAAGAGTTAAGTTTGAGTGGTCAGATGCAAGACAGAAGGCCTTTGAGAAATTGAAAGAAACTTTGACGAATGCTCCAGTATTAGTGCAACCTGTTTCAGGTAAAGAGTTTGTGATCTATAGTGATGCTTCCTATATAGGTTTAGGATGTGTTTTGATGCAAGAAATAAGAGTTTTTGCTTATGCTTCGAGACAGTTGAAGATACATGAGAAGAACTACCCTATTCATGATATCGAGTTAGTCGCAGTTGTGTTTGCGTTGAAGATTTGGCGTCACTACTTGTATGATGAGAAGTGTATAGTTTACACCGATCATAAGAGCTTGAAGTATTTGATGACACAAAGAGAGTTGAACTTGAGATAGAGAAGATGGCTTGAGCTGTTGAAAGATTATGATTTGACCATAGAGTACCATCCGGGTAAGGCAAACGTAGTAGCCGATGCTTTGAGTAGAAAAGTTGTAGTTGAGTTGAGAGTTATGTTTGCTAGATTGAGTGTATCCAGTGATGGTGGTTTGATCACTGAGTTGCAAGTAAAGCCTTCTTTGATTCAGTTGATTAGAGAGAAGCAGTTGCAAGATGTGTCACTAGTTCCGCATGTTTAGGACATAGCCGAAGGAAGACCGACCGAGTATAGCTTTAGTGGTGAGAATGTGTTGTGTTTCAGAGACAGAGTTGTTGTACCTGAAGATGTTGAGTTGGGACGTACGATTTTTAGTGAAGCACAATCGTGTCCTTTTCTATGCATCCAGGTAGTACCAAGATGTACCGTGATTTGAAGAATGATTACTTCTGGGTTGGTTTGAAGAAGGATGTAGCCGAGTTTGTGAGCCGTTGTATGGTTTGTCAGAGAGTGAAGGCAGAACATCAGGTTCCTTTAGGTTTGTTACAACATTTGAAGATTCCGGAATGGAAATGGGAGAGGATCACTATGGATTTTATGTCGGGGTTACCGTTGTCTCCTTCGAAGAAGAATTCTGTTTGGGTAATAGTGGATAGATTCACTAAGTGTGCTCACTTCTTAGTAGTGAACACTACAGATTCTTTAGACAAGCTGACGAATTTGTACATTCGTGAGATTGTGAGACTTCATGGAGTTCTTAAGTCTATTGTTTCAGACAGAGATCCGAGATTCACTTCGCGGTTTTGGAGTTGTTTGCATAGTGCTTTAGGTAGTCGTTTGCATTTCAGTACTTCTTATCATCCGCAGTCCGATGGACAGTCAGAGCGAGTGATACAAATTTAGGAGGATATGCTTCGTTGTTGTGTGATTGACTTCCAGGGTTCTTGGGAGAAGCACTTGCCCTTAGTTGAGTTTGCTTACAACAACAGTTACCAGGCTAGTATACAGATGGCTTCTTATGACGCTTTGTATGGTAGACGATGTAGGACTCTAATATGTTGGGCTGAAACAGGTCAGAAATTGTTACATATGCCGAATTTACTTAAGGGAACTACCGAAAAAGTAAAGTTGATTTGCGACCGTTTGAAAGCAGCTTTCGATCGCCAGAAGTCTTATGCAGATTTGAAGAGAAAAGAAATTGAGTTCTATGTGGGTGAGAAAGTGTTTCTGAAAGTATCTCCGTGGAAGAAGGTAATGAGATTTGGCCGGAATGGCAAGTTAAGTCCGAGGTTTATTGGCCTGTATGAGATAGTTGAGCGGATTGGGCATGTAGCTTACCGTTTGAGATTACCTTCTGAGTTAGAGAAGATCCATGATGTGTTTCATGTGTCGATGCTTAGGAGGTATATATCAGATCCTTCTCATGTTATGCATGTTGAGGAGATAAAGTTGAATCCGGATTTGTCTTATAATGAAGAACCAGCTGAGATACTTGCTTCTGATAGCAAGGTATTGCGTGGCAAGACCATAGAGCTGGTCAAGGTGTTGTGGAGACATAGAGGTGTGGAAAAGGCCACGTGGGAGAGGAAAGCTGATATGCTTGAGCATTTTCCATACTTGTTTTCGTCAGGTAATTTCGGGGACGAAATTCCTTAAGTGAGGGAGAGTTGTAACACCCGGGTCTAGGGGTCGGGTGAAATAAATAAATAAAATAATGTCTCGGTTTTTGTTTAGCAAAATTAAATTGAAAGTGTTAGACCAAATCTTTGATATTTAAGCACAATAGCCATTTTAATGGCATTTTTGTAAATAATTGATCTTTTCAAATAAAACTCATTCTTATTTCATTATAATTCAAATAAGCAAAACTTCATCACCTTCTTCTCTAACATAGAAACCCACGACAAAGAAGAGGGCTCTCACCATTTTCACTATTCAATCTATTTACTTCTTCATTTTTGGTCGGTTTTGAAAGGTAATTATATCCCCATTTTGCTCTCATCTTCCTCTCTTCAAAAGTACCATTAGATTTCATTTTCATCATTGTTTTAGAAATTTGGTTTTCCATGGAAAATGTTAAAGGTTGCTACTTTATGAGATTTTAACAAAGCTTTTGATTTATTGTTAATAGATATGTTGTTTATGAACCATAAGGTCTAACATATTTGAATTTTGAGGTGTTTTATAAAGATTTTCGAAAATGGGTTTTGTTGGGGTTTTAGAGAGGTTTTAGAGTTGGGTTAAGGGATATTTTAAGTGGGAAAATGTTTGGTTATGATAGTATGATATATGAGGATCGTTTTGGGTGTGTTTGATGATCGTTTGGTTGTTTGAAATGGGAGATTTCAGTGGGTTTAGAGGGCTGCTCGAAAATGAGAAGTTTTGTGGGTGTTCTTGGTTTGATTTGATGCTTAATTGGTGTTATAAGTTACAGCAGGGGTTTGTGGTTGTTTTGGTGATTAATAGAGTGTGTTTGATTGTTTAGAGACAAGGAATTGTGTTAGTGAAACATCGGGAGTGAATCCGGAAGCTTGAAGGTCTTGGTTGCTTGGTTGTTGAGCTTGGAAGTGAAGGTGAGTGGTTAAATGTTTTTAAATGGTTTTGAGTATTTGGTTCAAGCATGTGGACTAGGTTGGGCTTGGTAGACCCACCTAGAGTTGGGATTAGAGTGGTAGCCTAATCCCAAGCTATAGTTAGAGACTATGGTTAATCTTTGAATGTGGTTATGCCTCGTGTTTAATTGTGATTATGTTGGCTATGTATATGTTGTTATACATATGTGTTGAGGCTTGGATAGATGCATTGTTATATGCATATGGATTGTGCATGATGTTAATCATGGTGAGTACGTGCTAAGCACGGAAATGGTTATGAAATGATATTGTGGATTGTGTTTAATATTGGCACTGGTATGCTTGGGTACAAATGATCGATCATTAGGATGTTAGTGTGCACGCGTGAGTCAAATGCGCGCGTGGTCTTGGTGATGGTAGTCATCAAGATGAAGTACGGGTACGCCTGGAAAACCTTCTTATTTATATGATAGTCGATGATGAGTGTAATCCCATCGACGGGGCGCGAGGATAAGTGGAATCCCCTCCACGTGAATGGTGATGAGTGTAATCCCACCGTAAGGTAATGGTTGTGTTGGATGTGAGTTTCAACGTGTTATCTGTGTATTCGAGTCATAGTTAGGTGCCAATATATG
This sequence comes from Hibiscus tridactylites, assembly GCA_958450335.1. Lineage (NCBI taxonomy): Eukaryota > Viridiplantae > Streptophyta > Magnoliopsida > Malvales > Malvaceae > Hibiscus > Hibiscus tridactylites. The sequence goes on along the minus strand of OY288271.1, from coordinate 25,771,029 downwards.
ATAAGATGTGTGCCAATATGATATGAAATGTGATTCCTATATGGATTATTACCTGTGTTTACATATGATGTGGATTTGAGCTTGTTGAGCACGGCATAATATTGAATATATGTTCATGCATCATGTGTATTTTGGCTCATATGGATCGAAGGTAAGATCATGCATTCTACCTTGGTTGTGCTCGTGCTTGGACCTTACATTGTCGAGGTTTGTTTTATGAGCTTACCCTCACTAAGCTTTATGCTTACGCTCTTTTTTGTTCCACAATGCAGATCCATAGTTCGTGGGTTGCTAGTGCGAGAAGGGGGCTCCAAGTGTGCTTTGTGGTGCTATCTTAGCTATCAAGTATGGATATTTTAGTTAAATGATGTAATAGTCAAGCAATGGGACATGTATTTGTTGCTTTGATGCTTTTGGAGTATGTTGGTGTTGGTTGTTTAGGAGCATGTTAGACTCCTCTATATGTTGTTGGTTTGGCTTTTGGATGCCTCGTTTAGTTTGTAAACCATGTTTAAATTACCTACCTTAAATGTCTAAGTGTATGTTCTTGTGAAGCATGATTCTTGAATGTCATGTATGATCTTTTAAATGGATGCCCCTATCTTGTATCCTTATGTGTTTTGAGTATGTTTGCAACAGGGTGCATGCCTCTAGAGTGTGTTTGTATGTTGTGTATGCTCTTTGGGGTCGTTAAGGGCATTTGGGATCATTTATAGATGTTTAAAACTGATTTTGGGAATTCACAGACTGCAGGTGTTCCAAGGCCCCGTATCGGAACGCGTTCCGGTACGGTTTGGCTACTGTAAGCCCATGTTCCGATACGAGTCTCGAAACACTTTGGCTACTGTGATTGCCTGTTCCGAAACGGGTATCGGAACGCCTAGACGAAATAGAACCCTGTTCCGAAACGGGGTGGATGCGTTTCGGTACGGGTGTCTGGCTTTTTAAACTGGAGCCCGTGTTTCGAAACGGGCGATGTCTGTTTCGAAACACAAGCCTGTAAATGGGCTTTTTGACATCTCTAAAAGGTCACAAGGGTTGGGCTTAGGTCCTGTAGGCTGTTAGGCTTCTCGTGAGCCTTGTTTCCGCTGTCGTTTCACGCATAGGTTTATTTAACGCATCTAGGCAAGTTAATAAATGAAAAGTTTTTCCTTGGGTCGGTAACCGAAGTGGAGTCTTAACGGGTTTCACCTCGGTTATCCCCGTGTAGCCCACTCGGATTGGTCAAGCGTCTGGACCAGGACGAGGGGGTTACATCGTTTAACTTTTATTTTCTTGAACTCACTTAATACGAAGTCTAGATCCGCCACTGTTAATAAATATTGAAAAAAAATTGGACATCTAACAAAAATATTATGAAAAAAGTGAACAAATTTAAGAGCGGATCCTTAATAAAAAAATATTAAAAATTGAATCACAAAATCAAATATAAGAAAAAGAATGGGTTCTGGTTGGGTGTCCTTTTGCCCATGCCCATAGACGGCTCTAAGCACATGCATGATGCAAAAAACCATTTTTTAGTCAACTTTCAAAAATATTTACTAAGTTAACTTAATTAGAAGTTAAATTGATCATATTGTGAATTTTATGGACTGGAGTATTAGCTAATTACATGAAATGTGGATCTAATTAAAAAAATCAAAACTTAATGACCAAATTTAAAATTAACCTAATCCAAATTAGGACTAAATGAATTATAATTAAATCTAAAAAAAACTTAGGACATAAATGCAGGCACCTAAATGATTTCCCCTTCCATTTGTATACACGCGGTCCGTTTCAAAACTTCTATTTTTAATAACGCGCTATCTAAAAAACTATTATCTCGTTAAAATCAATATTTTGTGGAATTCATCTTGTGTGCATGACGAGTTTTATAAAGCTTATTAAAAAAATATAAATCTTAAGAATCCGTTATACCTGCGTGAAGGGTTTTATAAAGCCCATTAAAAGATAAAAACTCTGAAAACTCATCATAATAGTATGACAAGTTTTATAAAATCCATTAAAAAGTTAAAAATACTGGGAACTTGTAAGTTGTAATATTGGCAGGGACGTGCCATGTAGAGCTTGAGAGGGGATTTTTACTCCTCCCAAATTTTTCGGGAAAAAAAATCATTTATGGTTTTTTTTAGTTTAAATAGGAGTAAAATAAAAGATTTTGTACCTCTCGAGTTTTAAATTTAAAAGTTTAATAAATTTTTGTCCCTCTCATTATTTGATCCTAACTATTTTCATACATACTAATATGGTGAGTCCCTACTTTATTTTACCGAATGTTGTAGATCCCAAAATGATTTTGGGGTTGACTTAGATCCCTAAATAATTTTTTAGGTGCATTATTTACCTAAAAAAACCTTGTATATTTGAATATAAAATTCACAAAATGCTATTTTTAAATGATCGTGTAAATCAACTTTTGTGATATTTTTTGCTAAAGGAGGCAATTATTCATTAAGCTCACTTGGCTTAAAACTCTTGAAAGTATCGATGCATAGAAATTTCATTTATTATAAAGCACTACTACTTTATTCTCAAAACCGTATTTTAATATTACCTTTCCTTTCCCTTCTCCTCAAGGCATTTTTATTTTTAGATTTGCTACTGATGGATGCTATAGCTCCCTCCAACCCACCTATTATTTCTTTGCTTCAAGGAAAAGGAGTTCTCATGGTTATTTGAGTAAAATGAATCGTACGGTATGTATGGTTAGAATTTAAGATTTAGTCTGTAAAGCTTAGGATGAACGGTTAAAATTTAGGGTTAAAAGTTTAGAGTTTAGGTTTTAAGGTTTAGACTTTAGATTTTATCGTTCAAATAAAAAATGTTATATAATTTTTTTACACAACTTATGTATCAAAATATAACCTATATCTAAAACTAGGAGCGGAGCGCCCTTGAGACCTAGGGCCTGGCCTTGTCATAAAAATTACATACTTATTAATTATTGGTTAAATAACAATTTAGTCTCTGTAAAAAAATATTTAAATTTTTAAAAAAATACAAGAATTAATTAAATATTTAATCAAATAGTGCCCGAAGTAAAAAAAGGATGAGCATGTGCCCATAATTTTTTTTTTGGTATAATACTCTATTTAAGTCTTTATAAATTTAAATATTAGAAAAGTTAAATTTTACTCCTTTGAAGATATTTTGAAATTCAATATTTTGATCATGTCAATGTTCGATTATGAGTCGGTCTCTGTCTAAAACTCTAATTAAGATAAGCTTGCATAAATTTATAAGATATTAAATGTATTCATTCTAAAAAAACACAATTCACATTTTAGTTCTTGGACTTGTCCACTTTTCTCACAGTGTTACCATTTTTCCCCACAATAGAAGTACCTAATGTTTTCTTAGAACCACGTTTGTATCTAACTTGTCTACTTTTCTTTTCTCATATTGGTCCCATTTTGTAACAATGTTAAAAGAAATGACATAACATTCTAATATTGTTTTACGTTGTCACTCAAAAATAAAATATTAATACTGTAAAAAGCTAGAAATTATAGAGGATTGTGAAAACATAAAATAATTAAAAAAGTTTGAAATTCGCTAAAAAGTGGAAAAATGTGACACTAATATAAATAATCATGTAAAAAAGAAAATCGACAAATCATGTATTAATATGATAAAAGAATTTAAGTACTAATGAAGAAAGAATTGAAAATTTTAAGAATCAATGTAAAAAAAATAGACACTAATATAAAATATAGATAAATTCAAAAGTTAAAAATGTGACTTATAAGAGAATACTAATGTGTAGAGATCGGGACCATCACGTCGAAGAACAATTAATTCAGGACTTGGCGGAGATACTTTTATTTGTTAAGATTATTTTGAGAAATTTATTTATTAAGATTAGATTCTGTTAGCTGGGAATTATTTTCTTAAAATTTTATATTTATTTTAAATTAAAAAGTTGAAGAATTTATAGGCCCTATTTGACAATTAGCGAATAGCTGATAGCAGATTACATTAGCTGATAGCTGATTGCATTAGCAGATTTGACTAGCAAATTATATTAGCTGATTATATAAAAGTGTTTGGTAAAATTAATTGATAGCTGTTAGATTATTTAAGCAAGTAAAATAACATATAAGAACATGATTATATTCAAAACTTATTTAAATAGATTATAAAATTATTTTTAATATAACTTTTATAAACATATTCAAATGATTTATATATTAATTTATTATTTATATAATTATTTTAATATAATATAATTAATTAATAATTTAAATACACATATAAATATGTGATAATAAAAAAGTAAATAGGATTAACTTATAAATAGGGTGAGAAAATATTTAATTTAGGTTATTTTGAGATTTTTGGTAACTAGTAAGGGTAAAAGAGTCTTTACAACTCTAATATCAAATAGGGATGGGCACGGAACCCGAACCCGACGGGTTCCGACCCGACCCGGCCCGATCGGGTCGGGTATTTTTATGAAAAAATCGGGTTCAGGTCGGGTCGAGTTTTTGTGTAGGGTGAGGTCGGGTCGGGTTCGGGTTTTAGGGTGAAAAAATCCTACCCGACCCGACCCGGGACTAATAGTGTAATTTTCCCCTAATTTTTAGGGATATTTGCAATAATACCCCTTTTAATATATATATTTTTATAATTAAGTCCTTAAAATTGATTTTTTTATTTACAATTTAGTCCTTAAATTTATTATTTTTTACAATTAAGTCTATTAAAATTATTTTTTTTTACAATTTAGTCCCTAAAATTGATTTTTTTTATATAGGTCGGGTCGGGTCGGGGTCGGGTTTAAGGTATTTATTTTCGGGTCGGGTCGGGTCGGGTTTAGGGTTAATATTTTCGGGTCGGGTTCGGGTGGGCCAAAAACCCGGCCCGACCCGACCCGTGCCCATCTCTAATATCAAACCTCTAATCTCAAAAAGCTCATATTATGAGCTTTTATAAAATTAGCGGTTTCACTCCAATCCGATATTTACCAAACAACAATATTAGCGGATTTGACTGGTCAAACCTCTAGTTTTTGTCCAAACCTCTCTTTACCAAACATGATCTGTATTCAATTTTAAAAGAAAAGGAAAATAAAATACAAAAAATATAATTCAATATAAACATAATAATTAATAACTATAAAAAGAAATGATATGTAAGAAATTATTTATCGGTGAATTATATAATATAGATTCAGAAGAAAGGAAAAACGATTAAGTTAAATATTTATTTATTTATAATCATTACAACTTTAGTAAAATTCTCGTTTTAAATTTATTTTACATTTTTTTTTTTACTTTTGGTCATTCAACTTTCATTGTGTCTAAATCATTAGTCCTTGAACATTTTTTATTTAAAAAAATCATATGGCTCAATCAGATTTGGTCGGTATTTTTCTTTAAAAGAAACACAAAATAACTAAAATTTTATACAAAATTATAAAAATCAAGAAAATCAATTTTTTGAATTTATATTTTTTAAGGCTTAATACCTCCTCTAGTCTTTCCGCTTTAGTGAAATTCACACTTTAGTCTTTTTCGATTAATTTTCTCTCTCAACTTTCATTCCGTCAAAATATTAAAATTTGAACATTTCCCATTTAAAATATGTCGCGTGACCCAATCAATTTTTTTCACGTGACATTTTTGTTAAAAACTCAAAAAAGTTTAAAATTTAAATAAAATCATAATATATAAAATACTAGAAAATTACTAAACATCAAAAATTATGTTTTTAAATTTGTATTTTTCTTTTAAATGTAATTAATCTTCATTTAGATTTTATTTTGAACATTAAACTTGGTTTATTTAAAAAAAATTAAAATTATAAAAATCAAATGAAGAGAAAGGCCGCGGAGGAGTTGGAGGTTCATCATTTTTAAAATATATTTTTCCTTTTTTCTAATTTCGAAAACTTTTATAATTTTATGATATTTGGTAATTTTTAATATTTTATATAATTTTATGATTTATTTTACAAGTTTCATATTTTTTATTTGTATTATTTTATATAATTGATATATATATATAAAGATTATTAAAATTATTTTGACTGTTTTATAATTTTATAATTTTTGATAATTTTAATTTATTTATACTTTTTAATTGTTTTAATTGTAATTTCAATATAATTTATATATATAATGATTTGTATGATTTTTGGTAACTTTTTACAATTTTTTATGATTTATATATATTGGTAACTTTTCAATATAATTTTATAATGATTTTAATGATAGTGTCGGTCTTGCGGATATTCCAAATTCGTTAAATTGGTGCAACATAATCTTCTGAAAAGCATACCCGATCATGCACCACTTTGCCTTGTTAGTGATGAATCAGATTGGAGGGCAAGGTCGTTTCGTTTTCTAAGAATAATGACCAGCTCATGCAATTTGGTTAAATCTTGGAGCATTTCTCACTTTGGTCATGTACATCAGCGGCTAAAGCATACTATAAGGGAGATCGAGTTGTTTGATGATGCTGAAGCCAAATTACATATAAGGATTTCACTGTGGAATTATGCCGACTAAGCAATTATCGAGACTTGATTTTCTGTTTTTTTTTTTTTTTTTTTTTTTTTGCGTTTGAGGGCTGCTTCTCATTGCTTTACGCGTTCTTGCTTGGCTTGTTTCGTGTTTGGTCCGCGTTATCCTTTCATACTAAGTTTAGGGGTTTAATGAAGCACATAATAGTATTTGTTTGTATTATTTTATCTCTTAGTAAAATTCATATTTATCGATAATAAGAAAATAAAAGTTAAAGCGATACCATATGTCAATACACAACATATTTGTTTGAAAGTGTTACAAATCTTAGCATCCACTACAGCAAAAACAAGCTTTTAGCGGCGTTTTTAGCCTTATAGTGGCATTTTTAAGCACCGCTAGAATCTCTCCCGGTGCCGCAAAAAGCGCCGCTAAATCAAACGCTGCAATAGTTAGCGAAATTTGTGAACAAAGAACACCACAAAAGGTCAAGTTTTATAGTTGTGTTTGTTTCTCACAACGTCGCTAAATATCTTGTCTTTAGTGGTGTTTTACCTTCAAATGCCGCTATTGACTACGTATCTTCATTCCTCACCTCATTACTTAGCTCGACGATCTATACATGTAATTCATGATCTTTATAAAGTAAAATGATATGTATGGATGTAAAATATACAAAATCAACGAAAGATGAAGATAATGAAAATGATATGTATGGATGTAAAATCGGGTACTCGGTTGGGTTTCAGGTCGAGTCAGGTCAAATTCAGGTTATGTCGGGTAAAGTCAATAGTTCGACTCGAGTCGATTCGGGTCCGGGTTAATGTCAAGTTGATCCCAATTCAGGCTCAGTTCAAGTTTGGTTCAGGTCAATTTCTGGTCGGGTCAAAATAGTTCAGGTCCAAAAAATTAATTATCGGATTAATTTGAGTTCGAATGGACTTCACGTTGGGTCGTTTCTGGTATTAGGTTACTTTCATGTCTGGTCATTTCAGTTTCAGATAAAATTTGGGTCGGGTACTTTAGTACATATGAACTTCAAATCAAGTTATTTTGTGTATCGATTACGTTCAAGTCATTATGGATATCTTCTTAAATTATTTTATTTCAATTTGCAATATATATATATATATATATCGTTTGGCCTCTCACTTACCATATATAAGTTTTAAGAAATTAGGTTAAAAGAGTTAGGGTATATGAAAAACTTGAAAAATTTTGAGAAATTGAATTTTGGATTGGTAGAGTAATTTCTCTCCTAAGTTCAAATGCTCAAATGTTATTTTTACCCCAGATAAAAACAACTAAACAAGAAACCCTAAATATGTGAAAACCTTGTAACACCTTAAACCTAAATGTTAGATTTGGGCCTTAAACTCAAACCGTCACTTCAAAATTTCAACCTAGTTTAGCCTAAAAAAATTTCATACCATTAAACATTCAAACTCAAAGATTAAAACATTATTAAACAATTTAAAACGTTTACATAAGGAGCTCCAATAGTTTGAAATGATAAAATATTTGTTTGCTTAATAAAATTTCAAAATAAGAGTTACAACAATACAATAGTGTCCTACGTATACAATACCCAAGAAGACCTAAGTGCTATACTCTGAACAAACGATGTGCTGAAACCTACGTAGATGGTGCTCCTCTAATGCACGTGCCAACCTAGAAACATGCGAACAGAAACAACAATTCTGAACACTGAGCTAACGAAGCTTAATGGGTACACTACCACTCTACTATGCTTCATGCAAATCATAAATATAAGCATGTATCTAAAGATGATGACATGGCATAAAGATCAACACAAGCATCCAACATCAACATAAGCAATATCAACCATCAATACACAAACCTAGAGTAAAGCCTGAGGACACAAAGTATCGGGACGCAATCACTCGGAGGCTAGCCCAAAGACACAAAGCATCGGGACTCTATACCTCATACTCAAAATTACCTCTCAAGTATCTTTGAACGAGGCTCGGGGACACAAAGCAACAGTAATTCTGCATTCGGTTCTTACCATTGTGTTGCAACACGTTACATGGGTATCCGGATCCCACCAAACAAGTGCCCTCATGGCACGCAACAACATCATATAAACATACAACCATATGGTTGCTATATCATCCAAGCACTCAAGTCAATTACCAAGTTTATTTCATATTATGATCGAATAAGGGGTCGCTTTCTCAATATCCAGTTCTATAATCCATTTTACCATTTTTGAAGCCTATTGGTGTGTAGTTCTCGAATTAATAGCCCTTCGAATTAAAAATGTAATTTTGGGCAGATTGCCTAGTGTGTACCGGTACTGGCCTTCGCGTATCGACACTCACAACGTACCAATACAATTTGAGCTCACTAGAATTTTGTAAAGACTAGTCGTACATGTACTAGTTGACCAATACCGATACCGGGTTGCATGGTGTACTTGTACTGTTTAAACACCGTATTGGTACCCCTCTCAGTTCGTCCAATGAAATAGTGTTCTTAAACCCAGAATACTAGGGTATTGGTACGGTTTCCCCGCGTACCGGTACCGAATCCCAGAAATGGCTTCCTAATCTCGGAAAAATGCTTCCCAAGCCCTCAAAACACAACTTTTAACTTCTTAACTCATTTCTACATTTTATGGTAGTTGTTTAGGGTGGTTTACTATCGTTTTTACATATTATCAACACTTAATTCGTATTTCACCATTAACCATGCTTTAAGCTACCAAAACACCAAAATAGCATACAAGACATCATTTTATGATGTCCATGAAGACATAGGAGTTAAAGGTGTACTAACCTTACTCCTACAACTGAGGAAAAAGCTCATATCCCAACCTCAAGTCTTCCTCTTCCCTTGAGCCTTGGAAGTTTCTCCAACCTCTTTCACTACAAGTAGATGTTGCAAAACAAGTTACAACCTCGCTGAAAGATTAAAGGATATAAAAGGAAGAGCTTTACAACTAAAAATGAAGCTAAATCTTCAATTCTCGTTCTTCCTCCTAAAGCCTCACCAAAACTCATTTCTCCAAACTCCACCATTTCCCTTCATCCTTACCTTGATTGATAGATCCTTGGATGTAGTTTCCAACTCCCTTAAACCAAAAATTTGAAAATGATACTCTAAACAACAAAGGTTTGTTCTTTTCCTTTTGTGTTGAGGTAAGATATAAGAAGAATGTGTAAGAAAAGCATGGGGAACAAGAGTGATATCACTCTTCCTCTTTTCTACAGAGGGTTTAGTGCCAAACACGCCTTTACTTTTGAAGGGAAAATTATATAAGAAGAAGGTGTAGGAAAAGTATGGGGAACAAGAGTGATATCACTCTTCCTCTTTTCTACAGAGGGTTTAATGCCAAACACGCCTTTACTTTTGAAGGGAAAATTATACCATAACTCCCTCGTCTCTCTTCCTAACATACAAAAGACCAAGCACAAGCCCAAGAACAAGGAACAAGCCTATTTAGGTCCATAACAAGCTAATTGGGCTCGACACCTTGTCCACATACAAGGTTCACGACTCGGGTGAACCCGACTTACGAATTCTGAACTTTGGGTCGTTACAAACCTTATTGAACCAATTAGGATCCTTAGATGTTCTTGCTAAGCGTTGCTCCATTGCGCTGAACGTCCAGTTGCCTCTGTAACTGCTAGAGCATCGAGGTGCATCCACTATGTACATAGCTTCAAGTTGCATACATAGATAATTTGCGGTGATTTTATTCTCTTCAACCTCGACCTAGATTATCTATTTTAAAACAAATAATAAATAAATTGATGAATATTTGATGATTTATACACCGACAATAAACCTGATAATAATACATTATTAAGAATAAATTTGATTGAATCTAATGTTAAATTTTATGATGTTATATTACCATTTTATTCACTAATAATAGTTTAATTATACACCGTAAATCATTATAAACACATATATTATATTTATTTTTAGGGTTCATGTTTAAAATTTAAGGTCTAAGATTTATGATTTTAGATTTATATATTTAATTTTTTTTGAATAATTCCTACCTAGGGGGAGGGGAGGGGAAATTTGCTCATATTTGGTCTAGAACCCACAACCTAGGAATGTAAGATGTTAACTAAAAGCTTTTAACTACTTGCTCGGAAAGTTGTAGACTTAGTATTTAAATTTTAGACTTAAAAAACGAGAATACATTCTATTTATTTTTAAATTATAAAAAATTAAAAACAACATCATCATCATTATGGATAATAAGTTTAGAAATTTTGACATTTTCGGTTTTAATTTTGATACTTCTATAATTTGTAAATTGTAAATTTATAATCATACTTTAACGGTAAGTAATATTTTTATTTTTAATAATAATAACACAAATAACAATAACGAGTAAACAAGAGCCAATTATATTTATTTTCAAATAATAAAACATTAATACCAACAATATTTTTAGTTTTAATAATAATAACAATGACGATGATAATACATTTTCAGGGGTATAGATTTTGTAGTTTAATGTTTAGAGTATATAGTTTATGACTATAGGGTATATGAAATAAATAAATAAATTGAAAAAAAATGAATATTGAGTTGGGTGGGAATTTTGGTATATGAAAAAAATGAAGAAAATTATTGAATTTCGAATTGGGTGGGTAATTTTCCATCGGAATAATTAACATGTCGGGTCAAGAACAAGTCGAGTCATTTACAGGTTGGGTCAACAACAAGTCGGGTAAAATCGGATTTTGGATCGTTTGAAGTGGAGTTATATCAGATATTTATCATGTTAATTTTGAGTTCGGGTTCATATTAGGTTGGGTGGAGGTTGGGTTCCGTTATCACATTATCGAGTTCAATTCGCGTTGTGTCATTCTCATGTCGGGTTCTGATCCAAAATTGTCTGGTCCAAATCGGTTTCGGGTCAACATCATATCAGACTCAATCGAGTTCATGTAGTCATCATCTCATGTCACAATCGATTCTAACTCGAGTCGAGTTTCTAGGTTGGGTCAATTTTTTTCACCCTAATAACAAAATAGAAATCCTCTACCTTTTTCGGTGCCCTTTCTATGCATTACACTAAAAAAAACTAGGTTTATGGTTAATGTTAGAGTTTAGGGTTAATGTTTTAAAAATTATGAGTATGTTGTATTTTTATGGTTTAAGGTTAAAGTTTTAAAAATAATGGCACAATGTATTTTTTTAGGGTTTATAGTTTAAACTTTAAAATTTTAGGTTATGACTTAAAATTTAATTTTTTTTTAATGTTGAGGTATATAAAGGAGATATGAAATCCCCCATGATAACACGGCATCAATGATACATACATGACACTAACACATAAACTCAAATAACATACGATGCATCGAATACAAAAAAAAAAAAAAAAAACAATACGAACGGTATATAAATATACAAATCTTAATTGTCGTCCCTATTCTTATCGTCTAATTCTCTATTTTATTTCATTCACCTAAATTAAAATATATATTTATATACATTCTACTATGTGAGAGGTTATGTTAAAATAATGGGTAAAATACACAAATGGTCACTAAATTATCCCAAAAAATATAAAATGGATACCAAACTTTTAAAAGTTGCATAATGGTCATTAAATTTTAGTTTTTGTTACAAAATGATCATTGTATCGCTAACCATTGTTGACTGGGTGACATGGTAGTTATAAAAATTTGTTTAACAACACATTTAATCCTCAATATTTACACATTCAATCAATTTAGACATCAATAATGAGGGTTAAATTAGAAATAAATTGATTGAATATATAAATATGGAGGATTAAATGTGTTATTATTCAAATTTTTGTAATTGTTACATCATTCGCTTAACGACAGTTAAAGACTCGGTGACCATTTGTAACAAAACTAAATCTTAATGCCTATTATGTAACTTTAGAAAGTTTGGTGACCATTTTGTATTTTTTGGGATAATTTAGTGACCATTAATGTACTTTATCCTAAAATAATTCCAACAAATCAATAAATTAATTGCTCTAATGAGATGAGTTACTAGATCTCTTGAGCAAAGTTAGAAGTTTGAATTCTAACGTTGTAATGGAACAATTGAGTTGGAAGGGTTGTCCCCATAGTGTCTGTTGTATCGATCCGAGTTGGTCAATTAATAATTTAGAAGCCGGTTAAACACAAAAATAATTCCATCTATACATCGGATTAATTGAATATATTGGCATATTTTTCTTTTTCTTTTCATCACTTTATTTTTTCGGATAAAATTTGTTTGTCCCTTTTCGGTGCCCCTACATATGCCCCAACACTAAAAAACACTACAAAATTAAATTTTAAACCCTAACCCTAAATTCTAAATCCTAAACCCTACACCCTAAAAAATACACCTTACCTTAAATTCCATAAACCCTAAACCTTAAAATTAATTTTGAGCATTGAGGCATATATAGGGGCACTGAAAAGGGATCGAGGATTTATTGTTTTCTACGTAAGAGGTCATATTAAAGCAATTCCCCCATCTAAGGGTGTTTCTATTTTTATTGACAAATATGCGTACACAAGCAATTCCCCCTAAGCAATGGGAATTGATTTCTAGGAACAACTTGTTCTAATGTACATATAATAGTAATCAACGTAAATTTATTGGATTAACATCTTTCGTAGTTAGATTGATAGTTACTAATCACAAAAGTCAAGATAGTGAGGTACAGAAATATAGCTATTCGTAGTTAAAATTAGTTATTATATTAAAATTATTATAGTAATTTTTTAAGGGTAATTGTTCTATACACAAGCGCTTGTGGAAACTTTTTTACACAAGCGTCTTAATTTTAGGGGTTAGAGACTTCGTTTGGGGTTTAAAATTTAGGGGTATAAGTGTAGTAGTTTTGAATTTATGGATTGTTGATAGAATTTAGGGTTTAGGGTTAAAATTTAGGGTTTATAGGTTAAAACCTAAATCCCTACCCATATTACCCTAAAACTAAACCCTAACCCTAAACCCTAAATTCTAACCCTAAATTCTAAACATTTACACTAAAACCCCTAAACTCTAAACCCTAACCATAAACCCTATAATTGAGGCGCTTGTGGAAACAAAATATTTCCACCGCCAGTGTATAGGATATTAATCCATTTTTTAATAGTCTTAAAGGGTTTATAATGTAATATTTGTTGATATTTTTTTTAACTATTTGACAATATACTTTGTAAATAAAGTTTTTTATGAATAAATGTTTGGTTTTATTTACCCATAGAAACAGAAATCATGCTAAGAAATCACTGTACAAAATCCTATTGGAAGATCAAGATAATCCGTATTCTATACAAATCCGAGAAGTATAAGAATTAACTCTCCTTATACATTTCCTATACAATTATATTCGAACAATCTCCTTAATGGAATTAAGAGTATCTACTCTAGTTCTATTATTTGTCGAAACAACCTATTATTGCGTTCAGTCCAAATGTTGTAAACGAAAGCATTCCATTCTAGCTATAAGATAGTGGTCAGCCACAATTTTCCCTTGATGTGCTACATATTCTAGTTCAGATATTCATTCCAACAGTTAACTCTTCTATTAATATGACACAGTTGTCGAATGTTTTCTCAAATGCCTTTTGAAAAAGGGCACTCGAAAAAATGTAACTTATAGATTCACCAATCGAGCCACAAAGCCTGCATCTATCTTCAAGATTGATACCCATGTAGAGTAACTGATCATTTGTAGGCAATCGATCTAGTATGGCCATATATGAGATTATAAAGTGTTTAGGGATGTGACAAAGAATCAGATAAGCCTCTGACATTGGGGCCTTTTGCCTTTGTTCCCAAATCATCCTGGTGGTTATACCAGGTAGAAGACCAAGAGCAGAGAAGATGGGTGCTGCATCAGTCCTCATTTTCATCATCTTTCTCTGCCAGAAGTTCTAATCCTTCAAGACATATGCATTTACCCACGCGACCTATAGTGATCCTTGCCATGTCAAAATAATTTTCAACAAATGCAGGATACAATTCTTGTTCCAGCAGTGCAAATCCTTCACCCCCAGGCCCCAAGCCACTTCGGATTTGAGACTTTACAAATAAAATTGTTCGAATTTGAATCTCTTAAAATGAATATAATTTTTTTTATTGTAATCACTCGTTAAGTTCAAAATTATTATAGTATTTAAAATCAAATGTGAAATAATATGTTCATTAGGTTGAAAAATATATTTACAATTACTTTCATGGTATGTAAAAAAAACAATTTCGGATTATATAATATTTTGATATAACATTTGTCACGTTTAATACATAACAAATTAATTAATTTGAACAGATGACCTTACATTCCCAACATTCTAGAGTATATGAGGTGGTTTTAGTACCAACTTCTCGTGAGGTAACGTAGGATTCCAGTATAATCTTCATCTTATGATATTTTTATCATCTTTTAATATATATATATATATATATTTCAATTTATCCCTTCATGTTTTGATATTTTTATAATATATTAAAAATAAATTTTAAAATAGTATAGTATAATATTTTAACTTAATACATTAACAAAATAAATTAAATTATTATTTTGTAATAGAACAAAAAATTGTGAAATAATAAAATAAAAGAAATCGAGATTGCTCTGTTCAAACAATGGGATAAGGATTGTACTCGAAGGAAAAGTAATATATTAATTATAATAATGTAAGATTTAGGTTTTTGTAAAAAACATGAGAATTTGAATTTTTAGAGAATTATGAAATATTAAATTATTTTTTAACCACTAGTTTCTGACATACTAATTCAGATCAAAATTTATAGAAATTTAATACAGAAACGACTCTCTCAATCTAATTTCTCTATTCACAGCATCAAGATTCAAATCCATAACTTTACTTAAAAAGTCCTATTAGAAATTAAGGGCCACATTGTCCTTGGGTTGTTATAAATACCCAGCAAATCCCACCCATCCTCTTGCAGAAATTGAGATAGGTTCCAATGGCAGTTTGGAATCTCCTTTGGCTAAACATATTAATTGTTTATGTTATAATCAATGGCGGAGTTGAAGCGTCTCACAAGGTTTATCCGCTATTTCAGTCTTTAACACCACTCAACATCACCCAACTCCACCGAACTGCCTTTCACTTTCAGCCTCCTAAGAACTGGATCAACGGTATATGTTTGGTTTCCAATTTCCATTACTTGTTTACTTTCTTGACTTGGTTTCATGGCTAATTTATCTTCTTCGGCTTCTTCAACAACAGATCCAAACGGTCAGTTCTCCCAACATAATCCTGGAAATTCCATCTTCTTAATTATCCTTTCCTTTCCCATGTAATTGTATTGGTTTTGTACAGGCCCTATGTACTACAATGGAATATACCATTTCTTCTATCAGTACAATCCCAAAGGTGCAGTGTGGGGCAACATTGTTTGGGGCCATTCTGTTTCAAAGGACCTGATCAATTGGGAAATACTTGAACCTGCCATTTATCCTTCAAAACACTTCGATATCAATGGGGCTTGGTCTGGTTCTGCTACTATTCTTCCTACCAACAAGCCAATCATTTTATACACTGGACTTGACTCCAATCACATGGAAACCCAAAACTATGCAGTGCCTGCAAATTTATCCGACCCATATCTACGCAAATGGATCAAACCCGGAAACAATCCACTGTTCTATCCCGAAAAAGGCGTCAATGCCTCCGCTTTCCACGACCCATCCACCGCCTGGAGACTAAACGACCGGCGGTGGAGAGTCGCGGTGGGGAGCAAATGGAACCGTAGAGGGATTGTTCATCTGTATGAAAGTAGGGATTTCATTCATTGGACTAAGGCTAAACACCCTTTACATTCAGCACCCAATACAGGCATGTGGGAATGTCCTGATTTTTATCCGGTTTTATTATCCGGTAAAGAGGGTTTAGACCCATCTGACCTGAGAAAACATGTTAAGCATGTGTTGAAAGTGAGCTTGGATGCTACCAGATACGATTATTATACTGTGGGAACATATGTAACGGATGAGGATAAGTATGTGCCGGATAATACCTCAGTTGATGGCTGGGCTGGCCTTAGATATGATTATGGGAATTTCTATGCTTCTAAGACTTTCTTCGATCCTTCCAAACAAAGGAGGATCCTGTGGGGTTGGGTTAATGAATCTGATTCTACTCAAGACGATGTTCAAAAAGGATGGGCTGGAATTCAGGTACTCATATATATAAATTTTTACTGCCTTTTGTTTTTATCACTAATTATAAACATCTGCAGGCAATTCCAAGAAGGGTATGGCTTGATCCTAATCAAAGGCAGTTGAAGCAATGGCCAGTGGAAGAGTTGAAGAGTCTAAGAGGAGAAAAGGTCCAAATGAGCCATCAAAAGCTTAACACAGGCGATCATATTGACATCAAAGGAATAACTGCTGCTCAGGTTGAGTTCCAGGATTTGTTTACTCCAGCAACTCACCCATATATTTTAAGTTATACTCATCGTATGTGGGTGCCCTTGACAGGCAGATATTGATGTCACCTTCCATATTCCAAGTCTGGATAAAGCGGAGCCATTCAATCCTAGGTGGAAAGATGCCCAAGCTCTCTGTGCCAACAAAGGATCAAAGGTTGGAGGTGGAGTCGGTCCATTCGGACTCTTCACCTTGGCTTCAAAAAACCTTGAAGAATATACTGCTGTCTTCTTCAGGGTTTTCAAAACTTCAACAAACTATGTAGTTCTCTTGTGCTCCGATGCAAGGAGGTCTGTTTTACCTTTTCTCCATATGAGTTAGGATCCACTTACATAGTATAAAAGTTTTTAGGTTTTATACATTTTTGGATAGTTGGAAGAGTTATATAAACCATCCTTTGCTGTATATAAGTCGTTGCTCCTGATTCTAACTTGATTCGGTCGAATTTTTGCAGTTCTTCATTGAAGGATGGGTTATATAAACCATCATTTGCTGGCTTCGTTGATGTTGATTTGGCTGATAAGAAGCTCTCTCTCAGGAGTCTGGTATATATGTGTATACTCTTTACTATCAAATTCAATGATGATACTATGTCTAAACTAGTTAAATCTCTCTAAACTCTAGATCGGAGGATATTACGTACTTGAATTTACGTGTTTCTAAACATTGCAATAACAATAATCTCAACTGAATTTATGATGTACTTCCTATTGAAACGATTACAATGTTAAGGGATGTTATCATGATGGGTGCTTTTTTTAATGCAGATTGATCATTCTGTTGTGGAAAGTTTTGGTGGCGGTGGAAAAACATGCATAACATCTAGGGTTTATCCTACATTAGCAGTGCTTGCCAAAGCTCACTTGTACGCATTCAACAATGGGGATGAGACTATCACTATTAAGAACCTTAACGCGTGGAGCATGAATAAGCCCCACATAAACTGATAGGGTGCTCCTCTCTACCTAGTCAAGTAGTAACATGTACGTTTATCGTGTTCAAGTATAATGAATACATATAGCTCTTGTACTACAATCAAGAGTGCAATTTACTTTATATATTATAGAATTAATGTATTTTAATCTTTAACACATTTTTTCCTCTAAGCCGACATTTATTGATTAAACATAAATCCCAAAGGGACAAAATTTGGAAATGCCAATCGAACAATAGGCATTCCTCATGCTACAAGATTAGCCGACAATAAAACAAATCCATCTAATCCGGCAAAACTTTATCGACGATATCCACAAAACAATCGAACCCTAGACCTCAAACACAAAACTACATGATAACGATACAACACAATATTGACCTTATAACAACAATCTATAACTAGGGATGTAAAAAGCTGACCCGACCTGCAAAATTGACTGAAATCGACTTGAGTCGGAACTGTTTGTGACCCGAGGTAGTGGTGATCCGAAAAGAATGGGCAAGAGGGGTCGATGCAGCCCTCAAACCCAGGCTCTCGGCCACGTGGTTGAACCACCCTTCCTCTGTGCAACCGACCGTCACTCGTCGAGCTCTCCAACACCTCACTCCGATCACTCTAAGTCTTCACTTCACCCCCCCCCCCCCCCATGCTTGATCGGTTGGTTATATTTATAGGCGTGCAAGGGAAGGGAATAAGATAACTTCTTCATTTGAATTTCAAAATGCTCCTAGGATAAGAGATAAGATCCATCTGATCGGTGTGATAGCTTATCAAGCTAGGGCTGATGTCATCTTGCCAGTGTTGCCTTGGTACACGAGCTTGGCATCACCTTATCCGATATTTTTTCGGAGATTGATCCATTTGCGATCTTTTAGGAGCCTGATCATTTTCTATTTTTTTGGGTTCAATAATCTCTTGGCATGGAATCAAGTGCACTTCTCTGCCAACAAGTGCTTGGCACCATCTGGCCCTTATGTGCCAACATCACTTGGCATTCTTCTTGGCAATCCTAACTGGCAATTCTAACCGTGTTGCATTCATGTGCCAAATCCTATGCCAAACCTGCAAAATAAACCTTCATTCTGGCATAGAAAGAAAACTAAACTCGTTATGTAAATGCATGATTCTAGCAACCTAATGCAACTAAATGTGCCTAAAAACAAGCAAGAGTGTTGTAAAATTGGCATTAAAAACAATACTTTCGGAGAGGTAACAGGGACTTACTAAAATTTTGAGATACCAATCATTAACTAAGAAAGTTTCATGCAATCGTGTGAATTTTCAGCTCAAACGGATCATTCAAACACATCCAATTGATAAAAAACATTTAGAGACTAAAACGTAAAAAATTTAAACTAAAGCATGCGCTCAACTACCCAAAATACTCGTGCATATTGGTACACGGGATCCCATACCAATACGGTATGGTGCGTATCGGTATGTGTAGACTTTGTAGAAGATGTGTAAAATGAATGCTGGAAAAAGGTATGAATGATATGTATTGGGATAGTCATGCCAAGAGTCTTTTGCGTGCAAGTATACACGGTCTGGAAGTAATACAACTTAGTAAGTTGAGTTATCGATCCCACAAAGATTGTCTTGAATTCGTTTGTTTGATTGTTACTTGCTTAGGAAGAAAAGATATTTGTTTTTAAGGTTGTTTTGAAACTAAAGAAAAGAAAGAAAAATAAAATGAAGTAAATTTTTGGCAAGGAAGGTGTTTCTAAATGAGTAATGATTGTTGGCAGGGAATGCATGGATTCAACATGGCTCATGCCAGCCTTTATTGGAAAAACTGTCTTGGCATTGTTTGCCGAGCAGATTCAACATTAGCGAAGCCTCTCTCGATGGTTATTGCCCTAAATTGGCCAAGTAAAAACCCCTATATCTCTATAGTGCATGTTTTTCTTAAACCAATTTGATTAAAACCAATTTATACTCTGAGGGGTAGATTTCACTTCCGAAGTAAGTTCATCTACTTGAACGAATTCTCTCGAAGCTTCTCTCCTAGGTATTCAACAACTTAATCATCGCCAGCCCAAGTCTGTTAAGATATTGGGAGACAATAGGCGTATTGTGCCAGCTCTCGCTTGGCAGAGTGTTTAGGAAAAATTAGAGTATGCCAAATAGAAAAACTTTTCCAAAACAAAATTATTATAAAGGAACTAAGGCATAAAGCCAATATTCAATCCAAAACATCCCCCACCAACTATGAAAAGTAGTTCATGGTGAGGGGATTAACCAACACAACCATAATCGTTTTTAAAAACATCACCATAAAAAACTAAAGATAAAAAACTTGTGCGAAGGGAATAGGCAGAGGGGTCTCTCGATGCAGCCCTCCATGCTAAGCTCTCGACCAAGAGGTTGAACCACCCTTCCTCGGTACAACCGGTCGTCACTTGACGGTCACTCCAACGCCGTACTCTGGTCACTCTTCACCCGATCACTCCCGATTCCTCACTTCTTCTCTCAATTCCCTCCAATTCTTGATCGGTTGGTCTTTATATAGGCGTGAGTGGGAAATGATGAGATAAGCTTTTGCA
Organism: Hibiscus tridactylites; assembly: GCA_958450335.1. NCBI lineage: Eukaryota > Viridiplantae > Streptophyta > Magnoliopsida > Malvales > Malvaceae > Hibiscus > Hibiscus tridactylites. Next base: position 25,750,648 of record OY288271.1, on the reverse strand, counting down.
TTTGAATTTGAAATGATCAAGGGATAAAAGATAGAGCTCTATCTGATCATTTTGACATTTTATCATCTCGGTGTGATAGCTTATCAGGCTAGGGTTTACGCTATCATGCCGATGCTGCCTTGGCATCCATGCTTGGCACAATGTTGCCAACTTCACTTGGCACCACCTTATCTACTATTTTTTCGAAAGTTGATCCAATTACGATCTTTTAGGAGCCTGGTCCTTTCCTACTTTTCAGGGGTTCACCATCTCTTGGCATGGCATCAAATGCATCTCTCTGCAAACAAGTGCTTGGCACACCACTGGTACATCTGTGCCCACAGCTCTTGGCATTCTTAACTGCGATGCTTTCATGTGTCCATTCCTCTGCCAAACCTGCAAAATAGCCACAAAACAACCCTTCACTCTGGCATAAGTAACCTACTAACTCCTTGATGAAAATGCATGATCCTAACAAATTAATGCAACTAAATGTACCAAAAAACAAGCAAAAGCATATCAATATAGGCATGAAAAACAATACTTTTGAGGAGGTAACACACCCCCAAACCCAGCTCATTTCTTGTCCTCAAGTAATGTAAAAAGAAAGAAAAACAAAAATGGTGAAAATAATACCTCGACAAAAGTTTGGCTGGAATGCCAACAAATGCTGGCAAGAAGAGTTTGATGCTAATGCTACGATCAAGAATCACAGTGCACAGTGCCAAGCAGAGAATAATTCAAGTGCAACAATATAACTCTAGTCTAAGTGCATGATTTGTGCGCAAAGTGTGGGAAGTATGCATCTAATCATCCTTTCACTCCCTTAGCCAAATTCTATTTCCTAAACTCAGATTCTTACTATATATATATTTTTCTTTCTTTGCCGAGGGTCTCTGGCATTATCTTAACCTTGCTTCGTGACATTGTTTAGTGTGAGTGATAAGAGGGAGCATACCACCAATCCCCACCTTAATCCAGACATCACTAGGATTTCTCTTCAATTCATACTCCAAGGTTTTGGACTTGAGAACTAAGAGGGAGCATATCACGAAGCCCCAAGTAACTTATTATCCCTAGGTAAAGAAGAGTTCATTTTTTTGCGTTGGCATAACATTGTTGCCTTATTTTCTTTTACACTGGCATTCTTTTTTTTTAATCTGAGCATGGCTTCAAATAGTCTAAGTTTGCTAGGGAACTAGATACATACCACATGCTAAGTGTAAATCAATTTCCTAAATTAGAGATCAATTGGCAAGCAACTTAGCATACTATCTACTGACATGGCAAACTGAAGATTTAAAAATTCATCATTAGGCAAACAAGTAGGATCAAAATAAGCTTGCATAACCAATTGTTAACAAACTTCAAATTTCGGCCGAGACAAAATTTTCTTTTTCACTTTTTATGGTTTGGTATGCAACTACTCTACATGAACTACATGGCAAACAAAAAACTTAAACGTGAAATGCATGGAATAATGTGAGAAAATACACACCCCCAAACCCAAGATGTGAATTGCCCTCAATGCATGAAACAACACATATATACAAGAAAATAGAAAAATTAAAAATGCATAAACATGAAGATTTAAAAATGAAAGGCAAAAGAGTTAGGTAGAAGAAGACTCCCCTTCGGAGACCTCTTCCTCCCGTTTGGCACATGCTTCTTCTTTTTTTCTGGCACGGTTCTTCCTCATGGTTAGGCTCCCACGTTAAGGAGCCATTCTTTTCTTCCCTTTCCAGCCCTACTTTGAGGCGGCAATGGAGGCTCCAACATCCTTATTCTTCTTGGCAGGGTCTACTGGCGGTGTAACTAGCGTAGGCTTTGGTTTCTTGGCAGGAATGTCCTCTGACTCAGAGGAGGAATCGGTTTTAGCAAATTTAACATACACCAGGGGCATAGGAACTGTAGTATTAGACTCGGAACTTGCTGGACAGGCTGACTTGACTGGCTGGACTAGCTGGCACGACATCACTGGCAGAAGGCTCGGCAGGGAAAGGTGGAAACAAGGAGACCTTGTCGGGAGAAAGTTTAACAAGGACCTCTCAAACGATGGCATCCTTCTCCTTGGTATAGTGCCTCAGTTTGGCGTTTAGCTCCTCAGTTGCCTCCAATTTCATAGAATAATCTTCTGGCGAGTGTAAACTTGAGACAGCACTGCCAACAAGCTTTTTGGCATGGTTTCTGGCATACTGCTAGGCTCTAGCTTTGGCGTGGCAGTCTTGTCTTTTCCCTTCCCCTTCTCCTTTAAATCTCCAGCCGTGAGATTCTTCCAAATATGGACAGTGATAGTGGTCCCTTTGATGACCTGGACGTGATCCTCACCCATCCTTGGTCCTTCATGGCACAAACAAATGTTAGAAATTAAGAAAGGGAAAAAAAACTTCCCTTAACCTTGGCAGTGCATTTGTAGGTTTCCTCGATAATGATCCTACCAACATTTATCTTGCTCCCTTTGACAATAGAGTACAAATGGATCAACCGGTCCTCCGAAACTGTGTCATTGTGAGATGTGGGAATGTAATTGTGTTTGATAAAGTGGTTCCAACCCCAGATCTGAGGCTTTACTGACAGCCTCTTGACAGTTTGGTGGCCGATGGACGAGACAGTCCAGGTTGTGCCAGGTTCGCACAAGTTCTCCAGTATCTTCTTGCATTTGGAAGCATTCATGGTCTCGATATACTCGAAATATTCATCTCCTTCACTAGGCAAAGAAAAGAGTGAGTTAATATAACCCTCATCAAATTGGACACACTTACCTCGAATCACAAAAAATGAAGAGTCTTTTGTCACAAGGTGCGCATCAAACTCTTGAACAATGGTGGCGTAAACCTTTCCCTTCAGCTGGGAGAAAACACTCCACTTATGCATGTCGACGATGGCCATGAACTTTGGCAGGAATCCAATAATGGCATCCGATTGAAAATCAAAGTGCTTCTCATAAAGGAACGATCTTAAAGAGAAGTTCATCTCGAACTTCTTGTGGATTTCCTCATTGAAGAAACACTTGAAAGGAGTAGATGATGAAGTCGTGGAGATGAAAAGTTGTCGGGTGTTTAGGTGTTCTCTTTTTATGAGTGCAAGTGCACACTCTTGTCAAGTTATAGTATAAAAGATGTCGAATCCCACATGATTGGAATAGTTCCTTCAAGTGTATATCTGCACAAGAAATTTAAATACAAGATTAATTTCAGGTTTATTTAAAGGAACAAAACTAAAAACACAAGTAATTAAAGTGGGGGAGAACAGAGTGATAGAATGGGCCAGGTAATTGTTGCTCTGTAGTGTGTAGACTGCATTGCATATGTTAAGGTTGGATTGTGCTGCCTCGAATGCTGCCTCGGTGGGTACTGGCGGGCGACGCAATGACATTTTTGCTGCCACATCGGGTATCTCTGCACTGCAACTTTTGCTTGTCTGGCAGGTGAACAGAAGACGTCCTGGCAGCAAGTCGGGCAGATATTCCAAGCTCGGCGAGATAGTTGACAGTGATCCTCCCTATGTCTAGGTAAGGATGCTCGAATGCTCGCGTGATGTAGGCAATACCTAGCAATCTCAGCGTAAACCTATCACAGGCTAGTCAATTCGGTTGGTGATCCCTTTTAGCCGCTGAAACTTGTGAACTTTTGGAACCAAGTTAGTCACACCTCTACATGTTGTGACTGTGCTTAACCTTTTCGTGAAGTTGACACTTTCGTGCCCCCTAAATGGATTTTCTCAACTGAACGGTTAGAACTAATCAAAAGAATGAAGTGCATAGATTAAGCAAACTTGGTATATTTATTGCAAAACAACTTAACCTAATACAATCGTTTCTCACAACTACTTTACAAGTAAAAACCTAAACCATGTGGAGAACTAGAACATTAGATCTAGCCGACTCCCTCTCTCTATACCCCTATACCCTCACATACATGGTTATATATAGGGCTTGGACTAAGGTTAAGTCCTCATTGGATTAGAAGTCTTCGTTGATGATAAAATAGCTTTAACATTTAATGTTTCATTCAATTCTGACTTAAATATGGACTCCTTTGGATGCTTTCTTGTTCAGCAAGTAAGTATAAGCCACCTTGCTTATTAATCTTCAATAAGCTCTATACACCGCTCCAGGCCTTAGAAAAATGCAAGATTGGGCTCAATGGACTCAGAAAAATGTCCTCTATCAAATGAGACTCATCTTGTCTATGTCGGGGTATTGCCGTCTAAGCGGCATTCTACAGCGGCAGCGTCTTTGGCGGCAACTAGAACTGCTACAATACAACTCCTTATGCTCCATGTTTTCCTGTCCTCTCTTCCTCTGATCAGCAACCAACACCTGAAATAGAAAACTAACTAAACCAATATCTTTTCTTAGCCAAAACGTAAAATATTCAATAAAAGCATGGCAGAAGAGAAAATATTGTAAAATACATTATATGCAACTAAATATGACTAAATGAGCTTGAAAACAGTAATAATATGAGCAGGAATGTGCATAAAATATATGACTTCTAGAAACTCTACAAAAGTCGATTTGGAAGAGAAGAAAAAGAATAGATGAAAAAATCTTGAATCTTGCTTGAAGAAAGATGAAAAGTGAGAAAAATCTTGGAGAAATCAGTTTTAAGGTAAGGGAGAGAAAAAGATTGAGTGTTTAATAAGGTTTTAATGAGGGTAGCCAAAAAAAGGGGTAGATAATGATAGGATTTAGAAAGTTTTAATTGGAAAGAGTTTAAATTTAAATGAAAAGTGATAAGTGATAAGGATATGGAAAATATTTGAAGTGATAGGGTGATCATGATAAAATTAATTATCATTAATAGGAGGGTGGCAAAAGATAATTCTCGCAAAAATATTTTCTCATCTTAATCAACCTAGGGTTTCTCTTTCTTTCTTTACACAAAAAACCTGCGCATGTCCTTGGCATGGGACATGGCATAGTCTCTGGCAAGCATGTTGCCTCCCAGTCTGTCTAGCAATATTCCTGGCATCAATTTGTGTCAAAATTCCTGCACACACTTAATGAAAATCATGTAATGCAGTAAAGGAATAAAAATTGAAAAACAACAAAAAGAGAAGAACAAAAGTCTAATTCCTGAAAGAAAATAAAAACAACTATCATAATATTTACAAAGAGTTTCAAACCTGTGGACATTTCATTCTAACTCTGGCAAGAGGATAACCTCATTGGCATTGTTTGGCCGTTCACTTTAAAGATTTCTCTTGTTCGCAGGTTCTTAATGTACATGGCCTCATGAACATATGGCTTCACAACTTCGTAAGGACCCGTCCACCTTGATTGGAGCTTGCTTGGAAAAAAGTTTAAGTCGTGAGTTAAACAATATAACAAGCTACCATATTTCGAACTGTCTTGGCATGATCCGACTATCATGCCAGCGTTTTGCCTTCTCCTTGTACATCCTAGAATTCTTATTAGCATGCGTTATGAATTCCTCCAACTCATTGAGATCGATCAACCTCTTTTCTCTAGCTACTCTCTATGCCATGTTAAGTTTCCAAATGGCCCAATAGGCTTTATGTTCAAGTTTCACTAGCAGATGGCATAATTTTCCAAAAACAAGTCTAAACGATGAAGAACCCAAAGGAGTTTTAAATGCAGTCATGTAAGCCCACAAGGACTCATCTAGCATCAAAGACTAGTCTTTCCTCGTTGGATTTATAGTTTTCTCTAGAATGTTCTTAATCTCCTTGTTTCATATCTCGGTTTGCCCATTCGTCTGTGGATGATAACTTGTAGCAATTCGCTACTGAATTCCATACCTGCACAAAGCTTTAAATATTAAATTACATTTAAAACGAGTACCCTCATCATGCAAGATCATTCTAGGGGCACCAAATCGAGTGAAAATGTGCTTGTGCAAAAACTAGACAACAACCTTGGCATCATTTGTTGGCAGGGAAACAACCTCTACCCACTTTGATACATAGTCAACTGCCACAAGAATATACACATTACCAAATGATGGGGGAAAAGGACCCATAAAGTCTATCGCCCATACATCAAATACATCCACAAGCATATTGTTTTGAAGCGACAGTTGGTGTATGCCAGAGATGTTCCATGTTCATTGGCATCGATCGCATGACTTGGCATACTCATGGGCATCCTTCTACAGTGTGGGCCAAAAGAATCCCGACTGCAACACCTTGGCAGCAATCTTCATCCCAGCAAAGTGACCTCCATATGGTGCGGCATGGCATAGATGCAATATGTTTTTTTTTTGCTCATCCTTTGGCACGCACCGGTGAATCACTTGGTCAGTACACTGCTTGAACAATATTGGTTCATCCCAATAATATTGCCTTACCTCTTGTAGAAATCTTTTATTGGCATTGTATGCTCAGTCTGGTGGTAGAATATTGCTTACCAGGTAGTTGACTTTGTTGGCATACCATGGTATGGAATTAACTGCAAGCAAACACTCGTCAGGAAACTCATATATAATAGTAGTGGTCTTACCATCCTCAATGTGATGCTCCAATCGAGATAGGTGATCAGCTACTAAGTTTTTGATGTATTTATTTTCTCTAATCTCTAAGTCAAATTCTTGAAGTAAGAGCGTCCATCGGATTAGTCTGGGCTTGGCGTCTTTCTTTGCCAAGAGATTCTTCAATACTGAGTGATATGTATAAAACACAACCTTGTTACCAATTAGATAAGATCTAAATTTATCAAAAGTAAATACAACCGCAAGAAACTCTTTCTCAGTTGTAGAGTAATTTAGTTGCGCGTCATTCAAGGTTATGCTGGCATAGTAGATAGCATGGAAAACCTTGCCATGTCGTGGTCCCAAAACTGATCCAATGGCATAGTCGTTGGCATCGCACGTGAGCTCGAAGAGCTCATTCCAATCTGGTGCTTTGACTATAGGGGCATTGATCAATCTCCCTTTAAGTTCCTGAAATGCTCTCAAACAAGAATCGTCAAAAGCAAAGGTGGTATTTTGTTCCAACAATGAGCATAAAGGTTTAGACATTTTTGAAAAATCCTTTATAAACCGTCGATAAAAGCTGGCGTGACCTAGAAAACTCCATATACCTTTAACACTCGTTGAAGGTGGAAATTGCTTAATTACCTCCATTTTGGCTTGATCAACTTCTAGTCCTCTCTTGGTTACCTTGTGACCGAGAACAATTCCCTCCTTCACCATGAAGTGGCATTTCTCCCAGTTCAACACTAGGTTTGTCTCAGTGAATCTCTTCAAGAATTGCTCCAAGCTATGGATGCATTCCTCAAATGTTGTACCAAACACTAAGAAATCGTCCATGAATACTTCCATGTTGTGTTCGATCATATTAGAAAAAATGGCCATCATGCAACGTTGGAATGTTACTGGTGTATTACACAGACCGAATGACATCCTTCTGAAGGAAAATGTCCTATATAGACACGTGAACGTGGTCTTCTCTTGATCATCAGGGGCAATGGAAAATTGATTATAAACCGAATAACCATCTAAACACAGTAAAAAGCTTTACATGCCATCCTGTCTAACATCCGATCAATGAAAGGTAAGGGGAAATGGTCTTTCCTTGTAGCCTTGTTTACCCTTCTGTAATCCATGCACACTCTCCATCCAGTGATGGTCCTAGTGGGAATCAATTCGGCTTCATTGTTTTGTTGTACCACAGTCATGCCACCTTTCTTTGGTACGCACTGCATGAAGCTTACCCAAGAGCTATCGAAAATGTGCTAAATAATTTCGGCATCAAGTCATTTTATTATCTCTTTCTTAACAACCTCTTTCATGCTCGGGTTTAACCGTCTCTGACCTTCAATAGTCCTTTCATTGTATTCCTCTAGAATGATCTTCTGCATGCAAATGGTTGGGCTAATACATTGGATGTTTTCCAAGGTCCAACCCAACTCTTGCTTATAATCCCTTAGTATTGCCATCAATCTTGCCTCCTGATCATTAGTGAGATCAGTGGAAATAATCACTAGAAGAGTTGAGTGCTCACCTAGATAGGCATACTTCAAGTGTTCTGACAGTGGCTTAAGCTCCAACTCTGGTGGTTCCTCAATTAATGGTTTCAGTTTCTTTATCTCTCTACCGGTCAATTAGAATGGCTCAAAATAATTCACATCTTCAGCCTCCAAGGATGATTCCTCATGTTCCTCAAACAGTTCAGCTATGCCATCATCAAATTCTGTATCCTGGCACAATTGTTCCATGTCCAAATTATAAACAGCCTCCATCATCTCCACGGCTTGACATTCATCTGGTTCATCTACACATTTCAAAGCTTGAAACACGTTAAAAGTAATATTTTGTTCATTAATTCACATGGTTAGTTCCCCTTTTTGAACATCAATAAGTGCCCTACCCGTGGCAAGAAATGGCCTACTCAAAATAATTGGCACATTAGTGCAAGCTTCATAATCCAAAATGATAAAATCAGCTAGGAATATAAATTTGTCTACCTTTACCAACACATCCTCAATCTTACCCTTGGGATGTGGATAACATCAGTTTGCCAACTGAAGTGTCACCGTGGTAGGTCTTGCGTCTATTCCAAGCTTCTTGAAAACTAATAATGACATCAAATTTATGTTGGCTCCTAGATCACACAATGCCTTACCAATGAATTTATTGCCAATTGTACAAGGGATAGTAAAACTCCCTAGATCTTTCAGCTTTGGTGGCAATCAGTTTAGGATCATGGCACTGCTTACCACTTCAAAGAGTTATTGCCTTGCATTACTCATTTCCTTTGTGTCGAGCATCTTCAGTGTCGCTGGGCAAAGCACCTTGGGGTCTTTGGCTAAGTGCATTAACAGTTTTCCCGAGCTGCACTTCTAAATTTCTCATCGATGCTGCCAAACTCTGGACTGTGGCATCATTCCTTTCCATATACTTCGTGAGAGTGCCTTATTGGTTAAGTCCATGCCCTTGCTAGAAATTTTTTTGAGCTTTTTGTGACATGACATTCTGATAAAATGTTGGCATGTCATTATTATTCTGCCTTTGAGCATTTTGGCGTGGGCCATTGTATTGGTTGCCTCCTTGATTTCCCCATGCTAAGTTAGGGTGTTGTCTCCAACCTTTGTTGTAAGCATTAAGATTAGCGTTATAAAACGACCAACATTACCAACAAAATTTACCGACTCAGGGTTGGCTGGGCATTCATCCACATGACGATTCTCTCCACAAATGGTGTAAAACGGATCTAGTGCTTTGACTTCTCGGGCCTCATTATTCTTTTGCAACGTTCTTACCATGCTAGTGAGATTGGAAAATTCAGCATGAATGGATGTAAGTTCGTCAACCTTCAATTTCCCACTAGTTTTGGTTCCAGTCCCAAGTCTAGCAACAGGATATTCAAAGTCATTGATCGCTATCCTCTCTAAGATATCAACAATCCTCTTGGATGGATCACCCAAGATTTCACCATCTTTGACATAGTTGAGTTCCCTTGGGTAGCTCGCTTCCTTTTCACCAAGATTCATATCCTTCAAAGATTCTATGGGAGGATATTGTGCTTCTTCTTCTTTGGTTGGAACCTCAATGAACTTTGATGACTGTCCACCATCATTGGCTTCAATGATCCCTACATCATCATCATCACAAGAATTTTTCCTCGAAAGGAGGTTATCATCTAAAACCACACGAATAAACTCTTCTACAACTAAGTTTCTTTTGTTAAACACTCGATAAGCTTTAGAGTTTAAAGAATATCCTAAGAAAATAGCTTCATCAATTTTACCTAAATGATCTTTTCCATTATTTAAAACAAAACACTAGCATCCGAAAGGATGGAAATAGCTAATGTTAGGCTTCTTTGATTTTAAAATCTCGTAAGGAGTCTTCTTTAAAATTATCCTAATCATTACACGATTTATAATATAACAAGCCGTGTTTGTGGCTTCCGCCCAAAAATACTTAGGTAAATTGTTTTCACAAAGCATGGTTCTAGCCATTTCTTCTAAATTACGATTTTCCTCTCAACTACCCCATTTTTTTAGGAGTGCAAGGTGCGGAAAATTGTGGCTAATACCATTAGATTTACAAAAAATCCTCAAAACCTAGATTTTAAAATTCTGTTTCATGATCGCTTCTAATATGAATAATGTTTTAACCAAGGTCATTTTGAGTAACTTTTGAAAATGTGATGAATTTTTCTAAAGCCTCATCTTTTGTACTTAAAAAGAGAACCCAAGTGTATCTAGAGAAATCGTCAACTAAAACATTAGCATATGATTTTCCGCCCAAGCTAGTTGTCCTAATAGGCCCAAAGAGATCCATATGGATCAATTGTAAAACTCTACTAGTTGAAACATTATTAATGGATTTAAATGAAGTTTGTTTTTGTTTACCCTTAGCACAAGCATCACAAATTTTATCTAAGGGGAATTTTAGCTTAGGTAAACCTTTAACTAGATTTTGGGAAACAAATCTCTCCAAAACACTTATGCTAGCATCTCCTAGTTTCATATGCCATAACCATGCATCATTTTCATTTTGAGCAACCAAACATGCATAGGATGTATGAATGTCATCTAGATGCACCATGTATATGTTACCTATGCGATGACGAATGAGCATTATCTTATGTGTTTTAATGTCTGCAATTTTACAACCATTTATATCAATAAGAACATTAAAACCCTTATCACTCAATTGACTAATGCTCAACAAGTTATACTTTAGGCCATTGACATATAAAACATCTTCAATGAGAATAGAGGAGAGATTACCAATGGAACCTATACCGTCAATATGGCATTTGGAGTTGTCACCAAATGACACCACTCCACCACTTTTTAGCTTTAGCTCCATGAATATACTCTTGCCGCCGATCATGTGTCTTGAGCATCCACTACCAAGGTACCAAGTGTTTTGACTTGAAGCTTTGGCCTTGTAGCAATACTCCCCCTACAGACAAAGATTAGTTCTTGATTTTTGCTACCCAAATCATTTTTGGTCCATGTGAGTTAGCTCCTAAATACTTGGTTCCCTTAGGAATCCAAGAAGCAATAACATTAATATCATTAGAAACTACTAGTTCCTTAGGAACCCATACATTTCAAACCCTTTTACCTTTCAGGATGCCTTAGAGAGATTCTTTGTTTGTGGTTTACAAAGTTTCTTTTCACATAGTTGGTTTTAGAAGATTGACCTTTTTCCAAAAGTAGGAGTACCAACTTTGTTCAAAGAAGCTTTGAGTTCATTCAACACTTTGTGGTTGTAATACCCGTATTTTGTCCGGGTACCCATATATATTAGTAATTCACTATAAATAAAACTAAAAATATAAATAAATAATAAAGCCCGATATTAAAATAAATAAAAATTGTCTAAAGACCCATATTAAATAAAGCCCATCAATAAGTGTCCAATTTACATATAATATCCTAAGGCCCTTTTACAAAGCCCAAAAATAAGTTCCTAATGCTCATTCCCGCCCAAATTTGGTAAACAATAGCACAACAAACACACTTATACAGCCATAGAAACATATTTTCCCACCCAATCTGCTCACGTGGCACTTCCCATTGGTCCAAAAGTCATCACGCAAATTTGTGCTGGCCATAGCTGGCACACTGACATCAGTAAGTCAGACCCCTATAAATGAAAAATTATATTATGGGTAATTCTCACCACGTCATCCATGAGACCAACCAATAAAAACCACTCACTTCACCATGATTTTTCCATGTCATTTTTTCCAACTAATGAATCTTCACTAAAAAATTTTCATGTCATTTTAAAAACTGTTTTTTAAAAGTTATTTTATTATTAAATTAATGACATGAAAAAAAAAATGATGAAATGGTTGGTTTCTAGTGGTTGGTCTCATGGATAACGTGGTGGGAATCACCCATAATATAATTTTTCCATATAAATAAAGAAAGAGAGAGAGAAAATTAATGCATGGGGAATTAATACCATCATTATTACTTACCATAAAAATAATAAAATAATAATAAAGTAAGAGAGAGAGGGTAATTTGGGGTTTTACCGTCCATTGGAAACCAAACCGCCGTTCGAGAATCGAACCGACGCCGAGGGAGGAGGAGTGGTCAGAGGAGCTCGAATCACTGTGGAAAGCTGAACAGACACCTGAGCCGCAACAGTCGTTGAATTTGGATATGGCCTTTCACGACAGAAAAAGGTAATCGTTTCTTTTCCTTTTCGATTACCTGTAAGATAAACATAAAATAGATTAGATCGAATAAAAAACAATAAAAATAGTAAAACGAGTGAGTTTCAGTCGGATTTTAATCTTAAATCAATGGCCGGAGAGTTGAACTGTGGTAGTCGAAAATAGAACAACCATCGACGAAGTCGAAAATAAGTGGCCTTGGTTTCGGTAGATAGCTGTAGGTGGGGAAGCCGGGAAATCTGATCGAGTCAGGTTAGATCTAGGGTTTTAGGATAAGAAATATGGAAAATAGAGGTTTTATGGTTTAGGACAGCGTCTGGAAATCACCTCGCGGTGGTGACTGGTCACCAAAGTAAAACCAGAGCGCAGAAGAAGAACGGAGAAGACGGCCGGAAGAAACGACCGGTGACTGGCGCCACCTTCAATGGCCGACAAACATGTTGTGACATGATCGGGGTTAGGGTTTCAGACCAAATGATCAAAATTCGTTGATTCTGTGAAGAACAAGGATAAAAAGAGGGGTTTTGATCAGTGGAGAAATGAAATTTCTGGGTTGGGAGTGTTTTAGAGAGAGAGGGTGTTGAGTGAGGAGAGAGAGTGGTATGGTGCGAAATGGCCGAGCCAACTCGGTCTGGGCTATTTATAGCCATGCTGAAACAACATGTTTTAGTGCCAGATTGATTCAACCCGCGGATCGAGTTTGATGAAAAGATTTGCACCCTTCTTTCTCCTTTTTGCACTTCAAGCTGTTCTGTTTTAGATTACTCCCAATTTAGTCACCAAATCATTGTAATTTGGCTCTCCTAGATGGAATATAATTCAATTTAGCCCCCTTTTCAGCTTCGATTTATTTATTTAATTATTTATTTGTTTGCATGCTTTAAATTAAGCATGTAATTTTATTAATTAGATAATTTGGTCACCTAGCATATTAAAATTGGAGCCTTTTAGGACTAAGTTCTTTAATTAAATTTAATTAATTTGATAGGTGAGATCATTATAGAAAATAAATGAGTATTAAATGAACACTTTAATACTCTAATTTGATTAGTGTTTCAATGCAATGAGATGTCAATCAATGGAGTATTTTAGTGAAATATTTAATATGTCATTTGAACATAGAAAATGGAAATCACATATAATTAGTTTAAATAAAATAAAAATAGGATTAAATAATTAGTATCAATAAGTTAGGAATATTATTACTTTTGGGCCTAATTAGGTTTTACTTAAAATGAACAACAAAATAATTGGACATGCATTAACCCTTTTATGTTGAGATACATTTTGAATCTAAATTGAAGTTTCCTAATGTATTTGGATGTTTTAAAGCTTATATTCGTCCAAAATGTGTTTTCTTACAAAAGGATATCCTCATTCGAAGTGGAATCCATTTTACATTTAAAAAGATTTAATTAAATTCAGATTAATGTTAAAAATGTCAAAATGCCACGTGGAATTAATAAGGTACCGATAACGGGCGTTTGTAGGGGTGTTAACCCTTCCCTACACGTAACTGACTCTCAAACCCAAATTTTATTAAAAGAATCTCTGGTCCGTTTTTTATGGTGTCCGGTCTACCAAAGTGGCCGGTGGCGACTCCAAAATGATTTTAAAGATGAATAAAGAAATTTTAACTAAGAATGGATAAACCCTAATTTCAAGATTAAATTGAAATGAAAAACCCCAATTTTCGAAACCCTAATCTCCAGGCTATTTTTCCACAAACGATTTAAAAAAACGGTCGCGACAGTGGTGATCATCATGAACTTTGGAAAGACGATTGTTTAAATCAATATTTTCATCTTTGAAAATATTTTAAATCATCTTGTAAACCTACAATCTTCTTTCAAGTTTCGAGTTGGTTTTGGAAAGGGAATCGTTTTGGTTTTTCAAGTCAAAAATTATTTTCTTGTTTTTCAAAACCGATTCCTTATATTTCTCTACAAACTCTTCATAAACCTCTTGCAACTCATCATATGCATCTTGAAGTTCATCAAATGTAAAATTGAAAGTAGATAAGTTAGGGTTTACCTTAGGATCATCATTAATGGCCACGAGGCAAAGATTAGCCACTTCGTGCTCCTCTTCATCGGATGATGATTCTTCATCATTCCAATTGACAACGTGGGTTTTTTGCTTTTTCTTCTTATCAAACCCCTTTTTTTAGTTAAGGGACATCCGATCTTATGTTCCCCAGCTTCTTGCACTCATAACAAATGAGTTTATCCTTCTCCTTGTCTTTGTTCTTGTTCTTGAAGTCTTTTCTTCTTTGGAACTTTCTTCCCCACTTTGACTTCATGAACTGAGAGAATCTATTGGCTATCATGGCCAATTCCTCAAACTCATCCTCACTAGAATTGCTTTCCTCTTGAGAGCAATTCCTTGTTTCTTCTTCTCTACCTCTTGCTTCTCAATTCTTATTTATTCTCTCTTCTTTTCTTCTTCCCTTCCTTGCTTCATGATCTCATGAGTAAGAAAAGATCCTACCAACTCATCAAGCTTCAACGTCTTCAAATTCTTAGCCTCAATGATTGCGGTTCTCTTCCCATCCCATGACTCGGGAAGAGAGTAAAGAAGCTCCCAGACTAGCTTGTCTTCAGGAATGATCTCACCAAAGCTCTTGAGACTATTTACAATGACGAAGAATCGATCAAACATCTTGGAGACACTCTCATCTAGCTCCATCTTGAAATTCTCATAAATCAAAATAAGAATCTCAATCTTGGTCTCCTTTACATCGTTGGTGCCCTCGTAGGAGGTCTCTATCTTGTCCCACACTTCCTTTGCACTTGCGCAAGATGACATCTTTGCATGCATATCGGGTCCAAGTGCACAAAAGATGATGTGAAGAGCCTTGTCATTCACTTGAAGCCTTTTTCGATCTTCATCGGTCATTTCCGCTCTTTTTTTGAAACTAGCCTTCCTTCTTCATCTCTCTTCATCGGAATAGTTGGTTCATCTCCCACTACATCCCAAAGGACATAGTCATTTGACTTGATGAAGAGCCTCATTCTATTTTTCCAATAGGGATAGTTATCCAGATTGAAAAATGATGGTTTGGTGATCGATTGTGGCTCAAGGAAGTTTTGGCCGGAGGTAGATGTCATGGCTTGATTTGAAGGTTGATTGATCTTCCTCTAGGATCTTCTCTTGTGGATGTGATTCCCTCAAAGGTTTAAGCTCTAATACCAATTGTCAAGTTGATCAATCGAATCGAAAATGGCCAAGAATGGGTGAATCGACTTTTTAAAATTGAAGGGAGTAAGTTGAAAATGTAGAAATTGAAGTCAAGATAATTTACAGTGGTTCAAGTTTAGAACATGCTCTACATCCACTTCCTTAGCTCACACTAAGGATTTTTCAACCAATTTCACTAGAAATTCATCCCCTTTTCTCGGATTTGGAGGAAACCTTACAACCAGTTAATCTTTCTACCCAAAGATTAACCAAGACTCTCTCAAATACAAAGATTGTTGGTAAATGAAAAATAAACCTCACAAGGTAGGATATTTGCCCCAAATTACAAGTTCTCTCAACCCAAATTGATAAAAGATGAATACAATAAAAATCACTCAATGTTGTACAAGGGTTTGACTCTAATAGCTCAAGAATGGATTGAATTTTTGCTTTGTTGTTGTTCACTTGTTCAATAGTTAGTACTATAGCTTTAATGGCTTGCTTTTATTCCCCTTCATTGAATTCTACCTGTTTGGGTGGTTGGCATCATCAATAGAGCCATTGGGCTCCCTTTTTCCCACCATAAATGTAGTTCTGCAACATCCTGTTTCGAAACACTCGGGCCCATATCGATACATGTCTCAAAATAGAAAGAGTCGTTGTGTGTAATAAAGAGGGTGTATCGAAATGCTCGAAGGCATATCGAAACTGTTAGGGGCCGTATCGAAACGACTATAGGCCGAATTGAAATGATATTGCTCACAAATAAATCTGCCAAAACGTGTATCGAAACGAGTAAATAAAATTCAAATATTTTCAGATTCTAATAACTGACAAGTAATGGCTATATCATTAAATGCTCAGATTAAAAAAATCTTAACCCTCGTATCGATGCAGATAAAGTCGTATCGAAATGCTATTTAAAATATTAAAGCCCAAATGAAGGTCGCATCGAAATGGACAATGTCGTATCAAAACGCCAGTCTCGAAATGGGAACTTCCGTATTGGAATAGAAATTTCCAGTAAGCTCTTAAGAACAAGCCGTAACGAAATGCCTTGGGGGCATATCAAAACGCCTGAGCGATTTTGTAAAATTTGACTTTAAAACACTTAGAATTTTTTATGGGGTTTAAGTTTTGACTTTAAAACATTTTAAGTCTAAAATATACTTGTTAAATGAGAGCCTTTTGAGTACTTAAAAATTTATTCACTTTGCAATTAGGTCCTTGGACTATTTCTAATATCGAAATCAAACATTGTTTTGTATAATTGCATAAAACCAACATATTCAAAATACAAATTAAGGCTTGAAATAAACAAAACATGCTATCAAACATCCATACTCGCCACTCAAGACTTGATCATGGTACCAAAACCCAAGCATAAGCATCCACTCAATATTTGCTTAACATGTCATCTTAATGCATATAATTCTCGTAATTGGTCCAACCAAAGACATATCATAGCATTCTTCAAAGACCATCAAAATAGAAAAAAGCTATAAAATCATGCTATGATGAAATGGGATCCCTTATTAACCACAAATCTTATTGAATACTCGGATTACGGTGGTGATAGTCTTTCAATCACCTTTTAACGGTGGCAATAGTCCTTTAATTGCATTTTTAACGGTGGTAATAGTCTTTCAATTACCTATTCATGCCCCCAGACCAAATAATGTCTTTCACTTATCTCAAACACGTGGATACCATCAGCCCGGATAATGTCTTTCAATTACCTCAAAGCCGTGAAATGATCGATTAGGCTCTTAGCCCTTTGCAATTTATAGTGAAATTTCAATTTCCTCTTTTTTTTTAATTTAGTCCCTTTTGTATCATTTCATCCTTTCTTCAATTGCTCTTTCATTTTAAGTCCATTTTGACCAAATTTGAACCACATATTCCTCTACCACAATAGAATATCTATATAATTCAATTCATATTTTTATCAAAAAGTTTATTCTTTTTGCAATTTAGTCCCTCAAATTTTCATTTTATTCAATTTGGTCATTTAACTGCAATTTGTTTATACATTCTTTCTTCTCATTAATTTCTTGACTTCTTTACACTCCAACAATATTTTTGTCTTAAAAAATCCCTTCTTTAAAAATTAAAGATTAACTGTACCATTGACCACCGAACTAATTCGAGATTCCTATTTTGACCACCGAACTAACGAACTCGTCAATCAGACCTTCGAACTTATAAAATCAACCTATTTTGACCACCGCCATTAAAAACCTAACGGTGGAGTGACGGAACTGCCATGTGGCAATTAACGGGAAAAATTTAAAATTACACACTTGGTCTCTGTTATTTACACATTTTTTTAATTTAGTCCTAATTTTAAATTAATAAAATAATAAATTATTTAATTAGGTAGTGACACGTGTCAACACCTTATTGGAGGACTTTAAATATTTATATTTGATTTTATTAATTTATTTTCCTTCTCCAATTAGGTGGTGACACGTGTCACCACCTATTTGGAGGAGGAAAATAAAATGCCTCAACATGCGTTGGGGTGGATCAAACCTAGGCAATGCTTGGTAAAGGAAATGGCTTAGCCACTGAACCAAGCACAACTTTGTGCTTTAAATCACCAAATTTAATATATATATCTTATTGGTTTCTACATTTATAAGCCAAAAGCTCAAACCTTAAACACTAATTTCACATATATAACCCTAGCCTTAAACCCTAAATATTTCAAATTAATTTTACACTTAACATTTCAAATTAATTTCACATATATAAACCCTAAATCCAAACCCAAAACACTAATTTCACATATATAACTCTAAACACTAATTTCACATATATAACTATAAACATGAATTTCACATATATACCCTAAACCCTAAATATTTCTGTAACAACCCAATTTTTGCTTAATTTGAAAACCTAAATTAGTGAAATCCCTAAATTAAAAACCCTAATAATTGGGAATTTTTAATTTGAAACTTAATTAAATTTCAATGATCAAATTGCAAAGGAAGCAAAGTTTCGGTGATGTTTCACGAACCCTAAAAATTGTGATGGCTTGTCTTGTAATTTACCAATTTTGGGTGATTTAAATACATGTTTTCTCATTTTTAAGACTCTTTTGCGCCGCTCACTTCATTTGTTTCCCTCTGTCTCTCTCGTGCAAACACAAGAAAATGGCCTACCATCATTACTCTGGCCAAGGGCCAAACGCCGTCCGTTCGACGGTCTGACACCACCATTCGACTCTCCGTGGCCGCGCGATCAAAACCCAGTCTCAGGTTTGCTCGCTCGTCGCTGGAAACAGTTTAAAACTGTTTGGTATTCTACCACGTCACCGTGTTGCGTCCGATTTGGGTTTGTAGGTGAACGTTTGGTTTGCATGTTGTTTTGTGTGTTGTATGCAGGTTGATTTTGGGTGTTTTGGTCGAAAAAATTACCATGAGAGCTCATTAGAGCATCGCCGGCGGTCGGCGCCGTCGTGAGGGATGCCTTAAGGTTTTGATACGAAATAGAGGTGAGGGGAGAGTTGGGTCTCGAATTTGGGTGAACCCAAACCGGTGAGTGGGCTGGGGTGTATGTGTGTGTTGGGTTTGGGTTAGACCAATGGGTGCAAGAGTGGGCTGAACCGAGTGGGTTGGTGAGAGCCCAAGATCCGGGTTAAATCCAATCTAAGAATGGGCTGGGTTGAGAGATCAATGAACCGAACCAAACTGGTCTAGAAGGTTGAACCGAGTTAGATCGAACCACAACATAACCGAACTGAAACCCGTTGAACTGAATCAGATGACGTCATCCGTAATGTGGCGTATGACATCAGCGTTGACCATTGACCCGTTGACCGTTGACTTTTTTAGAAAAAGACATATTTTATGTTTTTCGACGTCCTGATTTCGATTTCGCGGCCTGTTTCCCCAAATTCGAACCCAAAAGACCGTTTTGATCTCTTTTATTCGTTTATACTTGTATTTAAAGATTTGAATATCGGAAAATTAATTAGATTTATTCGTATTTGTAGACGACATTGACTCGGATACTGAGATCATTTCTCCTCCTCCACCTGGACGACCTCCTATTGCTCAGACATCGAGATCCGCTCGTGAGTTTAATTATTAATATATTCGATATTTATATTATTAGTGTCTTGGCATAGTAGTAGTATCTTTGATGGTGTATTTAATTGTTATAGGAGTTGACTCTGACCATCCTTGAGATAGAGCTGAGCGTGCGAGACGTCATCGTTGATGTTGAGTGTTAGCTACTTGAGGTGTGTTCTCTTCTGTGCTATCTGTTTACAGTGCTCTATATGTAAATGTGTTGATTTGTTGAAATGTATACATAATGTGGTGTGATGATGTATGATGATAATATTCTGTTGATCTGTGATGTTTGACTTGTTTAGCATTCTGTTAAATTATGCAATATTTGTATATACTTTCAGATTCGGATTATTGTATATCGAATTATATGATTATGCATTTCTGTTGATAAAAATGCATTCAGATTCAGAACTCGGATTTTATGTCATCTCATTATGATTGGGATTCTGTACGGGGAAGTTCAGTAGCTTCATCTTTCGGGGTGATGTCTACTTTGGATCAGTGGTTTCGCCCTACGGGCTGGATTCCACTTCGGATGATGATGAGGCAGAGAAAGGTTATAGGGAACCTTACTCTTCGGATGGTGATGTAGTTGGGTGCATGTCATAGTGTGTTGCATATTCATTCATACTTGTTTATGTGTTTGAATTGATTCATGATGGAAAATTGTATTATGATAATGTCTGATTGACTTTGCTGATATGATGTTATTGTTAGTTCGGTTTGCACTGTAGAGACACACTGAGCGTTCTCACTGACTCCCCCTTAGTTTCTATTTTCAGATACTCAGGTCTAGGCTACGGTACTTGGAGGACCTCTTTTTTCCAACTTTATTTATTTATTATTGTCAGTATGATACTTGGACCTATTTATATTATATGTTTTATCAGATTGTATATAATTTCATATTTCAGATGTTTTAGTTGGGGTTATTACGTTTTATCATGCATGTACATTTCGAATATTTAATATTTTCAGGAATATTTTATCAATATGTATTATTTGATATTATTATTATCTATTTTGGAATTAAAGTTTTGAATCAGGTTACTTACGTGAGGGACAAGCTTTGAGCTTGACTCCTTATATTCGACCCAGTTCTTTCGGGTCGGGTTTAAGGGGGTTACAATTTCAAATTAATTTCACATATATAACCATATGCCTTAAACCTTAAATTAGTGTTTAAGGTTATATATGTGAAATTAATTTGAAATGTTTAGTGTGAAATTAATTTGAAATATTTAGGGTTTAGGGTTTAAGGTTTATATATGTGAAATTAATTTAAAATATTTAGGGTTTAGGGTTTAAGGTTTATATATGTGAAATTAATTTGAAATATTTAGCGTGAAATTAATTTGAAATATTTAGGGTTAGGGTTTAGAGTTTATATATGTAGAATTAATTTGAAATGTTTAGTGTAAAATTAATTCGAAATATTTAGAGTTTAGGATTTAGGGTTATCTATGTGAAATTAGTGTTTAGGGTTTGAGCTTTTGGATTATAAATGTAGAAACCAATAAGATATATATATATATATATATATATATATATATATTAAATTTGGTGATTTAAAGCATAAAGTTGTGCTTGGTGTAGTGGCTATGTCACTGCCTTTACCCAAGCATTACCTAGGTTCAATCCACCCCCAATGCATGTTGAGGGATTTTATTTTCCTCCTCTAAATAGGTGGTGACACGTGTCACCACTTAATTAAATAATTTATTATTTTTTAATTTAAAATTATGACTAAATTGAAAGAATGTGTAATTTTAAAATTTTCTCGTTAATTGCCACGTGGCAGTTTCGTCACTCCACCGTTAGGTTTTTAACAGTGGTGGTCAAAATAGGTTGATTTTATAAGTTCGGTGGTCTGATTGACGAGTTTATTAATTCGGTGGTCAAAATAGGAATCCCCAATTAGTTCGGTGGTCAATGGTATAGTTAACCCTAAAACTAACATTATAAATATATTTTATAATTGGGTAAACTACGTCAAATACCACCAAATTATAGTCGCTGGCACATTTTTGCCACTAACCTTTCAATTGGTCTAATTTTAACACAAAATTTTATTTTTCGTCTCGTTTATGCCCCTCTGCCATTAACTCCTTAACGGAACGATGACATGGAGCACGACGTGATGACTTTGATGCTGGATCAAAACAACATCGTTTTGGTGCTGCGATTTTGATGCTAAATGGTCTAAAACGGCATCGTTTTGATAGAGAAAAATATGGAAAAATATGCCATTAATGAGATTTGAACATGAAACTTTTAGAATAAAAAAGCAAACACTTAACTATTAAGCCAATTTAACAATTTTGTTTTATTTCTAACACAAATAATATATATATGTCAAATTGCAGTTGAGATTAATTCAATATATTTTATTATATAAATAACATTACTCTATATAAATAATATAAATATATTTTCTCAAATATAAATATATTAGAAATAATATTAATATGCACATAATAATATATTAATATATATAATAAAAAATTTATATATAAATAAATTTTTTATATTATAAGTAATATTAAATATATAAATAAACAATATATTATTATAAAAATTAAAATAAAATTTTCAAAAAAACCTAAAATTTCCAAAATTTATAAAAGCCCCAAAATCCACCAAAACCTTAAACCCTAACCCTAAAATTTTATTTATAAAAATAATATATTATTGCAAAAACTAAAAAACTAAAATTTCACAAAAAATCCGAAATTTACAAAAAAAAACTTAAAATTCACCCAAACCATAAACCCTAAATCTCAATCCACATATTATCAATGTTAATGGGTTTATGGTTTTAAGGTTTAGGATTTATAATTTTGGGTTTTATGTTTTATAGATTAGAGTTTAGTGTTTTGGTGAATTTTGGGGCTTTTTGTAATCTTTTAAAATTTCTAGGTTTTTTAAAATTAGTTTTTTAGTTTTTATAATAATATGTTATTTATATAATTAATATAATTTATAATATATTTTTATTTAATATAAATATTTTATTTATTATTTATATATATTAATATATTATATGTATATTAATATTATTTTTAATATATTTATATAATATATATATATATATTGGGTTTTGGTTACTTTAATTTTCATTGCCTGCAATACCAACTCTCGAACCTTGTCAAAGTTGGGGGGCAAAGCACCTTACTAGGGATGGGCACGGAACCCGGACCCGACGGGTTTCGACCCGACCCGGCCCGATCGGGACGGGTATTTTTATGAAAAAATTGGGTTCGGGTTGGATTTTTGTGTAGGGTGACGTCGGGTCGGGTCGGGTTCGGGTTTTAGGGTGAAAAAATCCGACCCGACCCGACCCGGGACTAATAGTGTAATTTTTCTCTAAATTTTTTAGGGATATTTATAATAATACCCCCTCTTTATATATATATTTTTTATAATTAGGTCCTTAAAATTAATTTTTTTATTTACATTTTAGTCCTTAAAATTATTTTTTATAATTATGCCTCTTAAAATTATTGTTTTTACAATTAGGTCCCTAAAATTAATTTTTTTCCATAGGTCGGGTCGGGTCGGGGTCGGGTTTATAATATTTATTTTCGGGTCGGGTTTTTTAAAGAATTGAATCGGGTCAGGTCGAGTCGGGTTTTAGGATAATTAGTTTCGGGTCGGGTTCGGGTGGGCCAAAAACCCGACCCGACCCGTGCCCATCCCTAACCTGACCACTGAGTACAAGAGAAGATATAGTGAAATAATATATTTATATTATTTATATAGAGTAATATTATTTATATAATAACTTAAATTGAATTAATCTCAACAACAGTTTAGTATATCTATGATTTGTGTTAGAAAAAAAAACAAAGATGTTAAGTTGGTTTAGTGGTTACAAATTTGCCTTAGGTTTTAAATGTTCTAGGTTCGAATCTCATTGAGTGCACATTTTTCAACATTTTCCTCCACAGCGTGAACCATGTCATCATTAAGGATTTAACAGCGGGGTGGTATAATCGAGTCCGAAAATAAAGTTTAGTGTTAGAATTGGACCAATTGGAAGGTATTTAACAGCGTAAACCCTTCGGACACTATAAAAAGGGCCGCTAAATCAAACGTCGTAACAACTTTTGTGAACAAACGCCGCTATATACCTTGTCTTTAGTGACGTTTGTACCTCCAAATGCAGCTATTGGCTATGTATCTTCGTCCCTCACCTCATTACTTAGCTTGACGATCTATACTTATAACTCACTTCTTTGTAAAATTTTAATAAGATATAAATGGAATCGATGTGGGATTTAAACATGTAAATCCTATAGCAGCGTTTGTCGTGTCTGTAGCGACATTTGTTTAACAAACTCCACTAAGCTATGTGTCTATAGCAACGTTTCTTCAAAAACGCCAACATATATCAGTCTATCGATGCGTTTGCTCAAAAAGTGCCACTAAAAGTGCCACCTAATTTGTTGTAGTGGTGGCAAAAACAAATTAACGCCTATAGTTTGGTGGTATCTGGCGTAGTTTACCCTTTATAATTTTAAAAGATATTTGATTTATTAAATAACATTACAAATCTAACTTACACTTGTGAAAAAGATTGTGAAGAAATATATATGTATATCTTATGTAACCCCCTCGACCAGGCCTAGCCACCAAACTGTATCGAGTGGATCACACGGGACTAATCGAAGAAAGATTCGAAGATTTTTCCCCAATTAGCAACCCTAAACACATTGATTATTATCTTTTCTAGATGCTCAAAATTAACCTTATGTTTAAGAACACACAACGGAAGAAAGAACAACAAAACGAGCATTGATTCGAACAAAAGAGCAACCAGGGACCAAAATGCAAAACTGGCATGTTATAGGGACCTATGATGTAATTAAGGTGACCTCTTTGCAATTAAACCCATTTCAAGCTTTCATGATGGAATGCAACACAAAGCATGCACAAAAACATCCACAATTGAAAACACCACAAACTAGGACCAAAACGCAAGAAAAATAACTTTAAAGATGCCTCCAACTAACTTCCAACGGACCCCTGTTTCGGAACGCTTAAGGTCGTATCAGAATAGAGTTTAACAGTGAGAAAATGTTCTGAAACGGCTTGGACCCGCTCTGGCCCTGCTTAGCTTGTTTCGATACGCGTTCCGGAACGCCAAGGCCAAAATGAGGGTTGTTCCGAAACGTTCGTGCCCATTTCGAAACACCCTGCTGTAGTAACAACAAAACTACAACAGAAGCATCTCCAAGGTTGTTTTCCTTGGTTCCAATCCTCACACCCATCAAAGAAACAACAAGAACAGCATACATTCACCAAGATCAACAATCAAACATGATCAAGAGCAAGAGGAGCTAGAACATGCTCAACATACGATTAAAAAGGAAACACTTTAAGATCCAACATATATATAAACAAGGTATAAACATGCCAGCAAGGGAAGCCAACATGCTCTTAACTCAAGGAGTTTACAAACACTCCTAACAACAAAAAAAAGGTTCACCCTCATTGCCACACACACTATTATCTAAGCAAGGTCATACTTGAGCTAGAGACGGACACTTGGATCACCTCCCTTGCACCGTTGCTTTCCAAAAGATCTACGGATCTGCATTGTTGGAAAAGAGAGCGTAAGCTATAAAGCTTAGTGAGCGGGGCTCAAAACCAAACTGCAACAATGCAGTTTTGAAAACAATCCTCATTTTGGAAACCAAAACCATTTCTTGAAAACCACTTTTCACAAATCATTTCCTTTTCAACATGCTAACTTGTAACAAGTTTAAGCAATATCGAAACACATGCTAAAGGCACAACATGCATCCAACATGCAAGAATCATATGTAAACCACATATGCAAACCAAGTCTATCGGCTCCATAATAATCCAAATGCTTCAAGCACAAAGCATAACCATATGAGTTTACCAAGCTCATACGAAACCTTAGCGAATGAGTATACCTGCATCATTGACACGTTGCTTGGATAAGCATACACCTTGATGGCACAACCCCCATCAAATCACATGGTGAAAAATCCCTCACCACAATCTCACTTCAGCTGGGATGCCACTACCCGCATTGCTCGTTGATGATAGCACAACCCCTACCACTCGCATCACAATAGCACAACCCATATTCTAAAGCCGAAGAATTTCTCACGCATGAATTTTATATATACAATGCACACATCCTATTGATCGATCTATCTATCCGATATAACCCATGTGTCAATATACTCATCGCAACATCACAAACCACAAATTTCACCAGGGATAAACACCTCCCCAAACACATCACAAAAGCCATAATCACAAGCTCAAGCATAACATGAACTCAAAAACATTTTAATAACTCACATGGCATTCTCATGGGACAAAAACATCATGCATTTACTGTATAACAACATATTAAACATTATTAGAAAGACATGCTCATGATCAAACAAGATCAAAAGTAAAATGGCGAAAAAGCCAAAATAACACAAAACTTACTCTTGAGCTTGAATTGGCCTAACGGCTCAACCCAAACCCTTAACACACTTCTTCAACTTTGTTAAAACATTAAAATCTTTCCACTCACCAGCGATTACCAAAATCAAGCCGAAATCCCTTTTCTAGCTTTCTGGTTCACCCAAAAAAGAATTCAACAATTCCAAATCTTCAATCTCATCCTCTAACCAACCCAAAATAAAGGATTAGAGATAATTTTAACACTCTAACTTACTGGAAAATAGAGATTCAAAGCCCAATTAAAACGCCTATCAAAACATTTCTGATACAAGCCATAAACAACGAAAAACACAATTCAGACAATCTTCAGCAAAACCCAGCATAAGATATCATCAAAATACATGGATAAACATCTAAAAACATCAACCCAACATCATATTGTCACCAGCTATCGATTTACCTCAAAACTCTCACAAAAACCCACCTTTTCCACTTCAAACTTCAACACCAAACCAAATTTCGGGATTCCTATCATCCACCCAACATCTCAACTCAAAAACCACATCACAACAAAGATAAAATCATCATCAAACCCAACAATAACAGATTCTACTCATGATCTTACCCAAAAGCCCATTTTAGCCAATTTTCATTAAGATTAATTCAAGAAAACATATCTTTAGCATTTAAAAGAATCAAAGCATGGGAAAATCATTGAAGAACCTTACATTAGAGGAGAAATTCGTTGCTCACCCCAATGCTAGCTATTTCCCCTTGTTTGGCAAAATTTCTTAAGAAAAACAATGAAATAAGCTTGGGTTTTAGGAAACCGAAGTAGGAAAATCATTTGACAATATTAGATAAGTAGTAAATCACTTTTACCTTGAGAAAATCAAGCTCAAAAGTTGATTGGCTGAAGAGATAAGATGAGAAAGCTTAAAAATGGATTTTAACGTAAAATGAGGAAATGAGGAAAACTCTTTTAATTATAATTATAAAACCTATTTTAAAATATTTGAATAGGCAAAATAAAAGGGGATAATAACCATATTGGGCCAGCCAATTTACCTCCTTAAAGATTCAATGTTTTGACTCTTTTACAAAATGTTCACTAAAACATATTTTGCAAACTTTACGATTTGGTCACTAAACCAAAACGTCACGGTTCGAAAAAACGTTTTTCCAAAATTGTTTTTACCAAAACCTTAAACATATTTATTAAGGATTTTAGAGATTTATTTCATATTTTTCCCAACACCCGAGAACCACTTCCCTGAACTCACTCACAACTCCCAACACCGGTCTTCTAGACCTTGAAACTTCACCGGGTCTTCTAGACCCTAAACCGAGATGTTACAACTCTCCCCCACTTAAGAAATTTCGTCCTCAAAATTTACCTGATGGAAAAAGATGCGGAAACTGACGCTTTATGTCGTCTTTCCTCTCCCAAGTGGCTTCTTCAACACCTCGGTGTCGTCACTTTACTTTGACCAGCTCAATAGATCTACCACGCAAAACCTTGATGTCCGTAGCTAATATCTCAATTAGTTTCTCGTCATATGACAAATATGGATTCAATTCGATTTCTTCAACAAGCATTACATGCGATGGATCTGATCTGTACTTTTGAAGCATCGAAACATGTAATACGTCATGTATCTTCTCTAATTCTGGAGGCAAACTCAATATATCAACCACAGGACCAACTCATCCAACGATCTCATACGGACCAATGAATCTCGGACTCAGTTTACCTTTCCTACCAAATCTCATCACTTTCTTCCATGGCGATACTTTCAAAAAGACTTTCTCACCTACGTCATACTCAATTTCACGACGCTTCAAATCTGCATAAGATTTCTATCGATCGGTTGCTGCTTTCAAGCGATCACATATCAACTCCACCTTCTCAGTAGTGCCTTTAAGCATAGCAGGTAATGATACTAATTTCTGACCAGGTTCTGACCAGCAAACAGGAGTTCTACACCTCCTACCATACAAAGCCTCAAACGATGCCATCTGAATACTAGCCTGGTAGCTGTTGTTATAAGCAAACTTGTGAAGCCAATATATTAATTTTGATATAACTAAAAACCTAAGGACTAAATTGAAAATGTCAAAACGAATTTTTAAGTCCTCAAAACTTCCCCATATGATTTTAAGATTATGCATAAGTTAAAAACAAGTTTTCAAATATTTTTCTAAGTGTTTAAAGGCGAAACAATGATTTCCATGTCCCTGTTTCGAAACGGCCTAAGGCGTTTTCAAACGTTTTCATCACTGCCAACCCCTGTTCCGGAACGCGTATCGAAACAACTTTAGAACATTTGAACCCGTATCGAAACGGCTTCATGCGTTTCGAAACTGTTCTTCATTTTTTATTTGAAAACTATAACGGTTGTAATATTATTTAACTAATTTTTCAAAGATTAATAGGGTGTTTCGAAACGGGATCAATCAGTTTCGAAACGACCCTTTACAGTAGCAAAACTGTTTCGAAACGTGTCCACGTGTTTCAAAACGGTTCTTTATTATGATTTTAAAATATGACCGTTGTAAAGGTTTTTAACTGATTTTTTAGAATCGGTTAGGGTGTTTCAAAATGGGCTTAGGCTGTTTCGAAACGACCCTTTCCAGTGGCAAAAGTGTTTCGAAACGGCTTTAACACGTTTCGAAACAGGCTCTTAAATGCACCCAACGACTCTTTCTATTTTAGTCTGTTCTGAAACAGGTACCCCGCGTTTCGAAACGGGTTGTTGCAGACTGCATTTATGGAGGTGAGATAACATCCCCAACGACTCTATTGATGAGTGCAACAACCACAACGGCTAGAAATCAATGAGAAGGTATAAAAGGGACCTCTAAAAGCTCCAGCAACAACTATTGATCCAAAAGCAAATATCCATACATTAAATCCAAGCATTTGTGCAAAAATCCCATATTGTCTAGAAACCCCAATTGTAATTTTCATTCTTATCTTGTTCAATTGGGTTGAGTGCTTGTAATTGGGCTACAATTTGTATTGAGAGATACTCTATTAGCCATCAAATTCTTTGTTACCTTGTTGTGAGGATTGGGTTAAATTTTGGGTAGAAAATTTAACCGAAATTGTAAGGGTTGCCTCCTTAGCCTAGAAAAGGGGAAGAGCAATTAGTGGAATTGTTGCAAATCCTTAGTGAAGCTAAGGTAGTGGATGTAGAGTTCATTTGGAACTTGAACCACTCTAAAATCCCTTGTCAATCTTTTTAATTTACAATTTCCACCACACAAACTTTAAAAATCCAATTCACCCCCTCTTGGTTCATATCGATCTTTCGATCCACTCAACAATTAGTATCAGAGCCTACCTCTTTGAGGATTAACAACCACAAGAGGAGTTCCTTGGAAGAGTGTGATCATCAAATATCAAGAGATGGCTTCAACCTCCGGTTCGGGCATGTATGAGTCTCAATCCACTACAAAGCCTCCCTTCTTTAATGGTGATAACTATTCTTTTTGGAAGAATAGAATGTGTCTCTTCATCAAGTCAAATGACTACTTAGCGTGGGATGTCATTGAAGATGGCCCTTATATTCCATTGAAGCAAGATGGTGAAGGCAAGATGGTCTTGAAGAAAAAGATGGAGATGAGAGAAGAAGAAAGGAAAAAGATTCAAGTAAATGACAAAGCTCTCCACATGATCTTTTGTTCATTCGGTCCGGACATATATTCTAAGGTTTCATCCATCGAGAGTGCCAAAGAAGTGTGGGACACTCTTGAGACTACCTACGAGGGCACCAACGATGTTAAAGAAACTAAGATTGGAATTCTCAATCTTAGTTATGAGAATTTCAAGATGGAGCCCGATGAGACGGTGTCCAAGATGTTTGATCGGTTCTCCACTATTGAAAATGGGCTCAAGGGTTTTGGAGAAATCATACCGGAAGACAAGCTTGTCCGGAAGCTACTTTACTCACTTCCCGAATCTTGGGATGGGAAGAGAACCGCTATCATTGAAGCTAAGAATTTGAAAACTTTAAAGCTTGATGAGCTTGTGGGTTCTCTCCTTACTCACGAGATCATGAAGCAAGGAAGGGAAGAAGAGAAGAAGAAAGAAGAGAAAAGAGTAGAGAAGCTTGAGGTTGAGAAGAAGAAGAAGAAGAGAATTGCTCTTAAAGCTTCACTACATCAAGAGAGCTCTTCTAGTGAGGAGGATGAACTAGAAGAATTGGCTATGATAGCCAAATGATTCTCACGTTTTATGAGGTCCAACCGGGGAAGAAAAATCCAAAGAAAGATGGACTTCAAAAGCAAGAACAAAGAAGAAGCAAGGGATCCAATCATTTGCTTTGAATGCAAACAACCCGGCCACATACGTTCAGAGTGCCCTCAACTCAAGAAGAAGGGCTTTGAGAAGAAGAAGAAGCTCAAAGCCAAGCTTGCTACTTGGAGTGATGAGGAGTCATCAGAGGATGACGAACAAGAAGCTCAAAGCATGAGATAGGTGAATCCTCAAGAACACACCAACCTAAGAAAAAGACTAACTACTACAAACAAGGTAGCTATCCTAGACATAGTAGAGCTAAAAGAATTAGAAGTGTATGGGTTCCTAAGGAACTTGTAAAATCTAATAATATTATTGCTATGTCATCTTGGATTCCTAAGGGAACCAAGGTTTTGGGAGCTAACACTCATGGACCCAAAATGATTTGGGTACCAAAAACAAAAGCTTAATATCTTCGTTTGTAGGGGGAGCATTGCTACAAGGCCAAAGCACAAAGTCAAAACTCACGGTACCTTGATAGTGGATGCTCAAGGCATATGACCGGAGACAAGAGTAGATTCATGGATCTAAAGTCAAAAAGTGGAGGAGTAGTGACATTTGGTGACAACTTCAAAGGCCACATTAAAGGTATTGGCTCCATAGGTAATCACTCTACTATTCTCATTGAAAATGTCTTGTATGTCGATGGTCTTAAACACAATTTATTGAGCATAAGTCAATTGTGTGATAAAGGATTTAATGTTTTATTTGATAAAAATGGATGCAAAATTGTAGATATTAAATCTAATAATATTATGCTCATAGGTCATCGCATATGGAACATATACATGGTGCATCTAGATGACATTCATACATCTCATGCATGCTTAGTTGCACAAAATGAAAATGATGCATGGTTGTGGCATAGGAAACTAGGACATGCTAGCATAAGTGTTTTAGAAAAACTAGTCTCCCTTAATCTAGTTAGAGGTTTACCCAAGATAAAATTTTCAAATGATAAAATTTGTGATGCATGCTCTAAGGGTAAACAACATAAGTCTTCCTTTAAATCCATTAATGATGTTTCTACTAGTAGATGTTTACAACTTATCCATATGGATTTATTTGGGCCAATTAGGACTATGAGCTTGGGTGGTAAGTCTTATGCTTTTGTACTTGTTGATGATTTTTCTAGATTTACTTGGGTTCTATTTTTAAGTACTAAAGATGAGGCTTTGGAAAAATTCATCACATTTTCAAAACTAACCCAAAATGATCTTGAACTTAAAATTTCACATATTAGAAGTGATCATGGAACCGAGTTTCAAAATTTAGGGTTTGAAGAATTTTTGAATGAAAATGGTATTAGCCACAATTTTTCGGCTCCTCGAACTCCTCAACAAAATGGTGTAGTTGAGAGAAAAAATAGAACTTTGCAAAAAATGGCTAGAACTATGCTTTGTGAAAACAATTTACCTAAATATTTTTGGGCGGAAGCCACAAACACCGCTTGCTATATTGTAAATCGAGTAATGATTAGGTCAATTTTGAAGAAAACACCTTATGAGATTTTAAAATCTAAAAAGCCTAACATTAGCTATTTTCGCCCTTTTGGTTGCAAGTGTTTTGTTTTAAATAATGGAAAAGACAACTTAGGTAAATTTG
The DNA here is from genome assembly GCA_958450335.1 of Hibiscus tridactylites. Taxonomy (NCBI): domain Eukaryota; kingdom Viridiplantae; phylum Streptophyta; class Magnoliopsida; order Malvales; family Malvaceae; genus Hibiscus; species Hibiscus tridactylites. The sequence continues at coordinate 25,718,947 of OY288271.1, read as the reverse complement.
ATGCAAAAAGTGATGAAGCTATTTTCATAGGTTACTCTTTAACCTCTAAAGCCTATCGAGTATTTAACAAAAGAACTTTAGTAGTAGAAGAATCTATTCATGTTGTATTCGATGATAACCTCCTTCCTAGGAAGGATTCTTGTGATGATGATGATGTAGGAATCATAAATGCCTTTGATGGAGGACAAACTTCAAAGGAGGATGAGATTCCAACAAAAGAAGAGGACACACAAGATCCACCTCTTGAAGCCTTGAAGGACTTGGCTCTTGAGGAAAAGGAAGTGAGCTACCCAAGGGAGTTGAACTATGTCAAAGATGGTGAAATTTTGGGTGATCCATCCAAGGGGGTAACCACCCGATCTTCTCTTAGATTAATGAATCATGTTCCATTTATCTCATGCATAGAGCCTAAGAATATTAAAGAAGCATTGAAAGATGACTTTTGGATTATGGCTATGCAAGAAGAGTTAAATCAATTTGAGAGAAGTAACGTTTGGACATTAGTTGATAGGCCTAGTAATCAATCTACCATAGGAACTAAATGGGTCTTTAGGAACAAGCTAGATGAGAGTGGTAACATTGTAAGAAATAAAGCTAGACTAGTAGCACAAGGTTACACTTAAGAAGAGGGAATAGATTTTGATGAAACCTATGCACTCGTAGCTAGAATGGAAGCCATTAGGATGTTGCTTGCATATGCATGTTATCATAATTTCAAGCCTTTTCAAATGGATGTTAAAAGCGCATTTTTAAATGGTTTTATAAATGAAGAAGTGTATGTTGAACAACCACCGGGTTTTGAAGACTTTAAATTTCCAAATCACGTTTTCAAACTCACCAAAGCTCTTTATGGTTTAAAACAAGCTCCTAGAGCTTGGTATGAAAGACTTTCAAACTTTTTAATTGAAAAAGGATTTGAAAAAGGTAAGGTGGACACTACACTTTTTATAAAAATGTATAAAATTACATCTTAGTAGTTCAAATTTATGTTGATGATATTATTTTTGGTTCTACTAATGAATGACATTGTCAAGAGTTTGCTAAGTTAATGCAAGGTGAATTTGAGATGAGCATGATGGGGGAGCTCTCATTCTTTTTGGGACTCCAAATCAAGAAAAAGAAGGATGACACCTTCATCAATCAAGCAAAGTACATAAAGGATATGCTCAAGAAGTTTGGCTTGGAGAATGCAAAGCCTCAAGCCACACCTATGAGCTCATCTACAAAGCTTGACAAAGATGAAGGAGGTAAGTGTGTTGACTCTAAGCTTTACCGTTCTATGATTGGATCATTGCTTTACCTTACCGCAAGTAGACCAGATATCTTGTTTAGTGTTTGCTTGTGTGCTAGGTTTCAAGCTAGTCCTAGAGAGTCTCACCTTATAGCTGTTAAGAGAATCTTTAGGTACCTTAGAGATACTCCTTGTTTAGGTCTTTGGTACCCTAGAGACTCTACCTTCAACCTTTATGCTTATTCGGATGCGGATTATGGGGGTTGCAAAATTGATAGGAAAAGTACTTCGGGAACTTGTCAATTCCTAGGTAGTATGCTCATATCTTGGTTCTCTAAGAAACAAAATAGTGTAGCCTTATCTACCACTGAAGCCGAGTACATATCCTTAGGGAGTTGTTGTGCTCAAGTCCTTTGGATGAAGCAACAACTCTTAGATTATGGAATTAAAGTTGAAACCAAACCCTTAAAAATATGACAACACTAGTGCAATATGTCTAACAAAAAATCCCATCCAACACTCTAAAACCAAACACATAGAAATAAGGCATCATTTCATTAGAGATCATGTCCTTAAGAAAGATGTGGTTATAGAGTATGTAGACACCTTAAATCAATTAGCGAACATATTTACAAAACCTTTAGACAAAGAGCATTTTTGGTCCCTTAGGAGAGAGTTAGGTCTAGCTAGCCTATCTTGACCTTTTAGGACCTCTTTTGTGCTTAAATTTGCTTGATCATGTGAAATGCCATGTTTATGTGTTTAGACTCCTAATTTCATCCATGCTTATAGCTAGGGGGAGTATGTTTATGTTTGCATATGTTTTGCCTGCTCATTCTTGTCATTTATGCATGTTAGGCCTAAGAAAAAATCATCTTTCTGTACTTTTAGAGCCTCATCTGCACTTCCAGGCCCAGGTGAATCGAAACGGGTGAACCTGTTTCGATACGGATACCTTAAATTCATGTCTGAGAGAAGGGCGTTTCGAAACGCCTCCAAAGTGTTTCGAAACGTTTTGGCTACTGCCAAAGGGTGTATCGAAACGTGTTTCGATACAGGTCAAACGGGGCTTTGATACGGTCAACACCGTATCGAAACGGTTAGCTGAAGGTCTCAAAACGGTCAAACCCTAGTGCTCTCGTTTCGAAACGGTCTAGACCGTTCCGAAATGGTATCGCAAATAGCTTTATTTAGGGTTTTTAATGTTAAAATCCTCTTTTACATCAAACTCTTAAAAACCCTAAAAACCCTAAACCAACTTTCTCCCTATAAATACCCTCTAAACCTCTTTGTTTTTCACCAAATCTTGAGGGGTTTTACTCTAAAACTAAAGTCTAAGCAAGTTTCATCAACATTGTGCAAAGATTTTCATCAAATCATCCAAAATCCCAAACTAAGGTATTTTTCCCCTTTTTCTTTTTCTTTCAATTTATGTTCGAATCTTAGGTTAGAAAATTTTATTTTTGTATAAATTATATGTTTTCATGTTTGGGTTTTCCATATCTTGTAAAAAAAATTCAAAATCTCAAATTTTTTTATTCGAATATAAAAAAAAATTTCAGTCGTTTTTTTTACTGTTGTTTTAATTTTTCTTTGTTTTAATTTTTTAAAAAAAAACCTCATTTGGATTTATTATTGGATTGATTTTAAAAATCGATGCATACACTTAATTTTAAAATATGCTTGCTTAATGTTTTTAGATGTCGGATCAAGCTAACAAAAAGCGTAAGGTCGTTCAAACCGGTGATTCGATCATTCGTCCGAATCTAGCTCTGCTTTTTTCAGAAATCCCTTCGAACTACCGAGATGCGAGCTCGCTTCACTTATGTCAAGGATTTCGAAGTTCGACGTGAACGTGTCATTGATCTTGATTTCATCAACTCCGAGCGATTCCTATTCTGTTACCTCAAGCGTTTGAGTGAATGGAATCTTCTTCCTTTGTTGAGCATCCCGGATATTTGCTACAAACATATGGTACTCATATTTTACTCTAATGCTCGTCTTATTCATGATGAAACCAAAACCGAGGTTGTAGGAATTGAATCTTTCATATTAGGGAAAAAGTTTACTGTTAATATTGCACTCTTGGAGTCCACCTTTTCCCTTAAGATTATAGGTCTTGAGGATGAACGTCACTTCGGCACTTTCACCGGTCCGGCACTTACTTTGAATGTGCACGACCATTTTCTTCACTTGATGGTATCATGGTTCCTTCGCCCTTCCGGCGGTAAATACTCTCATATCCGTCAAATTGATCACTTTTAGCTTGAATGTTTCCGTAGAGGTGAGCGCCCTAATGTTGCCAAGATTATTTTTGCCGAGATGGTCAATAATGTTAAGCTTATTGACACCAATGAGTTGAAATCTTTTACTTATGGCACAATCTTGAGCTGCATCTTTAGCCACCTTGGTATCGATTGTACCTACGACTCCCCGGAACCTCGCAAATGCAAGATTGGTGAGTCCTCCCTTCGCAAATCCAGGTTTCGATATGTGAATGATGTTTGGGAATGAGTTGATAGAGAAGCTCCTCTTCCTCCCATTGCTCCTCCACCGCAAGTTCAAGTTGGAAACAATGAAGCCCTTACGGCTCTCATTACCGAGCGGTTCAATGCCTTGGATACTCGCATTGCTTCGGGTTTTGATGCCATGGACACTCGCTTGAAAAATGTCGAGGATCGCCTCCTAACTCTTGAGACTTCCCATTCAAACTTGGATTTGTCCTTCTTTACTCTCTATGGGCAATGGACGAAGTTTCACCGTTCTCAAGTCAAGAGCGACGATGAGACTTCCGATGATGATGATGACGAGGCCTAGGACTTTCATATCATATCATATCATATCATATCATAATATTTATGCATTTTAGGTTTAAGATTGCATCTTTATGTTTCATTATGTTTTAGGAACCTATGCTTTTGATCTTTTGTTTGGGATTTTATTTTGAACTTAATGATGTTTTATGTTTTGGATATTTTAATTTTATGAATTTATATTATTGTTGCTTAATGGTTAATGCTTATTGGTACTAATCCTTTGTCTTCTCTATGAGCCTTATTTATTCTTTTTGATCTAACAAAAAGAGGGAGAAGAAATTTAAGAGCCACAAACTAAAATTCGTTCTAAATGTTTAAAAGGTTTTTTAAGTTTTAAAACTTGGATTTCAAAGTTAAACAATTTTAAAACTTTAAAAACCTATCTTAAATTAAGAGGGAGTTAGAATATTTTCAAAATTTTCAAAACTCTTAAAAATTCTAACTTTGGTTTTGTTATATCAAAAACGGGGAGATTGTGAAACCAATATTTTAATTTTGATATAACTAAAAACCTAAGGACTAAATTGAAAATGTCAAAACGAATTTTTAAGTCCTCAGAACTTCCCCATATGATTTTAAGATTATGCCAAAGTTAAAAACAAGTTTTCAAATATTTTTCTAAGTGTTTAAAGGTGAAACAGTGATTTTCAAGTCCCTGTTTCGAAATGGCCTAAGGCGTTTCGAAACGTTTTCATCACTGTCAACCCCTGTTTCGAAACGCGTATCGAAATGGCTTTAGAACACTTGAACCCGTATCGAAACAGCTTCATGCGTTTCGAAACTGTTCTTCATTTTTTATTTGAAAACTATAACGGTTGTAATATTATTTAACTATTTTTTCAAAGATTAATAGGGTGTTTCGAAACGGGATCAATCAGTTTCGAAACGACCCTTTACAGTAGCAAAATTGTTTCGAAACGTGTCCACATGTTTCGAAACGGGTCTTTATTCTGATTTGAAAATATGACCGTTGTAAAGGTTTTTAACTGATTTTTTATAATCGGTTAGGGTGTTTCGAAACGGGCTTAGGCTGTTTCGAAACGACCCTTTCCAGTGGCAAAAGTGTTTCGAAACAGCTTTAACACGTTTCGAAACAGGCTCTTAAATGCACCCAACGGCTCTTTCTATTTTAGTCCGTTCCGAAACAGGTACCCCGCGTTTCTAAATGGGTTGTTGCAGACTGCATTTATGGAGGTGAGATAACATCCCCAACGGCTCTATTGATGAGTGCAACAACCACAACGGCTAGAAATCAATGAGAAGGTATAAAAGGGACCTCTAAAAGCTCCAGCAACAACTATTGATCCAAAAACAAATATCCATACATTAAATCCAAGCATTTTTGCAAAAATCCCATATTGTCTAGAAACCCCAATTGTAATTTTCATTCTTATCTTGTTCAATTGGGTTGAGTGCTTGTAATTGGGCTACAATTTGTATTGAGAGATATTCTATTAGCCATCAAATTCTTTGTTACCTTGTTGTGAGGATTGGGTTAAATTTTGGGTAGAAAATTTAACCGAAATTGTAAGGGTTGCCTCCTTAGCCTAGAAAAGGGGAAGAGCAATTAGTGGAATTGTTGCAAATCCTTAGTGAAGCTAAGGTAGTGGATGTAGAGTTCATTTGGAACTTGAACCACTCTAAAATCTCTTGTCAATCTTTTTAATTTGCAATTTCCACCACACAAACTTTAAAAATCCAATTCACCCACCTTTTGGTTCATATCGATCTTTTGATCCACTCAACTAACGACAGTTGTTTCTCCTATGAACCCTGAAAATCAATAGTACAACAACGCAACATATCCTCAAGCACTTGTATTACTCGCTCTGACTGGCCATCTAACTGAGGATGATACGAGGTACTGAAATTCAATCGGCTACCCAAAACACTATGCAAGAAATCCCAAAACCTCGATATGAACCTCAAATCTCTATCTAATACAATTGACTTTGGTACACCATGCAATCTCACAATCCTACGGATATACAAATCAGCCAATTTATCCAAGGAATTAGTCGTGTTAACAACTAGGAAATGTGCACACTTGGTGAGTCGATCAACTATCACCCAAACCGAATTCTTTCGTGAAGGAGTCAACGGTAAACCTGATACAAAATCCATGGTTATCCTCTCCTATTTCCATTTCGAAATCCATAAAGGTTGTAACAATCCTGACGGATACTGATGTTCGACCTTCACTCACTAACAAACCATACATTTACTTACGAATTCGACCACATCCTTTTTCAAACCAACCCAGAAAAATAATCATTCTTCAAATCTCGGTACATCTTCGTGCTACTTGGATGCATAGCAAACGGACTAGTATGCGCTTCATTCAAAATGGTGCGTCTCAAATCAACATCTTCGGGCACAACAACTCTATCTTTGAAACACAAAACATTATTATTACTGAAATTGTACTCGGTCGGTTTACCTTTCGCAATATCTTAGACATGTGATGCCAAAGAACTATCTTGCAACTGTTTCTCACGGAGCAAATGTTCAAGAGATGGTCTCACTTATAATTCTATGATCCATCCACCATCACGTGACAAACTCAACCTAGCAAACATCGCTTGAAGTTCAACGACCACTTTCCTACTCAACGCATCAGCTACCACATTGGCTTTACCTGGATGATACTCAATAGTAAGATCATAGTCCTTCAATAACTCGATCGATCTATGCTGTCGGAGATTCAAATCTTTCTGAGACATAAAATACTTCAGACTCTTGTGATATGTATACACTGTGTATTTCTCACCATACAAATAGTGTCTCCACACTTTCAAAGCAAACACAACATCGGATAACTTAATATCATGTGTGGGGTAGTTCTTTACATGAGTATTCAACTGTCTCGACACATATGCTACAACCCTCCCATCTTGCATCAATACACAACCTAGGCCTATATACGAAGCATCAATGTAAATCACGTAATCCTTCCCCGTTACCGGTTGCACTAGCATAGGTGCTCTAGTCAAAGCATTTTCAAACGGTCAAAAGCCATCTGCCTCGCTTCTATCCACTCGTATCTAACATCTTTTTGTAACAATTTCGTCAATGGAGCAACTATCTTTGAAAATCCTTCTACAAACTGACGGTAGTAGCCCACTAAGCCCAGGAAACTACGAACCTCAGTCACAGACTTCGGTTGCTTCCAATTCACAACAGCTTCCACTTTCTACAAACCGGCGGTAGTAGCCCGCTAAGCCTAGGAAACTACGAACCTCGGTCACATACTTCGGTTGCTTCCAATTCACAACAGCTTCCAGTTTCTTAGGATCAACTCTAATGCCATCCGCTGATACTACATGCCCTAGAAAGACTACCTCTCTAATCCAAAACTCGCATTTGCTCAACTTCGCATACAACTGATTATCTAGCAAAGTCTTCAACACAAGTCATAAATGTCTATCATGGTCTTCCTCAGTGTGCAAATAAATCAGTATATCATCAATGAACACCATAACAAACTGATCTAGGAACTCATGAAACACACGGTTCATCATGTCCATAAACGCGGCTGGTGCATTACTCAACCCGAACGACATTACCAAAAACTCATAATGGCCATAACGTGTACATAAAGTTGTCTTCGGTATGTCTTGTTCCTTCACTTTCAACTAATAGTACCCTGATCTCAAGTCTATTTTCGAAAACATTGATGCATCCCGCAACTGATCAAACAAATCATTTATTCTCGGCAACGGATACTTGTTCTTCACAGTTAACTTATTCAACTAACGGTAATCAATACACAAACATATACTTCTGTCTTTCTTCTTGACGAACAACACTGGTGCACCCCAAGGTGATATGCTCGGACGGATAAAACCACGATCTAACAATGCGTAAAGCTGAGTCTTCAGTTCTTTCAACTTTTTCAGAGCCATCTGATACGGAGCAATCAATATAGAAGCTGAATCAGAATACAACTCAACAGCAAACTCGACTTCTCTATCCGGTGGCAAACCAGGCAATTCTTCTGGAAACACCTCAGGAAAGTCACAAACTGCTCTAATGTCTTTTGGTCGGACCTTACTCATATCTGGATTCATCACATAAGCTAGGTATGTCTGACATCCCTGATCCAACATCTTTTGAGTTTCTAAAGCAGAAACCACGTTGGATAAGAACTTAACGTTCTCACCAACCACTACTACTTCATAATTATATGATAGTCTCAAACTCACTCGCTTAGTTTCGAAATCTACCTTTGCCTTGTGTTCTACCAACCAATCCATTCCCAAAATCACATCAAACCCATAGAATGGCAATTCCATCATATCAACTGGAAACACGTGACCCTGAACCATCAACGGACATCTACGATACATCTTTCTGACCACAACTATCTCGTCAAACGAACTAGTCACACTCATACCACATCAAGAATTTCACACGGTATGCCCAACCTCTTAGCATGCTCACTCAGAATATAAGAATGTGTAGACCTAGAATCAATCAACAAAAGCAATGTCAAAGACCGTGACACGAAATTACATGCGATAACATCGTTGTCGTTCCTGCCCTCTCTGTGTGCATACACTCTCGATGGTCCACCTCCCTCAGGCTGAACTATGACTACATGTGCCACATTCCTCTGACCTTCGTTCCGTGGCTCAAAATTCCCTCGGCCGCACCTACGACCTCGCTGGTACTCGATAGCCCGTGCCGATGCCTGACCACCTCTAGCTAGCTGAGGACAATCTCGCTTGAGATGATCCTTCGATCCATACTGCCAACAAGTACTATAGATTCCCCAACAGTATCTTGGATGAGACCTACCACACTTGATGCATTCGGGTGCACGATGAGTAAAACCTTGGCCTTGATGGCCATGTCCGGGATTACCACCCCCACGTCTATGATCAAAATGCTGCCACTTGTCTTTGTGCCTCTTGGCACGATCACAATTCCACTCCGCATGTCGTTTCCCTAAACTAGACTCGCCTCCTCTAGTAGATAAACCAAGACTAAGCTCTATATCTTTGTCTCGAGCTACTAGCACATCAAAATCTGTATAATCAGCATCCAACAAATAGGTCTTCACTCCCTCGGTCAAACCATACCGAAACCTCTCACAACGTTCCCTCTCAGTGGGAACTAGCTCAGAAGCATACTGACTCAGTCTAACAAACTGAACCTCATACACCGAAATGCTCATGCTCCCCTGAACCAAATCCATGAACTCGCGTTTCTTCTCATCTTGATACCTCAGCCCCAAATACTTCTTCCAAAAGGCAGAACGAAAGAAATCCCAAGTGATATCAGCAGTAGCCATACCCACGATGATCGTAGTCCACCAGACATATGTGTCACCCTGAAGCAAAGATTCTACACAACCAAGCTTTCGTGTGTCACTGCACTCCATATGACACAAAATTCTGGTAGTACTCGCTAACCATGCTTCAGCTCCCTCGGGTGATAACCCACGATACTCTACTCCACCCAGACTACGGAGCCTCTCGAGGGTTAACCCTTCCCTCTAACCATGATACGGTGCAGCCGCATGTAACCCAGCCAAAGCAAACTGAAAAGCCCCAGCAATAGCCTGAATTAACAGGCTCATATCAACTCCGGACTGTCCCTGGACACCACGAGGCTCCTCACCTCGCACATCAGCCTCACCACCTAGAGGAGGAGGAGGTAACTCTCCCTCTTGCGGATGCCCAACACCCTCAACTGGATCCTCCCGTGGCTCACCACCCACCTGACCTCTTCTAGGTCTAGCCATAACAACAAAGGCAATGCTACAACAACAATAGATAAGACAAGGAAATTATTCGGGTCAGCAACGTCAAGGGTCCAAGGTGCTCAAGTATCATACATAGGTTTTCCCCGATAATAGTGTGTGGCAATGGGTACCTTGCACAACAAGCAACTCCAACAAACAAGCAAACACCACAACAAAACACTTACCTCACTTACCTTTCCAGTTGCACAATAACCAACGCAAGCCTTTCGAAAGAAACCTAGGCTCTAATACCAACAAATGTAACCCCCTCGACCCGGCCTAGCCACCAAACCGTATCGAGTGGATCACACAGGACTAACCGAAGAAAGATTTGAAGATTTTTCCCCAATTAGCAACCCTAAACGCATTTATTATTATCTTTTCTAGATGCTCAAAATTAACCTTATGTTTAAGAACACGCAGTAGAAGAAAGAACAACAAAACGAGCATTGATTCGAACAAAAGAGCAACCAGGGACCAAACTGCAAAACTAGCATGTTATAGGGAGCTATGATGTAATTAAGGTGACATCTTTGCAATTAAACCCGTTTCAAGCTTTCATGATAGAATGCAACACAAAGCATGCACAAAAACATCCACAATTGAAAACACCACAAACCAGGACCAAAACGCAAGAAAAATAACTTTAAAGATGCCTCCAACTAACTTCCAACGACCCATGTTTCGGAACGCTTAAGGATGTATCGGAATAGAGCTTCACAGTGAGAAAACATTCCGAAATGGCTTGGACTCGTTTCGGTACTACTTAGCTCGTTTCGATACGCGTTCCGAAACGCCAAGGCCAAAATAAGGGTTGTTCCAAAACGTTCGTGTCCGTTTCGAAACACCCTGCTGCAGTAACACCAGAACTGTAGCACAAGCATCTCCAATGTTGTTTTCCTTGGTTCCAATCCTCACACAATCAAAGAAACAACAAGAACAACATACATCCACCAAGATCAGCCATCAAACATGGTCAAGAGCAAGAGAAGCTAGACCAGGCTCAACATATGATTAAAAAGGAAACACTTTAAGATCCAACATATATATAAACAAGGTATAAACATGCCAGCAAGGGCAGCCAACATGCTCTTAACTCAAGGAGTTTACAAACACTCCTAACAACATAAACAAGGTTCACCCTCATTGCCACACACACTATTATCAAAGCAATGTCATAATTGAGCTAGAGACGGACACTTGGATCACCTCCCTTGCACCATTGCTTTCCAAAAGATCTACAGAACTGCATTGTTGGAAAAGAGAGCATAAGCTATAAAGCTTAGTGAGCGAGGTTCAAAACCAAACTACAACAATGCATTTTTGAAAACAATCCTCATTTTGGAAACCAAAACCATTTCTTGAAAACCATTTTTCACAAATCATTTCCTTTTCAACATGCTAACTTATAACAAGTTTAAGCAATAGCGAAACACATGCTAAAGGCATAACCATATGAGTTTACCAAGCTCATACGAAACCTTAGCGAATGAGTAAAACGGCATCATTGACACGTTGCTCGGATAAGCGGACACCTTGATGGCACAACCCCCATCAAGTCACATGGTGAAACAACCCTCACCACAATCTCACTTCAACTGGGAAGCCACTACCTGCATTGCTCGTTGGTGATAGCACAACCCCTACCACTCGCATCACAATAGCACAACCCCTATTGTGAAATCGAAGAATTTCTCATTCGCGAATTTTATACATATAGTGCACTTCACATCCTATTGATCGATCAATCTATCTTATATAACCCATGTATCAATATATTCATCGCAACATCACAATCCACAGATTTCACCGGGGATAAACACCTTCCCAAACACATCCCAAAAGCCATAATCACAAGCTCAAGCATAGCATGAACTCAACAAAATTTTAATAACTCACGTGGCATTCTCATGGGACAAAAATTTCATGCATTTAATGCATTTAATGCATAACAACAGATTAAACATCATTAGAAAGACATGCTCATAATCAAACAAGAACAAAAGTAAAATGGCGAAAAAGCCAAAACAACATAAAACTTACACTTGAGCTTGAATTGGCCTAACGGCTCAACCCAAAACCTTAAAATGTTTCTTCAACTTTGTTAAAACATTAAAATCATTTCCACTCACCAACGATTACCAAAATCAAGTTGAAACCCCTTTTCTAGCTTTTCGGTTCGCCCACAAAAGAATTCAACAATTTCGAATCTTCAATCCATGCCTATAACCAACCCAAAATAGAGGATTAGAGATAATTTCAACACTCTAACTTGATGGAAAATAGAGATTCAATAGCCCAATCAAAACACCTATCGAAACATTTATGATACAAGCCGTAAACAATGAAAAACCCAATTCGACAATCTCCAGCAAAACCCAGCATAAGATATCATCAAAATACATGAATAAACATCTAAAAACATCAACCCAACATCAGATTATCACCAGCTATCGATTTACCTCAAAACTCACTCAAAAACCCACTTTTTCCACTTCAAACTTCAACACCAAACCAAATTTCGGGATTCCTATCATCCACCCAACATCTCAACTCAAAAACCACATCACAACAAAGATAAAATCATCATCAAACCCAGCAATAACAGATTCTACTCATGATCTTACCCCAAAAGACCATTTTAGCACATTTTAGCCAATTTTTATTAAGATTAATTCAAGAAAACATATCTTTAGCATTTAAAAGAATCAAAGCATGGAAATATCAATAAAGAACCTTACATTAGAGGAGAAATTCGTTGCTCACCTCCAATGCTAGCTATTTTCCCTTGTTTGACAAAATTCCATAAGAAAAACAATGAAATAAGCTTGGGTTTTAGGAAACCAAAGTAGGAAATCATTTGGCAATATTAGATAAGTAGGAAATCACTTTTACCTTGAGAAATCAAGCTCAAAAGGTGTTTGGCTGAAGAGAGAAGATGAGAAAGCTTAAAAATGGATTTTAATGTAAAATGAGGAAATGAAGAAAACTCTTTTAATTTTAATTATAAAACATATTTTAAAATATTTGAATAGGCAAAATAAAAGGGGATAATAACCATATTGGCCCAGCCAATTTAGCTCCTTAAAGATTCAATGTTTTGACTTTTTTACAAAATGTTCACTAAAACATATTTTGTAAACTTTACGATTTGGTCACTAAACCAAAATGTCACGATTCGGAAAACGTTTTTCTAAAATTGTTTTTACCAAAACCTTAAACATATTTATTAAGGATTTTAGAGATTTATTTCATATTTTTCCCAACATCTGAGAACCACTTTCTCTGAACTCACTCACAACTCCCAACACCGATCTTCAAGACCTCGAAACTTCACCGGATCTTCTAGACCCTAAACCGGGATGTTACATCTTATATGGCCAAATAGATTCTTTTATAATGGAACCAATATGTGCCATAATAATAATAATACTAATAATAATAATAATAATAATAATAAGAATAAGAATAAGAATAAGAATAAAATTTGAACTGAAACTCGAATAACTCAAATCTATTTAACTTAAATTTCATAAACTCAACTCAATTTGAAAAAAATAAAATGAAGTTCGAATCATAAAATAAGACTTGCCAACTAAACTTACTCAAAAAAAATTATTCGACTCAACTCAATCGAATACTCAACCCTAATTGATAATAACATTGACTTTAAGACCAAACATCATACCATAACCCCACAAATACGACAAATAATCACAAGCTAGGTACAAGCATTATCACAAGTAGGGATGTAAAAACAAGTCAGAACCTGGTAACCTGACTGAAACCTGCCCGAGTCAGAACCTGATTTGACCCGAGTTTTTGTTGACCCGAACCCGATCTGTAACCGACTGTTGTTGATCCGAACCCGAATTTGACCTGTTACTGTAGCAACCGAACCCGATCTGCGTCCGACTGAAAACGACCCGAACCCGAATTGGACCTGTTAATTTGGACCTGAAACCCGACCTGCGTCCGACTGAAAAGAACCCGAACCCGAAGCCGACCTGGCAAATAACCGAAATTACCCGACTGAATTGACCCGATATCCGATTTTACCCGACCTGAAATGGACCCGACCTGAAAATGGACCCGACCTGAAATGGACCCGACCTGAAATGGACCCGACCTGAAATGGACCCGACCTGTTTTGAACCCGACTGAAATGGACCCGACCTGCTTTTAAACCCGACCTGTTAAGTGACCCGACCTGTTCTTGACCTGAACTGATAAAATACAAGAAATTTGTTTGTAATAATATTAGCTCTCAGATCTTATAACAAAGACATAATTTATCTCACATAAAATACTTTATTTCAATACAAAGGAGAAATCAAGATTAAACATTTGATGGAATTAAAATATTGAATTTCAAAATTACAAGGACTTAATAAGTATTCAAACTCAAAATTTAGGGACAATACATAGTTTATCTAATAATTATACTTATATAGACCTAAATTGTTATTAGACCAAAAAATTGAGGACACATGTGAGTTGTGACATGCTAATCCTTCTTTTAGTTCAACCATGTTTAATTAAATCTAAAGAAACTATACCAAAAGTTAGCACTAAAAAAAACAAACTAAAGCTTAAATAATCTAAACCCTAAGCATCTAATTAAGGAAGGGCCTAAAAGGTAATTAACCCTTAAATAACAAATTAAAAAAAAAAACTCCCCATTCATTTTCACTCAATTTGCCGCCTCCCCCCATCAATTTTCCCCCCAACTTTTTAATCTAAAATCCCCCCAAATTTGTTTCCCCCCATCAATTTTCCCCCCAACTTTTTAATCTAAAATCCCCCCCCCCCAAATTCGTTTCCCCCCAACTTTTTAATCTAAACTCCCCCCCCCAAATTTGGTTGCACAAACTCCCCCTAAATTAAAAACTAAAGTATTTTTAACTTTTAACTTTCCCTCTAATTAAAATTTTTAATAAAATAAAAATTTAATTTAATGATCATAATTAATAAAATAATTTAAATTTTTAAATAATTTATTTTTAATTCATCCATCACAAGTTATTAATTTAATAAAAATTTTAAGTTATTAACGCCACAAATAATTTATATTAAATGAGTTAATACTAAGCATATTGAATTATTTAATAAAATTTAAAACTTAGAAGCGTGAAATGAATATTTAAATATAATTTTTTATACATATATATTAAATTGATTATACATGTATATTTAACAGAAATATTATTTAACACTTTAAATTGATTTAAAAAGTTAATAGTTAATATTTTACATTTATCAACACTTTAAATTCATCAAATCATAGACCCTAAACCCTAACCCCAAACCCTAAACTCTAAACTATAATGTATATAAGTATGTATATATCTATCAATGTATGAATTCTAAACCCTTGATGAGTTTTACCTTAAACTCTAAACACTAAACCCTAAATCCTAAACCCTAATATATATAAGTATGTATGTATATATCTATCAATGTCTAAAGCCTAAACCCTTAATATAGTTTTCCATAAACCCTAAACCCTTAAATCCACAACATAAACCCATAAACCATGAACTCTAAACCCTAAACCCTTATGTATGTAAGTATGTTTGTATCTATCAATATATGAACCCTAAACTCTTAATGAGTTTTCACTACACCCTAAACTCTAAACAAGTAACCATAAACCATAAACCCTAAACCCTAATATATATATATATATATATAAGTATGTATATATGTAGCTATCAATGTATGAGCCCTAAACCCATAATGAATTTCTCCCTAGACCATAAACACTAAACCTAAACCTTAAACCTTAAACACTTAATGAAGTTTTCATAAAACTCTAAACCCTAAACCCTTAAATCTACAACCTAAACACTTAAAACATAAACTCTAAACCTTAAACCCTAATGTATGTAAGTATGTTTGTATCTATCAATGTATGAACCCTAAACCATTAATAAGTTTTCGCTAAACCCTAAACCCTAATGTATGTATGTAAATGTGCCTATAAATGTATGAACCCTAAACTCATATTCATTATTTTTTAATCCATCCAATATTTTATAATTTTAATTTGATATTTTCATCATTCTATACCCTAAAACTTTATTTTTATTCCAAATTGACCCACGTTTATTTTTTTAATTTGTCCAATGTTTAATTATTTTAATTTAATATTTTCTTTATTCTATTCCCTTAACTTTATTTTAATTCTGTATTGACCCTTGTATATATTTTAATTCATCATGTTTTATAATTTTAATTTGAAATTTTGTTCATTATAGACCCTAAAACTTTATTTTTATTCTAAATTGACCTCTACTTATTATTTTTTTAATTACTCTAATTTTATACTTTTAATTTGATATTTTTGTTCATTATAGTCCCAAAACTTTATTTTTATTCCAAATTGACCCATTTTCCTTGTTTTCTTTTAAATCTATCTAATGTTTTATAATTTTAATTTGATATTTTTGTTCATTATAATCTGTGAAAGTTTATTTTTAATCCAAATTGACCCCTTTTTCAGTCCAAATTGACACTTTTCATTATTTTTTTAATTACTACAATGTTTTATAATTTTAATTTGATATGACTTTAAATAATTAACTCAAAATCAATGACGATTGATGGAGGCCAACCTAAAGTCTATCAACTACTTATCCGGTTGTACCGAACTCAAACTCAATACGAATTCCAAATCCGAAAATACCCTGACCTGAATTACCCGACCTGAAACTACCCGACCTGAAATTACTTGACCTGAAATGCAACCGACCTGAAATGCAACCGACCTGAAATAAACCCGACCTGAAATGAACCCGACCTGAAATGGACTCGACCTGAAATGGACCCGGCCTGAAACGGACCCGACCTGAAACAGACCCGACCTGAAATGGACCCGACCTGAAATGGACCCGACCTGAAATGGACCCGACCTGAAGTGTATCCGAACCCGAATTAACCTGTCAATTATCTGCTTCGGACCCGACCTGTTTTGACCCGACCTGAAACGGACCCGACCTGAAATAGACCCGACCTGAAATGGACCCGACTTGAAATGGACCCGACCTGAAATAGACCCGACCTGAAATGGACCCGCACCCGACCCGAGTCGAGTCAAAACAGAAAAATGACCTGAAATGACCTGTATCCGATTTTACCCGACCTGACAGTACCCGACCTGAAACCCGTCCGATTACCTGTTTTTACATCCCTAATCACAAGTCACCACGAAATTATCGATCAAAAAAAAAAAGTCACCACGAAATTTATTTTGATTAACTCTCCGGATAAAATTAGTGTGGCTGTGGATTGCCAATATTCCTCGTTTATAAAACTGAACAACCAGACAGAAACTTAACGAAAACAAAATCCTTGAAAAGGTCCCAGATTGGTAAAAATGGCAGCTGCTGGCACTGATTCTACTTCAGATTATGATCGGACGAAAGGCATCAAGGAATTTGATCAGTCCAAATATGGAGTGAAGGGGATGATAGATTCAGGCATTGATTCCATTCCCAGAATCTTTGTTCAACCACCTGAAACTCTAGCCAGTCTTAAACCTTCTCAAACCAAAACCACCAACATCCCAGTAATCGACCTGCAAAACATAAACTCAGAGCCTCATCGTCCCAAAATCGTTGAGCAAATAAAAAAAGCTGCGAATGAATGGGGTTTTTTCCAAGTAATCAACCATGGAATCCCCGGAACAGTGCTGGAGGAGACGATTCAAGCAGTGAAATCATTCCATGAACAGCCGGCAGAAACCAAGGCAAAGTATTATTCCCGTGAAGAGAAGAAAGGCATGCTTTATGCAAGCAATAACGATCTTTATCGTTCAGAAGCAGCTACCTGGCATGATTATCTCCAGATTTGGACGGCACCAGAAGAACAACGTGCAAAGGTGGAAGATATACCAGAGATACCGAGGAAACAGTCGCTTTTGTGGGATGTTTGTGCTAAAAAAGTGGGTGAAGATGTGATGGAGCTGTTATGTGAAGGGATAGCATTAGAATCGAGCAAGTTTAAGGACTTGGGCCTCTCTAGTGGCAGGTTGTTTTTGGGAATCTATTATCCCTACTGTCCTCAACCTGATCTTACACTAGGGATCACCTCACATACAGATCCTGGTGGGATAACAGTTTTGCTTCAGAATCAAGTTCCAGGGTTGCAGGTCAAACATGGTCAACACTGGGTTGACGTCAACCCCCTTCCTGGAGCTTTGATTATCAACATCGCCGACTTGATGCAGGTAAATTTTTATATCCATCAACAACCTGATTTTTACATCCCTAAAATTATAGCTTTGAATTCATTGCTTGTTTTTTCAATGCGAGAAGATCCTTTCCAATGCTGAATATAACAGCGTTCAGCATCGAGTTTTAGCCAATTCACGCCAACACCCACGAATCTCAGTGGTTGAGTTTCTGAGTTTGGGGAAATGGGAAGACTCTGAGTACGGACCTTTGCCGGAGTTGGTGTCGGCTGAGAAACCGCCTCGCTATCGTCGATTCACCAAGGATGAATTTTTTAATAACTTTTATAGCAAAGGACTGGACACCAAATCTTTTATCGATAAGCTTAAGCTCTAAGTCGCTACTAAAAAAAGGCAAGTTACTCTTTTGCTCACTTAACTTTGCCTGTAATTCTATTTTGGCCACTCAACTTTAACATATTCAATTTCACCACTAAATTTCCGAGTTTCGCTCATTATGGTAAACAACGCCAAAAAGGATTTCCGAGTTTTGGATTTGTAAGAAAATACACTAGCAAAATAAAAAAAAAACAGCGCTAAAGACTTAACGTTTGAGTACCAAAACGAGCGAAATTCAAAAGTTTCGTGATGAAATTAAAAGGTTTTAAAGTTGAGTGCCCTAAAATGGAACCAAAGTTGAGTAACCAAAGAAATAATTTACCAAAAAATGTATTATATGCATGCCCAGACACGTTAATGCTTGCTTGCCGCTTCTTTATTATTAAACTAATGAATAATATTGGATGGATTCTCTATTCCATAATATCAGGGTTTCTTTTTACTCAATTTTTTTGTGTGTGAATATTGAAATCTATTCATATATCTTTTGTCATGTTAATGCGACTGATTTCAATTTTGCAACCAAATTATAATTCCAATTGAATTTATTGTTTTAATTATTAAGGGAAAATATTTGAAAAAAAAACTATACTTTTTAGTTTTTTTAAATACGAGGATGATAGTTTTATTAAAAAGGAAAAAAATAAAAATATAATGACTTACAACTCAGGCAAACAAACTTGATCTGGACATATTTCTAAAAACACCAAAATTAGTGTCTCAAGATTATAAACATGACCACAAAAAGAAAGGGTAAAAACTCTAACTCAAATGCTCGAAGAAGAGCGGTGACTGTGAGCTCGTATTCAAATTCGATTTGAGGGTCCGAAACTGGGAGATCAACAAAATAATTAAAAGAGCGTCATTTTGATCAATCGTGGCGACGTCGGATTCAACCCTAATAAAAAATTCAAATGAAAAAAAAGAAGCGATCAAGCGACTAATTAAGAAAAAAAAGCGTGCCAAAAGACTAAGAAAAACATGTCACAATGATATAACTATTAAATTTAAAAAGTAAAAAATAAAAAATAAAATAAAAAGAAAGAAATAAGTACCAACAGTCGGTAATCGGTACTAAAATTAACCGTATTACCAACCACGTAAAGATAAAAAAAATTGTAAATGCTAGAGAGAAAATGAAGATCATACAAATCTTCTTTTGAATATATTATCATTTCTTACTTTCAAATCTTTTAAATGGATTAAAAGTATATGAAAATGTGAAAAAAAATATAATTATAATATTCATTTTTTGGTACAAATAACTTGTAATAAGACAGATGGACCCGTGTTCCATTGAAACTTGGGCGATTAGGTTAGACAACGATAGCTCGTTGAATACATGGTGGGAATAAATTATAACGCACACGCCAGTGCGCCACACGTAGTCGAGTGGAAATCAAGTATGCAACATTGCAACCAAACCCATTCATTGAAAATGAGATTACATCAACCCATATGTCAAATCACATTTATCTTTGTCATGAATTTTAGTTTTAAACAAACGTTTAATACAAGTTTGGTATAATATAATTTGGCTTATATAACAAATAAATATTTTTAAGTATACTAATCTTTTTATTTAGGCATGTAAAGTTTTTTTAGTTATTTAATATATATTTTTTTAGTTAAATATGTATTTAAAGTATTCTTTTTTTGTCAAAATTGGTACTTAATATATTTTTTAATCAATGTCACGTGTCAATTTTTAGGAACTTAGATAAAGTTAGAATACTTTAAGTACTTATTTGTAATATAAGCCTAATAATTTTAGTTTTCAAAATTTTGTTTCTGAAGTAAATCCAAATCAATGTTATTCCTACTTTTTAATTGCATTGATTTTTTTACTCGAGTCATACAATTGCATCAATTTTGTCCTTTAATCGACGTTGACTATTACAGTGCTGACGTGGTGGTTCACAATGCTGACATGGCAGTACACACGTGTTGCTATCACGTCCCACCATCCACTTTGGCTCCCCGCCCGTCCCATGACGGGTGAACCACCAAGTGTTATCTCCGTATAAAGCTCTAAGCATCACGGAGCCCAGAGACATCTTTCACACCCAGACAAACAAGCTCCAGAGATCATTGTGCCAAGACAAGATAGCTATCACGTAAGATTGAGCTCGCATCCTAACAACCGAGCTACAACCAGTCAGCCCGTTAATAGCCATCACTAGGCCTAGCACAATCCCATTAAACATCACTTCATGTACAGCTACAAGGGGATAAAAATACCCCCAATACTAAAGACAAAAAGACAACTCTATACCATTCTACACTGATCACTCCCTCTCACACACACATGACTCCGACCACCCACTTTACATTGTTTGCGGCTCTCGACCCCAAGTCAACCAGGGTGAACTACCCACTTCTACAGTCCCCCACCATCTCACGTGGCTCTCCGCATGTCCCACGAAAAGTGAACCACCCATCCTCTCCCTTACTTCTTCCTTCAACAGCCATCTCCACCTCATTGTCTATTGTCATCCAAAATTGGCATCAACAATTGATGCAATGAGCAAGGAGATCTTCCCGACCAAGAGAATCATTCGTGAAGTTTTCTTAGTTTGAGTTGTTCTGACTACAAAAAAGAAGGAAGTAAACAGAATGGGTCAACAAGATCTCACCACCAACGCCCGAGGGTGCTGCCAAGGGATCGACGGAAGCAAAACCTTGAAACTATAAGGCATCGGCTTTTCCCCACCAAGGAGAGCTCGAAAGCTCATCCCACCACCACGGGGAGCCATGGCAATAATCGTGGAGAGAGAATGAAGCTCATTTGGCAGCATCTAGACCATCTCCGCGGATACCAGAAGTAACCAACTCTGGTCAGTCCACGAAGCGGTTTCTCATATTAAGGAAGCACGCTTCATGGGGGAGATCTACAGCCGGCCAAGCCTAAAGAGCGCATGAAGCACAAGTGGCCAGAAACCTCTACAACTTGTTGTCCTACGCGTATAGATAGTGTCTGCCACTACAGATGGCCTAGGACTAAGATAACGTCCAAGGAAAGCACCCTCTTACTTGTAATGTAAAAACATGAAAATTATAGGATAGCCTTTGTTTCCTACCTGCCTATGAGTGTAGGATTAAAGAAAAATGGATGACCCCCTCTACAGCAAATAGAATAAAGTATAACTTACGCTACAATGCAATTTCTACAAATATCTCTCCAATGAATAATCTCCACTAAAAATACGAGTTCTCCAAACATCCAGGTATTGGGGAAACTCGCTTTATTCGAACACCCTTGGAACTTGGTACAATCTAAAGGGAAATTTGAAATTATTACTCATATAAATGAACGAATGCATATCTCTTCACATATCTACATTACATATTCTGGGCCTCTGCCCGCCTATATATCACTTTCAAATTTCGATTGTTTCTACAAAGGGACGAAATGACTCCGCCAAAATTTATGGCTGATTCTACAAAAGCGCAAAGATATCTCCTAGGGATCACCCTGACCTTGTGTATTTCGTAACATAATTTCAACCATCTTGTGGTTGCCTCTCCAAGTGTCATATACGAACCCCCACAATCGACTGGTTCTACAAAGATAAAAGCAACCTTTGTTTCATCGATGCCCAGAGCATTACGTTTCTACAAGGACTAAGGGGATATCTATAAATAAATGATTGCCTTCTAATGGAGATATCAACACGTACTATTTTTACAAACACGCGAGTACTAATGAAAGAATACATTTGTGCTTCTCAGGAGAAATCTCGAGAGCATAAAAGGAGATGTCTCTGTAAACAACGTTCGATAGTACAAGAGAGTTAAGAAAGACTCCACTCAATAGTGCTTGATTCTACAAGGGTGTGAGATGCCTCAACCTCTCGTATGATAGTCTCTCCAAGGGTATGAGATGCCTCCTAAGGGATATGTGCCCGTCCCATCGATGCCCATGGCATCGCAATTTTACAAGGACGGAAAAGTTTATATCCTATGTCAATTGAAGCATGTGGACCCAACAAACCAACTACTACCTTGTAACACCCCAAATTTCCCCTAATTCAAAAAAAATCACTAATGTGAAAATTCCTAATTTGAAACCCTAGTAATTTAGGAATTTTAATTTTGAAACCCTAATTTGATTAAGGGATTAAATTGAACAGAATTAGAATTTTGTGGCTTAATTCAGAAATTTGGAGTCATTTTGTAATGAGGCTAAAGTTTTGATGACGTTTCATAAACCCTAGAATGCTTGGTGACCTAAGCTGTGATTTAACCATTAATTTGGGTATTTAATTCCCTTATTCAGCTTTAGAAACGCGTTGAAGCAATTTTGAGTTGCGGCATTTCATATCTCTCTCCATATCTCCTTCACCCTCACTCATTGCATTTTCGGCGAGTCTCCAACCACCGATCTAGCTCCGTCCGTTGACCGGTCCGGTATCATCATTCAATTCCCCATCTCATCCCAAGCAAAACCCACCCATCCGTTCAACATTGTTTCTCGTCATTTGCTTGGAATTCGAAAGAAACCTTTTGGTTTTTATCACTCTTTGCTTTGCCGCTGTCCTCTCATCTATTGTTTGCGCCGTCGTCCGCTCTGTGTCTTCCCTTGTCGAATCTGAGTGTGGGTAAGATGGATCCATGTTTTTGGTTATTAATTAGTGATTTTGAGTTGTGGATTGTGTTTTATGAGCTCTGTTGCATATTTTTTGTTGATAATCTGTGGTTTTGAGATATGGGTTTCAGATATTATGACTGACTTGTGGGCAAGGATGGTCACATATCAGTCTCGATGTGTTGATGTTGCCGTCGCTGTTAACGTGTACCATTGGCCGCACCGTCGTTCGTGCATCTGCCTCATTGTCATTTTGGTTGCTGGAAACCCTAGCCATATTAGTTGGAAAAAGGATGAAGATGATGGGGTGTGAGAGTGGGAGTGTAGTTTGGGCCAAATGTGTATGCTTGGTTAGGCCACTAAATGAGCCTTATGTGTGAGCCCAACAAGAGAATGATAGCCCGATCTGTGACGGCCCAAGGCTGAGTGAACCAAATAACCTAAATCAGATTGAACTGGTAGACCTGAACCGGTCTTGTGAACTGAACCGACAATGTGAACCGAACAAACCATAGATCAGTGAACCGAATATGACCTTATTGACAATATTTGACCCGAGTTGACTGAACCGGTTTAACTTTGAACTAGTTTGGCTTTGGACTTTGACCTATTTGACCTTTGACCAACTCATTTGACCAGTTGACTTTGACCAGTCAAGTCAATGTTGACCATTGACCTTGGACAGTCGACCTTTAACTGACATAGTTAACTTTGACCGGAGTTGATTTTTTCGGACAATCTTCCTTTTGACTATTTCGACGTTCTGAGTTTGAATCTGCTGCCTGTTTTTTTGTCAAATTAGATCTCGAAAGCTCCGTTTTGCTATATACATTTAATTTGTACTTAATAATTTCATTGATCTGAATATAAGTTTGATCTAAGTTATTCTCGTGTCCATGTGCCGACCTTGAGACCGACGAGTTACCTGCTCCTCCAGTTGTACAAACCGACTATACACGTTCTTCGAGATATTTTCGTGAGTATACCTTCGTATTAGTCTTATGTTTTATAGTATGTCGCTTAGTGATAGTAATAAATATTAATATAGAGTTTTACCTCGTAGGTTCTGATTCAGTTAGATTTGGGCGTGAGACGCACTTTTCTCGGCATTAGAGCTATTGTTGCTAAAGGTGTGTTTCTTGGGGTGTTTTAAATAAATGAATTTTATGTGTATTTCTTATAGTGCTTTATTTTGTAAAAAATGTATCTTATGTCTTGCTTGATTTATTGTCTGATTAAGTGTGGTTTGAGGCTGTTGAAGCATCATGCATCATATATAAACTGTGTTTTTAAATCAAGCGTATGATTTTCGGAAAATGTGACACTCATAAGAGTTTAGATTTATAGTTTTAAAAATCATATCATGAGTCATGGGATAAGAATAGTGTTCGAAAAACGTGAGGAAAACCTCCACTCTGGCGAGGGCAACCTCCACTCCTTATGATATCGAACAGTCATGTATTGAGTTATGTATCAGACATCATAACATTTATGAATTTGATTTATCGGATACACTGTGTTTCATAAATGAATTTATCGGAAAATAAAATATTATTTTTGTTTTGAGTTTTGTTTGCACTTAAGGACACACTAAGCTCTTTAGCTTACACCCCTTAGTTTTCTTTCAGATACTCAGACTCTTTAGGCGACTCGGTACTTCGAGCATATCTTATTTATTCAGTATGAAATCTTTTGTTACTTTGGATTATTATTTTAACATTATTTGGGATATTTATGTGATATGAACTTTGGGACTGTTTATAATTTGAGTTTTATTAAATGCATGAATTTATTAATTTATTTTTGGATATTTAATCAAATTATTGAAACAATGTTATACGACTACGTTTTATAATACTGAAACATTATTGAGCTATTTTTTTTTATGATAATTTTGTATTTTAAAGTATTTAAATTTAAAGCCTATAACTTGTAACCCCCTCGTCCCGGTCTGGATGGCTGACCGGTCCTAGTAAGCTACACGGGGAAAACCGAAGTGAAACTCGTGAAGGTCCCACCTCGGTTAGCAACCCTAAAAAATTTTCTTTTAATTAAATCTTGTCTAAAGGCGTATTATTTCCTAAGTGATCACGATAGCGGAAAACAACAAGAAAAAAACACAACCAAACCCATAATAACATGTTAAATAGCCTACTTTTCCCTTTTTTAAGTTGGTCGTATCGATACACATGTCAAGGGTATCGATACGCCTTGACCAAGTCAACTGCCTTCAGTCAACATAGGAAGACCGTATCGATACAACCCTTGAGCGTATCGATACGCCCTTCTCGGTTAACATCTCGCGGTCAATGAGACAAACCCGTACCGGTACGCTTAGAACTCGTATCGATACGCCAAAGTCTCACCAAAATCTCGGATTTCCAATGAGCTTTGGGCGTATCGGTACACCCCCGAGTATCGGTACCCCTCGACAATTCTGTGTCCCAAAGTGTAGGACCGTATCGATACGGCCCTTAGGCGTATCGATACGCCCTGCACTGCAAGACACCAAATTGCAGCAAAACAACACGAAACTCAACTCTAAATGCATTTTGAGACTTCCCTAGCCACATACAAGCATCCATACAACAACTAGCATCGAAGAATTAACATGGAGAACAATTTAGATGATCAACAAGGCATTTACACATGGCATTCACATAAAGGATAGATATTGCATTATAAGACATACTTAAAAGCTTAAAAAGCCAAAAGCACATGCCTTCGCATAAAGGTTCACATGCTCACAAACACATATACCCATCCAAAAGCATAGCATCTCAATACAAGCATTCAACCAACACATACATGGTTACAAATCCAAAGCAAAGCATAAACCATAATCAACATCTATGAGTCATACAACGCTCATACAACACATAGTAGCCCCATTGCTAAACTACTACTTTATTTACTAAACCATACTTGAGCAACCACAAAGCTTGGAATGCCCCTTCGCCTTGCTCCTTGCTAACTCCACGCTACTGATCTGCATTTTCGAAAATGAGAGCGTAAGCTAGAAGCTTAGTGAGGAAGCTCTAAAACCAAAACAACGACAATGCAAGGTTCAAGTATATAATCCTTACATCACACACACAACATGCATATGCATCAATGTAGACATCTAGTTTGCAACACAAGAGACAATAATATGGCATCTTACTTCATATTAAGCTCAACAAGATAAAGCAAATATCTCAACATAATAACCACAAGAGCAAGTACATTGGCCACTATTAGTTTACTCGGATATGTAGATTACACTCGACAACCACATTACCTCGGTGGGATTACACTCATCACCGGACCTCGCATGGATGGGATTGCACTCATCATCACGTATAAAATAAACAATTTCCGGTGGAATATTACATCACCGTACTCCTCCTTGATGACTTAACGCCACCAAGGCCACACGCGAATTTGACTCAACCGTGTGCACACTAATCCTAATGATCGATCATTTATACCCGGTAAGTTAACTAGTGCCAATTACTTTTAAACCACATCATAACAACCATCATATATAGCACACATCCATCATCACACACATCAATGTATATTCACACATAAACAATTCATGCCTCACAAGATCAATATAAGCATAAACATCTAAAGCTTATTAACACACAAGAAGTTAAACTACCAATTTAATTTCTACCTTGGAATGACCTACCATTCTCATTCCAAAACCTCCACTACACACACTTGAACCAATTTAAACAAATTTGAAAGTTTCACTCACCACCCTTCCTTAGCAAACCAAGCAAAGCTAGTTAAACCTCCACAATTTCCGGATTCGATCCCGATCCTTCTTCGATGTTCCCTATTGCTTCTAACCAATCAAAAGACAAGTATTACTCACCAAATCAATGCTAAACTCAGCAACAATCCCAACTCACAAACACAAGCCAAAACTTCCTAATTTCAAACCCAAACTAACCACAAAACTCACATTTTCATACTCACCAAATACCCAGATGAAATCCACCATTTCCAACACCCCAAATGACATCTAAAGACTTCCAAAACGCCTTCCTAACAACCCTATACCATCAGCCCTTCAACCCAACACAAAAACACGCCAAAAATTCAAGTTTTGACACTTTGAAAAATGCCCTAAAGACCCACTTCGGGATTTTTCCAAAAATCCTTCCATTTTAAGATATTAGGTGTATTTAAGTGAGATTAACTCAAAGCCTAACTCAACAAACCAAAAACAAGTGGAAAACCCATTAAAAATCCATACTTTCATTAAACTTGAAAAACTTGAAAAAAAACACAAATGGTGATGGTTTTGAAATCTAAAACCATGGAAATGATTGGGATGATGAGGAGAGTTCAAAAATGAAATTACCTTCAAAGGAGCTCTTGAATTTATGGATAAAATGGATGGAATAGTAACTTAAGCTTTGGGAGGGGTTTGGGTTCTATTTCACGTTGGGTTGTAAAAAGGGGGAGGAAGATGAGTACTTTCTTTTTTCTTTTAGTTTCAAAAAGGTTGTCTTCTTTATTCCAACTTATTTACAAAAATGTCATTGCCTTAATTTTTATCTTATTTAAATCAAAACGCAACTCTAATTAAATTAAATCGGTTTTGACGACTCGAACCAAACACACACGCCAAACTCCCAACCCCAAAACACGGGCGTTACATAACTTGAGGGACAAGTTTTCAAACGTGACTTCCTAAATTCGGCTATTTCTTCTAGGCCGGGTTTAGGGGGTTGCATTTAATGGTATCAAAGCCAGGTTCAACCCTCGAACTGTGAGGCTCACAAAAGTTATTTTCAAAATATTTTCTACTTTTGCATGCATCTAAAATATTTTGGGATAAATGGGAATTTTTTGTAAAATTTACTACGGTATTAAGTGATTTTGAATCCGAGACTTCAGTACCAATTCTGACTCTAAGTCATTTCCTTTTGTAGATAGTCTTTTAAGCTACCAAGCATGAGTTCTAGCTTTGTGAGATGTCGAGGTTGAGGTAGTGGTCGAGGTCGTACCGTCGTATCTGGTGGTAGTCATCTACCTTCCGTTGAGCAAACAGAAAATCAGAATAAGATATCAGATAATGAGAATGAGCCCTTGGGAGGACATCAGATTGGAAGTGATGACTCACATAATGTTGATGACATTGAGACAGTTCAGTCGGACAGTGCCACGATGCACCGAGAGTTGTTACGTTATCTCCGCCAGTCAGAGGGTCTAAGGAAACCCATTTCTGCAGAATTTATAGTTGATGGGATGAAATTGTTTGAGGGTAAAACTGGTACACATCCAGCCGATGCAAAGTATTGGCTAAATAAGTTACAATGATTGTTTTTCGAGATGGATTACCCTGTCAATCAGAAATTTGGGGCAACTTTATCTTTGCTAGAAGGTGAAGCTCAAAATTGGTGGGAGTCTGTGGTAGATATTGTTCCACCTAGTTAGGTCACATGGGAGTTTTTTCGACAGGCTTTTCAGGATCATTATGTGGGAGCCGAGTTCTTAGCAAAGTGTCGCGATGATTTTATGAATCTGAAGTAGAACAACATGTCAGTGAATGATTATGAGATAGAGTTTTGGAGGTTGGCCTAATATGCTCTTGGGTTAGTTGCGACTAAGAAAGATAAGTGTGAATGGTTTTTGAATGGACTTCGACTGCCGATTCAGAGAAATGTTGCTACGCATCATGATAAAATGTTGAGGGACCTGTTTAGTCGAGCTAAGACTGCTGAGAGGATAATTGCACTTACAAAAGTTGAGGAAGTTTAGAATTCTGAGAAAGATGTGAAGCAACCGAACATATCTGCTTAGCCTAGTTTTGTCAACTCGTCTGGAAAGAGACCTAGAGATGATTCTGTTTCTCATAGTTATTGGGATGTGAGATCTGCAGCACCGACAGTTCCGTCTTGCAGCATGGGTATTTCAAAAGTTCGTCGGCCTATTTTTGTATGTGGTTATTGCAACAAAAAGCATAACGAAGAGTGCATATTGGTGAACAAAGCGTGTTTTCTATGTGGATCTCATGATCATTACTTGAAGAATTATCCTCGACCACCAACCGTGCAACATCCCAGTTTAGAGTCTAGAAGATCCGGTGTAGTTTTGAGGTCTGAAAGACCGGTGTTGGGAGTTATGAGTGAGTTCAGGGAAAATGGTTCTCGGAGTTTGGGAAAAATATGAAATAAATCTCTAAAATCCTTAATAAATATGTTTAAGGTTTTGGTAAAAACAATTTTGGAAAAATGTTTTCCGAACCGTGACATTTTGGTTTAGTGACCAAATTGTAAAGTTTGTAAAATCTGTTTTTAATTACCATTTTGTAAAAGAGTCAAAACATTGAATCTTTAAGGAGCTAATTTGGCCGGGCCAATATGGTTATTATCCCCTTTTATTTTGACTATTCAAATATTTTAAAATAGATTTTATGATGTAATTAAAATAAGGTTTATCTATTATCTCATTTTACATCAAAATCCATTTTCAAGCTTTCTCATCTTCTCTCTTCAGCCAAACAGCTTTTAAGCTTGATTGTCACAAGGTAAAAGTGTTTTCTTACTAATCTAATGTTGCTAAATGGTTCTCCTACTTTGATTTCCTAAAACTCAAGCCTATTTTATTGTTTTTCTCAAGGAATTTTACCAAACAAGGGGAAATAGCTAGCATTGGGGGTGAGCAACGAGATTCCCCTCTGATGTAAGGTTCTTTAATGAAATTCACATGCTTTGATTCTTTTAAATGCTAAGGTTTTGTTTTCTTGTGTTAATCTTAATGAAATTTGACTTAAATTGATGAAAATGAGCTTTTGGTAAGATTTTTTAGTAGGATCTGTTATTGTTGGGTTTGTTGATGTTATTTCCTTTGTATTGATGTGGTTTTTGAGTTGAGATGTTAGGTGAATGATGGGAATCCCAAAACTGGGTTGGGTGTTGAAGTTTGAAGTGAAAAAAGTGAGTTTTGGGTGGAATTTTAGGTGAATCGATAGCTGGTGTTAATATGATGTTGGGTTGATGTTTTTAGATGTTTATCTATGTGTTTTGATGTTATATAATGTTGGGTGTTGCTGGAGTTTGTCCGAATTGAGTTTTTCGATGTTTACGGCTTGTATCAGATATGTTCGATAGGTGTTTCGATTGAGTATTTGAATCTCTGCTTTCCAGAAAATTAGAGTGTTGAAAATATCTCTAAATCCTCTGTTTAGGATTGGTTAGAGGCAGGGATTGAAGATTCAGAATTGTTGAACTCAATTGTGGGTGAACCGGAAAGCTAGAAATAGGTTTCAGCTTGATTTTGGTAATCGTTGGTGAGTGGAATTGATTTTACTGTTTTATCAAGGTTGAAGAAGTGTTTTAAGGGTTTGGGTTAAGCCGTTAGACCAATCCAAGCTCAAGGGTAAGAATTGTGTTGTTTCAGCTTTTTCGCCATTTTACATTTGATCTTTTTTTTTATCATGGGCATGCTTTTCTAATTGATGTTTATTCTGTTGTTATGCATTAAATGCATGATGTTATTGTCCCATGAGAATGCCATGTTTCTTAATAAATGTTGGTTGAGTTCATGCTATGCTTGAGCTTGTGGTTATGACTTTTGGGATGTGTTTGGGGAGGTGTTTATCCCCGGTGAAAATTAGTGGTTTGTGATGTTGCGATGAGTATATTGACACATGGGTTATATTGGATAGATTGATCGATCAATAGGATGTGAAGTGCACTATAATTATAAAATTCACGCATGAGAAATTCTTCGGTTTCACAATAGGGGTTGTGCTATTGTGATGCGAGTGGTAGGGGTTGTGCTATCACCAACAGACAATGCGTGTAGTGGCATCCCGGCCGAAGTGTGTTTGTGGTGAGAGTTGTTTCACTATGTGACTTGATGGGGGTTGTGCCATCAAGGTGTCTTCTTATCCGAGCAACGTGTCAATGATGCCGGTATACTCATTCGCTATGGTTTCGTATGAGCTTGGTAAATTCATATGGTTATGTTTTTGTGCTTAAGGCATGTGAAATATTTATGGATCCGGTAGGCTTGGTTTGCAGATATGGTTTATGCATGGTTGATGCATGTTGTGCCTTTGGCATGTGCTATTGCATATGCTTAAACTTGTTACAAGTTAGCATGTGGAAAAGGAAACGGATTTGGAAATGATTTATGAAAGTGCTTTCAAGAAATGGTTTTGGTTTCCTAAATGTTGTTGTTTTCAAAACTGCATTGTTGTAGTTGGTTTTTGAGCTCCGCTCACTAAGCTTCATAACTTACGCTCTCTTTTCCAACAATGCAGATCTGTAGATCATTTGAGAAGCGACGGTGCAAGGGAGATGATCCAAGTGTCCGCTCTAGCTCAAGTATGACCTTGCTTAGATAATAGTGTATGTGGCAATGAGGGTGAACCTTGTCTTTGGTTTAGGAGTGTTTGTAAACTCCTTGTGTTGAGATCATGTTGTTGGATACCTTGTTGGCTTGTTCTTACCTTAAGTCTTGTGGTTATGATCTTGAACCTTGTTTT
Organism: Hibiscus tridactylites; assembly: GCA_958450335.1. NCBI lineage: Eukaryota > Viridiplantae > Streptophyta > Magnoliopsida > Malvales > Malvaceae > Hibiscus > Hibiscus tridactylites. Next base: position 25,687,497 of record OY288271.1, on the reverse strand, counting down.
ACCTTTTTGTTGGATCTTGAAGCTTTCCTTTAATCGTATGTTGAGCATGTTTTAGTTCCTCTTGCTCTTGATCATGTATGATGGTTGGTTGTGTTGAATGTATGTTGTTCTTGTTGTTTCCTTGATGGATGTGAGGATTGGAACCAAGGAAAACAACCTTGGAGATGTTTGTGCTGCAGTTTTGATGTTACTGGAGCAGGGCGTTACGGAACGACCCTTAATAAAGCCTTGGCATTCCGGAACGCGTATCGAAATGAGCTAAGTAAGGCAGGAACGGTCTCAAGCCATTTCGGAACGTTTTGCCAGTGTGAAGCTCTGTTCCGTTACGGGCCTCTAGTGTTCCGAAATGGGTACCGTTGGTAGTTGGTTAAATGTATTTTTAAAGTAATTTTTCTTGCGTTTTGGTCCTGGTTTGTGCTGTTTTCAATTGTGGATGATTTTGTGCACGTTTTATGTTGCATTTCATCATGGAAGCATGAAATGAGTTTAATTATACAAATATTACCTTAATTGCATCATAGGTCCTTATATTATGCTAGTTTTGCATTTTGGTCCTCGATTGCTCTTTTGTTCGAATCATTGCTCGTTTTGTTGTTCTTCCTTCCGATGTGTGATCCTAAACATAAGGTTAACTCAAACATCTAGAAAAGATATTAATCAACGTGGTTAGGGTTGCTAGTTGGAGGGAAATCTTTGGATTTTTCTTCGATTGGTCTCGTGTAGTCCACTTGATACGATCTGGTGGCTAGGCCAGGTCGAGGGGTTACATATGTTGGTATCAGAGCCTAGGTTTCTTTGGAAAGGCTTGCATTGGTTGCTGTGCAACCAGAAAGGTAAGTGAGGTAAGTGTGTTGTGATGGTGTTTGTTTGCTTGTTGAGGTTGCTTGCTGTGTAAGGTACCCATTGCCACATACTATTATCGGGAAAACATATATATGATACTTGAGCACCTTGGACCCTTGACGTTGCTGACCCGATTCATTTCCTTTTGTCTTATCTGTTTTTGTTGTTGCATTGTTTTTATTGTTATGGCTAGACCTAGAAGAGGTCAGGCGGGTGGTGAGTGGCGTGAGGATCCAGTTGAGGGTGCGGGGCATCCGCAAGAGGGAGAGTTACCTCCTCCTCCTCCTTCAGGTGGTGAGGCTAATGTGTGGGGTGAGGAGCCTCGTGGTGGCCAGGGTAAGGCCGGAGCTGATATGAGCCCATTGATTCAGGCTATTGCTGGGGCTTTTTAGTCTGCTTTGGCTGGTTTGTAGACGGCTGCACCGCAACATGGTCAGAGGGAAGGGTTATCCCTTGAGAGGCTCCATAGTCTGAGTGGAGTAGAGTATCGTGGGTTATCGCCCGATGGAGCTGAGGCATGGTTAGCTAGTACTACCAGAATTCTGGGTTAGATGGGGTGTAGTGATGCACGTAAGCTTATATGTTGCTGACCTTGGACCCTTGGACCCTTGACGTTGCTAACCTGATTCATTTCCTTTTGTCTTATATGTTGTTGTTGTAGCATTGCTTTTGTTGTTATGGCTAGACCTAAAAGAGGTCAGGCGGGTTGTGAGCCGAGTGAGGATCTGGTTGAGGGTGCGGGGCATCCGCAAGAGGACTACACGAGAGATAGAGGACAATTTAAGTTAGTTGCTTCAGGTACTGCTAGTAGAGGTAGACATGCTCAGAGTGGTGGATCATCTTGATCCGAGATTAGACGTCCAGGTTCGGTACATCCGACCGGAGTTCGTGTTGGATATGATGATATGCATGATGACATAGCAGGTACAATATGATATTTCAATTTTTGTTGTTATAATGGATTGTGATTTTAGAATAAGAAAGTTTAAGTATGTGTTGATAGTTTTGAGATTTGTTGCTAAGTTTGAAAATTTCGAGGACGAAATTTCTTTTAAGGGAGTGAGAGTTGTAACACCCCAAATTTCCCCTAATTTGAAAAAAATCACTAATGTGAAAATTCCTAATTTGAAACTCAAGTAATTTAGGAATTTTACTTTTGAAAACCTAATTTGATTAAGAGATTAAATTGAACAGAATTAGAATTTTGTTGCTTAATTCAGAAATTTGGGGTCATTTTGTAATGGGGCTAAAGTTTTGATGACATCTCATAAACCCTAGAATGCTTGGTGACCTAAGGCGTAATTTACCAATTAATTTGGGTATTTAATTCCCTTATTTAGCTTTAGAAACGCGTTCAAGCAATTTTGTAACCCCCTCGTCCCGATCTGGTCGGATGACCGGTCCGAGTGGGCCACACGGGGAAAATCGAAGCGAAACCCGTTAAGGTTCCTCCTCGGTTAACGACCCAGAAAAATTCTTTTAAAGGTTATCTTCTCTAAATGCACATTTAATTCCTATGTGATCACAGCAACGGAAGACAAGCATACGCGAAGCAATAACTCGAACAACCTAAGCAAACAGCCCATTTTTATGTGATTTAACAGGCCGTTTCGAAACACCCTCAAGGTGTATCGAAACGCCTTGACATGGTCAACACTTCAAAGCCCACACGAGGATGCCGTTTTGGAACGGGGGTCAACCGTTCCGAAACACCCTCCCTGGTCAACTTCTCGTGGTCAACGAGAATTGACCGTTTCGAAACACCATAGACCCGTTTCGGAACACCTTCATCTCGCCAATTTCTCAAAATTCTAGTAGCAAAAGTGTACCGAAACAGCCCCTATCCGTTTCGAAACGCTCGACCAAAAACAAAGGGACCTTATCGAAACAGGGTGACCCGTTTCGAAACGCCCCCTGTCTGCAGACTGGTTTTGGTTGGTTTAAGGCACAAGGGTGCCCCTAAACCCCACCAAACCTCCAACAACACACTAACAAATAATCCTAAGGCAAACCAACATACAAGCATGCTTGAACATCATCATAACAAGACTAACACTAAGGCACAACATCACAAAACCATTCATCCATGCATAACATTAAAGGTGTTAAGCTTCAACATAGCCAACACTTAGACAATTCTAGGTAGCAAAATACTAACATGGTTTCAAGCATGGCATACATCCCAAAATCCAATTAACAAGCACAAACGAGGAGTCTAACATGCTCCTAAACAACAACCATAGCAACATGATCCAAAAACATCATAATACGATTACATGTCCCATTGCTTGACCGTTACATCTTAATTTAAAAGTTCATACTTGGTAGCTAAACAAGCACCACAAGCACACTTGGAGGCCCCCTTCTTGCTCCTAGCAACCCACGATCTAAGGATCTGCATTGTCGAACAAAGAGAGAGCGTAAGCAATAAAGCTTAGTGAGGGTAAGCTCTTTAAAAACAAACCTCGACAATGCAGGGTCCAAGCACGATCTTAGCCAAGGTAAAAGCATAATTACCAAGAATCCTCAAGAGCCAAAAGTTAAAGATGCATGAACAATATTCAATTATATGCCATGCTCAACAAGTTCTAATTCACAACATATGTAAACACATATAAGCATCCAAGTAGAAATCACATTCTACAACACATTGATATACATATCAATCAATATTGGCACCTAGCTATGACCCGAATACGCGGATAAACCCGTTGGAACTCACATCCAACAACCACTTTACCTCACGGTGGGATTACACTCATCACCGGTCTCGCGGAGGGGATTCCACTCATCCTCACGCCCCGTCGATGGGATTTCACTCATCATCGACTATATATAAATACAATTTCCGGGCGAACCTGTACTCCTCCTTGGCGACTCAACACCACCAAGGCCACGCGCCACTTTAGACTCATGTTTGCACACTAACATCCTAATGATCGATCATTTGTACTCAAGCATACTAGTGCCAACATTTAACTCATTCCACATTATCCATTTCAATCAATTCTGTGCTTAGCACGTACTCACCATGATCACAATCATGAACCATTTCCATGCATGCCATAAGCATCACAATTCATGCCTCACCTCACATGTATAACACAATATACATAAATCAATCATATCACAAGTTATACGAGGCATAAACATCCAAATACAAGTTCATCCAATGGCTCTAGATCAAGTTTAGGATTAGGCTACCACCCTAATCCTAACTCTAGGTGGGTCTACCAAACCCAACCTAGTCCACATACTCGAACCAACCATTTAAAAACTACGTAAAACGTTTAACCACTCACCTAAGCTTCCAAGCTCCAAGCCAAGCAAGCAACCATCCTCGAGTTTCTGGATTCCTTCCCGAAGCTTCTCCGACCCAAGTTCTTGCTTCTAAACAACCTCAATACAATTCAAATAATCCTCAAATCAGCCCAAGCATCAAAATACCAACCCGGAACACAAATTCAAATACAATTTACAATGTTTCAAGCCATGAACAACCCCATATTTTGCAAACTCGGGCAGCCCCAAAACCACATCCAAAATCCATGTTTTCAACACCATTGTACCCACAAATGATCCCAAATCATCCCTTATCCATAGTACTAACATTGGACCATCAATTCCCACCTAAAACAACCCCAAAAACTCACCCAAAACCCTCCAAAAACCCCATTTATACCCAAATTCGGGAATTGCTCAAAATCAAGCAAAATTCACATATGATGTACCATTTGACTCCCATACTTCATAACTAACCATATTAAATCAAAATATTAAGTTTAGCAACACAAAGGCATCATTTTTAATCAAATCTTTTGAAATCCCCATTTTCAAAACTTCAATGGAAATGAAAACTAATGGTACTTTTAAAGAGAGGGAGTTGAGGAGAAGTCAAAAACGATGTTACCTTTCAAAAATGATTTGAAATGGATGAGTTTTTTGATGGAATAGTGACTTGTAGGGAGAGAGGTCTTTTCACGTTGGGTATGAAGAAGAAGAGAGTGAATAGTGAAAAGATGATAGGAAAGGGGATTTAAAATTAAAAGATGGGCAAATTACCAAAAGGCCATTAATGAATGGCTATCCCCTTCATTCTTTAAAAACTCTTCAATTTACAATTTATTCGATTTGGTCTAATTTCAAATATTTATTTTTGAAACCCGAAACTTAAAGGATTTTTTAATTATAAACCCGAGCCCAAATAATATTAAAATATTATTTTCACCTAACCCCTAAACCCAAGTGTTACAACTCTCCCCCACTTAAGGAATTTCGTCCCCGAAATTACCTGATGGAAACAAATACGGAAATTGCTCAACCATATCCGCATTCCTCTCCCACATGGCCTCTTCCACACCTCTATGTCTCCACAACACCTTGACCAACTCTATGGTCTCGCCACGCAACACCTTGCTATCAGAAGCAAGTATCTCAACAGGCTCTTCATTATAAGACAAATCTGGATTTAACTCTATCTCCTCAACGGGCATAACATGAGAAGGATCCGATCTATATCTCTTAAGAATAGACACATGAAAGACATCATGGATCTTCTCTAACTCAGAAGGTAACCTCAAATGGTAAGCTACAGGCCCAATCCGCTCAACTATTTCATACGGACCAATGAACCTCGAACTCAACTTGCCCTTCCGGCCAAATCTCATTACCTTCTTCCACGGAGATACTTTTAGAAACACTTTCTCACCCACGGAGTACTCAATCTCTTTCCTCTACAAATCCGCATAAGACTTCTGACGATCGGAAACTGCTTTCAAACGGTCACAAATCAACTTCACTTTATCGGTAGTCTCTTTAAGCAAATCTTGCATAGGTAACAATCTCTGACCTGTTTCAGCCCAACAAATCGGAGTCCTACATCGTCTACCATACAAAGCCTCATAGGGAGCCATCTGAATACTAGACTGATAATTGTTGTTGTAAGCAAACTCAACTAACGGTAAGTGCTTCTCCCAAGAACCCTAGAAGTCAATCACACAACAACTAAGCATATCCTCAAGAATCTGTATCACTCGCTCTGACTGCCCATCGGACTGTGGATGATAAGACGTACTGAAATGCAAACGGCTATCCAAAGCACTATGCAAGCAACCCTAGAATCTCGAATTAAATCTAGGATCCCTATCTGACACAATAGACTTTGGAACTCCATGAAGTCTCACAATCTCACGGATGTACAAGTTTGCCAACTTGTCTAAGGAATCCGTAGTGTTCACTGCTAAGAAGTGAGCACACTTAGTGAACCTATCAACAATCACCTAAACAGAATTCTTCTTCGAAGGAGACAAAGGCAACCCCGACACAAAATCCATGGTGATCCTCTCTCATTTCCATTCCGGAATCTTCAAAGGCTGTAACAAACCTGAAGGAACCTGATGTTCTGCCTTCACTCTCTGACAAACCATACAATGTCTCACATACTCGGCTACATCGTTCTTCAAACCAACCCAGAAGTAATCAATTTTCAAATCACGATACATCTTGGTACTACCCGGATGCATAGAAAAGGGACTCGAATGTGCTTCACTCAGAATCTGACGTCTCAACTCAACACCTTCTGGTACAACAATTCTATCTCTAAAGCACAACAAGCTCTCACCACTGAAACTATACTCGGTCGGTCTTCCTTCGGCTATGTCCTGAACATGAGGGACTAAAGTCACATCTTGCGACTGCTTCTCTCTAATCAACTGAATCAAAGAAGGCTTCACTTGCAACTCGGTGATCAACGCACCATCATCAGATACACTCAATCTAGCAAACATAGCTCTCAACTCAACGGCCACTTTTCTACTCAAAGCATCGGCTACTACATTTGCCTTACCTGGATGGTACTCAATGGTCAAATCATAATCTTTTAGCAACTCTCGCTATCTTCTTTGTCTCAAGTTCAACTCTTTCTGTGTCATCAAGTACTTCAAGCTCTTGTGATCGGTGTAAACTATACACTTCTCACCATACAAGTAATGACGCCAAATCTTCAATGCAAAAACAACCGCGACTAACTCTATATCATGAGTAGGATAGTTCTTCTCATGAATCTTCAATTGTCTTGAAGCATAAGCAACAACTCTTCTTTCTTGCATTAAAACACATCCTAAACCTATGTAGGAAGCATCACTGTAAATCACAAACTCCTTACCTGAAATAGGTTGCACTAACACTAGAGCATTTGTCAAAGCTTCTTTCAATTTCTCAAAGGCATTCTGTCTCGCATCTGACCATTCAAACTTAACTTCTTTTTGCAACAATTTAGTCAAAGGAGCAGCTACTCTAGAGAAACCATCAACAAATCTCCTATAGTATCCGACTAATCCTAGGAAACTCCTAATCTCGGTCACAGACTTAGGTTGTTTCCACTCAACAATAGCCTCAATCTTCGATGGATCAACACGGATACCTTCGGCTGAAACAACATGGCCAAGAAACACAACCTCGCGAATCCAGAACTCACATTTACTAAGCTTCGCATACAACTGATTGCTCAACAATCTCTATAAAACAAACCTCAAGTGCTCATCATGCTCTTCTTCGGTCTTCGAGTACACAAGTATGTCATCCATGAAAACAACTACAAAACGGTCTAGATAGTCTCTAAAAATTCTGTTCATCATGTCTATGAATGTTGCAGGTGCATTCGTGAGCCCAAACGACATCACAAGAAACTCATAGTGACCATTTCTAGGCTTAAAAGCTGTCTTCGGAACATCACACTCTTTCACCTTCAATTGGTAGTACCCGGATCTCAAATCTATTATCGAGAACACTGAAGCACCCCTCAACTGATCGAACAAATCATCTATGCGAGGCAACGAATACTTGTTCTTCACATTCAACTGATTCAACTGTCTATAGTCAATACACATGCGCATACTACCATCTTTCTTTTTCACAAACAACACGGGACCACCCCAAGGAGAACTACTAGGCCTAATGAAACCACGGTCTAATAATTCTTGCAACTAACTCCTCAATTCTTTCAACTCTTTCGGAGCCATACGATACGGAGCTATCGAAACTGGATTAGACCCTGAAACAGTCTAAATCACAAACTCAACATCTCTGTTAGGAGGTAAACCCGACAACTCTTCAGGAAACACATCCGGAAAGTCACAAACTGTTCTGATATCTTTCGGTCTAGCTTCACTCATATTCAGATTCATAACATAAGCTAAGTAAGCCCCACATCCGGAGTCCATCAACCTATGAGCCTCTAAAGCTGACACTATATTAGACAAGAACTTAATGTTCTCGCCTACTACTACTACCTCGTAGTCATCAGAAAGTTTCAAGGAAATTCTCTTCGTCTCAAAATCCACACTAGCTCGGTGCTCAACTAACCAGTCCATACCCAAAATAATATCAAAGCCATAGAAAGGAAGTTCCATCATATCAACAGAAAACACATGACCCTGAATCTTCAGTGGACATCTCCTATACATACGTCTAACCACAACTGTCTCACCAAAAAAACTAGTCACATGCATACCTACATCTAAGATCTCAACAGGTATATCTAACTTCTGTGCATGCTCACTCAAAATATAGGAATGTGTAGAACCCGAATCAACCAAAGAAAGCAAAGACATAGACTGTAACTCAAAATTACCTGCTATCACATCAGTGTCGTTCTCGGCCTCTCTCTGAGCATAGACTATCGCTGGTCCTCCTACCTCTGGTTGTACTCCCACAACATAAGCAAGGTTCCTTTGAGCATCTACCCTAGGTGCATCAGCCCTAGGCTGGAAGTAGCCACGACCGCACCCACGACCTTTCTGAAAATCATTCGCTCTCGCAGGAGCCTGAGCAATGTTTGGTGCCTGAGCCGCCTGATGCCGACAATCCCTCCTAAACTGATCCCTCGAACCACAGTTCCAACAAGCATGGAAGTTACCCCAACACTCACCAGTGTGCTGTCTCCCACAACGGGTGCACTCGGGCAAACGCCCTCCTCCTCTATGGCCCTGATGGCCCCTACCATGATGGCCACCGCCACGTCTACGGTCAAACTGATGTCCGCCATCTCTATGCCTCTTGGCATCTCTACTGTCAAAGTGGTTATGCCTCTTACCAGAACTAGAACCACCAGATCGTTTGGTCGAACCCAACCTGTGCTCTAAGTCCTTGGCCCTCGCGACCGATACTTCAAAGTCTGAGTAGTCAGAAGCTAGTGTGTACCTCTTGACTTCTTCGCTCAACCCATAGCGGAAACGGTTACAGCGTTCCACTTCAGTAGGAACCAACTCTGGAGCGTACTGACTCAAGCGAACAAAACGAATCTCATAGTCAGTCACAGAAGCATCTCCCTGAGTAAGGACCATAAACTCTCGCTTATTCTCATCTAAATACTTCGGTCCCAAGTACCTCTTCCTGAAAGCAGACTCAAAGAAATCCCAACCAATCTCTGCCTCTGGAACCCCAGTAGTAATGGTGACCCACCAGGTGTAGGCATCACCCTGAAGTAAGGAAATCACGCAGCCCAATCTACGAGTGCCCACACAACCCATCTGAGCTAAGATACGAACTGTCTTCTCCAACCATAACTCCGACCTCTCCAGAGTAGATCCTCCGAACTCTTCAGCCCCCAAGCTACGGAGCCTCTCCAAAGGTAGACTAGCATCGTCACACCTAGTCTGAGCTGCAGCCTGAGCTCCCACAACTGCGGCCTGAAATACTCCCGCTATTGCTTGCACTAGCGGAGTCATATCAATTCCGGCTGGACCTTGGCCACCTTGAGGTCCCTCTCATTCAGCTCCATCCTCGCCCCCAACTCCAGGCGGAAGAGGTGGTGGTGGTGGAGGAGCTCCAACTCCCGCGGCCACCGACCCTTCTATATGAGCCTCCATACCAATCACCGGCTCAACAGGAGCCGCAACACGTGGTTCCTGACGAACCACTCTCGGCCTACCCCTCGGCCTAGACATCACTCTCAAACGATAACTACAACCACAACAAACAAAATATACAAGATCGGGTTAGCAAGGCAAGGCTTCCAAGTGCTCAAGTACGTTTCCCTCACTTAAAATTCTTTTCCGATGTAATAGTAGCAATGGGACTCTCAAATAACATGCTTTTAAACAAAACAATCAACATACTTGCCATACAAGCAATCACACTTACAAAGCAAGCAAATACCGGGCATATCAATTCAAAACTTAAACTTACCTGCCCAAGGTCTCGGTAACCTTAGGCTCTGATACCAACAAGTGTAACCCCCTCGTCCCGGTCTGGTCGGATGACCGGTCCAAGTGGGCCGCATGGGGAAAACCAAAGCGAAACCCGTTAAGGCTCCTCCTCGGTTAACGACCCAGAAAAATTCTTTTTAAAGGTTATCTTCTCTAAATGCACATTTAATTCCTATGTGATCACAGCAACGGAAGACAAGCATACGCGAAGCAATAACTCGAACAACCTAAGCAAACAGCCCATTTTTATGTGATTTAACAGGCCGTTTCGAAACACCCTCAAGGTGTACCGAAACATCTTGACCTGGTCAACACTTCAAAGCCCACACAAGGATGCCGTTTCGAAATGGGGGTCAACCGTTACGAAACACCCTCCCTGGTCAACTTCTCGTGGTCAATGAGAATTGACCGTTTCGAAACACCATAGACCCGTTTCGGAACACCTTCATCTCGCCAATTTCTCAAAATTCCAGTAGCAAAAGTGTACCGAAACAGCCCCTATTCGTTTCGAAACGCTCAGCCAAAAACAAAGGGACCGTATCAAAACAGGGTGACCCGTTTCGAAACGCCCCCTGTCTGCAGACTGGTTTTGGTTGGTTTAAGGCACAAGGGTGCCCCTAAACCCCACCAAACCTCCAACAACACACTAACAAATAATCCTAAGGCAAACCAACATACAAGCATGCTTGAACATCATCATAACAAGACTAACACTAAGGCACAACATCACAAAACCATTCATCCATGCATAAAATAAAAGGTGTTAAGCTTCAACATAGCCAACACTTAGACAATTCTAGGTAGAAAAATACTAACATGGTTTCAAGCATGACATACATCCCAAAAGCCAATTAACAAGCACAAACGAGGAGTCTAACATGCTTCTAAACAACAATCATAGCAACATGATCCAAAAACATCATAATACGATTACATGTCCCATTGCTTGACCATTACATCTTAATTTAAAAGTTCATACTTGGTAGCTAAACAAGCACCACAAGCATACTTGGAGGCCCCCTTCTTGCTCCTAGTAACCCACGAACTAAGGATCTGCATTGTCGAACAAAGAGAGAGCGTAAGCAATAAAGCTTAGTGAAGGTAAGCTCTTTAAAAACAAACCTCGACAATGCAGGGTCCAAGCACGATCTTAGCCAAGGTAAAAGCATAATTACCAAGAATCCTCAAGAGCCACAAGTTAAAGATGCATGAACAATATTCAATTATATGCCATGCTCAACAAGCTCTAATTCACAACATATGTAAACACATATAAGCATCCAAGTAGAAATCACATTCTACAACACATTGATATACATATCAATCAATATTGGCACCTAGCTATGACCCGAATACGCGGATAAACCCGTTGGAACTCATATCCAACAACCACTTTACCTCACGGTGGGATTACACTCATCACCAGTCTCGCGGAGGGGATTCCACTCATCCTCACGCCCCGTCGATGGGATTTCACTCATCATCGACTATATATAAATACAATTTTCGGGCGAACCCGTACTCCTCCTTGGCGACTCAACGCCACCAAGGCCACGCGCGACTTTAGACTCATGTGTGCACACTAACATCCTAATGATCGATCATTTGTACTCAAGCATACTAGTACCAACATTTAACTCATTCCACATTATTCATTTCAATCAATTCCGTGCTTAGCACGTACTCACCATGATCACAATCATGAACCATTTCCATGCATGCCATAAGCATCACACTTCATGCCTCACCTCACATGTATAACACAATATACATAAATCAATCATATCACAAGTCATACGAGGCATAAACATCCAAATACAAGTTCATCCAATGGCTCTAGATCAAGTTTAGGATTAGGCTATCACCCTAATCCTAACTCTAGGTGGGTCTACCAAGCCCAACCTAATCCACATACTCGAACCAACCATTTAAAAACCACGTAAAATGTTTAACCACTCACCTAAGCTTCCAAGCTCCAAGCCAAGCAAGCAACCACCCTCAAGTTTCCGGATTCCTTCCCGAAGCTTCTCCGTGCCAAGTTCTTGCTTCGAAACAACCTCAATACAATTCAAATAATCCTCAAATCAGCCCAAACATCAAAATACCAACCCAGAACACAAATTCAAATACAATTTACAATGTTTCAAGCCATGAACAACCCCATATTTTGCAAACTGGGGCAGCCCCAAAACCACATCCAAAATCCATGTTTCCAACACCCATTGTACCCACAAATGATCCCAAATCAACCCCTATCCATAGTACTAATAGTGGACCATCAATTCCCACCTAAAACAACCCCCAAAACTCACCCAAAACCCTCCAAAAACCCCATTTATACCCAAATTCGGAAATTGCTCAAAATCAAGCAAAATTCACATATGTTGTACCATTTGACTCCCATACTTCATAACTAACCATATTAAATCAAAATATTAAGTTTAGCAACACAAAGGCATCATTTTTAATCAAATCTTTTGAAATCCCCATTTTCAAAACTTCAATGGAAATGAAAACTAATGGTACTTTTAAAGAGAGGGAGTTGAGGAGAAGTCAAAAACGATGTTACCTTTCAAAAATGAGTTGAAATGGATGAGCTTTTTGATGGAATAGTGACTTGTAGGGAGAGAGGTCTTTTCACGTTGGGTATGAAGAAGAAGAGAGTGAATAGTGAAAAGATGATAGGAAAAGGGATTTAAAATTAAAAGATGGGCAAATTACCAAAAGGCCATTAATGAATGGCTATCCCCTTCATTCTTTAAAAACTCTTCAATTTGCAATTTATTCGATTTGGTCTAATTTCAAATATTTATTTTTGAAACTCGAAACTTAAAGGATTATTTTAATTATAAATTTGAGCCTAAATAATATTAAAATATTATTTTCACCGAACCCCTAAACCCGAGTATTACAAATTTTGCTTGGAATCTTAAAGAAACCTTTCGTTTTTCATCTCACTCTTTGCTTTGCCGCCGTTCTCTCGTCCGTTGTTTGCGCCATCGTCCGCTCCGTGTCTTCCCTTGTCGAATCTGAGTGTTGGTAAGATGGATCCATGTTCTTGGTTATTAATTATTGATTTTGAGTTGTGAATTGTGTTTTATGAGCTTTGTTGCATATTTTTATTGATAATATATGGTTTTGAGATATGGGTTTCAGATTTTATGACTGGCTTGTGGGCAAGGGTGGTTGCATATCAATATCAATGTGTTGATGTTACCGTCGTTGTTAACGTGTACCATTGGCCGCACCGTCGTTCGTGCATCTGCGTCACCGCCATTTTGGTTGCTAGAAACCCTAGCCATATTAGTTGGAAAAGGATGAAGATGATGGGCTGTGAGAGTGGGAGTTTAGTTTGGGTCGAATGTGTATGCTTGGTTAGGCCACTCAAGGAGCCTTATGTGTGAGCCCAGCAAGAGAATGAGAGCCCGATCTGTGAGGGCCCAAAGCTGAGTGAACCAAATAACCTGAATCGAACTGAACTGGTAGACCTAAACCAGTCTTTTGAACTGAACCGAACAAACCATGGATCAATGAACCGGATATGACCTTTTTGACAATATTTGACCCTGTTGACCGAACCGGTTTAACTTTGAACCAGTTTGACTTTGGACTTTGACTTGTTTGACTTTTGAACTTTGACCAACCCATTTGACCAATTGACTAGGGATGGCAAAAATACCCGACCCGAGGTGCCCCGGCCCGACCGGGTATTTTTTCTAAAATTTCAGGGATCGGGGTGGGGCGTGAAAAGCATGAACTCGGGGCGAGGCGGGTTCGGGTATTTGCTAGAAATTCCCCGCCCCGCCTCGCCCCGGTACATTTTTATATTTATATATATATATTTATTATATTTATAAAAAAATATCATTATATTTAAACACTTTTATGAGTTTTAAGCCATTCTTTGTTTTTGTTTTGGTTCGTACTTATTGTAAAATTTTGTTAGATGTTGTTCAAGTTTTAATATATTCGATTCTAACGGTCAATGATTCAAGTTTATTCTTTTAAATATGTAGTTTAACATGTGGATAATTTAAAATTGGTTTTATTTTATTTTTTTTATAGAAGTTTAAAGTCCCTTGAAACCATAATTTGTGATTGTGGTGGAAGATTGGTCGAATCTAACATTTATCATCGACGAAGATTAAAATTTTTAAAATTTTTCGGGGCGGGTCGTGGCGGGGTCGGGTTTAAGAGTTATTGTATCGGGGCGGGGCGGGGTGGGTAAATTAATATTTTAATTCGGGGTGGGGCGAGGTCGGGTATAATATCTTATAGGTTGGGGCGGGTTCGGGGCGACTAAAAACCCGCCCCGCCCCGTTTCCATCCCTACAATTGACTTTGACCAGTCAAGTCAACGTTGACCATTGACCTTGGACAGTTAACTTTGACCGAAAGAGTTGACTTTGACTTTGACCAAAGTTGACTTTTTCGACAATCTTCCTCTCGGCTTTTTTCGACGTCCTGAGTTCGAATCTACTGTCTGTTTTGTCAAATTAGATCCCAAAAGCTCTATTTTGATATATACATTTAATTTGTACTTAATAATTTCAATGATCGGAATATAAGTTTGATCTGAGTTATTCTCGTGTTCAGGTGCCGACCTTGAGACCAACGAGTTACATGCTCCTCTAGTTGTACAAACCGACCGTACATGTTCTTCGAGATCTTTTCGTGAGTATACCTTCGGAATAGTCTTATATTTCATAGTATGTGGCTTAGTGATAGTAATAAATATTAATATAGAGTTTTACTGTGTAGGTTCTGATTCAGCTAGATCTGAGCATGAGACACACTTTTCTCAGCATTAGAGCTACTGTTGCTAAAGGTGTGTTTCTTGGGGTATTTTAAATAAATGAATTTTATGTGTATTTCTTATCGTGCTTTATTTTTTAAAATAATGTCTCTTATGTCTTGCTTGATTTATTATCTAATTAAGTGTGGTTTGAGACTGTTGAAGCATCATGCATCATATATAAATTGTGTTTTTAAATCAATCGTCTAATTTTCGGAAAATGTGACACTCATAAGAGTTCGGATTTATGGATTTAAAAATCATATAATGAGTCATGGGATCAGAATAGTGTTCAGAACACGTGAGGGAAACCTCCACTCTAGAGAGGGCAACCTCCACTCTATATGATATCGGACAGTCGGGTATTGAGTCATGCATCAGACATCATAACATTTATGAATTTGATTTATCGGACACACTGTGTTTCAGAAATGAATTTATCGGAAAAGAAAATATTGTTTTTGTTTTGAGTTTTGTTTGCATTTAAGGACACACTAAGCTCTTTAGCTTACACCCCTTAGTTTTCTTTCAGATACTCAGACTCTTTAGGCGACTCAGTACTTAGAGCATCTCTTATTTATTCAGTATGAACTCTTTTGTTACTTCGGATTATTATTTTAACATTATTTGGGATGTTTATCTGATATGGACTTTGGGACTGTTTATAATTTGGGTTTTATTAAATGCATGTATTTATTAATTTGTTTTTGGATATTTAATAAAATTTTCGGAACAATGTTATAAGACTACGTTTTATAATAAATGAAACGTTATTGAGCTATTTTTTTATAATAATTTTGTATTTTAAAGTATTTAAATTTAAAGCTTATAACTTGAGGGACAAGTTTTCAAACGTGACTTCCTAAATTCGGCTATTTCTTCTAGGTCGGGTTTAAGGGGGTTACATACCTCCTAAAGCAGATGCCTCCACCCACAAGGCTCGATGCTACAAGAGTGTTAAGAAAAGCTCCACTTCATAGAGCTTGATTCTACAGAGATGTAAGATGCCTCAACCACAATACGACAAGCTCTCTAAGGATATAAAATGGACTTCTCCAAGACTGCGACTACTCCTTCAAAAATAATGAAACACCTCTGTCTTTCAACACCACGTGTATTACATCCCTCCAAGCCATAGAAATGCTTATGTTTCGAGCCAACCAAATCATGTGTTCATTACAAACACATAGACGCCCTAAAGGGATGACCCCCCAAGGATGCGATTGATCACCCCCGAAAAAAGAAATATAAGCGTGCTTAATATAAAAGCTACGAGAGTTACAAATAGAGGAACAACACATGCGAATTCTATTGATTTGTACGAAAATTACAAGGCCCCTATGCTACCTTTACATAAGAAGAACGGATCAAGAGTCTAAGAGGCCCTCCAACTTAGAGAAAAATGGGTCCATATCTTCGGCTTCTGACTGATTACTCATCGTCAATAAGCCTTCAATGGCGGATTCCAGAAGGTCATCCTTGCTTGATTCTGGGAGGTCCTTTCCCCCAAAAGTCAAGAGATTTACACCTCCAACCTTGACCTGATCCCCCTCACCCACATGGGATCGCTCAGGGCTCTTCGACTCATTCGGGGACCTAGTATCCAAGGGAGCCCCCGCCGCAACAGCCACAGAACTAAGAGGCATATCATCATCACCATCATATTTCTCCTTGTGGACATAAGGTTGTAGCCCTATATGGACTATCTCCTAGGTCTCCCCCGCCCACACCTCCATATGCAACCTCCGAACAGCAACGAAGGTCTAGACCAGTTAAGTCTAAGCGGCCAGCAGTGGCCTAGATCGTGCACCCTAAGTTGCACTCACATCTATATGCATAGTTGGTGAACTCTCCAAGCTTTTCCTCCGCGGCAAGCCTAACGATTCTCTCGCACTCTAGAACCTCCGCCAAACTCCTTTTCTCTGCTTGAACCAGAGCTACTTCTTTCTCCTTTTTCCTCAAATAAACGGCCATACTCGAGGCCTCCACCTCTGCCCTCCTTTGAAGATTTAGAGCCTCCGCCAATTTTCGCATTAAGGCCTCTAATTCTTCGATTATAGAAGCAACCTTATTATTCATTGTAGTCAACTCTTCTTCCTTAGTCGCCAATACTGCTCGTTAACCACCACAACCTCTACAAAGGATGCGTAAGCTTCCTCTCCCATCCTATGAAGAGAACATTGTAGCCTACCCTTCACCAAACCGAGGATCCCTTGGAGGGAAGGCGAAGAAACCACAAACACCACCGTTGATGATGTCCCTACAACAAGCATGAAGAAAGTAAGTATTTCCTAAAAAAGCAAGAAAACAAAAGTACACACACTGACTTACGTTCAGCTACAACCGAGCGGCTTGCAGTCTTGTCCTCTCTGAATTCCTGGACGGCCACGTCAATAGGAACTCCCGCAACACTTACCTTGGCCCCTACAACTACGGGTGCTACTATAGAAACAATCCTAGCGCTTTTGCTAGAATTAATAGTCCTGAAAGTCTTACTCTGCTCGATATTGACCACAGCCGTAGATCATTCCGAAGTCTTTTTCTTTTTCCCTTTAAAAAGTAGCCTCACTCGCAAAGCCTCTAAAGAGGGGAGTTTCTTAATCCCATTGCAAAGGAAATCAGTCGCGATACAAAGCCCTTTTGAGGGAGCCATTTCTTCAGTCGGTACATCCGTACCAACTTCCTCGGCTCCCCCAGCATCACCTACGCCTACAAAAAGAAAGAAGACGAACATAGAAGAATCACCAACATACACAACAAAGAAAATAGGTCAGGAGAATCTATCCCCACCATCTATGGCCAATGTAGAGGCACCACCAGTGGGCGCAACATCTCCATCTGGAACATCTGGCGCACCACCACCACTACCAGAAACCCATGTCTGCTCCCCCATCGTGCGATCTCTAACCTAGCCCCCCGAGTCCGTCAAATCCATCTCCAAAATCGATCTTTTGCTCCTCTTTGCCTAGTAAAGGGTACCGTCAGGATGCCAAGGCCTACGGCGGCAATGTCCATTGGTAATCAACTAGTTACCTTTTTCCTCTATCACCCAAACAAGTACCAAGGCCAAATCCTCCGAACTACCATTGCGCCAGGCCGTCTCACATGGTATTACCCCTGGAATGGGCTTGAAACCCCTTAATAAATGGGAAGCCATATAACAGTTAGGGCTCCGCTCATCAAGGCCAATCTTGAAAACCCGTCGCAGAGTGATGTCCCTCTCAGCACCAACACATCTTCCTTCCTTCAGGATGGTAAACTGAGCTAACTTGCCCTCGTTCAGCTCTGACAAATACTTCCACGCAGACACTCCAAGAACCTTCCACCATAAGGGAAAACCAAAACCCCCAGGCAGCTTCCGCTCCACCCTTATACAGAGCGATCCAGGACAAGATCCTTGGTGCCACCCCACCCAACAATGGCTTCCTCCACGGTAAACTCCTTGATACGCCTCCTCACAACGTCATCAACCCTAACAAGGATTTCAAAGCCTTCAGACTAAGGATAAAAAGCATTCGCAACACCGCCACAGACGACTGCCACTTCTTCTCTACGCACGTCAACAGATAGCCGATGATGATCCACCATGACACGCTTGCCAACTACCCCAGAGTTATGCCATACTCCCTTAATACCTAGTAGACAACAGGATGAAGCGTCAAATAAAACCCCACCTTGAGCAAGTAGAAGGGCAGATAGAACCATACCGATGAGTCGTCTGCCTCGTTCTTCTCTGCCTTTGACTCCACCTCCACTCCGGCGACATCAACGACACGATCATCCTCGTCCTTCTTCATCAAGAACTTCTCACCTTTAGGCATCTTGAACCGGCGTCGGACGAATACAGAAATTGAAAGAAAAAGAATGTGAAACCCACAAGGAAACTCTCTTTGAAGCAAGAGGACGCGCAAATAGAATAGACAACTTAACTATTTTCTGAATTTATAGCACAATAAAGAAGCCATTACCAAAAGCCAAGATCCGCGCCTAAAGCTCCGAACCACTCACAAGATGCCACAAATACAATCACTACAAAAAATTTGCTTATTATTGACGTTCAAAATATTGTCATTAAAATTTATATTTACGTCACTATTTTTATTTTGTGACATAAAATTCGACGTCACGACGATCGTCATGCTAGGTGTGTAACTAAAAGTCTAGCGTGACGATGTGATGATTTTCGTCACGCATTGTCAAACATATAATGACGTTAATATATAATGCCACCTTATAATTTATATTTAGTGACATGTGGTTACGTCACCAAATAATAAATAATTGTCATTAATCATTCATATCGTCACCAATAATACAATAATTTCATTGTATATGTGGCGAAAGAAAAGTTGTCGCATTGTTAGTGACATAGTATATCGTCATCTAATAGCCGTATGAATGGCAGTAATACATAACGTCACTTTATAATATATATTCTATGACAACTAATTACATCACCAAATTAATTATGATATCATTATTAATAATTCTCATCATCACAAATAATGAATTAACTTCTACTTATAGGTGACAGAAAACATATTGTCACATATATATTGACATAATATATTGTCACTTAATAGTAGTAGTAATGACAATAATACAAAACGTCACTTAATAATTTATATTCAATGAAAATTATTTACGTCATCAAATTTTATAAATTTTCGTTATTGATAATCCAAATCGTCACAAATAATACATTAAAAATAAACTACAAGTGACGAAAGAGATATCGCCATAAATTTTAGTGACGCAATATAATGTTACCTAATAATATTATAAATGAAGTTTGTGTATAATGTCACCTTAGACAATTGTCACCAATATAGTTAATGACGTAAAATATCATCATTTAAAATGATAAATTAATATCACAATTTTTGTTTTGGTGTTAATTTCAAATCGCCCTTGATTATAAGAATTATCACCATAATTGAATTACATTTTTATCATAATGTAGAAATAAATATTGTCACATTGGTAATGACGATATATATAGTCAACTTATATGTTATAAATGTCACATTATAATTAATATTTTGTGACAAGTTATATCAAGAATAATAAAATAAAATTATTTAAATTAAAGTTAACAAAAATATAATATAAATCATATTTTTTTCAAAATAATAAAATAAAACAAGTCAATAACTAAAAATCATAATCATTTTTTTGTTACAAATAAAAAGAACTTAAATGTTTAAAAGAATTAGAAAATAATCTAAACATGTGAAATAGCTTGTTGGAAGAATCTCAATCCTGTCAGTTCTGGTTCTGATGATGATGAGTTTGTGGTATCATTTGGATCTGTATAAATAATGAGCATATTAAATTACCACACTTAAAACTATATAAATGTTTTTATTTGATTGACTATACGGTTTACCTAGGAATTGTAGTGAGGGACTTGAATTTCGGCAGCTAATAAAGCAGATCTCATAACTTTCATTTGCGTTTGAATCGTAACTCAATATGTTATAAGGTAAGGTTAAGCTAAATACACCAAACGAGTCGTAACTCTAATTTTTCGAATCGAGTCAAATAGAATTATGGTCTGTCTCTAACATTATATGTTTTCTAATTTTATTTGTTTAAGAAAAAAATTACAAGTATATGTAAGTAAACTAAACTCAATATGAAATTAGAAACAAAACTAGCACACATACATATAGGGGCGAAGCCAGAAATTAAAAGTTAAAGTGGTGAAAACAAAAAAACGTAAGGTTATAAAAAGCCCTTAAACTTTAAAAAAATCAATTAAGTCCCTAAACTTTTTGTGCACCCAATTAAGCCCTTGAACCAAGAAATTGAATCAATTACGCCCTTGAACAATTTCTTGGTTCAAGAGCTTAATTGAGTGAAAAAAAAAACTCAAGGGTTTCTTACACCCAAGCCTGAAAAGAATAAAAGACTGAAAATCGTCATCAATAGGATTCGATTCACTAACTTCAAGTAAAACAAACTTAATTTCTTGTACACACTTTACCACTAAGACAACACCAACTCTATAATATTAAAACAAGTAAAAAAAATTATAATTTAAAATTTTACATGGGCCAAATTAAAAAAAATGGACGGTAAGGGTGGACCACGTGGTCTGGCCCCTGCTAGCCCCCATGTGGCTTCGCCCATACATACATACATTTAATTAATTATAACAATACATATATATATATATATATACTAAAAGTCTAAAACGTACCTATATTTATTTCTATATATATATATACTAAAACTTACATACATACATATATCATAATATGATAAACTAATTTTCACCATTTAAATTATTAATTTGTGTATTTAAAATATTTTATTAAATAACTCAATTATTGACTATTAGTTTATTAAATTTTATATATATATATAAATATATATATAGGGATGAGATCAAGTTACATGGTGTAAAACTCATTTAGTTTTACACCAATCTAGGACCATTGGATGAGTGAAATGTATGGATGAGATTAACAGTAAAAAATGTGAAGATTATCACTTGGGAAATAAAGATAAGGAAATAATTTGGGCCATTAATTACCATCATCCAACGGTCCAAAAATAGTGTAAAAGTAATTGAGTTTTACACAGTGTAAGTTGATCCTAACCCATATATATATATATATATGGGATGGGATCAAGTTACATGGTGTAAAACTCATTTAGTTTTACACTAATCTAGAACCATTGGATGAGTGAAATGTATGGATGAGATTAACAGTAAAAAATGTGAAGATTATTACTTGAGAAAAAAGGATAAGAAAATAATTTGAGACATTAATTACCATCATCTAACGGTCCAAAAATTGTATAAAAATAATTGAGTTTTACACAGTATAAGTTGATCTTAACCAATTTAAAGTGAATGGGTGGGAGGGAAAATTTAAAATGAATGGGTGGGTGAAAGGGATATATATATATATATATATATATATATATATATATATATATATATATATATATATATATATATATATATATAATCAATTTAAAGTGAATGGGTGGGAGGGAAAATTTAAAATGAATGGGTGGATGGGAGGGAGGGAAACATTTTTTTTTCAATTACCCCCACCTGCCACCTTTTTTGAATTATATATATATACAACCAATTGTGTTTATTTTAAGGGTAAACTACTCTAGTGACCACCAAATTTTGGGGGTGTACCTAATTTGACCACTAAACTATGAAATTCTTCAATTAGACCACTCAACTTTTTAAATTGACCTATTAAAAAATTTGTAAAATTATACATTTAGTCCATGTTATTTATCTATTATATCAATTTGGTCATAATTTTAATTTATTTTTTTAAAATTAACCAACCAACCAAATGACGACACGTGTCCCATCTATTTTTTAAAAGTTTAATTCATTTAATTTATATATTTAACCGACCAATCGGATGATGAGACGTGTCACCATCGGATTGGTCGTAAATAAATGGAGGAATTAAAACTATAGTGAAATGTGTTTGGAGGGATTTGAACCCGTGCCCAAACGCATTAAAAGCTATAGCTTTAGGCACTAAGATAACTTTATTTCATTGATATAAAATATTAACATGATATATTAAAGTATTATTTTGTTGGTGCAAACAAAACTGAAGTAAAATGCATTTGGGATGAGATTAACAGTAAAAAATGTGAAGATTATCACTTGGGAAAAAAAGATAAAGAAATAATCTGAGCCATTAATTACCATCATCTAACGGTCCAAAAACTGTGTAAAAATAATTGAGTTTTATACAGTGTAAGTTGATCCTAAACAATTTAAAGTGAATGGGTGGGAGGAAAAATTTAAAATGAATGGGTGAGTAGGAAAATTTAAAATGAATGAATGGGATAGGATCAAATTACACGGTGTAAAACTCTCGAAGTTTTACACCTTTTTTGGATCGTTGGATGAGTGAAACGGATGGATAAGATTAACAGTAAAATATGTGAAGATTATCACTTGGGAATTAAAAACACGGAGTTAATCTCAACTATCCATTTCCCCCATCCAACGATCCAAAAAAAGTGTAAAACTTAAAGAATTTTACACGGTGTAAGTTGATCCTAACCCATATATATATATATATATAATCTGCCACCGTTTTTTGAATTATATATATATATATATATATATATATATATATATAATTTAAAGTGAATGAGTGGGAAGAAAAAATTTAAATGAATGGGTAGGTCGGAGGGAATTTTTTTTTTCAATTACCCCACCTGCCACCGTTTTTTGAATTATATATATATATAACCAATAGTGTTTATTTTAAGGGTAAACTACTTTAGTGACCACCAAATTTTGGGGGTGTACTTATTTTGACCATCGAACTATCAAACTCTTCAATCAGACCACTTAACATTTTAAATTGACCTATTCAAAAATTTGTAAAATTACACATTTAGTCCATGTTATTTATCTATTATATCAATTTGATCATAATTTTAATTTAATTTAACCAACCAACCAAATGACGACATGTGTCTCATCTATTTTTTAAATTTTAATTTATTTTTTAAATAAATGGAGGAATTAAAACTAGAGTGAAATGTGTTTGGAGGGATTTGAACCCGTGCCCAAACGCATTAAAAGCTATAGCTTTAGCCACTAAGATAACTTTATTTCATTGATATAAAATACTAACATAATATAAGTATTATTTTGTTGGTGCAAACAAAACTAAAATAAAATGCGTTTGGGGGATTTGAACTCGCACTTAAACACATGACAAGATGCTACTTTAGCCACTGAGCCAACTTCACTTAGCTAATATAAAATACTAACATAATTTATTAAAGGATTACTTTGTTGGCATAGACTAAAGAGTATAAAAGGAATTAATAAGATTCGAACTCGTGACTAATTATACAAAACCACTAAATCAACCTTATAGCTTGGGAAAATGTGACTACATATAATATACGAATTGAGTAACAATTAATGAAATATTTTTTAAATCTAATGAAATATTAAATATGATCAATTATATGGATATTTTATTATAGAAAATTAAAATATTAATGAAAATAATAATTTCTAAATTATTAAAAATATTTGAAAATATATTAATAAATAGTATTTTAATAATATTTTTTAATAAAAATAATAAATACGTTTGGGCGCGAGTTCAAATCCCCCAAGCGCATTTTGCTTCATCTTTTATACTCTTTAGTTTACACCAACAAAGTAATACTTTAATAAACTATGTTAGTATTTTAAATCAATGAAATAAAGTTGGCTCAGTGGCTAGAGCGGTAGCTTTCAATTCGTTTGGGCACGAGTTTAAATCACCCCAAAAAGATTTCACTTTAGTTTTAATTCCTCCATTTATTTACGACCAATCATATGATGACACGTGTCACCATCTAGTTGTTTGGTTCAATCTATAAATTAAATTTTAAAAAATAGATGGGACACGTGTCGTCATTCGGTTGGTTGGTTAATTTTAATTTAATTAAATTAAAATTATGACCAAATTGATATAATAGATAAATAACATGGACTAAGTGTGTAATTTTACAAATTTCTGTTAACGGCCACATCACCCCTCCATCATCCCCTTCGTTAGTTTTTTAACGGTGATGGTCAAAATAGGTCAATTTAAAAAGTTGAGTGGTTTGATTGACGAGTTCGATAGTTCGGTGGTCAAAATAGGTACACCCTCAAAGTCCGGTGGTCACTGGAGTAGTTTACTCTTATTTTAATTTAAATGAATGAGTGGGAGGGAGGGAAAGTACCCGCGTAAATTTTTAGGTTGGGGTAATTATTTTTTACCCCCTCCAAATTTTAGATATTTTTCATTTAAGCCCTTAATGTTCACTTTTAGGTTTTAGTTTAATTCAATTGAGTCCCAATTTAGGTTAATTTAATTGAGTTTCGACATTTAATGTTAGAGTTATTTTTAATTAGGTATGTAATTTATGCTTCTAGGTTTTAATTTAGATCAATGAGACGTTTTTAACAGAAATTGACCCCTATTTATTTTAATTTTTTGTAATCTAATCTAATATTTTTAATATGATAATATTTTTCGTCATTATAATCCCTAAAAATTTATACTTAGCCGAAATTGACTCATATATATATATACCAAAACTTACATAAATACATATATATATATATACACGTATACATATATATATACATACATACATATATTTAATTTTAATTTAGTCCAAATTGACCCCATTCTCTTTTTTTGTAATTTAGTTCGATGTTTATAATTTTAATTTAATGTTTTTATTCATTATAGTACCTAAAACTTTATTCTTATTCCAAATTGACCCCTATTCATTTATTGTAATTTAGTCCAGTGTTTTTAATACGATGATATTTTTATTCATGTTTTTTATTTTTCACCAAAATTTACCCTTATTAATTTATAATTTGATGATATTTTTGTTCATTCTAGTGCCTAATATTTATTTTTAATGTGATTTCGTGTTCATGATTCGTGAAAGGCTTTAAATAATTAACTCGAAATGAATGACCAACACAAAGTCTATTGACTATTTGTACCAAAACTCAAACTTAATACGAATTCGAAACCTGAATTAACCCTACCTTAAATGAACCCGACATGAAACGCACCCAACCTAAAATGAACCCGACCTGAAGTCTACTTGAGCCCGAATTAACCCATCAATTATCTAATTCAGACCCGAACCGTTTTGACCCGACCTAAATAGGACCCGACCTAAGATGGACCCGACCTGAAATGAAACCGACCTGAAACTGACCAGCACCTGACCTGAATTGAGTCAAAACATCAAATCGACTTGAAATGACATGTATTTAATTTTACCCGACCTGAAACCCATCTGATTACCTGTTTTTACATCCCTAGTTGTGATATCCCTTTGGGTATACAATAGAAGTGGCTTTTATGGCGGCGGTTTAGGGTGGGGTGAGGGGTTGGGGTTTAGTACATTGCACAAAATATTATTAAAATAATTCATGTCATAGTAAAAATTAATAAAATAAGTCAACACCACATAATCTATGACTTAATAGTGGAGTGAATAAAATTGAAGTAATTTAAAAGTTGAATGATTAAATTGAAAGTTTTTAAATTTTAGTGACCAAAATATGAGCGAAAGAAAGACCAGTGGTAAACTGTGTAATTTACCCTTATAAAAAAGGGAAAACTATATATTTAGTATCCCGACTTCGCTTGTATTACTGTTTTGGTGCCCCAACTATTATTTTTGGCAAAATGGCACCTAACGTTACGTTTTTGTTCTATTTTGGTACCACAACCGTTAAAAACTAAAGTAAATAGTGACATGACTTGGGTTAATAACAATATTAATCCAAAAACTTATACAATCTATCAATTTAGTCTAAGATTCTATCAATTTAAACATTATTTTAATTTTTGGATTGAAATTGTAAATTCCCAAAAATTAAGATGGTGTTTTAAATTGATGGATTTTGGACTAAATTGATCATATGTATAAGTATTTTGGACTAAAAATGTGATTATACCAAATCATGTCATCATTTCTGTTAGTTTTTAACGGTCTAGTACCAAAACAGAACAAAAACGTAACATTAGGTGTCATTTTGCCAAAAATAATAGTTGTGGTACCAAAATAGTAACGTTGTAACCCCCTCGTCCCGATCTAGCCGACAGACCGGTCCGAACAGGTTGCACGGGGAAAACCGAAGCGAAACCCGTTAAGGTTCCACTCCGATTAGCAACCCTAGAAAAACTTTCATTTAATTATCTTGTCTAAATTTTACATTTAGTCCTATACGAGAAACGACAGTGGAAAAAGATAAGGAAAACATCCAAGTATACGTAAGGTAGCTTTAAATTTACCGAGTGACATGTTAGTCCGATTTCATGCGTGCAAACCAAACCATACATAAAAGACGCATATAAACTTAACAAGAAAGCAAACAAACAAACGGGACTAAAACACAACATCCGAGAACCTTTGAAGATGCCAAAAAGCCAATTTACAGGCCAGCGTTTCGAAATAGGCTTACCTGTTCCGAAATGCAGGCTCTAGTTTAAAAGCCAGACCAGACCGTTTGGATACGGCCCCTCGTCCCGGTCTAGCCAACCGACCGGTCCGAACGGGTTACACGGGGAAAACCGAAGCGAAATCCGCTAAGGCTTCACTCCGATTAGCAACCCTATTTTTTTCTTTAATTATTATCTTATCTAGAGGCATTTATACATCCTAGGTGAAACACGACAGCGGAAACACAACGATTAGATACGAAGCATACGAAACAAGCAATTAAAACAGCCCATTTCACTCTTTTCAACAGGCCGTATCGATACACTAGAAGGGCGTATCGATACGCCTTGACTAGGTCAACAGCCCAAAGTCAACACAGGGAAACCGTATCGGTACACTGGTTGACCGTACTGATACGCCCTCGTTGGTCAACATCTCACGGTCAACGATAAACAACCGTACCGATACGCCTAGGCCTCTTTTCGATACGCCAAAATCACGTCAAAATCTCAGATTTCCGGAGAGGTTTTGGCGTATCGATACACCCCCATATATCGGTATGCTAAGCCTAATCTGAGTCCCAAAGTGTAGGACCGTATCGATACGGCCCTTGGGCGTACCGATACGCCCTGCACTGCAAAACTCAGATTAGCAGCAAAACGCACTAAGACCCAACTCTAGATGCAATTTACGACTCGCCTAGCCAAAAACAAACATCCATACAACATTTAACAACCATGGAACAACATACGAAGCAATTTAAACGAACAACGAAGCATTAACATCAAGGCATCCACGCTTAAGAGAAACTTGCATCCTAAACATACATATACTAGACCATTTCATTCATAAGAAGCAAACACTTACATAAACACTTCATACCAAGGTTTACATGCCTTAAAACATAACACACAAGCAAACGCGGAACATGGTCATAAGCCTTTAAACACAAGCAATTAGGCAACAACATAACATGGTTTACAAATACCTTAACACAAGCATTAACAACATAAAGCCAACACAAAGGAGTCTAGATACACGCTCCTAAAACATGAAGCATTTCCCATTACTAAACTACTACATTATTTGCCAAACCATACTCCAGCAACTACCACACACTTGGACGCCCTTTCTTTGCTCTTTTCTAACTCCATGCTAATAATCTGCATTGTCGGAAAAAGGAGAGCGTAAGCATAAAGCTTAGTGAGTGGAGCTCGAAAACATAACAATACAATGTAGGGTTCGAAGCTTTCTTTAAAAATAAAGGCCAACACATACAATCCATCCAACGACATAATCCTCTTACTAACATACGAGTTCAACCACAAGTCAACAATATAGATATTTATCATGGCATCACACTTCATGGTATGCATAAAGGCAAAATCCTGGATTTAAAGCAAAACCATTAAGAGGGAATGATATAGTGAGACACAAACATGAACAATACATGGTATGCACAAGCATAACCAAAACACACACGGTTGGACCACACATCACCGTTCGACTAGTAGTTTTCCGATGGGACCACACATCACCGTACTCTCCTACTAGTCACTACCGGTGGGACCACGCATCACCGTAGTCTTATACTAGTCACTACCGATGGGACCACACATCACCGTAGTAACGAAAACCATCACGTGAGGTTCGACACCAACCATGCAACACGATATACAAATCACCATCATGCGACATGAACACACTATATCATGCACGACCAAAACAGCTTGTAACCAAATCCACAATTATGCAAAAACTTACTACTTACAATCTTACCAACCGCAAGTGGTCTTACTTACCATTTTCGTGCACAACCTGCACCAACTTACATATATTTTACAAGGCATATCAACAACACCATTGATTTCACCATGCATGATCAATAACATAATAACAAACAACATGCTTGCTCCCAAAGCATTGGAATTTCATGCTTAACAAATTAGCACCACAAGTAATGAAAAACAAACGGTAAAAAGGGGAATGTTGAGTGTGTAAAAGTTCTATTATTTACCCCGTATTTAACCCATATTTCTGCTGCATTCAAGCATTATTTATTACATTTAGGTCAGTTTACAGCAAAACATCACAAATATATTAAAAGGCACAGTTTCTACTAAAAATGGTTGTTTTTGCAGGTTGCTGTTGTAGCAGACGGAATGGGCAGGCGCTGGGCAGTGAAGCAGAAGAGCTGGAACTGGACGAGCAGTCAAGGAAGACGATGCTGCCATGGTTGCCGCCGTGACAGCAGAGGACGACAGCACTTTTGAGGAGAAGAAGCAAAGTAGACCTCGACAGATAGAGAAAATTTAGCCCGTCTGTCGTGTGAAACCACCATATTTTTCCAAGCCCCAGATCGAAAGGAATGTCAAGCCCAAAGTTCAAGGAGAGAAAATCCCAAGCAAGAAAGATGACGGCTGTAAAGTAGATTCCTTGATGATTTAGTCTTTATTAGAATTATACTTTCATTTAAAGTTGTATTCTTGCTATTTTAGAAAACTTGGACCGAAAGCCTATATAAGGGCATATATTTCGACCTAGGAGGACATAACCGATTCCCTAGCTTCCTTCCCAAAACTCTAGTTGTTTTCCTTCCCTCAACATGTTCTAAATTCCCCCTAGGGCCACGGGTTGATTTGTAAAGTAGATGCAAGGGTTGTTTTGTTTTAGGAATTTTCAGTTCAATAAACTAAACTTCAAGTTCTCTTATTTTGGTTATTAATATCTTGCAAGAGCATCGGGAGAGCATTGTGAGGTTATCTATTTACTTAGCATCGGGAGAGTTAAGTATACGAAAGAAATAAGAGCAAGTTCTGTAGCTTATAGTTGAACTATCTCGGACCTAGGGATAGGACGAGGTTAAGTGGCTAAAGAAGAATTCATCCACATTGGTGTTCATCCTTCGATTCACGCCAGGAGGTATCATCAAAGACGTGATCATCGACAGACTTGGACCTAGGGATAGGCCAAGGCACATCTGGGATTCTTGCCAAACTTGAAGTACTGAGTTGAGTGTTTGCTGCCGCGACAATCAACGGACTGCTGCCACGACAGGTGCTGCCGCGACGGGGATGACGACAGAACTGGAGTTCCGAGACTTAGCAATACCTGCACTACTGAGCAATTCAATACCAACCCATTCTCTCTATCTTGATTCTTCTACTCTTTTATTTACGTTTACTTTATTATTTTCGTGACAACATCTCAAATATTTTCTTTACTTTCGTGCAGTGAATTAAGGTGAAGCTATTAGCCCAATCCCTGTGGAGATGATATCTGATACTTTGTATCACTTTACTACTTGCGTCGTGTATACTTGCACTACCATTGCGATAGACTCTTTTACACGCAACATGGAATTTAAAGAGGCGATACACATCAACTTACTCTTGAGTTTAGATTGACCTTTCAAGATCAATCCAAACTCTTTCAAAACCATCTTTGAACCAAAACGTTGCTTAAAAACATTTTCACTCACCATTTGCACACCAATGCAAACCACAAAGTCGTTTCAAGCTTCCGAACTTGCCGGAACCGCATCCGAACCACCTAAGGCCAAATCCGCTCGTTGAAATCACTTGAATTCGATGAAGGAATGAATGAAATAGGGATAGAGGTTAAGGGAGGTTTTTCTATCATGAAAAAAAGGAACTAGGGGAAGAAGAAGATGAATAGCCAATTCCAAAACCCCTTTCCACATTTTATTTCCCTCTATTTTAAAATTACCAAAATGCTATTAATGAATTTCAAAACCCTTTTTTATTAAAAACCAAAATCCAATTTAATTTAAAACGAGCCCACGACTCGAACCCGATTTACTCGTATAACATCCGACCCCTAAACCCAGGGCGTTACAACTCTCCCCCACTTAAGTAATTTCGTCCTCGAAATTACCTGACGAAAACACCTTTCTTTCTCTACCCCAAGTGGCTTCTTCCACACTTATGTGTCATTACTTAACCTTGACAAGCTCAATGGACCTCCCACGCAACACTAAAGGTCAAAAATGCACATCTCAACACATCCTCTAATATTTGAATCTCTCTCTGACTGATCATCAGGCTGAGGGCGATACGTTGTACTAAAATTAACACGGGTACCCAAAGCAACATGCAGACATTTCCAAAAGCTAGCTGTAAACCTCGAATTTCTACCTGACACAATCGACTTCGACACACCACGTAATCTCACAAACTCACTGATGTACAAATCGGTTAACTTACGTATGAACGACTATGAAACGAGCACACCTTGTGAAATGGTCAACAATCACCCTAACTGAATTCTTCTTAAAGGAAGTTAAAGGCAATCCTGATACGAAGTCCATCGTAACATCTTCTTACTTCCATTTTGAAATTCTCAACGGCTATAACAAACCAGACGGAAATTGAGATTCTGCCTTAACACATTGACAAACTCCACGCTTGCTCACAAAATCGGCAACACCTCTCTTCAGACCAACCCAATAGCACTCATCTTTCAATCCATGGTTCATCTTTGTACTACGAGGATGCATAGCAAACGGACTACTGTGCGCTTCAATCAAGATCGTACGCCTCAAATCACTGTCATCTGGCACAACTATCCTATCTCTGAAACATAAGACCCCACCAACACTGAAACTGTAGTATGTATGTCTTCCTTCCGCTATATTTTGCACGTGAGGTGCCAAAGATCTATCTAACAGTTGCTTCTCTCAATTCAACTGACCTAAAATAGATCCATCCTGAAGCTCGACCACTAGATCGCTATCACCGGACAAGCTCTAACTAGCAAACATGGCTCTCAACTCCACGGCTACCTTCCTACACAAAGCATTCGCCACTACATTGGCTTCACCCGGATTATACTCAATCTAGAGACCATAGGCCTTAAGCAATTTTAACCACCTACGTTGTCTAAGATTCCACTCTTCCAATGTCTTCAAAATTTTCAAGCTCTGATGATTTGTATACACTATGCATTTCTCACCATACAAGTAATGCCTCTGAATTTTCTTCAAAGCAAACACAGTTGCAGTTAACTCTATGTCATATGTCGGATAGTTACGCTCATGAGTCTTCAACTGTCTCGAGGCATAAGCCACCACTCTTATGTCTTGCATGAGAACACAACCTAACCCTACATATGAATGATCACTGTAAATCACATAGTCTTTACTCGACTCTGGCTAAATCAAAATTGATGCATTGGTCAAAGCTTCTTTCAATTTCTCAAAGGCTTGCTGTCTCGCATCTGACCACTCGAACTGAACATTCTTCTGAAGCAACTTCGTCAAAGAAGCGGCTATCTTCGAGAAATCATTCACAAACCTCCTATAGTATCCGGCTAAGCCTAGAAAACTAAGAATCCATGTCACAAGCTTCGGTTGCTTCCACTCAACAATGGCTTCTATCTTCTTCGAATTAACTCTAATCCCATCGGCTGACACTACATGTCCAGGAAAACTACTTCTTGGATCTAGAACTCGCACTCACTCAACTTTGCATACAATTGTTTGTCTAACAAGGTCTGCAAGACTATCTTCAAATGCTGGTCATGGTCTTCCTCGGTACGAGAATACACTAAAATATCATCTATGAAAACAATCACAAACTGATCTAAGTACTGATAGAAAATTTTGTTCATCATATCCACGAAAGCAGCTGGCGCATTAGTCTAACCAAACGGCATAACCAAGAATTTATAACGACCCTATCTAGTCCTAAAAGCTGTCTTCGGTACATCAACCTCTTTTACCTTCAACTAGTAATACCCAGATCTCGAATCTATCTTAGAAACATTGAAACACTTCTAGGTTGATCGAATAAATCATCAATTCTCGGCAACGAATACTTGTTTTTCACTGTCAACTGATTCAACTATTTGTAATCTATGCACATTCTCATACTACCGTCTTTCTTCTTCACAAACAGTACAGGTGCGCCCCAAGGAAAAGAACTTAGACGGATAAAACTTCTATCTGACAACTCTTGCAACTGAGTCTTCAACTCTTTCAATTCTTTCGGTGCCAAACAGTACGGAGCAATCGAAACAGGAGCAGATTTCGCATACATCTCTATAGCAATTCTACTCCTCTACCAGGCAGTAAACCAGACAATTCTTCCAAAAACACTTTCGGGAGATCGCAGACCGTTCTGATATCATGTGGTCTGACCTCGATCAATTTCAGATTCATCCCTAAGCTAGGTAGGCTTAACAACCAAACTCAAACAACCTCTGAGCCTCGGAAGCTAAAACAACATTCGATACGAAATCCACATTCTCACCTACCATTACAATCTCATAGTCATCCGCAAGCTTTAAGAAAACTCCCTTTGTCTCAAAGTCTACCCTAACTCTTTGTTCTACAAGCCAATCCATGCCCGGTATCACATCAAAACCGTAATAAGGCGGTTCCATCACATCTACTGGAGATACGTGACCCTGAACCATCAATGGACATCCCTTGTACATATTTCTAACCACGACTATATCCCCGAAGGAGCTAGTAACACTAACACCTACCTCTAATATCTCATAAGGTAAATTCAACAACCTCGCATGCTCACTCAAAATATACGAATGCGTAGATCTGGAATTAATCAGAGAAAACAAACTCAATGAGTGTATCGAGGAATTACCTGCTATAGCATCGACATCACCCTGAAGTCAACTCGTAAGTCTTCACTTCTTTTACCAACTCATCTCAGAATTGGTCACATTGTTCTTCCTCAATAGGAACCAACGCATATGCACGCTGACCCAAACAGACAAACTATACCTCAAACTCTATTACGGCCATACTACCCTGAACTAGAGCGATGAACTCTCTCATCATTCACATTCTCTGAAACCTCATATTCATGATTACCAGCTCCAGGCCCACGCCTCGGTCTCATAATTGCCAAAGACAACAATACAATAACAAACAAAACACGCAAGCAAAAATATATAGGGTTAGCAAGGGGCAAGGGTCCAAGGTGCTCAAGTACTCCTTTACTCAAAAACCTTTTTAAATAAGTAATAGTAGCAATGGGAACTCGACTCTACGCCTCAACACAACCATCACACTAGCACATGCTTTCAAACACTGTACTAACAAGCAAACATCAAGCATACATGGCAAAACATTTATCGAGACATAGCAACAACATAACACTTCAAACTTACCTCACTTACCTACCCGAAGTCTCGGAAACCTCAGGCTCTGATACCACCAAATGTAACCCCCTCGTCCCGATCTATCCGACAGACCGGTTCGAACGAGTTACACGGGGAAAACCGAAGCAAAACCCGCTAAGGCTTCACTCCGATTAGCAACCCTATTTTTTTCTTTAATTATTATCTTGTCTATAGGCATTTATACATCCTAGGTGAAACACGACAGCGGAAATACAACGAAAAGATACGAAGCATACGAAACAAGCAATTAAAACAGCTCATTTCACTCTTTTCAACAGGACGTATCGATACACTAGAAGGGCGTATCGATACACCTTGACTAGGTCAACAGCCCAAAGTTAACACAGGGAAACTGTATCGGTACACTTGTTGACCGTACCGATACGCCCTCGCTAGTCAACTTCTCACGGTCAACGATAAACAATCGTACCGATACACCTAGGTCTCGTTTTGATACGCCAAAATCTCGTCAAAATCTTAGATTTCCAGAGAGGTTTTGGCGTATCGATACACCCCCGTGTATCGATACGCTAAGCCTAATTTGAGTCCCAAAGTGTAAGACCGTATCGATACGGCCCTTGGGCGTACCGATACGCCCTGCACTGCAGAACTCAGATTAGCAGCAAAACGCACTAAGACCCAACTCTAGATGCAATTTACGACTCGCCTAGCCACAAAAATACATCCATACAACATATGGAACAACATACGAAGCAATTTAAACGAACAACGGAGCATTGGCATCAAGGCATCCACACTTAAGAGAAACTTGCATCCTAAACATACATATACTAGACACTTTCATTCATAAGAAGCAAACA
Organism: Hibiscus tridactylites; assembly: GCA_958450335.1. NCBI lineage: Eukaryota > Viridiplantae > Streptophyta > Magnoliopsida > Malvales > Malvaceae > Hibiscus > Hibiscus tridactylites. The sequence continues at coordinate 25,652,692 of OY288271.1, read as the reverse complement.
CTTACATAAACACTTCATACCAAGGTTTACATGCCTTAAAACATAACACACAAGCAAACGTGGAACATGATCATAAGCCTTTAAACACAAGCATTTAGGCAACAACGTAACATGGTTTACAAATACTGTAACCCCCTTAGCCCGACCTAGACGGTTGACCCGAACTACGAAGATTACACGGGGAAAACCAAAGTCAACCCAAAAGTCAACCTTGATTAACGACCCTTTTTTCTTTTTAAACTTGTCTAGATGCACATTAAACCTAGGCATACTCTTGAGATAGGCATACTCAAAAATCACAGCAATCGGAAAACAATAAGGGACCCAATTGCACAAAATACGAATTTAGGGACCAATTTGTAAATTCTGGAAATTAAGAGGACTTTACCAATTTTTAAGTTACCATTATGAAATTAGTCATGTTTCATACCTCTCTGCCAAAATTCATCTCAAACGGACATCTCAAACTCAATCAATTGCATATACAAAAATCAAGACTAAAACGTAAAGCTTGCAAACCTCAAAACCATTCAAATCAATGCCCAACGGTCAAGTGTTTCGAAACGGGTCTAGGTCGTTCCGAAACACCCCTTGGCAGTAGCCAAAGTGTTTCGAAACACCTCTACCCGTTTCGAAACACCCAGGCCAAATCAGGCACCTGTTTCGAAACAGGCAAGGGTGTTTTGAAACACCCTGCCCAGAAACAGCAGATAGGCCTGTTTTAACACATCTAAACCCCATCAAACATGCTCCAAATCAATCCTCCACAAAGAAACAACATGAAAAGCATCATAACTACCAAATTGCATTAAAATCTAGATACGAAACAACTCCTAGATGCACCAACTCATTCAACACATCCAACACTTAATCATGCTTTTAAAACAAGAAGCATAACATAACAACTTATGAATAAGAAGATTCAAATGTTGCAAGCGTTAAACCACATAGTTCAAAATCATAAACCAAACTTGTCCAACATACACAATCTCATTATACATCAATTATAAAAGACTCTCCCCCCATTGCCTTTATAATCTATAGCTATTAACTGAGACATACATCTCAAGTGGAGCTCTCCTTGAATCCCTTGCTTCTTGCTGTCCCAACTTCAATTATCTGCATTGATGGACAAAAAGGAGCGTAAGCACATAATGCTTAGTGAGGAATGCTTAAAACCAAAACACCATCAATGCAGCGAGTCATAAAACCCTTTTCAAAAAGTAGTTGTAAATCGATAAATCAAAGCATTGGTTGAAAAACCTCTTTTGAAACATCATGCTTTAAATCATGCATTGCTCAAACATGAAAACCAACCCTTAGCTTAGAAAAGCTAAGTAACTCACTTCAAAGCACATCCTTGCAAAACCATCAATTTAACCTTTCCATGCATGAACAACATATGCAAAGTTAAATACAAATTCCTTGGAAAACACTTCCACTTCACATTATACTTTTCTCATTCTTGAAAATCATCTCAAAACAAGAAACCTTTGAAAACCACTTTCTCCTTCAATCTAACTCATACATTAAACAAATGCAATACATGAACCACAAAATCAACATTTGCATTACATGCCTTTAAAAACAAGCCTTCACAAGACTTTAATGCACTAAAGAGATTCACATGCACATATGCACCATTTTCAATATAAGATAAACATTTGTACAAGCTTAACAAGTAATTCATGCATTCTTGGAACATCACACACTTTCCATGAAACCTTGCATCATTTCAAGCATCCCATGCTTCATTACATCCAAGAACACTATATTGGCTTCCAAGTGATAATTCACAAACCATCACAACACAAGACACAATCGGATACACGGATTACAAGCGTTGTCCCACACTCTCCATACACACAACCGAACAACACAAGGTGGAGTTTACCGGTACAATCACAACCCCCTCAACACCCGTGATGGAGTTTAACGGTACAATCACAACCCCTCAACATCACTCATCGGAAGTTGTATAACACACTAGCGAGAGCCGGGACACATCACAAGGCCTACACATGGAAGCTACCACAACCATTGTAATTACCTTAACCAAGCTCACACACGGGAGCAACCCTCCACCGTTGTGACGCTTGACAAAGTCCACCCACGAGAGTCACCCTCCATCGTGGTGACTTTAACAAGGTTCACCCACGAGAGCCATCCTTCATCGTGGTGGCACTTAACCAAGCCCACCCATGAGAGCCATCCTTCATCGTGGTGGCACTAAACAAAGCCCACCCACGAGAGCCATCCTCCATCGTGGTGACACCAATTTCCTCAATCGCTAGGATTCTTGGATGGAGTTTACGATACAATTACAACCCCCTCGACATCCAAGGCGACTCAATTCACGGTGCACCCAATCCTATAGCCGGCTAACTATATCCAATTAAAGTAACCAAAACCACTTACATCACTTGCCAATACCATCAATTACCATCATCAATTCACTGTTTTAAGGCATTAAACAAAGCCATTAAACAACATGCAACACTATGCATCAATTCCACAATTCCAAAGTACAAAACCAAGGATCTCTTACCTTGAGCATCCTTCAACACATGACTTTCAAAACCAGCATTAAACCATGCTAAAATATGCTTTCAAAACAGAATTTAAACATGCAAATCACATGTATTACATCCAACAATCACAAGTGCATTAAAAACCAATTCATAACACAAACCAAGAGAGAAATTCCATTTACTTACTCTTGAGCTTAGCTAAGTTGTTTAGACTTAAACTAAGCTCCCAAAACCTTCAAACATTGGTTTTAAAGCTGAAAACCCCAACTTCACTCACCGATACACAAAACTAGGCTAGCCAACAAGCTTTCCAAGCATCCGAAACCTTCAACGCCACCTCTATTGCTCACGGATCATTCTCCCCTGTTTCAAGCACATAACAACAGAGGATTAATGCATCATCATGCATTAAAAACACCATCAACACAACTAAACTCGCTGCTCTTCGCAAATCCAACATTTCGGCTACAAAAACACAACCGAAATCACCTTCAAACTCTTCCAAAACTTAACCCAGCCAAGATCCATCACTTCTAACCATTTTTAAACATCAATTAACATCCAAAATGATCCCAAACACGTCCTTATACCTCCAGCATTAACAAAACACCAAGATCACCCCAAAAACCACCATTTTCACAAGTAAAAACTTAGGAAAATCAACATATTCGGGATTGCATTGATTAAACCTCAATCACACATCATTTAGACATCCAAAATACATCAAAAAGACATCTCAAAACAGAGCCCAATCATCCAATACGAATTTCTTCAAAATTAAATCCAAATCTTGCATTTTAAGCCAAAAATCAAGATCACAACATTAAAACTTTTAATAAAACTTAATTTAAGGATTGAGAACTTGGGAATTTCAGTAAAGAACTGAGTATTTAGAGGAGAAGGACGTTCATACTTCTAAATGTGGATTTCTCCTTGTTTAGAGCCAAAATCCTTGAAAATTCATTAAGCAAATGATGAGGATTTGATGTAGAAATGATTAGGAATCATTTAGGAATTAAAATCTCAACTTTAGGTGTGAAAATCAAAGGAAAAGTTGCTGTGGAAATGTGTTTGGCTGAGGGAATTTTGAGAGAAAATGAAATAGGAAAATTTTGGTAAAAGTTAGTTATGAAACTAAAAATATCTTTTCCCCTCTTTTCATTTTATTAATTAAACATTAAATGAGTCTTTAAAAATCTAGAAAAATCTGGAGAAATCCTCCCTTGGGTAAATTAGCTCCTTAAAGATTCAAAGTTTCAATCCTTTTAAAACAGTCACCAACTTTTCAAAAATTACATTTTAGTCACTAACTCAAAATGTCATATTTCCAAACCTCATTTTGTAAAATTGATTTCACCACCCTCTTATATATATTAAAAAAGGATTTTTAGATATTTTCCCATATTTTTAATGCATCCCAAACTAGGATTTCCTTAAAATCACCTTTTATATTCGAACCGAAAATCCGACCGGTCCGGTTCAAACCCAAAACTTCTAAGCCCAAAATTGGGGTGGTACAACTCTCCCCCTCTTAGGAAATTTCGTCCTCAAAATTTCAACTGGCGAAAAGAGCACAACCAAACTTCTCAAGTCAACCCACAAGGCAACACAGGAGACTTAACCACCACTGAACACTCTCCACACAAAACTCCACCAAACCCAACACCACCGCATACTGTTCACGAATTCCAGAACACTCAAATGTTAACCACATCTTAACCTTTCACACCTCCGGATTGTACATAGCCCCAACAACAACCTGAAGAACCTCCAAACTTTTACAGCATACACCACCTTAACTCATAACTACAAAAACTCGTACACACGGTGACACCAACCCATTCAGTTCAGCCACCATGTGACCCACAACCTTTACTGCTTCTAAAACCCCTTCCAAGACTACTCAACCTCTTCCAAAGGTTACCACATCAAGCAAGAATTCTTAAGCATCAACTGCTTACTCAAACTTCTCAACGTATTGACGACATTCCTTCACAACCGCCACTATCACTACCATAACGGCTCACCAAAACTACTCACACAACATTCGGAAAAAAAATCTCGTCACAAAACCCCAACCTTGACTCTGCCAGCTGTTCCACATACCACTAGCTGACTTTAGAAGGAATTTACTTATGCACGACTAGCCTACCACTTCTCACAAGAACCCGTCCAACCAACAATGGCCCTTGAACTTACATTGACTTTCCACTTCAAACTTTGACTACAACACTAGCCTTACCAGGACACCGCCCATTCTATACATACACATTAAAATTACGAAACTTCGATTCACCACAGGCCAACCTTTCCTACAACCCTTAACACAACCTCTTCTTAACTCCTCAAAGATTGCTATGAGCCATCACCTACAAAAACAACCCTTCTATTACAACATCACTGCCAAGTTACCTCAGCACTTTGGAAACACATCCACTAACCTGCAACATCACTTAACACAGAGAACCACCACATCTATCGGCTATTCAAAACTACTATGACCGATTCTAACTTCAACCGGTAATCTCCTCGCCACCACACCGCTAAACTCTTTAAGCGCCAAAACACTTTCCTTCTGCCAACATGCTATATCGCACTCACTATTACTGACAGCTCGCTTAACACCCTCCATTACTTCTAACACTCTCCTAGCACCAAAACAACTTTCTAAAACCCATCATTCAACCTAACCCTATCACAACACTCACGGACCCAACTAGCTACTAGCAGGTGTGAACGTACGTATGCATGATCACCAATATGCCCTATCAACGCCTGTGTACATGTATGCAAAACCTCTAATGTCATGTCACATGTATGCATGGACCAGGACATATATATATAATATAGAATATAACAATGGTTTTAACTGTGCATGTATGTCGGTTCACACCCACCAATAACATCCTCAGGATCCGTCTAAGAACAACCTCTTATCTCACTTCCAACTTGTCTAACCCTACCATTCTAATAACCATTAACCACGAAATACCCACTAATACCCTCTTCACACTAAAGTTGTTTTCAAAACAACACCAACTACTACCCCAAACATGCTAGCGATAAGACCAAACCACTACGCAGGGGAAAACCAAACTGAAACCAAACTAAGATAACTAAGGTAAAGGTTACTTAACAAGGTTACCTGCAAACACCTCACTGCCCCGGAGCTTCAACAGTCGAGCTCTCTTCCTCGCAGAACCATCATTCTCTAGCCGTACCGCTGCAGCATCAGCTAACACATTAAGGTCATCTCCCTGCGGTAAAGAACCCTGACTACCCCGAGCCAACTTCAAACAATTTCGTCTCAAATGCCCAACAGACCCACATTTCCAACAAGATTCATTCCTCAAGCTCCTCACACCTTTCTGCCCTTCCTGCCACCTTCGAACTTTGTCTCGGCCGCGCCCACGACCCTTCAGAGACCCTTTTGCTACCACTAAAGTTGATCTCACCACTTGAGAACAATTTCGCTTCACATGTTCCTTAGAACCACAGTTCCAACAAACTCTCGTGCCCCGACAACCTCCAACATGACACCTTCCACAATGGTCACACTCGGCAACCGAGCTACCACTCCCTGATCATACCGCACTTGACCTACGTCTGCACCACCACCCAGACTTCGATTCAAGCAAAACCTTCTATCACGTAGCCCCTTACGCTGACTGCTCCGGAGGTCAGTACCCACAGCTCTCTTGCTTAAATTTTTTTCACCCTCATAAACTGAAACCACATCCTCACGCTGCTTAACCCTTGGGAATTTCTCTCCAAGGTACCTTTCATAAAAGGAAGACACAAAGAAGTCCCAATCTATATCGTGGATATGCGTTGCCACCGCCACAGATGTCCACCAGGCACAGGCGTCCTCCAACATCAATGAGACAACACTTCCCAGCTTATGAGCGTAGTCACAACCTTCCTGATCCAAAATCAGAATTACATTGGCCAACCAGGCCTCGAACGTCTCAGGTGTCGAACCACGATACTCCACAGCTCCCAAATCATACAAACGTTGTTTCGACAAACTCGCATGTCCCACAGTCAGCACGTCTACAGGCCTCACCTTCGCCACAGCCTGAGATGTTCCCAACACCTCTTGAACAATAGGTGATGAACTCTTCATCACAGAACCCCCTTATGAATAAGAAGATTCAAATGTAACCCCCAAATGTAACCCCCTTAGCCCGGCCTAGACGGTTGACCCGAACTACGAAGATTACACGGGGAAAACCAAAGTCAACCCGAAAGTCAACCTTGATTAACGACCCTTTTTTCTTTTTAAACTTGTCTAGATGCACATTAAACCTAGGCATACTCTTGAGATAGGCATACTCAAAAATCACAGCAATCGGAAAACAATAAGGGACCCAATTGAACAAAATACGAATTTAGTGACCAATTTGTAAATTCTGGAAATTAAGAGGACTTTACCAATTTGTAAGTTACCATTATGAAATTAGTCATGTTTCATACCTCTCTACCAAAATTCATCTCAAACGGACATCTCAAACTCAATCAATTGCATATACAAAAATCAGGACTAAAACGTAAAGCTTGCAAACCTCAAAACCATTCAAATCAATGCCCAACGGTCAAGTGTTTCGAAACGGGTCTAGGCCGTTCCGAAACACCCCTTGGCAGTAGCCAAAGTGTTTCGAAACACCTCTACCCGTTTCGAAACACCCAGGCCAAATCAGGCACCTGTTTCGAAACAGGCAAGGGTGTTTCGAAATACCCTGCCCAGAAACAGCAGATAGGCCTGTTTTAACACATCTAAACCCCATCGAACATGCTCCAAATCAATCCTCCACAAAGCAACAACATGACAAGAATCATAACTACCAAATTGCATTAAAATCTAGATACGAAACAACTCCTAGATGCACCAACTCATTCAACACATCCAACACTTAATCATGCTTTTAAAACAAGAAGCATAGCATAACAACTTCTGAATAAGAAGATTCAAACGTTGCAAGCGTTAAACCACATAGTTCAAAATAATAAACCAAATTTTTCCAACATACACAATCTCATTATACATCAATTATAAAAGACTCTCCCCCATTGCCTTTATTATCTATAGCTATTAACCGAGACATACATCTCAAGTGGAGCTCTCCTTGAATCCCTTGCTTCTTGCTGTCCCAACTTCAATTATCTGCATTGATGGACAAAAAGGAGCGTAAGCACATAATGCTTAGTGAGGAATGCTCAAAACCAAAACACCATCAATGCAGCGAGTCATTAAACCCTTTTCAAAAAGTAGCTGTAAATCGATAAATCAAAGCATTGGTTGAAAAACCTCTTTTGAAACATCATGCTTTAAATCATGCATTGCTCAAACATGAAAACCAACCCTTAGTTTAGAAAAGCTAAGTAACTCACTTCAAAGCACATCCTTGCAAAACCATCAATTTAACCTTTCCATGCATGAACATCATATGCAAAGTTAAATACAAATTCCTTGGAAAACACTTCCACTTCACATTATACTTTTCTCATTCTTGAAAATCATCTCAAAACAAGAAACCCTTGAAAACCACTTTCTCCTTCAATCTAACTCATGCATTAAACAAATGCAATACATGAACCACAAAATCAACATTTGCATTACATGCCTTTAAAAACAAGCCTTCACAAGACTTTAATGCACTAAAGAGATTCACATGCACATATGCACCATTTTCAATATAAGATAAACACTTGTACAAGCTTAACAAGTAATTCATGCATTCTTGGAACATCACACACTTTCCATGCAACCTTGCATCATTTCAAGCATCCCATGCTTCATTACATCCAAGAACACTATATTGGCTTCCAAGTGATAATTCACAAACCATCACAACACAAGACACAATCGGATACGCGGATTACAAGCGTTGTCCCACACGCTCCATACACACAACCGAACAACACAATGTGGAGTTTACCGGTACAATCACAACCCCTTCAACACCCGTGATGGAGTTTAACGGTACAATCACAACGCCTCAACATCACTCATCGGAAGTTGTATAACACACTAGCGAGAGCTGGGACACATCACAAGGCTTACACATGGAAGCTACCACAACCATTGTAATCACCTTAACCAAGCTCACACACGGGAGCAACCCTCCACCGTTGTGACGCTTGACAAAGTCCACCCACGAGAGCCACCCTCCATCGTGGTGACTTTAACATGGTTCACCCACGAGAGCCATCCTCCATCGTGGTGGCACTTAACCAAGCCCACCCACGAGAGCCATCCTCCATCATGGTGGCACTAAACAAAGCCCACCCACGAGAGCCATCCTCCATCGTGGTGACACCAATTTCCTCAATCGCTAGGATTCTCGGATGGAGTTTACGGTACAATTACAACCCCATCAACATCCAAGGCGACTCAATTCACGGTGCACCCAATCCTATAGCCAGCTAACTATATCCGATTAAAGTAACCAAAATCACTTACATCACTTGCCAATACCATCAATTACCATCATCAATTCACTGTTTTAAGGCATTAAACAAAGCCATTAAACAACATGCAACACTATGCATCAGTTCCACAATTCCAAAGTACAAAACCAAGGATCTCTTACCTTGAGCATCCTTCAACACATGACTTTCAAAACCAGCATTAAACCATGCTAAAATATGCTTTCAAAACAGAATTTAAACATGCAAATCACATGCATTGCATCCAACAATCACAAGTGCATTAAAAACCAATTCATAACACAAACCAAGAGAGAAATTCCATTTACTTACTCTTGAGCTTAGCTAAGTTGTTTAGACTTAAACTAAGCTCCCAAAACCTTCAAACATTGGTTTTAAAGCTGAAAACCCCAACTTCACTCACCGATACATAAAACTAGGCTAGCCAACAAGCCTTCCAAGCATCCGAAACCTTCAACGCCACCTCTATTGCTCACGGATCATTCTCCCATGTTTCAAGCACATAACAACAGAGGATTAATGCATCATCATGCATTAAAAACACCATCAACACAACTAAACTCGCTGCTCTTCGCAAATCCAACATTTCGGCTACCAAACACAACCGAAATCACCTCCAAACTCTTCCAAAACTTAACCCAGCCAAGATCCATCACTTCTAACCATTTTTAAACATCAATTAACATCCAAAATGATCCCAAACACGTCCTTATACCTCCAGCATTAACAAAACACCAAGATCACCCCAAAAACCATCATTTTCACAAGTAAAAACTTAGGAAAATCAACATATTCGGGATTGCATTGATTAAACCTTAATCACACATCATTTAGACATCCAAAATACATCAAAAAGACATCTCAAAACAGAGCTCAATCATCCAATACGAATTTCTTCAAAATTAAATCCAAATCTTGCATTTTAAGCTAAAAATCAAGATCACAACATTAAAACTTTTAATAAAACTTAATTTAAGGATTGAGAACTTGGGAATTTCAGTAAAGAACTGAGTATTTAGAGGAGAAGGACGTTCATACTTCTAAATGTGGATTTCTCCTTGTTTAGAGCCAAAATCCTTGAAAATTCATTAAGCAAATGATGAGGATTTGATGTAGAAATGATTAGGAATCATTTAGGAATTAAAATCTCAACTTTAGGTGTGAAAATCAAAGGAAAAGTTGCTGTGGAAATGTGTTTGGCTGAGGGAATTTTGAGAGAAAATGAAATAGGAAAATTTTGGTAAAAGTTAGTTATGAAACTAAAAATATCTTTTTTCCTCTTTTCTTTTTATTAATTATACATTAAATGAGTCTTTAAAAATTTAGAAAAATCTGGAGAAATCCTCCCTTGGGTAAATTAGCTCCTTAAAGATTCAAAGTTTCAATCCTTTTAAAACAGTCACCAACTTTTCAAAAATTACATTTTAGTCACTAACTCAAAATGTCATATTTCCAAACCTCATTTTGTAAAATTGATTTCACCACCCTCTTATATATATTAAAAGAGGATTTTTAGATATTTTTCCATATTTTTAATGCATCCCGAACTAGGCTTTCCTTAAAATCACCTTTTATATTCGAACCGAAAATCCGACCGGTCCGGTTCAAACCCAAAACTTCTAAGCCCAAAATTGGGGTGTTAAAAATACCTTAACACAAGCATTAACAACATAAGGCCAACCAAAGGAGTCTAGATACACGCTCTTAAAACACGTAGCATTTCCCATTGCTAAACTACTACATTATTTACCAAACCATACTCGAGCAACTACCACACACTTGGACGCCCTTTCTTTGCTTCTTGCTAACTCCACGCTAATGATCTGCATTGTCGGAAAAAGGAGAGCGTAAGCATAAAGCTTAATGAGCCGAGCTCGAAAACATAACAACAACAATGTAGGGTTCGAAGCTTTCTTTAAAAATAAAGGCCAACACATACAATCTATCCAACGAAATAATCCTCTAACATACAAGTTCAAGCACAAGTCAACAATATAGATATTTATCATGGCATCACACTTCATGGTATGCATAAAGGCAAAATCCTAGATTTAAAGCAAAACCATTAAGAGGGAATGATATAGTAAGACACAAACATGAACAATACATGGTATGCACAAGCATAACCAAAACACACACGGTTGGACCACACATCATCGTTCGACTAGTAGTTTTCTGATGGGACCACACATCACCGTACTCTCGTACTAGTCACTACCGGTGAGACCACACATCACCGTAGTCTTATACTAGTCACTACTGGTGGGACCACACATCACCGTAGTAACGACAACCATCACGTGAGGTTTGACACCAACCATGCAACACGATATACAAATCACCATCATGCGACATGAAAACACTATATCATGCACGACCAAAACAACTTGTAACCAAATCCACAATTATGCACAAACTTACTACTTACAATCTTACCAACCGCAAGTGGTCTTATTTACCATTTTCGTGCACAACCTGCACCAACTTACATATATTTTACAAGGCATATCAACAAAACCATTGATTTCACCATGCATGATCAACAACATAATAACAAACAACTTGCTTGCTCCCAAAGTATTGAAATTTCATGCTTAACAAATTATCACCACAAGTAATGAAAAACAAACGGTAAAAAGGGGAATTTAAAGAGGCGATACACATCAACTTACTCTTGAGTTTAGATTGACCTTTCAAGCTCAATCCAAACTCTTTCAAAACCATCTTTGAACCAAAACGTTGCTTAAAAACATTTCCACTCACCATTCGCACACCAATGCAAACCACAAAGTCGTTTCAAGCTTCCGAACTTGCCTGAACCGCATCCGAACCACCCAAGGCCAAATCTGCTCGTTGAAATCACTTGAATTCGATGGAGGAATGAATGAAATAGGGATAAGGGTTAAGTGAGGTTTTTCTATCGGGAAAAAAGGAACTAGGGGAAGAAGAAGATGAATAGCCAATTTCAAAACCCCTTTCCACATTTTATTTCCCTTTATTTTAAAATTACCAAAATGCCATTAATGAATTTCAAAACCCCTTTTTATTAAAAACCAAAACCCAATTTAATTTAAAACGAGCCCACAACTCGAACCCGATTTACCCGTGTAACATCCGACCCCTAAACCCGAGGCGTTACAAAACGGGGGTCATCAGTGTCGAAATGTTTCAGAACTGGTTCCGAAACAGGCACTCACAGAGGCAAACCATATCGAAATGCGTACCGAAACGGAAGCTCACATTATCAAATCATATCGAAACGACACCACCCCCGTTCCGATACGAGTATCCAGGGAGCTACAACCGTTTCGAAATGCATGCACTCTGTGTGACCCTGAAAACAGACTTCTGCATCTTCAAACATTCCCAAACATGCCACAAAACAACAAGAATCATAAAACAACAACCATGCATACAATCTAAAGGCATTACACCCTACCACAAGCATATCATAAACAAGGTTACATGCCTTTAATACAAAACATAAGCATCTCATGAAACATGGTTTACACTTTTCAATACAAAACATAGGTATTTAACAACATGAAAGCCAAACATAGGAGTCTAGCACATGCTCTTACAACACGTAGCATCCCCATTGCTAACTATTACATTATTCAATAAAACCATACTTGAGCAACCACACACGCGCTTGGATGCCCCTTCCTTGCTCCTTGCTAGCTTCCACACTAATGATCTGCATTGTCAAAAATGAGAGCATAAGCTTGAAAGCTTAGTGAGGGAGCTCAAAAAAAACATCGACAATGCAGGGTTCAAGCATGGCATCCACAAAACATTCACAAGGCATACCTTTACACTAACATAGCAACATATCCAATCGCTACAAGAATACATGAACATGGCATCTTACCTCATGTTACGCTTAGCACAAATGCAATAGAACATCTTATCACAACCACCACACATAAACAAGTATAATGGAAACTATATAGCTTACTCAGATATGCGGATAACTTCCGTTGGGATTTTCGCCCCCAATGTTCTCAAACAACCATATTACCTTCCGGTGGGATTACACACATCACCGTTTTCATTTATGGATGGGATTTCACTCATCATCACACACATATATTTTCCGATGGAATGTTACCTCACCGTACTCCTCCTTGGTGACTACACATCACCAAGGCCACGCGCGAATTTGACTCTTACAGTGTGCACACTCATCCTAATGATCGATCATTTATACCTGGTAATTATAACTAGTGCCAACATGCTAAACAAGTCTTACCATGATTTCACAATCATGCAACACGACATATCATCACCATTATACAACATCAATATATAACAACATGCATAAACGAACATGTATCACACAAACCACATTTGCACATTTAACAAGAAATTCATAAAGTCAAACAATAGATTAAGCTACCAACTTAATCTCCACATTAGATTGGCCTACCAAGCACAATCTAACACCTCAATCACACACTTGAACCAATTTAAAACCATTTTAAACAATCCACTCACCGAAAACCCTTAAAGCAAACCAAGAAAGTCGATCAAGCCTCCAAATTTCCCAGAATCGAGCCCGAAGCTTCTCCAATGGTTCCCCTTGTTTCTAATCAACCAAAAACAACATATTACTCAACAAATCATCCACAGAACTACTGTCACAAATCAGATTACAACCACAAGACCATTTCTCTACATATCCAAGCCATGAACTAACCCAAAATCCTCATTTTCGGACTTGAACTTAACCCAGCAGAAACCTATCAATTTCAACACCCAAATCATCACTAAACGCATTCAAAGCAACCCCCAAGCATAACCATATCATCAGCCCAACTTTCTCACACAAAACTACCTCAAAACTCAAGTTTTCTACCCTTTAACACACCCACAAATACCCATTTCGGGTTTTTAACAAAACTCCCCCATTTTGAGATATAATACACTTAAGAGCAAGATTAAAACATACATTATCTTTACAAACCAAAAACCCAATGAAAAACCATTAAAGCTTCCTCTTTTTTCTTAAAATTTGAAAACTTGAAATGTCACAAAAATTGAGCTTAATAAAAACTAAAACCACAGAAATGTTTAGAAAGATGAGGAGAAGTCAAAAACGTATTTACCTTGATGAAATCTCTTGAAATCGTGAAGGAAATGGATGGAACAGTGTTTTGGGGTTTGGGGAGGTTTAGGTGTCGTGAAATTTGTTTGAAAGAGGAGGAAGAAGATGACTAGTAAAAAGTCCCTTTTTTCTTGTTTTGTTTCCTTTATTTAGAAATTTACCTTTTTACCCTTATTGAAGACTCAACTACAAGAAATTTCTATTATTGTGACAAATTTAATTTTGACAAAATCATTTTTGTCATTATTAGTGTCTTTATTGTGACAAAATAAATAAGCGTCACTTTAAATTAGAAAAACATATACAATTGTGACAAAAACCAAAATCGTCGTAATATTTTGTCATAATTAGCAAACTTGTGTAACATATGATGAAAAAATATGATTTGTTACCATTTTTTATCACAAATGTTTCCCTCCATTATTTTGCGCAAAATAAATATATATAGTGACAAGTTTTGTAACTATAAGTTCTAATAATTGTTACAAAACAAATTGTAAAAAAATATAATGAGATTCTTAAGATTAAAAAATAAATAATGAGATTAAAGTTATATATTTTAATTATAGTGACAAAATGTATTTTTATAAATATTTTCCTTTATATTATGGTGAAAAAAATTAAATAGTGACAAGTTTTGTAACTATAAGTTATAATTATTGTAATAGAAAAATTTGTCGCAACAAATAATGCGATTCAATTTTTTGTGTCAAAATTATATTTGTAGTTATATATTTTAGTTATAGTGAAAAAAATATATTGTCATATATATTTTCCTATTTTTTGGTGCAAAAAAGTCAATACAACTACATTAAAAATAAAAAATAATTTTAAATGATATAAACTATTTAATATCAACAATCAAATACTTTTGTTTAAAAAAATTATTATTGTAAGAAAGGAATTAAGAACTTTCGATTTATATAACATCTAAGAAAGTAACGAATAATTTTTTAGCTGCTAATAGGATGCTGGCGAGAGATTTATTGTGTCGTTCGTTGAACATTGTCGCTAACTGCCACTAATTGACACACTTGAATTTAAAAAAGAAACTAATATAAATATTTAAAAAATTAACTCTAATTTAACTTCCCACTTAAATAAAACAAACTCAATAAATGACAAATAAAACTAATATAATTCCAATGGGAATGAAGTACATTTCTTGACCAGCCGTTTACCTCTTAGTGAGAGAACTTGCGATGGGAGGATTAGTCGCTGCTATCAGTGGTGGATACCTTGGCTCAGTGGCGGATGTACGTAGGAGGATGGGTGGGCCCGTGCTCACCTTGAACTTTTTAAGGTTCACATATTTGGCTTTGATATTTTAAAAAATTTATGAATTAGTTTTTAAATTTTTTAAAATTTTTATGACTAGTGTCCACCTTGAAATTTTAAATTTTTTATGATTTATGCTCAAAAATATTTCTGAATCCGACATTGTCTTGGTTCAAAAAAAATCAATTTGTTATCGTACATCAACAGTCAAGTTTAAAAAGTATCAACTAATATATATTTTTTAAACTATGGCATTATCAATTTAAAAAAGCCCTCGACTATAATATTTATTTGAATATATATATATATATATATATATATTTATACAATAAAAAAAATTCTAAGTCTGGTGATGGGCTTTGTATTTCCCCTTTGTTCAAATTCTCAAATATATAGAAACAAACCAGAAACAGAGGACAAGATTAGGGCTCTTGTTTTTCCAAAAAAAATGATGCCTTTTGGAATTGGGTGTTAGGCATGTCGGTGAAGTTTAAGATCATTGTGCAGATTGGAGAATTCGACTAATTTTCATGGCACAGAGGAAGCTTTGGTCGGGCTGGTCGTTGTCACTCGGGAAGAAAATTGACGGCTCGGGTTCAGATCCACAATGAGTTTATGTAGGGAAAAGGGAAAGGAGCGACTTTTGTTGAGACTTGAGCCCTCGACTCCAAATTGTAAAAACGTTAGATCAGAGGACCAAAAAAGATTGCACGAGAAAGTGATAAGACTCGAAAATAAGATTATTTGCTACAGTATAATATCTAAATTTGCTATTTTTTGTCTATAGCAAACATGGTAAATCTCCTCTCAATTGGATTAGTACTTTATAATTTATGATAGAAAATTTTAAATTATTCAGTTTCAAAATATCTTAATTTTATTTTTCTTTCTATTGTTATGTTTTAGTGCTAAAATATATGAGCTAGGATTGATGAATTTTACAATTGCCATTTATTTTTGCAGTTTCTTGTTTTTCTTTAGAATTGTTAGGGCTTTCAATTATGTCTTCCAATAGACACTGTTAAGATTGCTAAATAGGATAAAGAACACAACAAGGTAAAAATTTTAATATCACCTTTACATTTATGTTTTCGTACATATTTAACTGTGTGTATAAATGTATGATAAGTGGATTTGTCGTTAAGAACACAATAATTGCACTTCTAATTTTAGCTTTTTTATTTTGCTTTTTATGCTTAAATGATGTATTATGTTAAGAACTCAAAATTAAATTGGTGGAATTGGTAATAAAAAATAATAATCATGAAATCGGTTTTGGCGATTTGTTGAATCATTTAAGTTTATCAATCTTAGAATAATCATTTTTTTAAATTAAGTTTCTATGCTTGTAGTGAAGTGAATTACTTGGTTGATGTTTTTACAATTGTATGAACTAAAAGGAGTTCAATTTTGTATTTTGGTGGCAGAAGATGAACATTGATATTAGTTACTTCGTTTCTTGTTCATGAATCACCGAAGCTTCTGCATTCAACCGTGAGATATTTTTACATTTTCTGTCGTTCTGCGAACTTCAACCTCCCCCTCTAAGAAGGTTGGTTTATATTTTCTGCTACAATGTTAATTTTTGCTTTCGTTATGTTTAACATTAGTTTTGTTGTTTCTTTGCTATTTATGAATTTATTTTTTCTTCTTTCTTTTTGTTTTTTGATGTTGCTTTATATAAGTATTGTTTTTTTTATCAAAACCATAAAATTTCATGTTTAAATTATTTTCAAGATTAGATTACTTGATTATATTTTAAATTGAGCTGTTAAGTGGCGAAAAAGCAAGTGTATGGATCATAGTGAACCGTTCTTCATGCTTTTGCTGAAGATTTTTTCTGTTCGATTTAATAAATTGCGTTCTCGATTTTTTTATTAGTAATTGTGTTTTAAGGTACCTTTTGCATTTTGGGTTAAATTTAAATATTAATAGTCATGTTTGATATACTTTCTAGAGTTAGACTGTTTTGTTTTATGTCGAAGTATGTTGTTAAGTTGCTAAAATGGAAGTCAATGGATCTTAATGAGCAATAGTTGTTTTGCTAGAGCCTTTTCTTTCTATAAAATTTGGCCTTTTTAAATATATAATTAGTAATGTTGTTCTAAGGTACTCTTTTCAACTTTTTGATTAGATTAAATCAGAAACAGTTTTGTTTACTCCATTTTCAAGAGTAGGTTACTTAATTATTTGTTGAAGCATGTTGTTAGGTTGCAAAAATGTAAGTCTATGGATCCTAATGAGTCATTTCTACTTTGCTTGTGTTTCTATCAAATTTGGTGAAATGACTATCAATAATTTTATAAATAAATATTTTTTTTTATTTTTTTTATAAATAAATAGAAGCTTTCCACTCAAACGGGTAACCTTGCTAATATCTTGTGATTGACAACTTTTAATGTATTTAATAGTTTTTTAATTTCATTTGTTTTATTTTGTTGTTCATAATATTTTCTTTTGCTTTTTATTTAACTTTTTTATAGGGGTTCATGATGGTGGCTGACGGTAATGGTGATCGAGAGATAGTGGATCGTGGAAGAGAGGCTTCAAAATGACATTTGTATTTTGATTTTTATAATTTAGAGGAGATTAAAATTTCACAAAAATTACTTTTGTAATAAAATAAATATTTTATTTTAAAAAATATTTGTCTTTATAAGTAACATTTAGTGGCGAAATAAAGGTAGTGAGAAATTAAGTTTTGTTGTAATATTTATTTTTATCAAGAAAATCTTTTCTATTCGATGTTAAAATTTAAGTGAAATGTGACAAATTTTACTTTTGTGATGAAATAAATATTTTATTTTAACAAATATTTTGTCTATGTAAGTTGCATTTTCTTACGAAATAGAAGTAGTGAGAAATTAAATTTTGTTGCAATATGTATTTTTGTCACAATAACTCTTTGTTTTTTATTTTAAAATATAAGTTATTTGTGACAAAACGTACTTCTCGTGATGAAATAGTTAATTTATTGTGATAAATATTTTGTCGTGATAAGTTAATTATAGTAATGAAATTTTATTGTTACAATAAGTAATATAAAATGGTAACAAACACAATTTTGTCACAATATATTTTACATGACAAGGTTGTTCTAACAAACATGGTAACAAATAAGATTTGTCAAAATAAATATATCATGACAAAATTAGTACTTTTAGTGATAAATAATTTTGTTACAATATTATAAATTTATTGTAGTAAGCCCTTTAAAAAAACTAAGCCCACTTTAATTTAAAGCAAGCCCACAACTCGAACCCAATTCACACACTTAACTCTCGACCCCTAAATTCAGGTGTTACAAACGTGAACATAGCTGAAATACTGAATATGTAATTTTCAAATAAGCTAAATTTATACGGTGATGTTCGTAAGCTAATACTTTTTGTTTTTTTTTTCTTTTAATTGTTTTTGTTTTTTTTCTTGCATATTTATATTGCATTTAAATAACTCACATATGCTTTTAAGCTAAAATACATTCTCATATATAATTCAAATAATTATTTTTTAAAATATATGAGGTGAATATGTATGCTTTAAATATCGTTTAAATTTAATAATTAATTAAATTATATTAAAAAAATTATATAAATAATGAATTAATAAATAGATCATTCAAATATGCTTAGTAATGTTATATTAAAAAATAGTTTTTATAATCTAATTAATATTAATAGATACAAAATATGTTATTTTTCTTGTTTAAATAATCAAACAACTATCAGTTATCAGTTATTTTTACCAAACAATTTTATACAATCAACTAATACAATTTGTTAGTCAAATCAGATAATACAATCCATCACCAACTAAAGTATAATTTAAAATAATTTCATTAAATCTTTCTCGGGAGAAATTAATACCATCTTAATCCATGAAATATACTTAGCAAGATATATGAGTACAATGATCTAGTTAAATTAATTAAATAAAGGGTAAAGTACGGTAGCGGTCCTTTTTGTTTTCGGCTTGTTATGTTTTGGTCACTAGTTTTAAAAAGTTTAGTTTTGGTCACTTATGTGACCAAAACGTTATCGATTCTTTCTTTGGTTTCAGAGCCGTTAAGTCATGTTGGTTTGATGATGTGGCACGTTAATATAAATGTTTAACTTTTAGCTTAACCCTTGAATTTTATGCAAAATACTAATTTGACCCTAAACTTTACATAAAATATTAATTTCACCCCTTGAACATTAAATAAAATATCAATTTAACCTCTTGATCCAACCAAAGTCCTCCGCCGCTGGTTGCCGCTCTCCACTGTCTCCAATCACCGTCGACCATCGTCGCCACCACCGCCGGCTGCCACCATAACCATTGGTAACAACTTATTCATGGTTTTTGTTTCACACTATGAGAAAATGGATGCGCTCAGTATTTACAGAATCTGGACCTCAATGGAAGAACTGACCCTGAAAGCTTCAAGGCTTGTGTTCCTCTCGTCACTCACAAGGACATGGAGCTTTATATCCAAAGAGTTGCTAACAGTGCTTTTTCCCCATTCTAACAGGAAAATCAATAACAACCATTTCTCGCATGTAGTTTTATATTCTTTATTTTATTTGCTATCTTTTGATATGCAAAAGTAATTGGTATAGAATGATTTGATTAAGTAATGTTCATGATTAAGTAATTGGTATGGACTGATACCAAATTTTCCCCAATGTGAAATATATACATATATATATATGGGATCATGACTGGGTCCATGGAGTTTTTATCTGAAAAAGTTAAGGCATTATGCTGCGAATGTGCTGTAAATGGGGCGGGTCGGGGGCGGTTTTGTATTTCTCATTCTGTCTCCAACACTTGCGGTTACGGTTTTGGGAATCCATTAAACATTTTGGGTATTTTTTCGTCCTTATATCCATCCCTTACGGATCTCTGCGGTTTTCGGTTAATCTCCGTACCCAAAAAAATAAACAAAACTTAATACATTAAAACAAAAACTCAACATTAAATTTCTAAAATTACAAACATAAATGATAAATTTAATTTTACCACAAACAAACAAATCATTTCAAAACTACAAAATATGACTAAAATATTAACTATTGAAACATGACATTATGCACTACATTTAAAAGAAATATGTAACTAATAATTTACAATTTCAAATCATGATCTGTTTGTTCTAAAAAAAGAACTAGACTCAATAATCTTTTCAACCATATAAATTACCTCTGTAAATTTTACTCGTACAATTTTTATGGCGAATTTTTGAAGTAACTGTCATTGTTGTTTTTGGAAACAGTCTGCAGCATTTTCTTCTGACATTTGCTCACTCAAAAATAAATAATTCCTAATATATAACTCGAAATCAAGAACTGTTTGTTTTAAAAGAATCTAGATTTTCGTATGGTTATAAAAATACAAGGCTCGCTTCATGATTTATCTTGTAGAATTTTTGGTGATTTTTCAAAGTCACCGGTAAAACTGTTTTCTAAGAAATGTGCTGCCAAATTTTTATGACCTTTTAGCATTCAAATATTTATTTTTTAAAATACATATTGAAATTGATCACCTTTTATTTTAAATAAAATTAGACTGAATCATGTTTACAACGATGTATAGATAACTTCCTAATTATTTTTATAAAATTAACGAAGAATTTTCAAACTTACTCTAGTTGGTCATACTTAGGTTATGGGAGATTAGATTTTTGTTGAAAATGGGTAAATTACCCTTATGTCCATCCAAATTTGTAAATATGTTGGAACCCCTGCGGATAGTTGTAGGAGATCCCTACGGTGATTTATACGGGTACGGTTCGATTATCCCTACAGTTCAGATATAGCAATTCCCGCCCTCGTCCCCATTTGAACTTTGGTGATAAAACTTTTTCGTACTCATCCCCGTAAGTGAAGATTTCAATTATTTTCCTTACTCATCGGTTGAATTCCCACAATTTTTGGTTATTCCCCACCCGATTGCCACCATTATGTTCCTATTGTAAACCAGTGATTACGGTGCTTCTGAGGGTGGATTAGGGCAAATTATCAATCCAACCCTGACACCTGAGTCGGCTACTTATGTTATGCTTCCCAATATTTGGTAAACTTGCTATTGTAACCTAGGGTTAGCTTTTTGTTTAGTGTAAAAAAATGATAATTGCATATTTGGTATTCTACATTTACCCGTTTTCTGTTTTGGTATCTCACCTATTTTTTTTCGCAAATGGTACCTAATGTTACGTTTGTTTCTATTTTGTTATCCCACCGTTAAAAAATTAACGACAGACTTACTAGGAGAGAGAAATCACATGTGGCATGATGTCGCGCCATTTTCTCTCTCCTAGTCAGCATGTCACGTCGACTAAAATCATAAAAAAGCACATGTGGCATGCTGATTAGGAGAGATAATGATGTGACAACATGTCATGTGTGATTTTCTCTCCCCTTGCCAGCATGTAACGTATATTTTTCTCTCTCATAGTTAGTATGTTGTTAATTTTTTAACGCCGATGTACCAAAATAAAAACAAAAGTAACATTAGGTATCATTTTGTCAAAAAAAATAAGTGAGGTACCAAAACAGAAAAACGGGTAAAAGTGGGATACCAAATATGTAGTTATCCCAAAAAAATCATGAATAAGTTGTTTCCAATGTTGGTGGCTATGATGGCGGATGGTGGTTGGACACAACGGTGAGCACAACAACTGGTGGTGGGGGATTTTAGTCAGATCAATAGGTCAAATTGAAATTTTATCTAAAGTTCAAAGCTAAAGTTAATATTATGTAAAGTTTAAGATCAAATTAGCATTTTGTCTAAAATTCAAGGGTCAAATTAAAAGTTAAACACTTTTATTAAATCTTAGATCATCAAACTAAGGGCCATTTTGGGACCATTTTAACATTTCTTCTGAAAAGTGTAGTAGAGAAGTACTTTTTAGAAGTGCTTTTAGATTTTTGGGTTTGAGATTTAAGTGTTTAGTATTCTTGTTAAAAAGTGCTTTTGTGAAGATAAATGACCATTTTAGACATGATATTGTAAGTTAAATATTATATATATATATATATATATGATATCCATGGTTCTAAATAGCGGAACGCTAACGCGATTGCGGCCACGAAATAGCAGTCTCGCCGCCGTCCGCAATCGCAATTGGAGAAAATCATGGTCGGCAATGGAATCTCAACGATAGCAGGCTGTCTCAGACGTGGAATAACGTGAAAGTGTTATCCGTTGCGATAACGGGGCGTTATCCCCGTTATTAGGTCGTGATTGAAAAAAATGAAATTTGCATTTCAAAGCCAGGCAAAACAGAGAGAATATATTCCTTTGCTCTAGACTCTGCAAAAGAAGCTGAAAACAAGCAAAAGTAATTGGAAAAAAAATAAAAAGTAATCTGAATTGAAATACAATAAATGTGTATAATATTGACTATACACTCATAGACCAAACCAAATTGCAAACACCAAGTGTAGAGAGAACTGAAAAATTAAAAAAAAAAAAGCAGAGAAGTAGAGAAGAATAGATTCAGAAGAAGACAAAGAAGAGAACTGAGATTTTTTAGAAAAAAAGTGAGACTGAGTAAGAGTAACCTTTGTGTCTCACTCTCATTGTCTCTGTCTGTTCACTGTTGAGCTTCGTCGCCATTGCCGGTGGTGGACTGAGAAGGACGTTGTGCTGAGCGGTCGAGCGGTTTGCATTTTACAAGTCCATTTGACTTTTGAGAAAGTTAAAAGGGGCAACTAGGCAAGAACGGTAAATTAAGTATTACTTATTAGGTAATTTTTATAGACTTGTTGAGTTTGGTCCTTAATGTTATCTTAAATTCTTAATTTAGTGTAAATTTTAATTTCCATTCAATTTAATCATATATCCTAATTTAAATTATTTAATCAAAGTTTCTGACTTTATGCAATTTAAATTTAGTCTTAATTTTCATTCAATTTAGTCCTAATTTAATCAAAATATAAAAATATATTAGATTTTTATTTAACTTTGTGATTATGATTTATGAATATGCGAATTTTAGTTTTTATTGAAATTGAAGCATGCCACCACGTACTGAAAAGTTCTCGATTGAAGGATTAGAAGGTACACCGAGTAGAGATATAGGATGGCACTTTGGTGATCCAGTTCCAAATTCGAAAGAAAATGTTGTATGTAAACTTTGTGGCAAAATTACGACAGGAGGAATAACACAGTTAAAAGAGCATATTCCTCATAAAATCGATAAAGTTACATCATGCCTTAATGTCACCGGTATGTGATACTTTATAGTTATTTTTTAAACGTATACTTTATAATTATTTTTTAAATGTTAACAATAAAGAATATACATAATTAATAGTGTGAAGTATATTTATTTGATTACATGTATCATTAGAGAAAGCATGATGAAAATATTTAAAGAAGTCAAGAAAAAGAAAATTGACAAAAAATGAGAATAGATGAATTCTTATCACAATAAGGGGGAAGAGGATAAATTCATCGATGATGATTCTGCTATGAGACAAGACACTCGAGAAAGCCTCCAATCACAACATGAGTGGCATAGAAGAGAAGAATTTAGACGAAGTACGGGTGGTTGGGTAATGCTTTTTAAGAAGGGCGATCTTCTTCTCATGGATCAGTTAGAGGATGTCGTGGAGAAAGATCCATCCCAAGCGAGTCCGAATTTACTTTAAGAGGAACTATACATGAATTGGTTAAAAGCAGAAGTTCAAGACAACCAAAGGTTAGTGAGTCTATTTTAAAGACACGCATAAAAAGATGGGTGAAGCGGTCTCTAAATTTTTTATATATGACTGGCTTCCGTTTCAATTAGCAACATCGCCTTGGTTATATAACTTAATTCAGGTATCAATGGAAGTTAGAAAAGGTGTAAAACTCCCAACACCTTATGAGATCTCAGATGTGTATTTGGCGTCGGAGTATGAACAAGTTCGTTAATAGGTAGATGAATTGAAGACGCATTGAAAACAATTGGGTGCAACTCTGATGTATGATGGTTGGACCAATAATTTAAATTGAATACTCATCATCAACTTCCTTTTTTATTGTAGTAAAGGAACCATTATTTAAAAATCTATGGATGTCTCGAGCGTTCGTAGTAGAAATGCTTAATTCTACTACAATCTGTTGGATAAAATTGTTAAAGAAATTAGGAAAGAGTACATTATACAAATAGTGACTAACAATGAGCATCAATGAAAGATGCTGGGAAAAGTTAATGTTGAAAAGAAAACATCTTTATTGGACCTCATGTGCAGCTCACTGCTTAGATTTATGCCTTGAGGATATTAAAAAATCTAGTGTAGCAAAAGTGTTAGAGGAGGCGAAGAAAGTGACTTGCTTCATTTATAATCACATTTGGACCATTGATTTGATGAAGAAGTATACTCACGGTAAGCAGATTCTCTGACCTGTTGTTACTCGATTTTCTACTCATTTCATACAACTTGAGGAGATAACAAGGCAAAAACAAGGTCTAAGAGAAATGTTTAACTCAAAGGTCAATATTTTATAATTAGTTAATACAGTTACTTAAATATAGAAATATTTAATGATTTTATTAGTTTCAATTTTCAAATAAGTTAAATTATATCATTGTTTTTTTCTTATAAAAATACAAGAATTCAGGGAATAAAAATAGGGGCAACAAAAGTCAGGGCCTGCTTATGATGCCAAAAAATTATTTTGAGAAAAGATTTTTGAAAAAAAGTCGTTGACATTATAAAATTTTACGAACCCTTGGTAAAAGTGTTGAGGCTTGTGGACGATGATGAAAAAACAACAATAGATTTTATTTATGAAGTCGTTGATAGAGTTAAATGGGCAATTAAAGAAATTGTTGATATTTCATTGAGTATGAAAGAATTATTGACAATAAATAGAATTTTATGCATTTCGACTTGCATTCAGCTGGTAAGATAAAATGCTTCGTATGATTAAGGGGGCGTTTGGTTCACGGAATGTAAGATTACCTCTGGGAATAGGATTACCGGAATGTAACATTACCTGACACATTACTGGAAATGTTATATTACCTTGTTTGGTTCATTTGGTAGGAATATAGGATTGTAGTGTTTGGTTGGAGGAATATAAGATTAATTAGAAGCAAAATTTACTAACTTGTCCTTATGATATATTTTTTAAACAAGTTTAATTTTTAATCATTAAATTAAAAATATTTACACAAAAATTTATAGAACTATTTTCGTTACATTACCTAAAATTTGCAACAAAAAAAACAAATATTTATAATATAATTAATCTTATTATATTATTATTTTTTAAAAATATTTTATATTTATATACATTTATCCCTTTTTAATTTTTTTGAACATCAAAATATTAAACGTTTAATATGCTTAGATTTTTAATTTTTTTATTACTTTCGACTATTTATCAAACAAATTAAAGTAAATAATAAAAAAAATCTAAAAGTAGTAAAAATGATAAAAATAAATTAACCTAATGTTTTTTAAGATAAAAAATATCTTCTAAATCAAATAATAAAATTAATAACATCAAGTCTTAACGCATTCAGTCTCAAGCAACATACAATCTCATCTTATAACCCTAGAAACATCGTAAATACAATATTAATAAAATGTACTATTAAATATTACAACATTATCTAAATATATACAACACCATTTATATATTAAACTAATATTAAATATAAATATTTAATAAATTTACACCATAAATAATTAGTTACCTAATTAAAAATGCAATAAAGGATCAACATGAACATAATTCATAATCATAAGGGTAATATTGTCCAAAGGGGAAGGAATTGTGTAATACCTAAGAAAATGAGGGGAATAGCATTCCCACCATTTAGGGGGAAAAGAGCAACTCTTGGGAAAAGAATAATACCTCCTAGTGGGAATCCTCCTAAACCAAACATAGGAATGTAAGTCTGGAAAAGATTATTACCCCTGGTAATCATCTTTTCCGCGAACCAAACACACCCTAAGAGTTTTTTTGTTTTATTATTTCAAGTTTTAGAGTTTAGATTATTATCATTTGAGCATATATTTATAAATCATAATTAGGTTATTTTCTCAATCCTCAATTTCAATTTGGGGTGGAGCGTTCTGAGAATGTAATGGCGGAAACATTAGAAGGTACAAGATCAGTGATTGAAGATTAGAACCTTCTATTAATGATCAAATTATAATGGTTAATCATGTTAGATTCAAGTTCTATTATTTATAAATTAGTTAAATAATTTAAAATTGAATTATGTTTCTCATTTTTACTCAAATTTTTATTTATGCAGATGTTACTATTTCAAAGTAAACATGATACATTCAGTACTCTACAAGCACAAAGAGCTTGGAAGCAAATGAATCCATATAAATACTTGATTAAATTATTTATTTTATATTATTTAATTATATTTTACATTTAGATGTTAGTTTAAAATTTAAATAATATTATGCAGTTGAGCGGTGGATGATGTATGGCACATGCGCTCCTGAATTACAACGATTAGAAATTAAAGTGCTTAATCAAACAACTTCTGCATCAAATTGCGAACGAAACTGGAGCACATTCAGCTATATTCACACCAAATCAAACAAATAGGTTGAAGTACAAAAAACTTGAGAAACTAGTGTTTACCTATTATAATATGAGGCTTAAAATGAGGCATCAAAAAGAATGAGCATTGATGATATAAACACTAGTTACAATGCTATCAGCCTTGATCATATCTTTGAAGATATTGATCCATTATTAGAATGGTTTCAAGAAAAAGAGAATCCATTGTTAAATGGTGAAGGTGTGTTGCATGTGGAAACCTCAGATGATGAAATGAATGTTGGTGATTAATTTCAACAACAAAATTTATCTCATTCAATTTCTAGTGCAACGTCAAGTCAGAGTGGTGGTGGGTTTGATGGTGTTGCCAGTCGATGACGATAATATACAGAGTGGTATTGAAGATGAAATTAGATCTTCTGGTCGGTATAGAGAAGAATATTATGTTGGTATTGGTAGTGAACATTTTCGTGATAAGTTAGAATTCGACAGAAATATGTTTGATGCACCTAGTAGAGATAGAACTTATAGAAGTGAATTCAGTGCTTGATCAAAAGGAAAAGAAAAAACCACCAAAAATTATACTTTTGAAGGTTCTTCTTCCGGCAGGAGATCGACTTCTAGTAACTTTAGGTATAGTGATTCATCTATTAGCACTCATGATTTTTATCCACCGAGAATTTTTAACCTTCACATGATTATTATCCACCATTTTCTAATTATGATGTGTCATATCAGCCTCAAATATACCATCCACCACCAATACATCCACCTCCATCTCACATGTATCTTCCTTCTCAAATATATCCTCCATCTCAATTATTTAAAAATGAAGGTGAAAATGTTACCTTTTATATATATTTTTGGACAAAGACTACCAAGAACAAGTGAAGACCGCTCTCAAACTGAAGATAAAGGATCTGATCTTTTTCGTCATTCTACTAATTGGTGAATCTGCTACTACCTCATTTCTAAGGTATGTTCTACCCACCAAAAAAATCTATTCCTCTATGCCATTTAATTAGTTAACTTTTTTAGATTTTAATTTACTTTGTTCGAATGGTTTTATATTTGAAGAAAGTCATCTATAATGAAAATTGTTGGACATCTTAACATATTTAGGTTGCATGAGATATGTTTTGCTTTAATTATTTTACATTATACTTTTATGTTCTTGCTTACATTGTTGGGAATCGAGATATATATTTGATGCTTACAATTAGTTATCGTTATTTTAATGTGATTTTTTTTCTTGTTATGGCCTTTTTATTTCTCGAGCTAATAATATTTTTTGGGTATACATGATCTTTGTGGTCACTTATCGAATCTTTAAAATTGTCAATGGACGATTCAGGTTATATATGTGAGACATGATGTCAATCAGGTTGCTGATACGTGTGCGAAGTTAACTTCTTTTAATTGTTTTGAGCTTGCTTTGTTCAATGAGCCCCTGGGTCGGTTACTCATTTGTTGCACTTGAATGACCCGGTTGGTACATATTAGTTTTTATGTATTTGGATGTTATATATATATATATATTATTCATAATGTCATCATCATTAATTAATTCTCCTATCCTTAACACTGGGTTTTTAAAGTATTCTATTTGGTTAAATTACATTATGTTATATATATATATATATATATATATATATATATATATATAGGGATATGATCCAATTACACAGTGTAAAACTCTCTAAATTTTACACGTTTTTTGGATCGTTGGATGATTGAAACGGATGGATGAGATTAACAGTAAAATATGCGAAGATTATCACTTGAGGAAAAAAATAAAGAGTTAATCTCAGTCTCAGCCATTCATTTCCCCCATCGAACAATCCAAAAAACGTGTAAAACTTAAAAAGTTTTACACTGTGTAAGTTTATCCTAACCCATATATATATAGCTATTTAAATCTCTGATGATATCTAAATTTTTATTGTTATAATATATAGAAAATATCAACATAAATATAAAAAAATGTTTTTATTAATAAATAAACATTTTTTAATAATTGTACTTGATTCATGAAAATATATAGAATTTTTAAACTAAAAAATAATTTAGTAATCATATAATAATTTTTTCGTAAAAATTATAAATTTATAAATACGAAATGAAGGTTAAAGTTATCGTTTAGCTTCCAAAAGTACTTTTCAACCACAAAAGTTAAAAATTTTAGGGAAAACTACACCGATGGTTTCCAAACTATTACTATTTTCCTATTTTGGTCCCCAAACTATGTTTTTCGGCAAAATCGTCCATTCTGTTACATAGTTCTCCTGTTTTAGTCCCGGCGTTAAATAGCTAATGATTTTTCTGAAGTGGCATTTTTTTAAGAGGAGAGAGAAATGATTAAAAATATTTTAAAAAATGCCACATCAGCACAACCGTTAGCTATTTAACGTCGGGGGACCAAAACATGAGAACTATGTATCAGAAGGGACGATTTTGCCGAAAAACATAGTTTAGGGACCAAAATAGAAAAACGGTAATAATTTGGGGACCACCGGTGTAGTTTTCCCAAAATTTTAACAAGCACTTTTCACATAATTTTTTCTCCAAAAATTATATGTTTAGTATTGCTTATAACGCTAAGAGTGCTTTTAATAAGCAATGGTGAGAGTTGAAGGCTTAAGGACTAAAATATAATGAAAGGCCTAAGAGTAAACAGCTTAAGAACTAAAATAGAATGAATCAATACCAAAATTAGACTTTCTCACAATCAGTAATGAAAACAGAACAGACCAAAACCAACAACAAAAAACGACCATTGTTGTTTACCTTTTTTTTGAAAGACCATTGTAGTTTACCCTTAAATAAATTATACTGTTAACAAACATTTGAAAAAAAAAAGCTCTAAAATATAAACAAAATAACATTATTTGGATTTGCACCAGAAAAACAATGATGTTACAAGTCGCATAAAATTCGTCAACAATAAAGTCGGCATCAAACATATGAAGGGAATTCTTATCTGCCATAAGATCAGAGAAGGAAAAGGAAAATAAACATCAATAGAAATTGAACTTAACAGAGTTCCACAACTTTTGTCTGTAAAATTCCATCAAGATCAAATACAGAACAAATGTGCAACAATAGAAAAGAGCAAAACAAGCTTGAATCTAAATCGGTAATTGTTTAAAACAAAAACCCCAAGCATATCACAGCCTTCTTCCACGTCTACCACCCTTCCTACGAGTACTGTCAGTGGGAATGGGAGTAACATCCTCTGAAGTCAAAAGTTTGCAAGTCAATTTACAAGATCAGAAATGAATGGACACAATGAAAACTAGAGAAACCAAAGGATGAAAAAACCCATACCTATGCGTCCAATTTTCATGCCTGAACGAGCAAGGGCTCTAAGTGCCGACTGTGCACCAGGACCAGGAGTCTTAGTCTTGTTCCCTCCAGTTGCTCTTAGCTTTATATGAAGGGCAGTAATACCCAACTCCTGCAATAGAACAAACAAATACAAAAATAAGTTCACCGTGTATTGCACTCCAAGTCAGATGATAGGCAATAAAACCTTGCAGCGTTGGGAAACATCTTGGGCTGCAAGCATGGCAGCATAAGGGGAAGACTCATCTCTATCAGCTTTCACCTTCATCCCACCTACATTCGAAAAATCAAACCTCAGACATGAAAATCAACACATTACTCGACACCAAAAAAAACATATTCTAAAGATGACCAAAAACCATACCAGTAATGCGAACCATTGTTTCCCTTCCCGACAAATCAGTCACGTGCTGTAAATCAAATGAGAGGATGTCACACAGAATGAACTACCAAAAAATTCAATGTAAACAGTGGGTTATTGCTTACAATAAATGTGTCATTAAATGAAGCAAAAATGTGAGCCACTCCAAACACGTACTCGCCCTCGCGAACAGCAGGCCCGAGGGTAGTAGTCTCCTCCTTGGGCTCCCTAACCTTTCTCCTTGACTACAAAATACCACAAAATCAATGAGTAAATATATGAATCTAGTATTGCAATAAAGCCTAAAAAGGAAGCACCCAAGGCTCCATTTCAAGACTAACACACAGAATTGCACATTTCTAAACATACTTTGATTCAGTTTTTCAAGCAAGAAACATAATAAAACCTAGAAAAAAAATGTATTTTATCTGAGAAGCCAAACATAATTAGATGAAAAGAGAGACTTACCATGGGTGACGCAAATTGAAGAATCGGTGGGAGACTAAGGTTTTGTTGGTTGATTTCGCCTCCGGCGACTCTAGCTTTCAAAGGGGAAATAAGAAAATGGCTGCTACTCTTTTATACCTAGGTTTAACAATAACCTAAAGCTCAGATGAGATTACCAAAAGGACATCGTCTTTAAAAAGGTAAATTGCCTTTAAGTCTGTCACATTTTTAGTTTTATTTGATTTAATTCTAAAATTATTATTTAATTTAAAATTGACCTTAATTTTTTTAAAATTTTTATAAGTTTGGTCTAATATTTTTAAAATGATGATATTTTATTCATATTAGTCCCAAAAATCTATATTTAAGTTAAAACTAACTCTTATTTCTTTATAATTTTACAATTTAGTATAATATTTTAAATATAATTATATAATTTTATTTAATTTAGTCCTAAAAATATTTATTTAACAAAAATTAACACTAATTTCTTTCTAAGTTTTATAATTTAATCCAATATTTTTAATATGATGATATTTTTGTTCGTTTATTCCTAAAAATCTTATTTTATCTTGAATTTGACTCATATTTCATTCTAATTTTGTAATTTATTCCAATATTTATAATATAATTATATTTTTATTCATTTTAGTCCTAAAAATATTTATTTGACCCTAAATTGACCCTAATTTATTTCTAATTTTTTATATTTAATCCAATATTTTCAATATGATGATATTTTGATTTATTTTAGTCCTAAAAAATTTTATTGAACCCGAAATTGACCACTATTTTATTCTAATTTTTATATTTAGTCAAAAAAATTAATATTATAATATTTTTGTTAATTCTAGTCTTAAAAATATTTATTTAATCTGAAATTGACCCATATTTCTTTCTAATTTTTATAATTTTAATATAATTATATTTTATTCAGTTTAGTCATAAAATTTTTTATTAAACCGGATATTGATCCTATTTCTTTAGATTTTTTTTATAATTTAGTCCAATAATTTAAATATAATTATATTTTTCTTCAATTTTGTCCTAAAAATCTTCATTTAACTTGAATTGAGCCCAATTCCTTCCTATTATTTTATAATTTAGTCTAATATTTTAACATGGTGATATTTTTTATTTTAGTCCCTAATAATATTTATTTATCGGGTTAAATAAAGAATTTTAGGACTAGAATAAACAAAATTTTATAAATTAAAAATATAGGGCTAAATTATAAAAATTAGAAAGAAATAGGGGTCAATTCCGGGTTAAATAAAGATTTTTAAGACTAAAATGAACAAATATATAATTATATTAAAAATATCTTACTAGTTTATAAAAATTCTAAGAAATAGGGGTTAATTTCGGGTTAAAAAAGATTTTTAAGACTAAAATGAACAAAAAATCATCATATTAAAAATATTAGACTAAATTAAAAAATTAGAAAGAAATTTGGGTCAATTTCGAGTTAAATAAAGATTTTTAGAACTAAAATGAACAAATATATAATTATATTAAAAATATCAGACTAAATTATAAAAATTAGAATGAAATAGTAGTCAAATTCAAGTTAAATAAATATTTGTAGGACTAAAATGATAAAAATATCATCATAATAAAAATATTAGAGTAGATTATAAAAAATATAAAAAAAATTAAGGTTACCTTAGGGTTAAATAATGTTTTTAGGACTAAATTAAACAAAAATATAAATGTATTTAAAATATTGAACTAAAGTATAAAAAATTAAAGGACTAGAAGTTAATTTCGAATTAAATATAAATATTTAGGACTAAAATGTACAAAAATATTATAATATTAAAAATGGGGAATGAGCTAACATCATCATTTTATGTATGGCTCTGTGACATTATTAGATGCTTTGTTTGTTAACCAAGTTGTATTGGTGCAGACTCAAAAGCCTTTCAAAGACCGGCAGAAGTAGAACCAACCAACATAAAGGAGAAATTCATTCAATATTTCAATCATGAACAATTTCTTGAAACCGACTACAATTTGCTAAATATAATCATTTTCCAGTTAGAATCCCAGAATGCAGAATGGATCTTTGTCGGCTACTATCAGCAGCTCTCGACCAGCTTTCCTCACTATGCTTTAATTGCCATGGCAATGCCATTTGTGGCCCAGAAGAAAGTGTTGGAAGGCAAGCTACCCTGGTTTTATCATTAATCTCAGAGTGTTGCACACCATTTTATCAGCAGTTCATGATATAGCTACATCAAAGCAGCGCACTTGATCCAAGATTCAAAATGACATTCCACAACCATACATGTATTATGATCTTAATCAATCAATCACATTGCTTTCAAGAATGTCAAATGAAACAACAATAATAGATCCCGATTTCCAACAAGATTATTGCAATAGTATGAAAATTCATAGGTAAAATATATGAATCCCAAAGCAGAACAGGTTCAAACCTGTATCGGAGCCTCTTAAAATTATATTAAGACATTAGAGACTTCAGTTTGGGTGTTACAATCTCAAGTAGGCCCTTTGGGTTGTCCACATGGACCCAGTGGCCAGAATTGGGAAGAACATGAACTGACGTCTTCCCTGCACATCCATCTCCTTCCTGACTAGCAAGCCTTTCAAGCCGAGAAATCACATCTGCATCCCACCGATCACTTCTCTCTGCACGTACAATGGCTATCTCCAGTCCTTTTGGAGGGTGCTCCAACAAAGGCCAATACGACATCTCCCTAGAAAATTTTACATTGGTAATTCACTAGCAAGTCAACAAAGAAAGTGATACCAATGTTGAATTGTTTATTATTACTACCTGTAGGAATGAAACATCTGAACAGCACCATCAAGATTAAAAGCCCATGTCTCTTCTCTCCCTGATTTCTTGAGGTTGGTGCCTATCCACTCGGACAATGACTTAGAGAAGCCAAGTTCAAGCATATGATTAACGAGCCACCTGAGAGCAGATACAGTCAGTAAGTACATGAATGAATGAAGAAAAAATAAATCAAAAGAGAAGAAAGAGTTGGGTGACATTAGATAAAGAAGGAAGTAAATTAGTTTATTTAGCTGTTACAAGATTAAAAGGAAGATGTAGAGCTATGCAGCAGGTTTTATGTTCACCAGATAAGATATGATGAGTACAAGCAGCATAGCAGAGAGAATGTTATGAGAATGAATCAGCCAGTCAACAAGACATTGGAGCTGAGTCATAAAGGCAAAACAGTTGCTGATTGGTTACTAGAGCCAGTACACAGTTATCAATTGGTTACTAGTGGTTTGTTGTCCAATTAGCTACTATAAATATCAAAATGTAAAGAGTATTTGCCATGTTTTCAAGATTAATAAAAAACAGATTTTTCCTCTTCTCTTTCTGATGATTCTTCAAGATCTTTGATTTCTAACAGTACACAATAGGCAAACATGTTTAATCCACTCCTCCCCCGAAAGTGGCACAATTAAAAGTCGAATATAAATTTTGTAACTAGGCCATCATATCTAACAGAAGAAAGAATTTTCAGCAATCAGCACACCATCCAAGCAACTAAAGCAGAATGACCAACACACCATCGAAGCATAAGCATCCCCAAAACAAAAACCGGAGAGGGCACATAAGTTACTTTATACGACAAACATGCAACTTATTGTTCACAACAGATCGGCTAATAATGCAGAGCAAGCATCTTTTGTCTGAACCCAAACCATCTGTTGAAAAGATTTTAGTGATTTCAACTATAATGTATAAATGTGAGGCAAATTAAGTAATTAAACGATCCAGTTGACAATGGAAAACAAAAACAACAATGCCTATAATTAGAAACAAGTTCGAAGAGGAACAAAGGTTTTACTTCCTTGATGGGATGGTTGAAGGTAGAGTTTGCAAGGTCTGCAAAACCTTTTCTACTTCACCATCACTGTTTTCCGTGGATACTTCTCCTGGGACAGAATCGAGTACCCAAAGCTGTTCTGCATCAGCAGATAAATTGAAATTAAAATTAAGAAAGAAAAAGAAATCCCAAACTTTAATCGACAAATACAAACAAAATTAACAAAAGCAACAAAGAAATGGAATAAATGGGAGTTTGGGCAATGGAGCAGTAGGTACCTGTTTGGGAAGTTTGACATTTTCACCATAATCTCCATTTCCACAACTCTGGGCAAATTGCAAAGCAACTTTGCCGCCCATGGAATGGCCAATGACAACATCAGGCGAACCCCAGCTTTTGGAATTTATCAAATTACCCAAATCTTTAGCTGCATTTACCATATCGTGCGGCCGATCGAACCCTTCTATCTCCGCTGACTTCCCATGGTTCCTTAAATCCACCGCCACCATCCTCCACTCTACAAAACAAACAAACAAATTTATAGATTATCAAAATTTATCGGGAATTCAAACAGGCTCGGGATCAAGTACCGGAGGAAGGGGAGTTGGATAGAGACGAGGCGAGGTTGCGGGAAAATGAACGCCAGTTGCGGGCGGAGCCTAGAAGACCGTGGAGGATCAAAGCTGTGTGAGTTGTGGGTTTGTTTGGATTGGCTTGGATTTCTTCATAAGCTAGGGTTTGAAGAGATCTCTTTGAAGTATTGGCGTAGGTATGAGCCAGGAGGGAACTCGGTGAGTTGCGAAAGCGAGTCAGTAGGGTGCAGGGTATTCCTTGTTTGTTCCTAATGAGTCGAGCCATTGGAACTCTGTAATGGAAGAGTGAGCGAAAATTAAATAAATAAGTAATTAAAACGAAGTAAGCGATTACTTATATAAATAACCAAACTATTTTTTATAAGTGTAAACTACTCGAGAGGTCATTTATGTTTTGCGTTCTTACATTTTGTCACTGATTTTTAAATTCGACCTTTATGGTTACTTGGACGTTTGTTACCGTTAAACATTAATGGGGAACTAATCTAGCACAATAAAAAGAATGATAAATTACTTAGATAGTCCCTAAATTATTACTTTACTCCTATTTTAACCACCGAAATAAAAACAATTTGTATAATTATACATTTGATCTTCCATATTTACAATTTTTTTTATTTTTTCTCTTCTCCACCATCTTCCATATTCTTCTTTATCCAATTCAATTCCCAATTGTATACTATATTAATCTAAATAATTTTGTGGTGTTTAATATTAAACATATAACAAATTCACATTCGAGACGTAAAAATACGAGTGAATTAAAAATTTTAAGGTCCAATAATCGTTGTCGACGACATACATTCTTATCACCTTTATTTTCTTATGCATACTTGATCATGTTTGGTCATGTTCCTTACTGTTTTTAACACATTTCAATATCTTAAAATTTATCAATTTACAGAATTTTACAATCAATACAGTCCCCAACAGTTTACATGTTTACAAAATAGTCCAGTTTGCAATTAGGTGCACTTTAGTGTATAAAACAGTCCATAATTTTCATTAAATTCAAACCATCTCTTAAACCTTTAATTCCCCTGTTTCCCCCTGTCTTTACATATCAAATTCAGTCCTTAAAATATTCAATTCAGTCCCTAATTCAACCATTCTTTCAAAAAAGTCCCTAGTTAGCAATTTGACAATTCGAATGTGACTAGTTCAATCCAAGCTAAAATTTCACTATCTATACATGATTTCTATTTGATTAACACTTCAATCTACTTATAACTTAGTCTCCAGCGAGCTCCTTATTCGATTTATATCTCAACTTTACAAGCAAATTCGAATTATACTTTAATTTACATGATACTCTATTTGATAGTCTTCACCTAGATTATTATATATCATTAGAATGAACATGCAAGCATTCTACATTCCATAATATTTCATCAATCTATCAATCTACTATCAAGAATCAATTCTTATGTTAACATTCAACTAACAAGTGTCATGATTTCAAGCTTCAATTTAAAACAGCAAGGAGTTCATTTTCACAAGAATCATGCATGCAAAGTTTGTACATATTCAAAATCAAGAAATGATCACACAACAAGGATTCA
This sequence comes from Hibiscus tridactylites, assembly GCA_958450335.1. Lineage (NCBI taxonomy): Eukaryota > Viridiplantae > Streptophyta > Magnoliopsida > Malvales > Malvaceae > Hibiscus > Hibiscus tridactylites. The sequence continues at coordinate 25,615,695 of OY288271.1, read as the reverse complement.
TTCGAACACCACAACAAGTTAGATTCATTACCTTAGCTTAGTGACCACTAGAGTGATTAGAGTAACCGATCTCCTCCAATTCTTTCAACATATTACATGCAAAAGCTTTCTTTCTCTATAAGGGTTTGGTTGTTTTCGGTCTAGAGGGAGAATGAAGAGATGGAGAAGATGATGACTAAGCAAAGGGAAATTGTTTCTCTCCCTCATGACCGGCCACATGACTTAATTAAGGGTTCAATTATCCTTTTTAACCATAACGCTTTTCTTCTTACATGCAAAACCATGAGCTTAAATTTTGTTTCTAATTGATCTCTTATGATTCGGCTCTTTTTATTATCATATCCCTCTAATTTAATTAGTCACTAGATTAACCAATTCCTCTAATTTAATGAATGTTTGCACAGTTTGTTTCTTGTTAATTCATGTCTTACTACTAGACTGGGATTAGGGGTATTACAACTATAACCCCTAAACCTCTAAAGCACAAACCCTAAAAATGTTGAACAGTTTCCTTGAAAAAGGAAAATAAAATGAGCAATTTGCAATTTACCTCCAAAAGTTAAGATGATGTTTAGATTGGATGGATTGTGGACTAAATTGATAAAATATGTGCTTTGGACTAAAATTGTGATTATACCAGACCATGTCACCATCTCTGTTAATTTTAGACGGGCGAGGTACCAAAACAAAACAAAAACGTAGCATTAGGTATAATTTTGTCAAAAGAAACAGTTGAGTTGTCAAAACAAAAATACAAACATAGGTGAGGTACTAAATAGATAATTTACCCTAAAAATACATGAACGTAGTGAAGGGATCTGTGCAGCACTTTTACCCATTAATAAAAAAAATGAAATTGACAACGGTGGGATTTAATATATTTTTTCGATTGTTGTAAAGATAATCAATATACCCATTTTAAAAGAATAAGGATGAAAATACAATTCCTGCTATAGTAAAGGGACCTGTGCGGTCGTTTACCCTGAAAAAGTTAAAAATATAATGAATGACAGCTGTGGGATTTGAACCCACGCCCTTTCGGACCAGAGCCTAAATCTGGCGCCTTAGACCACTCGGCCAAACTGTCATATTTCAAAGCCTCATCTATAATTTGTTTAATTAATAGACTTAACTGCAAAAAAAAAGTGCTAATATTTTTTGCTGAAATAAATGACTAATTTTTTTTGTTGGAATAGATGTCAAAATAATTGTCTAAGTTAACTTTAAAACAAACTAAAAATGAAACTTTATGCATATTTTCAATAAAAAATAAAAATTTAAAGATATATTTTAACAAAAAAAATGAAACTTTAAGCGCATATTTTTTAAAAAAATTATAATTTAAACACTTATTTTATAATTAAGCCTTAAATATATCACGAATTGAGTAAAAACTTAAAAGAGAAAGAACATAACATGTCTTGTCTGGTTTGCAATTCCTTAGCATGGGTTATAATTTATATGCCATGCCTCTATGAAGCACGAGGACGCCACCTTAAGGTCGTCCCGCGTCCCTAATACGTCTTCGGGACGGGGACGATACTGGGACGGCTGAAGACGTTTTCGGGACGTCCCAACTTTGCCGGGAAGTCCCAACTTTGCAAAAATGAAAGAAGTAAATGGGTTGCCTCAATAGCATAGGGATCAGAATGATGTTGGCAGTGACCCATGGAATTTACTGCATCTGGTGGCGTTTAGAGATTCTCCTTCTAGCCTAAGTGATCCCATCTTCAAATATGGCGATGTTGTCTCTCAACGTGGATGCGGAAGATGCCCATGGAATCACAGCTCAACGTCCATTCTCGAGACATATTAGGAATGAAGAAGTGGCCATTGTCCAACGAAATGTCTCTACAGATGGTTTTGAAAAGGCAAGAGATGGTCATTTAGTAGTGGCAGCACTTGTAGCAATAAGAGTGAGAAAGGTTCAGAGCAGGGCACTCCATGGTGCAGCCTTTATAGCATTTGTTGTTTTCCACTCTTCAGCGATGATCAGGATCTGTTGTTTTCCACTCTTCAGCGATGATCAGGATCTGTTGTTTTCCACTCTTCAGCGATGATCAGGATCTGTTGTTTTCCACTCTTCAGCGATGATCAGTATCTGTTGTTTTCCACTCTTCAGCGATGATCAGTATCTGTTGCTCACGTCCACGGTTTTTGATTGGCATGTTTATCCGGCTCCTCCTCTTTCGCTCTGTCTATCTATCATCGGCGGTGTCCAGATCTTTCAATGCCCCTTCGCTACATCCCCCCTCAACCCGAATCGACATGCAGGTTCAAGATGAAGATGCTGCCTCTGTTTGCTTCGGTTCTTGCTGTTTCGTTTCACTTCTGTTGTGTTATGTTTTCCCAGTTAGTTTTGTTGTGTGTGTTGTGATTTATGTTCGTTTCTGCCGTTGTTATTCTTCTTGTTTCTCGTGTTGATGCTGCTGTCACCATGTTGGTGTTATTAAGGGTTGGCAAAAATACTCGACCTGAAAACTTGACGATCCGAACCTAAAATGTCGGGTAATTCTCGGAAAAAATTATTCGACTGGGTTGGGTACCCAACCCGACAAATTTACCGGGACACGGGTCGAAAGTTTCCCTTTATTGAGTACCCGACCCGACCCGATGAAATTTAATATATATATTTTTATATTTAAAATTATATTTTTATTTTACATTTCTTAATATTACACTCTAAAATTAAGTTTAAATACTTACATTTTTCTATGTTTTTATTATATTTTTTTAAGTTTTAAGTTTATTTTTTAAAAAATATTTTTGTGTTTAACATTTGATTTTTTTTAATTTTAAAATAAAAAAAATAAAAAAATAGAAACCAAGTTAAAAGATTTCCTACATAACACCGTGTTATGTTTGTTCTTGTATCTGTTTCTCGTTTTTTCTAATAATATTGTTGGCGTTTATGTTAAAAAAAATAAGGCTTAAGGACTTGAGAAGTTACTATTTTTTTAAAAAATCAATTAGGTCTTTAAAAAAAAATTTGCACTCAACATCATCTTCAAACCCAAAAAATTAACCAATTTGATCCTTTGACTGACAAAATTCGTCATTGACCGTTAAGGTGTTGATGTGGTGGTCCACGTTGAAAATGGGATGACGTGGAGGAGGGGCTTAATTGATTTTCTTTAAAGTTCGAGAGTTTAATTGGTTTTTTTATAAATTTGAGGATTTATTTAATCTTTAAACAAAAATAAAAGGTTATTAAAATATTCTAAAAATAAATATTAAAATTACTAAAAATAAAAAAAATAAAAAAAAATAAAAATATATGACCATTGTAATAACAAAATAAGATTAAAATTATGTTCTAACTTAATAAGTTGTGTGAAATCTAAATTATATTTCAATACATATGATGCAAACTCATGTCACAATATAGTTACACACCTTTTATTTGATTAAATTAGCTTTCATGGAATTTAAGTTAGAAAATAAATAAAATTAAGAAACACTCCTGCGGCATACAAAGACTCTATGATGCTTGACTTTACTAAAGAGTTTTTTTCTTCATCCGATCAAACAATAAACTTTATCTTGCTCAATATATTCAAGCAGTAGTATCATCGAAAAATCCAAACGATTTTTATAGTGAGATTACTTCTTTGGTCAAAGCCATTGCCCGGTGGCGACTCCCTTTTGTTTTTATTCTTTAATACAAAATATTTTTTGAAAAAATTCCTTAATTTTATTTTTTTAAGAAAATCGGGAACACTTCAAGTGATTTTTTCAAAAGCGTTGCATCACTATAGTTACGAATCAATTTTTTCCGCGTCAAATTAAGTTTTTTCAACTCCACTCCTTTTAAAATTGAACATTGAAAAAAACACTAAAAATAAGAATTTTGAGGACATTGAGGTTGCATGTTTAAGCTGTTTGTTAGTGTTTTCAAGTGCGTTTGCGAACGGTCTGAGTGGGAAAACTTCAAACCTAGCTGCAATCAAATTAATACCATTTTTGCCCTAAAACCGTGTGGATTTTCTATTCACGAACCCGACGAATACGAACGAGAATATGTTCATGTTCTTTTCTATAATTTTAACAGAACAAATGAGTAAACACAAGCAACTAAACGAACATAATTTTTTGTTTGCGTTCGTTTGTTAAAATAATAAACGAACACAAATAAAATTTGAGTATTATTCTTTTTCTTAAAAAATCTAAAATCTCGTTGAATATTTGTTTAATTATTTAATATTTTTTAATTGAGATGAGGTCAGTTGGTATCAAACTCATTCAAAACTTAAATCAGTATATATTTTTAAAAAATACTCCCACTGTCCTACTAAACTGTCACATATTGGTTAAAATTGTTTAATTTTGACTATAATTTATTTAAAACTTTTAATTAATTAAAATTTATAAAATATATATTTAAAAACTATTTGATTCAAGGTTTTTAAAATGTATTTTTGTTATATTTTTATCAATAATAAATTTTAAATTATAAGAAGTTAAAATTAAAAAAGTTTAACTCAAATATGACATTTAGTGGGACAGGGAGTAAGAGTTTAATCCTCTCAATATATGGTTCGAATCAGTAGCATAAAAATTTACCTACGTTATCAACCTGTGGAGCCACGCGTCGACTTTTAAAAATAGAAGCAGCCAGTAGCTACTATACATAGAGCAGCACCAGATCTCTCCTATTCAATCGAAATCCATATTGGAGCTGTCCTCCGCGATCACATTCTCTGCCCAGAAGAACAGAGCCACACCAGTGGAGAAGGAAAAAGGGAAAATCCATAGTATTCAGGTAAGTGATCCGCCAGCGTTTTAATCTTTTTTTTTTCCTTTTGAATTTTATGATTTTATTTCAAGTTACTTGCAATTTGTCGTCAATTTCCTCTGATTTTTCACCCACTATAAACAAAGCTACATCTCATCCACTACATTGTGTTTTATTTTATTTTTTAAAATAATTTATTTGAATTGATTTATTTTCATAATTAAAAGTTTTTTTTCTTCTGAATTTTCACTTAACCTGAATGGTTCCACTTGCGTTTTCTCTGATTAAAGTTGTTCAATGTCCGGAAATCTTTTTTTTTTTCCTTTTTACAAAATTGTGAATATTTAACTGATTACAACATGAAGTTAAATTAGTCAGATTCGATCTGTTAATGGTGATTCGTCAGATTTGATCAAATTTTGAAAAAACAATTAGATTTCTGTTGTCTATTTGTAGATAAAGTGTAAGGGAGTTTGATTTTAAAATTATTATTACTTTTTGGTAAAATTTTGTAGGGGCTTTAATTTGTGGAATTTGAAGTATTGTTTAGAGCACCAATGGACCGTGCTGAACTAACCACTGAACAGGTTGGTGATCTGATCACTTTATTTGCTTTATTAGTTATAATTTTACATTAAACTAAGTATTAATTTTGTTTCAAGTTTTGGTATTGGAATTCCAGAACTTTAGGGATCTTTTGGCCGTTGCTTTTATTATTTTCTTGCGAGCATAATGTAGAAAGTGCAGTTGAATATAGAAGCAAACCATAGATTTGAAGAAATAGACTTTCTAGTTGTGAAACTTTTCTTTGCCAGAACTAGCATTAAAGTTTCAATTCTCTGGTAGATTTGAGTTACTTCTGTGGGTTCTTCTTTTCTATTTTCTGTTATTGAATGCTTTAGTTTTGAAACCCTGAAAAGTATGGAGCTTCTAAAAAATATGTTAGGCAATCTCTTATGAACTGCTTTAGTGGGTGACACAGGTTTTAGGATTCTTTTAAATGCTTCGAATTGTTTGTTTGTTCACTTCATTGTGGGTACTGAACCACATTCTTGTTTCTTTCTTAATCAACCTTTAGAATTTCCCTTATCTTAATTTGTTAAACATTTATCCCGAGTTATGGTGTTCCCGTGTTTTGTGGTTCAAAGAATTCAAGTTGTTTTATCTTTTTAACCGATTCAAAGATATAGTTAATTATGAATGGTTTCTTGTCCCTGATGTTTATATTTTGATTTGTCTTTTACTTTTTAAAGGTTCTGAAGAGGGATATCCCATGGGAAACATACATGACAACTAAGCTGATTTCAGGAACAGGCCTTCAGCTGTTAAGGCGTTATGATAATAGAGCTGAAAGTGTCAGGGCACAGTTATTGGATGATGTAATGTTTTCTACCTCTTCTTAAATTATGCTCTGGGTATTATCTTGTGTATATGTTCTTTCCCCCTTCCAATTAATTCAGTAGTTTTGTTTTCTGTTTCATCATAAACAGAATCGGGTTTTAAAAGCCTAACTATAATTCCACGGGCATATCTAATCAAGGATAAAAAGAGATATTGATTGGTGAAATTGAATTTGACAGGATGGTCCTGCCTATGTTCAAGTGTTTGTTAGCATATTACGTGATATATTTAAGGAAGAAACAGTGGAATATGTTCTGGCTTTAATTGATGAAATGCTTACAGGTATGTAAATAACATTTGTCTTGTGAGGATGCATTCAACCTAGAGTAAATTTATTTACCGCTATTTTCTACTGCAGCCAATCCAAAACGAGCCAGATTATTTCACGACAAGTCTCTTGCAAATGAAGATACTTATGAACCTTTCTTAAGTTAAGTTTTTACTCAAAATTGTTTCCATAATTAATCTGTGGTTGGTTTATTTTATTTTATGTGTGGGTGGGTGGATAAGAAAGGTGGCTGAATCTCTTTAATCTTTTGATGATCACTTGCCTGTATGTAGTGCCTGTTCGATGGTTGTTGTACAGTTGGAATCCCCTTCCTAAATGTTATATTATAGATATTGCCTTGACTTTTTTGTTGCATTTTTGCTTCGACTCTAAATTGAATTGGTTCCTCGGTGCTCAACCTGCTTAGGATTCAAGCTGGCTTATATTGTTAGTGATAGCTTTGATTCTTTAGGATACTTTTTTTGACAAGAAGTAGGTCTTGGATCCTTCAACATGTAACAAATTTGCCTTCTCTTGTCGGAGGTTGTCTGGTTTATTTTTATAGGGTTTAGCTCCATCTGCATGATGAGCTTGTACAAATATCTGGACTATTCATGCCTTGCACATAACTAACCTTTATTCAATTCTTTGTTGTAAGCTGTCTATTTCTTGTAAATAAATAGTAGTAAGCTGTCTATCTATTGTAAATAAATGGTTGTGAGCTATCTATCTATTGTAAATAAATAGTAAGCAAGTATAATGAGTGCATTTGAAATCATGTACGAAAATATACACGTGTGCAACTGGCCTCCCATCTAGATCTTTGGGAAATTAGATGGTGATCTCAGCCAAAGGTTCAAGTTACCACATGATTAACAAACTTGGTATTTATGAGGAGCTTGTGCTACATTTTTTGCCTGCCAGTTGCAAGAGATTTTGGATGCAAATAACTTGTATCTTGAAGGTCACCAACCATATATAATTGGATTAGATATGATTATTTCTTATGTGCTGTTTGTATCTTTATTCTACTCTTGGCTGTATTACCTTCCAGATTTAGAAGAGGCTCGTGTTTTTTGTTTAACTTATATTCAGTCATGTACACTTGATTTCTTATCTTGTATATCTGAAGTAAAACTAACAATCCACAATTTGACTACTTTCAGGTTGCTGTGGAAAGGTAACTGGTTCATACAAGAAAAGAGCTGCAAGATACTTTCCTTGATAGTAAGGTAAAGAATGTGTGGTCCATCCAAGGATCTAAGGAAATGTTTAAAGAAACTTTAGCATTTGTCATGATGTCTTACATGATTTATGTATCGACTGTACATTCTTTCTTTTTATTTATAGTGCCAGGCCAAAAACCCAGGATGGTGTTGTTGCAAATGGAGAATCCTCAAATTCAAAGGCAAAGCTCACGACCATTGATGATGTACTAAAAGGATTGGTTGAATGGCTTTGCACACAGGTTAGTGTACTGCTTCGCAGTCTGTTTTTTATTGTTCGCAAAGCACTGCATATTTATGACAGCTGAATGAATTCGGCTGCCTTGGGAGGTTTTGATTAGGTTTCCCTATAATTTTACATTGCCTTCTGAATACTATTTATTTCTGTCCACATAGTTGATGGTTGTCCTTCCTGACTCCCAATATCTTTTGCAGCTGAAGAAGCCTTCCCATCCTAGTCGTGGTATTCCAACTGCTATTAATTGTCTTGCAGCATTGCTGAAGGAACCTGTTGTCAGATCTTCCTTTGTTCAAGCAGACGGAGTGAAGTTGTTGATTCCTTTAATTTGTCCGGTATCCACCCAGCAATCAATCCAGGTATCTTTTCTCTCTCTCTTTTTTTTCATATTTTAAGTTGGTCAGGTTTTAAAAATTTGAAACTTTTCCTTGCAAACCATTTGAATGGCCTAATTCTGAAATTGGCACCTAATCTTTGTAACAGCTTCTTTATGAAACATGTCTTTGTGTGTGGCTTTTATCCTACTATGAACCGGCGATCGAGTACTTGGCAACCTCTAGGGCTCTACCCCGACTGGTTGATGTTGTTAGGAGCTCCACGAAGGAGAAGGTGAGGTCTTATTTCTTATGGTATTGATTCCATTTGAAGTTTTTCCTAGTTCTATCAGGAAATGTCTATGTTTCTGGAATGAAGTGTATGTATGAGCAGAGGTATACTATGATATGGTATATGAGTGGGCTTCTATTCTTTTCCTAGATTAACTGTTTTTACCCTTTTACTTTTTCTACAGTTTTGAATCAGCTTTGAATTTTGCATTATACCAGGGGATAAGATGCATGTCTTCATGTCCATGCTGATTAATCTATCTCTGTGTCGTTGACTGGTTATGCTGCTTTAATCATCTTGAACATATATACTTGATTTGTACAAAATTGTTTATCTGGATATCAACAATGGCTGTCAGGTTGTCAGGGTGGTTGTATTGACCTTTAGGAACTTGTTGTCCAAAGGCACATTTGGTGCTCAGATGGTTGACCTCGGGCTGCCGCAAATTGTTCAGAGTTTAAAAGCTCAAGCATGGAGTGATGAGGTAATATAATGGAGGGTTTAATACTCTTATTCGGCTATGTAATTCTCATGTTGAACTTTGTTTATTTGAATTGAATATTCAGATCCGGTGCAGCTGCACTGAATTTTATGTGCTCTTTAATACCAATGCTTGCTTGTTGAATTGATTTGGGTATCTCATAGGATCTGTTGGAGGCTCTCAATCAACTGGAAGGTGGGCTGAAAGATAATATTAAGAAATTGAGTTCCTTCGATAAATATAAGCAGGAAGTTCTTCTTGGTCATCTTGATTGGTCACCCATGCATAAAGATCCACTGTTTTGGCGTGATAACATTACATGTTTTGAAGAGAATGATTTCCAGGTATATGTTTGTTTTCCTCTAATCTGAAAAGGGTTCAAATTTGAAAAAGCTAATTTGTCCAATTGGTCTGCCCAAAATTTACCGACTACCTAAGTATTTTTAACCCTTTATGTACGGAATCCCAACCATCCGCATGTGAACTGCTAATATGTGTTGGAGTTTGGTCTTTTGGTATGACTATTACTCTTAGAAGGTAAATACTTCCTTGGAACATTAATGAAGTTGATTGGTCAATGTGCAACTCCCAGATGATTGCTTGCAGTTTGATAGCAACATTCATGTATGAGTATTGATCTATAAAGTATTGGGGCATATTGTCTGAATTCTGATATTCTTAAAATCCCCAGCAAGTTATGGCAGTTCATTGATTCTTGCTAAGTTTGTCCTTGCATAAAATTATCATCATAGCAATTTGAACATGTCTGCACAGTCTGTAATAAGCATACTGAATGGTTTTGAATATCCAAGTAGAAAAACTGTGTGGCAATTAGTTAACATTTGCTTTTCCAGATTCTTAGGGTCCTACTCACAATTATGGACTCCTCCACCGACCCAAGAGCTCTGGCTGTTGCTTGCTTTGATCTTTCACAATTCATTCAGAACCATCCTGCCGGTAGGGTGATAGTGAATGACCTCAAGGCCAAGGAACGGGTGATGAAGCTGATGAACCACGAGAGCGTGGAGGTTACCAAGAACGCCTTACTCTGCATCCAGAGGCTTTTCCTGGGTGCCAAATACGCCAGCTTTTTGCAGGTGTAGTTTCATGTTATCGGGTGTACGACAATGTCTCATTCATGTATGGGAACTAGTACAGGTAGTGAGGATGTCGTAAGTAAATTCGGGTTGGGCTGATTTATTTTCAGTTTGAGTAAATTATGTGTTGGGGTTGCTCTTCTTCGGGATAGTTGATAATGTGAGTTTCCCTTTTGTTATTTATTAGATTCTGAGATGTGGAATAGAATAAGGTATTTTAGTTTTATAAATTGGCAATAAGTAAGATTTATTTGAAGAACTTATGTTATGCATTGCAGCCATTTCCAAACTTGGTTGTTGTCTTTGTTAGTATTAACTGTTTTTGCAAAGTTAAACCAGTGATCAAGCTGGATCAGAAGTGAACAAATCTAAAGTAACTCAGCAGTTGTAGATAAGACAGCATCAGTGGTTTATTGGTTGACTGAGACTAATATAAACAGTGTAAGCAGTTGTGAAGGATTACTCATCAAAAAATACATGAAGAGATAAAGATGTATGGCAAGTGATAACTTGATGCATGAACTGAACCAACCTCAAAGCGAGTGAGACATAAGTATCGGAGAGTTGTATATTCAGAAGGATCTGTGAATGAAACATTTAACTTAGATCTTGACATAAACTTGTTGTTATACCTAAGCTATCATATTCCCACTTTTTTAACTAACAAAGCTTACATCCAATGTACCGTGTGATTTGGGCTAATCAAGTAATGATTATTTTTTTTTTATCTTTGCAACCCACCACTTAGCATAGATGTGCCAAGCTTACCAACTAATGCATTTTCTACATTAGCAACACCAAAATGTATAGGATCATCATCGTTTTGGAATTACAACTCCAACTGCTTATTTTAATAAATGCTATACTTTTTCTAAATTTGAAAAACTGTTTAATTTCTTAAATTATTCCCATAAATCCTTAGTTTTTAACTTCTACTCCAATAAACCTCTTACCTTTAATTTATAGTTAAGTAGATCTTTAAAACAAATCAACATTTCACTTGACATAAGGGCTTGTACAAACCAAAGGATAAAAGCTGATTTGGGTGTAAAAAAAAAAAGAATAGTCTAGTACGAACCACTACGCAATTCACCATAATACATTATTAGTTTTTTAATGATTCTTAAACAATAATAAAAATTTTAAAGGCACCCATATGTAATTAATAATTAATCAAAATAAAATTAGAATTTAGATTAAATTATTTTTTCATTAAATAGAAATGTATCACATTTCCATATTGTGATTCGAACTCATCCAAGATGGGACAACATGAGTATCTTCCGCCACTAGGTCAATAAGTGGATCTCTAAATTATTTTTTTTGACAAATAAAATAAATTCGATTCAAAAAACATGTAAAACTATGAGTTTTACATTCTGTGTGAGTGAATATATATATATATATATAGGTAAGATTACATTCTGTGTGAGTGGATCTTACCTCTCTCTCACTGGATCTTACCTATATATATATGGATAAGATACAATTACATAGTGTAAAAAATTTTAACTTTTACACATTTTTTGGATCGTTGGATGAGTGAAATAGATGTCTGAGATTAACAGTGGGTTATGGGAATATTATCACTTGAAAAAAAAGGAGTTAATCTGAGCCATCTATTTCCCGCATCCAACGATCCAAAAAACGTGTAAAACTAAGATTTTTACATTTAGTGTAAGTAGAACCTATCATATAGATATTTATAATAATACCCCCTCCTAAGGACTTGGGACTAATTGTGTAATTTTCCCCTAAATTTTTAGGGATATTTATAATAATAACCCTCTTTATAATTTTTTTTATAATTAGGTCCTTAAAATTGAATTTTTATTTACAATTTAATCCTTTAAATTATAATTTTTACGATTAAGTCCCTTAAAATTATTTTTTACAATTAAGTCCCTAAAATTAATTTTTTTCTATAGGTCGAGTCGGTTTAGGATCGGGTTTAGTGTATTTATTTTCGAGCCAGGTCAGGTTTTTAAAGAATACGTTCGGGTCGGATCAGGTTTGAGTTTAAAGTATTTATTTTCGGGTGGGTCAAAAACTCGACCCGAACCCGTGCCCAACCCTACTTATTAGGCAACATTATTAGCCTTAAGGGTTTTTTCTACTCATTTCTCAAGGTCTTAAGAAGCCAAAACCAATTTATAAACATATGAATAAAATGATAATCTAGCAACATATGGACATTTTGGTAATTCACACACCCAAATTAACACACACAAAAGTATTGGACACTTAGAAGTTCAATTTTGGCCTAAAAATAATTGTAGGAGGTTGGGTGACACTAGGTCTAAAAAGGTCTTTTAAATCTTGTGAGCTCATTTCTCAAGCTTGAAATGTGCCTTGAACATGTCTTGATTCTTGCCTTGTTTGATCACATATATCTTGATAAATGAACACCAAACTAAATGATACCTTGGTAGCTAGTGAGTCATAGGTAGGATGGCATGCCATAGAGTCTTGAACTCATTTGTGTTGGGTGGTGTACGGACCGGGCTAAGGCCCTTAATTGGCGACAGTAGGAGGGATGCGTGTTATGGTCTTTGGCGACAGTAAGAGGGATATGACCAGCACTACATTGTATCTTGATTTGGTGACAATTTAGTTGGGGACTCGATTACCTATATTTGACTACATACCAAGGCCTAAACTTGATTTGATCATCTAATTTTACTATAGCAAACCTTGGATATCCTATGAATATGAAATGAAACTTGACTTGAGCCTAAACTTGAATTTGATTGTATAATCTTGTTATTGCAAAGTTTTCCATCACATGTAAATGAAATGAATCTTGAATCAATTGATTGAACTTGAAATTGATTGAGTAATTTTGTTAATATAAACTTGTATTCACATGAAAAAAAATATGAACCTTGATATGTTTGCATATAGTACATGCCTTGCCATGAAACTTGATTGTTTGCTATGTAACCATGATCCTGATATTAACATGTATATGCTAGCCTGAAATTAACTTGGATTATGTGTATATGTGATCTTGAAATACCGCGTGTGTGATTGATTAAGCTAAATGAAACGATATGAAGTTATATGAAAGTAAGACCATTCGATTACTAGTATCTTATAAACATGATTTACTTGAACCTAGCTAGGCCTTCCTTGATTAAAACACACTAGTTTAATGAATAAACTTACCTAGCTTATGTTGCTACCTCACTAAGTACTTAACCGTACTTATCACTCTCGTTTTCATTATTCTCAAACTACATGTTAATAGATTGCAAGCTACAATGAGTTGGAGGCAAGGCAAGACAAGACAAGCTAAAGCACCAAGTATGGTTATGACCTTTTGTAAACTCCTAGTTGGTGGCCATGGTCTTGAATCTAGATCACATGTTCATGCATTTTGAGCCTAGGAAAGGCTATGTATATACTTGATATGATATGACGTGTATAACTTGCTAATGTGACTTGTTTGGTAGCCTAGTTGATCTAGGTATTATGCTATGGCATATGAGCATGGATGATTTTATGGTGCGATATATGATGTCTTGAAATCCTAGATGTTTTTGATGATATTGTTTAGGTTGATTAATTGAGTTAAGAATTCAAGGGGTCTAATATATGGTTTGCTTTGGCAAATGAAATGGTTAATCTAGTCATGTACATGTTGTTCAAATGATATGCTATGGCAAGAGTGTCTAATGGTCGTATGTTATTGCAAAGGTGTTTCATGATTATATGATATGGTAAAGATGTCTAATGATTATATGTTATAGGTTGATTGCAATATGATTCTTGATGATTGTTTGATTAGAAGTCTAACTTACCTAATAGAGATAAGTTATACAAAAAAAATTGTTAGTTCATGTTTTTTTTTGTTTGAGTAACGCTTCTTAGCCGGTTTACAACTAAACCGGGTGGGGGTGTTACATAAATACTCATCTTTTTCTTCTTTTTCTTTGTCACTAAGCCCATATTTATTTTTTCTTAATTTAGACCCCCAAATTAAAGGCCCAATATCTGAGTCTAAGATTCAATTCGTTAACCCGAAATTCGGGTCGTTACATAATAATATGACGACGTTGTAAAATCGTCATTAATAAAATAAAAATAATAGTGACGAATTATGATTATGACAATTCATAGTTCTTTAGTGACAAACTATGTAACAATACTTGTTTTAACACTAATAAAAAAGTAATTCTAGTAATGGTGACAATTCCTATAATCAAAGGCGATTTGAAATTAATGCGAAAAGAAGATTCATTACATTAATTAACCATTTTAGCTTATGGTATATTACGTCATTAATTTTGTGACAATATCTTTTTCGTCACCTATAAGTTAAGTTAATGCATTATTTTTGACGAAAAGAATTATCATTGACGAAATCATATAAAATTCGATGACGTAATTAGTTGTCACATAATATAAATTATAAAGTGACATTATGTTTTATCGCCATTCATACTATTATTAGTTGACGATATACTGCGTCACTAACAATGTGACGATATTTTTTTCGTCACTTATACAATTGAATTGTTGTATTATTGGTGACGATACGAATAATCAACGACGAAATTTATATAATTTTGTGACATAATTAATTGCCAGTAAATACAAAATAGAAGGTGACATTATACATCAGTGTCACTGTCTACTCGACAATATGTGACGAAAAACACTAAATTGTCACGTTTGACATTTAGTGACACACCTAGCATGACGAATACCGTGACATCGAAATTTACGCCACAAAATACAAATAGTGACGTAAATACAAGTTCCAGTGATAATATTTTAAATATCACTTATAAGCAAATTTGTTGTAGTAAGGCTCAAGTTAATGTTCCACCGCCTTTCATTCTCTCTAACCTAAGGGGACTCCTCAATCTCCTTAGCTTAAAAGTTAAACCAAGACAACAAGAAACCAGAGTGACAACTTTCATGTTATAATAACAAAACAAACCTTAAAATAGATAAATGAGTGGAGAAGGGGTTGAAAAGTATATCTTTTTCTCAATTTCCTTTGAAACTCATATTGAACCCAACCAACAATTTTGAGAGCTTAATAGCTCATCTTGAAGCTAATGAAGAGAAGAAAAATGAACTATCCTTGGATACTATTGGAGGAAGGGGTGTTCAAAGTTCGGTTTTAACCGAATTAACCAATTAAACTGAAGTTTTTCGGTTAATTTTAAGTTCGGTCGGTTAAAAGTTAATGATTTTTTTAAACTTTGGTTATCGGTTAATTCGATTCGAAATTAGTTAATTAAACGAAATTATTATATATTAAACATTATATAAATTACATTTATTTATTTTTTGTTATTGAACTTTTAAAAATTATAAAATGATCATTAAATTTTTTGTATATTATAAAATGATCATTAAACTTAACCAAATTAGTACAAACTGATCATTAAATTTAGGGTAAACTACTTGGGTGACCAGCCAACTATTGGGTCTGACCTGTTTTGACCACCGAATTACAATAATTCTAAATTCGACCACCCAACTATTTAAATGGACCTATTTTGGCCACCAGCCATTAAAATCTAACAAGAGGTGACGTGGACGTTAAAGTAAAATTTGTATAATTACACATTTGGTCCTTCTTAGTTCCTTATTATACCAATTTAGTCCTAATTTAAATTAATAAAATTAATCAACCAATCAGGTGACGACATGTGTCATCACCCGATTGGAGGATTTTAATCTATTTTTTATTTAATTTAATTTAATATTTAATATATTTATTTTCCTCCAATCAGATGGTGACACGTGTCACCATCCGGTGGAAGGAAAATTCAAGAATAAGGAAAATGCTTAGCATGAGGTTTGAGCCCACAATCTTTTGGGAGAAAGCCAATAACCTTATCACTACACCAACTCATTCTTTTTGAAATAAATTGCACCATTTTGTATATATCTTATAATTCAGTAAATGTTAGGGAATAAAAAAGTAAAAATGGTTGCTAGGGGACTCAAACCTAAATCACTTAGAATGTGTAAAACCACACAAACCACTTAACCAATTCAAATAATTAATTTAAATATGAATATATTTTAAATATATTTAACATATAGTTAAAGCAAGATTTAAAATAAAATAAAATTTATAATTTTTATATTTTTAAACTAAATTGAATATTTTTCACATTTTGATTTTATTAATTTAAATTAAAATTAAGACTAAATTGATATAATAAGGAACTAACATAGACCAAATGTGTAATTATACAAAATTTAAATTAACATCCACATCATCTATACGTTAGATTTTAACGGCCGGGGTCAAAATAGGTCAATTTAAATAGTTGGATGGTCGAATTTTGAATTTTTGTAGTTTGGTGGTCAAAACAGGTCAGACCCAATAATTAGGTGGTCACCTAGTTAATTTACCCTTACATTTATTGAATTATTACAAAATGATCATTAAACTTTTCAATATTTATCATTATTTTATAACGTGCAATGACCACGTTGTAATAGTCCGATAAGTTTAATGATTGTTTTATAACTTTCGAAAGTTTAGTGGCTAAAAAATTATTTTAACATAGTTTAGTGATCATTTATGTAATTTACCCAAAATTTTATAACAAATTTCTGTTAATTCAGAAACCGACCGAATGAACCGAACTTTTTCCTGTTCGGTTAAATTTTTTTAGAAAAAAAATTTTAGTTCGATTAACGATTGAAGTGAAAAAAATCATGTTAATGAATTTTGGGCAGTTTAATTCGATCGATTATCGAACCGAGTAATTGAACCCCATTAATTGGAGGGCATTTATTTATCCCGAAAAATGACACATTAATGTGAAGTGGCATATTGATTTAGACGTCGTTACGGGTTTACGGCGACGTCGGAGTGATCGTAATGAAATTTTTTTTTAACAGAAATGACTAAAATGATTTTTATTTTTGTTTTAAAGACTAAAATGCAGTCTTCCTAATGAGTATAGGACACACGAGTTAGAAAAGAAGGGAGGTGAGAATTTTTCACCGCTTGATCTAGAAATTGTTTAAATTTTTTTATTTTAAGGTTTCTACCTAAAGATCATTGTAAAATTTAGAAAGCTGATCAGCCTAATTCCTTAATTAACGACATTTGAATAATGTTGTTAATTAAAAATGGGAAAATGGGGGAAAATAGTGGAATTCGCCAACTCAGGTATTAATAATATTATTTAGTGAATTACGAGAAATTCGTTTGGAAGAAATGGAGGATGTGAACTATAAAGTTGGAGCAAAGGTGTCTTGTTTCTATTTGTTTTCTTCTAAATCCAATCCAATCTAATGATCAACTAATTTTGTTAGTTATCATTAGTAGTAATGACTAATTCTTTTAGTTAGTTCAGAACAATGATTACAACAATTGAACATTTGAACTTACATTAATTTGACCCTTAACCGTTTTAACGTGGATTAGACAGCCAAATCAATTAGAATTTGGGGACATAAAGACTCTTTTGATAATTTGTGTATCTTCATCTTATTTCGTATTTTTGTGTTAATTAGTTCAGTGATTAATGCACTAAGCAAACATCTGATAACAAATAATAAATTACATTAGTTGATAGCATTAATTAATTTGATTAGTAGATTGAATTAGTTGATTATATAAAAGTGTTTGGTGATTATTTTTTTAAAAGAAGACTGAGCCTCGTTAAAACCCCATTAAACTTAAAAGGGAGAAAATAGTACCCGACTTATTTTATTATAATGATCAATACACAATGTACAAACAAAACTCGATGAAATCCCATACGAAAGTCACGTTAAAACTAACGAAGCTGATAGCACAACCAAACCAACGACCACACAATAGAATTGGAGAAGAACCCTACCTTAACTAGGAAAACTCTTGCTACACCATACAATGAAGAATTAATCAAAACATAATATGTCCTTATATGTTATTTTATTTATTCAAATAATCAAAAAGCAATCAACCATCAAATTTCACTTGCTTTCGAGAGGTAGCTCCATTGCCGCGAGCAGAATCGATAGGTTCCTCCTCTCCCCTGAAGTTTTAGCTTGTTTCCCCAAATGCTTGCAAATATCTTTGCCTTGAAGCCTGTCGGACCACTGTCCTATTTTGTTGCGTGATGAGTTAGCAATTAGAAGGTCGCGACCCTTCAAGTGGTTCTCCTACTGGGTTGAGGTTCCGAGATACGTCCACTGCATCAATAATATTTGTAGAAAAATTTTAGGAAAAGGTGTTGTGGCTATGTCGCGAGAAACAAATTGGTCACCAAGTCTTGGGCTAGCGCAGCTAGAGCTAAGGATTCCCGATCGATACTAGAGTTAGAAGGAAAGATAGCGTCTCTTAAAGTCAGTCTCATCTCTTCTGGTCACAATCCCAATGTCATGGCCGAAATTCATTCCTTAAGGGCAGAGTTATGGTCAAAATACAGAATCGAGGAAAGAGAATGGTTACAAAAATCGCGGCTGAGGTGGTTTAAAGAGGGGATAGGAACACAAAGTTTTTTCACCTATCGGCCTCAATTAGAAACAAAGTTAACCATATCGAGTCTATTCACGTAGGGGAGTCTATGCTGTCGGATTTGGGTCAAATTTCTATGACTTTCGAAAACTATTATCGTGCTTTGTACAACGAAGTGAATACTATCCCTATTAAGTTTTTCGACTGTCCCTTCAACCAACTTAGTTCTGAGTCTGCTAGGCTCCTTGAAACCCTAAACCCTAGCTCCATAATAGATTAGGTTTAGAGTTTAGGGTTTGAGATGAAGAGGTCATCACAATTAATCATAATTAATTTAATTCATTGAATTGAATTAATCGATTAATTGAATCGATGATGGTTAACCTAATATATTGCAAGTACTTATTGCAACATAGGCTACATAGACCATGCATAATTATAATTTATATTCACTTCAAACTCCATAATTAGTTGAAATTCATATATTTCAAATGATGTTATATCTTCAACATCGATTTTGAAATCATCAAAACAATTCAAATTTACAGAGAGGAAAATAGTAAACTGAAATAGAACCAACCATAAGAGCAGGAAAAGATTGACAGATCAATTCATGAAAGTTAAGGCCAAATGTTGACATGATACATAGAACAATAGAAATTGACAATGTTCTGTCAGTTTATCAAATGCAGCAATGGATACATAATAGGCATCAACGCAACTTTTTATGAACCATTCATATATTGGAATTCAGAATGAAATAAAGGACTGCAGCACCATAAAACCAAAGAGAACATTTAAGCACTGCCAAGCTTCTTTCATCCTCCCGGTACCATCATCTACTGCATGAAATCCCAGACTTCTACTTAAGCATTGTTCTTTTTGCCTGTCCAGAAAATAATTTTACCATCATCGAATTAATTCAATTCAATGAATTGAATTAATTATGATTAATTGCGATGGCTTCTTCATCTCAAATAAGATGATAGTGTTAATTTTAGGAGATTAAGTTTAATTAATTTTGATATGTATAAAAAATAATTTAATTAATTTTTTAGGAGAATTCAACAATTCAATGAATTGAATTGAATCGATGATGGTGAAATTATTTTTAATGTTATATGGTTTAGGGTATATGTTTAAGAGTTTAAGGATTTAAGGTTTAATAGTTTAAGGTTTTAGGTTGAGAGTTAAGGTTAAATTATTTTTTTATAAAGAATAGGGTCAAATTAAAATAATATTTAAATAATGAGGGTTCAATTGAAATACGGAAATATGTGAGATACTAAATATATAGTTTACCCTTATTAAAAAAATAAAATTTTAATATATAAAAAATAATTTAATTATTTTTTTAAAAAAATTATTAATTGTATGATGAGTCCTTAAAATTTTAAATATTTATTAATTAATTTAATAATATTCAATATTAGTAGTGTTTAGTGATGTTCGTCGCACGTGATAGACTCATCCTAAAATATATAATTTAGTAATGAGAGAAAATTCTTAGCTAGGTCGGCAGGCCTTGAAATATAGTTAGTTTTATAATTACAGTAAATAATAAAACTTTGTAGTTTTTCTAATCAAAACAAAATAACTAAAACTTTATGCTTAATAAATTTGTCACCAAATTTTCTTAAGCTTCAAGGAAAGAGCTGCGCATTTCATTTTCATCCGGTGAAAAAGCAAAACAAATTCTTTCATCAATCAATCATATATATTTTTTCAAACCGTATTTTAAAATTTTAATTAATAATGATTTAATTGGTTACTTCAATTGTATCTCTTTGTTTTATAATGCCAACAATGATATAAATATAAATAAAGAGAGAAGATCATTTATTTATTTATCATACAACCTAGCTATATTCCTTTCTGTAAACTATTATAATTTATTAGCAAGCTAATTAGGCCAATATTAAATTATCTTAACCTATATATTTAAATAAAGATTTGGCCAAGATCCTGATGAATAAAGAAATAAGAGAGTATATGATAACTTATCTTATGACCTTAATTAATTCAACAAATAATATTTTAACAAGTTTTTATAGGTTAACTACAACCAACTTTCGAACCCAACAATTGGTCCTAGCAAAAAAGAGGATGATGTTCATCATAAGAGATCCGAGTTCAAATCGCTTTAACCGCAATGTGTGTGCCTTGTCAAAGGGTTAAGAATATGTATGAACATATACTATCTTGTAATCACCTTAAAGCTATTAAAAAAATTACAACCAACTTTCATTTAATTAATGCTTCAAGTCCCTATACTTTGATATATTTGAAATTTAATCTCCTACTTTTATTTTTAAAATTTTAGTCAATATATTTTTAGATTTAAAAATTCAAGTCTAATAGTTAACATTGTGGAAATTCTTTTGTTATTATTTTGAATAAATAAAAATTCTTTTGTTAAATTTATGTTTTATTAATACTACATATTTTATATTTTATGATATGATAATATAGTACCACATGTTCTTTGATCTTAACTCTTTGATAACATGCACATATTATACAAATAAATTATATTAAATCAGATATACGCATCTAATTTTAATTAATGGTCCATAAAAAATCTGAAAAAAAAAAGAAATTATGAATGTGCTAGAGAAAAACTGCACGAAAAGGAGTTAACCATCAACTCAAAAGCTCATGAAATTGGTGTTTATTTTCTTTACGTAAAAAAACCGACATTAGAGAAAGTAGGCATATATATTTTTATGTAAATACTTTAAAGTTTTACTAGTCGTTCACACAATGAAACTATAAATATCCCACAGATTAATTCATTTTGTTGTTTAATGAAACCCTCTTTTCTTCAAAAAAAAGAAGCATAATAGGTCTCTTTTGAGTCTCAAAAAAGTAACCCTCAATCTTTGACCCATCCCTTCCTATTTATATATCATATTTAATACACATTTAAATATTTATATTAATTTTATTTATTATTTTAATTTTTATACTTGGCTCATGGAGGGTTAGAAATCGATTTCAATGCATAATAGTATAATACCGAGATTAAAAGTGATATCATACGTAAATTAGTTTAGTGATCAAAAATATTTATATTGTCTCATATAGTATATATTTAAATCCTGATATTTATTTAATATTTCTATCTAATAAAAATATTATAAATAATTTTATTTTAAACATTCATATATTATAGGATAGATTACATAATTCTATCACTCAACTTTTTTTATTCTTATTTTAGTCATTGAAGTTTAATTTTTTTTAATTTAATCATTGAACTTTTGAATTGTTCTTATTTTGGTCCCTATGTCCTTAAATACTTAACGATATTATGACTGAGCATCTATCTGTTAAAAAGTATGAAATGGACTTAAAACTTTTTTATTTTTTATAAAAACCTTGAATTTTCGAATTCCATTTGATTTCTCGACGATGGTGCATCATCTTTCAAATCCCAACGATGGGGAGGTGGAGAAAGAGACGAGCTATATGTTCTGATTTCATGATATCATAGGATGGGGATTGTATGTTAGAGTGGTTTGTGTTTCATGGTTTTTGGTTTTGGGATTGAGTTTTAAAAAAATTTGGGAAAAATCTAGACTAATAAAGTGAAAAGGATGATGAGGCGACTCCGTTGGAGTCTTGAATAGTTGAAGAACAATGATTTTGGCAGCAGGGTGACACAAGGATGAAGCTATAAATGTTTCATTTTTGGGTAAAGAAGTTAAAATAAAAAAATATGGCCGACACGTGGCTTCCACATCAGCAAAAAGTAATCCACAACAACACATATGACTGCCACATCACCCTAACATATCTAATTTAACGCATGGGTGACTAAAACATAAATAATTTAAAAAATTAGTTATCAAATTTAAATTTTTTAAAGTTTAATAACGAAAATAGTAAGAAAAAGTTAAGTGCTGGAGACCCTATATTATGTTTTAGTTAGATTTATCCAAAGGAACAGGGGGGATGAGGGTCATTTTTGTAACTTCCCAATATCACCTCACACCTAAAAAGAAACAAAGTGGAAGTGACAAATTCAAAAAAGAGAAAAAGAGATTACAGTTTGAAGCTGCGTGCTGTGTTCTTTTTTTTATGTTGTGGTCACTCTGGAGACAAGAAATACCAACCTAAATAATTTCTTTTCTATTTTGCTTCAACTTTTCATTTTTCTTTCTTGTTAAATCTTATAATTGGATTGTAGAAATACAAGGGAAAATACCAATTTCACTGTCACTTTCTTTCTGATCTTTGATAGCTGAACAACAAGAGAAAACAAAAGTTGATCACTTATATTTAACATTCCATTTTCTTCGAAAAAATGTCTGCAAATTAGCTACCATTTAGTTTTTTTCTCTTTGTTTTTCCTTGTTTAAAACATCAGGCTTCCCATTAACAACATGTCTGCTAAATCCAAGTAAGTTCTATAATTATTTCAAGCTTTCCTTCTTGATTTCTTTCTCTCTCTTTTTTTTTTGTAAATTTTAGACTAGATCTGATTTGGGTTCTTTATTTATTTGTTGGACTTTTTTTATTATCTTAAATTCTGAAATTATGTTGGATCTGCTCATTGATGGCTTCTAGAGCTTGTTTTGTTGTTCTATTTACTTGTAATTTGAAATTTAAACACTCAATCTCTCCCTCACTTAAGTTCTCACCTTTTTTAGCTAATTTTGTCCCTTGATTCTCTTTTGGAAATGGGTTTTACTTCATTTTATGTATTCATAATCCTGGCATTGTTTTATGAGGGTTCTGTTCTTAGTTCCTTCACTTGTTATTTAAAGTGCATACGTATTCATTTATGAATTCAGTAGAATAATTTGATCTTTGCTGAATTGTGTTGGAAATGGTCGGCAGATTGGCTTTAGGTTCATGTTTAATTTTATTTTCACATGAATTTTGTTTATACTATTTGCATTGTGTGTTTGAAGTAATGAGACTTTGATCCTATGCTTAGAACATGACTCTTTTGAACATTTAAACAGATCTGGTTTGTTTGAAACTCCGAGCAAGGTTTCACCGGCAACGCCCAAAGTGGCGAGTAAAGTAAGCAGGGGACTGACTAAGTCAGAACCTGATTCGCCCTCTCCCTTGCAGAGTACACGCCAATCGGTCGAGCGTTCGCCACGAACACCCCTCAACTCGAAGCCTACAGTGGATCGGAGATCACCGAAGGTTGCCACTGCACCCGAAGTAAGTTTTTAGCAAATGTTGTCAAATATCACTGCATTTGATCTTTACATATTTTTCGGTATAAGAAGTAAGTTCTTGATGTTTCGGGATCATATTTCAACTAGTTTTCAGGAAATTAAGTTTTATTCGAATTTTAGGAGGAATAAAACGAGTTCAGAGAGGAACTTTGATTATGAAACTAATGGAATTTCATTTGCATTACTTGTTGTTTTGATTTTCAGAGACCGCAAACACGGGTGGGTAAGGGATCGGAGTTGCAGGCTCAATTGAACTCGGTCCAGGAAGATTTAAAGAAAGCAAAGGAGCAGATATCATTGATTGAGAAAGAGAAGGCACATGCAATTGATGAGCTGAAAGAAGCACAGAAAGCAGCAGAAGAAGCAAATGAAAAGCTTAGAGAGGCTTTGGTTGCACAAAAGCGAGCTGAAGAGAGCTCTGAGATTGAGAAGTTCCGGGCTGTTGAGCTGGAACAGGCAGGAATCGAGGCTGCTCAGAAGAAAGATGAAGAATGGCAGAAAGAAATTGAATCCGTGAGGAACCAGCATGCTTTAGATGTGGCTGCTCTTCTCTCTACCACTCAGGAGCTTCAAAGGGTGAAGCAAGAACTAGCCAAGACATGTGATGCTAAGAACCAAGCATTGAACCATGCTGATGATGCAACCAAGATTGCTGAAATCCATGCCGAGAAGGTGGAGATTCTCTCGGCTGAATTGGTTCGGTTGAAGTCATTGATTGATTCGAAACGTGAAGTAGAGGCCAATGAAAATATGGAAATGGTGTTCAAGCTTAAGGCTGAGATGGAGTCATTGAAACAAGAACTTGAGAAAGCAAAGGCCTATGAAGAGAAGTTGATGGAAAAGGAGGCTTTGGTCGAACAACTTAATGTTGATTTAGAAGCAGCGAGAATGGCTGAATCGTATGCTCGCAATGTCGTGGAGGAATGGAAGAATAGGGTTGACGAGTTAGAAATGCAGATTGAAGAAGCAAAGAAGCTGGAAAGATCCGCATCAGAATCTCTGGATTCAGTCATGAAGCAATTAGAAAGCAACAACGATTCATTGCATGATGCAGAATCCGAAATTGCCGCTCTTAAAGAGAAGGTAGGATTATTGGAAATGACAGTTGGTAGACAAAGAGGGGATCTTGAGGAATCAGAGCATTGTATCAATATGGCTAAGGAAGAAACCGCCGAAATGGAAAAACTGGTTGAGTCTCTGAAGTCCAAATTAGAAATAGTGAAGGAAGAAAAGACTCAAGCTTTAAATAACGAGAAGCTTGCAGCTTCCAGTGTTCAAACTCTTTTAGAAGAGAAAAACAAACTCATTAACGAGTTGGAAAATTCTCGG
This sequence comes from Hibiscus tridactylites, assembly GCA_958450335.1. Classification (NCBI taxonomy): domain Eukaryota; kingdom Viridiplantae; phylum Streptophyta; class Magnoliopsida; order Malvales; family Malvaceae; genus Hibiscus; species Hibiscus tridactylites. The sequence goes on along the minus strand of OY288271.1, from coordinate 25,590,688 downwards.
GATGAGGAAGAGAAGAGCAAGAAAGCAATGGAAAGCTTAGCTTCAGCCTTACATGAAGTTTCTGCAGAAGCTAGGGAGGCTAAGGAGAAAATGTTATCCAGCGAAAAAGAGCATGAAAATTACGAGGCCCAGTTAGAAGATATCAGGTTGGTCCTCAAGGAAACAAATGAGAAGTATGAAAGCATGCTTGATGATGCAAAAAATGAGATTGATCTTCTTAAAAATGGCGTTGAACAGTCCAAGAATGAATTTGAGAATGCCAAAGCTATGTGGGAACAAAAAGAACTGCATTTAGTAGATTGTGTTAAAAAATCGGAAGAAGAAAATTCTTCTCGCGAAAAGGAAATTAATAGGCTGGTAACATTGCTGAGACAATCCGAGGAAGAAGCTTCTGCATCTAAGGAGGAAGAAGCTCAGTTGAAGGAGAGCCTGAAGGAAGTTGAACAAGAGGTGATTTATTTGCAAGAAACCATAAAGGAGGTCAAGACCGAGAGCATGAAATTGAAGGAGAGTCTGTTGGACAAAGAAAATGCGTTGCAAAGTGTCATTCAAGAAAACGAGGAACTCCGAGCTAGGGAAGCTGCTTCACTTAAGAAGGTCGAGGAGTTGTCTAAGTTGTTGGAAGAAGCTGTGATTAAAAAGCAAAGGGAAGAAAATGGTGAGCTAACCGACAGTGAGAAGGACTATGATTTGCTTCCTAAGGTGGTTGAATTCTCGGAAGAGAATGGACATGGAAGTGAAGAGAAACTCAAGTTAGAGTTCCAATCAGAACAGCCCAAGGAGCCCGAAAAGGAGAATTCTCTTGAGGTCAACGATGGCTCAAAGGATGAAGCTCTTCAAGCTGATGGTGCCAAAGTGGAGAATGTGAACGGAAAAGTGAAGGAAGACGAGACGAAAGGAAAAGGTGACGATTCAGTCGAAGTTGAATTCAATATGTGGGAGAGCTGCAAAATCGAAAAGAAAGAATTCTCACCGGAAAGAGAACCTGAGAAAGAATCCCTTGAGGAGGAAGTGGTGTCAAAGGTGGATGGTAGTGAGAGTTTTGATATAAATGGTTCAACAGAAAACGTCGATGATGGTGGAAACTCACCATCAAAGCAACAGCAACAGAAAAAGAAGAAGCCATTACTCCGTAAATTTGGGAGTCTGCTGAAGAAGAAGGGAAGCAGCAACCAGAAGTAGATGACCAAAATCTGCACCGGCACCGGCACCAGCAGAGGGGTATATTCGATACCATCTTGCAGCTGAATGTATTTGCTTGATTTGTTTTACTTCTAATGTTCTCAATAGGTTTAAATTTAAAGAGGCTTGTATAACGTTTAGTTTCTTTCTTTTTTCCTCTTTTTAAAATTTGATTCTTCGTGATGGATACAATCTTTGTATGTGATGGAGATAATTCTGTCTTTTCTTTTTAACTTGTTCTTCATATCTGAAATTCAGGAAAAAAAATGTGGTCACTTTGGGGTTTTTTTTTTACTTTAACTGATCATATGTAAAAAAAAAGAAGCAAACAACAGATGTATCAACCAAACATAGCCAATTATGAACATGAATTATAAAATACACATAAAAAATCTAAATTCGATTAATTTACGTGTATGAATTATTCAGAATGATGAGTACTCCAAATGCAACAGGCGTGCTTTGTTTATGTAAGCAATAGACAGTGGTCATCCATGACCAAGAAACAAAGGGTGTTGACATTATCATTGTTGGTATCTATAGTTGAATAATTGATGCACCAAGTAAAAAGCCCTCTTTGTAAAATAAAAAGAATGATAAACTATCAAATTGTTGGCGTTGTAATCGTTTACATTACTGAACTTTTAATTTATTTAATTTTAACACTGAAATTTAGTTTTAAATTCAATTATACCATTGCGCCAATAGTTCAATGGTATCAGGTGTAATTTACATAAAAAAATAATCAAATATATATTGGTCAGTGAAAACAAAGCAGTTTGCTTATAGAAGAAGGTGGTTAGATCAAATGAATTAATCATATCATTAACAATGCATGACCGAATCAAATTAAATGAAGTAGTTGAAGATTAGGTAGGCATGCTTTTACCTTCGTAATTTCAACATAACCACTTTAATTAATTTTAGGTTACTTTCCATGCCATGACCTTCTGTCTCTATCTTTCTTCTCATTTCTTTCTTTTTTTTCCTTTTTGAAAGAATCTTTCTTCTCATTTCTTGTGGGCTAGAGTTGGGGGAAAGCTGAATCATGGGAAAATGTGAAAATAAAACCATTTAATTTTTATTAGGATCATTCACTGATTGGTGCAGTGGTCGTAGATATTCAACCGTTTCAGGAATATTTACACAAATATTACTTTTAAATTTTTTTAATTTCAAAAGTAAGGATTCCAAAAATTATTTACAGATCTAGGGATGTTCATTGTACAGATTCAGAAGACCACCAGTGCACAACTCGTTTTTGAACAGTGTTTTCCAAGCGGGAACACTGTTCAAAATCGGACTCCCCCCTTGAAGAAATCACGTTGCCACGTGGCGCAATCTAGGAGAGTCGGGCACTATTCAAAATCGGACTGCCCACCTCCGATTTTGAACAATAGACTGAATAATATTTGGTGCGGGTGGCAGGCTCATGGCAGGCGGCAACTTTATGTCTTTTTTTATTTATTTTTTTATTGGTTGATTGGGATGTGTAATTTTTGTGGTCCCTTAAGAAGAATTTGACTAAAATTAATCTGTTTATAAATCGAATATAGGTGATTAAAAAAATAATGAAGTATCCAAGTGTAAATTAATATAGGTGATTATAAATCGAATCTGATTTTTTTAATTGGGTGTGCAGACTTTTAAGTTTGAATCTGATTTTTTTTAATTGGGTGAATGGGAGGTGTAGGTGTAGGTGCATGGGTTAACTGAATTTGGGGGTTTGATTGGATGAATAAGAGGTGATATTTTTTTTATTTTAATTTTGGATCGAATATAAAATAATAAGTAATTATTATTTGAATATTAAATATTATAAATATGAGATCTTAATTTTTATTTATATTTGAAAAAATATTTTACACTAATTATGTACTAAAATATAACTTAATTTTTAATCCAGTGATCAATCTTTTCAGACTGAAAAAATTTTCGAATAATTATTTTAATTAATATTTTTTAATATGATTTAAAATATTTTTAATTGATATAGGTGCATGTGTAGGATTTCAGTGATGTGAAATAATAATGGTGTAGGTGTAGGGTTTCAGTGATGTGAAATAATAGTGGTGTTGGTGCAGGTGTAGGGTTTCAGTGATGTGATATAGATGCAGATGTACGTTTCAGTGATGTGAAATAATAGTGGTGTAGGTGCAGGTGTAGGGTTTCAGTGATGTGATATAGGTGCATGTGTAGGTGCAGATGTAGGTTTCAGTGATGTGAAATAATAGTGGTGTAGGTGCAGGTGTAGAGTTTCAGTGATGTGATATATGTGCAGGTGTAGGTGCAGATGTAGGTTTCAGTGATGTGAAATAATAGTGATGTAGGTGCAGGTGTAGGGTTTTAGTGATGTGATATAGGTGCTGGTGTAGGTTTCAGTGATGTGAAATAATAGTGGTGTAGGTGCAGGTGTAGGTTAGTGAAAAAATTAATTGTTAAATAATTTATATTATGTAGGGGTAGTGTAGTTTTTTTTATTGTAAATCTGTTAGTGAATATTAAATTTCATGTAGGGGTATTATAGGGAAATATTCAAGTTGGATTTTATTTTAAATAGGTTCATTTAGTGTTGAAGAATGTAGTTTGATAGAAAACCGTTTAAGTTATATTTGAGTAAAGAGAGAGAAGAAGAAGAAGAAGAAGAAGAAAGTTGGAAGAAAAAAATGAAAGTTGTTTTGAAATATTTTTTTTATCTGTATATTTTTTATGTTATTTGAAAATTAATTGTAAAATATTTTTTGAATATGCAGAGAAAATGAGCAACAACAGTTGTTTTGTGACTGTCCATTACAACGGACAAATGGTAAAATATGATGTAGGTGTCGTATTTCATTCAGAGAGGTCTATGAAGATGAGAATTAATAAAGAAATCACACTTCGAGTATTGAAAGATGAGATATCGGAAAAAATTGGAGCTCCGATTCATAGTTTGCAGTACCGGTGGATGACATGTTCGAATCCAGTCATACATTCCGCGATTGCTCTCGAAGATAATGAAGATGTGGAAGTTATGATCGCAGAGCATGAGTCAATGGGAATTCGAAATGCCGAGATGTTTGCCACGATGCTTGATATTCCCGGCCCCTCTAGAAATGCAACCGGGGAATCTAGTCAAATGAGTGTCGGTAACAAAATTGATATGTCCGGAGGCAGTTTTGTTTCAATGTTGGCAACTGGGACATCTAGTGGATTTCATGAAGGTGGGTCGTCAACATATGATCTATCGTACGGACCGACTGTTGATGTTGATGCTAATATTGCACTTGGACGTGGCCGGTGGGGAGAATCATTAGAATATTTCAACGAAGATGAAGATATTGGGGATCCTGATTTATTCCCGAATAACGATGGTCAAGTCCCTGACTTCAGTGTTGGAGAATTTGTTCCGACCGGGGGCGACATTACATTATACGAAGCTCATGCTCATATGCACTCGGTAGATTTGATGCGATGAGAGCGCCACAATTTCCAGATATGCCCCAAATAAGTTCTAGTCAGAATGGCGACTTGGCTGAGGGGCTGGAATTTAAGGCAAAAGACGAAGCTATATTGGCAATTAAAGAGTATAATATCAGACAACATGTAAATTATGCGGTTGCTGAATCCAACACAAAAACTTTCCTTGCGAAGTGTGTGAAGTACGAAGCAGGGTGCAACTGGAAGATTCGTGTAACGAAGCTTAAGAAGAGTGGTCGTTGGGAGGTCACGAAGTACAATGACGATCACACATGTTTATGAACAACCATCGACCAGGACCACAAGAAATTAGACTCCAGCGTAATAAGCCATCACGTGATGAAGTTGGTCGAAGCAAATTCAAGGGTTCCAATTTCAACCATTCAAGCAACCGTTGCACAACTATTTCAATATCAAATACAATACATGAAGGGGTGGCGTGAAAGGGAAAAGGCATTAAATTCAATGTACGGTGATTATGACAGATTGTATAATGAGTTACCAGCGTTGTTGATGGCAATGACACAATTCATCCCAGGCACCATAGTCAGGCATTGAATATTAACAAAAAAATAAACTTACAATCAAGATAATTATCTGGCGACAAGAGGGAACTGAACCGGTGTTCGAGTAATCGGTGTCCAGAACGGAAGTCGCTGCCAAGCCCATGCTTGCAGCAACAACAAACATCCACAAATACCTCGAACCTTACGACCATTATCTATTTTAGCGCCCTTGCACAACTCACGATACAAGAACGCTAATATGGCCGATCCCCAACTATATTGAGCAGCTTCCCACGAGTACCTCAAAAAACGTAGATACCGTGTATGTACAAGATTTCCAGATTTATCCAGCATCAATATACCTCTAATGAGCTGCAGAATATAAGCTCGACTGGCATTATAAACCGCATCAATTGAACTATATTCATTGAGATTGAATTCTTTTTGCAACCAACTCAGTTTCACGCGACTTCCTGACAAATTTGATTTGTCTGGAACCTTCCCGAGAAAATAACCGGAAAGTGCTTCAGGTCTAACTTCAGTCTGGTCGATCGAAGGTTCCCCGGTCAATGGTGCCCTGATCAATGGTGCCCCGTTTACCGGCACCCCAATAAGCATGACCACGTCTTCAAGTGTGATCGTGCATTCCCCACACGGCATATGGAACGTATGGATTTTCGGCCTCCAACGCTCAATCAGAGCAGCAATCAACTCGGGCACCAACTTGTACCCTCGAAGGAATGTCGCATAATAAAATCCAGATTGTTGCAACCATTCAGTGATTCGACCGTGCGGATGATTTTTTTGCCATGGTCAGGTGATGTTTAAATGTATCCTCAAAATCCTATAATTAACACATCAATAAATAAAGGGATAAACCAAACAAAATATTATTAACATAATTGAATTGAATTTTTAATAAATCAATTATTAACAAAATTGTATCATCTCAGGAACCGACAAACTACTAATGTGTTCATCCTGAAATCTCAATAGAGGAGCTTGCTCAGCCATCCTACATGATAAGTATGAATATATTATAACCCGACACTCAATTTTGTAAAATTCTACGCAATTAAAATTTTCATTCTAATACATTTATTACACTACTACTACTACTACTAAATAACTAAATAAATGCTTAGAATTTGAATTTCGTTGAATTTTACGTAATTAAAAGTAATACTAGATATTATAAATTAAAAATTGTTTAGTGACCATTTCGTAAAGTATTAAAAACTGTTTTTATTCGAATTCATGTACCAAACGATTTCCAAAAATTACCAAATTTTAACAGAAACCTTAAAAAATAATATTTCTAATAGCATACAAAATTTTAGAATGTTTCAAATTCATTTACTACGTTTTTCACTATTTAGTGATCATTTCGTAAAGTATTAAAAACAGTTTTTATTCGAATTCATGTACCAAACGATTTCCAAAAATTACCAAATTTTAACAGAAACCTTAAAAATAATATTTCTAATAGCATACAAAATTTTAGAACGTTTCAAATTCATTTACTACGTTTTTAACTATTTAGTGACCATTTCGTAAAGTATTAAAAACTGTTTTTATTCGAATTCATGTACCAAACGATTTCCAAAAATTACCAAATTTTAACAGAAACCTTAAAAACAATATTTCTAATAGCAAAATTTTAGAACGTTTCAAATTCATTTACTACATTTTCACTATTTAGTGACCATTTCGTAAAGTATTAAACACTGTTTTTATAAATTCTAACATAAAATTAATGTTATAAATTCTAACATAAAATTAACAACAATAGAAATATTCAAAAATTAAAATTTTCAAATATCAACTCCAAAATTATAAAAAAACAATAAATTAATCTCTTCATAAATTTATAAAATTTAACCACCAAATTAAAATTACATTATACTTACTATATTTCTTCAAATCTCTATTTTTCAAACTCTTCACAAAATATCTTCTTCTCCTCTTCAACAACCTATTTAACACAAAAATTTTAATATTTCAAACATCAATTTCAAAATTCTAACATCTATAAACTACTTTTGAAACTAATCTGAAAAAATAAAAAAATGTAACTACAAAAAAAAATACATACATTACAAATATAAATTTAACATAATTTTCTCAAATAAAATATAAATACTCACAAATTTTCTTCAAAATCTTTCTCTTTTTTCTTCAACCTTCAACCTTCAACACAATCCCTATTTATCTTCACCTCCTTTCAATTTCAACCACAAAAATTACACCTCCCAATCAACCAATAAAAAAAAGACATAAAGCTACCGCCTGCCACCCGCCTGCCACACACACCAAATATTATTCGGTGCACTGTTCAAAATTGGGGGTGGGCAGTCTGATTTTGAACAGTGCCCGACTCTTTCAGATTGCGCCACGTGGCAGCGTGGTTTCTTCAAAGGGGGGGAAGGAGTCCGATTTTGAACAGTGTTCCAGCTTGAAAAACACTGTTCAAAAACGGGTTGTGCACTGGTGGCCTTCTGAATTTCAACAGTAAACATCCCTAAATTTGTAAATAATTTTTTTGGATCCCTATTTTCAAAATTAAAAAATTCAAAAGTAATATTTGTGTAAATATTCCATATAAAAATATTAATTTTCAGATCTAAAACCTCTTCGAACGAGCAGGCCTGCGTAGTTAGGCCTAACCGGTCGCTGGAACTTCCTTGCGGTCTATATCACGAACTAGGCTTTCATGCTTTAGTGTTATTTTTTAAAGTAATATTTTAATTATTTAATTTACGAAATTTATACATTCTATCAATTTGGTATTAATTTAAAATAGTTCAATAAACGTACTCTTCTATGTTTAAAAATTTTGATTGGTACATACCCTCCGACCACTTACTAAACTCCATGCTATTGTCCATCAGTTCGATAATCAACATATGTGATAGATCGACTAACACAATCACTTCACTACTTGACAGCTGGCAAACTAATAGAATAGACTTGTTATGACCTTAATGACGCCTGCTAATATACGTAGTCACTTCACTAATAGAATTTTTAAATATGAAGAGTTAAGTTTATTGAATTATTTTTGCATTAAGACCAAATTAATAGAATGCATAAGTTTCGGGACTAAAATTTATATTATACCAAGGCTTTGTTTTAGTTTTAATGACGAAGTGACTAGTTTCTCACGAAATTTTAATTGAGTAACTTGTTTGTTCATAAACATGTAATTAAGTAATTGAATTGTTACTTTTTAGAAGAAAAGTGATATGTTTATTACTAAATCTATAACTAAGTGACCTATAGTTTATTTTACCTTTAGTGTTATTTCGAATAAAAAAAGGGTACAATTATGAAAGTGTTACTAAATTTTATTAAAAATGTTGGTTGAATGGTCATTTTTCTCTAAAATAACCTAAATCAGTAATGTTGTCTTATTTTTTAATTGCATCAATTTTATCCTCAGAGTTGTTGGTTTGAGCCTTATTTAATGAATCAATTTTTATTTTTAATATTTTATGAATACTTAAATATTATTTTAAATTTTTAATAATTTTGTTAGCTTAAAGTTTAAAAAACACTTCAAACTTTCAATTAGAATCAATAAATTAATATTTGAGGATAAAATAAGGGCAACATTATTGAATTGAGTTTACTTCAAGGGCATTATGACTCTTTAAACCTAAAATGTTTATTTTCGATTACTGAATTGTCGAAAGTTACAAAATGTTTATTAAAATTTTGATTTTGTTACAAAATGGCACCACACTGTTACTACCGTTAGTTGGGATTATGTGGCACATGAAATGGGTAATATCTCATGCCCCTCAACTATAACTAAAATTTTATTTTGATACTTTTCTAATATTTTTAAGTAATAAGATCAAAAAAGTCAATTTTTTTAAAAAAATATATGAAAATTCACAACTTATTTTTAAAATTATACTTTGTAATTTTTTATTACTCCCTTTGTCCCACAATTTTTATAAGACGAAAGGAGTATATGTTTTCTAAATAAGTTGATTATAAGATGAATATGGTCAATGCCGATGGAGAGCATGTTAATGAGATACTTCAAGCTCATGCTCAGGTCTGGAACCACATGTTCATTTTCACACTCTCCATGTCTCTAAAATGTGCAATCAATTTAGACATATGAGATATAATTTAAAATCATTTGGATAAAAGAAACATACGGGGCGAGAGAAAAAAGGCGGGAAAATATTTTTTTAAAAGTTAACATATCACGTCATAATTTTAACGGTGGCTGATGTTAGCAATTGTAAAAAAAAAAAAAGAGTTAAAATTTAGTGATTGTAATATTTAGTTTTAAAACTCCAATGATCATATTAGGAGTGTCCTCAAAGCTCATAAACTACCAATGTAGTTTACACTTAATAAACTATTATATTAGTAAAAATGCCAACAAAATAATTTAATTAAAATTCAATTAAAATTGGATTCAGAAATATACAATACTTTTTTCATGCTTAGTGGTAAGGGTGGGCAAAAAAATTCATTACTCGATGCCGGTCTCAAATCATGTCAGATCTGATGGATCTTTATCCAGAATTGATTTTGGTGGAACCGGGATCAGATCCAAAATTTAAGTTCTAGTTACGACCGGAGCTGAATCCTGATTTCATGGATCAATATTCGGTGGGTACCCGGTACTGGTATGTTAGGACCACTTTAGCTGATGTTTTGGTGGATGTAGACCTAGAGTTCTTTAGTTTATTCTTTCTCTTCATGTATGGATATTATGAGTATGACTTGTTTTAAGACTTCAACCTTCAAGCCTACAATATTTTGACTTTGTTATTTAATATTATTATTGGTGGTTGGAATTTTTTCCCACTACTGCTCAAATTTTCTTAATAGTAGACCAATTGACCGAGTATCCACTACTGGTACCAGTTCCCACTAGTACCGTGATCAGTGCCTAAAATCTGAGACCCAGTCTAACAGGGACTAGTTCAATTTTCAAGAACTGGTGGCTTTCGGGACCGAGACCAATTCTGGGCAAACTGAAAAGGTACCCGGTCTTGCCCACCCCTACTTAGTGGTGAAGGCGTTAAGCAATCTTGTAACACCCGGATTTAGGGGTTAGGTGAAAATAATATTTTAATATTATTTGGGCACGATTTTATAAGTTATTTAATGGTTCGGGGTTGTTTTCAAATTAATTAATTTAAAGAGTGGCTATGTTTTAAGACTTAACCCTTTTTAGTCATGAATTTTATGTCATTGTGAATAATTCACTTCATTAAGGGCAAGATAGTCTTTGTGCCTTTAAATTTAAAACAAAACAAAAACCCCAACCCATTTACTATTCATTCTCTTCTTCATCAACGGGAAAACAAAGGCTCCCAACCCATTTACTATTCTATCTTATTCCTTCTCCGTTTCAGCTCCAAATTGAAAGGTAAGAGCAAATTTGATTTCCCCTCATCTTCCCCTTCATAAAAGTACCCTTCTTTTTCATTTTCATAAAGTTTTTGGAAAATGAGGTTTTGAATATTTTGAGTAAAAATGGTGCCTTTATGTAGCTAATCTAAATATTCCGATTTGTTAAGGTTAGATATGGAATATAAGAGCCAAATGATACAATATATGTGAATTTCAAATGTTTTGGAACAATTTTCGGATTTGAATGAAAATGGGGTTTTTGGGAGGTTTTGGGTGTGTTTTTGGGGTTGTTTTAGGTGGGTTTTGATAGGCTTTTGATAGTACTATAGGTAAGGGTTGAATTGGGATCTTTGAAGGGTGAAATGGAAGTTGAAAACATGGTTTTTGGTCAAGGTTTTGGGACCATCCGGATTGGTGAAAAATGGATATTGTTCATGCTTGTAACATGGTATTTTGTGGTTGAATTGCATTCCGGGTTAGTTTCGATGATAAGATATTGATTGTGGGTGTTTTGTTTGTGTTTTGGAATGATTAGAATCAAGTTTGGGCATCGGTGAAGCATCGAAAGTGAATCCGGGAAGTTGAAGGTTGTGCTTGCTTGGTCTTGAACTTGGAAGCTTAGGTGAGTGGTTAATTGTTTTAAACGGTTTTAAATTGGTTGGTTCGAGTGTATAGACTAGGTTGGGCTTGGTAGACCCACCTAGAGTTAGGATTAGGGTGGTAACCTAATCCTAAACTTGATCTAGAGCCTTTGGTTGAACTCGTTATATGGTTGTGTATGCCTCGTATAAATTGTGGTATGAATGTCTATGTATATTGCTTTATACATGTGAAATGAGATTGGATTTATGATGCTTGAGACATGCATAATGATGGTTGTGGGTGAGTATGTGCTAAGCACAAGGTTAATGAAATGAGTAATGTGATGTGAGTAAATATTGGCACTAGTAAACTTGGATACAAATGATCGATCATTAGGATGTTAGTGTGTACACATGAGTCTAAAGTCGCGCGTGGCCTTGGTGGCGTTGAGTCACCAAGGAGGAGTACGGGTTCGCCCGGAATTATATTTAAATGTAGTCGGTGATGAGTGGAATCCCATCAACGGGGCGTGAGGATGAGTGGAATCCCCTCCGCGAGACCGGTGATGAGTGAAATCCCACCGTGAGGTAATGTGGTTGTTGGATATGAGTTCCAACATGTCTATCTGCGTATTCGGGTCTTAACTAGGTGCCAATGTCGTTTGATGTGTATATCAATGTGTTGAGGTTCATGGTTCTTATTGGGATACTTGTTTGTGATTACTCGTATCATGGAAATTAAGCTTATAATCATGGCTTTAAATTTGTCTATTGCTCATGCATTTTAGCTTGTGGACCTTTGGTATGATTATGATACTTTGGCTAGATCGTGCTCGGACCCTGCAATGTTGAGGTTTGTTTTTAGAGCTACCCTCACTAAGCATCATTGCTTACGCTCTCTTTGTTCAACATTGCAGATCCTTAGTTCGTGGGTTGCTCGGGCAAGTGGAGGGCCTCCAAGTGTGGTTTTTGGCTTGAGTTCACCAAGTATGGATTTTAATGTTAAACATGTAATAGTTGAGCAATGGGACATGTATGGTTTTGTTGGTTTGTTGTTGGATGTTTAGGAGCATGTATAGACTCCCTTATACCCTGCTTTTGTATGATTGTGTTGCCATGATGAATGCTAACCCATGACTAAGTTGCTCTTTTGAATGTTAGTCATATGCCTTAAGAGTTTATATGTGTGTTTTGAATGATGGTTGTATGAGGGCATGGTTGTGTGGCATTGCCTAGTGTTAGATTCGTCTAAATCATTGTTGAAGCATGCCTAAACTCTTGGTTTGTCATTAGGAAGCATGTTAGTGTGATGGTTGAGGTTTGAGAGGGATTTAAGGGCCACTTGTGCTTTAAATCAGATCAAACCAGAGTTTTCGTAGCAGGGGTATCGATACAGTTGGAACCGTATCGATACGGCCTTCATAGTTCAAGCCCCGCGTTTCGATACACGAAGGGGCGTACCGATACTATTTTTGCAACTGGAGCTACTGTCCATTTCTGTATCGGTACGGGCCCTCACGTGTATCGATACGGTTCCCTTAGCGTTGACCGTGGGAAGTCAACAATTGGAGAGGGTATCGATACACTCCCAGGTGTATCGATACGGTCTCCACGGGTTGACTTTGACCAGTTGACCTGGTCAAGGGGTATCGATACACCCCTTAGGTGTATCGATACCACCAGCAATAAAGTCTAAAAATTGGCCGTAACATGATTGTTTGAGCTTGTTTGTTTTGTTTCGCAGGCGTTGTTCCGCTGTGTGGTCACTTAGGGTTTAATATGCATTTAGACAAGATCTTAAAATAAAAAAAAAAAGAATTTGGGTTGCTAACCGATGGGGAATCCTTAGGGGTTTTCACTCAGTTTTCCCCGTGTAGCCCACTCGGACCGGTCATCCGGCCAGACCGGGACGAGGGGGGTTACGCTTGTTGGTATCAGAGCCTAAGGTTACCGAGACCTTGGGCAGGTAAGTGAAGTAATCTTAAGTTTTCGAATTAAATTGCACGGTGTTTGCTTGTTTTGCAAGAATGATTGCTTGGGTGACAAGTATGTTGATTGATTTACTTTAAAGCATGTGTGTGAGAGTCCCATTGCTACTATTACATTGGAAAAATGATTTTAAGTGAGGGAACGTACTTGAAACACTTGGAAGCCTTGCCTTGCTAACCCAGCTTGTATGTTTTGTTGTTGTGGTTGTAGTTGATAATTGTGAGAGCGATGTCTAGACCGAGAGGTAGACCAAGGTTGGTTCGTTAGGAACCACGAGTTGCGGCTCCTGTTGAGCCGGTAGTTGGTGCGGGAGCTCACATAGAGGGACCGGGGGCCGCGGGAGTTGGCGCTCCTCCACCACCACCACCTCCTCCACCTGGAGCTGGGGGCGAGGATGGAGCTGGGGGCGAGGATGGAGCTGGGGGAGAGGGACCTCAAGGTGGCCAAGGTGGCCAAGGTCCAGCTGGAATTGATATGACTCCGCTAGTGCAAGCAATAGCGGGAGCGTTCCAGGCCGCAGTTGTGAGAGCCCAGGCTGCAGCTCAGCCTAGGTTTGATGATGCTAGCTTACCTTTGGAGAGGCTCCATAGCTTGGGAGCCGAGGAGTTTAGAGGATCTACTCCGGAGAGGTCGGAGTTATGGTTGGAAAAGACAGTTCGTATCTTGGCTCAGATGGGTTGTGCGGGCGCACGTAGATTGGGTTGTGTGATCTCACTGCTTCAGGGTGATGCCTACACCTGGTGGGTCACCATTACTGCCGGGGTTCCAGAGGCCGAGATAAATTGGGATTTCTTTGAGTTTGCTTTCAGAAAGAGGTACTTGGGACCGAGGTACTTGGAAGAGAAGAAGCGAGAGTTTATGGCTCTTACTCAGGGGGATGTTTCTGTGACTGATTATGAGATCCGCTTTGTTCGCTTGAGCCAGTATGCCCTAGAGTTGGTTCCTACTGAAGTGGAACGCTGTAACCGATTCCGATACGGATTGAATGAAGAGGTTAAGAGGTACACGTTGGCTTCTGACTACTCAGACTTTGATGTGTTGGTCGCGAGGGCCAAGGATTTGGAGCATAGTTTGGGTTCAGCCAAACGAGCTGGTGGTCCTGGTTCTGGAAAGAGGCATAACCACTTTGATGGTAGAGATGCTAAGAGGCACAGAGGTGGCGGACATCAGTTTGATCAGAGACGTGGCGGTGGCCACCATGGTAGAGGCCATCAGGGCCATAGAGGAGGAGGACGCTTGCCCGAGTGTGCTCAGTGTGGGAGACATCACACTGGAGAGTGTTGGGGTAACTTCCATGCTTGTTGGAACTGTGGTTTGAGGGACCACTTTAGGAGGGACTGTCCGCGTCAGGCAGCTCAGGCACCGAACATTGCTCAGGCTCCTGCGAGAGGTAATGATTTTCAGAGAGGTCGTGGGCGCGGTCGTGGCTACTTCCAGCCGAGGGTTGATGCACCTAGGGTAGATGCTCAGAGGAACCTTGCTCATGTTGTGGCTGTGCAGCCAGAGGCGGGAGGACCAGCGAGGGTCTATGCTCAGAGAGGGGCCGGGAACGACACCGATGTGATAGTAGGTAATTTTGAGTTACAGTCTATGTCTTTGCTTTCTTTGGTTGATTCGGGTTCTACGCATTCCTACATTCTGAGTGAGCATGCACAGAAGTTAGATATTCCTGTTGAGATCTTAGATGTAGGTATGCATGTTACTAGTTCTTTTGGTGAGACAGTTGTGGTTAGACGTATGTATAGGAGGTGTCCACTGAAGATTCAGGGTCATGTGTTCTCAGTTGATATGATGGAACTTCCTTTCTACGGTTTTGATATTATATTGGGTATGGATTGGTTTGTTGAGCATCGGGCTAGTGTGGATTTTGAGACAAAGAGAATTTCCTTGAAGCTTTCTGATGACTACGAGGTAGTGGGCGAGAACATTAAGTTCTTGTCTAATGTGGTGTCAGCTTTAGAGGCTCATAGGTTGATAGACTCTGGATGTGGGGCCTATTTAGCTTATGTTATGAATCCGGATATGAGTGAGGCTAGACCGAAAGATATCAGAACAATATGTGACTTTCCAGATGTGTTTCCTGAAGAGTTACCGGGTTTGCCTCCTGACTGAGATGTTGAGTTTGTGATTGAGACAGTTTCAGGGTCTAACCCAGTTTCGATAGCTCCGTATCGTATGGCTCCGAAAGAGTTGAAAGAATTGAAGAGTCAGTTGCAAGAATTATTAGACCGTGGTTTCATTAGGCCTAGTAGTTCTCCGTGGGGTGCTCCAGTGTTGTTTGTGAAAAAGAAGGATGGTAGCATGCGTATGTGTATTGACTATAGACAGTTGAATCAGTTGACTGTGAAGAACAAGTATCCGTTGCCTCGTATAGATGATTTGTTTGATCAGTTGAGAGGTGTTTCAGTATTCTCGAAGATAGACTTGAGATCCGGGTATTATCAGTTGAAGGTAAAAGAGTGTGATGTTCCGAAGACAGCTTTTAGGACTAGATATGGTCACTCTGAGTTTCTTGTGATGTCGTTTGGGCTCACGAATGCACCAGCAGCATTCATGGATATGATGAACAGAATTTTTAGGGACTATCTAGATCGTTTTGTAGTTGTCTTCATTGATGATATACTTGTGTACTCGAAGACAGAAGAAGAGCATGATGAGCACTTGAGATTTGTTTACAGAGATTGTTGAGCAATCAGTTGTATGCGAAGCTTAGTAAGTGTGAGTTCTGGATTCGAGAGGTTGTATTTCTTGGCCATGTTGTTTCGGCCGAAGGCATTCGAGTTGATCCATCGAAGATTGAAGCTATTGTTGAGTGTAAACAACCTAAGTCCGTGACCGAGATTAGGAGTTTCCTAGGATTAGCCGGTTACTATAGGAGGTTTGTTGATGGATTTTCTAGAGTAGCGGCTCCTTTGACTAAATTGTTGCAAAAGGGAGTCAAGTTTGAATGGTCAGATGCAAGACAAAAGGCCTTTGAGAAATTGAAGGAAGCTTTGACAAATGCTCCAGTGTTAGTGCAGCCTGTTTCAGGTAAGGAGTTTGTGATTTACAGTGATGCTTCCTACGTAGGCTTAGAGTGTGTTTTGATGCAAGATAGGAGAGTTGTTGCTTATGCTTCTAGACAGTTGAAGATTCATGAGAAGAACTATCCTACTCATGACATAGAGCTAGCCGCAGTTGTATTTGCATTGAAAATTTGGCGTCACTATTTGTATGGTGAGAAGTGTATAGTTTACACCGATCACAAGAGCTTGAAGTACTTGATGACACAGAAAGAGTTGAACTTGAGACAGAGGAGATGGCTAGAGTTGTTAAAAGATTACAATTTGACCATTGAGTACCATCCGGGTAAAGCAAACGTAGTAGCCGATGCTTTGAGTAGAAAAGTGGCCGTTGAGCTGAGAGCTATGTTTGCTAGATTGAGTGTGTCCGATGATGGTGGTTTGATCACCGAGTTGCAAGTGAAGCCTTCTTTGATTCAGTTGATTAGAGAGAAGCAGTTGCAAGATGCGAGCCTAGTTCCTCATGTTCAAGACATAGCCGAAGGAAGACCGACTGAGTATAGTTTCAGTGGTGAGAGTTTGTTGTGCTTTAGAGATAGAATTGTTGTACCGGAAGATGTTGAGCTGAGACGTCAGATTTTGAGTGAAGCACATTCGAGTCCCTTTTCTATGCATCCGGGTAGTACCAAGATGTACCGAGATTTGAAGAATGATTACTTCTGGGTTGGTTTGAAGAGAGATGTAGCCGAGTATGTGAGCCGTTGCATGGTTTGTCAGCGAGTGAAGGCAGAACACCAGGTTCCTTCAGGTTTGCTACAGCCTTTGAAGATTCCGGAATGGAAATGGGAGAGGATCACCATGGATTTTGTATCGGGGTTGCCTTTGTCTCCTTCGAAGAAGAATTCAGTTTGGGTGATTGTTGATAGGTTCACTAAGTGTGCTCACTTCTTAGCAGTGAACACTACGGATTCCTTAGACAAGTTGGCAAACTTGTACATTCGTGAGATTGTGAGACTTCATGGAGTTCCGAAGTCTATAGTTTCATATAGGGATCCTAGATTTACTTCGAGGTTCTAGAGTTGTTTGCATAGTGCTTTGGGTAGTCGTCTGCATTTCAGCACATCTTATCACCCGCAGTCCGATGGGCAGTCAGAGCGAGTGATACATATTCTTGAGGATATGCTTCGTTGCTGTGTGATTGATTTTCAGGGTTCTTGGGAGAAACACTTGCCGTTAGTTGAGTTTGCTTACAACAACAATTATCAGTCTAGTATTCAGATGGCACCCTATGAGGCTTTGTATGGTAGGCGATGTAGGACTCCGATTTGTTGGGCTGAGACAGGTCAGAGATTGTTACCTATGCCAGACTTACTTAAAGGAACTACAGAAAAGGTGAAGTTGATTTGTGACCGTCTGAGAGCAGCTTCCGATCGTCAGAAATCTTATGCAGATTTGAAGAGGAAAGAGATTGAGTACTCAGTGGGTGAGAAAGTGTTTCTGAAAGTATCTCCGTGGAAGAAGGTAATGAGATTTGGCCGAAAGGGCAAGTTGAGTCCGAGGTTTATTGGTCCGTATGAGATAGTTGAGCGGATTGGACCTGTAGCTTATCGCTTGAGGTTACCTTATGAGTTAGAGAAGATCCATGATGTCTTTCATGTGTCTATGCTTAGGAGATATAGATCAGATCCTTCTCATGTGATGCCCGTTGAGGAGATAGAGTTGAATCCGGATTTGTCCTATAATGAAGAGCAAGTTGAGATACTTGCTTTTGATAGCAAGGTGTTGCGTGGCAAGACCATAGAGTTGGTCAAGGTGTTGTGGAGACATAGAGGTGTGGAAGAGGCCACGTGGGAGAGGAAAGCGGATATGGTTGAGCAGTTTCCGTATCTGTTTCCACCAGGTAATTTCGGGGACGAAATTTCCTTAAGTGGGGGAGAGTTGTAACACCCGGGTTTAGGGGTTAGGTGAAAATAATATTTTAATATATTTGGGCACGGTTTTATAAGTTATTTAATGGCTCGGGGTTGTTTTCAAATTAATTAATTTAAAGAGTGGCTATGTTTTAAGACTTAACCCTTTTTAGTCATGAATTTTATGTCATTGTGAATAATTCACTTCATTAAGGGCAAGATAGTCTTTGTGCCTTTAAATTTAAAACAAAACAAAAACCCCAACCCATTTACTATTCATTCTCTTCTTCATCAACGGGAAAACAAAGGCTCCCAACCCATTTACTATTCCATCTTATTCCTTCTCCGTTTCAGCTCCAAATTGAAAGGTAAGAGCAAATTTGATTTCCCCTCATCTTCCCCTTCATAAAAGTACCCTTCTTTTTCATTTTCATAAAGTTTTTGGAAAATGAGGTTTTGAATATTTTGAGTAAAAATGGTGCCTTTATGTAGCTACTCTAAATATTTCGATTTGTTAAGGTTAGATATGGAATATAAGAGCCAAATGATACAATATATGTGAATTTCAAATGTTTTGGAACAATTTTCGGATTTGAATGAAAATGGGGTTTTTGGGAGGTTTTGGGTGTGTTTTGGGGGTTGTTTTAGGTGGGTTTTGATAGGCTTTTGATAGTACTATAGGTAAGGGTTGAATTGGGATCTTTGAAGGGTGAAATGGAAGTTGAAAACATGGTTTTTGGTCAAGGTTTTGGGACCATCCGGATTGGTGAAAATGGATATTGTTCATGCTTGTAACATGGTATTTTGTGGTTGAATTGCATTCCGGGTTAGTTTCGATGATAAGATATTGATTGTGGGTGTTTTGTTTGTGTTTTGGAATGATTAGAATCAAGTTTGGGCATCGGTGAAGCATCGGAAGTGAATCCGGGAAGTTGAAGGTTGTGCTTGCTTGGTCTTGAACTTGGAAGCTTAGGTGAGTGGTTAATTGTTTTAAACGGTTTTAAATTGGTTGGTTCGAGTGTATGGACTAGGTTGGGCTTGGTAGACCCACCTAGAGTTAGGATTAGGGTGGTAACCTAATCCTAAACTTGATCTAGAGCCTTTGGTTGAACTCGTTATATGGTTGTGTATGCCTCGTATAAATTGTGGTATGAATGTCTATGTATATTGCTTTATACATGTGAAATGAGATTGGATTTATGATGCTTGAGACATGCATAATGATGGTTGTGGGTGAGTATGTGCTAAGCACAAGGTTAATGAAATGAGTAATGTGATGTGAGTAAATATTGGCACTAGTAAACTTGGATACAAATGATCGATCATTAGGATGTTAGTGTGTACACATGAGTCTAAAGTCGCGCGTGGCCTTGGTGGCGTTGAGTCACCAAGGAGGAGTACGGGTTCGCCCGGAATTATATTTAAATGTAGTCGGTGATGAGTGGAATCCCATCGACGGGGCGTGAGGATGAGTGGAATTCCCTCCGCGAGACCGGTGATGAGTGAAATCCCACCGTGAGGTAATGTGGTTGTTGGATATGAGTTCCAACATGTCTATCTGCGTATTCGGGTCTTAACTAGGTGCCAATGTCGTTTGATGTGTATATCAATGTGTTGAGGTTCATGGTTCTTATTGGGATACTTGTTTGTGATTACTCGTATCATGGAAATTAAGCTTATAATCATGGCTTTAAATTTGTCTATTGCTCATGCATTTTAGCTTGTGGACCTTTGGTATGATTATGATACTTTGGCTAGATCGTGCTCGGACCCTGCAATGTTGAGGTTTGTTTTTAGAGCTTACCCTCACTAAGCATCATTGCTTACGCTCTCTTTGTTCAACATTGCAGATCCTTAGTTCGTGGGTTGCTCGGGCAAGTGGAGGGCCTCCAAGTGTGGTTTTTGGCTTGAGTTCACCAAGTATGGATTTTAATGTTAAACATGTAATAGTTGAGCAATGGGACATGTATGGTTTTGTTGGTTTGTTGTTGGATGTTTAGGAGCATGTATAGACTCCCTTATACCCTGCTTTTGTATGATTGTGTTGCCATGATGAATGCTAACCCATGACTAAGTTGCTCTTTTGAATGTTAGTCCTATGCCTTAAGAGTTTATATGTGTGTTTTGAATGATGGTTGTATGAGGGCATGGTTGTGTGGCATTGCCTAGTGTTAGATTCGTCTAAATCATTGTTGAAGCATGCCTAAACTCTTGGTTTGTCATTAGGAAGCATGTTAGTGTGATGGTTGAGGTTTGAGAGGGATTTAAGGGCCACTTATGCTTTAAATCAGATCAAACCAGAGTTTTCGTAGCAGGGGTATCGATACGGTTGGAACCGTATCGATACGGCCTTCATAGTTCAAGCCCCGCGTTTCGATACGCGAAGGGGCGTACCGATACTATTTTTGCAACTGGAGCTACTGTCCATTTCTGTATCGGTACGGGCCCTCACGTGTATCGATACGGTTCCCTTAGCGTTGACCGTGTGAAGTCAACAATTGGAGAGGGTATTGATACACTCCCAGGTGTATCGATACGGTCTCCACGGGTTGACTTTGACCAGTTGACCTGGTCAAGGGGTATCGATACACCCCTTAGGTGTATCGATACCACCTGCAGTAAAGTCTAAAAATTGGCCGTAACATGATTGTTTGAGCTCGTTTGTTTTGTTTCGCAGGCGTTGTTCCGCTGTGTGGTCACTTAGAGTTTAATATGCATTTAGACAAGATCTTAAAATAATAAAAAAAGAATTTGGGTTGCTAACCGAGGGGGAATCCTTAGGGGTTTTCACTCGGTTTTCCCCGTGTAGCCCACTCGGACCGGTCATCTGGCCAGACCGGGACGAGGGGGATTACAAATCTGGTCTGGTCTGGTCTGGTCTCCTAACACAGAGGCGCTAGTCACTGGTCAACACGACGTTGCTTTTACTCCTACGTCACACGCTTTGGGAAAACTATATTGAAAGTTACTCAATTATTAGTCAAGTTAGGATTGAGTCACTCAATTATTAAAAGCTATAATTGGGTCACTAAATTAAAGTTTTAGTTGCGATCAAGCCATGACAAGGTTTAGTATAATGAAAGTTTTAGTCCAAAAAAATGTATATATTCGACTAGTTTAGTCTTAATTCAAAATAATTCAATAAAATTTAATCCTTCATAGTTAGAAAGTATATCAGTTTAGTCATTTTCTTCTCCAAAATTGTTTGTATACCTTCAATAACACTAGAGTACTTAATTTAAAATAATTAATTAATTTAATGCACAAATTTATAAATTTAAACATATTTACAACTATTTTTAATGTTACATTTAGCATGTACATCAAAATTAAACTCATTTAAATCTATTTAAAATTATATGAAAATCTTCAAGTTTTAGTTACTGCTACCACGTAATTTTCTACAAAGAAATTCAATTTTTTGTATTATTATACAATTTTTTTTTTGTAATTTCATATTTTTAAACGACTTCATTGTTTTCCTTTCATTTTAAAATAAACTAATAGTTAAAACTTTTTATTTTACTTAATTTTTAATTAAATATATTTCTTAAACTCTTTGAAGTATGTGTATTTTTATTAAAAAATTATATAACTTTTACACTTATTTTAAATTTTTTGTTCTTGTTTATAAATTTGCTAATTGTTAAATAATTTTTGTTATTATATAAATTTATAAAATAAATTATTCATGTTTAAAATATGGCACATAAGTTGCTTGTACACAATGAAACATAAGTATGCAGAAAACAATTACAAATATATTTTCATTACATTAATATATAATATTCATTTTATTATATGGTTCATTTATGTAATAATTATAAGCTTTGGTTAAATTAATCAAAATAAATTTTAAGTTTTTATTTTATTTTATATGTTTTTAATTATTGATGTTATTACATATTTTATAATGTTATTTATTTTTCGTGAGACTCTAATTTATTTAAATAATCTAAAAAAGCTTTTATTACAAAAATAAATTACATATAACTCTATTCTGATAGTTATACTCATTTGGCATATATTATACATAATTAAGATTCATATACATAATTATTTTTTTAATTTATTTATAATTAAAATTTATGTTTTATAATATGAATGAAATGATAAAAAATACTACTCAAAACGTAAAACTAGAAATAATAATAATTGTGTGATGCAAGGGTAACATTTATTCAACTTTCTTAGTCTTTTCAAAAACGGCACACACAACATGCATTACTGGTGCTCGAACCCGGGTCCCAAAGGATGATGAACATCTACCTTTGCCACCAGGACACAAGAGGATGAGCAATTATATATATTCTTAAATATGAATGCTTAATTTATTGAATTATTTTAAATTAGGAATAAATTGGTAGAATATATAAACTTTGGGGACTAAAACTGTCATTATATTAAACTTTATTAGATATAGTTTGTATTTTAACAGAAGAATGACCTGATTGTAACTAAAACTTAAATTAACTGACCTAATTGTAACTTCGATCTAATTATAACTTTATTAATAATTGAGTGACCTACAATATAATTTATATTTATCTTTTATTTCACAACCGATAAAAATCCGCTATTTCTTTAGTGTCATTTCTATTCCTCAATACTAAATAACATTATAAAATTAAAATTTAAACTCTAATCCTTAATCATACACCTACAAAATACACTTTATTCTAAATTTTTTCAACCCTAGTTTCCTAAATCTAATTTTTAATGGGGCATAAATATAAGGCACCAAAAAAACGGTTGACATTTCTATACTTTCACCACTTCCATTTTCTTCTTCCTTTTCAAGTTAATTTACATTTCCCGGCGACAAAATTAGATTTAACATTTAAGTAGTTTCCGATGTGGGTGGAGATCATCTGCGGGTTTATCTTTTTCCGCTTGTTCCGCCGCCTTTTCACCGGCTCCGACGACGTTTGGACTTCGAAACATCTGGTTTTAATGCAATTTTCTCCGTCGCTAGTAGGTACTACTTTTACAACTTCAACATCCTTTTTTTCCCTTCTAATTTCGTTCATTTTCTTGTTATTTTCATGAATTTTCTATTCAATTTTCAAAAATGGAAAAAAAGAGAGCAGAGCTTTCTTGATTTCAGTAGAGCTCGTTACTGAGCTGAGCTTGATTGTGTAAATCTTAGGCTGTTATGTTTGTTGGTTTCATGGAAAATTGAATTCTTAGATGGAGCTTTCTAGTAGTATTTATTTCTTTCCGATGGAAAAAAAATCTTTGAATTTACACTTCGTTTGTTGTTGCTCCCCCCCCCCCCCCCCCCCCCCCTAAATTTCTTTCGGGTTTCGAAGTGAAACGGAATAATGCTTTTGAATGTGTACAATTAAAAATAAATTTTAGATCGTTGGAGCAATGAAGTCCATGATTTTACTGTTATGTGGAGTGGAAACAATTGCTGTTGTTAACATGGGCATGTTTCTTTTTTCGTGTGGTTGGTATTGCAAAACTCAAGTAGCACTAGCAGAAGCAACAATCACAAATTATATTTGGCTATTTTGTTAGCTTATTTGGGACCAAAATTGAAACCGAGTATTTCGGTAAATCTGTGCCTGTAATGAAATTCACCCACTTATCTCTTATTAACTGCTTCTTTTGATGCAACTTCATTGTATACTTGAAAAGCTTTATGGTGGAAGGGTGTACGTGGGGCTTCATATTCCGGATGCTGACACTGGTTCTCGACAGAATATCGATATTGTTTTCGTTACTAAAGGGTAAAGTGTTTATGCTTTGTCAGCTTCATTGCATTTGCTTAGAAATGATTAAGCATCTATTGCATCCAAAGATGAAAATATAATTGAGAGTGAGATTTTTAGTAATTTAAAGTTCTTTTTCTTATTTTCATCTTTGTTTAGTGTTGCAAAGATAAGATTATGTTATCACTGGAGTTCTCCTTGATGTTCGTTTTCTGGTGCTTTTTTTTTTTTTAATTTTACTTCTTGAAACTTAATCCATTTGTGTAGAGAAGCAGCAGTTATTAAGTCAAGAATCTACCAGGCTTTGTTTCTGTAAATGAGGACGGTAGCTGGCCTTGTGATGGTGGCAGTACCAGGGCTGTGTGTCATTTTGATCCCGTAAGTCACCATGTTCATATCTGCTTATTTAGGAACTCAATGTGTATGGCATGATTATGGCTGTAAATGAACCAAGCTTGAACAAATGGACTTCTGTACACGTTCGTTTGTTTATTTTTAAGCTTGTTCACATCCTGTTAATAATTCCAAAACTTGTGTTAGTGTTTGTTTATTTCAAATTATACGTTTTTGGGATTGTTTGTTCAAATTAAATGAGTTTGCTCGTGAACAGTAAACGAACATTGTGAACATTAAACGAACATGTCCATGAACATATAATATAACATGTTTTGCGAACAATTAAAATTATGTTCATTCATAATCGACAAACAAACCATAAATAAACATATTTTAGATACAAAATATTCAAACACAAATAGTAAATACTTATATCATTAATAAATAGAATAAACACAAAACAATAATACTATTGATTATATAACAATGGAATATATACAAGTCTTAAATGAGTTATTAAACGAGCTTTTAACGAACATAAACGAGCTTGTTGGTGAACATAAATGAATTGAACAGGCCTTGTTTGTGTTTGGTTTGTTTAATAAACAAGTCCCAAAATCTTGTTCATGTTTATTTTATTTAGCTTGATAAACAAATAGAAACCAAACTGTTCATCGAATGTTCTTTTCATTTACAGTCCTACCATGTTCGCATGCTTATTGTGAGGAGTGACTGTTTGTTGCCATAAAAGCTTTTTCTAGACATGCTATATTCTCCGTGTTATGATGTTCATTAACTGGATTTACTTTCTGAGTTCTCACTCTTATCCATGTTATTAGATGTCTTTGATTGCAAGCACCATCAAATTGATAGTAATTACTTGATTGTTTTATCACGTACAATGATACATATATTTGTTAATAATTAACAATACTTTGATAATGCATCTTGCTATGTGACTCTAAAACTCTTATGTAATTTCACTGTCTCTGAACTAATTGCAAGATTTTCCATCTGTCAGACATTTGTAAATAAAATGATAATGCAAAGAATATCTAAGTCAAGAAATTTTGAATTAAGCATTAGGGATTAAGTAGGAATTAAGTTCTTTTTTGAAGTCACATAGGAAGATGGAGTTTTTTGTTATACGAGTAGATTTCAGATTCTTTTGAATGTTATATTCTCATCATCGGCAATTTAAGCGTGAGAGAACTTGATTTCTCATGATTTGTGCAGGATGGAGTTTAAAGATAACAAGTATATTTTTGGAGAATTTCTGGAATTTAAAGGGAAGCAAGAGGATATCCTAGCTTTGAGAGTGATCAAAAGTTAGTCGCCTTATCATCCAAAAGATTAGCATGTTTGGATTAGGTAATCCCCATAATTTTGTCTTGTTTGCTTCTTTTAAAATAATTTTTCTCTTATGGATTAGAAAATCTTAAAGATTCTCCCATAGTCATCATTAATGGTTCACTGCGCACATTTGATAATTGCCATTTCTAGGCATGCATTACTAGGCTTAATATCAAATTACTCACTATATCAGGATATTGAAGTAGTAACAATTATCTAAATATTTGTTTTAGATATTCTTATGAAATTCTGAGATAAAACCAGTAAACAATAAAATTGTGATACTGGAAATGGTAAACTACCAGTGAAATTATTATGGACATCGTTTATTATTCCTTTTTTCCTTACAAGACTTAAAATTTTGGGGTACGGTAAAGATTATGGCATAGGCATTGCACTTGATGTGTATAAACATCATCTACTGGTTAGCTGTATTGCCATATTTTTGTGCAATCATCTTATACTCGATTTTCTTGTTGATGAAGCAAGCCCATTCATAGCTTCAGGTTCTGTACTCTCCTTGAGATTATCGAAGTGGAGGAGCTTCGGCTTCTGAGTGGAAGGAAGTAACTGTAAGATCAAGTACTGAGGTCATATTCCAGCCTCAAAATTCTACTGAAGTCTGCAAATTCAAGATTTCTTCGATCTCATCTCTGTCTCTAAGTGCCTGAGGATGTATCCTTCAAATGAAGAACATATATATGTAATCTTTTGTTGGTTAATTAAGGAACCAGTTCTGCAGCGAATCAAATTTTTGTTTATATGGGTGAAATGTTTCTGTCCATGTATATGATTTTATGTCATGTGTATTAATGATTTATTTTCACTTTTTTATTGATAATACATGTGACATAAAATCATTAGTGGGGCATATAAAGGGACAAGGGGCAAACCGATTCTATTCGAAATGTATATATCATAGTGGGAAATTCAAAGAGCTAGTTGTAGGAGGAACAGGTCCTGATAGTGCATGTGAATACATTTTCTTTTCCAAAAAAGGTTTAGAATTAGATAATTGTGCAGATTTCTGTTGTATGGAATATTGATCCCTTTTTATTTTTATGAAAAAAATGACGATTTGATTAAAGAATTGGCTTAGAAATACAGAGGCTAATTGTATGTTTGCAGGCCAATGGATTCAATGTATATAATATAATCAAATTTGTCCTGATATTACCAGCTGGAGACACATAATATAATCAGAGGCCTTAAGACTAAGCAAACTTCTTTAAAAGAATGGTGTCATTCCCTTTTCTTCAAAGAATATAAATTGGACATGATGCTAATTGCTAAATATATAACCTATACGTTACAAAGACTTTTTTTCTTCTAAAATTCAGTACATATACCTTGACAAATATTTTTTAAAAAATTCAGTACATACATCTGAAAAATAATAATGGCAGCGGTCCAAATATCATCAATTGCTCAGAATTTGGTCTTTCTCAAACTCCATCAAATTGTTCAGCTTCCTATTGCTTATTCTTTGTTGATAGATTCTTGTTTTCTCCCAACTGCAGACACAACAATAAAATGAAATTATTTTGATTGAAAAAAGAGGGACTCGAATCCTTGATCTGGTATAACAGATGTATGAAACATGTTGATTGGTAAGTGCTAACCTTTGAGGAGGTGAAGAATGGGAGGAAGGTAATAGCAT
Source organism: Hibiscus tridactylites (assembly GCA_958450335.1). Classification (NCBI taxonomy): domain Eukaryota; kingdom Viridiplantae; phylum Streptophyta; class Magnoliopsida; order Malvales; family Malvaceae; genus Hibiscus; species Hibiscus tridactylites. Next base: position 25,563,608 of record OY288271.1, on the reverse strand, counting down.
CTGAGCAAGTTTATGAGCATCATGGCTGCAATTGATCACATTGTTGAAGCATAGATATCGTCCGTAGGACGACACATCTTCGAACACACAAATGTGAGCGTTGACAATGAACCTCAGATCCACAGTAACAAAAACCCCATCTTCATACATCTCTGCTGCTCCTTTTAGATAAGGATTGCTCATGTTTACGTCCGGAGTCATCAACAATCCTCCGTTAATGCTCACCATGTTTATGCCTCGGTCCATCGCCAGTGCCCAAGCCGACTTCTCCGATTCAGTTTTCGATAGTGCATGCCATAACTGCTCCAAATTCATGCCCAACAACTTAACTAAATTTGGTTTTTTCGATTGGAAGATAAATATTATATAGCCTTACCTTGAACTTCTTGCAAAAATTGATGTCGGTCCAGTTCTTTTCGTCGAGGTTGGACGAGGCCGTGGACCGACCTTCGTTCCATACAACAGCCGTCACGGAGGATGTGAAGACGACCTTCTCCATCGTATCTGTTTGAGCACATGCTTCCAACACATTGTGTGCAGCTCTGACCTCAATTTCCGCCATAAATTCCTGCACCAAACAACCCCACATGCATGATTCTCTCTCTCTCTATATATATAAAGATTTGATTCTTCTACCATTTTAGGTGTACCACATGCAATGAACTTCAATTTTACTTTTTTCTAACAGGGAAAGAAATTACAAGAAAACATACATCATAGGTAGAGTGATCAGACGGGGGTTCGAAGCAGTAAAACAAGCCACAACATCCCTTCAATGCATTTGTTATGCTGTGGTAGTCAAAAGGGTCTGCATCAAATATCCTTAATTTCTCATTACTGCAAGACAGCAGCTCCTCAACTGATTGGAGTTCACCTCCATGAGCATGGGGCTGAAGTGCAGCATGGACGGTGTATCCTCTACGTAAGAGCAAGTGGACAAGGGCGGAGCCGAGGTGGCCGGAGGCATCCATTACGCAAACGGTCCTCGAGTTGTGATCATTAGCCGAGCTTGTCATACCTATATGATGCAATTTCAGAAGAAGAAGAAATGGTATAGAAGTGTAGGAGAAGAGGGTGAAGGGTATTTATTAGAAGAGGGAAGTTAATTAGAGATGGTTGGGCAGGTGGTAGTTGGCTTATATAACAGAACACCAATACGCAATATGCAAATGCATGGGATTGGGTGACTTGGCTTCTTGTATGAACAGGAGACGAGTTGACAATATTATATTTTTTTATCAATTAATCCAAACTTTCGATAATATATTGTTTTTATTACTATTATTGTGCATATGAGATGACAGTTCACGTACTTGCAGCATGTGGGGACCAAATGCAAGCTAAGACCTAAGGCCATCATTTATGAATTCAAAAAGTTTTTAATCACACACAACTGTCTCCTCTCAGCCTTTCTTTCTTTATTCTTTGGGTAAACTATATGAGTGAGCATTAAATTATGAGCTAAGTTCTATTTTGAATATTCATCTTTCAATTTTTTTCAATTAGACCATTTAACTATTTGAATAATATCACAGTAAAAAACCTTTAAAAAATGGTATAACGACACAGTTAGTCTCATTACTTACACATTCTATAATTTGGTCCTATTTTTTTAAATTTTTAATATAATTTCATATATATAATTAAATTAAGATTTTTGTTTTAACAAAAAATTAAAGTTATTAATTAAGTTAAAAAACTCAAATCAATGATTATAATGTGAAATTATAAAAATAAATTTAGAAAATTAAATATTAAATTTAGTTTAAAAATTTTAAAATATTATATAAAATATTTTCAACTATAAACAAATTATTAGATCTGTTTCAATGATTTGAGTGCTCTAATGCATCCCAAGTGTGCCATGTTCGAGTCTTTAAGCCACTATTATTTTCTTTTTTTTCCCGACGTTAACTACAATGCAACATATATAATTGTTGATGACAAAATGAGGAGGCACCAAACAATGAGGGTGGAGACGGTGGAGCGAAGTGGTTGGGGCAGAATCAGGCTGTTCACCCCTGTAGATTTGGAGTGGAGAGCCATAGGGTAGACAACTCGACATTGTTAAATGCGATGGAGGATCGATACCTTTGAAGGTGGAGGGCGAGTGGTGCTTCATGGTGGGAGAAATCATCCTCCTTTTGAAGGTGGAAATGCCCCCGTATATAGAAGCTTCTAAGCCTTCCTTGAGAAGGAATTCCAAGTCTTCCTGGAGAATGTACTTCTTGGAGGATGCATCAATGTAATCAAGTGGATTGGTGGGTCTCATGCTATTTATATATTAAGGGTATAACAATTACTCCGTTTTTTTGAGGGGAATGTCATAAAGTAGCATTAGCCGAGACTTGTAGTTGAAGTAACCGTTGAGCTCGTCTCAAGTTCTAGAGTAGAGGTAACTTGACACTCTAGAGAAACCATGGTGGTTTGCCCTTATTTATTTGGGCGGAGAGCCGCAGTCGATGAGCGAACATGTAAGCAAATGACTCGACCCTAGAACATCATCAGGGGGTGAATATATAAAGAAATGACTCGACCCGAAAAATCATCGGAGGAGTGAACATATAAGCGGAGGACTCGACCATGGGAAATTATCATAGGAGTGAATAGGAGCAAATGACTCGACTCCAAGAAATCGTTGAGGAGTAGATATATAAACAAAGACTCGACTCTAAGAATTTATCGGAGAAATAGATAAACAAATGACTCAACTTTGGGAAATCAATGAAGGAGTAGATAAAAAATGACTCAACTTTGAAAAATCATTGGAGGAGTATATAAACAAATTACTCAACTACGGGAAATCATCGAAAAAGTAGATAAACAAATGACTCAACTCCGAAAAATCATCGGAGGAGTAGATAAACAATTGACTCAACTTCAAGAAATCAACATAGGAGTAGATAAATAAATGAATCAACTCCAGAAAATCATCAGTGGAATGCACACAATCATTTGTACCCTTGTAGTACTGGTGTTGTCATAGCATAAATGAGTACAAGCATTTATGCTCTTGTTGAAAAACAATGCGAATAACATTGAGTGAGTTGGAGACAATCCTCTGCTGGGGTAGGCATCCACACTCTCGTAGATCAGGTGTCGCTCGAGACACAAGAGTGCGAGCATCTCGATGCCTTCATAAAAGCATACACAACAATCCATATAAGTAAACCATAAAACATTAAAGAATGTTTTATGTCTCGACGCCTATAGGGGTGGCCGATGTTAAACTATTTTGGCAGTAATTATGAAAGAATATAAACATTCATTGACACAGGGTGATAGATCTTAATGTCTTTGTAAATATGTCGCAAGTTATTGAAGTTGATTGCGAAGCTACATGCAAGTTTTTCTCTATGCCTCTTGGGGCAGAGGAACGTTCATGAGCTAACCTATCTCTACACCTCAAAGGGTGGAGTATGGTCTTTAAGCTAGTCCATCTTAATGCCTATTCAGAGTGGAAGAGCTCGTAAGAGTATTCTTAAAGCTCTAGCTAAAGAGCATGATCATTTCTAAGTTTAGAAGTATGTCGGAGGGTCTTAACGCCTTTGTTCGTAGTGGCAACTCAAGTAGCTTAGCCTAAAGGCTTTTGTTTCTATGCTAACCGACAACTATCCAGACTTACAATACTTGGAAGATGGTATACGTATATTTTGATAAAGGCATATGCTTTGGAGGTACAGAGGTCGTAATATTCCTCCCTGAAACACTCAAATAAAAGTGTTAAATATCTTTGACGATCTCATAAACTTACAACGCTTTTGCAAAGGATGGTGTTGTTGTCGGGGATTTCAGAGTAAACGACACATGATGATTCTAACTGAAGCATTCAAGCAACAACTGTTGATGGTGGAGATGCTTCAGGACCCTTAGAGTGTGACCTCGACGTGCCCTGAAGACGTCAACGGTGGGTACCAGATGTATCTCATTCTCATGCCTAATGAAGCCTCGAATCCACTCAAGGGAGTTTCATACCTTTTATCACCATTACCAGCCGAAACAACCAGGTACGCCAGATAGATTTAGAGATGAGTTGGTCATTCTGAAATGGTTGTTTTTTAGGATGCATCTCGACTGACTGTTTTGGTTGAGTTCCAAAAGGAGAGCTTTGCATGGTGACTTTAGTATCTCCAACATCCATCATCGCCGCCAAAATCATAACCAACATTGTTGTTTGCAAAAATCATGCGAACTGGAAGTGTCACCGAGAAAGAATGGAAAGCAATCATGGCTGATTCTTTTGGTCGGGAGGATCTCAACGCTCACTGCACCAATTATTGATGGTAAAATGAGGATGCACCAAACAAGGGAGGTGGAGACGGTGGACCAAGGATGTTGTGGCAAAATAAGGTGGTTCGCCCTTTTAGGTTTGGTGTAGAGAGCCATATGGTAGACAACTTGACGTCGTTAAATGCGACGAAGGATCGATACCCCTGAAGGTAGAGGTCGAGTGGTGTTTCATGGTGGGAGAGATCATCCTCTTTTTTAAGGTGGAAATGCCCCCTTATATAGAAGCTTAGACATCAATATAGTCAATTGGATTGGTGGGTCCCATGCTATTTATTTCTTAATGGTATAACAATAATAATTGTTGTAAATTGTAATTCATGTTCAAAAAGTTTTACTTGGCCAAGGGGTGCAGCTACACCCCTTGCTCCTAAAGTCCCATGGTTTTAATCTCATCTAGGCAATATCTTCTTTGGTTTATTTTCCTTCTTTAATAAGGTTATATGTGTCACCACTTGATTGCATGATTAATTTTTTTGAATTAAATTAAAATTAGGATCAAATTGATAGAATGTGTGTGTAACAAAATCAAATTTGTAATTGTACCAAAATTTTCAACTGCCATGTCAATTTCTCTGTTATTTTTTAATGGCCAATGACTTGATTGATATCATTTAAATAGTTATGTAACATCCTAAAAATTAGCCTAGAAGATTAGAGGTCTAATTAAATGATTAAGTGAATTATTAGATTAATTTCCTAAACTTTCGAATTGAAAATTGGTTCATTATGGACCAAATTGAAATGTGAGTAAATGAATAAGAAGAATTCGGTCAATATGTCTAGTGACCAATTCGAACAAGGTGAAAAAGTGGAGGCTTGCATGCTAAAGTTAAAGAACATGGATTAATTCATGAAATTCCATGTAATTATAGGATTAACAAGACTTTATATAGCTAAAAGTAGTATAATTAAGATTGGTATTAAGGGAGATTAGTTGAGATATGACATGAAAGTCATATCCCATTAAATTTGTCCCCTCCCTTTCTCATTCCTTAACCGGCTACCACAACCAAACCACTATTCCATTTGCTCTTTCACACCAAAAATACAAACATAGAAAGCTTAAGAGAGTTGAGAGCTCGGTGAAGAAGAAGAGCTTGCATGGTGGTGTAAAGTCCTTAGAAAATTAAGAAAAAAATCGGAAGTAAGTAGATCCTTCCCTTCTTAATTCGGTTATGGTAAAAATTGCAATAGATCATGTGTTCTGAAGTGTCAAAAAAAATTATAAAGATGATGTTCTTGAGTATGGTTGCTGGAAAAATATGAAAATCCATAAGAATCCTTAAAGATTAGGAGTTATAAAATATTAAGAACATGCATGTAAAGTATGTTGGCAGATTTGTAAAGTTCATGACATGCATCTTTGAAAATTAATAGGAAATTATATAATGAGAGTCTAATGCTAAATTTTGGATATGTTTCACTTTGACATGTTTAGAATAGTAGAAAAATGATAAAATAGGGTTCTAATGGCTGTGTTAAAATCTGGAAGCATAAAATTGAGCAACATGCAAAACTGTCCAACAATGATTCGAGCTGGACAGTGAACTTTGAAAAATCGTAGAAATTAATCTACTAAAAGTTTTGATCTGAATTTTTGATATGTTAAAATTGGATATGTAAGCTGAATTTAAGAACAAATGGTGTCTGATTTGGAGTTGTATACAGAGAATACGAAGTGAATCAATATAGGTGGTCAGAAATGAGTATAAATGAAAATATGTGAAATTAGAACTTGAGACTTATGAAATTGGTAAAATTGGATATATGAAGTATTGTTAAATTGAGTTATAAACTGTAAGATATGAAATTAATTAATTTTGGTGGTCAATTTGAAGGATTAAAGGGCTAATCAAAGAAAATAGGAAAATGGAAGCTAGTCGAATTGAACCGAAAAGTTTAGGGACTATTTTGAATAAAAGTGTAAAATTCAGTCTCTAATTGCATAAATTGAATTCTGAAAAATTGTTATTTTCTTGGCTTGAATGCCTTAGATCCTAGAAGCGAAAGGGTAGAAGAAGAAATTTCACCGGGATCGGCTTCGAGTCGAGCGAAGGGCATCCGAATACAAAACTAGCTCGGCGAACTGTGAGTGAAACGATTTTTAGAGTTGGAATTAGAGTTCCAACTGCCTTAATTTGATTTTAAGTTATAATAAGCATGCAAATTGGACTAATTAATTATTCGATTTAGTAAGGGAAGAAGGAATAATGGAATTCGGATTTTTATGCTTGTGATATGCGATTGTGATGCGTATGTGATTGAAATTAAATTGGTTAATTGTACTGTTTTGGATGAATGTAGTAATGCTGATTATTGGATTGTTGTGATATTGATTTTGTGTGGATAAAATGACATTGAACTATGATAAGTGAGTATGTGATGATCTTACATGTATGCTTTAGCTTGATGGGTTCAATTGAGTATTGAACTATGAAATGTAATTCTGATTTATGTGATATGAGCTTGGAATTGTATGAAAGCTGATCTGAAAAATGCGAATTGAACATGTAAATTGTTATATGATCATGTATGCTAATATGTTAATGGAATTGGAATTACAAGCAATTAATCGAAAGGATTAATTAAGAATTTCTAAAAAATTGATTGATTATGTATCCGATTAAATTAAAGATTTAAATGCAAATCCCTTGGTGTGTACAGTCTGTTTAGGTAGTACGGCTAGCTTAGAGTCTGAGCTCAATAAGAAAATCGGTACGTTAGTGTACTCGATATTGTGGTACGTAAGTGTACCTTCTTGCTTAATGTCTGCGGACATTATGATATGTTATATGTGATATGTAACCCCCTAGACCCGCCTATGCGCTACCACGGATCCTAGGAAGTTACATTAGGGTCACCGGAGCGACCCACATTAAAAATTCAAATAAACAAATTGTTAACCGTTTAACATTATAAATCGAATTTGAATTTAAGATACAATTCCAGAAAACATTCAGACTACAAAATAAAAAACTATGATACAAATTGCTAAAACAAGTTTTAGAGTCGAATGTAAATCAAGATGTGACATACATGCCCCCTAATTACACAAATATCATACTCCGCAAGCGAGCTGAAGAAACTCTCATACCGACGTTGATAGCTGCAACATGGTCGATCTTTTAACCTGTGATGATAAAAACAAAGTGAGCTTCGAAAAGATCTGTAATACAAACTACCAGGAGATGCTAAAAGCACAAGCATGTATATGGCAAGCTTAACACTGTCATGAAGAACTGGGCAGCGGTAATCTCAAATTATGATTCGAGATTTTAAGGGAATATTATACTAGAAGGCAACAAAGTCATTCTTTAATTGATCACCCGAACCGTAAGAGGTGAGTCTAAAGTCAGAGATTCAGATTTTCAGAATTTGAATCAAGGAGTTCAGAGTGGTCCATTAAGCGCAAATTGTAAGTTTACTGAAGGTTCACTTTGATACATTAATTTAGTAGGGGGTGTTTCAAAAGAGGTCAGAAAGTTTTATTAATTTACTTAACTACCCTCCAATCGAACTCCAAAATGCAATTCCCCTGAACTGCATACAGAAGGTCTTACCCTAGGCCTGAGGCGTAGGAGCCTACCTAAGGGGATGCCTTAGGTCTAGAAAGACTTACCCTAGGCCCGTGGGGTAGGAGCTTAACAGAAAGGCTTACCCTAGGCCCATTGGGCGTAGGAGCTTAGGTCCAGAAGGACTTACCAGCGCTGAGCATACAGATCATCATTCATATCCCAAATAATATACCCCTTGTGATTTCAGTTTATATTCAAAAGATAGTATTACAGAAAATAGACATCAAATCTATTTTTTTTGTACCATAAGACATATATCTAATTTATTTTATTATCATTATTACTATTTCGTATTCAATGCCATATTTCAGATATATTTTTCATAACAGAGGTAAAAAATTAGACAATTGCTTTCTTTTCGTATTACAGTATCATACTTTTAAATTTTAAGCATATGATCTTGGTTTAGAACAGGAAGTATTTACAGATATATGGTACGCGCTTTATGACCCAGTTTATTTCTTAGATGTACTTGATAAATATCAGAAAGATGGCATTTGACAATTGGACTGATTTCAGAACGAGGTCCCTACGAATAAGGGAGTTCGATAAGACGAATCGAATCAACATCGGAAGTTGATGCATCAGAATCATTGGGATTTCAGATATATCGAGAGTGATTCGATCGTTAAAGCTTACGGGGGTATTGTTGGTCATACTGACCTTCAGAGGGGTAATTTGGTAAACTGAACCAACAAGGTATAAACGGTGATGTAGCGAATTTAGGAATTCTAGCTGCTCATCAAGCTTTCAAGTCCCTCTGAACTAATTGAAACCATTAACACAGAGTTTGAAATATAATCAGATAAATACATCTTAATCATTCAATTCTATAACTGATTATAGCGTAACAACAAAGCAGATCGTCTTCACCTTACACCCACTGAACTTACTACGAGAGATCAAACATGTATCCAAGCGGTAATTTTCCAAATTCCTGAACATGTATATAACACCCTAACTCGTTCTATAACATCGAGTTTATATTTTTGAGGAAACATGCTGCTCTTACCAATAACTAAGTACTTTCTCCAAATAACCCGAACATGTCACCACATGGTATATTTCCAAAAATTATGAGCCTTTCGGTTGTTCCAAATGTTCGTTCTTTTCCGTTCTCGAGGGTATATTCATCATTTCGGTAAATTTTGGCATCTAGTGCCCGAGGGTAATTCAGTCCTTTATTTTTGGTCATCACGTTGTCCCGATTAATTCCGCCTTATTAATATTTTCAATCCTCTTTGTAATTTCAGATGCTTTAGTCAATCTGATAATTACACCATTGGTAGCTCTAAACATGCGAAAAATTCTTGTAAATTTATCTTTGGAGATTATTCAGAATTCAAGAATAGCTTAAGTGTTTACATTTCCGAAGATGCAAATCTTATTACTAGGTCATTCCAAGTATAACGAGATTTTCTTATGAATCAGTTGTTTATCAGATAAAGAGCAAAATCTCATATCGCATTACTCTCAGGGGTATTTTCATCATCTCTTAACTTAGCATTTCAGAAATTTAAATCATTAACAAGCAAAACCCCAATTTAGAGCATCACAGTCTTATCAATCATTCTTAAATCTCGAAAGTTCTTTTAAGTCACTCATCTTTCTAACCGAGCACTAGTCTCAACTTGTTTACTACCATTTTCCATATTTGATCAGGCATTAACATAATTAATCATACGCTTAAACACAATCATGCATGCGTTTACCGAATACCGCTATGTATCATAAAACATACAAGAGCTAGTAATGTATTACCTTTAATCCTCGCTATATCGGTTAACAATGGTACCCCATTCGATCACTCTCGAACCCGAATGCGATGTCCTCAACATCCTGAATACAAGGAACTTCGAATACCTTCAATCGCACAAATTCCAATTTCAGTCGTTATTCACATTGCTCATAATTGATTATTAAAATACATAAGCAGACTCGAGTTCAAGGTTCAATTCGGAGGATTTCGGGTTAGAATTTCACAAAACGGGCTTCAAATTCAGACTCAGGACGTCGAAAAACATAAAATAGGACTTTTCGGAAAAAGTTGACTTTTTGGTCAAAGTCAACGCTGACGTCATGCTGACGTCACTGGTTGACCGGGTTGACTCACTTGGGTTGACTGGGTTAACTCGGACGAGTTGACTGACTGGGTTGACTCGGACGAGTTGACTCACTGGGTTGACTCGGTCAACGGGTCGGGTCGGTCAATGGGTCGGGTCGGTGAGCGGGCTTGGGCTAAAGGCCGTTGGGCCTTACACGGGCTGACCCTCTTCCTAAATCTAATAGGCCTGACCCAATTCATTGGGCCAGACCGGTTCTGATCAGACCGGTTCAACAATGGGTTCAGGCCGGTTCACTTACCTTTCGGATCGGCTTCGCCGGGCGGTTGCCGGAAACGAATCACTGGAGACGCCTTTGGCACCGATTTTGTCGGAAAACAGGAGCTCGTTAGCTCAAAATTCCAACCCATGCATCAACAACACAAAATAAACTGGAATTCATACTAAGATTAACCAAAATGGAGGGGAAACAGTCGGAAGCGACGTAGCTCCGATGAGCATCTTACCGACGTCGGACACACGATTGGTCGGTTGGCTTTTGCTCCCCACGACACGCTGAACCCACTTGAACCGCCGACGCGCCCCAACAGTGACAGAGGTGGCCGAAAAACGCATAAAACAGAGGCCGCTTTGGGCTTCTCCGATGAAGCATACAAACAGCTTCCCACGGTGGACGACGGCTGATGACCGCGAGTGGTTACCGCGGCTGCGTTCTGGGAGAGCTGGCGGACACGGTGGCAGCGGCGGTGAAGGCCACGGCCCTGCGGTGGCGTAGATCGGAGCTGATAACGATGGTGGTTAGGTGAGGCGTTTGGTATTCTGGAAAGACCCGATTTCCCCTCTTTCTTTTTTTTCGAATATGCATCCCAAAAATGGTAGGTGAAAAGTCAGATATGGCTTTAATCTACAAGTGGTCAAACTTCATATTCATCTGTTAAACTTAATCCGAAAGAGATTATAACCAAAAAATATCCTTAGTTCAGATGGTGGTATCATGTGTATGTAAAGCCAAAGGTTATGGGTTCAAAACCCTTGAACAACATTTCTTTTCTCTCTTTTTTTTTATATTTTCTTTTACCTTAAAGACTTAGGGTGTTACAATTCTCTCCCCCTTAAAAGAAATTTCGTCCTCGAAATTTACTTGAGTCGGAGAAATGCAAAAGCTGCTCTTTCATCCCTTCATGTACTGAAACCATTCCATCAGGGTATCCTTATTTCTCGTGACTCACAAACAGTCACATACCAATCTGTCAATGTTCTCAGCCACTCAGATTGTTCTTTAGGCTCAAAGTCATCCCATCATTCATCTCAGACCAACAAATAAAATACAGTACTTGAAACTGTACTAAACTTCAAACGGTGCCAACCAAAAACTTATCTTATAACCTTTTTTTATAAACGATCTTTGTCAGAGATAAGAAACTTCACAACTTCCATAAAAGATTAATCATACAACTCAGACGCATCTCTCTAGGACCGTATTAACTTTACTTGAAATACAATCAAGTACTCAAGGCCTTTAGCAGGCCTTCCAAGATCATAGTGTAACAACAAATTTTTAGTCAAGGATAATATATCGATGCATCATGCCATATTTTCATATAAGAGGTCTTTCTTCAAGCAGACCAAACATACTCAAGGTTTTGAACGAATAACACATACTTTTAGCACCATTCCGATAATTGTTTCCTTCGTGTATAACGGAGTCACTACCGGGTTTACTCTTCGCCAGGTTCATAGACACATTTCTTTTAAATTCATAACACTTTTATCAAATTTTCACCAAAATATTCTCAAACATACTGAGCGACCCACATTAAAAATTTAAAATAAACAAATTGTTAACCGTTTAACATTATAAATGGAATTTGAATTTAAGATACAATTCCAGAAAACATTCAGACTACAAAATAAAAAACTATGATACAAATTGCTAAAACAAGTTTTAGACTCGAATGTAAATCAAGATGTGACATACATGCCCCATAATTACACAAATATCATACTCCGCAAGCGAGCTGAAGAAACTCTCATACCGACGTTGATTGCTGCAACATGGTCGATCTTTTAACCTGTGATGATAAAAACAAAGTGAGCTTCGAAAAGCTCTGTAATACAAACTACCAGGAGATGCTAAAAGCACAAGCAGGTATATGGCAAGCTTAACACTGTCATGAAGAATTGGGCAGCGGTAATCTCAAATTATGATTCGAGATTTTAAGGGAATATTATACTAGAAGGCAACAGAGTCATTCTTTAATTGATCACCCGAACCGTAAGAGGTGAGTCTAAAGTCAGAGATTCAGATTTTCAGAATTTGAATCAAGGAGTTCAGAGTGGTCCATTAAGCACAAATTGTAAGTTTACTGAAGGTTCACTTTGATATATTAATTTAGTAGGGGGTGTTTCAAAAGAGGTCAGAAAGTTTTATTAATTTACTTAACTACCCTCCAATCGAACTCCAAAATGCAATTCCCCTGAACTGCATACAGAAGGTCTTACCCTAGGCCTGAGGCGTAGGAGCCTACCTAAGGGGATGCCTTAGGTCCAGAAAGACTTACCATAGGCCCGTGGGGTAGGAACTTAACAGAAAGGCTTACCCTAGGCCCATTGGGCGTAGGAGCTTAGGTCCAGAAGGACTTACCAACGCTGAGCCTACAGATCATCATTCATATCCCAAATAATATACCCCTTGTGATTTCAGTTTATATTCAAAAGATAGTATTACAGAAAATAGACATCAAATCTATTTTTTGTACCAGAAGACATATATCTAATTTATTTTATTATCATTATTACTATTTCGTATTCAATGCCATATTTCAGATATATTTTTCATAACAGAGGTCAAAAATCAGAGAATTGCTTTCTTTTCGTATTACAGTATCATACTTTTAAATTTTAAGCATATGATCTTGGTTTAGAACAGGAAGTATTTACAGATATATGGTACGCGCTTTATGACCCAGTTTATTTCTTAGATGTACTTGATAAATATCAGAAAGATGGCATTTGACAATTGGACTGATTTCAGAACGAGGTCCCTACGAATAAGGGAGTTCGATAAGACGAATCGAATCAACATCGGAAGTTGATGCATCAGAATCATTGGGATTTCAGATATATTGAGAGTGATTCGATCGTTAAAGCTTACGGGGGTATTGTTGGTCATACTGACCTTCAGAGGGGTAATTTGGTAAACTGAACCAACAAGGTATAAACGGTGATATACCGAATTCAGGAATTCTAGCTGCTCATCAAGCTTTCGAGTCCCTCTGAACTAATTGAAACCATTAACACAGAGTTTGAAATATAATCGGATAAATACATCTTAATCATTCAATTCTATAACTGATTATAGCGTAACAACAAAGCAGATCGTCTTCACCTTACACCCACTGAACTTACTACGAGAGATCAAACATGTATCCAAGCGGTAATTTTCCAAATTCCTGAACATGTATATAACACCCTAACTCGTTCTATAACATCGAGTTTATATTTTTGAGGAAACATGCTGCTCTTACCAATAACTAAGTACTTTCTCCAAATAACCCGAACATGTCACCACATGGTATATTTCCAAAAATTATGAGCCTTTCGGTTGTTCCAACTGTTCGTTCTTTTCCGTTCTCGAGGGTATATTTATCATTTCGGTAAATTTTGGCATCTAGTGCCCGAGGGTAATTCAGTCCTTTATTTTTGGTCATCACGTTGTCCCGATTAATTCCGCCTTATTAATATTTTCAATCCTCTTTGTAATTTCAGATGCTTTAGTCAATCTGATAATTACACCATTGGTAGCTCTAAACATGCGAAAAATTCTTGTAAATTTATCTTTGGAGATTATTCAGAATTCAAGAATAGCTTAAGTGTTTACATTTCCGAAGATGCAAATCTTATTACTAGGTCATTCCAAGTATAACGAGATTTTCTGATGAATCAGTTGTTTATCAGATAAAGAGCAAAATCTCATATCGCATTACTCTCAGGGTATTTTCATCATCTCTTAACTTAGCATTTCATAAATTTAAATCATTAACAAGCAAAACCCCAATTTAGAGCATCACAGTCTTATCAATCATTCTTAAATCTCGAAATTTCTTTTAAGTTGTTGAGTGTGTAAAAGTTCTATTATTTACACCCTTTTAACCCATATTTCTGCTGCATTCAAGCATCATTGCATTGCATTTAGGATAGTTTTCAATTAAATATCACAATTATATAAAAGGCACGGATTCCACTAAAAGATGGTGTATTTTGCAGGTAGCTGCCAAGGTTGACGATGAAGGCAGGCGAAGGGCAGATAAGCAGGAAGGCGAAACTGAACAAGCAGCTGAAGATGACGAACCTGTCATGGACCCGTCACGACAGCATGGTGACAGCAGATTATTGTAGAGGAAAAATGAAGTGGACATCGATAGATAGAGAAAAATCTGCTCGTCTGTCGTGTGGCAGCCAAATAATTTTCCAAGCCCCGGATCAAAAGATATGTCAAGCCAAAGCTCAAAGGAGAGAAAATCCCTAAAAGCAAGGAGACGGCTAGAAAGTAGGATACCTTAGAGATTTAATCTTTATTAGAATCTTACTTTTAATTAAAGTTGTAATCCTTGTTACCTTAGATAACTTGAGCCCAAAGCTTACATAAAGGGCATAGATTAAACCTAGGGCATAACCGACTACCCCAGAACCGAAACCTAAACCCTGCCGTCCACCTGTCACCGACATGTTCTAAATTCCCCCTAGGGCCACGGGTTGTTTTTGTAAAGTAGTTGCAAGGGTTGCTTTGTTTTAGGATTTTTTCAGTTTCAATAAAATAAACTTCAAGTTCTTTTATCTTGGTTTTAATATCTTGCAAGAGCATCGGGAGAGCATTGTGAGGTTATCTATTTACTTAGCATCGGGAGAGTTAAGTATACGAAAGAGATAAAAGCGCGTTCTCTAGTTTATAGTTGAACTATCTCGTGCTTAGGGATAAGGCGAGGTTAAGTGGCTAAGGAAGAATTCATACACATCGGTGTTCATCCTTCGACTCACGCCGGGAGGTATCGTCAAAGACGTGTTCATCGACAGACTTGTGCCTAGGGATAGGGCAAGGCAGATCTGGGATTCTTGTCAAGCTTGAAGTACTGAGTTAGTGTCTGCTGCCGCGACAACTAACGGACAGACGCTGCGACAGGTGCTGTCGGCGACGGGAGCGACGACAGAACTGGAGATCCTAAACAATTCAATACCTGCACTACCGAGCAATTCAATACCAGCCCATTCTCTCTATCTTGATTTCTCAATCTTTTTATTTACGTTTTACTTTATTATTCGTGACAACTCTCTAAAATATTTCCTTTATTTCGTGCAGTAATTCAAGGTGAAGTCATTAGCCCAATCCCTGTGGAGACGATATCCGATACTTTGTATCACTTTACTACTTGCGTCGTGTACACTTGCACTACAATTGCGATAGTCTATTTTACACGCAACATAAGTCACTCATCTTTCTAACCGAGCACTAGTCTCAACTAGCTTACTACCCTTTTCCATATTTGATCAGGCATTAACATAATTAATCATACACTTAAACACAATCATGCATGCGTTTACCGAATACCGCTATGTATCATAAAACATACAAGAGCTAGTAATGTATTACCTTTAATCCTCGCTATATCGGTCAACCATGGTACCCTATTCGATCACTCTCGAACCCGAATGCGATGTCCTCAACATCCCGAATACAAGGTACTTCGAATACCTTCAATCGCACAAATTCCAATTTCAGTCCTTATTCACATTGCTCATAATTGATTATTAAAATACACAAGCAGACTCGAGTTCAAGGTTCAATTCGTAGGATTTCAGGTTAGAATTTCACGAAACGGGCTTCAAAATCGGACTCAGGACGTCGAAAAACATAAAATAGGACTTTTCGGAAAAAGTTGACTTTTTGGTCAAAGTCAACGCTGACGTCAGCAGTCAAAGTCAACGCTGACATCATGTTGATGTCACTGGTTGACCGGATTGACTCACTTGGGTTGACTGGGTTAACTCTGACGAGTTGACTCACTGGGTTGACTCGGACGAGTTGACTCACTTGGTTGACTCGGTTAACGAGTCAGGTCGGTCAACGGGTCGGGTCGGTGAACGGGCTTGGGCTAAAGGCCGTTGGGCCTTACACGGGCTGACCCACTTCCTAAATCTAATAGGCCTGGCCCAATTAATTGGGCCAGACCGGTTCTGATCAGACCGGTTCAACAATGTGTTCAGGCCGGTTCACTTACCTTTCGGATCGGCTTCGCCGGGCGGTTGCCGGAAACAAATCACCGGAGACGTCTTTGGCACCGATTCTGTCGGAAAACAAGAGCTCGTTAGCTCAAAATTCCAACCCATGCATCAACAGCACAAAATAAACTGGAATTCATACCAAGATTAACCAAAACGGAGGGGAAACAGTCGGAAGCGACGTAGCTCCGATGATCATCTTACCGACGTCGGACACACGATCGGTCGGTCGGGTTTTGCTCCCCACGACACGCTGAACCCACTTGAACCGCCGACACGCCCCAACGGTGACAGAGGTGGCCGAAAAACGCGTAAAATAGAGGCCGCTTTGGGCTTCTCCGACGAAGCATACAAACAACTTCCCACGGTGGACGACGGCTGATGACCGCGAGTGGTTACCGCGGCTGCGTTCTGGGAGAGCTGGCAGACACGGTGGCAGCGGCGGTGAAGGCCACGGCCCGACGGTGGCGTAGATCGGAGCTGAGAACGATGGTGGTTAGGTGAGGCGTTTGGTATTCTGGAAAGACCCGATTTCCCTTCTTTTTTTTCCGAATATGCATCCCAAAAATGGTAGGTGAAAAGTCAGATATGGCTTTAATCTACAAGTGGTCAAACTTCATATTCATCGGTTAAACTTAATCCGAAAGAGATTATAATAAAAAAATATCCTTAGTTCAATGGTGGTATCATGTGTATGTAAAGCCAAAGGTTATGGGTTCAAAACCCTTGAACAACATTTCTCTTCTCTTTTTTTTTATATTTTCTTTTACCTTAAAGTCTTAGGGTGTTACATGATACGATTGGGTACGTGGTACCTATTACATGGTGAATTTGATTCACAACCTCTGTTATATGTGACTTGATTACCTATCATACTCTACTATCCAAGGCATTGCTAAATGAATTAAATGAACAATTAAAAGAATGAATCTGAAAATTGAAAGTAATTTCATGAAATTGGTTGTTGGAACATTCGAATGAAATATTGAATTTTATGATTTGTTACTCTTGATATGCTATGAAACTTTAATTGTGATAATTTGATATTTGGAAGTCAAATTTAGGTTTCATGGCTTGTATGTGTATTTGTGATATGAATGATGTGAAATCAATTGCATGTATTCGAGTAGAATTACATGATTCCTTGATGCATATATTCGAATGAATTCTATGGTGCATTATTAATTGTTGATTGATTATATTGCTTGATTCATTCGAATGAATTAATGTGCAAAGTGAAATTAAATTGTTTGATCATAATGTTAAATTGGAAAACCGAATAGAATAGGGTTTCCTCACTAAGTACGATAAGTACTTACCACTCGAACCTTCCTTCCTTCCCCTAAATTTCAGGTTCTAGCATCGTTGACCTCTACCCGTAATCTTTCCGTACGAAGCTTAAGTATGATTTTCCCTATCTTTGTCGTACTCATGATGGGTGGCCTAGTGTTCAGCATGTTAGTTCAGTTTGGTCTGATGGTTATGTTCATGAACTACTACTTTGGTTCGATATAAACTTTTTAATATGTTTCCCTATATTTTGATATGTATGTAAGGGGTAAATATTTGGGGTATAGATCGCCCGCGTATATGTTTGGGGCTTGATTCTTTTTGTTGGAAGTCACTTTTTGTATAGGCAACCGATAGGTGTAGCCGACATAGTACCCCGGTTTATTTTGTAAAAAGGGAAGGAAACTAAAACGTTATGGATGTATGAATCGGATGATGCATTATATATTTATATAAGTATGATGAATGTTTCGGCTATGTATGGATTGAATTAATCTTGTCATGATATGTAGATTTAACTACTTGAAATGAATTATGTGTTTGATATTCGAATGATTAATTTGGAGGATTAGCAATTAGAAATTGTATAAGCCAAATGGAATTGACTATGTCATTCGAATGAAAATATAAATTGTAAATATTCATCAAATTGGATGAATTAAATGATGTTCGAATAGAATAGGAAATGAATTAATCTATTCGAATTAGGTATAGCTAATGAACTTAGAAATTAAATGTATGGTTCCTTTATACTTGTTACCTTGTATGCAAATGGAAATTTAATTAGATTGGATAATAGATTAAAAGTTGTTAACCAAATAGTATAAGCCCACATTAGAATTGATAGAATGATGAAATGAGAATTGGTATAATATATGTATTATGATTGGAATTGATATGGTCGTTATACATGTGTATTGTTGAGTATACGATAGCCATGTATGTATATTGTATTCGAATAAAAAAAATATTACACGAATTTGATAACCCTTTCGCTGCCTACTAATCCGATTTCTGTTTAAGTTAATATAACGCTCCTTGCCCCTAATCCGGGTGAGGGGTGTTATAAGTTAAGTGGTCTAATTAACAAAATTAAAAGATCAATGGTCAAAATTGAACTTACCCTATTGCTTAGTGGCTATTCATATAGTTTACCATTCTTTCTTTTCCTTTTTCTTTTTCAATGCCTACGTGTGTGTTAAAGTTACCTGCACGTTTTACTCATAAATAATAAATACATTTTGCTACCAACTCCAAATGATTTTGTTTATGATACGGAGGTCTTTTATTTATAAATAAATGGATCATCCTTTATATATATATATATATATATATATATATATATATATATATGAGATAAGATTTGTTTACACAGTGTAAAACTCTTTAAGTTTTATATTTTTTTGAACCGTTGGATGAGTGAAATGAATGGATGAGATTAACAGTAAATATGTGAAGATTATCACTTGGAAAAAAAGAGAGTAAGAACACTACAAAAAAAGTGACATATACCGACGGACACAAATTTGTCGGTAAAACATCAAATATCCGTCGGTATATACCCTAAACCCTTTTACCGACGGATAAAACACCGTCGGTAATATACTTGTCGGTATAAAGTTATACCGACGGACACAACCGTCGGCATAGATATGTTGAACCTATACCGACGGACATAACCGTAGGCATAGGTATGGACTACCCCGATAAATTAGGGTATATATTCCAACGCATTTTGTCCGTCGGTATATGGTCAGAATCTATACCCACGGTTTTGTCGGTCAGTATAGCTGTTATCTGTAATGACGGTTTATCCGTCGGTATAGGGTCAGAATCTATACCAACGGTTTGTCCGTCGGTATAGCTATAATCTATAATGACGGTTTGTCCGTCGGTATAGATCCTAGCGTTTATTTTTGATCTGTATAAAATATTTATATCGACAGCTTTGTCCGTCGGTATAGGGTTTAATTGATATTTATTTGTTTTTTATATATTAAATAATTATTAATATATTCCATTTTTTATTTAATATTTTTTATTTTAAATATTAAAATTAGTAAAACTACTATAACAAAAATTATTTCATTTGAAAGGGAAAGTATTAGATTTAATGTTCGAATAAAAAAAGTATGTAATACATAATCAGTAAAACATGTATCTACAACTTTAGTACAGACAAAAGTAATATGCAAGCAAATATTTTTGTTTCTTAATAACTTACATAATAAAAGCTAGAAATAATTGAAGATCACCCTCTATTGTCTGCCAGTATCATTTTCACTTGTATTTTGTTGATTTGTTGAAGGCAAGGATGGACTTGTACAATTGATTGGTGCTGAAGCACTATCAGCATCATGTGTTGCCTATTAAAAGTAATTAAAATAATGAATTTAAATAAAAAATGAATGGAGTAATAAGAAAGAAAAATATTTTGAATACCTCTATATCAACCATAGGAAGCAAAGCATCCATATCAGGCACATGTAGATCTGGACGTTGTTGTTGAAAGTAGGGTAGAAAGCAAGTTTCAAAAAGTTTTTCTAATTTCGCAACCTTAGATTTCAACCCTTCCACTTCTTCAGTATTTTGAACTGATTGTGAAGGTCCAGATTCTTGAGAAGAACGAGTGTGAACCGCCCCTACACAACGAACACGTCCTCTTCTTTCGGGTCCCTTAACTTGAGCAAACACATCATTTGACCATGAATTTTGTGATAAATTCTCAGAAGACGAGCTTTCATTTCTCCTCTCTTGAATACGTTCCTAAAAATATAAGCAAGTTAAACATATAATATAATAACTATATTATATTTATACCAAACACATATACAAGACTTAACAATAATAAATTACCACAACAACCGCGGCCCTGGAATTCACGATGCTTCCATCTTTGCGTGTACGAGATCGAACATAGACATCAGCTCGTGTTGGTGGGATTCCATTAGATTCTCCAGTCTGACATTAAGAAAACAACGAGAGATATTAGAAACAATTTTTCAAATAAATGGTAATAATAAAGAAAATTATACGCACCAAGTCTTCAACAATCCTAGGGAAAGATCTTGTTCTTGTGCAATGTGGTTCACTTAGCTTTGACCTATTTGATCTATTTGTGGCACTTTGTTCCTATTCGAATTATAAATAATAAATTGTTAATAAAGGTTTAAATATTAAAGTTATAGAAATTATAAAACTGTAGTATTTTACCATCGCCTTTGAGGACAACCAATATTCAACAAGTGTGACACTAAAACTATATCCATCGCCTAAACTAAAATGTCATATTCCATTTATAAATACATCAAGATCTGCTATTTTACTAAGAGGTACCTTGGAAAATCATCTTTGACCATCTAAAACTATATCCATAAAACTATTCCAGCGTGACACTATCCCGCCAGTATTGTTCTCAACGTGTCACTACCAACTAGTCTATTGTTACAGAAAAGAGACAAAATCTCAGGTTCTTCTGAGGTGAAAACTGCTGGTAATGATCACTGAACTATGCTTGTAAATTGTAATTTAAGGACCAAGAATTTCCAGTGTAAAAGCAACAAACCAATGTACTTACCGATTGAAACAATAGCAAATTGAGACTAGTAAATTGTAGGGAGAAACAACCGATTGAGACCAGCAAATTGCAGCGAGGAAGTCGTAGAAAATCTCCGGCGAGCGATTAGGGGTCAAAAGGTGATGGAGACGAATGAAACGCGATGAACGATTGAGAGGCAATTAGGGATTGGAAAAGTTTAATTTGGGTGAAGTTAAAACGCTGTGTTTTATTAAAATAATAAAAAATAAAATAAATATCTATACCGACAGACACAGCTCACCATCGGTATATGTCAAACCTATACCGACGGACAAAATATAACCGTCGGTATATAATTACGTTATACTGACAAACAGAAAAAACCGTAGCTATATGGTTTACCTATACCGACGATTTCTATACTCCATCGGTATACGTTATATCTATACCAACAGTTTCTGTCGTCCGTCGGTAAAACTAGTAACTTTTACTGACACTGTTATTTTCCGTCGGTATATATCTTATATACCGACGACTTGTGTCTGTCGGTATAAATAGGCGTCGGTATATGTACATTTTTTTGTAGTGGAAGTTAATCTAAGCCATTCATTTCCTCTATCTAATGATCCAGAAAAGGTGTAAAACTTAAAGAATTTTACATTGGGTTTGGTTGATCCTAACTCTCTCTCTCTCTCTCTCTCTCTCTCTCTATATATATATATATATATATATATATATATATAATTATAATATGGATTATTATCTCATACACATGTGGTGAATTTTTTTTGTTTCTACAAGCGCCTTAATTTTAGAGTTTAGTGTTTTAGTTTAAGGTTTGTAGTTTAGGGGTTATAGCGTAGTGTTTATAATTTAGGGTTCATGATTAGCATTTAGGGTTTAGGGTTATAGTTTAGATTTTAGAATAATATGGTTATGTATTTAGATTTTAACCTATAAACCCTAAACTTTAAGTCTAGACCTAAATTTCTATCAACAGTCCTAAATTCACAACTACTACACTTAAACCTCTAAACCCTAAACCTCAAATGAAGTCTCGAAACCTTAAAACTAAGACCCTATCCACCGATGCTTTGGCACAAAGTTACCAAATAGAAAACATTAAACCTTCTGCCCATAAACCCCTGTCTTACCTCTATTCGTAGTATGTGAGCTACAAACGCTTGTACAAAGAA
This sequence comes from Hibiscus tridactylites, assembly GCA_958450335.1. Classification (NCBI taxonomy): domain Eukaryota; kingdom Viridiplantae; phylum Streptophyta; class Magnoliopsida; order Malvales; family Malvaceae; genus Hibiscus; species Hibiscus tridactylites. Next base: position 25,541,380 of record OY288271.1, on the reverse strand, counting down.
TAATTACTCCTATAATATTATATTATTTAGAATCATTGTATAAATTTAATGTTTATACATAATATAATGTAAAACTAAAAAATATATTTAATTAAAAACAATCAGGTCAAACTAATTTGAATCTTGAATGTTGGAGCCAAACCAATAAACTATAGAATTGTTTAATGTAGTTGGCTTATTTATGTGATTCATATATGTGAATATGATATGTTCAATATATATATATATATATATATATATATATATATATATATATATATATATATATATATATATATATATATATGAATATGATATGTATTTTTTTTTCTAATCTACTAACATTTTCACATATAAAAAGAAAGTTTATTTGGTACAAGTTCATTAAATCTTAATAATTTCACGATGTAGTTATAATACTAATATAAAAATAATTTAGTTTTTACATGAGATTTTATATAAAGAAATTAAATCATAATTTGAAGGGAGAAAATGAATGAATAAAAAATTGAACACAAGGCAATTTATAGTGGTTCAAGTTCGTAAATGAATTCTACCTCCACTACTTTAGCTCTCACTAAAGATTTTCAATCAATTTACTAATCGATTCTTCTCTTTTTCTTAGATGAGGAGGAAACCTTACAATACCGATTAAGTTTTTTACCCAAAGCTTAATCTAACTCACTCTTTACAAAAAAGAAGTTTAGTAAACCTTACAATTTTCTCTCAAAGGTTGATGTTTACTCAAATACAATTAATCACACCCCAAACTCTCAATAAAATTTACAATGAAAGACTCAATTGATTTGGGTACAAAGATTTGACTCTAAGATGCCCAAGGTTTGGATTTGAATGCTTTGATGTTGCTTGAAGGCCCAATAGTTGTTGATGTAACTTTAGAGACTTGTTTTTATACCTTCTCATTGATTTCTAGTCGTTTGAGTGGTTGAGATCATCAATAGAGCCGTTGGGGTCCTCTCTTCCCTCTATAAATGCAATTCTGCAGCTACTCGTATCGGAACACGGTACCCATGTATCGAAACAGACACTTAAAAAAGAAAGAGACGTTATGTGTAAAATGGGCTCGTATCGAAACGGTTATAGACCGTATCGAAATAGTAAAGTGCAAAAAGAATGTCGTATTGAAACGAATAAGGGCAGTATCAAAACGTTTTGAAACTGTAAATTAGTGTTTCGAAACAGTTTAGGGGTGTATCGTAACACTTAACCAAATCTTCAAAAATAAGTTTCTAACAAGTAACGACTAGTTCATTTAATGCCCAATTTTAAAATTACTCGACCCTTGTATCGAAATAGGTGTGAGCCGTTTTGAAACAATACTTAAAAACCAAAAGCCCAGATGAAGGTCGTATCGAAACGGGTGTGAGCCGTTTCGAAACAAACGTTTCTAGTGACACAACATATCGAAACACTTTGAGGGTATTTTGAAACGCCTGGGCAATTTTGTATGATTTGACTTTGAAACACTTAGAAAATTTTATGGGGTTTAAGTTTTGACTTCAAAACATTTTAAGTATAAATTGTACTTATCAAAATCAGTATTTTGATTACTTAAAAATTTAATTACTTTGTAATTTTGTTCTTGAATTATTTGTTATATCAAAATTAAATATTAGTTTTACAGATTTTATATAAAAAAAAAATTAAATCATAATCTCTAAAACCAAAATTCTAAGAATTGAACACTTTTTCTCTTCATGTTTGGATTTTCACTTTAAAAATATCGATCAAACATTTGGTGTATTGATAAAAGATTTCGTTTTATTCAAATTCTGAATGTGATTTCGAATAACCCTTTTCCTTCCTGTTATAAAAAAATGTTGAAATTTTTTTAAAAATAAAATAGGATGAGAAAAAGAATTGGTTTTATATTTAAAGTTTTATTGCATAAAAATAAAGGATGTTATTTTACAAAATGTATTTATTTATATCAACAGTTGCTTGGTCTAGGTCAAAGGCAGTTGCACATCCCATTCCCAATTAATATTAAGTGACCGACGTCCAACGGAATACACACGTCACGTATCGTCAATATATCAAACGAGGTTCGACATTTTCAATAATACCATTTTTTAGAATAATGACCATAATATTGTTTAAATAGGATGAGATTTAAGGATATTAAAATAATGATTCAACTTTGTTAACTCTGGGTACTTTATACATAATATATATATATATATATGGAAAATATAATAATAATTTTTAATTAAATAGAGATATTACATTCTCGTATCGGGTTTCGAACTCATACAAAATGAGTCAATATGAATATCTTTAGCCACTAGACCAATTAATGAATCTCTAATAAAATTTTATTGAACTTGCATTTTTTTAGTTTTAAAAAAACTTTATTATATAGATAATAAGATATACTAATTAATAATATTTATAATATAAATACGTGCAATGTTACTAATCTAGGTTGTCTACCAACTAGGGATCAGCGCGGGTCTGGTTAGGTTTTTGGCTCATTCTAACCTGACCCAAAAATATATATTCTAAACCTAAATTCGACTCGAAAATTATATACTTAAATTTGAACCCAACCTGAATTAAAAAATTAAAATTTAAAGACCTAATTGTAAAAAATATTAAATAGTAGGGACCTAATTGTAAAAAAATTAAATTTTAATGACCTAATTGATATATATATATATATATATATATAAAGGAGCATTATTGCAAATATCTCTAAAAATATATGAGAAAATACTATTAATCTCGAGTCGAATTAGATCAAATATTTTCATCATAAACTTAAATTTAACCCGAACTTTCTAAAAAAATTTGACCCGATCAGACCAATTCAAATCAAAACCCCACTGAATCAAATAAAACGCACATCCCTACTGGCTACTACCAACCACCACCAATAATCTATTCACAATGTATCTATCCCATTTAAGTTGTCTTTTTCTTCCTAGCTACGTTGGGCTCTAGAACTTTCTATCACAGCCCTTTGTCCTAATTAAAATCCTTAAAGTTGTCTTTTTATAGTCAAAATTATCAAGCATCAACTTCAATTATTTTGAATGTTAATTATTTTAAATATATATATTTTGAAATTATTTTATTTAAAGTTTTAAAAGAAATTTTTTTAAAAAAATTATCAATAATAAATTTAAAACAATAAAAAAGTTAAAGTTCATGTATTTATTTAGACGGAAATTGTATTTACTTTTTATTCTTTGTTCTAGTTATTAGTATCTTCTACCACGGGTCGACCATTCTCGTTTTTTCTCTGTTATGTCTTTTATTAATAAGTTCATGTACGTTGAATAATGTAATTTAAACATTCTAAAATAATTTTTATAAATGTATTTATGTTAGATTAGTCATCCGAAGTCAACAATATTGAACCTATTTTTTCCTGTAAATTTATTCTGAAAGTCATTCAATTATAGCAATTTTATCTTTTGACGATGTTGACCATTAAAATGCTGACGTGGCAGTTAGCGGTGCTAACGTACTAATTTTACCCTCGGGGGGCGTTTGGTTCGCGGAAAAGATCATTACCAGGGGAATAATCTTTTCCGGAATCACATACCCACGTTTGGTTCAAGAGCATTCCCTCCCAGAGGTAATAAAATATTCCCAACAGTAGTTATTTTTGGTCTTTTCCCAGGAATGTCATTCCCTCCATTTTCTTAGGTATTAGACAATTCCCTCCCATTTGGACAAAAATACCCCTAAATTATATAGTTATTTTAAAATGATCTTTCCTTTTTTTATATAATTACAAAAGTATAAATCTATTTTATTTTTTAGTGATTTAGGGTTTTAATACTTATTATAAAATAATGCGATGCATATAAAATAAAAATATATCAAATTTTTATTTTATTTCGATTTTTTTATATATGTGTTTGATTCAAATTTTATTATTGGTATGTATTTTATTACATTTATTATTTAGGATCAATTTTCATAAAAAAAAGTTTTCATATTATATTTTTTATATTTTCTATGAACTTTTATGTAAATATTTTGACTTTAATCTTAAAACTTCAGTTGGTTAAAAAAGAAAATATATTTCAAGGACAATTTGGTAAAATATGCATTTTTCTTATCTTATATTCCTTCAACCAAACAATGTAATCTTACATTCCTGCCAAACAAATCAAACAAGGTAATACAACATTCCGGTAATATGTTAAGTAATGTAACATTCCTGTAATCTCATTCCCAAAGGTAATCTTATATTCCATGAACCAAACGACCCCTCGAAGTCATTCAATGGCAGCAATTTATCCTCAAACATGTTTAAGTATAAATTATGCTCTGACGTGAAATTTATCTAATTTATCATTATATTAAAAAATTATATAATTTTAAATATCTTAATAAAATGTAATATTTAGATTTCAATACAATTATATATTAATTTATATTATTTTTGTTATGTAAACTAGATTTGATCATACTCACACTCAAGAAGTGAGTGAACTATAATATTGCATGTCAAAAATATATTTATAATTTTTTTAAATAATTGATTATAGATGGAGCGGTAAGAACTTCATATTTAAATCTATTAAATTTGTGTTTGGTCATAAATGATAATTTTAAAAATTTATTTAAAAATTATACAAGAATATATTTTAATCATTTTCTAACTAAGTTAGCATCCACCAACCCAAGAATTCTATATATAACATAGATTTGAACTCATACAAAATGAGGTAATATGTGCTTTTTTGGTCATTCGGCCATTTAGTAGATCTCATATCTTTTTATTAATTTTGTCTTTTGACGATGTTGACCATTAAAATGCTGACATGACAGTTAGCGGTGCTAACGTACTAATTTTGCCCTCGAAGTCATTCAATGACAGCAATTTATCCTCAAACATGTTTAAGTATAAATTATGCTATGACGTGGAATTTATCTAATTTATCATTATATTAAAAATATATAATTTTGAATATCTTAATAAAATGTATTATTTAGATTTCAATACAATTATATATTAATTTATGTTATTTTTGTTATGTAAACTAGATTTGGTCATACTCACACTCAAGAAGTGAGTGAACTATAATATTGCATGTCAAAAATATATTTATAATTTTTTTTAAATAATTGATTATAGATGGAGCGGTAAGAACTTCATATTTAAATCTATTAAATTTGTGTTTGGTCATAAATAATAATTTTAAAAATTTATTTAAAAATTACACAAGAATATATTTTAATCATTTTCTAACTAAGTTAGCATCCACCAACCCAAAAATTCTATATATAACATAGATTTGAACTCATACAAAATGAGGTAATATGTGTATTTTTGGTCATTCGGCTATTTAGTAGATCTCATATCTTTTATTAATTATATCGAAAATCATTTGATCGAATTACAACCCTTATTAGGTAGAAAAATCGGGTGGGCGGCATCACACGGTCCTTCCCCCCCCCCCCCCCCCCCAACCCAACCCAATTGGGCAGTCTTCGAACATGACGGTGGTATTCCCACCATTGTTGCTGATCTCCACACCAATGTCATGGTCAGAAAGATCAAGTGCAAAGGAAACTTGAGTTAAGCCTCTTAACTGATTTTGATCGTCAGGCGTTGTCTACGCTCACCGCACCAATTGTTGATGGTGAACTTATTCGGATGTTAAACAAGAGAGGTGGAAATATCAGATCACCCTGGGATGAGGGATGTCATGACAGTTACGTACGGTTCACCTTTTCCAATTTGGGTTGAGGGCCGCAGACGGTGGTTGGTGTAGAGATAAAAAAAGCTAGGGAGATATTTCAGTTTTCGGGACGCATGATACTGTTGGATGAGACGGAACTTGTTCGATGGGATTATTCGGGCTTAGTGATGGCTAGTGAGGTGCCAATAGGGCTAGGCTCGGTTCCCAACTGATAGGGCTCTTGGTCTATCACGAGAGCACAATTGTCTTTGAGATTGCTGACATGCAAGGCACGGATCTGCTTGATGAGATTGTGCATACCTCGTTGTAAGTGGAGGTGGCCTCCGAGAAACGGAGGTGTTGGGATTATTTAGAGTAGAGTAGATTCTGTCTTTGGGATTCCGAAAGCATCCTTTTGAATTTTGATGGTAGGTGTTCCAAAACCCTTCAACGGAGGACATTAACATAATTATTATTCCAATCACCTCTCTGGAAAATCCGAGTATTATCGTGAAAATTGAGGATCAAAATAAAAGATGAAGTTGGGCAAGAAAATAAAGACAAATAAATGTATTTGACAATACAAAAGCTTCATGGAAATGGACCCTCTGATAACCCATTATGTGGTCAAAATGTATCCCAAATTAACTTTAGAATATCTAAGACCCACACATCTTTCCCTCCATGGGAAGCCTAATGTTTAGAGCCACTACTTCCCCCGGTTTTAATTAGATTCTCAGTTTGTTGATGATTTCTTTCGAAGAGAGCAACAAAACTTGACTAATATTTATTACAATTTGAATTAATGAACCCAAATTATAAATATTCAAAATTTAGCAGTGATATATTTTGACCCTTGCCTTTTAACATCTCCGTCAGTTCAGTACCTAAACAATAACCTTTTTTAAGGAAAAAACGAAGTTTAACATGTTCTAACTACCAAGTTCAAAGCACTCATGTCTAACTTATTAATTTCCAACGTTTAATTATTTATTTTGGTATATAGTGCTTCCACTCGAAAATCTGAGGTTAATACACACTTAAACATGTTTAAAATGAACTCTCAAATGTAATAATAACAACCATGTCAACCGAATCAAAACTCGGTTGTCTTACGGTATCTACACTTTTATTTCCATGACATTTTAATACCTATGACACGTTTAACTTAATTGGTCACTTTATTTTGTATCATACTTTATAATAACAACATACATTTTTATATATGTGCCCACAATTGCGGATTTTAATCCAACACTGTCCGCGTAGAAAGTTTAGAAGCACCGTTTCAAATAGCAACAATTGGCGACTGTGATCTTAGCATGCCTATAGTGTTGTTGGCATTAGAACCAGTTTGTTTCAAAAGGTGCCCAACACAACGACAATGCTTGTTATTTTACATAGAAGGTCCGCAGTTTGTGGCAATTTTAGAAGAAAAATTCTTTTTTAATTAATATTTAGAAAAATGGCTCCCAAAAAATATTATTTGGCAAAATGACCCCCAAACTTGTCACGTCGGTGGACCTCGCGTTGTGTAGGACGCGAGGTCGAATATCGCGTTCTACAGGACGCGAGGTCGTGGGGTTTTTTAAAAATTGAATGCATGTTAACACAAACAACAAGGTCAGGTAGACTAAAATCGCGTTGTGCAGAACGCGATATCAAACCTCGCGTCCTACACAACGCGAGGTTTACCGACGTGCCAAGTTTGGGGTCATTTTGCCAAATAATATTTTTTTGGAGCCATTTTTCCAAATAATAATTTAAAAGAGATTATTCATTCAAAATTACCGCAGTTTGTGCTCCACGTATTTTATTACTTGTCCATTTGCTTTCGTTTCTCTTTTTTCCCCCAGAATTTTCATAAGCACCTTTGAAACGTAGGTTTGGGTGCGATAGGGCTAGGGTGCGCCTAAAAGACGACAAATTTTAGAATTTGTCCAAAAACTTGAAATGTTACACTTTTTGACAATATTTTAGGATGAATTTTTCGTGTTTTTGGACAAGTATCGATAATTAATTTTGTGACAACATTTTAACTTTTTGGACAATTATTGATACTTACAAAATAAGTAGCAATGCTTGTCAAAAAAGAAAAAAAATCAACCTAATATGTTATAAAAATGTTTAACCATTTAATTTTTATTTTTTAAAATAAAACTTATTAACTTTTAGCCGCACTCTAAACTTATTTACTTTATACTCGCACTTAAACCTTTAGCTTCAACCTACCCAACAATGCATTTGACTTTAAAAATGACTGACATGATGCCTGGCATTGTATGCAAAACCCGAAACATATTGTAGAAGAGGGTTATGTGATTCACCATAATTTAATGAGTTGGCATAGAAGGGTTGGAAGCACTTATGGCGATTCGAGGTGGCACCAAAACTTACAATTTATATAAATAATAGAAATCACAAGTTGCCATGCCACATCATCATCAAATCACTAAATATAACATATTATCATATCACATTATCGTCTCTTCATTACATCATAAAAGTTATTTTCTATGTTATCACGTCATTAACAATTAACGACACAATGGTATAATTGAACTTAAAACATAAATTTAGTATTAAAATTAATACAATTGAAAGTTCGTTGATATAAACGATTTGTTATTTAATTAAGCAATCGAGTTTTAGATCTCTAGAACATTTGTTAAACAAATATATAGAAAATTTAATTTTTCCAGCAATCTCATATTTTTTTAATAGTCTTAAAGTGATTATATGATAATATTTGTTCATACATATTTTTAATCTTTTGACAACGCTTACACACCTTGTAGACAAAACAATCTAAACTTGAGTTTCCTGAGATGAACATCTACTTTTTCATCGGACCACTTGTTGGTTCCAATAATCTCATATTCTATTTAAAGCACTTTTACATTTATATTTTATTTTATAAATAGTGATAATTGTAATTTTTTAGATTTAATACAAAATTTGTCGCTTGAAGTATACATAAAATTTTCTTTTCTCGTTTTACACTTTAAAGTTTTCTTTTGTCCAAAGTGTCCCTCAAAATTTTTTCCATCACATTTGGGCTTCTGGACTTAAAGATGTTAACAAAAACATTTCTTCATCCAAACCCAGAATTTGGCATAAAAAATTCATAAAATCATTAAAAAAGAATTCATAAAATTTCAGATTTAGGCGGTACATTTTCAACTTTTAAATCACACACTACGACATTTTTTTCACATTCAAGAAAAATGATTAACAGATTATACAAATCCATAGATTAAAAAAATTACAAGTGAATAATTCCTTTTTTTAACATTAAAAGATGTCTAATTCAATGTAGGATGACCACTTCGACATCGTTCCAATAGAAGCAATGGCAGGGCGCAAACACGTGATGAGTTCGAAGACGGTAGGGTGATCGTTCGATCGAGTCAAGTCGAAAAATTCTGAATGAGTCGAGTTTACGAGTCTTATTTTACGACTCATTTTTTTTTAATTTTTTCGATTCGAGTCGAGTTTAGTTTTTCAGTTTATGTACAAATTTAATTAGAAATATTTACAATATTTGCGTTTAAAAGAATCTCTGAAGATGAAGCGAAGGAATTGGAGAAGCCATTTACATTGGAGGAAATAAAAGATGCAGTTTGGAACTGTGAAGACGCGAAAGCACCAGGACCGAATGAATTTACGACACTGTTCTATAAAAAAATACTAAAAAATCGTGAAAGATGATATTAAGGAACTCTTTGAGAAGTTTTACACAACAGAGAGATTGCCAAATAATATAAATTCCTCCTTCAATGCGTTAATCCCGAAGACAAAACACCCGAGAAACTTATTGGAATATAGGCCAATCAGCTTGGTGAGTTCACTACAAAAAAGTGTCAAAGGTACTGTCTAAGAGATTCAGCTTGGTAATGGGAAAAATTGTGAGCGAAACATAGTGTGCATTTTTGAAGGGTCGTCATGTAACACCCGAGTTTGGGGGTCGAGTGAAAATAATATAATATTAAAATAATATTTTGGGCCTCGTGTTTTCAGAACAATGATTTTTATTTTGGATTGTTTTGATGAGCTGTTTGGTTGTTTTATCTTGTATGTTCTTCCGATGTTGCCTTCCTCACATAGGATTCAATAATGCCTCTAGAAAGAATAATAATAATGAAAAATTTTCCTTGGGTTGGTAACCGAAGTGGAGCCTTAACGAGTTTCGCCTCGGTTATCCCCGTGTAGCCCACTCGGATCGGTCAAGCGTCCGGATTGGGATGAGAGGGTTACACGTCAAATATTTGATGGGTCGTTGATAGCTAATGAAGTCATCCATTCCCTACAACATGATCGAAGTAAAACGGGCAGGCTGCTACTGAAACTAAATTTCTCAAGAGCTTATGATTGCGTGCTATGAGACTTTTTGATGATGGTATTCAACAAAATAGGATTTGGGAAAAACTGATGCTAGTGGGTGATGGAATGCGTGTCAACAACAAAAGTTTCTATTCTCTTGAATGGATCTCCTACAAGAGAATTCAAGATGTGTAAAGGACTAAGACAGGGAGATCCCTTATCCCTATTTTTTTTATTCTTGTGACTGAAGTCTTACATATTTTATTAGAGAAGGCAGTTGCGGCGAAGGATTTCGAAGGGATTTCAGTTACACAATAGTATGATCCGATCACGCACCTTCAATTTGCGGACGACATGTTACTGTTAGTGAGGCTGGAAGAGGAGCAGTTAAGAAATATTAAACGGGTCCTAAGATGTTTTGAAGTGAGTTCGGGGCTAAGTATTAATTTTCTAAAAACTTGTCTATTGGAATTAATGTTGAGGAAGAATATATAAACCAGTTGACAAAACAGTGTGGATGTAAGAAAGGTAGTATCCCTTTTAGCTATTTGGGCATACCCCTTGGTGTCGATCCGAGAAAAATTGCTACTTGGGATCCAGTGGTTGATAAAGTCAGGGCTAAGCTTGCGGGTTGGAAGTGTAGATCGCTGACTTTTGCTGGAAGAGTAATTCTTATCAACTTGGTCCTTTCTGCGTTACCTCTTTATTATATGTCTTTTTTTCAGGTACCAAAATCAGTGCTAAAGCAGATCGATAAAATCAAAAGAGCCTTCCTGTGGAGAAATTAGGATGGTTCGAAAAAAATAACGAAGATTAATTGGGGACGGATCTGTATTCCAAAAAGAAAAGGTGGAGCTAGAGTGGTAAACATCAAATTAAAAAATAAAGCCATGCTAGCTAAATGAGGATGAAGATTCCTTGAGGAGAAAGAAGCTCTGTGGCGAAAAATTATTTGCTCTAAATATGGAAAAAATTTGCAGCAGGTGGCCCCAACCCAAAAGCAGATAAAAAAACATATCGATAATATGGAGAGGTATTATGAATAATTTATTGGATGCAGAAGTAGGAAGATGGATGAATGCTACGGCTTTTAGATGGAAACTGGGAAATAGAAGAACGATGTTGTTTTGGGAAGATTTTTGCTGCGATGAAAAACCCCTTAAATATCTTTTTTCGAGATTATATAAACTGGTAGTGCGAAAAGAAATGTTGGTTGTTATGTGTGCAATTAACAATTGTTTGAAAGGGATAGATTGACATAACATATTTAGTAGGCCTTTACTTGAAAGAGAGGTAGGAACTTTGGGGTCATTAAAAGAATTAATTGATTGAGAAGCTGATTGGAGATATTTCTGATAGAATCCTTTGATTACATGACCAAGCTGAAAACTTTTCAGTTGGTCGTCTTACTGAGCTTATGGTGAATGCAAACATCGAAGATCCATCCTTTAACTTCAATGTTTAATGGAAAATGAAGGTGCCGCCAAAAGTGAAGAATTTCCTATAATTTTTGAAGCTTGACAAGATACCCACGAAAGAATTTCTTAGTACAAGAGGAGTGAAATTTGATGACAACTCGATCAGCTGTCTTTGGTGTGTTCTTGGAAAGGAAAACACATAACACTTATTGCTGGAATGCAGATTTACGATATGTTTCTGAAAAAAATTCTATAATTGGTGGTCATTACCTTGGCCAAACTTGGTTAATATGGATGACTTTTTTTTTGTTTGAATGTTTCTTGGACATGGAAAGTAAGATCACTGTGGCTTATCTCAGTTGCATCCGCGGTGTGGAGCCTTTGGTTAGCAATGAATGAGAAGTATTTGAAGACAAAACAATTTCACAAAAGGATTTTCTGTTTCTATTAAAAATGAGAGCTCTTTTGTGGATCAAGGCTGAAAATGCAGACCTTTTAGTTGATGAAAACACTTGATGAAAATCTCTTGTGAATTGTATCAATTCGATTAGCCTACAACAAGATTGGATCCCACCAAAGGAAGGTGATGCAAAATTCAACGTAGACAATGCCTTCAAAGACAAAGCAACAGGGTTTGGCGGTATTTTAAGAACGACCAGTGGTGAAATAAGAGCTATGTTCTATGAACCAGTCGAGTTAGTCAATTCTAATTTTTCAGAATAGATGGCTATAAAGACAACTCTAAAGGTTTTTGTTGAAGCAGGTTGGGTGGGGCAAATGAACCTTATAGTGGAATCAGACTCTCAAACTGTCCTAAATTAGATTGGAGATAAATTTATTAGACCTTGAAGATGGTGGCAAGTTTTCGAAAAAATTGATAAATTTTCAAGCAAAATTTCGTAAGTGACTTTTCATTTGCACCAAGAGAACAAAATCATATCTCGGATCACCTCGCAAAAGAAGGAATGAATCGAACTGAGCTTTTCAAAGCATGGTGATAACGATCCCGTTTGTTTTTTGTTTGTTGTAGTTGATATTTTGTATGGGCAGTATGGATAATTTTAGCTCTAAAGGTGCTGCTTCGAGTTGTATGCAAGGATGTCAAGTTGGGTTGTACTCTTTTCCTTCACATAGGATTATGGAGGTTTTTAACGAGGCTTCCAACTTTGGCTTTTTATTAAATTAATAAATTATCTTTTCCAAGAAAAAAATATTATAATACATATTGATTCTAATTTAAACGATTTTCTATATTCGTATACAATACACATATGTATATTTCTTTATATTTTGTATAGGTAAATATATATATATATATATATATATATATATATATATATATATATATATATATATATAAGGTAGAATTGAAGAACTCAGCTCGAACTTAAAATTCGATCCACTAATTATAAAAATTCGAGTTATTCAAATATACATTTTAGTGTTTTACAACTCAAACTTTATTTCAAAATTTTCGAGTCGAGTTGAAAATTTTGATTTTTCGAATCAGTGTAAAATTTTACTCACACCTAAAAGACGGTATAGACCCATTGTTCTCTTCTCCACCATCGTTCATCACATTATCAACGAGTCACATTTTCTTCCTTGACTCAGTTGCAGATTTGAAAAGTTCAAGAGGTGTATTGCGAAGGAGAAAACTACTTTCGGAAGTTTTATTTATTTAGATGTTGAATCTAGATAGAGGTCAACATACTTTATGCTCAATTCTGCACTGAAATTTCATGGTGATCCGTTATCTTTCAAATTCTTCGACTAATCCCCGATCAAAATTCTTTCAAACAAGGGCACATTAACCGAATGAATGAGTCTACCACGTGCGATGAATACCGCTGAACACTATTAATACTGAACACCATTAAATTAATTAATAAAGATTTAAAATTTTAAAGACCCATCAAATAATTAATAATTACTTTAAAATTTTAATTAAATTATTTTATATATATTAAAATTTTAGTTTTTTAATAAGGGTAAACTACATATTTAGTACCTCACCTATTTCCGTATTTTTATTGAACCCTCATTATTTAAATATTATTTCAATTTGACCATATTCTTTATAAAAAAGTAATTTAACCTTAACCATCAACCTAAAACCCTAAACTATTAAATCTTAAACCCTTCCATTAACTAGATAAGCTAAAATTAGAGAAACCAACAAAAATTAGACAGGGTGAAATCCACACACACATAAAACCAACAAGAAGCGCATATTAGAGAAACTTTATGTTCTTTGGCTTTTCCTATCGTGTCCTATCCTCCATTGCTGTTTCTAAGGGCGGAGTTAAGAATTTATTTAAGGCGTGTCATTTTTTCGAACAGTATGTAAGAAGAATAAATTATTTATAAAGGGGTGTCATTTTATTTATAATTGGGTGTTAATTTTATATATTTTTTATTTTTATATACAAATTATATAAAAAATAGAATTTTTAAAAAAATTAGGGTGTCAACCGACACCCCCAATAATTAATGTGGCTCCGCCCATGGCTGATTCCACGCGTATGTATGCAGCTTTTTTGTCATCAACTTGTTCCCAAAAAGACATACGTATGAGAATCTGTATTCATCTTTAGAAACATTAATCAGTATCTTAGCAAGATGAAAGGTTATTGGCTAGCAGCAAAGGAACTGTTACTGCAGTAAATAAATAATTAATGCATGAAAAGAGAATAAGGGTTGGATCTTGATATATATATATAGCTCAGCCACCCAAAGTTCCAAACCCTAGTGTATTTGGATTATTTCCATCAGAAAATGGAAAGAAAAACTGATCTGTCAAAGATGATGATAAGTGGGGGAGTGGTTAAAGAATGATGTCACAAACATCGGACAAAGGTTAATAGAAAATCTAAGAAACAGAAGAATCTTTATTGATAAAACTTGATTTGTACAACAATGCATAGCTGACTTATATACACATACAATACTTTCAGTTCATGCACTAACAACCTTAACTACATCCTAACAATCCTTAACTGAATTAGTTAGGTTTACATGTGATAACACAACACTATTATACTTAACATGCTCCCTACTTTTACTAACTTCTTCAACAGAAACAACACCAAGCTTTTCACGAAACAAATGGAAATAAGGCCTGGATAATGGCTTTGTAAAACCATCAGCAATTTGGTGCTCTGCAGGAACATAATTCACGATAAGCTTTCGCAACCTTTTCACGAACGAAGTGGACATACAATTCTACATGCTTGGTTTTGGAACGATACATTGAATTTGCACTTATCGCAATGGCACTGGAATTATCACTCCAGATTGTAGGAGGAGCATCGACCTTGACCCTCATATAATCAAGAAGTGCTTGCAGCCAAGTGATCTCAGATGCTACATCAGCTAAACTTCGGTATTCAGCCTCTGTAGTGGATCGAGAGACTATATTTTGCTTCTTAGAGTGCCACATAATCAAGTTGTTGCCAAGGAATACACATGTGCCAATAATCGATCTCCTGTCATCCAAACTCCCACCCCAATCAGCATCAGCAAATGCAACAAGTTGACAGGGTCCAGATACAGGAGAGAAAACTAACCCAAAATCAAGAGTCTCATTCAAATAATGTAGTACCCTCTTCACAGCAACAAGGTGTTGTTCATATGGCTGATGCATAAATTGAGCCAACTTGTGAACACTGTATACTATATCAGGACGCGTATGACACGCATATAGCAAAGCCCCAACCAGGCTTCTATATTCTGTGGCATCAACCAACGGACTCCCAGCATTATCCTGACTTAACTTTGGTGTTGTAACCATGGGCGTAGGTGTTGGAGTAGCATTCTGCATGCCTGCTTTGACCAGCAACTCCAGGATATACTTTTTCTGGTTGAGAAGCACTATATAACCCTCTCTTTTAACTTCAATGCCCAGAAAGAAATTTAAATTGCCAAGGTCCTTCAACGAAAACATTGCACCTAGCTGCTGAACCACATCCTCAACAACTGCATCTAACCCTCCAGTCACAATTATGTCATCGACATAAATGAGAACATAAGTCAACATCCCTCGATCATCCTTGATGAACAATGACACATCTGCTCGTGAACCTTTAAAGCCAATTGAAACCAGGTAATCTCGAAGCTTGGAATACCAGCTCCGAGGTGCTTGTCTGAGCCCATACAAGGCCTTCTTTAGCCTACACACCAAGCGTGCACCATCAACATCATAACGCTCAAAACCAGGGGGTTGAATCATAAAAACCTCTTCCTGCAGATCCCCATGTAAAAACGCATTGTTGATATCCACATGCCTCAATGCCCATCCATTTGTAATAGCCAGTGTGATAACAACATTGATTGTGGCTGGTTTTACAACCGGACTGAATGTATCTGTAAAATCCTAACCTGGCACCTGTGAGTAACCCTTCGCAACGAGTCGGGCTTTATACATTTGAATTGTACCATCAACATTCCTCTTAATTCGAAATAACCACTTGCACCCTACCACAATTCTGTTATTAGGTAAAGGCACAACCTCCCAGGTACCATTTCGAACCAAGGCTTCATACTCATCAAGAGCAGCTTGCTTCCTTTTCTCAGACTGAAAAGCTTGTTGAATCGTGTTGGGTTCAACTTCATCAGAATCATGCATGGTCACATAAACTTTAGGTTTAAAAATACCTCGTTTGCTGTGAATGATCATATGATGACCTGCATTAACTGGAGCCTCACCAGAACTCACCCCTGGAACCACTGAAGATGTAGTTGGATCAACATGATTTGAATTGCTCGATAAGATTGGTGCATGGAGTTGATCAGTCAAACTTGTGTCAACGTTCCCCAACGACACGTGATCAATTATATCATGTGGAGGTTCAGCACATACTATAGGAGAGGACAAACGATTCTCATCTTGAAGTGAATCATCTTGAACAACTGCATCACCTTCACGAGCCACAGAGGAGGGTGAATCATGCTCAACATGCGTATCATTCTCAAGAGCTGAAACTGAATGATCTCCAATAGATGCACCACCTTCAGCTACAGACCCAGGTAGCTCAGCAGAACCTTGACTCATTGAAGAATTGG
This sequence comes from Hibiscus tridactylites, assembly GCA_958450335.1. NCBI lineage: Eukaryota > Viridiplantae > Streptophyta > Magnoliopsida > Malvales > Malvaceae > Hibiscus > Hibiscus tridactylites. The sequence goes on along the minus strand of OY288271.1, from coordinate 25,524,933 downwards.
ACGTACTGGGATTATGAGATGACGTGTAGGCACCTGGCACGTGATGTGAGCCCATGCACACTTTCTCAGCTCCAGTTACCACTGAAAGCTTGTCACCAACCTTTGGATTCCAGCTATTGGTAACCCGATCACATGACACTGAATTTTCTGCAAAGGGAAAACACGTTTCATCAAACACCACATGACGAGAGACAAAGATCCTACCATCTGAGGCTAAGCATTGATATCCCTTGTGCTGAGTGCTATATCCAAGAAGCACACATGGTTGTGAAAGATAGCTTAGCTTATGATGTTGATATGGTCGAAGATGAGGAAAACACCTACTGCCAAACACACGCTTGAATTGATAATCATGATTCTTATTATACAATAACTCGAAAGGAGATTTCCCTTTAAGAACTGGAGTAGGGAGTCTATTAATCAGGTATACAGTTGTACAAACTACAAACGGCCAATACTTGAAAGGTAACGAAGCCTGAGCCATGAGAACAAGGGCCAAGTCTATGACATGACGATGCTTCCTCTCCATTACCCCATTCTGCTCAGAGGTATGTGGACAGGTGAGCCTGTGCTTGATCCCAGACGCCATTAAAACAACATTAATACTCATGTATTCTCCTCCCCAATCGCTCTGAAATTCTTTGATTGTAGTATTAAACTGATTTTGCACCATAGTTGAAAACAATTTAAAAACAGTCAATGCCTGGTCTTTACTCTTAAGCATGTACAACCAACAGTGACGCGTATGTGCATCCACAAATGACACATAATATCGAAAGCCATCAACTGAGGGTACATGAGATGGTCCCCATAAATCGGAGAAGACGAGTTGAAATAGTGCATCATACACAGTATTAGACTCAACAAACGGGAGTTTGTGACTCTTACCCATTCTACAAGCTACACAAAAATTTTCAGTGACTTTATTGCAATCAAGTGGTAATACAACATCAATTGATTTACAAGCTTGAACTAAAGACCTATGAGCAGGGTGTCCGAGTCTCCTATGCCACAGATTATAAGAGTCACTCTCTATCACATGAGCTTCAATAGGCCCACTTGTAGAATCCCTTGTAGAACCCCAGCTCACATCAAATGTGTACAAGCCATCACTCTCTTTCCCTTGCATAAGAACATCACTTGAATCTTCATCACGAACAAGACACTTCGATGCATGAAACTCAAAGAACACATGGTTATCTCTAGCAAACTTCGAGATAGAGAGAAGATTCTTTGTTAAGGATGGAACATGAAATAAATCCTTAATAAGTAATGTACGATTATCAGTATGGAACAAAGAGCGACCAATCTTGGCAATATGTAAACTATTGCCATTGCCCACTATCAATTTACTTGGACTTGTGTAGTCTGATCCTTCTACCACCTTTGTAGCATCCGGAGTAACATGGTGTGTGGCACTCGAGTCCACAACCCAATCACCATTTCCAGTTGCACCGTTGTCACGATTATGGGCATGCCCACAACACGAGAAACATGAGGATGTGGATTCCAGAGAAGAAAAATGAACACGTGGGGATTCTTCATGACCATTAGAGATGTTGCCCCCAAGAAACGATTGATTAAACTGTTGCCAACACCGATCTGCAGTGTGACCATTCTTGCCACAAATCTGACATTGTAACCTCGCACGACCCCTTCCTCGACCACCGGATCGTCCTCCAAGATACTGAGAATTATGAGAATTCTATTGAGAACCATTAAAACCCTGATCACCACTTGTACCATAAGGCTGAGAGAATTGTGAGACTTGATTCCCAAACCTATCATCTTGACCTCCAGACACATGTTTGTGAACATGAGCCACATTCGCAAGTAAAGGCAATTGAGTTTGCTGATGAAACCCTTTTCAACTGAGCTTCAGCATCAACCAAAACCGTCTTGACACCATCCAAAGAAAATGGTTCTTTACTTGCTGTGATAACTACCATGAATGGCTGATACTCAGGAGGCAGCTCATTTAGTATCGTCACAATTTGTTCAAGATCAGACACAAAGCTACCACACGCCGCCAGTGCATCACATACCTCTTTAATATTTGTAAGGTACGTACGCATACTTTCTTCTCCCTTCCGAAAGTCCCTGAGTTTGCAATGTAAACTCATAGCACTGGTTGTTGACTTGTTGGCAAAGTATTGAAGAACCGTATTCCAGACTGCCACAACTGACTCAGCACCCACAAACTGAGGTAAGAGGCCGACACTGATGGTTGACAGCAACCACGACACCAACGCACTATCTTGGGCAAGAAATATCTCGTATTCATCATTGGACACCATAGGCCCGCCATCACCAAGAACCATCTCTGGTGGAGCTTTAACCTTGCATGTGAGGAGTTTTTCCAATCTGTGACTTCGAACAGTCAACAGAACCTGTTGCTTCCACAAAAGGAAGTTCATCTCGTCGAGCACAATGTTAATACGTTTGTTGGTGAACATCTTCCCACCAAAAGATGAAGAAAACACATCACTAGAATCGTTTTCCGGCATTGAAACCTCACATGATCACAGAAAGAAAAACAGAAAGAAAGAAAGAAGAGAAAAGAAATCTCAAGAAGAGATTGAAGCGGAAGACTGTCTCCAGAACCTTATGGCGAATGATACCATAATAGAAAATCTAAGAAACAGAAGAATCTTTATTGATAAAACTTGATTTGTACAACAATGCATAGCTGACTTATATACACATACAATACTCTCAGTTCATGCACTAACAGCCTTAACTATATCCTAACAACCCTTAACTGAATCAATTAGGTTTACATGTGATAACACAACACTATTATACTTAACAAAGGTTAACCTTTTCCGCCACAAATCATGTATGGGCGAGGAACGGCCAAAGCAAAAACCAGAAAGGCTAACAGTGACAACTTTCATCATTTATGAAAAAAAAAAGAATTAAAGCTACCAGGGAATCTTCTCTGCAGCAAATGTATCTCCCCCTTTTCACCTACATTTGGTTCAGTAACATTCACAAATACAGTAACAGCAGCATTAGCTGAAGCTACCAATGTCAAGAACCTGTTGCAGTGCAATAGTTTAAGTTTTAATAGTTTAGGGTATAGGTTTAAGAGTTTAAGGGTTTAAGGTTTAATAGTTTAGGGTTTTAGGTTGAGGGTTAAGGGTTAAATTATTTTTTATAAAGAATAGGGTCAAATTGAAATAATATTTAAATAATGAGGGTTCAATAGAAATACAAAAATAGGTGAGGTACTAAATATATAATTTACCCTTGTTAAAAAAATAAAATTTTAATATATATATAAAATAATTTAATTGAATTTTTAAAAATAACTATTAATTGTATGATGAGTCCTTAAAATTTTAAATCTTTATTAATTAATTTAATGGTGTTCATCGGTGTTCATCATTAGTGGTGTTCATCGGTGTTCGTCGCACGTGGTTGACTCATCCAGAATAATATCAGTATCATTTTATACACAACTTTCTCCTCTTTTAACATCTTTTATACCCGAACCAAATTTTCCATTCTTTTTCGATCTAGGTTACCTAGGTTCGAACAACTTAATCGACAAGTGTATGTGAGTTTATCTAAATTTAAAATTGAACACATATACTACTTTGTACTATAATAGAATTCTGAACAGACATCTTTTATACCATATTTCAACATCCACAAGCGAGTTAAATTAGAGGTTAGGGATTTAGCTTATAGTTTAGAGTTTAGGAGTTTATGGTTAAAATCTAGAGTTTAATATAGTAAAGTACTAAAGTTTGAGATTTAGATTTTAACCCTACAACATATATAGTAACCTTAAATTTTAAATTCTAAACGCTAAACTCTAAACCAACCTAGCAATCCCTAAATTTAACCCAAAACTTTTTTTTCACCAATGAGTGTATCAAATAATAACTCATAAGATAATCCTTAAAATTTTATTTCCCTCCTCTTTTATCAAATACGGTTAAATTTTCTTCATATTACGTGTTGCCTTTTGTTTCCGTGAAGGATGGAGTACCGTGGGGTTAGAAAATTTATTGCATTTTTTTCGGTGAAGCTTGACGATGGGGTTATATATTCTGTTGCATTTTTTTTCCCATTGAAGGCTGGACGGTGGGGGTTAGATATTGTTCCTTTTTAAGGACGAGAACAAAGGAACCTCATCTACTCCCCAAAAGATGAGTGGAAGTGGGAAGGTGGTATGCGTAACTGGAGCATCGGGTTACATTGCTTCATGGCTCGTTAAGGTTTTACTCCAACGTGGTTACGCTGTCAGAGGAACAGTTCTGGACCCAAGTGAGTCCTAAACTTCAATCTTTAAGTATTCTGTTTCTTGTTTTTACCGGGTTTCATCTTTCTGCTAGTTGTGTGTTTGATGAAATATATATGTTTTTCCATATAACTGTCCCATAGGTGATCCAAAACAATCGGAACACTTACTTGCACTTGATGGAGCAAAGGAAAGGCTCCATTTGCACAAGGCACAGCTGCTGGATGAAGGAGCTTTTGATTCTGTAGTTGATGGATGCGTAGCAGTTTTCCACACAGCATCTCCTGTGTTTTTCAATATCAATATCAAGGATCCTCGGGTGCTTTTATTTCTCTCTTATTGCATATATAAATATTTGCTATTACTTGCTGCCATTATACTTCTATAAGTAGTTGCTGTTGCATGCCCACATTTTCAATCACCCATGTTGGAATGTGAATCCTGATAAATAAGGGGTATTCATGGTAAGTTAACCGTACCATTTACCCTAAACGGTCCATTAACTGTTCTAGGTTATTGAGTCATAATATAACCGTTAAAAAACAGTTAAACATTTTAACCGCTAACGGTTCGGTTTCAGGTTATTACAAAATTTTTCACATGTTCACTGCTTCTTTTTAAAATAATGAGATTATCTCTCCGATAAATATTATATTATAAGAGGTCTTGAGATTGACGTAGCCAATCTTGTGAACAAATATATGTATAAACAATTTAATAATGGTTAAGCTTAACTATCATTTTTAGCGGTTCAATTAAGCAAAACTAGTTAGTTAATTAACCTATAAATTATAACTGTTATATCGGTTAACGATTACGGTTTAATATACACACCCTACTGATAACTAATGTGTTACATTATCCATTTTTATAACAGGCTGACATGATTGATCCAGCTGTGAAGGGAACGCTTAATGTTCTTAGGTCATGTGCTAAGGCTGTATCCATGAAAAGGGTGATTGTAACATCCTCAATTGCAGCTATGGTGTATAATGGAAGGCCTCTTGGTCCTGATGTTGTAGTTGATGAGACTTGGTTCTCAGATCCTGCTTTTTGTGAGAAATCAATGGTATGCAATCTACCAACTTATATTGCATGTATATTTGTAGACTTGTTAAATTCAAATATCTTCACTGTGATTAAATTATTATTCATTCATTCAATGAGAACTTAGGGTTAAAAAGGGAAAAAATAGGAATATTAGAATCTTTTTTCATCAATTTTTTTGTTCATTGTCAGCCTTGGTATATGCTTTCTAAGACGTTAGCGGAGGAGGCTGTTTGGAAGTTCGCAAAAGAGAATGACATGGACATAGTTACAATTAACCCAGGGTTGGTGATTGGCCCTCTCTTGCAGCCGACTCTCAATACAAGCGTGGAGCGAATATCCAAACTTATTAATGGTATGAACTATGAACTGCTTTAAGAGATTTGAACAACATTTGATTATAATTTTCTTACATCATTTGATGCAGGGCCTGAAACATTTCCAAATGCTTCGTATAATCTAATAGATGTTAGAGATGTTGCCAATGCACATGTGCTAGCATTTGAGAATCCTTCAGCTTGTGGACGATACCTTTTAGTGGACAGAGTTGTGCACTGCTCAGAAATTGTGGAGACTTTGCGCAAGCTTTACCCTCAACTTAGCCTTCCTAAGAAGTAAGTCTCCAATATATATATAATGTAAACTTCAATTAACTGAGCAAGTAAATTTTGCAGATGTGGCCATGAAAACCTAGGGCTGCCCATCTTTCAGGCGTCCAAAGAGAAAGCAAAAAGTTTGGGCCTTAACTTTACACCTATGGAGGTGAGTCTAAAGGAAACAATTGCAAGTTTGAAGGAGAAGGAACTTCTTTAGTGCCTGAGTCGGAAACTGGACTAATTTATTCTGAATGTAAATTGTATCAAAAACTATCCGTATTAAAATCGTCGAGCTTAATACTCGTTATTACAAGTATGATTACAAATTTATAATTACAAAATGTGAAAGTATAAAAGTTAAAACCGTAACTGTCATAAATTTTAAAAGTATTACGCATAATATAATAAGTATTAAATTATGTCTAAATGAATAAACTTTTAAAAAATTAACCAAGAATAGAACATATATATAAAATCTTTATGAGCTTCTATTTTTTTTTGTCTTTGCTGCACAATTTGAGACTTTAAATTTTTTTGCACAAAACCGAATAAGATTTTAATAAAATAGTTATAGACTCCAAAGAGAGAATTACAAAACTAAGGAATACTGAAACATGGTCAGTAATTTACTATTGTCTCAAAACAATAGTGTCTAAGGTTCTTAATTTATTCAATTATGTTTTAACAGATTTAAGATTTTTTGTTTAGTTGTTCCTATATGGATAAAAAGAACATTTGGACATTTTGGCTTGTGAGGAAAATTACTCTTCTAATCTAAAATCCAATTTTTCAAAAAAAAAATCATTTTTTTGTATAGGCTAAAACTTTCAACTTAGTTTCCTAAACTCTATATACAATTAGGGATGTAAAAAGTTGACCCGACCTGAAAACTCGACTGAAACCTGCTCGAGTCAGAACCTGATTTGACCCGAAAATTTGATGACCCGAACCCGGTCTGTAACCGACTGTTGTTGACCCGAACCCAAATTTGACCTGTTACTGTAGTAACTGAACCCGATCTGCGTTCGACTGAAAACGACCCGAACCCGAAATGAACCTGTTACTGTGGACCTGAAACCCGACCTGCGTCTGACTGAAATGAACCCGAACCTGAAGCCGACCTAACAGATAACCGAATTTACCCTACTAAATTGATCCGATATCCGATTTTACCCGACCTGAAATGAACCCGACCTGAAATGGACCCGACCTGAAACTGACCCGACTTGAAATGGACCCGACCTGAAATAGACCTGACCTGTTTTGAACCCGACCTGTTTTAAACCCGACCTGTTGTTGACCTGAACTGATAAAATACAAGAAGTTTGTTTGTAATAATATTAGCTCTCGGATCTTATAGCAAAGATATAGTTTATGTCACATAAAATACTTTATTTCAATACAAAGGAGAAATCAAGATTGAACATTTGGTGGAATTAAAATATTGAATTTCAAAATTACAAGGACTTAATAAGTATTTAAACTCAAAATTTAGGGACAATACACAGTTTATCTAATAATTATACTTATAGAGACCTAAATTGTTATTAGACCAAAAAATTGAGGACACATGTGAGTTGTGACATGCTCATCCTTCTTTTAGTTCAACCATGTTTAATTAAATCTAAAGAAACTATACCAAAAGTTAGCACTAAAAAAAACAAACTAAAACTTAAATAATCTGAACCCTAAGCATCTAATTAAGGAAGGGCCTAAAGGGTGATTAACCCTTAAATAACAAATTAGGCATCTCTCTTTTCAATTTAAAAAAAAAAAACCCTCCCCATCAATTTTCACTCAATTTGGCGGCATCCCTCCCCTCAATTTTCCCCCCAATTTTTTTTATCGAAATCCCCGCCCCAATTTGGCTGCACAAACTTTCCCTCCTAAATTAAAAATTATAGTATTTTTAATTTTTAACTTCCCTAAATTAAAAACCAAAGTATTTTTAATTTTTAACTTTCCCCCTAATTAAAATTTTTACTTAAATTTTTTAATAAAATAAAATTTTAATTTAATGATTATAATTAATAAAATGATTTAAATTTTAAATAATTTATTTTTAATTCATCCATCACAAGTTATTAATTTAATAAAACTTTTAAGTTATTAACGTCACAAATAATTTATATTAAATGAGTTAGTACTACGCATATAAATTATTTAATAAAATTTAAAACTTAGAAGCGTGAAATGAATATTTAAATACAATCTTTTTTTATACATATATATTAAATTGATTATATATGTATATTTAACAGAAATATTATTTAACACTTTAAATTGATTTAAAAAATTAACAGTTAATATTTTACATTTATCAACACTTTAAATTCATCAAATCATAGACCCTAAACTCTAAACTCTAAACTATAATGTATATAAGTATGTATATATCTATCAATGTATGAACTCTAAACTCTTGATGAGTTTTACCTTAAACCCTAAACTCTAAACATTAAACCCTAAATCCTAAACCCTAATGTATGTAAGTATGTATGTATGTATATACTTATCAATGTTTAAAGCCTAAACCCTTGATAAAGTTTTCCCTAAACCGTAAACCTTAAATCCACAACCTAAACCCTTAAACCATAAACTCTAAACTTTAAACCCTAATATATGTAAGTATGTTTGTATCTATCAATGTATGAACCCTAAACCCATAATGAGTTTTCACTACACCCTAAACCATAAACCTTAAACCCTAATATATATAAGTATGTATGTATAGCTATCAATGTATGAGCCCTAAACCCTTAATGAATTTCTCCCTAAACTTTAAACACTAAATATAAACCCTAATATATATATGCATATACTTATCAATGTCTAAACCCTAAACACTTAATGAAGTTTTCATAAAAATCTAAACCCTAAACCCTATACAATATACCCTAAACCCTTAAATCCACAACCTAAACCCTTAAACATAAACTATAAACCTTAAACCCTAATGTATGTAAGTATGTTTGTATCTATCAATGTATGAACCCTAAACCCTTGATGACTTTTCGCTACACCATAAACTCTAAAATTTAAACATTAAACCTTAAACTCTAATGTAGGTAAGTATGTATATATGTAGCTATCAATGTATGAGCCCTAAACCCTTAATGAGTTTTACCCTAAACCCTAAACCCCAATATATGTATGTAAATGTACCTATAAATGTATGAACCCTAAACTCATATTCATTATTTTTTAATCCGTCCAATATTTTATAATTATAATTTAATATTTTCATCATTCTAGACCCTAAAACTTTATTTTTATTCTAAATTGACCCATATTTATTTTTTTAATTTGTTCAATGTATTATTATTTTAATTTAATATTTTCTTCATTCTAATCTCTTAACTTTATTTTAATTTCGTATTGACCCTTGTATATATTTTAATGGCTTAATACACTTTTTCCCCTTAAACTTTACCTATTTTCCCAACTTACCCCTTAAAATACGTTTTGTCCACTTTTGCCCCCTAACGTTTTCGACGTTACCCATATTACCCCTTACCGTTAAAAAAACATGTGTTGACCAATCGAACAGCGCCATGTCATTTTTTATTTATTTTTTAAAATTTAAAATAAAATAAAATAAATGAAATAAAATAAATATATTAAAATCCCTAAACACCCTTCTTTATTTCATCATCTTCTTCACCGTTTCTAAACCCCTCAATTAGGGCTGCCATCGCAGCTTCCGCCGCTAGGAATTCAAAGACCCATCTTCTTCCCTAATTTTCATTCTCACTTTGTTAATCCTCGTCCTTTTAGCTTGCAATGGCTTCTCCATTTTCTACATTAGCCTCCCCGTTCCTGCCAAAGAAGAAAACCCACCTTTTGTTCAAAAATCATATGTTTCAATGGCTTCCTGGCCAAAGCATCACCATTTAAGCCATCAACAAACACTAAGTAATTCGCATTTAGGGAGAAAAACTGAAGATTTCTCCTCCAAAATCAAGGGCTTTTTCCAGAATTCAATTTGTAAGTCTCGGTTTTTCATGATTTGGATTTCTTCGTTACATTCATTAGGCAATAGAGAATTGTAACCCATTCAATGACGTTATGTTAAATCCTGAAGCCCTTCGGTTTTCAGATTTCCCTTTGCAATTTGCATGCAACAGAAATCTCTGCAATTCTGGCTTTGAAGTGGGGATTACACAAGCGAGGAGATAACGTTTTCGATGTGGGGAAGAATATAATGGGTATTTAAGAGGCTTTGAGAATCTGAGATTGGATTTCCAGAAAGATAGACGAATTGGGAGAATGAATATTTTAATATGGGTATAAAATTGGGTTTCCAGAAGATGATGGGTATAAAATTGGGGAAGAAGATGGTGGGAGGACGAAGATATAGGTATTTTGGGTATTTTAGGAATTATAATTAAATTAATAAATATTTTAATATATTTATTTTATTTTAAAAATTAAAAATAAATAAATAAAATGATGTGGCGTGTTTTGATTGGTCAAGATAAAAAATTTTAACGGTGTTAATTTTTTGGGGCAAAATGAATAACGATGAAATGTTTAGGGGTTAAAAGTGGGCAAAATGTAGTTTAGGGGGTATGTTCAGAAAAGAGGTAAAGTTTAAGGGCAAAAAGCTTATTAAGCCTATTTTAATTTATCATGTTTTATAATTTTAATTTGAAATTTTGTTCATTCTAGACTTTAAAATTTTATTTTTATTCTAAATTGACTTATACTTATTGTTTTTTTAATTACTCTAATTTCTATACTTTTAATTTGATATTTTTGTTCATTATAGTCCCCAAAACTTTAATTTTATTCTAAATTGACCCATTTCTTTGTTTTCTTTTAAATTTGTCTAATGTTTTATAATTTTAATTTGATATTTTTGTTCATTATAATCTGTGAAAGTTTATTTTTAATTCAAATTGACCCATTTTCAGTCCAAATTGACCATTTTTTATTATTATTTAATTACTCCAATGTTTTATAATTTTAATTTGATAGGACTTTAAATAATTAACGCAAAATCAATGACAATTGATGAAGGCCAACCTAAAGTCTATCAACTACCTATACGGTTGTACTGAACTCAAACTCAATACGAATTCCAATTCCGAAAATACCCCGACCTGAATTACCCGACCTAAAACTACTCGACCTGAAATGCAACCGACCTAAAATGAACCTGACCTGAAATGGACCCGACCTGAAGTGTATCCGAACCCGAATTAACCTGTCAATTATCTGCTTTGGACCCGACCCATTTTGACCCGACCTGAAATAGACCCGCACCTGACCCGAGTCGAGTCAAAACAGAAAAATAACCTGAAATGACATGTATCTGATTTTACCCGACCTAATAGTACCCTACCTGAAACCCGTCCGATTACATGTTTTTACCTCCCTAGTTTTAACCCTTGAAACCCGAGTGTGACCCGTGAAAGGATGCGCGCAAATTTTAATAAAATGGGATTATCGCATGTTTGGTTCTCAGACTTTTGCTTCGCTTTTAATTTCATATGTCCTGCAACTATTTTTTTTTTCATTATGTTTGCGCCATTTAATTTCTTTTTTTCAGTTCAATTTGTATTCCTTATTCAGTTTTTACCTTTTATATCATTATATATTACCTTACATGTAAGAGACAAGTTTTATCCACCATAAAGTTATTAAATTCTAACGGGTCATGTTCTTCTTTTCGAGCAATTTCTCCAAAATTAATTTGATGGATCAAGGTATGTTTTCTTGATTGTTCAATATAATTGTGAAAATCACTATGTTCTAAGATCACCATTTAAGTATGTGTAATTGTTTTGCATAATCAAGATTTTTGTTGAGTGTGTAAAAGTCCTATATTTTACCCTTTATTTAACCCATATTTCTGCTGCATTCAAGCATAATTTATTGCATTTAGGTATAGTTTCACAGATACATCACAATTAGATAAAATGACACAGTTGCTACTGATTTTGGCTATTTATTGCAGGTAGCTGTTGTGGCAGACTCGGGGCAGTGAAGGAGTAGAGCTGGAAAACAGGACTGAAGTAAAAAAGGAGGACGCTGTCGTGGCCACTGCCGTGGCAGCCATGACGACAACAATGGTGAAGGGAAAAGTAAAGTGGATCTCGACAGATAGAGGAATTCAAGCCGGTCTGTCGTGGACCACTCCTATATTTTTCTGAGCCCTAGATCAGAATGAAGGTCAAGCCCAAAGTTCAAGGAAGAAACCCAGAACAAGAAAAGAGGACGAATTAAAGGCATCTACTCTGAAGATTTAATCTTAATTAGAGCTGTACTTTAGTTTGAACTTGTATTCTTACCCTATTAGAAAACTTGAACCCAAGACCTATATAAATGCATGTAATTCGACCTAGTGAAGGATATCTCATTCTCTAGCCGTCTTCCCCAAAACCCTTGTCGTTTTCCCCCCTTTTCATCATGTTCTAAACTTCCCCTAGGGCTAAGGGTTGATTCTGTAAAGTAGTTGCAAGGATTGTAGTGCTTTTAGGAATTTTCTGTTCATTGAAATAAAACTTCAAGATTGCTTATTCTGGTTTCAACATCTTGCAAGAGTATCGGAAGAGCATTGTGAGATTATTTATTTACTTAATATCGGGAGAGTTAAGTATACGAAAGGAATAAGTGCGGGTTCTCCAGTTTATGGTTGAACTATCTCGGACCTAGGGATAGGACGAGGTTAAGTGGCTAAGGAAGAATTCAACAACATTGGTGTTCACCCTTTGATTCACGCCGGGAGGTATCATCCGAGAAGTGTCATCAACAATACTTGGACCTAGGGATAGGACAAGTCACAACAGGGATTCTTGCCAAGCTTGAAGTACAGAGTTGTGTGATCGCTGCCGCGACAACAACAGACTGCTACCGCGACAGGTGTTGCTGTGACAGGGACGACGACAGAACAAGAATTCTTATACAATGCAACACCTGCACTACCAAGCAGATCAATACTGGCCTATTTCTTAACCCTGAAAACTCCGTTATTTTATATTCAGTATTCTTCAATATTATTCCTCAATAAATTAAACTCTTTTCTTTCTTTCTTGTGCAACAATCCAATGATAAAGCTATTTCCGGTCCATGTGGATTCGACATCCGATACTTTGAGTATCACTTTACTGCTTGCATCGTGTATACTTGCACTACATTGCGATAGGACTTTTGACACGCAACAAGTTTTTGGCGCCGTTGCCGGAGACTGGAAACATATCTTTACCCTTACTTTTACTGCACTTCTTCTTTTTAATTTTTCTGTTTTTATTGGTATCATTTACCCTGTGCTTTTCACAAGGTTTCCTGTTTGCTTATGCGCAGATCTAGACGAGGCAAAGAACCTGAGTATAAACTAGACCCTGAAATCGAACGTTCGTGCAATCTCAAGAACCGAGTCCGCCTTTTGGTAGCAAGAAACGACTACCTCGAGGAACAGCTAGAGGCAATGGTGAACGGAAGACGGAACAACATGGTAGATTATAACCAGAGGGTTATTGGAGATCATCCCTAGGATGCCCGAAACGAAAGGCCTGCTGCCGAGGCCGCACGTCGGTCCTGCCGTGATTACATGATCAATGATCATGTTGAACTGGAGACCACCCTGCCAGACATGGAAGCTGAAAATTTCGAGCTGAAACCTGTGATGTTTAGCATGATAAATTCCGCTGGCCAATTTAGTGGTGCTGCTACAGAGGATGCCAGAGAATACCTGAAAACGTTCCAAGAAATCTGTGGATCGTTTAGATTACCAGGAGTAAATCCGGAGATACTGAGGCTTCAGTTATTTCCTCATTCACTGAGGGACAGAGCGAAAACTTGGTGGAATAAACTAACGTCGGATTCAATACGAACTTGGGCGGATCTCACTCGTGAATTTTTATCAAATTTTAATCCTTCCCATTTATCTGAGCGATTACGTAATGAAATAGCTACTTTTCAACAGGAATATGACGAGCCAATGCACGAGGCATGGGACAGGTTTACCACTCTTCTAAGGAATTGCCCGATGCACGAATTCCCCGTATGGAATCAAGTCATCAAATTCTATAATGCTGCTAACACACACACCCAGATGAGAATAGATTCAGCAGCAAATGGACTATTGTTGGACAAAGATCCAAATGAAGCCATGGTAGTATTGAAAAATCTAGCAAAGAATGAAGATTAATTTCCCACAGTGAAGAGAGGTAAACGAGTGCTAGCTGTGAAAGACTATGAAGCCGATAATTCCCTAAAGACACATGTTGCGTACCTCACAAAGGCAGTAGAAAATTTGCTAAAGAAAGATTTAAAACCTGTCTACTCTGCAAAAGAGGTATGTGAAACTTGTAGTGGGAATCACAGTTTGGAAGACTGCCCGTTACAGCTAGAGGAATGGATGTATGTTGGAAACTATAACAAGCCGAGAAATTACGATTCCAACAATTACAATCCCAGCTGGAGGAAAGATCCCAAGTTCTCCTGGAGTAACCCAAACAACGCACTGAATCCTCAGATGCAGAACAACCAAAACCAGGGGCACCTAGAATCCTGACACGACAGCAACCGCAACAGCAGCCAGCAGCCGCACCTAGTATACTGGAGCAGACTTTGGCCACATTCATGTCACAGACAGGAGCTTACATGGCAAATATGGATCACTTCGTCAAGAAGACTAAGTCGTTCATGGATAAAACATAGATGAAAATGACTAACCATGAAGCTACACTGAAATCGCTGGAGACACAGATGGGCCAGGTTTCCCAGCATATTAAGCCAAGGCAAAACGGAGGATTCCCTAGTGATACTGAAGTCGCTAGACAACCCACACATGAGCAGTGCAAAGTATTACAACTAGAAGTGGGAAACAACTGCCAGGGCCGGAGATGAAAACCGTACCTATTGAGGAACCAGCCCTAGAAACATCTACCGCGAACACTGCCCCAGCAGAAGAGGAGAAACCTGTTGCCGCCATACCTGTCACGGCAGCCGAAGGGACAGAGGAGAAAGACAAGAATGATGAAAAACCTAAGCCTCCTCAAATCTGAATACCATGTGAAGGACGTCTGGAAGATTACCGTCCTCCACCTCATTTTTCACAGCGGTTACAAAAGCAGAAACAAGAGTACCAGCTCAAAAAGATCTATAATATTTTTAAGTAGGTTCACATCAATATACCGCTGTTAGAGGCCATCAAGTAGATGCCCGGTTATGCGAAATTTCTCAAGGATGCTATGTCAAAAAGATCCAGACTTGGGGAATTTGAAGCGGTAAAAATTACAGAAGGATGCGTGACTATCTTGCATAGGCATCCACCCCAGAAAAAGAAGGATCATGGGAGCTTCATCATACCGTGCATAATTGGTGACAAATTCGTGGGTAAGGCACTTTGTGATCTAGGTGCTAGTATAAATTTAATGCCAAAATATGTGTTTCAGAAATTAGGTATTGGACGAGCATAGCCCACGACAGTCATGCTGCAGCTGGCAGACTGCTCTTACGTACAACCAGAAGGGAAGATTGAAGATATTTTGGTAAGAGTGGATAAGTTCATTTTCCTGCTGACTTTCTTGTTTTAGACTGTGAAGCAGATGAGAACGCACCAATCATCCTGGGGCGACCCTTCCTAGCCACAGGCAGATCACTGATTGATGTAGAGAAGGGAGAACTAACAATGAGAGTAAATGATCAAGAGATCAAGCTCAATGTTCTCCATGCAATCAAACATGCTGATGCAGAAGAAGAATGCAAAGCCATCACTGAAGTAATCCTTGACCAACCCTGCATCAGGTCGAGCTGCCATGACATTAAATTTGGTCACTGCCACAGCAGCCATCTGGAAGACTGTCACGACAGCAACTCCTCCGATTCAGACATATCCGACACTGAAGGTCATGAGGAGGTAAATTGGATAGGAAATCGTACACGTAAGTTATTCGAGCCCCTAAACTATACCTCGAATGAACACATAA
This sequence comes from Hibiscus tridactylites, assembly GCA_958450335.1. NCBI lineage: Eukaryota > Viridiplantae > Streptophyta > Magnoliopsida > Malvales > Malvaceae > Hibiscus > Hibiscus tridactylites. The sequence continues at coordinate 25,509,100 of OY288271.1, read as the reverse complement.
TCCAAAAGCCTTCAACTGTAGAACCACATGTTTTAGACCTTAAGCCCCTTCCATGGCATCTTATATATGTTTTTCTTGGTTTAAATGATACATTGCCCGTAATCATCTCTTCCAAGTTAATGTAAAAAACAGGAACAACAGCTAATAGGGATGCTGCAGCAGCATAAAAAGGCTATTGGATGGACGATAGCTGACATCCAAGGCATCAGTTTGGCATTGTGTATGCATAAGATTCTCCTAGAGGATGATCATAAGCCGACCATTAATGCCCAGAGACGCTTAAACGATGCTATGCGAGAAGTGGTGAGAAAAGAAATTATCAAATGGCTTGACGCTGGGATAATTTATGCCATCTCGGATAGTAAGTGGGTGAGCCCGGTGCAGTGTGTTCCTAAAAATGGAGGGATAATCGTGGTGACCAATAAAGAGAACGAACTAATCCCAACCAAGACTGTGACCGGTTGGAGGGTTTGTATAGATTACCGGAAGCTTAACAAAGCTACCCGGAAAGACCATTTTCCCCTACCATTTATTGATCAAATGCTTGATAGATTAGCGGGAAAACCATATTATTGTTTTCTTGATGGTTACTCGGGTTATAACCAGATAGCTATTGCATCGGAGGATCAAGAGAAAACGACCTTCACTTTTCCATACGACACTTATGCTTTTCGGAGAATGCCATTTGGACTCTGCAATGCACCAGCAACCTTCCAGAGGTGTATGATGGCGATATTCTCTGACATGGTGGAGGATTTCCTAGAAATATTCATGGACGATTTTTTCGTCTTTAGAGACAGTTTTGAAAGCTGTTTAGGCAACCTACAGAAGGTGCTCGAAAGATGCGAGAAAGCGAACTTGGTCTTAAACTGGGAAAATGTCACTTCATAGTGGATGAGGGGATAGTCCTAGGCCATAAGGTAAGCTGCCGCGGCATAGAGGTCGACAGAGCAAAGATAGAAGTGATTGAAAAACTGCCGCCACCCACCACAGTCAAGGGAATTCGAAGTTTCCTAGGGCATGCTGGGTTTTATCGAAGATTTATTGCAAATTTCTCGAAGATTACCAAGCCTTTATGCCACTTATTAGAGCAGAATCGTCCATTTGACTTCAATACTGAATGTACTGAGGCATTCAGAATCCTAAAAGAAAAGCTGGTAACAGCTCCGATTGTACAGCCACCAGACTGGAGTTTGCCATTTGAAATTATGTGTGATGCAGTGACTACGCTGTAGGGGCAACACTTGGGCAGAGGAAGGACAAGCTTTTCCACGTAATTTATTACGCCAACAAAACACTAAATGATGCCCAAGTGAATTACACCACAACAGAGAAGGAACTGTTAGCAATGGTGTTCTCAATTGACAAGTTCCATTCGTACATACTTGGAACGAAGGTGGTGGTCCATACAAACCATTCAGCACTAAAATATCTGTTCGCTAAAAAAGATGCAAAACCTAGACTGATACGTTGGATTCTACTGTTGCAAGAGCTCGACATTGAAATCAATGATAAAAAGGGGACAGAGAACCAAGTTGCAGACCACTTGTCAAGATTAGAGATGGGAAAGAGTCTACCGACAAACAAGACCAACATACTGGAGACTTTCCCTGACGAGCAGTTGTTTGCTGCCACAAGCACTGCCGCGACAACCATGGCGGTAGGTAAGTTTTCTGAACTTCCTTTGTACGTTGATTTTGTTAATTACATAGTTAGCGGAGTACTACATCCTGAACTTAATTACCAAGCAAGGAAGAGGTTCCAAAATGATGCAAAACATTATTATTGGGAAGAACCTCTTCTTTTCAAACATTGTGTAGATCAAATTATCAGGAGGTGTATACCACAGGATGAGCAAGAAGTTGTGCTTCACCACTGTCATGCTTCACCATATAGAGGACACTTAGGTGGAAACAAAACCGCTGCCAAGGTTTTGCAATCTGGTTTTTATTGGCATTCACTGTTAAAGGATGCCCAAGCATTCTACAAGAGCTGTGACAAGTGCCAACGGACTGGGAACATCTCAAGATGACATGAGATGCCACTGCAAAAAACATCTTAGAAGTCGAAATCTTCGATGTATGGGGGATTGATTTCATGGGACCATTCCCAACATCATGTGGGAACCTCTACATCCTCCTGGCAGTGGATTACGTATCCAAATGGGTTGAAGCGATCGCCACACAGAAAAATGATGCCAAGACTGTTCAGAGATTTCTGCACAGAAACATTTTCTCCAGGTTTGGCATACCTAAGGCGATCATCAGTGATCAAGGGAGACATTTTGACAATAGGGTAATCGTTGTTACCTTAAGAAAATACGGCGTAAAGCATCGGATTGCAACATCATATCACCCTCAAACCAATGGACATGCCGAAATATCCAACCGAGAAGTAAAGAACATTCTTAAGAAGATGGTTAAACCTACTCGAAAAGATTGGTCCTTACACCTCAATAATGCACTTTGGGCCTATAGAACAACATTCAAGACACCATTGGGAATGTCACCGTACATGCTTATATATGGGAAAACATGCCATTTACCTGTCGAGATATAGCACAGAGCTAACTGGGCTATCAAGGTAGTAAACATGGTCTTAGATAAGGCAGGACAGAAGAGGCTACTTAACTTGAATGAAATTGAAGAAATTCGAGCAATGGCCTACGACAACGCAAAGATTTACAAAGATAAAACCAAAAGGTGGCATGACAAGAATTTGCTGCCACGACAGTTCTGCCTAGGGCAGCTTGTGTTGTTATTTAACTCTAGGTTGAAACTTTTCCCAGGAAAGCTTAAATCTAGATGGTCCGACCCCTTCCAAGTTGTGTAGGTTTTTCCCCATGGTACCATCACGATCAAATCCTTAAAAGACGAGCACTAATTTAAAGTCAACGGACAGAGACTAAAGCATTATCAGGGGACTAAAGCCCCAAGGATGCATGAAGTAGTTACTTTAGGAGATACCCCTCAAGGCATCTCTAATTTAACTTAGTTTAGTTTTATTTATTTATTTATTAGGAATTAAGAATTATTTTATCTTATTTTTAGGAACTAAGTTTTTATTTTAATTATTTTTTTAAGAATTAAGGGAAACAAGGAGAGGAGAAGAAGTGAATCAGCCCACCATTTCCACAGCAGCCCAAAAAGCCCAAAGGAGGAGTCTGTCGTCACAGCCTGTCATCAGCTGTCGCGACAGACGCAGAAAATACAGCCTGTCACCACGCTGTTGCAGCAGACACGCAAACGTGTAACAGACGCGTCAGAAACCGCGTAACAGCTGGCCCCGTTATTCGCGCCTGTCGTTACAGCTCCAACGGGCAGAAAACCATTCATCTATATAAACCTCCATTCATTATTCATTTTCACCTCACTTTTACTCTCTCAACTTGCTCTCTCTAGATCTCAAATTTCTTTTTATTTTCCACAGCCTTGCAACTATGACTAGCAGACAAACTCGCAAAAGTGTTGCCTCTAGCTCTGCCGCAGCAGTGAGCACACCCAGCCACAGTGCCATCCCAAACCGCTTTGCCTCCACAGACTCTGCCGACAGATACTACCAATCTTTTCAGAAAAGGGAGATGTAGGAAGAAAGGGGTTTTCTCTACAACGAGCCCACGAGAGACCTAGTGCTTGAACTGTTTATTGCAAAGAAGATCCATGCCCTGAAGTGGCAGCGGTTTGCTGCCTAGCCAGAAGAGATGAATGTCACGCTGGTCTAGGAATTTTATGCTGCCGTCGACAGCAAGGATACCACAACCGTGACGGTACGAGGTAAGGAACTTACTTTTGAGCCCTCCTACATCAACACCCTTTACGGCCTCCATGTCAGTAGAAGAGAAGACGCCCACAAAAGATTCGTAGAGAGTCTGTCGCCGGCAGACTATGATGCTGTGATGGCAGAAGTAACGGAGGGGGGGACAGAGTGGAACATTGACCCAAAGCATCGGTGGACGGTGAAAAGAACTCAACTCACTCCCGAGGCCAAACTATGGAACAACTTCGTCAAGAAGAGAATCATGCCTTCCTCCCATAACAGCACGGTCGACCGACCCAGGTTAGCAGTCATTCATTCAATTTTAAATGAGAGAACCATTAACGTCGGCCGATACATAAGGGAAGGGATTTTGTATTGTGCTCTCAGACCGTCGGGACCTCTTGTCTTCCCGTACCTCATCACCAAAATCTGCCGAGGCCACAACATTCTGAAAATTGCCGAAGACTTCAAAGTCCGAGGGAAAGGATGGACGGAGCGTAACATATTCAGCCTCATGGAGCTGAAAGCAGCCACACCACTCTCCTTCTTCAACCCGTCTGCCACAACAGAGGAGCTGGAAGACCCTAGTCAGCCAGAACTTGCCGCAGCAGAGCAGCAGCAGCCAACAACAGCAGCCCCTCTAGCAGATGCCTCCACTCAGATTCTGGCCACACTAAAAAAGATGGAGGAAAGGCAGCTTGGTCTGATGAGTTTCGTAAGAGACTTCACGGCAGCCACTGTACATTTTATTCATAATAATTTAAATTTTGTAAATGTACCATTTCCTACCTTCCCAGAACAGTATTTTGCTGCCCCTACACCTACTCCTACTCCTGCTGCCACACCAAAAACCCCATCTGCTGCCTCTACTCCTACTCCGGCTGCAACAGCTGAAGGCGGCAGCCACACTGCCACCGCCTCTGCCAGAGGCGAGAAAAGAAAGGAGTCGCTGCCAGAACTCGATGACGACTACTTTGCAAGGTTCTCCTCTTTATCCGTCTGGCAAGACTCTGACGGGGAGCCCTATGTTGCGCGAAATCTTTCGAAGGAGTTCACTCCTACGAAAAGGCAGAAGCCCAACCAAGCTGGTGAAGGACCATCCGGCCAGGGCAAGTCTGCCAGCAACAGCAGCTCCGAAGACGAAGTACAAGTGCTGGACAAGCTACCCCAAATCTCACCCACTCGTATCCAGCCGCCAAGGGAAGCCAAGAAGAAAATTGCCTCCGCCTCTCCTAGCACTCTGCCAACACCCACAATGAAGGTCACTGCCCGCTGGCAGCTACTTATTAGCAGCAGCAGCAGCGATGACAGCTCCTCAAATTAAGTTTCTATCTTATTTTTGTTGTCTTGTTGTTTTATTTATATTGTGATGTATTTTATTTTTATTACTTTTTATTTTTCATCTATGTTATCATGCATTGAGGGCAATGTAACCCTCGAGTTTGGGGGTGGCATCCCTCCCGTAATGAAGTGTCTTTTAGGTTTTAAAATTGTGTGTAAGTGTTAATTATTATTTAAGTTTATTTTTGTCAAAAAAAAAACAAAAAAATCATTTGGCTTAAGTCTTTGAACTGAACTTACCTTCTGCGACAGACTCTGTCGTGGCAGTGCCTTTAGGATATTTTTTAGGAACAGTTTAGAGCCTTACTATAGTTCTGATCTTTAAACACTCTTTGTGACTATTATGCTGTCTAGACTTCTACTGGTAAACTAGAATAGGAAAAGCTTAAACACTTGAGTTGCCCCTAGAGGTGCCTAACACTGCTCTAGGAAAAGAAGATAAGAAAATTTAGACTCAATACACCTAGAGGTGCCTAAAACTGACTCAAGGAAGTTAGCTAGAGGTGCCCAAAAACAGGCTCTAGTCAAACTTAAAATAAGAACAGAAAACCGAGTCTAAGAAAAACTAAAGGAGCCTAAGAATTGCCTCCAAGAAAATGAAAGTTAGCATAAAAATTCAAGTAAGTAGCTTAAACTATTCTAGTAAATTAAAGGAGTCTAGGCACATATCTGTTCACAAAGCATGCACACACTACACAAGAACTATAGCATGGTTTCGAATAAATCCAGAAATATCCAAAAAGGCATTGTTCGTAATAAGGAATGTGTGGTAGGTAATGGAAAGTTCACTGAATTAAGCCAAACAATTTTTTTAGATCATAATTGCTTGAGGGCAAGAAAGAAATTGAGTTTGGGGGTGTGTTGAGTGTGTAAAAGTCCTATATTTTACCCCTTATTTAACCCATATTTGTGCTGCATTCAAACATAATTCATTGCATTTAGGTATAGTTTCACAGATACATCACAATTAGATAAAATGGCACGGTTGCTACTGATTTTGGCTATTTATTACAGGTAGCTGCTGTGGCAGACTCAGGGCAGTGAAGGAGTAGAGCTGGAACAAAGAACTGAAGTCAAAAAAGGAGGACGCTATCGTGGCAGCCATGACAACAACAATGGTGAAGGGAAAAGTAAAGTGGATCTCGACAGATAGAGGAATTCAAGTCGGTCTGTCGTGGACCACTCCTATATTTTTCTAAGCCCTAAATCAGAATGAAGGCCAAGCCCAAAGTTCAAGGAAGAAACCCAAAGCAAGAAAAGAGCACGCATTAAAGGCATCTACTCTGAAGATTTAATCTTAATTAGAGTTGTACTTTAGTTTGAACTTGTATTCTTACCCTATTAAAAAACTTGAACCCAAGACCTATATAAAGGCATGTAATTCGACCTAGGGAAGGATATCTCATTCTTTAGCCGTCTTCCCCAAAACCCTTGTCGTTTTCCCCCTTTTCATCATGTTCTAAACTTCCCCTAGGGCTAAGGGTTGATTCTGTAAAGTAGTTGCAAGGATTGTACTGTTTTTAGGAATTTTCTGTTCATTGAAATAAAACTTCAACTTTGCTTATTCTGGTTTCAACATCTTGCAAGAGTATCGGGAGAGCATTGTGAGATTATTTATTTACTTAATATCGGGAGAGTTAAGTATACGAAAGGAATAAGTGCGGGTTCTCCAGTTTATGGTTGAACTATCTCGGACCTAGGGATAGGATGAGGTTAAGTGGCTAAGGAAGAATTCAACAACATTGGTGTTCACCCTTTGATTCATGTCGGGAGGTATCATCCGAGAAGTGTCATCAACAGTACTTGGACCTAGGGATAGGACAAGTCATAATAGAGATTTTTGCCAAGCTTGAAGTACAGAGTTGTGTGATCACTGCCGCGACAATAACAGACTGTTGCCCTGACAGGTGCTGCCGCAACAGGGACGACGATAGAACAGGAATTCTTATACAGTGCAACACCTGCACTACCAAGCATATCAATACCAGCCTATTTCTTAACCCTGAAAACTCCTTTATTTTATATTCAATATTCTTCAATATTATTCCTCAATAAATTAAACTCTTTTCTTTCTTTCTTGTGCAGCAATCCAAGGATAAAGCTATTTCCAGTCCATGTGGATTCGACATCCGATACTTTGAGTATCACTTTACTGCTTGCGTCGTGTACACTTGCACTACACTGCGATAGGACTTTTGACACGCAACAATTTTGCTAACAAAAGTTGGAGAAAGATGAGTGAAAGTGTGTTAAGTTCTAGAAACCTAGAATGAGTAATTTCATGAATATAAATAATGAGGGAAAGAGAGGCGACACTCTCATTGTTATTTTATTAATCAAACTATAATACAATAGAAGACCAGCCAATATATACAAAGAAGGGAGAGCTGATGACTTGATTATTAACAGTGCTAACAATTTCCTAACTGTTTCTAACCAACTTCATTGGCTCCAAAGATACAAAACTAACATTCATGTGACTACACATGACTAATTACATGATTATCCTTAACATGTTAAGTTTCAAAAACCTAGAATGAGTAATTTTGGGAATGTAAAGAATGGGGAAAGAGAGGCAGAACTCTCATTGTTATTTTATTAATCTTATCTTCAATCGAAGACCAGCCAATATATAAAAAGAAGTGAGAGCTGAGAGTTGATTATTAACAGTGCTAACAATTTTCCAAATGCTTTAACCAACTTCACTAGCTCTAGAGATACAAAACTAACATTCACGTGACGACACGTGACTAATTACATGATTATCCTTAACATTCACCCTAAAATAAATTGTAACGATCCAGATTCTAGAATTCGAGGGTCGGTTTAATTCGAGCCGTGAGCCTCGTGTGTTTTAGGCCAAGAGTTGGACGTTAAAGAGACTTTGTAGGCTTGCTTGTTGTTGATGGGCTTGGGGTTTTAGGCTTGTGAGTATTTAGAATTGGTGGAAGGATAAAGGGGTAAAGTTACGCATTTTTGAAGGAGGAAGGGAGGTTTTAATTCCCTGCATAAAAGCAAGTGTGATGATCTCACCTTGTCTTCTTCTTTTTTCCCATCTCTCATTGTTCATCTCCCTTCCAAGATCCAAAGGTTAAAGATTGAAATTTTATGGTTTTGATTTGGATTTTCGAATTTCTTGTCAAGAGAGTTGGAAGCTACTCTCAAGGATCTACATTCCACCAAGCTAAGCAGAAGATGCAACAAAATAAAAAATTGGCTATGTAACACCTGATGTTGATCCAGATAAGAAACTTTGCTGAGGTGTATATCCAAAAAAGCCGGGAGCAACACTTGTTATAGCTCCTTGTTGAGAAGAAGTCAGAAAACTAGACTGAACTCTATAGGATGGAGCGGAAGAATTACTCATGGTATGAGTGCTAATAAAAAAAAACTCATGGTATGAGTAAAAATTTGGACAAGACCTTCTGCTTTTTTAGCGTAGACATATTGTTACCGTGGTGCACCCTAGCGTCCAATCTGCCGCACACCTGGCGGCCACATCCAGCACCCACGTCCGAGACCTTGGGGCCGAGGTTCCAGCACCCCGTGCCACGCCCAACGCATCTGAGGGGCCCGAGTCCATCCGGCCCATTCTGCTGCACCCTAGGGGCTACGATCCAGCCGAGCCATCCGCCCGAGGGGCCTTGCTAGGCACCCTGGGCCTGTCCGAGCAGCACCGAGCAGCCCGTCCAGCCGCACCCGAGGGCCTGTCCGAGCAGCCCGTCCAGCCGCACCCGAGGGCCTGTCCGAGCAGCACCAAGCAACCGCACCCATGGGCCTGTCCGAGCCGCACACAGCAGCACGCCAAACACCCATGGGCCTGTCCGAGAGCCTATCTGGATTTCACCATTCCATGGCCATTCAAGCCCACTTTTTGGGGAATATCCACCCCTTTGACCATGGTATTCAAGGCAAGGATCAAGCATCCATATCTCCCCCGATTCATGGAGATTCAAATCCTTTTCACAAGGAAAGAAGACCTACCAAGATGGAAGAAATCATGGATCCTATTCTCTTGCCTTCATTAGGTAGATTAGGTCGATCTTGGCCATCCATTGTAATCGATAGTGACCGTTAGATCGGGAGGTGCCAGGCTATAAATAGAGCCTCACCCCCTCATTTGTAATCATCCTGAATTTCCTTTGTTTTCTTACTTTCTTTCATCAATAAAAGAATAGCAACGTCGAGTACTCTTTTCCCCCTAACTAGCCTTAGAGGGGATTTTTAACGAGGCTCTTCGTTTTGCAAATCACTCGAGCCATCTCCTTTCTTTCTTCTTCGCAACGCTTCCGCTCATCTAGCCAAGCCAAGACTTGACTTTAAGGCTTACTTGGTCCCTTTCGAAGTCCTTTCCCGACCAAGTGCCGCACGAGCTAGCCATATAAGCCTAGCCCCGTGACAAGTGGTATCAGAGCCTACGTTTTAGCGAAGAATTTGTTCGAGATGACGAATCCAAGTGACGCTCCCATCGACGGCACCACAAAGCCTATAGAGACTCGTGGTGGAAAAACCAAGAGGGCTAGTTCGAGAGATGCCATCTCTACCTTGCAAGACAAAGTTACCCGTTTGGAGAACAACACAAATGAGTCTAGAGAGAGGCTCGATGTTGTTGAGACCCGACTAGTTACGTTGGAATCTCGGGGTGATGATCGCAATGATGATTCCCAGGACCTCGAAGATAGACTCGAGGCCGTGGAGTTGGAGAATAGATCTCTTAAAGATTTTTTAACCGAACTAGAGAAGGCGATGAACATGCTAAGGGCCGAGCTCAACATCTATAAATCCGTCGTAGCCAATGGAGTGGTTTCAAGCCCAAGTAGAGTGCTAGCCGATGTGCCGAAACCAAAGGAATTCAAAGGATCGAGAGATGCTCAAGAAACCGATACATTTTTGTGGAGCATGAACCAATATTTCCGTAACACCAACATCGTGGATGAATCCACTAAGGTAAATATTGCTTCTAGTTATTTTACTCACAATGCTCTTTTATGGTGGAGATGCAGGTGTGCCGACTCTGATAGAGACGTTCCCGTAGATACTTGGGAAGAGCTTCAAGACGAGATCCATGAGGCGTTCTATCCCAAGAATGCTCAAAGAGAGTTGTGCTCAAAGCTACGCCAACTCAAGCACGACAACAACATCCATGACTATGTGAAGAAGTTCATCGAGTTAAAGCTCCAAATCACCAACCTAGGAGAAGATGAAGGCTTCTCAATTTTCATGGATGGGTTGAACCGATGGGCTAACATGGAGTTGGAAAAACGTGGTGTCAAAGATCTTTCCCATGCCCTTGACGAGGCCGAGGCAATAGCCAAGTTCGAGAAGCGAGACTTGCCCAAACCAAAACTGAAGTCTAAAGTTTGGGGAGATAAGAATGCCAAAGCCGGAGGTGAGAGATTTAACCACGACAAGACTTCCAACAACAATCGACAAGGCCGATCAACTAAGCCACAAGAGAGACGATGTTGTTTCCATTGCAATGGACCTCATCATATTCAAAATTGCCCAATGAAGACAAGTCTTTCTACCGTCAAAGTCAACGGCGAGCCCACCTCCCAACTTGGAGCAATTGTAAGTAGTCTCCAAGTGAATTCTTTATCTAACAAGCCCAAAAGTGGTCTTATGTTTGTAGAAGTCACAATTTCCAGAAAGCAATTGCGTGCACTCGTGGACATCGGAGCTTCCGAGCTGTTCATTTCTGAATGAGCCGCCCAAAAACTCAATCTCAACGTGTTGAAAAAGAGTGGGTGGATTAAGACGGTCAACTCGAAAGAAGAGCCCATTGCCGGAGTTGCAAGAAGGATCGAGATCCAACTTGGTAGTTGGAAAGGCCGTGAGGATATAAAGGTAATTCCTCTTGATGATTATGATCTTGTGATTGGTTTATCTTTTTTGGACAAGATTAATGCACTTCTCTTGCCCTTTGCCGATGTACTGGTTGTACTCGACCGCGACCAACAATGTTTGGTGCTCGTGAGTCGAGATGTAGGTATCCAATCCAAGATGTTGTCTTCCATCCAGTTCTGCAATGGTATGCGAAAGGAGGAAGAGTCTTTCCTTGTCGTGCTTAAAGAAGACGAGGCGATTGAAGCCGAAGAAGTTCCCGAAGAAGTGGAACGTGTTCTCGTAGAGTTCGAGGACACTATGCCTTCCGAATTGCCGAAGGCTTTACCTTCCAAGCGTGAGGTGGATCACCGAATTGAGTTGGTGCCAAATGTCGAGTCGCCGAGCAAAGCACCTTATCGAATGGCGCCACCGGAGTTAGAGGAACTCCGAAAGCAACTTGGAGAGCTCTTGGATGCCAGGTTCATTCACCAATCCAAGGGACCGTTTGGAGCACCCATTCTCTTTCAAAAGAAGAAAGATGGTAGCTTGCGCATGTGTGTCGACTACCGCGCTCTAAACAAACTTACGGTAAAAAACAAGTACCCTATCCCTTTAATTTCCGACTTATTTGATCAACTTGGAAGTGCAAGGTTCTTCACAAAGTTAGATCTACGTTCGGGGTACTACCAAGTCCGAATAGCCGAAGGTGATGAGCCCAAAACCGCGTGCATCACAAGGTATGGTTCATTTGAGTTTCTTGTAATGCCTTTTGGTCTTACAAACGCTCTCGCAACATTTTGCACTTTAATGAACAAGGTACATTCACCTTTTCTTGATAATTTTGTAGTTGTCTACTTAGATGACATTGTCATCTATAGTGAGACTTTTCAAGAACACTTAATGCACTTGAGGAAGGTTTTGCAGGTTCTTCGAGAAAACGAACTCTACATCAAACGCGAAAAGTGTAGTTTCGCTCAACAAGAAGTTCTGTTTTTAGGCCACATCATTGGAGGTGGTAAGATCCGAATTGATCCAAGCAAAGTTCGAGCCATTGACGATTGGGAACCGCCAACTAAGGTAACCGAACTTCGCTCTTTCCTTTGTTTAGCTAACTATTATCGTAAATTTGTGCAAGGTTACTCCGCCATAGCTACGCCTTTGACCGAACTCTTGAAGAAGGACAAAGTTTGGGAATGGAGTCCAAGTTGTCAACAAGCGTTCGAAGGGCTTAAACAAGCCATGGTAAGTGAGCCCGTTCTAGCCTTGCCCGATCATACCAAATCGTTTGTCATTCACACCGATGCATCCGACTATGCCATTGGTGGAGTTTTGATGCAAGAAGGCCATCCCATTGCCTTTGAAAGCCAAAAGTTGAATGAAACCGAGAGGCGTTACACCGTTCAAGAGAAGGAGATGACTGCCGTCATGTATTGCCTTCGCACATGGCGACATTATATCTTGGGTTCCAGGTTTGTCGTCTTTACCGATAATTCCGCAATTTCTTATTTTCTAACCCAAAAGAAATTGTCTCCTAAGCAAGCTAGGTGGCAAGATTTCTTGGCGGAATTTGATTTCTCAATGGAGCACAAGCCCGGAAAGACCAACACCGTGGCTGATGCGCTTAGCCGCAAAGCTATTTTTTCCTCCATTAGCCAACCAAATGGTGAGTTACTTGAATCCATCAAGGAAGGCTTGACCCATGATCCCACCGTAAAGAATTTGATCACCTTTGCCAAAGAGGGTATGTCACGCCGATTTTGGGTCGAAGATGATCTTCTCTTCACAAGAGGCAAACGCATATTCATCCCCTACTTCAACAATTTGCGAAAGACATTAATGAAATAATGTCATGATTCGAAGTGGGCGGGACATCCAGGTATGCATCGTACTTTAGCTTTTCTTAATGAACGATATTATTGGCCTCGTATGAATGAAGATGTAGAAGCGTACGTGAAGACTTGTCTTGTTTGCCAACAAGACAAGATTGAAGCAAACAAGCCGATGGGACTACTTCAACCATTACCGATACCGGAAAGACTATGGGAAAGTATTTCTTTAGATTTTATCAATGGTTTTCCTTGTGTTAATAACCTTTCTAGTATCATGGTTGTAGTAGACATGTTTTCAAAGTATGCTACTTTCATTCCCGTCAACAAGACATGCCATGCCGATGAATCCGCTCGCCTCTTCTTAAAGCATGTCGTGAAGCTTTGGGGTATTCCAAAGTCCATAGTAAGTGATCGAGACGCTCGGTTCACGGGTAAGTTTTGGACTGAGTTGTTCAAGTTGTTGGGTTCCTCCTTGAACCTTTCAACAAGCTTTCATCCATAATTCGATGGGCAAACCGAGAGGGCCAACACGTTATTGGAGATTTACTTGAGGCATTTCGTTAGTGCATCTCAACGAAATTGGCCCGTTTTTCTAGACGTGGCCTAATTCTCCTACAACTTGCATAGGAGTGAAGCCACAAATCAAAGTCCGTTCGAGATAGTGATGGGCCAACAACCGCTCACACCCAATGCCATCGTGACCAAATATCAAGGTCCAAATCCTGCCGCCTTCCATGTAGTGAAGGACTTGCAAGAGCAAAGAGACTTAGCCAATGCTTGCCTCCACAAAGCAAGCAAGGGAATGAAGAAGTAGGCCGACAAGAAGCGACGCGACGTCGAATTCCAGGAAAATGATTTAGTTTTGGCTAAACTTCATCTAACACTTCGCAATTCTTCTGTTCACATGGCTCTTGTGAGGAAGTACGAAGGCCCATTTCGAGTGATAAAGAGAGTAGGCAAGGTGGCCTACAAGCTAGACTTGCCGCCCCACATCCAAGTCCATCCCGTCTTCCACATTAGCGTCCTTAAGCCCTATCACAAGGACGAGGAAGATCCGGAAAGGAACATCTCCAAGCGAGCACCCGTTGGAGTTAGGACTTCGTTCGAGAGAGAAGTTGAAGCCGTCGTAGCCGATCGAGACATTCGACGCCAAGGGTTCAAACCAAGGCACGAGTATTTTGTGCTTTGAAAGGGTCTAACCGAAGCCGAGGGTAGTTGGGAGTTAGACAAAGACTTGTGGCAATTTGAAGACAAGATTTCTGATTTTGAAGCCCAACGAGCGACGAGGGCGTCGCTCAATTCGGTGGAGGAGAATGTTACCGTGGTGCACCCTAGCGTCCAATCTGCCGCACACCTAGGGGCCATATCCAGCACCCACGTCCGAGACCTTGGGGCCGAGGTTCCAGCACCCCGTGCCACGCCCAACGCGTCCGAGGGGCCCGAGTCCATCAGGCCCATTCTGTCGCACCCTAGGGGCTACGATCCAGCCGAGCCATCCGCCCGAGGGGCCTTGTTAGGCACCCTGGGCCTGTCCGACCGAGCAGCCCGTCCTGCCGCACCCGAGTGCCTGTCCGAGCAGCACCGAGCAGCCCGTCCAGCCGCACCCGAGGGCCTGTCCGAGCAGCACCAAGCAGCTGCACCCATGGGCCTGTCCGAGCCGCACACAGCAGCACGCCAAGCACCCATGGGCCTGTCCGAGAGCCTATCCGGATTTCACCATTCCATGGCCATTCAAGCCCATTTCTTGGGGAATATCCACCCCATTTGACCATGGTATTCAAGGCAAGGATCAAGTATCCATATCTCCCCCGATTCATGGAGATTCAAATCCTTTTCACAAGGAAAAAAGACCTACCAAGATGGAAGGAATCATGGATCCTATTCTCTTGCCTTCATTAGGTAGATTAGGCTGATCTTGGCCATCCATTGTAATCGATAGTGACCGTTAGATCGGGAGGTGTCAGGCTATAAATAGAGCCTCACCCCCTCATTTGTAATCATACTGAATTTCCTTTGTTTTCTTACTTTCTTTCATCAATAAAAGAATAGCAACGTCGAGTACTCTTTTGCCCCTAACTATGCTTAGAGGGGGTTTTTAACGAGGCTCTTCGTTTTGCAAATCACTCGAGCCATCTTCTTTCTTTCTTCTTCGCAACGCTTCCGCTCATCTAGCCAAGCCAAGACTTCACTTTAAGGCTTACTTGGTCCCTTTCGAAGTCCTTTCCCGACCAAGTGCCGCACGAGCTAGCCATATAAGCCTAGCCCCGTGACAATATGCATCTGAAACGATATTGTAGCTATGGTAACCATCATTTTGACTGAATAGAGAAACTAAATTTCAAACGTTCAAATAGAGAGACTAAATTATGGACTTAAAAATAGAGAGACTAAATTTAAAACGTTCAAATAGTACAAGGAAGACATAATGTCAAAAAAATGTCTCTAACGTTTGATTGAAAAGTCATTTTAATCCATATTTTTTTGAAGCAATTTAACCCTCAACGTTTAATTTTGGGTCAAAATGGCCACTTTACGGATGAAAACTGTTAGTCAACTAACGATAAATAGATTGAAATGATGTGACAAACCTATAGGGCAGTGCACACCACGATAGCAGTGTCATATAGACAAATATACTGACTTTACATAATGACACATGAGTCAAAAAAATAATTTTAAAAAATGTATAAAATATAATATAAAACATTATTTTCGTCTAATGTGTCATTTTGTCAAGTAATTTCAAGTTGTTTATCGTTAGTTGACTAACAATTTTCATTAGCAGAGGGACCATTTTGACCCAAATAAAACGTTGATGGTTAAATTACTTCAAAAAATAGAGGCCAAAATGACTATTCAGCCGAACGTTAAGATATTTTTTTAACATTATGCCTACAAGAAATGAGGGCATAATTAACCCAACACAAAATATTTTATTTTTTTAATAATATTTGAGCTATAGTTTTCCACATCCATATTAACGTTGTGAGAGAAAGAAGATATTATATATATATCAAAATTTATTCAACACATTATCTTAGGTGAACTGGTAAATGATTTGTATTTATTTTTTTGATTAAATAGAGATTATATTTTCATACTGAAATTTGAACTTATAAAAAATGGGGCACTATGAGTATTCTTGGCCACTAAGCCAATAAGGGATCTCGATAAATGATTTGTATTTAAATATGTAATTTTCGTGTTCACTTATCATTAATAAGTTATAAGTAGTGACTTTTAATTTGTATTTAAAATAATATGTAATATACCCTTAAATAAGGGTTATTTAATAACTTTAAATTTAGTGTTCGGTTAACCTGTGACATTAAACTCAGTCAAACTTGAGTACGTAAAAATCAAATTACTTAAAAGCAAGCACATTTGGTCGGTTGGCCAAGCTGCTCATCTTTATTCCCTCATATTCTTTTAGGTCATGAGTTCTAAACCCACTAGGAGCATTCCCCTTCCTTCCCCTAGAGTCTCTTCCCTTCCCCTCTAGGTAGGGATGTAAAAAACTGACCTGACCTGAAAACCCAACTAAAACCTGCTCGAGTCAGAACTTGTTTTGACCTGTGGAAGTGATGACCCAAAATTGATTTGTAACCAACTGTTGTTGACCCGAACCTGAGTTGGACCTGATACTGTAGTAACTGGACCCGACCTGCATCCAACCGAGAATGATTTGAACCCGAATTGAACATGTTATTGTGGTAACAGAACTCGACCTGCATCCGAATGATACGAACTCGAACCCGAGACTAACCTGGCAAATAACCGATATAACCAGACTGGAATGACTCGACATCCAATTTTACCTGACCTGTTAATTGACCCGACCTATTGTTGACCTGAACTGATATTGACCAGACTTGATATTTACCTGACTTATAATTGAGGAAGTCTATGATTTGATGACTTTCAAGAGAAAAATGAAGTATTTGAGAAATTATGAATTTATTATATTATAATATTAGAAACTAATTTTTCACCATTTAAATTATTGATTATTAATATTTTATTTAAATTCTTTTTTTAAAATAATTCAATCATTGATTATTAGTTTATTGAATTATATATAAGAATATATATATATATATATATATATATATATATATATATATAATCAATTTAAAGTGTTGATAAACGTAAACTATATTTATGCATCTATTCTAAACAATCAAGTAAATTCTTCTTGAATAAAAAAATATCAAAAGAGTAAGAAAAGAAACAAAAAAAAATCATATTTATATTTTATTTTAACCAAATCACAATGCTAAAGTCACTTCTTAAACATAAGATTCAAAGTCCTAAATGGATAGATTCTTTTTGCTGTTTGATTAGCAAAAGAAATGCAAGTTTATATTAAAAAATTGAAGCTTTAGATGTCAACATTTTCCCTCAATCCCATCATAACAAAATATAATCTTTGGTAAAGCATCATTATCATAGTTAAACTAGCACGAAAGCAATGATAAAAGAAAATAAAAAACGTACGAAAAAAGAAAAAAAAAGAGAGAGAAAAAAAAACGTCACTCAATCAAAGCAAAAAAAAAATTAAAAATTTTATTATTAGATAAATGTTTGATCATTTATAGGTAATATAAAACGAATCAATGCAAAGAAAAAAAAAGTTGTATGCTTGCACATTAATTATTAGTGGTTTGTCCGTCAAGTGTAAGATTGCCTGGATGACAATGCAGCCCCTTAAGTTTGGAGGGACTAGCAGGTCAGATGGATTTGGTTTCGGGGAATTGTGAGGCGACGTCCAAGAATGTATCATGGTATTGTGGTAATTCTGTTATTTGCACTGGTGGAGGAGTTGCTCTGGTGTTAGTGTGGTGGGGTGTTAGTGTTGATCGTGTTATTGTGTGAGCCTGTTAGAGGTGGTTTTTTATCTCGTATATTTTTAAGTTGGGTGTACTATTTTCTCTTAAATAGGGTTAGAGAAGTTTTTAACGAGGCACTCAATTTGGATCATGGTCGTTGTAACTATTTTGTGGTATTTTAATTAATATAAATCTACTTTGCTGAGCATAATATATGAGTTAGGATCAACTTACATAATGTAAAATTCTTTAAGTTTTACACGTTTTCTGGATCGTTAGATGGGAGAAATGGATGACTCAGATTAACTCTTTACTCTCTTTTTTTCCAAGTGATAATCTTCACATATTTACTGTTAATCTCATCCATTCGTTTCACTCATCCAACGGTCCAAAAAACGTGTAAAACTTAAAGAGTTTTACACTATGTAAACAAATCCTATCTCTCTCTCTATATATAGGGTTAGGATCAACTTATATTGTGTAAAACTCAATTATTTTTACGCAGTTTTTGGACCGTTAGATGATGATAATTAATGGCTCAGATTATATCCTTATTTTTATTTCCCAAGTGATAATCTTCACATTTTTTACTGTTAATCTCATTGATCCATTTCACTTATCCAATGGTTCTAGATTAGTGTAAAATTAAATGAGTTTTACACCATGTAACTTGATATTTTGTTTATTCTAGTACCTAAAATTTAATTTTTAGTCAAAATTGACCCTTATTCATTTTTTTGTAATTTAGTCTAATATTTTTAAAATGATGATATTTTTGTTCATGTTAGCCCCTAAAATTTTATTTTTAACCAAAATTAACTCCTATTTGTTTTATATCTTTTGTAATTTAATCATATATTTTTAATATGCTGATGTTTTTGTTCACTCTAGTCCCTAATATTTTATTTTCAGCTGAAATTGACCCTTATTTATTTCTAATTTTTGTAATTTAGTCTAATATTTTAAATATGATGATATTTTTGTTCCTTCTAATCCCTAATATTTATTTTTAATGTGATTCGTGTTCGTGAAAGGCGCTAAACAATTCACTCGAAATGACCAAACCCAAAGTATATTGACTATTTGTACCGAACTCAAACTTAATACGAATTTGAAACCCGAATTATCCCGACCTAAAATGAACCCGACCTGAAATTAAATCAATCAGAAATGAACCCGACGTGAAGTCCATCCGAGCTCAAATTAACCCGTCAATTAACTGATTCGGACCTCAACCGTTTTGATCCGACCTGAAATGAACCCAACCTAAAATTGACCCGCACCCGACCTGAGTCGAGTCGAAACATCAAATCAACCTGAAATTACATGTATCCAATTAACTCAACTTGAGATGACCCGACCTGAAACCCATCCGATTACCTGTTTTTACATCCCTACATTTAGGTAGGATTATGATTAGATTTAGGATTTGTTAAAAAAACAAATTGCATAATTGAAAATAATGTATTTAAAAGATCAATTTTGTAATTTTATATATATTTTTTTAAGAAAATGAAATTTTATTTATTTAGTAACCCGCCTTGTATCATTTTACCATTTTAAAACATTACTAGAATTTTATCACACACGCTATGTGAGTTAAAAATGTTTCTTTTGAAGAAAAGCAACTATTCTCACTGATAGTTATTTATTAGTAAAAAAGTTAAATTATTATTTATATGTACATTTCCAATTGAGTTGGTGTTCGTAAGTTAAGTGATACCTTAATCAATACTTATTTATAAAACATTTTATGTAAAAATATAACATTTAAAAAAAAAATTAACAAACGATTATATGAGTGATAAAAGGCTTGTAAATAAATGTCGCTGCTCTTGAGTTTGAGCCTCAAATAATGGTTTTTAATTATTTTATTTAAAGATTATATAAAGTATGAAAAAAGAGGGTTAAGGTATTTTTATCATTTCAAATTACGCTGAATTTAAGTTAACTCGTAACAACATATTCAGCAAGTAATTTCATTTCAGTTTTTTATGGTAAACAACATCATTAGTAATTAAATTATTTTACGTTTTCTGTTTTAATCATCCAATTATATTTTTATGGTAAGAGCATCACTAACGGTATATTTTATTATTATTTTGGCTATCAACCGTTAAATTTTTAATAGTGGCATTGACGTGTTATTTTTTTTAGATGAGTCTACCACGTGCGACGAACATCGATGAACACCACTAATGATGAACACCGATGAACACCATTAAATTAATTAATAAACATTTAAAATTTCAAGGACCCATCATACAATTAATAATTATTTTAAAAAATTCAATTAAATTATTATATATATATATTAAAATTTTATTTTTTAATAAGGGTAAACTATATATTTAGTACCTCACTTATTTTCATATTTCTATTGAACCCTCATTACTTAAATATTATTTTAATTTGACCCTCTTCTTTATAAAAAATAATTTAACCCTTAACCCTAAACCTAAAACCCTAAACTATTAAAGCTTAAACTCTTAAACATATACCCTAAACTATATACAATTAAAAATATTTTCTATAACAGTGTTCTACTTCAACCAAAATGTTGGTTGGTTTTTGTTAGTGCGTTGGTATTGTTTTGTATAGAATCCAATTCTAAGTTTATTTAAATTAGCAAAATTTAATTGTTTTGTTGCAGTACGAGCACTTGAAATTTAAATTCACTAGTTAATGCCATGCATTTTTAATTGAACTTTTTCTTACTTTTATAATGTTTCCTTGACTCAATGATCACTGAAAATCTTTTTCTTCAACTGTTTCTATCCTTTCATGTATACTATTTCATCTTGATTTAAGGAACATAATATGGATGCTCCAAGCAGAATTGGTGACCGATCGACCAGTGATGTTGTTGTCAGGCTACGAACTCAAGAAGGGCGTGATGTTGATCTTGTTATTATAGAAAATATTTTTAATGGTATATGATTTAGGGTATATGTTTAAGAGTTTAAGGTTTAATAGTTTAGGGTTTTAAGTTGAAGGTTAAATTATTTTTTATAAAGAATATGGTCAAATTGAAATAATATTTAAATAATGAGGGTTTAATAGAAATACGGAAATAAGCGAGGTACTAAATATATAGTTTGCCCTTATTAAAAAAATAAAATTTTAATATATATATAAAATAATTTAATTGAATTTTAAAAATAATTATTAATTGTATGATGGGTCCTTGAAATTTTAAATCTTTATTAATTAATTTTATGGTGTTCATCGGTGTTCATCATTAGTGGTGTTCATCGATGTTCGTCGCACGTTGTAGAATTTTTTTTTTAATTATTTTTTAAATTTTCATGTCATTGTCTCTCTCATAGTCAACATTTCATGTGATGTTTTTTAATAAATGTATATAATAAATAGAGTGGTGACACATGTCACCACCTAATTGGACGAATAAAAAAAGTATTGCCTCTACTTTGTATCATACCATTGACCTCTGGCAAGAAGGGTGTTACTCGGCAAGAATGTCAATTATTAATATTAAAATAATTCGTCATGCATTCAAAATAATTTAAAAAAATCTTCATATACATGCATTTTGGGACTAATAATTAAATTAGATTCAAATTATTATTTTTCAATGCAAATACGACATGAAATTGAATAAGTGTTAATTTTGGACATTAGAGAGTGTTAATTTTTCCGCACGCGTAACCGACTCTCGAACTCTAAAAAAAATTATCTCTAGTTATTTTATAATATTCGATCTATCAAAGTGATTGATGACGACTATTTTTTAAAAGTCGAATTTTAAATGAATCCCTAATCCAAAATAATATCAAGCTTAAGAATCGTTTCGACACATCCGTCATGCTTCATTCTTCTTTATATTTGTGCTGTCAGTTCAAATTGGTCACTCGTATTTTATTGTTTATTTGATTTTCACACGCTATTTGCTATTATTTATGTTTATGGCCATATGCTTTGTGTTTTTTTAGTCAAACTTATTACTGCTTTGCCTTTTATTTTGTTGTTCTATGCATTTTGGTCCCTCTTTATTATCTTTATTATTTATATCTATAATATATTATTTATATATCATATTACCTTTTATATTTTTTATTCCTTATTCATTTTTACCTTGTATATATATTATATACTATATTATTAGTCATATTACCTTATATATATTTATTACCTTACATGTAAGTGACAAGTTGTTTTTATCAACAGAAAGAAATCAAGATCTTCTCTACGATCATTTTCTCCAAGCTCAATTCGATCGATAAAGGTATGTTTTCTTGATTATTTTCAATATGATTGCGAAAATCACTATGTTCTAAGATCGCCATTTAAGTATGCGTAATTGTTTTGCATAAACAAGATTTTTGTAACGAAAGTTGAAGAAAGATGAGTGGAAGTGGGAAGGTGGTATGCGTAACTGGAGCATCGGGTTACATTGCTTCATGGCTCGTTAAGGTTTTACTCCACCGTGGTTACACCGTCAGAGGCACTGTTCGGGACCCAAGTGAGTCCTAAACTTGAGTCTTTAAATGTTGCCATTAATTCTATTTATCCATGCTTATAACTGTCCCATAGGTGATCCAAAAAAATCCCAACACTTACTTGCGCTTGATGGAGCAAAGGAAAGGCTCCATTTGTTCAAGGCACATCTGCTGGATGAGGGAGCTTTTGATTCAGTAGTTGATGGATGTGTAGCAGTTTTCCACACAGCATCTCCTGTGTTTGCCAATATCAAGGATCCTCAGGCTGAAATGATTGATCCGGCTGTGAAGGGAACGCTTAATGTTCTTAGCTCCTGCGCTAAGGTTCCATCTATCAAACGGGTGATTCTAACATCCTCAACTGCAGCTATGGTGTATAATGGAAGGCCTCTTGGTCCTGATGTTGTAGTTGATGAGACTTGGTTCTCAGATCTTGCTTTTTGTCAGAAATCAAAGGTCTGCAAATCTACCAGCTTATATGTGTGTGTACATGTAACATGCATGCATATTCATCAATTTTGGTTTGTTTATTGTCAGCGTTGGTATATGCTTTCTAAGACGTTAGCGGAGGAAGCTGCTTGGAAGTTCGCAAAAGAGAATGACATAGACATGGTCACAATTAACCCAGGGTTGGTGATTGGCCCTCTCTTGCAGCCGACTCTCAATACAAGCGTGGAGCGAATATCCAAACTTATTAATGGTATGAACTGCTTTAAGATTGCCTGCTCAATCCTTTCACTTAAACATTGCCTTCATTTGATGCAGGGCCTGCAACATTTCCAAATGGTTCGTATTATCTAATAGATGTTAGAGATGTTGCCAATGCACATGTGCTAGCATTTGAGAATCCTTCAGCTTGTGGACGATACCTTTTAGTGGAGAGAGTTGTGCCCTGTTCAGAAATTGTGGAGACTTTGCGCAAGCTTTACCCTCAACTTAGCCTTCCTGAGAAGTAAGTCTCCAATCTTTGGCAGATGGAGCTAACTTTCAATTATGTATTATTAACTGAGCAAGTAACTTTTGCAGATGTGCCGATGAAAAGCCAGGCGTGCCCATGTTTCAGGCGTCCAAAGAGAAAGCAAAAACCTTGGGCCTTAACTTTACACCTATGGAGGTGAGTCTAAAGGAAACAGTTGCAAGTTTGATTGATAAGAACTTGTTAAATGGCTGAGTCAGGAAAATTATTGTCCTTCATTTTAGGCACTACTTCATTCTGAATGTCAAATGTACTGTGTTGCCTGCTTGTGGAAACTTATTCCTCTCCATAAAACTTTAAAACTCCCAAAACAAAAAATAGCACATGT
Source organism: Hibiscus tridactylites (assembly GCA_958450335.1). Lineage (NCBI taxonomy): Eukaryota > Viridiplantae > Streptophyta > Magnoliopsida > Malvales > Malvaceae > Hibiscus > Hibiscus tridactylites. The sequence continues at coordinate 25,485,755 of OY288271.1, read as the reverse complement.
ACTTCAAAAAGTTTGCGAATGTCGATCACAGCTCCATTGTTATATGTGGCAGAAAAAGCCAAAATCGAAAGTAATTAAAGTCGCGCATTTTATTTAAAATTTTAGGCAAATCGGGTACATTTCTTATCTTGATCAGTCAGCAAGCCAACCACTCGATTTTCAAAAGAATTACGTAGTATTTTCATCAATGCTCAAGAAGAGTCCCCATAGATTTGCCAAATTATCGAACGTATCCATTGCCCACGCTTGGATTGCGACACCATATACTGAACATGAAATCGTACAGAACATGATGACCCGAAACCTGAAATTGAACTGATTTTTAGTTAAACCGAAATGGACCCGAACTGATAGACCTGAACCGAATAGACCCGAACTGACTGAACCCGAACCGAAGACAACCCGAAATAAATACAAGATATTAATAGAAATAAAGAAAGATGAGATTTGAACAACCGCACACAACTAACCAAAAAGTCAAATATATTGACTTTATAAAGCCGTATAAAGGGTGTAAAAAACTGACCAACTTAAAAACTTGATTAAAACAGACCCATCTCTCGTTGACCCGAAATTGAACCGAACCGAATCGAACTAAAAATGTAACACCCGAGTTTGAGGGTCGGGTGAAATTAAAATATTATTTTGGGCCTAGTATTTTCAAAACAAATAAATTATGTTGGGCTTGTTTAGAATTAAACCCAATGGCCATGGATTTTACACTATTGTAATAATCCATGTTCATTAAGGGTAAATGAGTCTTTTGGCTTTAAAAATAAAACAAAAAAAATAAAACACCCAATTTCACTCATCTTCTTCCCCCATCCTCTTCAAATTCCACGACATCTTCTCCCTTCCCTTCAAGTTTACTATTCCATCACCTCCTTGCTTCATCTTTGATGATTTTTGAAAGGTGATTGTGTTTTTGACTTGTCCTCACATTCCTATAAATTTAGTTTTCAATAAAACCTAGTATATTGCATTTTGAAGTTTTTGAGTTTTGAAATAAAAATGATAACTTTGATAGCTTTAGGTTAAGCTTTCGATTTGTTGTTGTTAGATAAGCTATTTGTTATCCAAAAGGTCCAACATACCTAATTATTACAAGGTTTTATAATGAATTTCGAATTTGGGTTTTAGGGAGGTTTTAGATGGTTCAAACAGCAAGTTGTGGGGCTGTTTAGTGTTGGAAATTGATGGCTGATGATTGTATGATGTTTAGGGGTTATTTTGGAAGCTATTAGGTGTGTTAAAAGTGTTGGAATCAATAGTTATTAGCTGTGCAAGTGGGCTGCTCGAAAATATATGCTTAAGGGTGTTCTTAGTCGGCTAAATGCTTGTTTTGTGCTCTGAGGGTTGCTACAGTGATTTGTGGGCAGATTTGTGTTTGTTTTGTTGGCTTTGATTGACTAGCATCAGGATTTGGTGTTGGAGAATCTTCGAGAATTAATCCGGAACCGTTGGGAGCTTGATTGGTTGTTTGCTTGTGTTTGGAAAGTCCGATGAGTGGTTCTTCGTTTTTAAATTGGTTTTCAAATGTTGGTTCGAGCATGTAGACCTAGGTCGGGCTTGGTAAACCCACCTAGAGTTGGGATTAGATTGGTAGTCTAATCTCAAGCTTTACTTAGAGACCTTTGGTTGAACTTCTAAATATTGTGTGGTAATGCCTCTTGTTCTATATTCATTGTGATTGATGTTGTTATGTATATTGTGATATACATGTGTGTTGAGGCATGATATCTTATGCATTGTGATATGCATGTTGTTGTTGAAATGTGGATGCATTATGGTAAATCATGGTGAGTACGTGCTAAGCACGAAAATTGGTAAGAATGTTGTGAGGTTAAGCTATGAAATGAGTTAGTATTGGCACTAATATGCTTGGGTACAAATGATCGATCATTAGGATGTTAGAGTGCACACGAGTGTCAAAATGCGCGCGTGGTCTTGGTGATGGTAGTCATCAAGATGGAGTACGGGTACGCCCGAAAATCTTCTTCTATATGTTAGTCGGTGATGAGTGGAATCCCATCGACGGGGCGTGAGGATGAGTGGAATCCCCTCCGCGTGAAATAATAATGAATGTAATCCCGTCGTAAGGTAATGTTCGAGTTGTTGGATGTGAGTTCCAACGGTTGTTATCCGCGTATTCGGGTCATAGCTATGTGCCAATACGTTTTGTTGAATGTGTTTCGCATGGTTGTATTTATGGACATGTTGAGCATGACATGGTAATTGATATTATGTTCAAGCATCATATATTTTTGACTCTTGTGGCTTCGAAGCTAAGAAAACATGCATTCTTCCTTGGTTTTGTTGCTCGTGCTTGGACCCTGCATTATCGAGGTTTGTTTCATGAGCTTACCCTCACTAAGCTTTATGCTTACCCTCTCTTTTGTTCGACAATGCATATCCTTAGTTCGTGGGTTGCTTGTGCGAGGAGAAGTGCCTCCAAGTGTGCTAGTTGTGCTATCTTAATCTTCAAGTATGAACTTTTAGTTAATGGATGTAATAGATAAGCAATGGAGACTTGTGTATGTTGTTTTGTGTTAGGAGCTTGTTTAGTCTCCTTTATTATGTTGATGGTTTAGTTGTGGTTTGCTTATGCCATGTATGCTGGCCTTGTGCCATTACCTTATGCTTTGTGTATGTTTTGTTCTAAGGCATGAAACCTTAATATGCAATGTATGTTTCTTTTGGTGAATGCTTGATCCCTTTAATTGTATGGTCTCTTCATGTATGTTGTATGTTGAACATGATTGTAGTAGGGTGTATGCCTCTAGAAGTTGTGTATGCATGTTGTGTCTTGCTCCTTGAAGTAGTTGGGGTCGTTTAGAGATGCTTAAAACTGGTTTTGGGAACTCACTGGTTGCAGGCGTTTCGAAACGAGGGAGGTTGTTTCGGAACGAGTGTGGTTCCAGGGATACCCGTATCGGAACGCGTTTCGGTACGGTTTGGCTACTATGAACCCCTGTTCTGATACAAGTTTCGAAACAATTTTGCTACTGTTAGTGCCTGTTCCGGAACGTGTTTCGGAACTTCTAGGCGAAATGGACCTATGTTCCGAAACGGGGTGGATGCGTTTCGGTACGGGTGTTTGGCTTTTTAAACTGGGCCCCGTGTTTCGAAAAGTGCAAGCCCGTTTCGAAACACAGACATGAAATGTTGGCTTTTGACATCTTTAAAGGTTCTCAAGTGTTGGGCTTAGGCCCTGTTTGATGTTAGCTTTCTTGTGAGCTTTGTTCGTAATCGTTTAGGTGTGTTTTAGTCGCGCTTGCAAGAAATTGAATTAACTTGACATTTGGTAAATTTAATTTATCTTATGCGCTTGTCTTGTCCCGTCCTTGTTTCCCTCTGCGGTTTGTCTCACATAGGTCTAATTGAATTCATCTAGACAAGATAAACAAAGAAAAAGTTTTCTCGGGTTGTTAACCGAAGTGGGGCCTTAACGGGTTTCGCCCAGTTTTCCTTGTGTAGCCCACTCGAACCGGTCGAGCGTCCAAACCGGGACGAAGGGGTTACACTTGTTGGTATCAGAGCCTGAGGTTTCTGAGACCTCGGGTAGGTAAGTGGGGTAAGTTAAATTCTTGTATTGCAATTGCACAGTGTTTTCTTGTTAAGTAAGTATGCTTTGATGGTTTTTTGATTGATCATTGGTGTGTTGTTTGAAGCATGCTGAGTAGAGTCTTATTGCTTCTATTACATCGAAAAAAGGATTTTTAAGTGAGGGAAACTTACTTGAGCCACTTGGACCCTTTCCCTTGCTAACCCTATTTTGTATGTTGTTGTGTAGTTGTTATATGTGAGATGTTATGTCGAGGCCTAGAGGTAGACCCAGGTTGGTTCGCCAGGAACCCCGTGTTGCGTCTCCTGTTAATGAGTCGATGGTTGTAGTATAGGCTCTTGTGGAAGAGCCTGTTGTTAGAGTCGGAGCTCCACCACTACCACCTCATCAGCCTGAAGTGGAAGGCGAGGCTGGAGCTTAGGGAGCGGGACCTCAGGTTGGTCAGGGTGGTCAAGGTCCCGCGAGGATAGATATGGCTCCGCTAGTTCAAGCTATAGCGGGAGCGTTCCAGGCTGCAGTTGCTGGACCTCAGGCTACAGCTCAGCCGAGAGGAGATGATGCTAGCTTACCTTTAGAGAGGTTTTGTAGCCTCGGAGCAGATGAGTTTAGGGGATCTATGCCTGAGAGATCAGAGTTGTGGCTAGAGAAGACAATCCGTATTTTAGCTCAGATGGGATGTGTTGGGGCTCGTAACTTAAGCTGTGTATTTTCATTGCTTCAGGGTGATGCCTACACCTGGTGGGTCACCATTACTACCGGCGTGCCTGAGGCCGAGATCAGTTGGAATTTCTTTGAGACTACTTTCAGAAAGAGATATTTGGGCTCGAGATATTTAGATGAGAAGAATAGGGAGTTCATGGCTCTTGTTCAGGGAGACACATCAGTGACAGATTATGAGATCCGCTTTGTCCGTTTCAGTTAGTATGCTCCGGAGTTGGTTCCTACTGAGAGGGACCATTGTGATCGATTCAGGTATGGACTTCATGAGGAAGTCAAGAGGTACACCTTGGCTACTAATTATTCTGATTTTGATGTCTTGGTCGCTAGGGCCAAGAACATCGAGCATAGCTTGGGGCTGACCAAACGTTCGAGAGTATCCAGTTCAAGGAAGAGGCACAACAACTTTGATCGTGGTGATGCCAAGAGGCATCGGGGCAGTGGACAGCAGTTTGATCTTAGGCACGACGATGGCCACCATGGTAGAGGCTATCAGGGCCAAAGAGCTGGAGGGCGTTTGCCCGAGTGTGCCTGGTGTGGGAGACAACATTCAGAGAGGCCGTGGGCGCGGTCGTGGTTACCTCCAGCCGAGGGCTGATGCACCTAGGATAGAGGCACCGAGGAATCTTGCTCATGTAGTGGCAGTCCAGCCAGAGGCCGGTGGACAAGCTAGAGTCTACGCACAGAGAGAGGCAGGGAATGAGACAGATGTGATAGCAAGTAATTTTGAGTTACAATCCATGTCTTTGCTTTCCCTAGTCGATTCGGGTTCCTTGCATTCTTATATTTTTAGTGAGCATGCAAAGAAGTTAGATACTTGTTGAGATTTTAGATGTAGGGATGCATGTGACTAGTTCCTTCGGTGAGACAGTTGTAGTTAGACGGATGTATAAGAGGTGTCCGCTGAAGATTCAGGGTCATGTGTTTCCTGTTGATATGATGAAGCTTCCGTTCTACGTGTTTGATATCATTTTGGGTATGGATTGGTTGGTTGAGCACAAAGCTAGTGTAGATTTTGAGACAAAGAGAATTTCGTTGAAGCTTTCCGATAGCTACAAGGTAGTGGTAGTAGGCGAGAACGTTAAGTTCTTGTCGAACGTTGTGTCGGCTTTAGAGGCTCATATGTTGATGGACTCCGGTTGTAAGGCTTACTTAGCGTATGTAATGAATCTGAATATGAGTGAGGTTAGACCGAAAGATATCAGAATAGTTTGTGATTATCCGTATGTGTTTCCAGAAGAGTTACCAGGTTTGCCTCCTGACAGAGATGTAGAGTTTGTGATTGAGACTGTTTCAGGGTCTACTCTAGTTTCTATTGCTTCATATCGTATGGCTCTGAAAGAGTTGAAGGAATTGAAAAGTCAGCTTTAGGAGTTGTTAGACCGAGGTTTTATTAGACCTAGTAGTTCGCCTTGGGGTGCTCCCGTGTTGTTTGTGAAGAAGAAGGATGGCAGTATGAGGATGTGTATCTACTACAGGTAGTTGAACTAGTTGGCAGTAAAGAACAAGTATCCGTTGCGTCGTATAGATGACTTGTTTGATCAATTGAGGGGATCCTCAGTGTTTTCGAAGATAGATTTGAGATCAGTGTACTATCAGTTGAAAGTAAAAGAGTGTGATGTTTCGAAGATAACTTTTAGGACTAGATATGGTCACTATGAGTTCCTTGTGATGCCGTTTGGGCTCACGAATGCACCTGCAACATTCATGGATATGATGAACAGAATTTTTAGAGACTATCTAGACCAATTCGTAGTTGTTTTCATAGATGATATTCTTGTGTACTCGAGATCAGAAGAAGAGCATGATGAGCACTTGAGACTTGTTCTGCAGAGAGCGGGACCTCAGGTTTGTCAGGGTGGTCAAGGTCCTGCGAGGATAGATATGGCTCCGCTAGTTCAAGCTATAGCGGGAGCGTTCCAGGCTGCAGTTGCTGGAGCTCAGGCTGCAGCTCAGCCGAGAGGAGATGATGCTAGCTTACCTTTAGAGAGGTTTCGTAGCCTCGGAGCAGATGAGTTTAGGGGATCTATGCCTGAGAGATCAGAGTTGTGGCTAGAGAAGACAATCCGTATTTTAGCTCAGATGGGATGTGTTGGGGCTCGTAACTTAGGCTGTGTATTTTCATTGCTTCAGGGTGATGCCTACACCTAGTGGGTCACCATTACTACCGGCGTGCCTGAGGCCGAGATCAGTTGGAATTTCTTTGAGACTACTTTCAGAAAGAGGTATTTGGGCTCGAGATATTTAGATGAGAAGAATAGGGAGATCATGGCTCTTGTTCAGGGAGACACATCAGTGACAAATTATGAGATCCGCTTTGTCCGTTTGAGTTAGTATGCTCCGGAGTTGGTTCCTACTGAGAGGGACCATTGTGATCGATTTAGGTATGGACTTCATGAGGAAGTCAAGAGGTACACCTTGGCTACTGATTATTCAAATTTTGATGTCTTGGTCGCAAGGGCCAAAGACATCGAGCATAGCTTTGGGCTGACCAAGCGTTCATGAGTATCCAGCTCAAGGAAGAGGCACAACAACTTTGATCGTGGTGATGCCAAGAGGCATCGGGGCAGTGGACAGCAGTTTGATCTTAGGCACGGCGATGGCCACCATGGTAGAGGCTATCAGGGCCAAAGAGCTGGAGGGCGTTTGCCCGAGTGTGCCTGGTGTGGGAGACAACATTCAAGAGAGTGCAGGGGAAACTATCATGCTTGCTGGAACTGTGGATCGAGCGACCACTTCAGGAGAGAGTGTACGCATCAGGCGGCACATGCACCGATTCAGGCACAGGCTCCTGCGAGAGCGATCAACTATCAGAGAGGCCGTGGGCGCGGTCGTGGTTACCTCCAGCCGAGGGCTGATGCACCTAGGATAGAGGCACCGAGGAATCTTGCTCATGTAGTGGCAGTCCAGCCAGAGGCCGGTGGACAAGCTAGAGTCTACGCACAGAGAGAGGCAGGGAATGAGACAGATGTGATAGCAAGTAATTTTGAGTTACAATCCATGTCTTTGCTTTCCCTAGTCGATTCAGGTTCTTTGCATTCTTATATTTTGAGTGAGCATGCAAAGAAGTTAGATACTTGTTGAGATTTTAGATGTAGGGATGCATGTGACTAGTTCCTTCGGTGAGACAGTTGTAGATAGACGAATGTATAAAAGGTGTCCGCTGAAGATTCTGGGTCATGTGTTTCCTGTTGATATGATGGAGCTTCCGTTCTACATGTTTGATATCATTTTGGGTATGGATTGGTTGGTTGAGCACAAAGCTAGTGTAGATTTTGAGACAAAGAGAATTTCGTTGAAGCTTTCCGATAGCTACAAGGTAGTGGTAGTAGGCGAGAACGTTAAGTTCTTGTCGAACGTTGTGTCAGCTTTAAAGGCTCATATGTTGATGGACTCCGGTTGTGAGGCTTACTTAGCGTATGTGATGAATCTAAATATGAGTGAGGTTAGACCGAAAGATATCAGAATAGTTTGTGATTATCCGGATGTGTTTCCAGAAGAGTTACCAGGTTTGCCTCCTGACAGAGATGTAGAGTTTGTGATTGAGACTGTTTTAGGGTCTACTCTAGTTTCTATTGCTTCATATCGTATGGCTCCGAAAGAGTTGAAGGAATTGAGAAGTCAGCTTTAGGAGTTGTTAGACCGAGGTTTTATTAGACCTAGTAGTTCGCCTTGGGGTGCTCCCGTGTTGTTTGTGAAGAAGAAGGATGGCAGTATGAGGATGTGTATCTACTACAGGTAGTTGAACTAGTTGGTAGTAAAGATCAAGTATTAGTTGCCTCGTATAGATGACTTGTTTGATCAGTTGAGGGGTGCCTCAGTGTTTTCGAAGATAGATTTGAGATTAGGGTACTATCATTTGAAGGTAAAGGAATGTGATGTTCCGAAGACAGCTTTTAGGACTAGATACGATCATTATGAGTTCCTTGTGATGCCGTTTGGGCTCACGAATGCACCAGCAGTTTTCATGGACATAATGAACAGAGTTTTCCGATACTATCTTGACCGATTTGTAGTTATTTTCGTAGACGACATCCTTGTGTACTCAAGATCAGAATAAGAACACGATGAGCATTTGAGACTTGTTTTGCAGAGATTGATGAGCAATCAGTTGTATGCTAAACTTAGTAAATGTGAGTTCTGGATTAGAGAGGTTGTGTTTCTTGGCCATGTTGTATCAGCTGAAGGTATCCAAGTTGATCCGAAGAAGATTGAAGCCATTGTTGAGTGGAAACAACCTAAGTCAGTGACAGAGGTTAGGAGTTTCCTAGGACTATCCGGTTACTATAGGAGGTTCGTTGATGGTTTCTCTAGAGTAGCTGCTCCGTTGAATAAATTGTTGCAAAAAGGAGTGAAGTTTGAGTGGTCAGATGCGAGACAAAAGGCATTTGAGAAAATAAAAGAGGCTTTGACGAATGCTCTAGTTTTGGTATAGCCAGTTTCAGGGAAAAGTTCGTGATCTATAGCGATGCTTCCTACGTAGGTTTAGGTTGTGTTCTAATGCAAGAAAGAAAAATTGTCGCCTATGCTTCGAGACAGTTGAAGGTGCACGAGAAGAATTACCCTACGCACGACATTGAGCTAGCAGATGTTGTGTTTGCGTTGAAGATTTGGCGTCACTACTTGTATGGTGAGAAGTGCACGGTTTACACTGGTCATAAAAGCTTGAAGTATCTGATGACTCAGAGAGAGCTGAACTTGAGATAGAGAAGATGGATTGAACTGTTGAAGGACTATGATTTGACTATTGAGTACCATCCGGGTAAGGCAAATGTAGTGATCGATGCGTTGAGCAGAAAAGTTGTAGTTGGGATGTGAGCTATATTTGCTAGGCTGAGTGTGTCAGAAGATGGTGGTTTGATTACAGAGTTGCAAGTGAAGCCTTTGTTGATTCAGATGATCAGAGAGAAACAGTTGCAAGACGTATATTTAGCTTTACATGTTCAGGACATTGCAGAAGGTAGACCGACGGAGTACAATTTCAGTGATGAGAATGTGTTATGTTTCAGAGACAGAGTTGTAGTACCTGAAGATGTTGAGTTGAGATGTATGATTCTGAGCAAAGCACATTAGAGTCCTTTTTCTATGCATCCGGGCAGTACTAAGATGTACCGAGATCTGAAGAATGATTATTTCTGGGTTGGTTTGAAGAAGGATGTAACCGAGTATGTGAGTCGTTGCATGGTTTGTCAGTGAGTAAAGGCAGAACATCAAGTTCCTTTAGGTTTGTTACAGCCTTTTAAAATTCCAGAATGGAAGTGGGAGAGAATCACTATGGATTTTGTGTCGGGGTTACCGTTGTCTCCTTCAAAGAAGAATTCTGTTTGGGTGATTGTTGATAGATTCACTAAGTGCGCTCATTTCTTAGCAGTGAACACCACATATTCTTTAGATAAGTTGGAAGATTTGTATATCTGTGAGATTGTGAGGTTGCATGGAGTTCCGAAGTCTATTGTATCAGACAGAGATCCGAGATTCACAGCGAGGTTCTAGGGTTGTTTGCATAGGGCCCTAGGTAGTCGTTTGCATTTCAGTACTTCTTATCATCCGCAGTCTGATGGTCAGTCAGAGCGAGTGATACAGGTATTAGAGGATATGCTCCGTTGTTGTGTGATTAACTTCCAAGGTTCTTGGGAGAAGTATTTGCCCTTAGTCGAGTTTGATTACAACAACAATTATCAGGCTAGTATCCAGATGGCTCCTTATGAGGGATTGTATGGTACACGATGTAGGACTCCGATCTGTTGGGCCAAAACGGGTCAGAAATTGTTACCTCTGCCGGATTTGCTTAAAGGGACTACCGATAAGGTGAAGTTGGTTTGTGACCATCTAAAAGCAGCTTCCGATCGTCAAAAATGTTACGCGGATTTGAAGAGAAAAGAGGTTGAGTATTCAGTGGGTGAGAAAGTGTTTCTGAAAGTATCTCCGTGGAAGAAGGTAATGTGATTTGGCCGGAAAGGCAAGTTAAGTCCAAGTTTATCGGTCCGTATGAGATAGTCAAGAGAATTGGGCCAGTAGTTTACCATTTGAGATTGCCTTTAAAGTTAGAGAAGATCCACGATGTTTTCCATGTGTCGATGCTTAGGAGATATAGATCAGATTTGTCTCATGTTATGCCCGTTGAGAAGATAGAACTGAATCCGGATTTGTCTTACAATGAAGAACCAGTTGAGATATGTGCTTCTAATAGCAAGGTGTTGTGTGGCAAGACCATAGAGTTGGTCAAAGTGTTGTGGAGACATAGAGGTGTGGAAGAGGCCACGTGGGAGAGGAAAGCTGATATGCTAGAGCAGTTTCCATACTTGTTTCCGTCAGGTAATATTGGGGACGAAATTCCTTAAGTGGGGGAGAGTTGTAACACCCGGGTTTGGGGGTCGGGTGAAATTAAAATATTAAAATATTATTTTGGGCCTCGTATTTTCAAAACAAATAAATTATGTTGGGCTTGTTTAGAATTAAACCCAATGGCCATAGATTTTACACTATTGTAATAATCCATGTTCATTAAGGGTAAATGAGTCTTTTGGCTTTAAAAACAAAACAAACAATAAAACACTCAATTTCACTCATTTTCTCCCCCTCCTCTTCAAATTCCACGACATCTTCTCCCTTCCCTTCATGTTTACTATTCCATCACCTCCTTGCTTCATCTTTGAAGATTTTTGAAAGGTAATTGTGTTTTTGACTTGTCCTCACCTTCCTCTCCATTCCTATACCTTTAGTTTTCAATAAAACCTAGTATATTGCATTTTGAAGTTTTTGGGTTTTGAAATAAAAATGATAACTTTGATAGCTCTAGGTTAAGCTTTCGATTTGTTGTTGTTAGATAAGTTACTTGCTATCCAAAAGGTCCAACATACCTAATTTCTACAAGGTTTTATAATGATTTTTGGATTTGGGTTTTATGGGGGTTTTAGATGGTTCAAATGGCAAGTTATGGGGATGTTTAGTGTTGGAAATTGATGGCTGATGATTGTATGATGTTTAGGGGTTATTTTGGAAGCTATTAGGTGTGTTAAAAGTGTTGGAATCAATGGTTATTAGCTGTGCAAGTGGGCTGCTAGAAAATATATGCTTAAGGGTTTTCTTAGTCGGCTAAATGCTTGTTTTGTGTTTCGAGGGTTGCTACAGTGATTTGTGTGCTGATTTGTTGGCTTTGATTGACTACCATCGGGATTTGGTGTTGGAGAATCTTCGGGAATCAATCCAGAACCGTCGGGAGCTTGATCGATTGTTTGCTTGTGTTTGGAAAGTCCGATGAGTGGTTCTTCGTTTTTAAATTAGTTTTCAAATGTTGGTTCGAGCATGTAGACCTAGGTCGGGCTTGGTAAACCCACCTAGAGTTGGGATTAGATTGGTAGTCTAATCTCAAGCTTTAGTTAGAGACCTTTGGTTGAACTTCTAAATACTGTGTGATTATGCCTCTTGTTCCATATTCATTGTGATTGATGTTGTTATGTATATTGTGATATACATGTCTGTTGAGGCATTATGTCTTATGCATTGTGATATGCATGTGGTTGTTGAAATGTGGATGCATGATGGTAAATCATGGTGAGTACATGCTAAGCACGGAAATTGGTAAGAATGTTGTGAGGTTAAGCTATGAAATGAGCTAGTATTGACACTAGTATGCTTGGGTACAAATGATCGATAATTAGGATGTTAGTGTGCACACGAGTTTCAAAATGCCCACGTGGTCTTGGTGATGGTAGTCATCATGATGGAGTACGGGTACGCCCAGAAATCTTCTTCTATATGTTAGTCGGTTATGAGTGGAATCCTATCGACGGGGCGTGAGGATGGTGGAATCCCCTCCGCGTGAAATGGTGATGAGAGTAATCCCACCGTAAGATAATGGTTGAGTTGTTGGATGTGAGTTCCAATGGTTGTTATCCGCGTATTCGGGTCATAGCTAGGTGCCAATACGTTTTGTTGAATGTGTTTCGTATGGTTGTATTTATGGACATGTTAAGCATGGCATGATAATTGATATTATGTTCATGCATCATATATTTTTGACTCTTGTGGCTTTGAAGGTAAGAAAACATGCATTCCTCCTTGGTTTTGTTTCTCGTGCTTGGACCCTGCATTGTCGTGGTTTCTTTTATGAGCTTACCCTCACTAAGCTTTATGCTTACGCTCTCTTTTGTTTGACAATGAAGATCCTTAGTTCGTGGGTTGCTTGTGCGAGAAGAAGGGCCTCCAAGTGTGCTAGTTGTACTATCTTAATCTTCAAGTATGAACTTTTAAGTTAATGGATGTAATAGATAAGCAATGAGGACTTGTGTATGTTGTTTTGTGTTAGGAGGTTGTTTAGACTCCTTTATTATGTTGATGGTTTAGTTTTGGTTTGCTTATGCCATGTATGCTGGCCTTGTGCCCTTACCTTATGCTTTGTGTATGTTTTGTTCTAAGGCATGAAACCTTAATATGCAATGTATGTTTCTTTTGGTGAATGCTTGATCCCTTTAATTGTATGGTCTCTTCATGTATGTTGTATGTTGAACATGCTTGTAGTAGAGTGTATGCCTCTAGAAGTTGTGTATGCATGTTGTGTCTTGCTTTTTGAAGTCGTTGGGGTCGTTTAGAGATGCTTAAAACTGGTTTTAGGAACTTACTGGTTGCAGACGTTTCGAAACGAGGGAGGTTGTTTCTGAATGAGTGTGGTTCCAGGGATACCTGTATCGGAACGCGTTTCGGTATAGTTTGGCTATTGTGAACCCTTTTTTCGATACGAGTTTTAAAACGATTCTGCTACTGTGAGTGCCTTTTCCGGAACGTGTTTCGGAATGTCTAGGCGAAATGGACCCATGTTCTGAAATGAGGTGGATGCGTTTCGGTACGGGTGTTTGGCTTTTTAAACCATGCCTCGTGTTTCGAAACGGGCAAGCCTGTTTTGAAACACAAACCTGAAATGTGGGCTTTTGACATCTCTAAAGGTTTTCAAGTGTTGAGATTAGGCCCTGTTTGATGTTAGCTTTCTTGTGAGCTTTATCCGTAACCGTTTAGGTGTGTTTTAGTCGCGCTTGCAAGAAATCGAATTAACTTGACATTTGGTAAATTTAATTTATCTTATTCTCTTGTCTTGTCCCGTCCTTGTTTTCCGCTGCGGTTTGTCTCACATAAGTCTAATTGAATTCATCTAGACAAGATAAACAAAGAAAAGTTTTCTCGGGTTGTTAACTGAAGTGGGGCCTTAACAGGTTTCGCCTCGGTTTTCCCCGTGTAGCCCACTCAAACCGGTCAAGCGTCCGGACCGGGACGAGGGGGTTACAAAAAATCAACCAAACCAAAAATCAACCGGCCCGAAATGACTCGAAGCACAATAGAACCAAACCGAATGACATCATACCTGAAATAACCAAAACCGAAATGAACAGAACCGAACCCGAACCGATTGACCCGTTTGCCACCTCTATTTGTAGTATGATGGCATGTATCATGGTATCTCTTGTTTCCCTACTCATGTTTCATCCCTCTTTTAGTAATTGGCGTGTTTCGCTTATCGCAATTGTTGGCATAACAGATACTATTACGGTCATTGTGGGTATCACTAGTGACGTACAAGTAGCTCTCTTTATCGCGATTGCGGGCATAACAAATACTATTACAGTCATTGTTGGGATCACCAGTGGCCAGCGGCGGAACATAAGGGGGTTTGGTCCCCGCCAAATTTTTTTATTAGGAATATGATAGATTTTTTTAGAAAAAAAAAATAAAATTACCTCTATAATCCCTTCAAAGTTTGTAAAAACTTAGTGTAATCCCCTCAAAAAAATTTTATTTTATTTTGACATCCTTTATAAATTTCTATTTTTTTGAATTTCATTTTGGCCCCTTTATAGATTTCTAGTTCCACTCTGATTAACATAAACGAGTCAAACACACCTCTGTACGTGCTCGTTCATTTATTAAACAAACATAAAATTTTTGTTCATACTCATTTATTTAACTTAACAAACGGACGTTATACGAATAGTTAATTTACACTCCTAAACATGATATTCTGTTCGTTTAAAATGTCTCAAATTTTCAAACAAACACTATGGCATCAAATGTCTAACGACGTTAAGCAAAGGTACCAGAAACGTGGACGTAAAAAAAATACTAGTACCAAGTTGAAAGTAAAATTTTTATAGATATTAACTTAGGAGAATATGTTTAGCTCAGATTGTAAATTTGTATGCAAGTCTACAAATAGTTTTTAGGGTAAACTACACGAAATACCATTAAATTTTAACATGTGTATAATAAATACTACTGAACTATAAAACGATACTATTATACCATTGAATTTTATTTTTTGCTCCAATCCAAACACTCCGCCATTAACATGTAACGGTTCATTGAATGCAAAACGAAGTTGTTTTGGTATAGTTGTTTTGATGCTTAAGATAAGCCAAAATGACGTCGTTTTATTAGAGAAAAGAACTTGCATTTAAGGAGGCTAGAACCAAGAACCATAATTTCATTTATGTCATGATATTACTTATAATTTATATTAAAAAGCTAAAATACTATTTACAATATATAATTAAATCCTAAACCATAAATTCAAAAGCACAAACCCTAAACTACAAACCTCAAACCTTAAATCCTATATATAACTAAATAATAAATTCAAAATTCAAATTCCCAAATACCAAACTACAAACCCTAAACTCTCAACCCTAAAATCCAAAACCATGACCATATATATAACTAAATCCTAAACCATAAATCCCAAATCTCAAACCTTAAACCCTAAAATTAAAATATCATTTATAATATATATATTAGGATTTGTAATATAAATTATAAAACATTTTATATTTAGGATTTAGGGTTTAGGATTTAGTTATACATATAGGTTCTAGGATTTGGGACTTAAATTTTGGAGTTTGGGTCTAGTTATATATATAGTTTAGGGTTTAGGATTTGATTTTGGGATAGAGGGTATGAGGTTTAGTTATATATTATAAATAATATTTTATTTTTGTAATATAAATTATAAGTAATACTTATTTATAAAGTTAATATATTTATAAAATTATATTATAAATAAATTATATCATGAGATAAATGAAATTAAGTTCAACTGCAGTTTTATTTATATTCCCTCCGTCCCAGTAAATATGTCTCTTATTGACTTTTTAAAAGTCAAAATTTTTAAGTTTTGACTATAATTATATTAAATATTTAAATTTTATAAATTATATATTTTAGGACTACTTGATTGGAGGTTTTTAAAATATATTTTTTCATATTTTTATTAATAATAAATTTCAAATAGTAATGAGTCAAAGTTGACACACAAAAAGTCAATAAGGGACAAAATTAATGGGACGAATGGAGCATATTATTTGCGTTGAAATTATATCAAGTCTTTAAGTTGGACTAGTGGTTTGGTTCTGACCTTTCATCAAAGGCACGTACTTTAGCGGCGTTTGTATAGGATTAAAGTTGGCCTCGTGGTTTGCTAGACAAACGCCACCATAGACACGTACTTTAGCGGGGTTTGTCTAGGATTTAAATGTTTATATCCCACATCGACTTTATTTATATCTTACTGAAACTTTATAAAGAAGCGAAGCGCAAATATAGATCGACGAGCTAAGTAAAGAGCTAAGGGATGCGAAAGATACATAGTCAATAGCGGTGTTTGGATTAAAAAAACCACTAAAGACAATGTATATAAAAGTGTTTGGAGGAATAAACGCCATTAAAGACATGCTTTTCAGCGGCGTCTCGACCTTTTGCAGCCATTTTTGTTCACAAACGTCGACGTTTGATAGAGCGGAACTTCTTGCTAGGGGTGAGCATTAGATCGAGCCGAGCCGAGTCAAAGATGTTTGAGTTATTCGAGTTGACGCGTCATATTTTACAACTAAAACTTTATTTGAATTTTTTTCGATTCGAGTAGAGTTCAAGCCGAGTCGAGTTTTCAAGATCCTAATCGTATATGTTGAGTGTAGCAATCGATCGAATAAACCCAAGAGGGGGTGAATTGATTTTTTTAAAGTTGGTGGAAACTAATTGCAAAGATAAGAAATTGCAATGTGATTTATAGTGGTTCAACTCCTTTAATGGAGTCTACATCCACTACCTTATTGACCACACTAAGGATTTTCCACAAATTCACTCATTTGTCTTTCTTTTAGGATAAGGAGTAACCTTACACAAATTCACTCCTTTAATTGAATCCTTTCAAAAAAAAAAAAAAAACAAATACAAAGAAGCAAACTAGAAAATCCTCACAAGGAATGTGTTTGCACAATATAAGCTCTCTCACACACCCAAAGAACACTAGCAAATGAATTACAATGAAGAACAATACTAGTGTTTACAAGAAAGATGGAAAAGCACAAAATGATTTCTTGATGGTTTGAATGTTTGGATAGACTTTCTTGTTATTCTTCCATCACTTGGAAGTCCTTTTTATGTCCTCTAATCAATTTCTAGCTGTTTCTAGTCGTTGGAGGAGGTTTAGAGCCGTTGGGTGTCATAAACTCTGGCATTAAATGCTCACCTACACAAGAGTTTCGGAACTTAAAACCTCATTGGTTTCTCAAGTTTCAAAACTACACTAGTAGTTTCGAAACTTTGCTCCATAAATGTTGATTTTGCACAAGTTTATGACCTTTTAAAAAAAAATTTAATAATAGGAACAAAATCAAAATATGTAACATCCCAGTTTAAGGTCTAGAAGACCCGGTAAAGTTTCAAGACCGGAAGGTCGGTGTTGGGAGTTGTGGGTGAGTTCAGGGAAAGTTGTCCTCGGATGATTGAAAAAATATGAAATAAATTTCTAAAATCCATAACAATATGTATAAGGCTTTGGTAAAAACAATTTTGGAAAAATGTTTTCCGAACCGTGACATTTTGGGTTGGTGACCAAAATGTAAAGATTGCAAAATATGTTTTTAGTGACCATTTCGTAAAAGAGTCAAAACATAGAATCTTTAAGGAGCTAAATTGGCTGGGCCAATATAGTTATTTTCCCATTTATTTTTTAGTATTCAAATATTTCAAAAAGGTTTTATAATTAAAATTAAAAAAGGTTTTCTCTTATTTCCTCATTCCACATTAAAACTTCATTTTTAGTTTTCTCATCTTCTCTTGTAACCCCCTGGTTTTGGGCCTAGATGTTTTAGACATCGGATCGGGCTGGTCGGAAACAGTTCGAATCGTATTAGGTGGTTCAGGGAGATCAAGGTTTGGGATATGACAAAAATTGCTAAAATCTTCTAAAATCATGTTTAAGAGGTTGGTCAAATCAATTTTACAAAATGAGTTTTAAAAGAGGTACATTTTGGGTAGTGACCAAAATGTATAGTTTTAAAATTGTGGAAAATGCAATTTTCAAAAGAGAAGTCAAAATCTTAGAATCTTTAAGGAGCTTTTGTGCAATTACACCTTTCCTTAAATTGACATGTGTTTTAAATGAGTTTTAAAATAATTGATTAAAAAGAGATTTTATTTTAATTAATAAAATGGTAAATTGAGAAGTTTTATTTTACGTAACTAACTTTTCAATCCTCATTTAAGCAAAACCCATTTCTAAAACCTTTTCTCCATATTTCTTTTCTCCCAAACACTCTATCTTTGATTTCTTATCCATTCTCAAGAATTCTCTTCAATTTCTTCAAGATTTGTGAAGCAAAAACTTGTCAAACACTAAAGAAAGCAAGGATTGGAGGTAAATCTCATTCTCAACCTTTAATCAAGGTTCTTTATTGAAATTCCCAATATTATTGACTCCTAATTGTTATTTTTAACTGGGTTTTGATTATAGTTTTAATTTAATATCAAAATCTTGCAAAATAAAAGTTTAATTCTTGATTTTCGGAGTGTTGTTGATGATCTCTGTTTTATATGGATTATAATTGATTTTTGATATGATTATGATGTTGAAAAAGTGTTTTGATGATATAGATCCTGAAATCCTTGAGATCCTTGAGTTTTATGATAGTTTTAGTTGAGTTTTCGGTTGTTTCGGATGAGTAAATTAATGTAGTTTTACTGGGCAACGAGTTTGTGTTTAGTTGTTGGTGTTGGAATGCATTTTAATGCATTGGATATCTGTTTTTGATGCTCTAAAAACAAGGGGCATTGATCTGGAAGCAAGCAAAGCGATTTCGGAAGCTTCGAGCGAGTGATCTTCGCGTCGGCAAGCGAAGTTTCGCGTATCGACGAGTGGAAAAGAGTTTTCCAGCTTTGAAACGTTTTGAACGTGGTTTTGGGAGCTTAGTGTAAGTTTGAAACACTTAGCTAAGCTCAAGAGTAAATAAATCGAAAGTCTCTCTCGGATTGTGCTATGTTTTGGTTTAAAATACTCTTGATTTAAATGTGATTTGATTACTGTTTTAAAGCATGATTTGAGCATTGATGTTGCTGGTTTTAAATGCCATTTAATTAAGGATGCACATGGTAAGTGATCCTTGGGTTTATATGATTATGAAATTGGTTTAAAGCATGTTATTGCTTGTGGAAATGACATTGTGGTTTATGCTTAAAAATAGAGAAATGATGTTGGTAAATGATTATATTGGCAAGTGATGGTAAATGGTTTTGGTTACTTTAATCGGATATAGTTAGCCGGCTATAGGATTGGGTGCACCGTGAATAAAGTCGCCTTGGATGTCGAGGGGTTGTGATTGTGCCGTAAACCCCATCCAAGTACCCTAACGATCGAGGCTAAGATCACAATGGTGGATGGTTTAATCCCGTGTGTGAATCTTGTGGTTTGTGTCTCGTGCTCTCGTTAGTAGAGGTGGAAATTGGGTCATTCGGTTCGAGTTCGGTTCGGGTCATTTCGGGTCTATCTAGAATCGGTTTAGATTCGGTTCGGGTTCGGGTCTAATTCGGGCTTGTGATGAGTCGGATTCGGTTCAGGTATTGGATCGGGTCAAAATTGGATAAGTTGTTTTCGGGTCGAGTCAATATCAGATCGGTCGCTTTCGGTTCGGGTCGTTCGGGTCGCTTTCGGGTCGGGTCAACATTTAAATTTTCGGGTCAATTCGATTTGAGTTCAGTTCCATTCACAATGTTAGAATTTAAATATTTTACATTGTTTAAATAATATAATATTTCATCTTATTAAAGCAGTTAATTATTGATGAAATATATTAATAATTTAATAACTCAATTAAAATGTTTTGAAATTTAAATATCAATTTAAAATTTAAACATAGTTTAAATTTTAGATGTTCGGTAGCCTAGGATTCATATATCGATTATATTAATATAATTCTGATTTTATTTCCCTAATTCGGGTCGGGTCAAAATCGGGTCGATTTCGGGTCGGGTCAACATTTAAATTTTCGGGTCAATTCGATTTGAGTTCAGTTCCATTCACAATGTTAGAATTTAAATATTTTACATTGTTTAAATAATATAATATTTCATCTTATTAAAGCAGTTAATTATTGATGAAATATATTAATAATTTAATAACTCAATTAAAATGTTTTGAAATTTAAATATCAATTTAAAATTTAAACATAGTTTAAATTTTAGATGTTCGGTAGCCTGGGATTCATATTTCGATTATATTAATATAATTCTGATTTTATTTCCCTAATTCGGGTCGGGTCAAAATCGGGTCGATTTCGGGTCATGTCAACATTTAAATTTTCGAGTCAATTCGATTTGAGTTCAGTTCCATTCACAATGTTAGAATTTAAATATTTTACATTGTTTAAATAATATAATATTTCATCTTATTAAAGCAGTTAATTATTGATGAAATATCTTAATAATTTAATAACTCAATTAAAATGTTTTGAAATTTAAATATCAATTTAAAATTTAAACATAGTTTAAATTTTAGATGTTCGGTAGCCTGGGATTCATATTTCGATTATATTAATATAATTCTGATTTTATTTCCCTAATTTAAAATTGCATCTCAATCAGCCTAGCCCTAAGCCTTATAGGTTTGAAAACACTCTAAAACTTTACTCACTTTTCTCAGGCAAATCCATTACCATTTATCAAAATTGAAAACTAAAAGGAGAAATTTGAAATCAACGGCGGCACCTTGAGTAGAAATTGAAAACTTTACTCACTTTTCTACTTAAAGGCTTTAGATCACCCGCTTCTCCTCCTCTTCAACCCAACTTCAGTAGCCGAGCCGTTCAGGTACTCTTCCATAACTTTCAACTGCAAAAACTCTAGTCCCTTTTCGTTTCTTAGTCTTAGGATTTTCACTTCTTAATTTTTTTTATGCTTTGTAACGGTGCTGTAACAAGCACATTAAAATTGAAATTGCAAAAGCTAAAAAATAAAAAAAATACTAGCATAAAATAAATATAGTTCAATGACTAATTTCAAGGTTAGAACAATCAAGTTAGAACTAAGAAAAATCCTAAGACTGCAAAAGCTGATTTTTTTCGTTTCAAGTTAGAAAAATCCTAATACTAGCATAAAATAAATATAGTCCAATGACCAATTTCAAGGTTAGCATAAAATAAAAATCCTAAGACTAAGAAACGAAAAAATTAATATAATGAAAAAATCTTGATTTTTTTGCCATTCAGGAATTTCTTGTTGTTGCAAATACTAGGGTTTAAATTTAATTCATGGCATAGTTTCTATCTTCGGATGGAAAAATTTTGAACAATGTTCATGGTTTATGTTTTTTGTTTTGGCAAGCGGTAACCATGGAATCAAATGCTAATGCACGTGAGGTCCAAGTAGATACTGATGCTGTTGATGTACTGGAATCACAAATTTTTTCTAAGAGGCGAAGCAAGGTTTGGATACATTTTCTCAGTCTTAACTCGGCAGAGACTAAGGATGGAAAAGAAAGGGCTCTTTGCAAATATTTCAAAATAGCTTCTTTCATCTCTAACTCGCATTATGGAACTTCCAATATGCAAAAACATCTTGAGAAGTGTAACACTATACTGCACATAAGAAGAGTTTGGGAAATGATGGAGAAGAACCAGAACATTATGTTTATGACCAAAAAGTCTACAGAGAGTTGGTAGCTACAACAATTATAAAGCATGGATATGCTTTTTCTTGGGTTGAACATGAAGGTAACAGGAGAATTCATACTTATTTGAACAATCAGGTTAGAACTATATGTAGAAACACTGCAAAAGCTTATTGTTTGAAAATGCATAAAAGTTTGAAAATTAACTTGAAAGAAACTCTTCGTAATGTTTCTAGTCGTATTTCTTTGACATGTGATATGTGGACATCTTGCCAAACTGAGGGATATTTGTGTTTGACTACTCATTATATAGATGTTAATTGGAAGTTAAATAGTAGAGTGTTGAACTTCTGTCACATTGATTCACCGCACACCGAAAGTACTATGTATACTGTTTTACTAGACTTGCTTTAGGATTGGGGCATTGGCTATAATATTTTTTCCATAACGTTGGACAATGCATCTAGTAATGATAAAATGCAAGACTATTTGAAGGACAGTTTTAATGCACGAGGAGCTTTATTATGTAGAGGAGCATACTTTCATGTTCGATGTGATGCACATGTATTGAATCTTATTGTTAAGGATGGACTTAAGGTCATTGAGCATATTGTTGCCAAGATAAGAAATTGTGTGAAATATATTAAATGGTCAGAATCAAGAAAAGTTACTTTTCGACATAGTGTGAAATTAGTCAAGATACAAGACGTGGCTTGATGTGCCTACAAGATGGAACTCTACATATATGATGCTTGATAGGGCTATTTTGTATCGTGAAGCTTTTAAGCAAATGACTGTTGTTGATTCCTCTTTCCACCATTGTCCAAACACTGAAGAGTAGGAAATGCTTGAGAAAATTCGAGATATTTTAGAACCTTTTTTGATATAACTATGATGTTTCAGGAAGTGATTATCCTACAGCAAATTTGTACTTTGGAAATGTTTAGAAAATTTTTATGTTGTTGAGAGAGTTGACGAAAAGAAAAGACACAATTTTAAAAAGCACAACAATAGAAATGAAGAAAAAGTTTGATAAGTATTGGTTCAATTCAAGTGGGGGTGACTATAGCATGTTATTTGCCTTTGCGGTAATTCTTGATCCTCGTTACAAATTGTCTTTTCTTAAGTATTGTTATGAAATCATGTTTGAAGATGAGATAGAAGCTAGCTTGAAGATTAATGATGTTCGTTTTAAGTTGGGTATGCTATTTACAGAATATTCTCTAGTCTCACATGAAACATCGGACTCAAACTTCAATTTCATGAGCACTACATCTAGCGATCACAAACGCAAATTTGATCTTTTTGCAGTAAGTTTCTTGTTTTTTAATTATATGTTGTTTACGTATTTTTTGTGTATTTTATATTTCATTTCATGTATTTTGTTTATATCATATAATTTTTGTAATCTGTATTTTTTCTCTTTTTCATTCATTTGTATTTTTTTCTATTTTCTATTTGTTTAGTTCTATTTTGTTTCTTATTATTTATTTTATGTATTTTTAGGATTATGACAAGAGAGAAGCTACATCTTCCTGTGCAAAGTCACAATTGGATATTTACTTAGATGATCCTAAAATGAATAGGAAAGTGGAGCTTGACATCCTTAATTTTTGGAAGGAAAATGAGCATCGGTATGGAGAACTTTCTCATCTTGCTAGGGATATTTTAACCGTTCCCCTCACAACTGTTGCATCATAATCGACTTTTAGCATAGGAGGTCGAATTTTGAATAAGTGGAGAAGTTCTTATATTCCTGAAAATGTGGAAGCTTTGATAACAACTCGGAGTTGGTTGTTCGGCTATGAATGTAAGTTTTTTTATTTTTTAATTTAGTTTTTGATTCTCTATAGTAATACTTGTTTACTACGCCAACTTCTTGAACTATTAGTATATTGTATTTATTTATTTTAACTTAAATATTATATTGTTTAATTTTTTTGTTTCACTAGTAAACAAATTAACTTCTTGTTATTATTTATGCAGCTACGGAAGATGAAGAGTTTGTCGGCTCTTCTGTGGATTTGAATGAAAAGAAGTCTAACCTTTGATGCATGTATTATTTGTGTTTACTCAATGTAATTGAGTTTCATATGTATGAATAGTTAAGTTTAGATATTTAACTTTATTTGCAGCTAAATGTCACTTTTGAATGAGAACTTTTTATTTAAGACTTGTGCCTTATGGTAGTTGTGTTTTTCAAACTCTTTATCATTTTACCGAACATATATAGGTAAGAATGCTTGTAATCTACTAGGATCATGTTGATCAAACCATTTGAGTCATGTTTATTTTGTGTGTGTGGAACTAGTTTTTTCAATGCATGGAGTAGTGATGCAATTAAATGTTGCCCCTATGAATTGGTCTATTATGTATCCATTCCTTTTAATGCAATTTTTTGACATTTTTTTTCTTTGTAAATGTAAGATTAAATATTGAGAGAGAAAATAGTACATTGAAACTCTAAATTTAAAAATTAGTTTATTTAATTAATATTGAAACGTAAAATAACATTAAATGTTATTATACCACAACTTTGACAAGAGGAACAATCTCTTCCATGGTATAGTATAAAAAGATAATAAAACATACTTCATTTTATTATTTATTATATTGTTAAAAATAGATATTCGGGTTAAAATTGGGTCAAAATCGGGTCAATATTTGGTTCAGCTTTCGGTTCGGGTCAAAACAGTTCGGGTCAATTTCGGTTCAGCAAAAAATTTCGGTTCGGTTTCGGTTCGGTTCGGTTTATTTCGAGTTTCATGTCAACTTTGGATTATCATGTTCAGGTCAAAATCGGGTTTCGGTTCAGGTTTCGGGTCTCGGGTCAAGTTTGACAGGTCTACTCGTTAGTGGAATTATACAACTACCGATGAGTGATGTTGAGGGGTTGTGATTGTGCCATTAAACTCCACCTTGTGAAGCCGATAGTGTGTATGAAGCGTGTGTGACAACGCTTGTAATCCGTGTATATGATTGTGTCAATTGTGTGGTGTTTTGATATGGTTCTTGCTATTGATCACTTGTGAGCCAATATAATGATGTTGATATAATGAATTAATGATGAACATTTATTTTGAGAAAGCATGTGATGCTTGAGAATTATGCTAGAATGCATGTGATGTCTGGTTTAGGCATGAGCAAAGGTTTTTGCTGTTGTAATTAATGATGTTGTGAGCATGAGGATTTGAAAGTGGAAATGGGCTTTTAAAGTGTATGTTTTAAAGAAAGGCCTATGTTTACAAAGAATGATGGTTTGGTTTTTAAAACGAATTGATGAATGTTTTGGCTTTATAGCGATCCTCACTAAGATTTATGCTTACACTCATTTGTTTCATCAATGCAGAGAATTAAGAATATTTGACAGCAAGTAAGCAAAGAATATCCAAGTGTTTTGCTAAGCAAAGTATGTGGTTTTATTCTAGTGTAATAAGAGGCAATGGGAGGGATTTCCACTAATGAATTGTTTGGTGATGTGAAACACCTTGAGCATGTTTAGTTTGTGTTTTGAGACTTGTAAATGATCTCCTTATGGTGTATGATCTTTTATTTGGTATTTTGGCTATGCTAAGGTTTGTGCTTAAAGGAATGCTTATATGGTTCCACGATCTTCATGAATTGTCCTGCTTAATGTTTGTCTTGTGAGTGGATGGTGATGCGTATGTGTTTGAAATGTTTGATATACCTTGTATGGATATTTTGGACATGTTTAGTTGATGTTAATTGCTATTTTGTGGCTGTTGGAGGTGCACTTATAGTCTGTGTATCGATACTCGGGATTGAGTATCGATACCCGAAGGCATTTCTCAGGTAAATCAACACAGGGGTATCGATACGAAATGCCAGCGTATCGATACGCCTGTGCAAAGTTTGAAGGTCGTACTGATACACGGGGAAGTGTATCGATATCTTTTCCCTAAATTTTGCTACTGTCTGCCTGTGTAACGATACATGCTTAAGTGTACCGATACATGACCGTTATTTTCAGTTAAAAGTATCTTAAAAAGTTTTGAAATGTTGCATTTTGGTCCCTGAATGTTGTATGTCCTATTGATTGAGTTTGGATGATCCATTTATGATGAAATTTGACATAGAAGCATGTTACATGACTAATTAAGGTTTGGTAATCTTAAAATTGGACTAGTCTCTGTAATTTTCAGAAATTATAGTTTAGTCCCTAAATGTTTAATTTAAGCAATTGAACCCCTAAACGAACTCTGATCATTGTGCCATTTCTTTTAATATGCTTTGTTCAACATATAGGATTTTAATTTGCATCTAGAAAAGATAAAAAAAGGGTCGTTAATCGAAGTTGACTTTAACAAGTTGGTTTCCATTTTCCCCGTGTAATCTTCTTAGTTTGGGTCGGGCGTCTAGGCCATGCTAAGGGGGTTACATTTGTTGGTATCAGAGCCAGGTTGTGAAAGAATTGGGGATGATGGTAAGTGGAATTGGTATGTTTTGATGTTCGATTCGGTGTTAAGTGGCATGTTGTTTGAAAAATCATGTTTTTGGTTGAATATTGGTTTTTATGATGTGCTTGGTTGTTATGAATCATGTGGGAGTTAAATATGATTGTATGTTGATGATTATGATATGCTATTGTATGCTGTGTTATGCTTGAGGGAAATCGGGGTGCCCATTGCCTTATTACACTAGTTAATTGTTTTAAGTTGGTTTTGTAAACTTGGATCCTTGCTTGAGGTTGGCCTAACTTATGATTTGAAATGTTTTTATTATTATGCCTTGTTGAAAATAGCACAATGGGTCCGAGGAGAGAGCTTAGATCGAATACGATTGTGCTTGCGTCTGAGTAGGGTAATTAGGGGTGAGGTTCCACCTGGTGGAAACCTACCTCCTTTTCCGCCACCACCTAGAGGTGGAGAGCCGGAGCAACATTGACATGCTGGTCCAGTAATGGGTGATCTAGCACCACTGGTTCAAGCGATCACCAGAGTGTTTCAGACTGTGGTAGCTGGAGCGCAAGTTCAGACACCTACAGTTGGACAAGTGGGTTTGCCTTTGGAAAGGATGAGGAATTTTGGAGCTGTCGAGTTCCGAGGTATGTCTCTTGAGGCATCGGAGGCATTGTTAGCTAGTACGATCCGTATTATGGATCAGATGGGATGCAGTGATGCGCACAAGTTGGGATGCGCAGTTTCCTTGCTTTAGGGTGATGCATATAGTTGGTGGACGACTATCACCGCTGGTTTGGAGCCCAATGAGATGGATTGGGAGTTCTTTCGGAGTGCCTTTAAGAAGAAGTATCTTGGTGTGAGATACTTGGATGAGAAAAAGCGCGAGTTTATGTCGCTTGTGCAAGGAAATCTTTTTGTGGCTGAGTACGAAGTCCAGTTCGTACATCTAAGCCAGTATGCCCCTGAGTTGATGCTGAGTGAGAGGCATCACTATGATCGTTTTCGGTATTGGCTTGTACAAGAAGTGAAGACCTTTATGTTGGCCACGGATTACACAAATTTTGATGTGCTTGTGTGTCAAGCTAAGGACATCGAGCAGAGCTTGGGTCTGACATCTCGATGAGGTGGTTCTAGCTCTGGTAAAAGAGCTGCTGATTTCAGTTCTGGAGGTGGACGGAACAAAAGAGGTCGAGATAGGAGGCATCATCATGATGCAAGGCGAGGTGCTTTAGGACAGGGTCGACAGGCTCAGGGTGGACGGGTGAGGTCCAAGCAGCACACATGCTAGACGTGTAGATCGAGGGACCCTCTGAGGCGAGATTGTCCACGTGCAGCTAGAGAGGCACAGACTCTTGTTGTGGTGGCAGAGAAATCTTGCTGGAATTGTGGTTCAACTGATCATATGAGGTGTGAGTGTCCTCTGTTGTCTGGTGGAGGCCAGGAACGTGCACCTACTGTGGATGCACCTTAGAGAGGAAGTGGGCACGGCCGAGGTAACTTTTAGAGAAGGGAAAGAAGGTCAGAGAGGTATCGCTCATGTTGTAGCGATTCAGCCTGATGAAGGCGGTCCTGCAAGGGTCTATGCTCAGCGCGAGGGGCGCAATGACACTGATGTTATCGCAGGTGCCTTTTATCTACAGTCTTTATCATTGTTGGCATTGATTGATTCTGGATCCACGCATTCTTATATCTTGAGTGAACATGCACATTTTCTTGATATACTTGTTGAGTTACTTGAAGTGGGAATGCAAGTGACTAGTTCTTTTGGTTAGACTGTGATCACGAGGAAGTTGTATAGGAGATGTCCTTTATATGTTTAGGGTCATGTCTTTCTTGTGGAATTGATGAAGTTACCCTTTTATGGATTTGATGTGATTCTTGGTATGGATTGGTTGTCTGAGTATAGAGCAGTGGTTGACTTTGATGTTAAGTGAGTCACCTTAAAGCTTGCTGATGATTATGAGGTGGTGATAGTAGACGAGAATGTGAAATTCTTGTCTAATGTTGTTTTGACTTTGTAGGTGAGTCTAAAGGAAACAATTGCAAGTTTAAAGCATAAGAACTTGTTAAGTGGCTGAGTTAGGAAAATTACCGTCGGTAACTGGACTAGTTCATTCTAGATGTAAATTGTATAAAAAATCGTCTGTATTAAAATCGTCGAGCCTAGTACTCGTTATTACAAGTATGATTACAAATTTATAATTCACAAAATGTAAAAGTATAAAAATTAAAACTGTAACTGTCATATATTTTAAAAGTATTACGCATAATATAATAAGTATTAAATTATGTCTAAATGAATAAACTTTTAAAAAATTAACCAAGAATAGAACATATTTAAGATTTTATTAATATGGTTATGTAAGTCCAACTGTGTTAAGATAAAATTTAGACATATTATCAAATTGAAAATAACATTAACCACTTATAAAGAAATAATTGTTTTTCTATTACGAAATTAGAAACTCAACTTTTATTAATATAAAAAATAAAGTACAAAAAGAAACAAAACCAAAGCATTTAATGGTTGTGACTTGCGAAGGGATTATCAAAAAGTGTTGAAGATACAGAATGATGTTAGTATATATGATTGTATCTCAGTTAAAGCCTGTTACTAAGCTTTGTATCAGTTAGGAAATCTGTTAGTATTCTGTTAGGAGTCTTGATCCATTCTTGGGTTCATGAAATCTATATAAGCAGATGCACTCTTAACTTGTAAATCACCTTACGTTGACTGGAGAATAATATTCCTTTCTTTCCCTTCTCTGTAAACTTCATTTCCACCTACATTCTATATTCTATCATGGTATCAGAGATTTCATCCATGGCTGAAAATACCTCCACCAAACCCTTTACAAACAAAACTATCTTCATACGCCTTGACGATTCAAACTACCTTCTATGGAAGCAACAAGTTCTTTTCACCATCGAGAGTCTTACTCTTGAAGACCACACTGATGGTTCTTTCCCTGTTCCAATGCGTCTTGTTGCTGGTGACGGTGGGCGTCAGGTTCTGAATCTCGAGTTTGTGAAATGCAAACAGCAAGATAGTGCTCTTTGTTCTTGGTAACTATCTTCCATCGGTCCCTTGATCTTTCCTGCATTAGTCAATTGCAAGAATGTTGTGGAAATCTGGGATAAGGTTAAGCTTCTTTTCTCTATAACTTCCGCCACTCGCATTATGCACTTGCACTGCTCGTTGAAGAACATTCACAAGAGTGACCAGACGATGAGGGAGTATCTTGCACAGATTGAGAGCATATATGATAGCCTTGTTGAGTGTGGAAATCCATTGTCTGAGACGATGCATATTTATGTTATTCTTTCTGGTCTGTCGCTGGAGTATGAGCCGGTGGTGGCCATTATTACTTCCAGACAACTCCCTTATAAGCTAGACGGTGTTACAAATGTTCTTCTTGATACAGAGTCACGACAGCGTGAATTCTTGGCTCAGAATTACCTTGTTAATATGATACATGGCCCTATTCATTCTTCTGACTCTCAAAGTCCAATGTTTGACCCGTTCTTCAACTCTAACCCTAATATGGGTTATTCTCAGAATACTTCACGTACCAGTGGCTCAAGGTTTCGACTGCCTTCCAATGCTTATCCGTCGCGTAGAGGATCTTCTTATAGAGGTCGAGGGGCGAGATTGTTTGGGGGGCGTACGCGACCGCAATGTCAAATATGTGGGAAGTTAGGCCATTTGGCCAGCCGGTGTTACTTTCGTTTTGACCAGTCGTTCAATAGAATTGGAAACAACGCGTTCATCAATCAAGTGTCTTTCTCTAAGGATTATGTTGAAGATTCTGGTGTTGCTCAACCAGTTGGTCAAGATCCGTCGCGCCTTTTCAACCAGAATGCTAATGTCTCACAAATGTTCAACGACAGTGTTCGAAATTCTAGTTCTGATGTTGTTGTTACGTCTGTGGCCGTTGTTGCAAAAGACTTTGGCTATGCTGATGCAGCGTGGTACCCCAATTCTGGAGCCACCTCTCACCTAACACCAGATGCAGGTAACATCGTTTCTTCTACTTCTTATCATGGTCGTGGTAAAGTATGTGTTGCAGATGGGTCTACTGTGTCTATTTTCAGAATTGGTACCTCTGTTTTACACACAGATTCAAGACCCTTAGTTTTAAATAATCTTTTACACGTACCCTTAATTAAAAAAATCTCCTTTATGTCTCTCAATTTACAAGAGATAACAATGTCTCAATTGAGTTCTTCCCTAATTCGTGTATTGTGAAGGATTTGATAACGCAGCAGTTGATACTTCACGGTGTGCAAAGTGATGGCTTATACAAGTTTCTTTCTTCTGATGGTTTGGGTTTTCCCGATTCTACAAGCCCTAAGCATAACACCTTGTCTGATGCTAAAGATTGCAATTTAACAAAACCTGTGCATAGTTCTTTTTCTGATGTTGAGAGTAGTACCCTTGTTTCTCATGCTTTGCCTAGTGTTGTTGCTTATCAAATAAATGTTGTTCCTTATACTAGTTCTACTGCTTAGGATTGTAAATTTCTTGTATGGCCCAGAAGGCTTGGACACCCTTTTGGTGATATTCTAGCTAGGTTGTCTAAAATTTGTAACATTCCTGACATTAATAAAAATTCTTTCTTTTGTGAAGCCTGCAAATTGGGTAAGAGTCATAAATTACATTTGCCTCAATCTCTATATGATTATCATTTGCCCTTACAACTGGTTTAGATTGATGTGTGGGGACCAGTCCCTTTAATTTCAAATAATTGCTCTTACTATGTAAGCTTTGTGGATGTTGCTACTAGGTATACTTGGATCTACTTTGTAGCTAGGAAATCGGATGTCAGCAACATAGTTATTCACTTTCATAAAATGGATGAGCGACAATTCGATTATAAACCTAAAAGTGTACATACATATTGTGGCACTGAGTTAAAGACTTTAGGAACATACTTTAAGCAACATGGAATTGAGTTTCGTAATACTTGTATGTATACGTCTGCTCAGAATGGTAAAGTTGAACGTAATCATAGACATATTGTCGAGCTTGGTTTTATTCTTTTAGCCCAAAGTGGTGTTCATTTGAAGCATTGGATTGATGCTTTTTATACCTCAGTTTATTTGATCAATAAGTTGCCTACCAAGGTCCTTGGTGGAATTTCTCCTTATGAAAAACTTTTTACGAAGCAACCTGACTATAATTTTTTAAAGGTTTTTAGTTGTCAGTGTTTCCCTCTAACTAGGCCTTACAATCGTAATAAGCTTCAGCTGCGCTCAACACCATGCATTTTTATGGGTTATAGCTCGACTCAGCATGGCTACAAATGTCTCTCTTCAGATGGTAAGTTGTATGTGTCACGACATGTTCAATTTAATGAGTCTTGCTTTTCTTGTTTGCAGGACAAAAGTTGTGGTGCTAAGGAGCAGTCTTGTTCTGATCAGCTCAAGTTCAAATACACATGACCTATATCTTCTCAACCATCTCAAGATGTCTAGCAATTGTCTTCTTGTTCCAGCTCCAGCTCATCTGCTGGCTTTGTCCAGCACTCATATGGGATTTTATCAGATGATTATGCTAATACCTCTGCTCAAAGACAACTTTCAGAACTAGTTTCAGTCCTTGTTAGGCAGCCTCGTGTGCTTGCTACACATTCAGAATCACTTTCAGCCCCTGTTAGGCAGCTTCTTGTGCCTGCTACACGTTCAGAACCAATTTTAGCTGAAAATCCTGCAAGTGTTTCAGCTGAAAATTCTGCAAGTGTGTCTTCTAGCAGCTCACATCATTAGTCTCCTACTTGTTCTGCTACAACTAATCCCTTGTGTAATGAGAATCCTGCAAGTGTTCCGGTTACAACTAGCCCCTTGTGTGTTGAGAATTCTGCAAGTGGTTCTAAAACATCTCCAGCTGCTTCTCATTCGATGGTCACGAGGTCCAAGGCTGTCATATTCAAACCAAATGTTTTCCTTGCTGAGTCAGTTTCGGATGTCCCAACTAACATCCAACAAGCTTTGGCTTCTAAGGACTGAAAAGATGATGTTTTGAAAGAGCTCAGTGTGTTGGTTGATAAAGGCACTTGGGAATTAACACCACTACCCTCAAATCGAATCCCAATTGGCTGTAAGTGGCTTTTTAAAGTCAAACAAAATCCCGATGGAAGTATTTCTCGCTATAAAGCTAGACTTGTTGCCAAAGGCTTCTCCCAACAAGCTGGCTTTGACTATTTAGAGACTTTCAGCCCTGTGGTCAAACCAGTAACAATCAGAATAATGCTTAGTATTGCACTTAGTCATGGTTGGGTGTTGAGGCAAATTGACATGACAACGCCTTCTTAAATGGAGATCTCTCAGAAAAAGTTTATATGCAGCAGCCACAAGGTTTTGAGCAAGCTGACGCATCGGGAAATCCATAAGTTTGCAGGTTAAAAAAATCGCTATATGGTCTCAAGAAGGCACCTAGGGCCTGGTTTGAGAAGTTTCACGATCATTTAGTTCGTGGCTTGGGGTTTACTGCTTCTCTTGCTAATTCATCCTTGTATTTCCGAGAATGTCAATGGAGCAAAGTTTATATCATGGTTTACGTAGATGACATAGTTGCAACTAGTAACAACTCGGACGATGTTGATCAGGTTATCAAGGGCATTAATCGTACCTTCTCTCTAAAAGATTTGGAAAATCTAACTTTTTTCCTCGGGATGAATGTTCAGATTGTTGGAACAGTGATTATTCTAAACCAGAAGAGACACATCTTGGACTTACTTGACAAAACCCAAATGGTTGATGCAACTCCTTCCCCAACTCCCATGGTCACTACACCTCATCTCTCACTCACTAATGGTGACCCATTTCCTGATTGCACACTGTATAGACAAATTGTAGGTACTCTTCAACACATATGCACTACTAGACCAGACATCCAGTTTTATGTCAACAAAGTAAGCCAGTTCATGCAAAAACCTTTGGATAAGCATTGGAAAGTTGTCAAGAGGATTCTAAGGTATCTCAAGGAACTTTGGATCATGGGTTGTTTGTAACCCCCTTAACCCGGCCCAGACGGTTGAACCGAATTAAGAAGTTTACACGGGGAAAACCAAAGTCAACCCGAAAGTCAACCTTGATTAACGACCCTTTTTTTCGTTTAAAACTTGTCTAGATGCACAATAACCCTAGATAAGTTCACAATAACAGCATACTCAAATATCAGCGCAATCGGAAGACATTCAAGGACTTAATTGCATAAAACATGAACTTAGGGACCAAATTGCAAATTCTGAAAATTATAGAGACTTAACCCATTTAAAAGTTACCAATATGAAATTAATCATCTTTCATGCTTCTCTGCCAAATTTCAGCTCAAACGGACATCTCAAACTCATTCAATTGCATATACAAAGATTTGGGACTAAAATGTAACATTTACGAACTCTGCAAAGATGCCATTAACTGAATTAACGGTCGCGTATCGGTACGCCATGAGTAGTATCGATACGCGGGGAAGGCAGTGACCAAACTCACAGGAAAGGTATCGATACGCTCTCCCGCGTATCGGTACGGCATTCATATTTGGCCTACCGTATCGAAACACCTCGCAACCGTACCGATACCCCTGTGCAAAAAAGCACATATTTGGCTTATGCGTATCGATACGCGAGCTCGAGTATCGATACACGTATCAGAACTGTCCCAAATTCAGCCCCAAAAATGCATCAAACATCAACATAATGACATCAAATCATACCAACGAGTCATTGCATGCTTAAGGAACATAAAAGCATCAACCATTTTCAAGCATGACATCAATTTAGCAAATCCCCAATTCTAAAGGCATGCATCTTAAGAAGAAAACCATTCAAGCACCAAAATACCAAACCAACTTCACAAAGGCCAAATACATGTTCCATCATCAACAACAACATAAAACCAACTTAGGGAGTCCAAAACATCTCCCAAACAACAACATAGGTCCCCCATTGCCAAATGCCCAAAAGTTAATAGTTTTAGGAAAATGTTCACCATACATGAGCTTAAATCTTCACTTGGATGCTTGGCCTCCTTGCTGCCCCAAATGCACTTCAATGCTCTGCATTATTGGTTTAAGAAAAGAGAGAGCGTAAGCAAATAGCTTAGTGAGGAAGGCTCATTTAAAACAACACAATAATGCATTTAAAAACACCTTTATAAACTTTAGTTCAAAACATCATTTGTACAAGCACATAAGCATTTAAAACAAGCAATTCATGCTTCAAGATTAAAACATGTCATATTGGCCACAAGTGATACATTCAACGTAAGATCCACACATGGACTTTTAAACACCATTGTGATCTTACAATTCACAAGGACCACACATGGACTTTTAAACACCATTGTGTCCTTAGCACAAGAATCATCCATGGACTTTTAAACACCATGATGTTCTTACAATTCACAAGGACCACACAAGGACTTTTAAACACCTTTGTGTCCTTAACAAGAATCACCCATGGACTTTTAACCACCATGGTATTCTCAAATATATACAAGGCTCACACAAGGACTTTTAACCACCTTTGTGACCTTAACCAAGAACCAACCATGGAATTTTAACCACCATGTTGTTCTTAAAATACACAAGATTCACACAAGGACTTTTAACCACCTTTGTGATCTTAACCAAGAACCAACCATGGAATTTTAACCACCATGTTATTCTTGAACAAGAACCACCTATGGACTTTTAACCACCATAGTGTTCTTAACCTTTCTCAAAACTTCACTTGCCAATATGCATCATTAACAACAATATTTCACTGTTTTAAAAGCATTTAACAAAGCCGTAAACATCATGCATCATTTAGCATCAAAACCACATTAAACAATGTTCAAAAACAAGGATCTCTTACCTTGAGCATCCTTCAACACATGGCTTACAAAACCAGCAATTAACATGCTAAATATGCTTTTAAAAACAGAATTTAAATCATGCAAACAAATCACCTTGCATTCAACCAACTTATGGTTCATCATCAAGAGAGTTTTGCCGAAAACTTACTCTTGAGCTTAGCTAAGTTGCTTAGACTTAAACTAAGCTCCCAAACCTTCAAAACATTGGTTTCAAAGCCGAAAACCAAAATCCACTCACCGATTCCGTTTCACCACTCGCCGAAACACCAAACAAGCTTCCGGATCACCACCTCAAGGATCCAAAGATGACTCCCATGTTTTAAACACATCAAAGCAGAGGATTAATGCATCATCATGCATTAATATCTTTAATGAAAGCACCTAAACTCGCTGCTCTCATCAACACTCCCTTTTCGGCTACCAAACACAACTGAAATCACCTCCAAACAACTCCACAACACTACCCAGCCATGATCCATCAATTCTAAACATCCTTAAACCTCAATTAACATCCAAAAAGGATCTAACCACGTCCTTATACCTCCAGCTATAACAGATCATCAAGATCACTCCAAAAACAACCAAAAACTCAAGCTAAACTTAGGAAAATTAACCTATCCGGGATTGCATTGATTAAACCTCAATTTCTCATCAATTAAACATTCTTTTAACATCAAAAAGACACCTCAAAACAGTGCCCAATCAGATCATACGAATTTTATCAAAAATCAACCAAATCTTGCATTTTAAAGCCAAGATCAAGAACACATCTACAAAACCTTTTATAAAACACAAATCAAGGATTGAGAACTTGGGAATTTCAGTAAAGAACTGAGAATTTAGAGGAGAAGGACGTTCATACCTCTAAACTTGAGTTTCTCCCTTTTGGAACCAAGATTCTTGAAAATCCAATTAGCAAATGATAAGGTTTTGATGAAGAAATGATTAGAGATCAAATGAGGATTGAAATCTAATCTTTGGATGTCAAAATCAGAGGGAAATTTGCTGGAGAAATGTGTTTGGGTTGAGAGAAAAGTTGAGAGAAAGAAAATAGAAAATTTTGAGAAAGTTAGTTAAAATGCCAAAATATCTTTTCCCTCCTTTTTCATCTAATTAAAAACCAATATTAAATTGATTAATATTCAGAAAAATCTGGAGAAACTCCTTTTGAGTAAATAGCTCCTTAAAGATTCAAAGTTTCAATCCTTTTTTAAAACAGTCACCAAGTTTCCGAAAATTACATTTTGGTCACTAACCCAAAATGTCACACTTCCAAACCTCATTTTTGCAAAATTGATTTCACCACTCTCTTATATATAATAAAAGAGGATTTTAAGACATTTTTCCATATTTTTAATGCAACCCGAACTAGGCTTTCCTAAATTCACCCTTTTATATTCGAACCGCACTCCGACCGAACCGGTCCAAACCCAAAACTTCTAAGCCCAAAATTGGGGTGTTACATTGTTCTTCAGTAATACTACTTCTCCAACAACACTTGTTACATATGCTGACTCAGATTGGGGAACCTGTGCTGATGATAAACGTTCTACTGGTGGACATTGCATCTTCTTAGGAGGAAATCTAGTTGCATGGAGCTCGAAGAAACAATGAGTTGTGTCAAGGTCTTTAATAGAAGCTGAGTTTCGTAGTCTTGCTGATGCAATGTGTGAAGACATTTGGGTGAGGTCTCTACTCTCTGAGTTAAACATTTAACTCACAACAACACCTACACTCTGGTGTGATAATACAAATGCCATTGCACACTCGTCCAACCCTGTTCATCATGCTAAGCTTAAGCATGTAGAACTTGACTTAAGTATTGTCATGGAAAAAGTGATGGAAGGATCCTTTCACTGCTACAAATCAAGTGGCTGACATGTTAACTAAGCCTCCGTCTTCAGTATTCTTTGCCTGTCTTCGACAACGTCTTAAAGTGTTTTGTGTTAATGAATTGCGATTACTATCTGCCAATTTTTCAAATACAGTCATAGTAGAATGAATGTTCATCTGAGTTCTTCAACAGAGGTAGAAGCTGAAATTCGTTGATCAATGGAGGTACCTTGTTCTAAAAGAAGAAAAAGAAGAAA
Organism: Hibiscus tridactylites; assembly: GCA_958450335.1. Lineage (NCBI taxonomy): Eukaryota > Viridiplantae > Streptophyta > Magnoliopsida > Malvales > Malvaceae > Hibiscus > Hibiscus tridactylites. The sequence goes on along the minus strand of OY288271.1, from coordinate 25,449,176 downwards.
ATATGAAGCATGTTAGTATATATGATTGTATCTCAGTTAAAGTATGTTACTAAGCTTTGTATCACTTAGGAAATCTGTTAGTATTATGTTAGGAGTCTTGATACATTCTTGGGTTCATGAACTCTATATAAGCATATGCACTCTTAACTTGTAAATCACCTTCCGTTGACTGGAGAATAATATTTCTTTCTTTCTTTTTTTCTGTAAACTTCATTTCCATCTACGTTCTATATTTTATCAAATGATAAGTGGAAAACACCTAACTATTTGGTGTTAGCATATTGGAACTAAACCTTGACTTATGAGCTGGATACTGCTCAAGCAGCGGTGGGCATGGGGCCGACCCATGTAATGAGATGGGGTGTCTAATGACACCTAAAGTTTTTTCCAAAAATATTTTTATTGAATTTGTATATAAAAAAATAGATATGTACAAATAACATCTTTTTCATAAATAAAATAAAACTACATTATAAATAAAACAACAATTTTTATAAATAATTTAACTTTCCTTAAATATCGTTAAAGAGTTAATTCCAGCGTGAATACGGGGTACGGGAAAAAAAACCCTAGTATGAACTTCAATTATCCTCAACAAAACTCGGAGAAGCATGGGCAGCCGCTAGCGGATCCCGGCGGGCAGCCACAAGAGACGATGGAGGGGATTGGGCAAGTGCCGGTGCAGAGCCAAGGTGTTGGCATATCGTTGGAAAAGCAGGCTGATGGGGAACTAGTGGGTGCAACGGGCTTACCGTCTGACCCCGCTGATGGGGCTGGGACGCACGACGGCGTGGAGGCAGTGGCGATGGACGTTCAGGAGGAGGCTGAACATGGCCCCCGGCAGTCGTATGCGGCAACTCTGGCAGGAGCCGTGGCCGACGGTCAGGCGACCGAGGGGGATATTGATGAAGGCTTTGAGGTTTTAGATATCGATTTTGTGATCGATCGAAGTGGTATTTACCCTAAAATTACCTTTTCGGAACGTGTTCATTCAAAGATTGATGATAGTATGAAATGTGCTATTATTGTTCATCCTCTTGGCCGTTCGATTGGTTATAGGACTCTGGTTAATCGTGTGCATGTGTTGTGGAAAACGGAAAAAGATTTCCAGGTTATCGATTTGGCTAATAATTATTTCTTAGTCAAATTTGAATCGGATGAAGATTATTTGAAAGTGCTGACGGGCGGACCATGGACTATGTTTGGCTGCTATTTAACTGTACAACCATGGTCGCGGAATTTCTCGATGACAGAAAAACACCCTTCTCAAGTTGTGGTATGGATTCATTTGCCGGGTCTGCCGTGCCGGTATTACTCAAAGGCTCTTTTCAGGAGGATTGCTGATGTTATTGGTCGAGTTATTAAGATTGATTACAACACATCGATGGGTAAGTGTGGACGATTTGCACGGTTAGCGGTGGTAGTTGATCTTAGTAAACCCTTGTTGTATTGTATCGGTATCGACGGTTTGTCCAAAAATTGGAGTATGAGGGTCTCCATTTAATATGCTTTAAATGCGGACGCTATGGACATGCCCAGGATATGTGTGGCTTGCATGCCACAGACGATGGTACTTCGGAGGGGAACCCGCAAGATGAACATGTTCCTTTGGAAAGGCCTGAGGAGACGGTGACTGAGGATACCCTCTTTGGGCCATGGATGGTGGTTGATAGGTATCACCGGCGTAGTCCCAAACTTAGTGGACCGAAAGCCAAGAATTCGCGTGAAGAGAGCAGTGGTTCACGGTTTCAGGCCTTGCAGGGTTTAACGGATGAGGAGGGTTCGCGTATGGGAGATATGGCGGGTGCCGTGCAGCCGCAGGAACCGCCAGTGGGCAGGCCGTCAGTGGCGCGACGGGCGCAACAGGGGAAAAACTCGGCAGTTGCATCGTCTAGTATCGTTGTTGGTATCACTAGTGGGGGTAATTTGGATGTGGTTGCGCCGGGAGTGCGCGGTAAGGTTGGATCGAGCAGCAAAGGGAAGGAAGTGGCCAGTGAAGGGGTTATTGATGCACCAGCGATGAAGGGTCCGTCAAGGCCAGTGGATACGATGGTTGTGCGGAAGGTTTTAGAGGAATCTACGAGCTGTGCGATGCAAGTCGTCCCGTCCGTTGGAAATGTTGAGCCTAGCACGGTTGTGTATTCGCTGGGGATTGCTGTAGGAGCCCATCGCGCTATTTCCATTAGTGAAGGGCGTGATGACTTTAAATCCACGGCACGATTGCGTCATGGTACTAGTCCGGGAAAGGGAGGAGCGGGTATAAAAGCAGTGAATAAGAAAAGCTTGAAGGTTTCGAAAAAGACGAAACTGCGGGTGCCGCCTCGTCCGGTTTTAACAGAATGGGTACAGTCACTTTCGGCCAAGTTGGATAACATCTAGGATTCGAGTGCGGGGACTAGTGCTCAGCTTATGCAAAAGGTTGACGTTCAGCAGACCGCTATGTGCGTGGATTCGACTGCGGCATCAGGTGTTGGGAAGGAGAACTTTCCTTCCGCTCAGTAAGTTTTTCCTTCCTTTTATGCTGTTTGATGGATACTTTAATGTTCTGGAATACTCAGGGTGCGGCGAGTGCTGAATTTCGCCGTCACTTTAAGAATTTCGTGAGGACTAACAATCCACAGGTGGTTGCTTTATTTGAACCGAGAGTGAGTTTTGCGGAAGCTGATAGAGTGGTGCAGAGGTTTGGTTTTCCTAACTCGTTTCGTTTGGAAGCCCGTGGCTTTAGTGGGGGTATTTGGGTTTTATGGCGCGATGGCTTTGATGTGGAGTTTCTTTCTGTTTCTAATCAGTTTGTGCATGGGAGGTTTAGGAAGGAGAATGGTACCAATTGGTTTTTCTTTACTACGATTTATGCAAGTCCTAATGTGAGTGTTCGTCGGCATTTGTGGGATAAGTTATCTTGCTTAAATCCTGGGGATGATTGTCCGTGGATCTTGGGAGGCGATTTTAATGCTATAGTTCGTAAGGAGGAGCGATGGGGGGGGGGGGGGGTTCGAGTGCTCCGCTAGGCATGAGTTCTTTGTTTCGGGATTTCATTACTTCGGCGAATCTGATTGAAATGGATTACATGGGGAAGAATTTACTTGGTCTAGGGGTGATCTATTTCAGCGCATTGATCGATGCTTGGCTAATATGGCTTGGTTTGAGGAATTTCCTGTGTCTTTGGTTGTTCACCTGGACCGTGTGGGGAGTGATCATTGCCCTTTACTTGTGCTTCCGGGCAGTTCTCGGCGTGAGGGGGGTTTGCGCCCTTTTCGTTTTTTGGCGGCTTGGCAGGAGCATCTGAACTTCAGGCCTCTGTTGGAATCTGTTTGGGAAACTAATGGGCCGATAGGAGATAATATTCATAGGTTCCAGGCTGAGGTTAAACAATGGAACGAGGAGGATTTTGGGCATATTGGGCGTAAGAAAAAACGTGTTCTAGCCCGTATCAGAGGCATCGATAGAGTGCTGAGGAGACATGCTTCTAACTATTTGGTTGAGTTGAGATATAAACTGCGTGAGGAGTTAGACGTAATCTTGGAGGAGGAAGAATCTTTATGGTATCAAAAGTCGCGAAGTCAGTGGATTTTATCGGGGGACAGAAATACCTGATTCTTCCATGCTTCGACTATGGCGCGTCGACGTGCTAACGCAATTGTGGCCCTCAAGCTCAGTGATAGGAGTTGGAGCTCTGATCAGGATGTTCTGCGTCGACATACGATTGATTATTATAGTAAGCTCTTTACAGTTGATACATGATGCAAAGGGCAGTATTCGGTTAGGGGTCTTTTTCCGCCCATACCTGATCATGCGCGGCGTGATATGGCTGCACCGTTGGAGGATGATGAAGTTAGGGTGGCTTTATTTGATATGGGACCGTGGAAAGCACCGGGTGTGGATGGTTTACAGGCGAGTTTTATCAGAAGAATTGGGATATAGTGGGACCTAGTGTTTGCTAGTGTGTACGTCGGATTTTTAGTGGCGAGGCGATCCCTACATCTCTTAACAAAACTCTTATGGTGTTGATACCCAAAGTTGCTACGCCAGAATCGATGAGTCAATTTAGACTGATTAGCCTCTGCACGGTTATGTATAAGATTATAACCAATGAACTAGCTTTGTGCCTGGACGTGCTATTTCGGACAATATTATCATTGCCCAGGAAATAGTGCATTCAATGAAACGCAAGGCATGGAAACGGGGTTGGATGGCTTTAAAGATAGATCTGGAGAAGGCGTATGACAGGTTGGAGTGGAGTTTCATTGATGATACGTTACAGGATATCGGGATTCCATCGGGTATTCGTAGTATTATTCTTGGTTGTTTGTCTAGTGCTTCGACGCAGATTGTGTGGAATGGTTCAGTTGCGGAGGAATTTACGCCTACAAGGGGTATCCGGCAAGGGGACCCTATCTCACCGTATCTGTTTGTTTTATGTATGGAACGTCTTAGTCAGGCGATTAATCTGCGAGTGGGATCTGGGATGTGGAAAGGATTTTGTACAGCCAAGAACAGTCCAGTAATTTCTCATTTGATGTTTGCTGATGACATGGTACTATTCGCAGAGGCATCGGCAAAGAAACTTGATGTGATTCGGGAAGTGCTTATTGATTTCTGTAGATATTCAGGGTTGAAGGTTAGTGTTCAGAAATCTAATATCTTTTTTAGTAAGAATGTGGATGTTGATATGCGGAGAGAGTTAAGTGCTGTGGTTGGCTTCTCGGAAGTGTCGGACCTTGGACGGTATCTTGGAGTGCCTATTCTCCATAGTCGGGTTACTCAGTCGACATATGACTATTTGGTACAAAAAGTACGCGATCGCTTGACCGGATGGAAAGCGAGGTACCTTTCATTTGCGGGTCGTGTTACGCTTGCTAAATCAGTCTTGTCTACTCTTCCTTACTATGCTATGCAAACAACGAACTTGCCGGTGGGTATATGTGAGGAAATCGAGCGTTTAATCCGGGATTTTGTGTGGGGCCACGGTGAGGATAGGAAACGTGTGCACTTGCTAAGTTGGAATGATTTGTGTAAGCCGTTACCTTTTGGAGGCTTGGGCTTTAAGCGGTTATGTGCTCAAAATGACGCGTTCCTTATGAAAGTTGCGTTTAATTTAGTTGCTAAGCATACGCAACTATGGGTCCGCTTCCTCCGTGCAAAGTATAAGTGCAATACTCTTATTCCGAATACCTTGGCTAGGCGTGGCGCTTCTCATTTATGGCAGAGTTTGGTATCGATTTGGCCGGATGTTCGCGATAGGCTAATGTGGAAGGTGGGTAACGACGAGTGCATTGATTTTTGGCGTGATCGATGGCTCCGGGATGCTGGTCCGTTAGCGGAAATAGCTGCTATTCCCCCCGACCAGCATATGTGCTTTGTTCCATTGGTGTACATGACCACGGCAGGGGAGCAGTGGGATCTTGGGCATCTTGCGCGCATGGTGTCGGGGGATATCGTCGACGCCATCGCTGCTGTTAAGCCTTCTGTTGTGGCGGACGTTGAGGACGAGATTGGTTGGCGATGGAGTACATTACAAAGTTTTTCGGTAAAATCTGCTTATGATATGCTTCGATTGGATGATATGGGTGATGAGTGTCATATTTGGAAGCATTTGAAATGTTTCATGGGGCCGCAGCGGATTCGATTGTTTTAATGGCTTGTGTGGAAAGGTCGGGTGCTAACCAATAGTGAACGGGTTCGGCGGCACCTTGCGGACACGGCGGGTTGCTTGGCGTGCGGACATGGGGCGGAAACTCTTGATCACCTTTTCCGTAGTTTCCCTGTTGTGAAGGATCTTTGGATGCGACTGGTTCCATCGGCTAACCGAGGGTGGTTTTTTTCCTCCTCGATTGAGCAACGGATTATTGGCAATTTGAAACCGGGCATGGTTTTCGGAAATGGTATGGAGAATTGGGGTCTGCTATTTGGTAGTTTGATATGGCTTATTTGGTTGGCATGGAAAAAGTTGGTTTTCAGTGGGATATGGCCGAGTATCGATGAAATTTTGGCTAAAGGCCGACGCATGGTGCGTGAGGCGGAAAGAGCGTGGGCACGACAGCTACCTGTGACGCGCGATAGCAGTGCTACTGTTGTGAGGCGTGATGTTGCTGCTCGACAAAGATGGTGTTTACCACCCGATGGGTGGTGTAAAATCAACACCGATGGAGCATATAATCGAAGTACTGGACGTGCATCATGTGGTGGGGTTTTACGTGACCATTTGGGGAGATGGATTAGCGGATTTACGAAGATGATAGGGCGGTGCAATGTTCTTGAGGCGGAGCTTTGGGCGATACATGAAGGGTTGGTGTGTGCGCTCAAGTATAATGTAGGGATGGTGATTATAGAAACTGATTGCGTTGAGGCGATCAAGATGGTTCGAAGAGAAGCGATAAGTGTTGACCCTCGTTCCTTGGTGGGTGCGATTCATCGTTTGATGGCAAGGGTGTTCGCGTATGAGTTAAGGCATGTATCGCGGGTTGCTAATTGTGTAGCCGATGCCCTCGCTAAGTTGGGCCCTTGGGATGGGTATAGTGTGAGATATTACGATAGTCCACCGGATGTGGTGTTTGTTTTGTTGCATGAGGACTTAGTTTGTCCTACGCCTTAGTTTTTTGTGTTTATGTGCCGGGGTGTTCCCGCTTTTCTGTAATGCCATGGTTGGTACTCTTTTCCTCCATTTAGGTTAGGGAGGTTTTTAACGAGGCCAACCATGGTACCCTTTCTTAATAAAAAAAAGAGTTAATTCCAGCTTTTAACTCTGGTGGTAGGTGATCATATAGGTTGTGCGCAAGGAGAAAAGTGGGATGACAAGAACTAGGGGCAATGGAGGGCGGATATCGCTTTTAAAAGGACCGACTAGTAATTAGTCTTTTTGTTTACTGCTCAATAGGAGAAAAAAGAAAAGGGTAAACTTCGCATGGATCTCTTTTGTTTAGGGTTTATTTTATTTTGGTCACCTAATTTGAAAAATAATTATTCTTGTCACTTATATTTTCAATCGTTATCGTTTTCGTCACCCAATTGTTAATTAATTTTCAATTTGACCCTTAAATTTTTAGAACTTTATATTTTCACCACTTTCTTTCTCTAAAAATTCTCTAACCCAAACCCTAACCCACCCCCTATAAATAAAATGCCAGTCCATTTACTCATTAGGAATTCGTTTCCCAGTCAGTTTCTTACAAATATCAGCACATATCACATCTTACATTATTATAAGATCACCTTCTTGCATGGGCAAGAATTCTTCATTTACCCCACTGTTTGAGTTCATATCTTGAATAATACAGCCTTACATATTAGGTATTTTCTGGTCAAAGTTGAAGTGAATTCATGCAATAAAGCCTTACATATTGACTCCACAACAAAAACTTACATTTTTGTCATTATGTAATGATCATTTTCAACTAGTATTAAATATTAATTAAAAAACAAATTTTATTCCTCTTTCTCTGTTTCTACCATTGAATTATATAGAATTGTTGCACCTATTGTGTTCAATAAATATATTTGTAACAAAAAAATATTCACAAAAAGAAAAGAGATCAGACCTTTTTCTTCTTCACTGTAACTTGGCTGGCATAAGCAAAACAATTGAGAAACTGGTCTTTGCACTCTTCTTTGATTTGCTGGGTTTTTTTTTCATTTTGCTTTCGACAATATACGCCAAAAGAATATTAGAGAATTAGTTATGAGTTAGTTGTTAGGAGTTAGTTTGTTGTTAGCTTCTTTTCTGGAGGATAAAGATGTAATTTTTTTAGTGTTATAAATCAACACATGTGTTTTTACTTTTCCAATTAATTCGATAATAATAAAAAATCATTTTACATTTGTGTCTCTCTTTCTTCTTCTCGAATACATTAGAAACCTAATCCCCAATTTCCCTTCTAGGGTTTCATCTTCTTCTTCCGTTCAATCTTGCAATCTTCTTAACAAAATTAACATGGTATCAGTTGATTCAGCCGCTTCCCATTCATCTGAGTCCATTCCTTCTCATTGTATCTTTCTCAGCGATGATACTTCCAACCCATACTATATCCATCCAAACGAAAACCCTTCTCTCGTCCTTACTTTTGCTCTTCTTAGTGGCAGCAACTATCATGTCTGGGCAAGGTCAATGCGAATGGCGTTGATTTCTAAAAATAAGTTTCAATTTGTGGACGGGTCGATCAAGGAAGTTTAAGAGGATAACGTGCGTTATCATTCGTGGGTGAAATGCAACAATTTAGTTTTGTCCTGGTTGCAGAGGGCCATTGCTCTGAAGATTGCTCAAGGGGTGATTTGGATAGATACGGCCTACGAGCTTTGGGCTGATCTATTTGACAGATTTAAGCAAGGGGACCTGTTGCGCGTTTCAAATCTTCTCCGCAATTTTTATAATCTTCAGCAAGGTAGTCTTTCTGTCACTACCTTTCATACCCAATTAAAGGTCATTTGGGACGAGATTTGTAATCTCCGTCCTCTTTCTTCATGTTCGTGTCTTGCGGTTCAATACCGAAAGTAAGAATTTATCTTGCGTTTTCTTAGGGGTCTAAACGATAAGCTCTCAATTCTAAAATCCTAAATTTTAATGACTAAACCCCTTCCTCCTATCAACGAAATTTTTTCTATTGTTGTTCAGCATGAGAGAATTGTTAATAATTCTACCATTCTCAATGATTCTAATATTCTTCTTGTTGATAGATACAGTTCTAAGAAAGATGAGCGTAGTGTTTCTAGGTATGACAATAGGGGTTTTGGGTCTGGTAAGTTTTCTGGGAATGGTATTAATCGAAGACCTCTTTGTACTTATTGTGGTTTGTATGGGCATTCAGTTGAGAAGTGTTATAAAAAACACGGTTATCCCACTGGGTATAAGTATAGGTCTCAGTCTCAATCTTAGTCAAAATCAAATTTGGTTGGAAATCTTAGTTTTGGTGATAACAATATTTCTAAAGATGAGGGTCATTCTGTAACCTTTACAAAAGAACATTATGTTGGTCTTTTAAATCTTTTTCAAGAAAAGGGTTATGTCAATCCTTCCAATCCTGTCAATGCATCTATTGTTCAGAATTCTGCTCAGAATTCTTCTGTCAATGTTCTTTCCTCGAATTTTGTTTCAACAGCACATGAAGAGCAAGGTAACATTCTTTCTTGTCTTAGTCTGGATTCTAGTGACTTTAATAATATCATGTGGATTATTGATTCGGGTGCTACTGACCACATCATTAATTCTTTAAGTTTTTTTCAAGATTATTCTGTTGTTATTAATAAGTTTGTCAAGCTTCCAAATGGGCAATTGGTTAAAGTTATGCATGTTGGTACTATGATTCTTTCAAATGATTTAATTTTGTCTAATGCTCTTCATATACCCTTTTTTGGCTTTAATTTGATCTCTGTGTCATTATTAACTGAACAAAATGATATTTCATTAATATTTTCTAATGATTGTTGTTTTATACAGGGTGTCACTCTTTGGAGGAGGATTGGTATAGCTAGACAATGCAGTGGTTTGTATCAATTCAAGTCTTCTATTCTTGTTAGTAATTCTGGTAATTCTAAAGTTTGCAATGTTGATGCTTCTATTACTTTTGGATTGCTGTCTAATTCTGATATTTCTGATAGTTTCATTAATTCCTTTCAATTGTGGCATGCTAGATTAGGAAACCCTTCAGGTCCTAGGATGAAGCATTTTGATGATTTATGTGATAAATTTCTTTAGTCCAAAGTCCCGCTTCTTTAAAAACTGTTTCTTGTGATGTTTGTAGTCTTGCTAAGCACAAAAGACTTCATTTTCTCTCTAGCAGTTCTACTTCTGAATTTGTTTTTGATCTTATACATATTGATGTTTGGGGACATTTCCCAATTGAAAGTCTATATGGTCACAAGTATTTTTTTACAGTTGTAGATAATAGAAGTCGTTTTGTTTGGGTTTTTCCTATAAAACATAAATCTGATTCAAAAAATTTTATTATAATTTTTTTAATTTTGTTAAGACACAATTTTCAAAACAAATTAAGAGCATTAGATCAGATAATGCAAAGGAATTCAATTATCTGATTTCTTTAGCTTTGAGGGAGTCATTCATCAAACATCTTGCACCCATACTCCTCAACAAAACAGCATTGTTGAAAGGAAACATCAATATTTGTTGTCTGTTGCAAGAGCTTTACGTTTTCAAGCTAACTTGCCACTTTCTTTCTGGATTGACTGTGTCTTTCACTCTGCTTTTCTTATTAATATCACTCATACTCCAATATTAGAAAATAAGACTCCTTATGAAATATTATTTCAACATAAACATGTCTTAGAAAATTTAAAAGTATTTGGATGTCTAGCATATGCATCTGTTTTGCCTAAGGCACAGACTAAAATGCATCCAAGAGCAGTTAAATAAATTTTCTTTGGATATCCTAAAAGCACTAAGGGATATAGATTGTTTGATCTAGATTCTAAAAATATTTTTATTTCTAGAGATGTTAAATTTGCTGAAAATAACTTTTCTTTTCTTCTAGAATCTAAAAGTGTTGTTCTTCCTAGTAATATTCCTAACACTGTTTTAAATAATGATAACATAATATCAGCTGATCTTTCTTCATCTAATATTGATGATCTTGAAAGACAAGTTGAGCCTAATTCTAATAGCTTAGAAACATAAATCTTCCGGAAGATTTAATTTTTAGTGTCCCTATTTATTCCTTAGTACTAAAAAATAGGTTTAGCTTTAGGGTTTAAGATAGGTGTAAGGTGTATTTTTAAGGTTTATAATATAAGAATTAGAATTTTATTTTTGGATAACTATTAATTTTATTTATTTAAAGAAGAAACAAATAATTTCATTGTGACCAGAGGTATCCCAAAATATCTCACTAACAATGTTCCAAATGTAAAACCTTCCCCCAATTGTATCCCAAAAATAGTATAGAAACTGCCAAGCATGCACTGCACCCCTACAACAGATCCTAACAAGTGAGTCAATTGATTCTCATATTAGAAAACACCATTGCAGTAGTTGCATCTAACATGTGTGATACCACATTTATTTCCGTGACAAATAAGGTGAAAGAGGATCCAAAGAAGCACTTTAATCACAAATCCCTAGTCCAAAGAATAAAAAGCTTTTTAAATGACTATTTTAAGGGTACATCTAGGAGACAAGGCTTTCTATTGTAGCCACGAATAAGTTCCTTTGCCATTAACGTATTATCCAAAATGCTTTTACCTTGGATTCTAGAGATTATGCCACCAAGAATTCTGCTAGCTTAGTGATAGTCTTATAGAGTATAGAACAACAAAAAATAGGTCTGAATTCCTTAGCTCTACATGCATTAGGCACCTTAGGAACTAGAACAATGGTTGTAGCATTAAATGCAAGATGAGCTAAAGAAATGTCTCACCGCAGCAATAAAATCAACACCTATAGTGGACCATACATCCTTAAATAATCAAGAGGAGGCTTTATCTTTTTTTTATCAAGAGAAACTTCAAACTTCATTAAACCACAACAGGAGCATGAAAGAAGCAAGGGCCAAGCCCCAAGCCCCAAGCAACAACCGTGTACGTGCGTAAAAGTGATCACGAATCCAAGCTCAGCAAAAGCCGAGAAAACATAAACACGTGATGGAAAAAAACAAAACAACACAAAAGAGATCACATCCCATCGTCCCAACAGTCAAAAGAGATACAAATCGTCACCCAACCGGAGCAAAAGATATCTAGACTCCTACTACGTTCAAGCGAGAGCTCCGTTTGGAGGCAGGCCCCTCACCCATCTCGGGCAAGGATCTTGTCATTTTAAACGACGTAGAAGTACTTCCATGCTTAGGTTGGATAGAGATAGTTCCGCCAGAGGTTTCGACGAACTACGACCATAAAAAGGAGCTTTGAAAACCAAAGGATCTCGAACCAGAAAGACCCCCAAAACAGCAAAGATCATCAACAAGAGATGACGAGCTAAAAACCCCGAAACACCAATCACCCAGGCCATCATCAGAATCCTTAGTACCAAAGCTAGAAAACGAAACACTGATCATGGGAAAAGGTCTCGAGTTAACCGCCATCCATTGAGCCTTCCCTCTGTCGATGATGGTGGGATAAGAATCGATCATGGCTGTTGCGGATGACCCTCCAAGGAGTCACCCGCAGCGGTGATAAAAGCACCGAATAGAATTTTAATGTTAACTTTACCCGCTAAAGCCTCCTTTGGTGCAAGCCAAGCTAGTAACACCACATGAATCCCATAAAAAGTGGAATATGTTTCACTCTCCAGCAGAAAAATAGCACCAACGTAAAAAGCTGATGTTTAGTCAAATGGCACTATGAAGCATTCCTTGCTCAAAAGCCTCCTTTTGTCATTTGCTAGCTTAATAGCTATTAGGCCAATGCCAAAAAAAATTCTTTTTGGTTGAGAAAATGAGCATCACCCAAAAATTAAAAATGTCAGACAAGGAAACATAAAAAAATAGGAAAAAGGAGACTAACACACTCCCAAAGGATTCGGGTGTCAACACTAATTCACATGTTTTTCTTGGTCCAAGATAACAATTGAAAATCTCGTACCGAGAGTTGCACGAAAGCCAATTTTTTTAAAAGAACCATCTTCTTCCTTAGCTCCTACGGTCTCCATCGCTGCAGCCGAACCTTGACCAGCTATTTGGACCAGTTTAACCCCTCTGCCTTTGCTTCCTCTCTTTATGCCAACATACATCATTTTTGCAGCAAACCTCAGCAGCTTCATCTCTTCATCAAAGCAAAAAGATAGTCGGAGCTTTTCATTGATGCCATGATTCTCGGAGGTGACAACTTATTCGTCGCAACACAATAGGGAGAGTCTGCTACGAATAGACTCATACTTACGGGTATTAAGATCACTAGAAAACTGAATAGGAAGAGTGTTTATTATTCACAAAGAGAATACTTGCAAAAGGTGATAAATACAAGAGGTGAGGGTTGCTATTTATAATCAGCTTTAACCCTAAAACAGAAACGTAACAGTTCTTAACAACTTAACAAAAAATAGTTACACCAACGCTAATGAACCAACCGTCTTCAACAGCTAAGCTTAGTCTTCAACAACTAAGCTCTTCCTTCTACATTCAACATGCTCCCTACTTTTCCCTTTTCTGCTTCTTCAATGGAGTACACTCCTAACCTTTGTCGAAACAGCTGAAAATAGACCTTGGATAAAGGTTTAGTAAAACCATCTGCAACCTGATCAGCCGCAGGAACATAATTCACATGTAGTTTGTTGGCTGCAATCTTCTCACGAACAAAATGTACATCGAGCTCCACGTGCTTTGTCTTCGAATGATAGACTGGATTGGCACTTACTACAATCGCACTGGAGTTATCACTCCAAACTACATGAACCATATCTTGTTGCACTCTCATATCATGTAACAATGCATCTAACCAGATCACTTCTGAAGTTACATAGGCAAGACTCTGATACTCAGTTTTAGTGGTTGAGTGTGACACAACCTTTGTTTTCGAGAATTCCATGTGACCAAATTCCCTCCAAGATACACACAGTTCCCTGAGATTGAGCGTCGATCCTCTAGACAACCACCCCAATCAACATCAGCAAATGCTACCAACTTACAGGGTTCTTTGTTAGCTGCAAACAATAGGCCATAGTCTGATGTCCCATTAAGGTATCTCAACACACGTTTTACAGCTACCATATGTTGCTCACATGGACTGTGCATAAACTGTGCCAGCTTATTCACACTGTAGGCAATATCGGGCCTTATATGACACACATATAGCAGGGCTCCCATGAGACTCCTGTATTCAGTAGCATTAACTATAGCACTTCCAGCATCCTCACGAGTAAGCTTAGAACTGGCCACCATAGGAGTTGGCACTGGAGTGGCATTCCTCATATAGGCTTTGTCAAGAAGCTCAAAAACATATTTTTTCTAACTCAGCATAATGGATGCACCAACATGTCTTACCTTAATGCCCAGAAAGAAATTGAGTGACCCTAGATCTTTGAGGGAGAATTTCCTACCAAGTTGAGTAACCACAGCTTCAATGTCATCTTCCAAGCTTCCAGTTACTATAATATCATCAACGTATACTAATACATATGTAACACCACCATCTCCATTTTTAATGAACAAGGAACTGTCAGCCCTGGAACCTTTGAAACCAATGTCAACAAGATGATCTCTAAGCTTTGAGTACCAGTTGCGTGGTGCTTGCCTAAGGCCATACAAAGCCTTGCTCAGCTTGCACACAAGCATCGAACCATCTGAAGCCTGCTATTCAAACCCTGGTGGTTGTTGCATGAAGACTTCCTCCCTCAATTCACCATTCAAAAATGCATTGTTAACGTCCACTTGCCTAAGTTTCCATTTCTGTGCAACAGCTAAGGCAAGGACCACAATGACAGTTGCAAACTTAACCACTCGGCTAAATGTATCTTGAAAATCCTGGCCAAGTACTTGAGAGTATCTCTTGGCCACCAATCGTGCTTTATATCGTTGAATAGATCAATCGGCATTTCTTTTGATTCGAAACAACCATTTGCATCCCACTGTTGAGCGTCCTTCAGGTAGGGTCACTAAGTTCCAGGTGTTGTTGTTAACCAATGCCTCATACTCATTCATCACCATCACTCTCCAGTTAGGTGACTCAAGGGCTTCCTGAATGTTGCATGGCTCAGCATCCTCAGTTGCATGCATCACTACGTAGCTCTTAGGTTTAAAGATCCCATTCTTGCTACGCGTGGTCATAGAATGTTGATTGACACGTGAAACCACTACATCAGCACCAACTAGTTCACGCGAGACTACTGCATCAGCATCAACTGGTTCACGTGAGACTCTTGGATCAGCACCAACTGGTTTATGTGAGACCACTGGATCAGCACCAACTGGTTCATGCGAGACCACTGGAACAACACCAACTGACTCATTTTCATCATCACCATTAGTAAGACAATCTGCTATCGAGGAAGAAAGAGCACCAGAACAATTATGAGGTGAAATGTTAGGAGCAGACCCCATAGGTGCATCATTGGTGTTGGACTGACGACTAGGAGAGTGACCAAGTGGCATAGTTGATGATGAACGAGCTGATATCTCAGATGTATCAGCATGAGGCGGTTCTGTAGGTAGAGTAGTTGAGCACACCCGATCAGCACCTTCAACAACTGGTAAGCAGGCACATGACGTAACCTTGCTCTGGGACCCTGCTGGTATATCACGAACTAACTCTGCAAAGGGAAAATAATCTTCATCAAATATAACATGTTGTGATATATAAACACAACCATCTGAAGCTCGACAACAATAACCACGATGTTGTGCACTATAGCCAAGAAAGGTGCACGGGGCAGATCTGTAACTAAGCTTATGAGCCTGAAAATCTCACAAATGGGGAAAACACCTGCATCCAAACACCTTAAGAAGCCCATAATCAGGAATCTTATTGTACAAGGCTTCAAAAGGTGATTTGCCCTGAAGGGCTGATGTTGGAAGACGGTTGATTAAATGGACACTAGTACTCACAACATAAGACCAAAACTTGAAAGGGAGAGATGCTTGATTCAGTAAAACTAAGGCCAATTCCACTATGTATCGATGTTTTCTCTTGGCCACCCCGTTCTGCTAAGAGGTATAGGGGCAAGTTTTGCGATGAATAATGCCAAGAGAAGCCAACACAGTAGAGAGCTTTCTAAACTCCCACCCCCAATCACTTTGTACCTCTTTAATCTCAGTGTCAAACTGTGTTTTAACCATGTTGCGAAACAGTTGAAAAGCATGCAATACTTGATCTTTGGTTTTTAAAAGGTACAACCAACAATGTCGAGTTGCTGCATCAATAAACGATATATAGTACCTGTATCCATCTGAAGATACAACATGAGAAGGTCCCCATAAATCCGTAAAAACCAATTGAAATGGTTTAGTGTAGACTGTAGAGGAATCAGAGGAGGGCAACTTGTGACTTTTACCGACTCTACATGAAACACAAACTGAATTTTTATTATCTTTGGAATCAATTACAACTTTGACATTTTTACAAACTTGAACCAAAGTGCTATGAGCAGGATGCCCAAGCCTTCGATGCCATACATCATATGTGTCTTTAGACGTAGTGACTATATTTGCTTCAGCTCGAACAATATCCTTGATGGCTTCAAACTTGTACAACCCTTCTTCTTCACGCCATTGCACAAGCAATTTCCCAGTCTTCTCATCACGAACAATGCATGTCTTAGCATGAAATTCAAAAACCACATCATTGTCTTTAGCACATTTCGAAACAGACAATAGACTCTTGGTTAAAAAAGGCACATGGAACAAATCTTTAAGCAGTAAGTTACAAGAAGAAGAGACTAAAGACGCTTGACCAGTTTTGCAAATAGTCAGATTGTTGCCATTACCCACAACTAACTTACCAGGGCCCTCATAGTCAGTGTTGTTGATAAGGTTCGAAGCATCAGGAGTCACGTGATGGGTTGCACCAGAATCCACCACCCACGTATCAGATCCAGCTCCAACATGGGACTGAGCACAACAATTGAATCACACGTTATTGGCCTCAATGCCACTGCCAGAGGGTCCACCTCGATCATCAGACGCCCTAGCTAGCACACCAGCAAACTATTTATCGTACCTACACCAGCAACGATATGCAGAATGCCAGTCTTTCCACATAATTGACACTGCAAATGCATCCTTCCCCTTCCTCTAGAGCCAGATCGACCACCATTGTAAAAGGGGCCAGTTCGTGAGTCCTGATGCCTAGTTCCAGAACCAAGATGCATGTGAGCAACATTAGCAACAATAGGAAGTTGAGCATCAACATGAAAACCTTTAAGCTGTGTTTCAACATCGATCAAGAAAGATTTAACACCATCAAGGGAGAACGAATCTTTGCTGGAGGTAATAACAGCCATGAAAGGCTGATATTCAGATGGAAGACCATTCAAGATCGTGGCAATGTGCATCACATCTGAAACCTTGCTACCACAAGCTCCAAGTGCATCGCAAACCTCCTTGATTTGTGTAAGGTAAGATCTCATAGTTTGTTCCCCTTTCTTGATGGACCTCAGTTTGCAATGCAAACTCATAACACTGGTCGTGGAACGGCTGGAGAAGAACTTAAGAACAGTATCCCAGACTTCAAATGCAGTTTCAGCACCAACAAAGAGGGGCAGCATGTGCGCACTGATCGTAGATAATAACCAAGACGCAAGTGTTGAATCTTGCGCAACAAACACCTCATACGCATCATTGGAAACTGATTGACCAGTGGCATTTGTAACCATCTCTGACGGGGGTTTCTGTTGGCCGGTGAGGAGCTTTTCCATGCGATGGCTGCGAACAGTCGGCAAGACTTGTTGTTTCTACAACAAGAAATTCATTTCATCCATAACAACATTAATGATTTTGTGAGTAAAGATTTTCCCAGTGGATGATGAATCAGAAGTACTCATTCTCAACACGATAATAAGAAGCAAAGAAAGAAACACAAAGAGAACAGCTCAATAGAGAAGAAGCAAGGAATATCAGACGCTAGAAGAACTAGCAAGAAGCATATGCAAGCGGAAGACACTCCTCAAGGATCTTGGCGAAAGATACCATATTAAGATCACTAGAAAACTGAATAGGAAGAGTGTTTATTATTCACAAAGAGAATACTTGCAAAAGGTGGTAAATACAAGAGGTGAGGGTTTCTATTTATAATCAGCTTTAACCCTAAAATAGAAATGTAACAGTTCCTAACAACAACCTAACAGCTTAACAAAAAACAGTTACACCAACACTAATGAACCAACAATCTTCAACAGCTAAGCTTAGTCTTCAACAACTAAGCTCTTCCTTCTACATTCAACAACGGGCAAAGATGGCATCGGGGCTAAACTGAAACTTGTCGAGACCCAGAATACCATTACACGAGTTTTGTCACCGCCGAAAGGTCCAAAACCACGTCGTGCGTCCTTGCCAATACCCTTGTTTGTAATATCCCATGAGCAAACGGTATAGCCGATTCATCAAAAACTTGGGATAGCCGAACATTTTGGACTAAAAGGCGACCAAAACTTAGGTCGTGCTAAGTAACCGAACGACAACCATCGTCGATGGCCTTGGTCCTTCGTCCCTCGGCTGCACTTGGCCGCCCTTCTCCTTTCTCCATACCAAAAGCACTAGAAGAACGACGAAGTTTCACGGCGGAGACAATCCACACATCCGATACGACTACTGAGAAGGACTTCTCAGTATTTTGAGAACTAGAGAAGAGATCCGGGAGAGTCAAAGGCTCAAACCAGGAAAAGCCATTCCTTGAAGTAAAAGGGTGACCAGAGGCTTTATCCTTGCCTTGGCTAAATATTACAGATTTAATTTCCGTATCAGATATCTTTCTTACCAAATCACAATGTGCATTTTCATATAAAAAAGTAGAAAATTTTTGTTGGCTCGGTAAGAATATAAAAATTATTTTAGTTTAAGTAATTGTATTTAACTACTCTAAATAGAATACTATATGAAATAAGAATTTCTTAAACCATTACCGTAGATTTACTCTTCTTGATAACTAGTTAAGTCTTCAATTGATTGTAATTAGTTAGTTTACATAATCAGTTAGTTAGTTATTGATTGTAATTAGTCGATATAAGGATCAATCAATTATGAGATGATCAGAAAACATTTCCACAAAGATGAGCGAAGCAGAGAAGGTGGTTTGTGTGACGGGAGCATCTGGTTTCATCGGCTCTTGGCTTCTAAACTTCTTACTGCAGCGTGGCTACACCGTCAACGCCACTGTTCGTGACCCAAGTCTGTGCTACTGCTCTGCTAACGTTTCCTTTTCTTTTTCTTTGCTCTTAACATGTCATTATCTTTGTTTTCTTGAAAGCTTGCATTGTTCTTTATCAATCTTAGATGATCCGAAGAAAGTGGAGCACTTGGTGGAGCTTGACGGAGCAAATGAACGGCTCCGTTTGTTCAAAGCAGAGCTAATGGACGAGGGATCTTTCGATTCTGCGGTTGAAGGTTGCATTGGCGTTTTCCATGCAGCATCTCCTTGTTTTTATTCTTCTGCTGTGAAGGATCAACAGGTAATTATAATTTTGTAAAAATATTTCTGGATCCGTCACTGATTGAACTATGAACTTGTGTTTGCAGGCTGAAATGGTTGAAGCAGCAGTGAAGGGAACACTTAATGTCCTTAGAGCCTGTGCTAAAGTTGCGTCCATTAAAAGAGTGATTATAACCTCCTCCCTTGCAGCAGTTATGTCCACTGGGGAACCTCTGGCTGATAATGTGGTAGTTGATGAGACATGGTTCTCGGATCCTGTTTTTTGCGAAGAATTAAAGGTATTTAATGCACTCAGCTCTTGTTGTATTTAGTATTTACATCTTTTACTCATATTCTGTTTTTGTCAGCACTGGTATTCGCTTTCCAAGACTTTAGCCGAGAAGGCGGCTTGGGAGTTTTCCGAACAGAATGGTATCGACATGGTCTCAATAAACCCGGGGATGGTGTCAGGACCTCCATTACAGCCAACTGTTGGCATTAGTTTGGAACCAATTGTGAAACTTATAGGTGCAATTACAAACCTAACAGTAATGAACTGCAGATTGTATTCCTCACTTAATTTGCTTCTGCTTTAGCTCATTTCCGAATATGATTGAGTCAAACGTAAATTACAAGAAAACTAATTTGTAATAATTACCGAAACCTAATAGGTGTACATACATCATTTAAGTGTTTTTCTGCAAACAGATCTGCCGATTTATTCATCTTTAACATACCCTATACTTGATGCAGGGGCTGAAACATTTACTGATGCAACATTTAGATGGGTGGACGTTAGAGATGTCGCGATTGCACATATACTTGCATTCGAGAGTCCTTCCGCTCATGGAAGATACTGTTTAGATGGAAAACCTATGAAATCTTCTCAAGTTTTGAAGATTTTAAGGGAGCTTTACCCTGATCTTAATTTTCCTGAAAGGTAAACCTATCACCAATGCATGCTGTGCTGAAGTCTGAACAACTTGCAATGCTCATTGCTACTTTAGTGAAAATCATAATATTGCAGTTAAAGAGCCTATGAATTTATGCTCAAACTTGTTGCCATTGCCGGCGTAGTTTGTGATCGGTGACAAATGTTTTGGCGGTGGCAGATGCTCGGATAAGACGAGACTCCTTTCTGTATATACTGAATATGAATTATCGGAGGAGAAAGTGAAAAGCCTAGGCATTATCTTTACACCATTGGAGGTGAGCTTGAAGAATACAATTGACGGCTTAAGGGAGAAGAATTTGTTGAGTGTGTGATTCATGGTATATTAGCACAGCCACTCAGATTATGTTTCATCATTTCAAATGCTGTTGGGCGCTTGTAATATTTAGTTTTAATCTTCACAATTTACTTGTTCTTAATACCAATAACGTTTTCAACCTACTTTGACTTGGCGTATTAGGCTTACCTAGTTTTAATCACATTATACTTGGATTAAAAGTTCCCATTTTACTATTTAAAATACTCTATTCTATTTTTACTGGCACTGCTCAATTTAGTAGACAACTCCATTTAGTTGATAATTTGGATAAAATACTCATATAATTTGTTTTTTCTATTTTCTTTTATCATTTTTCTAATCTTTATAAGATTGTTCAATTTATAATTTAGTGTATTTGGCAATTAGATAACTAATCTAATTGCCAATAATCCTTGTATTTCGAGCAAACTAAGAATAATGAATGCAAAGGAGTTGTGAGAAATTTCCATTAAACTATATATAGCTAACGTGAAGTCTAACAAATTAAAATGAAAGATGACTAAAGAAATCCAATCAAATGTGACTATAATAAAGAAATAACAGTTTGACTTAAAGTGATTACGATATTATAGTTTATGCGCCTAGTTCAATCCAAAACAATAAACAATGGGAAACTGCCGTGTTTTGAAGTCAAAGTTAATGGAAGCCTAAATACTCCAGACCTGGGAACAAACAATCAAGGCGTCTCTGATCAGCTTGGGAGCGAGGCATATCTCGTTTCCTGGGTCTTCTCAACCGCTTCCCACCGGACAGTGCTTCAATTGCCGCAACATACTCTTCAATCTCTTCTCTCGGAAGTGTAACCGAGAAGAATTGTCGCTTTTTTTTATTCTTCTTTGTAGCTTCCGGAACTTTGATCACTGTAGCCTGATCAAGCCAAGACTCTCCTTTGCATGTTTTAATCTCTACAGCAGCATCACCCTCTTTTACTATGGAGGATTTCTTGGGTGAGTGTGAAGGGTCGGAAACAGGACTTGGTTGAGTTTCATTAATCTTATCAGCGACAACAGGATCGTCGGAAATCTTGGGGGATTTTTGGATGAAGAAGATGGGTTGATATCGGCATGGCTTTCGCCAACCTTAGCATTAGCAACGGAAGGACGGTTAGGCGTAGGGTTAAACTTGAAACGAAACTTGAGGGCTGTTTTGGGAGTAGAAGTGGGCATATCAGAGAGGGGAACGTTGGCGCCGTCAGAAGACTGGGAAACGGAAATTCTTGAAGCCATGACTTTGATGCTTCGGACTTGGACTTGGGAGACTAAATGAGACTGGCTTCTCTATCTTTTTTTCCTATTAATATTAACGATTTCTTGGCCAACAAGAATCAAATATTAGGGTTTTTAATCCTTTCTTCCTCTCATTAAAACAATATATATATATATTTTTTCTTTTTATCTTTTTTAGAATTTTAATACTAACATAAATAGTGATATGCAATGTCGGAGCTATCTGGAACAAATTTTCAAAAGAAATTATTTTATATAAATTTTAGGATTAACTATACAAATGGTCACTAAACTATTTCTAAAATTACAAAATAGTCATCAAACTTTTAAAAATTACATAATGGACATTAAACTTTAGTTTTCATTACAAAATGGCCACTAAGCCGTTAACTGTCGTTAATTGGGTGACGTAACAATTACAGAAATCTGAATAATAGAACATTTAATCCTCCATATTAACACATCAAATCAATTTACTCCTAGTTTAACCCTTATTATCGATGTCTAAATTGATTAAATGTGTAAATATTGAGGATTAAGTATGTTATTATATAATTTTTCGTAATTGCAACATCTCCCAGTTAATGATAGTTAACGGCTCAATGACCATTTTGTAATAAAAACTAAAGTTTAATATTTATTATGTAACTTTTAAAAGTTTAGTGACCATTTTATATTTTTAGGGATAGTTTAATGACCACTTATGTATTTTACTCTAAATTTTATATATAATAATTTCTTTTGAAAATTTACACCCCTTCGTAAAATTGACACCATTATTCATAAACATTTTCAATCCTATAATACATATATGGTCGTTTCTTCCTGATACCATGTCCTGTCTATAATATTTGTATACTAGATATCTGATTAATTTTCTTGCCGGCCTTCTTTCTCAATCTGCTTTCCTCTTGAAATTGGGGTTAGGATATTAGAATTTTTTTAAAATGTTAATTATATTTTGTTTTCGAGTCAAAGGGTCGGTCAAACATGGTCCGACATGGCTAAATAGTTCCAACCAGACTAACCAAACATCCCACATCAACATGTTGTTATTGTCTTAACGATTATTAACAACTTAGTGACCAATTAATTATAGAACAACAATGTTAGCAAGAATTTAAAAATATGAATAATTGTAATGAAATTCATGAATTGTCACTAATATAATAATGACAGGGTTATTTGTGACGACTCAAAAAATAATTATTATGACTAAATACTTATAATGATTACTTTCAATGTCACTAAAAATGTGTTTTCTTAAAAAAAAAAAAAGAAATTTTGTGTAATCACCCTCCTTAGATATTGAATATCCTCGCTAGAGACAGACAATAATGGGGCCAATAGAAGCCTGTCCCCTTTCCATTTTTTGAAAAAATAATGTATAATCTATTAAAAATGTAAAATTTTAATTTTTCTCTTGAAAAATAAAATATACTTATAATGCTACAAAAAATTTTAATTATCCTACGATAATTTTTAAAAGTTTTCAATAAATATTACTTTTTTTGAAAATTTTATTAATCCTATTAAAAAAACAAATTTTGTTACCAAGACCTCCTCGACGTCCTCATCCAACATTTAGGTTTAGTTTGCGGTTGCTTTTAAAAAGTGCGGTAAAAAAAATAATTTTTAAACTAGCGGTTGAAAATTACTTTTGAAAAGCTGGTTAGTGTTTGTCATTGATGTCAAAAAGTGATTTTGAGGAGATAAAATGTCTATTTTAGACATGATATTGAAAAGTAAAAGTAGACTTAGGTGATGTTCAAATTAGTTAATGTTATGATATATGAAATAGGTCAATTTTAATTATAATAAAAAAGATTATTTTTTATAAAATTTAATTTGAAAATATAAACTACATTCTAAATTATATACGGACATATCACTTACAAATTAATAATAAATATAAAAATAAATTACAAATAAAACAATTTTATTCTCAATATAAATATTATAAAATATATATTATTTTACAATTATGTATGCATAAATATTATTTTAACAATAAATTATAATTAAATAATAAGGGTAAAAAAGTAATTTTATTTATAAACTAGCTTTTTCATCCAAGAAGATATAAAATCTAACTTCTTAGTCTGGGTGGAAAAGCTAGTTTCAAAAGCAACCAAAAACAACATATTTTAACTAAAAACACTTAAAAAGTGCTTTTAGATTGCTAAACACAACAAAAAACAGGCCCTTAGAGTCATCGTTGACGGCCACATCCCGAAAAGTGAGTTTGGCAGGGGTAGCCTCGACAGTCGCTCAAACAATTTTCGTCCAAAACCTTAGGCACTTTCAGCATCTCCAAATCCTCATCGGAGACATCCTTATTTTTCACCTTTTTGGTAGGCCTGTCTAGCTCTGACGCCAAGGGGGAGCCATGTCTTTTTTGGGTTGCCTCCTAGTGACGAAATTTGAAGAAAAAAATAAATTGAGGGGCCAATTTAAAACTTAAAAAATATTAAAGTTTAAACTAAATTTTCAGAAATTTTGAAGGGTTCAATTTACATATATATATATATATATATATATATTTTTAAAAAATTAAGGTCTACCTAGAATTTTTAAATATTTTAGAAGATTAATTAGAGCTTTTAAAAATTATGGGACTAATTTAACAAAAAAATATTAAAATATTTTGAAGCTTCATATGATTTTTTTAAAATTTTGTGGGGACTAAAATATTTTTTTAATTCAAAGGATAAAATTTTAATTTTTCAAAATTTTGGAGACGGTGGCTTCCATTCACAAATCTATGAATATTTTCACTATCATTAACAGACGGTAAAATTAGGGGAAAAGTGAAAACAAGAAGAAAAAAAAAAGGTAAATTAAGAGATTATTTTTTATAAGTTTAATAATAAATATGTCACTTTTCTTCTAAAAGTAACAATTCAGTTACTGAAAATACAGGGGTTAACTGAGTTTAAACTTAAGAAATTACTTGTTAAATATCTTGGGGTGCCGCTGGTTTCGAGAAAGGTAAATGAAAGGGACTGTCAGGCTCTATTAGTGAAGCTTAAGGATAAATTGAATTGTTGGGCTAACAGAAAACTCAGTTATAGAAGGAGATTACAACTCATTAGAGCTGCGTTGTTCATCATAGCCAATTACTGGTGTATGTAGTTAATTTTACCCAAAAATGTCATCACTAAGATCAAACAATTGTGCATAAAATTTTTCTGGAAAGGGAAGAATGTTTCAGCTCAGGGCTAAGGGTGGCCTGAGCCTAAAGAGTATTCACTGTTGGAACAAAACTTGTCTTTTCCTCTTGATCAATGCCATACATGATGGGGAAGGGTCTTTGTGAATGGCATGGCTTCAAGCATATGTGTTTAAGGGCGAGAACTACTGGACAAAATTAATAATATAATAATGATAACAAAATTCTAATAAAAAGATAATGAAAAGACAATATTAGACTTGAGATATTTTTGATGGGAAGTAAGGAGGAGTGTTTTTGTCTGTTCACTAATTTTGATAGGCCCAAGGTTTTCTTCTGCCACTCAACAGATAGAAGTAAAACAAGGCTTTTTTTCTTCAAAAGCTATCTCCTGTTCATCTTCTTCAATAGACTTTTCATGTTTTTCTTCTTTTTTATGTTTTTTTTCTTCTAATTACAAGAAGCGCAAAAGCGCTCGCCTCACGCCTCAGGCGAAAAGCCCTTGAGGCGCGCGCCTCCAAGCGCCTCTTGTACCTCGCCTCAGCCATTGGAGGCGTTTTTTCCTGCGCCTCACGCCTCAGGCGCGCCTAAAGCGCGCTTTTTACAACTAAGGGTGTGAGTTTCTGTAATCATGTAACAATGATTTGTTGTTTTTGTGCAATAAAATAATAATATTTATAAAAAACAATTCAGATACTCAATTATGGGTTTAGCAAATAACTCACTTTTTTTTATAAAAGTAACAATTTAACCACTCAATTATAGGTTTAGGAACAAATATGTCACTCGATTAAATTTTTGTGACAAACAAGTCATCCTGGCATTAAAATTGAAATAAAGGATTGGTATAACACAATTTTAGTCCATGAAACTTATGAATTCTATTAATTTAGCCCTAATTCGAAATAATTCAATAAATTTAACACTTCATATTTAAAAATTGCATTAGTGAAGTGACTGAGTATACTAGTAGGCGACATTAAGGTCATAATGAGCCTATTACGTTAGTCTGTCAATTGTCCAGTAGTGAGGTGATTGAGTTTGTCAAGTTATCACATATGTTGATTATCGGAGAAATATACAATAGCATTGTGTGTGGTAAGTGCTCGGAAGGTATGTTAGTATGGTGCAATGTCAAAAATTTTAAATATGAAGAATTAAGTTTATTGAATTATTTTGAATTATGACCAAATTAATAAAATGCATATGTTTCGACTAAAGATACTTATATTGTCAAGGATGGACCTAAAGGGAGGTTGAAATGGGCGATCGCCCCACCCTTAAAATATTGAAATTCCTATATGATTTAAAAAATATAAAAAATTTCTATGTATTTCCTATTGAAAATATATTTTCCCTCTCTTAAAATTTTATAAGTTCGCCCCTTAAAACTCTATTAATTCACCCATAATATAAAATTATGCGTATGTAGTTTCTCATCTTATATGGTATGAATTCGAATGATATATGTTTGTATTTAATAATAATAAAAAATCCATTGGTGTTTTTCTCACCATACAAACAGAAAAAGGTGGTTGTCCCGACTGCTCTTGGTCTTATTAAAACTGATAGCAATGTGAACCTCTCTTAAATCTTCATTTCCACTGCCTACCATACAATTTGATTGTTCCTTTGTTTACCGAATCCACTGCCTACCTCTCTTAAATCTTCATTTCCACAAAGATGGGGGAAGCAGAGAAGGTGGTATGTGTAACCGGAGCATCTGGTTTCATTGCCTCTTGGCTTGTAAACCTCTTACTTCAACGTGGCTACACCGTCAACGCCACCGTTCGCGACCCATGTCGGTGCTAACTTTCCCTTTCCCCTTCTCTTTCTTTTTAGTTTTAAGTTTTAACTGCCCAATTTTGTTACCCTTATATTCTTAGATGATGGGAAGAAAACGGAACACTTGGTGGCACTGGAAGGAGCAAAAGAAAGGCTTCGTTTGTTCAAAGCAGAGCTGCTAGATGAGGGATCTTTTGATCCTGTGGTTCAGGGTTGCGTAGGCGTTTTCCACACTGCATCTCCATGTTATTATGCTGTGAAGGATCCACAGGTAATTCTCCTCCTTAATTAATTACTGGACGATTCTTGTTAAGATTGAAAATGGTTGCTATTAGAAAGAAATTGCTAAAATACTTGGGCTGCCATACACCATGGTACATAGATGGATTCATTATGTATTTGGTAATAAATTAATCAACTCTCTTTTAAAAGTTATAGCTAAAAGAGAAGCCCTTAAGTCTATGAATTTTTTTCACACAATTAAATTTTTTAATCAATAAATTGAATCAATTAAATTCTTCGATCAACATTGTTTATTGCACTTAACGATTTTTAGGATTAGTTGTTATAACGCGTCGTGTCATAGTGTCGTCACTTCACACTTTAAGAATTTTTTTATTTTATTTAAAATTTTCTTTAAAATTAATAAAAATTATATATATATATATACATTTAAAAATGTAAATGTCATCTGATTGAATTATAATTTATCATGTGTCAGTAATATCTAAAAAAAAATCTGTCAAGATTTAATGGTCAAAATTGATCAAATAACTTAATTGATTCTATTTATTGGTTCAATGGCTTAATTGAGAATAAAAAATTTAGGGCTTAATTATTTTTCCCCCAAAAGTTTAAAGGCTTCTTCCACCCTTAAGCCAAATTTATAATTTAATCACTTAAATAAAAATTTGTTTCACTTAATTACAAGTTTGGTAATAAATTAATCAGTTGGCAAAATCGTATAAATACATTTAAATAATTATTTATTTAAATAACCTTTAAAATTATTTATGGAAATATCTCTTTCTGAACACATAGGACATAGGATAAAGTCGTGATTGGTCAAACACGACTTTCAAAAGTCTTTTCTTAAAGGATGCGACTTTTAAAAGTCACTTCTTGTATAACGCCACTTTAATTTTTTCATCTCGAATATGTTGTAAAGACTTGATTATAAATTCACGTAAAAAATGGAGGTCATATTAGATAGGAAGCAACTTTCGAAAGTCGCGTTTGACGAAACGCAATTTTGTTCTACGTGTTCAAAAACAGGGTAATTCCATAAATAATTTTGATGGTGTTATTTCAATAAATAATTATTTTAAAGGGAATATTTAGGCGATTTTGCGTAACCATTTCTCTTTTAATATAATTTAATCATTTAAATAAAATTTTGTTACGAACGGATCATTTTTCCATTAAAATTAAAACATGACTTGATATAATAATAGTTTTAGTCCTTAAAATTTATGCATTATATCAATTTAGTCATAATTTAAAAGATCAGTAAATTTAACTATTTATATTTAGACATTGCACTTTTCAGACACACCCTCCGATCACTTGTCACACTCCATATTATTGTCCATCAACTCAAAAATCGACATATATGATAGTCCACACAATCACTTCACTACTAAACAACTAACAAACTAATGGAACATACCCATTATGACCTTAACCTCGCATATTAGTAGACACATTCACTTCGCTAATGGAATTTTTAAATTTGAAGAGTTAAATTTTTTGCATCAATCAAATTAAAACTAAATTAATAGAATGCATAAGCTTTGAAGACTAAAATTGTTATTATACTAAGTCGTCCGTTTCAATTTGAACGATACTTGTTTGTACCAAAATCTTAATTGAGTAATTAAATTGTAATATTTAGAAGAAAATGATCATTGTTATAAAACTTATAATTAAGTGATATGTTGTGTATTTTACTGATATTTTTAATTTTTTTTAAACATGCACAGGCCAATATTGATGTACTACAGATTTATTCAAACCTTGTTATCTTTTCTATAAAGGTTTTCTCCCATTGATTTTCACCGTATTTTTCTCTGCAGGTTTTATGTAGTTTTATTCTCTAAAGTTCTACTAAAAAATTCAATGTGATTAGCAATATTTTAGCGGCCTTTTAAGTACAGGAAAAAATGACCTTGTATACTGTTCAAGAATTGGTTCTAATCTGCTAATGTTCTACTTGTTCATATTTCCACTAATCAATGGCATAACAGAACGCTGATAAAATCATGAATTGTGAACTTGTGTTTCCAGGCTGAGATGGTTGAGCCTGCAGTGAAGGGAACACTTAATGTTCTTCGATCGTGTGCGAAAGTTCCATCCATTAAAAGAGTGATTATAACATCCTCTCTTGCAGCGGTAATGTTGACCGGAAAACCTCTGGCTGATGATGTAGTAGTTGATGAGACATGGTTCTCTGATCCTGTTCTTTGCGAAAAATCAAAGGTATTTGCTGCACTAAATTCTTGTTTATTTGAGCGTACCAACCCCGACTGTACCTTTCTGAATGTGGACCAGCTTTAAACCATTTCTAATATTACACAGCACTGATATGAGTTTTCTGCCTGTTTGAGCTACAGGTTTTATCAGCTCCTGTATTTGTAATCCATTCTTCTTAATGTTTGATTACTCTATGGCCATGGGAAGAAATTTATCTTGGAAATGTTTCCTTTATTATTGGATACTAGAAATCAAAAGTATTGACCAACGTTTTCATTTCGATATTCGATATGCTTTGCACGTTTGTTATTATCAGTATTTTTCATACTCTGTGTTTTGTCAGCAATGGTATATGCTTTCTAAGACTTTGGCTGAGAAGGCTGCTTGGGAGTTTTCAGAAGAGAATGGTATTGACATGGTCACGATACACCCAGCGTCAGTGTCGGGGCCTCCTTTACAGCCAACTGTTAATGCTAGTTTGGACCCGATTGTGAAACTTATAGGTGGTAACCTCCAACCAGCAGTAGCTTTATCTCATCATCTTCCTTTCTTAATTTTCTGCTTTATCTCATCTGTAACAATCAATATAGCATGCCACTTTCCTTGTAAGTGTTTAGCTTCTATTGGTGCGAGAGATCGGTGAAGTCATTTTAGATGCCCTTTACTTGATGCAGGGGCTGAAACATTTGCTAATGCAACATGTAGATGGGTGGACGTTAGAGATGTTGCGAACGCCCACATACTTGCCTTCGAGAGCCCTTCAGCTCACGGAAGATACTGTGTAGCTGGGAAATCTGTACACACTTGTGAACTTTTGAAGATTTTAAGAGAGCTTTACCCTGACCTTAGTCTTCCCGAAAGGTAAGCTTCTGGGATCCGAAAATATTATGTATGGATCGTAATTGTTGGAAGAATCTTCAATTTCATTTGTATACCACCTATGCATAATACAGTGCACAACATGCAACCTGCTCGAACTTGTTGCAGTTGTTGAACTTATATAATTTGTGATTGGTGAGTCTATTTGGTCTATCTATCTGAGATGGTGAAATGTTTTGGTGATGGCAGATGCTCAGATGAAAAGCAATTGGTGCCAGCATTTCCAGCATTTCAGGTATCCCAGGAGAGAGTGAAAAGTCTAGGCATTAACTTTACTCCATTGGAGGTGAGCATAAAGGATACTGTTGACAGCTTAAAGGAGAGGAACTTGGTGAGTGTGTGAATCACGGTGCAATAGTGCAGCCACTCAAACTGTAATTATGGATCTAAAACAACAACAACGATAACATAAATAACCAAAACATTATTCACCTATTAGTTTAATACAATATGAATAAAAAATGCAAGTATAATAAACCATATGAATCACAACATAAAAACTAAAAAGAAAGCTAATAAAAGAACAAGAATCAAAGGTGAAAACCAACAACTTTGTGATCCTCCGTAGGCTTGGTAAGGATCTGCCGTCCAATCCAAGGCTTCTTTACTGTATTTCTTTCCCTCGGAAATCCTCACGGCATTTCCCCCTTCCTCAGACCACCTTATGTGAGACAAGATGTGAGGGAAAACTTCTTTACAAGACTCTTCGCCAATCAATAAATCTGAATGTCCATATCCATCAACAACCACCCTTTCATGTCTGAAACCAGGTTGATGCATCTTCACATACTTGTTTGCTAGGAAAGAGGTCTCCGGGGTCACCAGAATACTTCGTCCCCCGGATATGTACAACGTCGAGACAGCCATTCTCTCCGGATGAATCAAGTACGAGTTATTTCCCTTACTATCCACGACGAACCCGGACTTGCAGATTTTCCTCAGGTGAGGAAATGCTGCCAAGGGGATCTTTGTGTTGCTTTGCTTGTTTAACCAGTGGTGCATTGTTGAGGTAATGTTTTGATGCCAGAATGCATTGCCGAATATGCCCGAAAAGACCTCACATTCGTCACAAGTGCATCGTTCGCACCTAGGTACCCAACGGACAATCGATATTAGCAGTCGATGTCTTAAACTGGCCTTTGATGTCTCTAACATTGGCAAAATCTTGTTCTCTCCAAGTAATGCCATTGAAATCTACAGGTTGACTTGATTTAGATGGAAGCTTAAGGATCAAGAAATATCAAATTCCATTAAAAGGGAAAACTCACTGGGACCAAAGGGAGCCACATTTTGACAGTGGCTAAAGTAGTAAGCTTGAAGAACATTGAAGAGTTGGTGCAACACAACGAAGCTATTCGAGTTGGAGAGACATGTCCTCCCAAGAGAGCTATGTGAATGGACAATCCTCCAAC
Organism: Hibiscus tridactylites; assembly: GCA_958450335.1. NCBI lineage: Eukaryota > Viridiplantae > Streptophyta > Magnoliopsida > Malvales > Malvaceae > Hibiscus > Hibiscus tridactylites. Next base: position 25,417,963 of record OY288271.1, on the reverse strand, counting down.
ACAGTGTGCAACCACATGTACCTTTGTGCTCGAACCATGGACTTCGCATATCTTGTCGATCACTGCAATTTAAATGCAGAAAGAAATCAATTAGATGTGTGATTAAGTGATCACATCTACAGTTTTTTCGCAACATTTGCTACCTGGAGGTATATCATATCTTCCAATGTCTTCAATGGTGAAGTTGTTCGAGGGATTAGATACGTGCAATCTTGACTCAAGTAGCCATACTTCATGCCCTTCTGCCAGTAAAGTCCTAATTAAATCGTTCGGTTCGGTTGGCAGAAAGAAACTCTCAGTGGAATGACCATTAAGTAGAAGAACTGGTTGCTTTTCTTCCTTGAGATTCCATCTACTTTGATCAAAGTTCCACTGCCTACAACCGATGATGCATCCATCCTCTGCATCATAAAGAGTAAGTAAGCCATCAAAATTAAAACTTATAAACATGTTCATAGAAATCGTTCGGTTCAGTTGGCAGAAAGAAACTCTTGCATACCTGTTTTTATCTGGTGGAAAGTACTGGCTGGATAAGAGGAATTGTTGGAAGAGTCTGTCAGGTACTCTTTGTTACATTGATGTGGTATCTGCAAAATATAGGTTCGAAGGAGATTCGATGCGAAAAGATTAATAAATCTTCCTTTTCCATTTCCTTCAAGGCTAAATAGGCTTTTCAGTAGTTCAATCATGGAAATCCTAAGTTCCCCTTTCAAGTTCAGACCTTCTCCTTCCCCTGCAACCCTCTTGAAGGTCACATACAATGTTGTTGTCTCACTCCAAGAATAAAGTGCAAAAGGAAAAGGATTCATTATCTTCTTTCCCTCAAGAACATATCTTGACCCGGAAGAAGTGGCAAGGAGAAGGTGGTAGTGCATATATCGTGTGTAAGGGCTTCGGCAATCTACTTCAAACATGTCTACTTCCCCATCTATAATATGCAGCTTATCCTTCTCAACTGCTCTGAAGACAACATAGCCACCAACTTTCCCTTTTAGAGTTGGATGGGATTTTCTCGTAAACCTATTTGAAACATCGTCATTGTTCCGGTTCTGCAAATTTATCTTCATTACCAGAGAAGCTGTACATGGCATACCCCCAACATAACCTCTCAAGGTTTCTTTGGCAGACACATATGATGTCAAATTATTGTGTGTTTCTTTACATGGATTTTGATCAACCATTTTAGAAACAAAATCTGTACAATTTTGACTTTTGTACTTGAGAATATCCTTCACAATGTGCTTACATACATGCTCAGCGGCTGTTGCAATAGTAAGGCACGGGTTTACACCTACGGAGCAAGGAATTAGAGAAGCATCACAAACATAGAGGCCTTGATGCACTAGACCGGGAGCCTCTGGATTGAAAACCTGACCTTTTGGGCTACAGACACCATTCGAAAAGTCTGATGATGCATTGCACCCTCCTAGAAGATGTACTGATGTGCTTCGGTACTTGGACATGAAGAGAATTCCCCCTAGTTTCTTGGTAATCCTTTGGAAGGCCTCAACCTTTTGTGGCAGCAAAGGGTCATGGGGTGGATGAAAGTAAATTTTATCAGTTTCCTTTTCGAATGCGATTTTCCCATCACTCTTTTCATGTCCCATTGCAAGGAGTACCATTGCTTGGCTGGACTTAGAACCTATGAGATGTTTCAGCTTATCGATAACACCATGAAAGAACCAGTAACCAGTCGGCCATCCAAATGTTAAAATCCCTTTAAACAAGATGTAAGGATAAGCAGCAGGAAGTACAGCACTCTGCACCAAAACAAAAATGGACAATGAAAGAAAGAAAAGCTAGTTTCCGAAGATTCCAAGTTACAAACATGGTTAATCAGCCCTTTTCTTGACAAAACCAATATCAGTTGCCAAACTTGAAACCTATAGTGCTCATACAGACCAAATGAACTTACAATCCTGTAGTATATTTTTTGCAAGTTATGTTTCTATGCATAGAAAAAAATCGAACCTGGATTGTGAAACCCAATGAAGAAGAGTAAGATGAAGAGATGGACGGTCCAGGCCTTGCTTGAATAGGTATCTTTGATAGTTGCTTTCTATCTAGTCCGTAGGCATTCAAAGGTCCCGAGCTTCCAGCAAGATAAGCAACAGTATTACCATTACAACTGAATCCAGAACCAAGTGCCTCTGAGAGTTTTAATCCTCTCGTCTGTGATTTGAAAAGTATTGCAGTTGTGCCGAAAACTCCCGCTGTTGGACATAAAATTGAAGCTTACCTTAAGGTTTGGAAAACAAAAGGTTTGAAGGTATATCTACGTATGTTTCACTATACCTGACAGGATAACGAAATCGGCTTTTATATAATCTATCTCATTTAAGTAAACAAACCACCTTCTTCCACCAATTTTACCGTCTTGGCCTGCTTCGAATGGATTCTTAATGACATACTGAACTTCACACTCTGTCTTGATAGTACACCCTGCCTGCAAAACGGCATGTTCAAACTTTATCCGAAATGCATTTGGACACAATGTTGACTGTCACAGATTTACAAACTACGGAACAACAAGATATTTGATCTAACAAAGTGGTTACAAGAATCAGGCTTTTCACGAACAACGATCCGGAATGAAGTTCGAATTTGAAAATTTAACCAAGAAAAACATAGAAGCAATTGTATGAAGTTAAAGAGAATGTGCCTGAGTTGCTGATACAAGATAATTTTTGTCTGTAGAATTCTTGGCATTATAAGGACAACCAGAAAGGCAATTTCCGCAGGCTATGCAGGTATCCGAAATTTGATGCTTTGGTAATCTGGATGCAGAATCTTCAACATCGAAATTCATGCTTAACTTCAATGAATCTGGAACGATTCCTTGGAGCTCTCCTACACCAATTTCCTCCATAACTTTAGCAACGGGGAAGTGGATGGGAACACTTTGTATTCTCAACATGGTAGCAGCAGAAGCTTGACAACTATCCCACTCCCTTTCCCATTCCTTTGGCCATTTTGGATTTCTTCGAGCACGGACCGGAGTCGGCACCATTACTCCAGCGTTCACCAGAGAACCACCACCAAGTCCACAAGCCGCTGCTGCCAGCGAATCATTTTGTTCATAAACCTGTAATTTCATTTATTAATGTTAAAAGAACCTTAATTATCAGGTTTCAAATGCATGTTTAAAACAAGCTGGAACAAATTATGTTGAGTTGAATGTTGATTGACCTGAAACAAAGCATCCCTTGCACCAAAGCTGACACCTAAGTTGTGATTCTCCATCCTTGTAGCTGACATCATCTGGAAACTGTCTGTAGGAAAATCCTTAGCTTCCCATTTTCGGCCCTTCTCGACCAGGCATACCTTGACTCCCGCATGGGACAACCGACAAGCTGCTACAGAACCACCATATCCAGACCCCACAACAACAGCATCATATCCATCTTCAATGTCCAACACCATTTGTTTCGATTCTGCAGGTTTCTCCATTTTCTTTAAACCCCTGGACTGCTCAAGCAATGAAGAATTCTGACATAAAAGCTACAGGAAATGGAAGATTAGCTTATTGGAACAGGCTGGGATCTTCCACTGTTACAGAAACAATGAAAAATGATGAAGACAATCATGGGCGGATACTTTAAAGGTCCTGTACGGCCCCAAAAATTTTAGAAAATTTAAATTTTTTCTTTCAAATTTTTGTAAATTTTAATTTAGCCCATCAAGATTTTTAAAAATTCAGATTAAACTTCAATTTTTTTTGAATATTTTAAACTAAATTTCCTCTCAAAATTTTTAATTTTTTTTATTAAATCTCTCAAAATTATTGAAAATTTTAGTTAAACCTTCAATTTTTAAAAAAATTCGTTTAAGTCTCTAAATTTTTTAAATATTTAAATTAGTCCCCTTAAACTTTTACTCCAAATTTCGCCATCGAAGGCAATAATTAGCTACCCTGATATATAACAATCTACTATGAGGAAATTGGAAATTTAAAGACGCCATCTTTTTTTTTACCAAATAAAGACGCCATCTTTGAAGCTTGAAGTTGTAGTCTTTTATATTTATTTTTCGCTTACCTTTTTTTCACGTGGGAATGAATGTGAAACAGGGGCGGATGGACATAGACTTGGAGGGGTGCAATTGCATACCCATTTCAGAGGAAATCTTTTTAAGTTTAGTGTTAAAATTTTCTTTAGAAAATTTGTTTAGTGTATAGATGAGAAGAAGAAAAAATAGAAATCTGCATAGCTATTTGAAGAAAAAAAAATATTTTGTACCCTAATTTTTAATTTTTTGGATCGGCTACTGACGTGAAACATCCATATCCATGAAAATCCAAGTTGTTTTAATAAATAAGATGCCAAGCAAAGTCAGAAGGAAAACCCAACTTAGTCTAATTGACTAATTCAAGCAAAGTCAAAACCCGCAAACCTAATCACATTAATTCAAGCAATGAACTGCATTTATTAATTCAACAATTTTTTAAGCGAGATAAAAAATTAAGATTATTAATTTGAATGAAGTAAAATAAATTGAAAATTTACTCATACTAATTTAGATAAGTCAATTAAGAAAACCCAGAAAAAAAGAAAGAGTATAAATATCTTTTAACGTGCATGCCAGGACAATAGCAATAAAAAATCCAGACGGCGGAAAAGAAGAAGAAGAAGCAGTCAAACTCAAACTCAAACTCAAATGTCAAAGGTTAGGTTAAAACCAGCCGGTCAATCCTTGATTAATACAAAAGCATCAATATCTGAGTAATTTGCATATGTATTTTAGTAGCAAATTAAACCAGCAAGCAACAATGGAGAAACTGCTTGGCTTATTCAACGTTTTACTTTCTGTTCTTTTTAATCTCAAACAGTCAAAGTCTACGAAAAAAATCAAATTGTCACCAGAAAATGTTAAAAATAACCAATGATGTAGTGATACTCTTTTTAACCAAACTATACGTCTACTCGCTTATTTCTTCAACTGTTTAAATAAAAACTAATTATGTCTGTGTAAACTTTATTTTATACAAATAATTTTATTTTAGAATTTAGGAATTAGTTTCAGATTTATAATATAAGGATTTTAGAATTTAAGATTTAGAAAGTTTAGTATAATGTTTGCTATCAATGGCGGATTCAAAATCTTAAGAATGGAGTCAAAATTCTAATACATTTTTTCTGTAATGGGTATGTAAAATAATTAAATAACTCTTTCGAAAAAAGTATACAAAATAAAATTTCATTTACAAATTAAACTCTATTTTTAAATTTTTTCCAAAAAAAAATAAAGATGCATATTGTCACGGGGCTAGGTCTAGGCCGGTCTAGCCTCGTGCGGCCTTGGTCGTGAAGCACTCGAAAGGGGCTTGAAAACGGCCAAGTCAGCCTTACTCACTAAGCTCGGAAGGCTTAGTCTCGGATGCGGAAGCTCTCTTGGAAAAATGAAAAGGGGTGATGGCTCACAAAGTAAAGCAAGGAAGGGGATGCACACTCTCTTTAAGAAAGCTAAAGCCTCGTTAAAAACTCCCCCTAAGCCTAGATGGGGAGAAAAGAGTGCCAAAGCTTCTTTATTAACAAAGAAGGGAAAAGCTTTACAAAAGATGAAATGGTGAAAAGTGGAATGTGGAATGACTAAGATGGATGAAGGAGGGCTCTATTTATAGCCTAATCCCCCTCGATCCAATGGCTCTCACTGACTCGATCCAAGGGCCATGGATGAGTCTTCCAAAAGAATCTCCTATTCAAGGCAAGCTTGTCATACTCATATTGACTTGCCTTGTTTACAAACACTATTGCCCCTATTACAAAGACTATTACATCATTGCTTTGTTGTCTTGAAATACTTTCCTCATGCATGGATGGCTTTCCATAAGTATTTCTCCAAGGATGACAACTTGGCAAAGGATTTGGATGCTTGGGCGGATTGGGCTTCTCATGGTCCAATCTAGGTGTCCAAAGTCCTCTCTCTTGGATGTCTTTGGCTAAAACGGGCCCTAGGAGTGTGGGCAACTCGGATGGGCAACTCCTAGGCCTTTGTGTGCGCACATCGGGTGCGGGCTCGGCTCTTTGGGCGTGCACGTCGGGTGCAGGCTCGGGCTCCATGTCTTGGCCGGCATGGAGGGTGCATGGCAAAGGCCCCTCGGGTGCTTGTGTTGGGCCCCATCGGGTGCAAGACTCTCGGGCAGCACATGGGGTGCTAGACAAGGCCCCATGGTGCGGACGAACTGGCCCAAGACGGATCTCTTGGGCGCGGACACCACCAAGGGCGTTGGGCATGGCCTCTTGGTGCATGGCATGGGCAGCTACTCGGGCCCCTCGGTTGGGAGAAAGGCATGGTGCGCAAGGGTCCGCACCTATGGGTGCGGCTGGCTCGGTCGCAAAAAGTTCCCCTGTGACATTCTCCCCCACTAAATCTATCGACGCCCTCATCGATAGGTATTGAAGAAACTCGGTCGTCTTCCTCTCGAACGGCCTTGGTTCTTCTTTAAGTTCCCGCTTGGCTAAGGGAACACTCGTGCAAAGGGCAAGGCTATCATGCCTTGGCTCACGATCCTTCTCGAACGGTTGCCACTCCTTGGCAAGTTCTCGATCACCCTCGGATTTGGGATGATCCGTCAAAAGTACAAGGCTTTTGTGCCTTGATGCTTGGCCCGTCTCGATGCTTGGTGTCTCCTTCTCATAGGAGATGCTCGCCTTGCTTTGTGCTTGGCTTGGTCCCTCGCTCGATCGCATCGGCGACCTGAAAACAAAACCAGAGTAAGTTAGTCTTAAGTTTTCACAATAACTAAACTTACTCACCTTGGACACAAAGTCCTTGTTGGCTTGGGTCACTTCGCCTTGTCGATACTCAAGGCAAGTGATGATGGCGGGGTCTTGGAAAATCCCCACTTCGGTGCTCTCTAGCACTTGTCCATCGTCATGGTGGGTTGGAAACTCTTGGCTTGGTCCAACCACTTCGTCACTCGGCTCCTTGTTATCCTTGTTGCACGGCTTGTCTAGGATAACTTCTCGCCCCATTTCTCGATTTGGATCCTCGCTCAAAATTGTAGGCTTCCTACAAACATCCAAATGAAAGTGGGTTAAAATGGGCTCTTCAAATAAAGAACCACTTACCTCGGACGCAAGGTCCGCGTCGTCTCGATCCACTTTGCCTTGTCGATACCCAAGGCAAGTGTTGGCATGGTTCGGCCCCTCGTCATTGGGCTTGGGCACCTCGGTGCTTTGACTTGCTTTCATGGACTCATGCCACTCGTCCATGGAATTCGACCACTCGTCGAACTCGGCTTGCAACTCTTCGCAAAAGGTTGCTAGCTCCTCTCCATCGGCTTGATCTACTTTGCCAAACTCGGATGGTTCTTGAAACTCTTCCTCAAACTCAGATGGCTCGGATGGGCACTCCATCTCTTCGACCATCTCGCTCTTTGGTGCCTTTGGCAACTCCAAAGACTTCTCCTCGTCTTTGATCTCTTCAAAGACTTGTCCCGTTGTGTTGGGAATTTCCATGGACTCTTCCATGGCTTGTTCATCATTGGCTATCTCGGACTCGCACACTTGGTCGCTTTCATCTTGGCTTGGCAACTCGCCATCGCTTTGTTGCAAACCTGCATCATACTCACCCTCGGCTTCTAGAAAAACAAGTGCGTTAATCTGCTCTAAGCAAGAATAACCAATAATAACATCATCATCAAGACAATGATTAGAAATTACCTTGATGTTGGTTGTGTCGCACCATTCTCCGATGCGAACTCTCACGTTCCATGCAACTCCATCGATGAACTCTTCATTGAAGTTGATGAACTCGGTCTCACCATGAACCTTCTCCACTTGAAGATTCAACCAATCAGCAATTTGATCGGAAATGATCAACGATGTTGCGCTAGAGTCCACTAGCGCCTCAAACTCTACATTGCCAATCGTGATCTTAGCAAACTCACGCTTCTCCTCATCGTTGCCACTCTTGGCTAGAGTTGGGCGGATTTGCACCATAGTTGTCTCGGACTCAAGCACTCCTTCATGGATGCTTGGCGATGCCTCGACTTTGTCTCCCTCGTTGTCGCTCAACGACTCCACGTCTTGTCGGTGTGGATCTGCAACACACCTATCCTCGGCTTTTGACAAGACAAGTGCATCAATTTGCTCTAAACAAGATGCACCAATAACAATCTTATACACATCATGAAATTCACAAGAAATTACCTTGATGTTCGTTGTGCCTCGGAATTCGCCTATTTGATGGAACACGTCCTTCGCGATTCCCACAACTTTCTCGTCGCTAAAGTTGGCGGTCACAACTTGTTGTTTAACCTTCCTAATTTGAAGGTTTAACTGCTCGACGGTTTGCACGGACACGAGCACTCCTTGTGCACTTGGATCAACTAGTGCACTCAACGTCGCGTTGCGGAAGGCTATGTTGACATACATAGGCTCCTCTTCCTCGTAGTCGCTCTCGACTACACTTGACTCCCATGACTCATCATCGTCGCTGGAACACCCCACATAATCTGGTTTCTCCCACGGTTGTGTGGCCTCGTTGCACTCTTGCAACCTTTCCCTTACTTCACTCTTGAAGTTGGACGCCCCAACCATCATCCTCGCTGATGATTGTTCCCCGAACAAGGAAGCAAGCTTCACGGCCTCGGTCTCATCGGGCAAGCTTCGCTCCTCGAACGCCTCTACCATACTCGCTGGTAGCACAGTGCACCTCGCATCAAGCTTCGAAGCCTCGGTCTCGTCGGGCTCGTCCTGTACCTTGGACTGCTTGAAATGGTGCGGGCATCGGAAAGACTCGTGTGGCTCTCCACACTTCCAACACTTTGACGGTCTCCTCTTTGGGCGGTCAGATTCGCTCACCTCGCTTTTATGCGAGACGCCTTGTGATTCCACGGTCTTCTTTGCTGCAACGTTCCTTCTTCTTTGCGCCATCGCTCGACTCGGTAGGATGCGGAAAATAGTTCTGATACCACTTGTCACGGGGCTAGGTCTAGGCCGGTCTAGCCTCGTGCAGCCTTGGTCGTGAAGCACTCGAAAGGGGCTTGAAAACGGCCAAGTCAGCCTTACTCACTAAGCTCGGAAGGCTTAGTCTCGGATGCGGAAGCTCTCTTGGAAAAATGAAAAGGGGTGATGGCTCACAAAGTAAAGCAAGGAAGGGGATGCACACTCTCTTTAAGAAAGCTAAGGCCTCGTTAAAAACTCCCCCTAAGCCTAGATGGGGAGAAAAGAGTGCCAAAGCTTCTTTATTAACAAAGAAGGGAAAAGCTTTACAAAAGATGAAATGGTGAAAAGTGGAATGTGGAATGACTAAGATGGACGAAGGAGGGCTCTATTTATAGCCTAATCCCCCTCGATCCAATGGCTCTCACTGACTCGATCCAAGGGCCATGGATGAGTCTTCCAAAAGAATCTCCTATTCAAGGCAAGCTTGTCATACTCATATTGACTTGCCTTGTTTACAAACACTATTGCCCCTATTACAAAGGCTATGACATCATTGCTTTGTTGTCTTGAAATACTTTCCTCATGCATGGATGGCTTTCCATAAGTATTTCTCCAAGGATGACAACTTGGCAAAGGATTTGGATGCTTGGGCGGATTGGGCTTCTCATGGTCCAATCTAGGTGTCCAAAGTCCTCTCTCTTGGATGTCTTTGGCTAAAACGGGCCCTAGGAGTGTGGGCAACTCGGATGGGCAACTCCTAGGCCTTTGTGTGCGCACATCGGGTGCGGGCTCGGCTCTTTGGGCGTGCACGTTGGGTGCAGGCTCGGGCTCCATGTCTTGGCCGGCATGGAGGGTGCATGGCAAAGGCCTCTCGGGTGCTTGTGTTGGGCCCCCTCGGGTGCAAGACTCTCGGGCAGCACATGGGGTGCTAGACAAGGCCCCATGGTGCGGACGAACTGGCCCAGGACGGATCTCTTGGGCGCGGACACCACCAAGGGCGTTGGGCATGGCCCCTTGGTGCGTGGCATGGGCAGCTACTCGGGCCCCTCGGTTGGGAGAAAGGCATGGTGCGCAAGGGTCCGCACCTATGGGTGCGGCTGGCTCGGTCGCAAAAAGTTCCCCTGTGACAATATGCTCTCGATATTTACAATGCAAGGCTTTTAGTTTTAAAGTTCACAATTTAAAATTTTGGGTTATAATTAGGAATTTAGGTTTTAAAATTATAGATTTAAATTTTAGATTTTATACTTTAAATTGACATGCTTGTGTGAAAAAATTACACTACTAATACATCGAATACTAACCCTTAATTTGAATGTTTTAACATATATTGTAATACTCGTTTATTATTAAACCAAGAATATATTTAATGCTAAAAGAGTGCTTAAACCTCCTACCATTATGTGATTAACCGTCACACTTCAATCACCTGAGCTATTCTAGCCTTATTACCCAGTGGAAACTACTTAAACACAAATTACACAATATGTGGATACAGAAAAATTAATTTATAAAAATTAAAAATCTAAAAGACTAACATATAGTTATAAATTATTTAAAATAAAAAATTAATTAAATTGTTTTTTATATATAATATTTTTATTTTTTAAAAAAATAATTGGATCAAATACTAACCTTAGTCAATTTAAAAAATAACAACCCTAAGTCCTAAAGCCTAAAGCCTAAACCTTGAACCATAAACCATACACATTAAACCATAAGAAACCCTAAACACGAAACCCTAAACCATAAACCATAAAGAGTAAACATTAACCCCCAAACCCTGGTTCATAAATCTGAACCCCTAAACTTAAACTTAAAATATAATCCCTAAACACTAAACCTTAACCTCTAAACTCTAATCCTAAATATAATATTCAAATTTAGGGTTGATGGTTTATAGTTTACAATTTAGTGTTTATGGTTTATAGTTTACAATTTAGTGTTTATGGTTTATGGTTTAGGGTTTAGTGTTTTGGGTTTTAAGTTTCAAGTTTATGGTTTATGGTTTTAGGTTTTTGTTTTTTAAATTGATTAAGGTTGATATATGATCCAATTATTTTTTTTGATAAAAAGGGATAAAGATTATTATCGTGTGCCTTGTTAAAAAACTTCTCTAGCCCTAAATAGAGGAAAAAGAGTACACACGACAATAATTAGATGTGGACTAAAAAAGATTAAAATTTATTATATATATGGAAAATAATTTAATTAATAATTTATTTTAAATAATTTATAATTATATGTTTAAATAATTTATAATTATACGCTGAGTCCTTTAGATTTTTAATCTTTATAAATTAATTTAATGGTGCTCAGCGGTGCTCGTCGAGCATGGTAGACTCATCCTATAAATACATAGAGGTTAAGATACAATGCTCGACGAGCACCAGTGAGCAGCAATAACGATGAGCACTACTGAGCACCATTAAATTAATTTATAAAGATTAAAAATCTAAAGAACTCAACATAAAATCATAAATTATTTAAACATATAATTATATATATTTTTTTGAAAAGTTAAGATGCATGATTTTATTTCAGAGCGAAAAGCATACAACGACATTGCCATAAGCCTCGTTAAAAAACATCCATAAACTTAGGTGGAAGAAAAAGAGTGCATCATAGCGATATCGGGCATACCAATTGTATCGAACGTACGCTTATATCTAAGGTGTCCATAACATTAATAATTTCATAGTACCATGATTCATATAACATATCATATAGCATAATAGAGCCTTAGCTTGTAACATGCTTGATAACTTATACAACATAAACATATTTCCATGGATCATCATATTTCATGTACATGCCATATATCCTCATGTTTCATAGATAGTCATGATTCATATTCAGGACATATATCACCATATCATGCATTTTCAAACATATCATGTTCATAATCAAATCATGTGACATATATAAACTTACCAAGCTTACCATTGACACATAAATGATGTAAATTCATCAATTCAATCAAATACAATCGGGATGACACCTAACCATACTTGAGACATAAACTACACTCACTAGACAATCTGAAGCTGTAATCACTAATTTTTGTCCGGGATAAATTCGTTTCAAATTTTGCTTTTAATGTTGAGCTTAATAAAACGAGCTTTTTGTTATTATTTAAAAAAAGAAAAAAAATGATATATATATATATATACTATTTTTCAATTAAAAAGAAAAACCAAAACATTATATACTATTATTAATATCATATTGTTATTGTCTATTTGGAAAAAAACCTAAACATTACTAACATGTTATTATTATCCTTTTCTTGTTTAGTATTATTATTATCATTTATTATTATTAGTATGTGTTATTATTTTTATTTGTTAATTATTTTATTTATTTACCATTATATTATTATTATTATTATTATTATTTATCATTATTATTATATTAATTGTTATTACTATTATAATTATTATTATCACCATCTAATAAAAAACCAATAAACAAATAAAGACATCACACTTTAATTAAGTCCATTTACATAATAAGAGCCCAAAATAAACAAATGTTCAGCCCAAATAATTTGAGCCCGTAGCCCATTACACAAAACCCTAATCTCTCTTTTATATTGCATAGCCGCATCTGGATCATTAGATCAGGTCCTTGATCTAACGATCTAGATTACCCCTAAAAGAGGAAACCCTAGCTGCCCCCTCTATCACCTAGCACCGCACGAGTCCATCATCGTTGGATCTTCCACCATCCAAGGGCCCAGATCGCTCCTAAGCGAAACCCTAGCAAGGGTTACCATCAAGCCAGGCGCCGCAAGTGTTATAGCCGTTAGATCCGGAACGAGTTGGACGGTCGCGATTATGTCCCAGACAAGTACGACCTACGCGTGACTCTTCGATTCGCCACGCGTCTGCCATTTTAGATGCCCAGGCTCCCCACGCGTCTGCTGTTTCAGATGCCCAGACTCCCCACACCGTCTGCCATCCTTGTCTCTCCCGTTTGAGTGCCGACCAAACAAAGAAGCAGAAAAGCAAGGATGTCAGTGTGCTCGAAATGACAACAAAAAAAGCCTAAAGAAATTGAAAGCAAGGATACAGAGACAAATCCCAAAGGTTAACAAAGACAAAAATCAGATCGAAGTCAACTACCATTGTCTTTTTGTTTCTCATCTCTTTCTTGTAACTCGATTATATAGGAAACTGAAACGAAAATTGTAAACGATTCGGCAATTTCAAGGAAAATGAAATACAAAGCAAAGAGTTTCGAGGTATTGGTTTTTTCTTTTTTTTTTGCATGCAATATCAGCAAGAAAATAAAAAAAAAAAGAGGAGAAGAGGAGAGTTTACCTTCGATGTCGATTCGACTTCTCAACCGTCTGCCTCCCTTGTCGCTTCGAACCTCTTCCAGCAATAATCCCTTTGGAGTGAGCCCTTAGGGTATCGCTTTCTTTCAAAAAGAGGAAAAATGTTTTTCCTAAATCTGTTTTAAGACCAAAAGAGGGTTTCGGTTTGAAAAGAGGCGTCGCCGATGCCGATTAGCGGTGGCCGGCTAGTTAGGGTTCAGAAGTTTCCTGAAATAAGGGTGTTTTGGTTTTGAAGAAAGAAAAAAGGGAATTAATTTGACAAAAGAGAGTTTTATATCGGATCATCGTTTTAAAATTGGTTTATTCGCCTTATAGTCCTTCTGCGTTTTCAAATTCGCTCCAGTAGGGTTTCTTTTCTTTTTTAATCCCTATCCCATTCCCCGAAAGGTTTGAGCATTTTTTAATGTGGTCACTGTTTATTTGGGCAAATCTCCCATTGAATTCTCAATCCTTTAGTTTCTGTTTAATTGTGTCCCTAAATCGGTGATAAAATCCCTTAAATTTGTCCCATTTTTGTTCATGCATTTTTAATCTCATTTATTGTTATTACCCCTTTGCTTTTTTGTTCATACACTAGAATAGTATATATTTGCTTATCGTGATATGCGAAGTGTGTAATATTAGTGCATTTGTATTTGATTCATGTAACACTCGGGTTTGGGGGTCAGGTGAAAATAATATTTAAATAATACTTTGAGTTTTGGTTTTATAATTAAAATAATAAAATATTCTCATGGGCTTCGTGTTTGCAAAATAATTAAAGTATATGTTGGGCCTATCTTCTAAGTCCAAATTCCATGGACCTTAGGAGATGATAGTTTTAGCCATTCATTAATGGCATTTTGGTAATAAAAGGGACTTTCAAATTTAAATCCCTTTTTCTATTTAAATAAAAGCTTGTCATCATCTTCCCCACTCCCCATTTTAGAATCTCACGACAATGGAGAGCTCCTCTCCCCATCTCACCATTTCATCCCCTTTCTTCTTCATTCTTGGAGCTTTTTGAAAGGTAATTACGTTTTCGACTTGCTCTCATCTTCCTCTACCTGAAAGTACAAATAGATTTCATTTTCATCAATGTTTTTGGATTTGGGTTTTTGGAAGATTTGAATAAAAATGATATTTTTATTGCTTTTAACTTAAGATTTTGATTTGATATTGTTAGATATGGTGTTTAGGAACCAAATGGTCCAATATATATAATTTTTAAAGTGTTTTATAAGAATTCTCGATTTTGGGTTTTGGTGGGGTTTTAGGAGGGTTTTTAGTTGAGTTTTGGGTGTGGTTTGTGTTGGAAATTGAGGGTTTATGTTAGAGTAATGGTTGGGGGTTGTTTTGGAAGCATTTTGAGATGTTAAATGCGTTGAAATCACAAGTTTTGGGCTGGGTATAAGGGCTGCTCGGGTTTGGTGATTTCGGGGATTGTTCATGGCTTGAATTCATGTGTTTATTGCTTGATTAGTGTTCCGGGTTGTTACATTGTTGTGTGGACTAATTTGAGGCTATTTTGGTTGTGTTGAGGTGATTAAAAGCGAGATTATGTGTTGGTGAAGCCTTGGGAACAAATCCGGAAACTTGAAGGTGTTGCTTGCTTGGTAGTTGAGCTTGGAGGTGGAGGTGAGTGGTTAATGTTTTCAAATTGGTTTTTAAGTGGTTGGTTCAAGCATGTGGACTAGGTTGGGCTTGGTAGACCCACCTAGAGTTAGGATTAGGGTGGTAGCCTAATCCCAAGCTTTAGTTGAAGACTTTGGATGAACTCTTTAATTGATGTTATGTCTCATGATGATTTGTGTTATGATGATTTTGTATAATGTGATATACATGTATGTTGAGGCATGGCCTGATGCATTGTTATATGCATGTTGATGATAAACATAATGGAGATATACGTATGTATGAATTATGATGTGATATTTGTGTTAATGATATACATGTGGTGTCGACATGTGATATGATATTATGAGGTGGTTGCATGATTCGAGGATCATGGTGAGTACATGCTAGGCATGGAAATGTGGGTTGTGCATGACGGTAAGTCATGGTGAGTACGTGCTAAGCACGGAAGTGTTATGAAATGATATTGTGAAAGATTAATGATATGTGTAGTATTGGCACTAGTATGCTTAGGTACAAATGATCGATCATTAGGATGTTTAGTGTGCACACGTGAGTCAAATGCGCGCGTGGTCTTGATGATGGTAGTCATCAAGATGGAGTACGGGTTCACCCGGAAATCTTCTTATATATATTAGTCGGTGATGAGTGGAATCCCATCGACGGGCGTGAGGATGAGTGGAATCCCCTTCGCATGAAATGAGGCGTGAGGATGAGTGAAATCCCCTCCGCGTGAACGGTGATGAGTGTAATCCCACCGTCAGGTAATGGTTGTGTTGTTGGATGTGAGTTCCAACGGTTATCCGCGTATTCGAGTCATAGCTAGGTGCCAATACGGATTGTGGATTATGTTGCTCATATTTGGTTATATGTGTTTCTATATGTTGTGGATATGGACTTGTTGAGCATGACATGGTTTGGATAATATGTTCATGCATCATCCTTTATTTTTGGCTCTTGAGGATTTGGAGGTAAGACCATGCATTCTATCTTGATTCTTGCTCGTGCTTGGACCCTGCATTGTCGAAGGTTTGTTTTATGAGCTTACCCTCACTAAGCTTTTATTCTTACGCTCCTTTTGTTCGACAATGCAGATCGGTAGCTTGTGGGTGACAAGGGCAAGGAAAGGTCTCCAAGGGTTGCTTTCGGTTAGCTCAAGTATGATCTTTAAATTGTAGATTGTAATAGTCAAGCAATGGGATAGGTGTCGTTGATTTGAATGCTTTATTTTATGTTGATGTGGGTGTGGCTTGTTGATGCCATGTTTGATTTGCAAGTTATGCTTTATTGCTTACCTTGAATGCTTATGTGTATGTTGGTATTGTGCCTTTTTGTGGATGCTCTTATGTATGTTTGTCTAAACATGTTAATCTTGAATGCTATGTTTGGTTCGTTTGTGGGTTGTTGATCCTTTGTATGTTTGGTTTTTATATGTTCGATGTGTGTTAAGCATGTTCGTATAGGATGTCTTGCATCTAGAGTTAATGCTTGTGTGTTGTGAGAGGCTTTAGTGGGGTTTTGGGGTATCCTTGTGCCATAAAACCAGCTAAAACCAATATGCAGACAGAGGGCGTTTCGAAATGGTCGACCCCGTTCCGATACGACCCCTTTGTTTTTGGCCAGGCGTTTCGATACGCCTAAGGAACGTTTCGATACGATTTTGCCACTGGAAATCTGAGAATTTGACGATAAATTGATGTATCGAAACAGGCCTTAGCGTTTCGGAACGGTCTTCGTATCGTTGACCACGAGAAGTTGACTGAGGTGATCGTTTCGATACGGGTCACCCCTGTTTCGAAACAGACTTATCATGTTGACTTTGGCCAGTTGACCAAGTCATGGCGTTTTGAAACACCCTAAGGGCATTTCGATACGGCCTGCTTAAAAAGGATAAATGGGCTGTTTTAAAGTGTTGTTTCAGATGGTCGTTGTTATATTGTTTGTGTTTCCGCTGTCGTGTTTCACATAGGACTTAATAATGCCTATAGACAAGATAAAGTTAAAAGAAATTTTCTAGGGTTGCAAACCGAGGTGGGACCTTAACGGGTTTCACATCGGTCTTCCCCGTGTAGCCTACTCGAACCGGTCAAACGTCCGGACCGGGACGAGGGGGTTACAATTCATGTGATGTATATCTATCGTACATATATTTATATATTACATGCTTATGTATATACATCTCACATAATTTTTTTGTAGCCACATATATATATATATATATTATAAATAGTTTACGTGGTTATGCATACATATGATATATAGTTCCACATATATATATATATATATATATATATGGTCTTTCACCCACTTATATGTGACGTAGCTATACACATTTTATGTAGTTTTGTTGTGTATAAATATTTTGGTATGATTATATGTCATCGGTCGTTGGTATCTATTTTTATTCATGTATTTAAATATCATGTGCACTTGTTTTTACACTTTGTTTATTTGGCTTTTGCTTATCATATTAGCTCGTGCTTTGTATATTAATTCTCGTATGCTATGTTAGGTTGTATTTGGAATATAAAATATCATGCGATGTCCTTTTATTCGGAAATGAACGAAGTCAGTACCAATCGTAGTGGTGGTGGTTCGGACGTTCCTTTTCGAATATTAGAGCTTTGGAAATTTACTCACTTGTATAACCAAATTTTAATCTAATTTTTCACTTTAATTCGCAAAGTTTAATATTAATTAAGCGGTAAGGATCTTGGTACCAATTTTTGGCATGATGGGGGTGCTCACCCTTCCCCGCATGTAACCGACTCCTGAACCATTTTGAATCTCTGGTTTTGTTTTTCGGTGTCCGGTCTACCTTTTAAATGGCCGGTGGCGACTCCAATTTTAATCGATTTTCAAAAGTTCATTTTAAACTAAAATCCGGTTCTTCTAAGTGACACCGGAGTAAAAGGGGTAGCGATACTGTGAAACCAAAATTGATTTTGATATAACATATAAACTTAAGGACCAATTTGCAAAACAATAAATTTTTAAGTACTCTTTAAAGTCTCACAATTGACAAATATTTTAAACAAAATAATATCTCAAGACAAGCTCTTAAATATATGAAAATTTTCTAAGTCTTTTCCTATGTTTTTCAAGCCTAACTATGCAAAAACACCCAGGCGTATCGATACCCTCTTTTGCTAATGGAATTTTGATTTTCAAACCAAAGTATACAAGAACGCCTAGGCGTATCGATACCCTTTTGCGTATCGATACAGGCTTTTGCCACTGGAAATTTTAATAGACTTACCGTACTGATACACTTTGCAACCGTATCGATACGATATTCATCTGGGCAAATCTTTTAATGAAACCGTACGGATACGCTTTGCAACCGTATCGATACGATAAGCATATCTTTGAAAAATCTTAGCATTTAATTTTTCGACCGTTACTTGTCAGTTGGTTGGTTTCCCAATTTTTAAAAGACCATTATACCGTACCGATACGCTTGGTATGCGTATCGATACGCTTTTTATAAAAATCAGACTTGGGATTCTAGTGAGTAAACACCGTATCGATACGACCATCCGTACCGATACGCCCCTTAAAACCGTACCGATACGCCTTCTATGCGTATCGATACGCTCTGTTTTCAGGCACAACGGCTCTTTCCTCTTTGATGCAGGTATCGATACGCTCTTCCCGAGTACCGATATGGTATGCTGCAGAGCTGCATTTAATGCGGGAAAATTGCTCCCAACGGCTCTATTGATGATCCCAACTACCCAAACGGCTAGAATTCAATGCAAGGGTATAAAAACAAGCTTCAATTGACCAAACAACACTTATTGAACCTACAAGCAACATCAAAGCAAAAATCCAAACCCTAGTGCTCTTCAAAGTCAAATTCTTGTACCAAACTCTAGTGATTTTATTGTTATCTCGTAATGCGAGTTTGGGGTGTTTGAAATTGTATTTGGGTAAACATTTATCCTTTGAGAGGAATTGTTTGAGTTTACCAAATCCTTCTCTTTGTAAAAGTGAGTGGATTAAGCTTTGGGTAGAAAGCTTAATCAATTTGTAAGGTTACCTCCTCATCCAAGAAAAGGGGAAGAATTCAAGTAGTGAATTGGTTGAAAATCCTTAGTGGGAACTAAGGTAGTGCATGTAGAGTTCATTTGGAGAACTTGAACCACTCTAACCACTTGTGTCACTTTTATTTTTCACTCTTACCTTCTACCAATTTTTTAATTGCCAATTCACCCCTCTTGGCCATTTGCAATTGTGTGATCAACTCAACAGATACCTCGATGTTTTGGAAAAACGTCGCTACAGAAGCTATTTCGGCTCTCGAATGAAAACTTCTTTACTAGGGGTTTTAATTTGCCTTAAAGAGCTTGGTGGTTCTTGCCGCGACCGTTTTTAAGACCCGTTTGTAGAAAAATAATCTGGCAATTAGGATTTTAGAAATTGGGGTTTCTCATTTTAATTTGATCTTGAAAGTACGAGGTTTTTCCAATTTTAATCAAATTTCCTTTATTTGCTTAAAAATCATTTTGGAGTCGTCATCAGTCACTTTGGTAGGCTGGACACCATAAAAAGCGGACCAGAGACTCTTTTAATAAAATTTGGTTCTTCAAAAAAAATTCCGGTTCGAGAGTTGGTTACGTGTAGGGAATGGTTAGCACCCCTACAAATGCCCGTTATCGGTACCTTATTAATTCCACGTGGCATTTTGGCATTTCGAACGTTAATTTGAGTTTAATTAAATCTTTTAATTGTTAAACATGTTGCATTTCAAATGGGGATGTCCTTTTGTAAGAAAATACATTTTAGACGAATATAAGTCTTGAAACGTCCAAATACATTAGGACACTTCAATTTATATTCAAAATGTATCTCAACACAAAAAGTTTAATGCATGTTCAATTATTGTCTTGTTACTTTTAAGTAAAAGCCTAATTAGAGTTCCATTGATTTAATTAATTAAAATCTACGAATATTATCAAATTTAGAACTTATGTGATAACACCCAAAAGATTTGGGCACTGCCCAAATTTGTCCTAAATTAATAATATCCCTATTGTTAATGTAGCTAATTGTTTAATCCTAATTCCAATTTTATTAAACTAATTACATGCAATTTTCATTTTCTATGTTTAAATGAAGTATTGAATCTTTTGCCTAAATATCCCCTTGATTAACATCACATTGCAATGTGATACTAATCAACTTAGGACATTTAGGCTTTTATTCAATATTCATTTATTTTCTATAATGTTCTCTCCTATCAAATTAATTAAATTTAATTAGAAAATATAATCTTAAAGGGCTTTAATTCTACTTTACTAAGTGTATTAAATTCTCCTAATCATGCATACTACATGGTCATTTAAAAGCATGCAACATACAAACAATTTAAAGCACTTAAATAAATTAAACTACAAATAAGCAGAGACTAAATTGAAGTGTTATTAAAATATAGGAGCCAAATTATACAACATAGGTGTCTAAATTGAAAGGGAAACAAAAGTTAAGAGCCCAAAACTAATTTCCTTTAAAAAGAAAGCCCAACCCATTAAAATTTGGCCCAAGAACGATAGCCCATCCTAAATCGGATCGTGGACTCGTACCCGGACCCGCTCAAAAGAGCGCAGATCCGCTCATGACCCGACACCAAAATGGTGCCATGTCGACTCATGTATAAGAGAGGTGTTATCGGGCCAACTAGGCTATTTGATTGGTTCACTCTATCTCTCCTCCCTCACACTCTCTCTAAATCCTCTCGACACAAACACCAATTTTCTAGATTTCCCGTCCCTTTTCGATCAAACTCACCCATTTTCTTCCCATTCATCCCTTGTTTTTTGTTTTTCACATTTTAATCGAAAACAAACACCTAAACCCTCTCGTTCACTGTTTCCCTTGAATCAAAACTTGCTTTTCTCCTATTATTCATCCCCTATTCTTCATTCTTCACATTTTGATTCAACTCAAACACCTAAACTCCTCTATCTCATATTTCTCTTCGATCAAACTCTTCAACTTGAACAAAAACCAAAACATGTTCTTCATTTTTTTACTCTCGATCTTCTCTAAACCAAAAACCCTAGCCCGAAGTGTTTTTTGGCCGCCGAGGGTGACGCCGGCCACCCCTAACCTTTATCCGGTCACCTCTGCAACGCCGGTCACCCCTAACCTTTCTCCGGTCATCCCTTTCGGCCTAACTTGCAACTCCGACCAATGTGCTTTGCCGCCGAAGCAATTCTCGGCCATCGTCTGTCGTCGTACCGAAACCCTAGAATCTCCGTTTCTTTACAATTTTTACTCTTAAGCCTAAATCTGCTACCCGTTTCATTAGAAATACCCTGCTTCCCCACCTAAACTACCTACCCGAAACCATATCTCACTCTCTCTATCATTTTCAACTCCGGCCAAGCCTAACTCTCCACTCATGGGCTCTGGTGAAAAAAGATAAGTGCTCGACACACTTTATTTTTTATTCTAGGTTTAGTTTTATACCTAGGTTTCATTACTGTTTTTTTTAGGTTTTTTCGAGTTTTGGTCCGACTTTTATGTTTTGACGCAGGAAAAATGAAAGAAAAGGATAAGATGTACCTTTCGACAACGGTGGTCGAGCTCCGACAATGATCTCCGACGAGCTTTTTGGCTTCCAGGCAGCGAGGTAAACTCTTGAACTTCTTCTCTCTCTCCTCAATTAAGACCGACAATAATTGCATTAATTATTTTCTCTCTCTTCTTATATACCAGTTAGTGAGAGATGACGTCACCATGATGTTGGCAAAGCCAGCTGGCTTTAGATAGTGGACGATCCGCGTGAAATGGATGAGAGCCAATAAGGGAGTGACATGTGGCTAAGTTGGGCGGAAAAAAGAAACACGGATTGGGCCTAGATGTTTTTGTTTGTGTTTGTTTGGGTTGACGGATGGGTATGATCTGTAAATGGGTTGGCATAATATATATCTCGGGCTTGATATTTGTATTTGAGCTTTGTATAATGGAAATGTATATCGAATATGTAAAATGAACTTTTTATGATATATTTTGGACTGTTTGGATTATTTATTTATTTTTATATTGGATTTGTTATATTTATTTATTTATTTATTCGATATTCAAATATTATATATATGTACATCTGAACAAAATACGAATATTACAGTTCTTCACCACCAATAAATTGCTCTAGCATAAAATTAAGAACATAGATTCATCAATATTGTTATATTTTCCACGAGTTACATGAAGCTAAAGTTTCTAGCAAATCCAAAATCATGAAATCTCTTTTTGTTATGAATATTTATCTATGTGGATGTCTATCATGATTAGAACTTTATCTAAGGAGATTGATTTACTTTATCATTAGAAATATTATCTCATTTAATTAGAGTTCAATGTAATATGTACTTCTTATGCCTATAAATAGATGACTTGATGAAGGCATTGTACACAAGTCTATATTTGAGAATAATATAAATCTTCCTCTTCCTCTCATCTCTTTGTTTTTCCATTCTTGTTCTTTGTTCTTATTATTGTTTTTCTTTATTTTATTCACAACACGTTATCAGCACAATTGCGCTCAATCACTATTATTTTTGAAAGTGAAGGCCCAACGATAGGACGTAGGGACGAGTGATGGTTCGTTGAATCTAATTGGATGCAAATCAATCGGGAAGCCAAACCTTTTCCAAATGGTTTACTGCAAGCGAGTTTGTAAGTTTATTTCTTTTTCTATTTATATATATTGATATAATGATTGAACTTAAAAAATGATTGGTTAATCACCTCTAATGTATTTCAACTCATTATTTGATTATTTTTTATACCAATATTTTATTCTAATGATGAGATTTAATATTTTTAACCGTGTTTTGAGTTTTACATGTCTTTAAATGAGTTGGAAAGAAGCATGATATGAAGAGATTATAAGAAGTTGTTTTGGCTGTTTGCTATGTCTTCATCGTCCTCGAGAGGAAACACAATATTGGTAAACTCTATTTTTATTTGTATCCTTTAAAATATGGTTTTAAAGTGTGATAAATCATGATGATTTTAAATTTACAAGAAGATTATTATAAAGTCTATATTTGCTCGAAAGCAATATTTCTTCTTCGTCGAAAAACTCGACCATAGATTTCTTCCAATTTCAAGTTACGAAAATTCGTCTTGATTCAAAAGTTTTTATGGGAGGCATTCCCTGAAGTGAATGCAAAGCATGATATTATCAATGATGGGGCATTCCTTGAAGTGAATGCAAGCATGATGTTTATTTCATGCGATTATTGGAACCGTTTCATTCCCTGAAGTGAATGTAAACATGGTAAATCATTATTCAATTATTGACATAATTTCGATATAATCCAAGTATATTGGTTGGACATCTCGTTCTACGAGGCTACTAGTCTCAAAAGAGGTTTTTAAAGGACCTTGTGGACATGTTTAACAATGTCGCGTACGAGGATTAAATCTTTGTTCTCTGTAATAAGGATATGTGAAAAAGGTTTCAAAGGCCCACTAGCTCTACTCCATTCCCTGAAGTGAATGTGAGATTATATTATGGAAGGAATAAAAACCACATTAGAAGTTGTGGTCGTGGTCGAGGCTATGAATATATACATACAAAATATTGTCATTTTAAGAATACTTCTACCCATTGGTAGTGAGGTTATAAGGATGACAAGAGCGATAAAGATCATTCTAAGAAAGTGGAATTTTTTTTATTACCAATGTGATGTTATAAACCATTGGTCTCGTACTTATCGTACGTTGAAAAAATCAACAATAATTGAATGATAAAGGAAAGAAAATAAAAGCAAATTCTGTTTGCGAAAAATGACAAAGATGATATTGGTCCAACTTATTTGGACATTGTTAGTCCAACTCATTTGGACGTTGCTGATTTCTTTATAACCCTCGAATGGAATAAATCATCTCCTAATTATCCTCATAACTTTAAAGAGAATTAATTATCTTTTTATTTATTTTGCTTTATGTTTATTTACTTTATACATTAATTATTTACATTTTATATTTATATTCATGTTAATATTTATATTTATATATTATCATATTTATTTATTTTGTTTAACATGATTACTTGTCAAATACAATCTATGGTGACGATTTATGCTCAACATAAGCATAAGATATATTTTCCCATTTAAATGCATGAGAAAAATATGAGTACTATATCTCAAAGTACTAAAAGTATTTATGCTCCAGAAGAGTAATAAGTTCTTGAGAGAAAGCACATTATGAAAAGTGCATAATTGCGAATATTGCAATAATTACCGCTAATGGTAATAATATCGTCACCACTAGAAGTGGAAATTTTAAGAGAGCAATATGAGTTCGCAAAATATTCTTTTTGTAATTATAGATAACATATGTTATCAATTGGCATTTGAAATAAGCCAATATGAATATAAGTTCTGATAGCCAAAAAGTCAGTTGAAAGCTCTAGAAGAATTATATATTGCTACCAAAAGATAATTTCAATTGAAAGCTCCGAAAGAGCTAAATATATTCCTATTTAAAGGAACAATTTTGATGGTCGTACTAGACATGTACGAGTGAGATTGAATTACATGTTATGGTAAACAAGAAGTTTACAAATTCAGAGATATATACACACATATATATAGTTGGCATGATCGGTTAGACCATCTTGATCAATAATGGTGCAGAAATTATTGAGATTTACATGCACACGTATTAAAAGAACATGTAGTTCTTGTGGTGCTTATTCTCAAAGAAATTGATTAAATTCCACTTATTAAAGAACGTGAAGTTCTTGTGTTGCTTAATGGAATTGATTAAATTTCACTTACTAAAAGAACTTGAAGTTCTTGTGTTGTTTGTTCTTAAAGGATATAGTTGATCCCACTTACCAGAAGAATTAGAACTTGAAGTTCTTGTGCTGAAGTTGAGACTGCATGTCTTGCATATCTGAACGAAATATGGTCCCATATATCCACAAATGTAGAAAGTTACATATGATTTTAGTAGATGCATCTTCATTGTTTTATCAACTTACAACCAAAAGTTTGTGAGATTGATTCTAAAATGATTCAGATTATGCAATTAAACTATTCGTTTTGCAAAAGCTTGTGGGTTTATATTTTAGGCTATATTGGTTGTTACAAAGCCTATTGATTATGAAAAATACGGTTTAGCAAATTTTTATTTGGATGCCTCCTATTTAATAGCTAAACTGTGAGAACAAAACATCTATTATTTATATGGTATTTCCATATAACAACAATTATACGCATCAAGTCAATGAGTTATAATAAACTCCCCATTATAATTTGACTTTTGGTCAGAAGTCATATTTTCCATTTTTGAATTTTTTGAATGTGCGATCTATAGTTGAATTGCTCCATCATAACGCACAAAATGGGCAAGTAAAAAGGGTTGAGAATATATATTGAGTACGAGTCTCCTTTTATGTTTAAATTCTAAACATTAATTGAAGAATCATTTATTAGATGATTTTTTCTCAACATCAGGGGGAGAGAATAATCAGCTGGATAAAGAAGAAAATGAATTATCATTATCTAGATCCTCGAATATGAACTAAAAGTTTATAAGATAATCCATGTTATTTCATGTCAACTACCAGACATATTTACTGACCCAATGAGAGTAATTAAGTCTCATATACCAACTGAATTGCTCTAAGTTTAAATTACATGTTATAGCAAGTGGATGTAAATCAAGCTTGAAGCATGATAGTTGAAATGGTTCCTGTAACACCAGGGTTTGGGGGTCGGGTGAAAATAATATTAAAATATTAAAAAATAGTATTTTGGGCCTCAGGTTTACAAAAAAAATAAATTAAGTTGGACCATCTTCAAAACAAGTCCAAATAGCCATGAATATCTACTATTTGTAAATGCCTTATTTCATTAAGGGTATCTTGGTCTTTGGCCTTTTAATTTTAAACAAACATTAAAAAATGCTTTTGGCTAATCTTCTTCCCCTCTCTAGTTCCATTTTGACGACAAAAGAACCCCTCCTTCCCTAGTTACTATTCCATCTCATATCTTGCTTATTGTTGGAGCTTTTGCAAAGGTAAAATCATTTTTGACCTGTCCTAGTCATCCTCTTCAAGCTCATACCTTTAGTTTTCATTAAAGTCCATGGTTTTAAAATGGAAGTTTTGAGTTTTTAGATTAAAAATGCCATCTTTAATGTCTATAACTTAAGCTTTTGAATTTTTTTAGATAAAATGAGTTATTTACAACCTAAAGGGTCCAACATACTTGATTTTTACAAGGTTTTAGGTTGTTTCCCGAAATTGGGTTTTTGGGAGGTTTTAGAGTGTTGAAATGTTGAGTTTTGGGGGTGATTTACGTGGAAAATTGTTGGCTGATGGTTAGGCTATGTATAAGGGTTGAATTGGAGGCTTTAAGGAGTAATTTAAGTGTTGAAATCAAGGGTTTTGGGCCGAGCTTCATGGCTGCTCGGGAATGAAGATTTTGGGGGTTGTTCTTAGCTTGAAACATGTGTTTTGTGCTTGAATTATGTTCCGGGTTTGCTACTTTGAATCGTGGACTGAATTTTGATTTGTGTTGGGATGATTAGAAGCAAGAAATCTTGTTGGTGAAGCCTCAAGAGCAACTCTGGAGATTTTGGAAGCTTGAGCTTGGTTTTCGGCTCTCTTTTGGGTAGCAACGGTGAGTAGAAAATGTCAACCTTTGATTTGTTTTCGAAATGGAACTCTTGGAGGTTTGGTTTGGACCTAGAGGTTCACCTAAACCTGAGTGTAAGTTACTACTTCTACATCCTTGTTATGTCTTAATGAATGGTTATATGTTGTGGTATCATGTGCATCTCGAGTTGTTTCACATCGTTGTTGTTGTGTAGTCGAGTAGAAGTCGAGCCTCACGTGATGGTTGTCTTAACTACGGTGATGAGTGGTCCCACCGGTAGTGACTAGTTGTAGAGTAAGGTGATGAGTGGTCCCACTGGAAAATTACTAGTCGAACGGTGATGTGTGGTCCCACCGTGTGTATGTTGGTTGTGCATGTGCAAGCCACGTGTAGTCTTGTTGTAGTAATCATTCGTATATTCATTGTTTTTTTGTAAATTGTAAAAAGTGTTTGAAAACTGCATGCTTGTTGATTTATAGAGCTTCTCTCACTAAGCTAGTTAGCTTACGCTCTCCTTTGTTTCCAACATGCAGATCATTAGTGTTCGGGAGGCAAGCGGGCAAGGAAGGAGCTTTTGGAGTTCTCAATTTAGCTCAAGTATGATTTACGTATTGTAATAATGCCTAGACGATGGGGTGTAGACTTGTAGGAGTTGGTGTCAAACTCCTTAGTTGATCATGTGATTTGTTGAGCATGTTGATTTGTTGATTTATGTTGGCCATGTGTATGCCTTTATGTTATGGGTTGTAAACCATATTTACTTGATGCATGCTTTTCTTGTGGTTGGGAACTTATATCCTCTTATGAATGCTATATGTATGTTTGTCTAAAGCTTGAATCTTGAATGTTATGTATGAATCCTTGTTGTGCTTATTGATTCTTTTAATGTATGACTCTTACATGTTTGATGTGTGCTAAACATGCTTGTATAGGGTGCCTTACATCTAGAATTGATGTATGTTGATCTTGGAGGTTTTAGTTGTGTTTTGGGGCTGCATTGTACCAAAAACCAGCTAGAATCTGTCTTTTCGCAGCCCGTGTATCGAAACGGTTGGTCCCGTTTCGATACGGCCTCTTGTTCCAGGCAAGGCGTTTCGATATGCATAGGGGCCATTTCGGTACGATTCTGCCACTGGAAATCTGAGATTTTGCCGATAAATTGAGGTACCGAAATGGGTGTTGGCGTTTCGGAACGGTCTTCATATCGTTGACCATGAGAAGTTGACCGTTGGGGGTGTTTCAGAACGGTTGACCACCGTTTTGATACGGTCTTCTCGTGTTGACTTGGGCCCGTTGACCAAGTCAAGGCATTTCGATACACTTCTTGGGTGTTTCGAAACGACCTGCTTATTAAGCTAATAATGGACTGTTTTGTAATGATGTTGAGTTGATCGCCTCGTTTGTTGCTTCTGTTGTTGATCTTTCATATAGGATTTAATAAAACCATTTAGACAAGATAATAATAAAAGAAATTTTATAGGGTTGCTAACTGAAGGGGAGCCTTAGCGGGTTTCACTTCGGTTTTCCCCGTGTAGCCTACTCGGACCGATCAGTCATCCAGACCAAGACGAGGGGGTTACATTTGGTGGCATGAGAGCCTGAGGTTTCCGAGACCTCGAGTAGGTAAGTGAGGTAAGTTTATGTGTTATGATGTTGCTTTGTATTGATGAGTGTTTTATCATGTATGTTCGAATTTTTGCTTGCTAGTACGGTGTTTGAAAGCATGTTTCAATGGATTTTTCTGGTTGGGTTAATGATCTAGTCGAATGTCCCCATTGTTAGGTGTTGTTGTCAAAAAGGAAAATTGTTTTGGTTTAATGAGCTTGAGAACCGGAGCCCTTGCCCTTTTGCTAACCTAACGTTTCCCTTGTTGTTGTGTGTTTGTTGTTTTAGATCTTATTTGCTATAGTGAGACCGAGGGGACGACCTAGAGCGGGTGACCAGGCACCAGAGGACGTGCCTCCTGCTCTTCATGCTCCCGATGGTAATGGGGTAAATGCTGGAGGTGATGGTAATGGGCCTCAGGTTGATGCTAATGTGGGAGGTAACGGGGCTCCAGCGGGCCAGGGTCAGGCAGGTGCAGATGTGGCCCATTTGATTCAGACCATAGCCGAAGCTTTTCAGACGACTTTGGCCGGTATGCAAGCTACAACACCACCTCAGGGTGCGGGGACAGGATTACCCCTAGAGAGGCTTCGTAACTTGGGAGCAGTTGAGTTTCGTAGATTGACTCCCGAGAGTTCTGAGGGGTAGCTTGAGAGTACTACTCGCATCTTGGGTCAAATGGAGTGTTCATACACCCGTAAGTTGGGTTGTATTGTCTCCTTGATCCAAGGGGACACTTATACTTGGTGGACCACTGTTACTTTTGGTATGGCCGAGACATATATTACATGGTAGTTCTTCAGAAATGCCTTCAAGAGAAAGTATCTTGGAGTCCGGTACTTAGATGAAAAGAAAGAGTTTATGGCTTTGGTTCAAGGTAATAGGACCGTGTTTGAATACGAGGTCCAGTTTGTGAGATTGAGCCAGTATGCACCTAAGTTGGTTCCTAGTGAGAAGGAACGTGTGACCGCTTCAGGTATGGGTTGACTACAGATATGAAGACCTACATTCTTGCCTCCGACTACACTGAGTTCGATGTCTTGGTCTCTAAGGCCAAGGATATAGAGCAGAACCTAGGCTCTAGAGCACGTGTTAGTGGGTCCGATTCTGGAAAGAGACATGCGAATTGGGATAGAGACCATGCCAAGAGGCATAGGGATAGGAGGTACCAGCCGGATTCGAGGCATAGGGATAGGAGGTACCAGCCGGATTCGAGGCATAGGGATAGGAGGTACCAGCCGGATTCGAGGCATAGGGGTGGTAACTATGGTCAGGGCCATCAAGGCCAAGGAGCTGTTATGCACACACCAGAGTGCAATAGATGTGGGAGACGCCATCAGGGCGAGTGTGCGGGTACCTTTGGGCCGTGCTGGAACTGTGGATCTCGAGACCACATGAGGCGTAACTGTCCACACCCAGCTAGGGGCGGACCGGCTCCAGCTAGGGGCTTTGAGCACCAAAGAGGCTGTGGGCGCAGTCGCGAGAACTTTCAGCCGAGGAATGAGGGTCAGAGGAACTTGGCTCATGTAGTAGCAGTCCAGCCCAAGGGAGGTGGACCGGCTAGGGTGTATGCTCATCGAGAGGCTGGGAATGACACTGATGTCATTGCAGGTAATTTCTCATTACAGTCTTTGAGTTTGCTTTCTTTGATAGATTCGGGGTCGACACATTCATATATTTTGGGTGAGCACGCAAGGTCGTTAGGGTTACCATGTGATTGGTTAGAGGTAGGTGTAAATGTCACTAGCTCTTTTGGTGATACAATGGTAGTTAGGAAAGTGTATAGGAGGTGTCTCTTGATGGTTCAGGGCTACGTATTTCCAGTCGATATGATGGAGTTACCCTTTTATGGTTTTGATGTGATTTTGGGCATGGATTGGCTTGTAGAGCATAGAGCTAGGGTTGACTTCGAGACCAAGAGAGTCTCCTTGAGGCTTACCGATGACTTTGAGGTTGTGGTTGTTGGTGAGAACGTCAGGTTCTTGTCCAATGTGGTTTCGGCTTTGGAAGCTCAGAGGTTGTTGAGTTTGGGGTGTCAGGCTTACTTGGCTTATGTAATGAATCCTAATATGAGTGAGGTGAGACCTCAGGACATCAGAACAATATGTGATTTTCCTAGTGTCTTTCCAGAAGAGTTATCGGGTTTGCCTCCCGATAGAGCAGTTGAGTTTGCTATTGAGACGTATTCTGATTCTGCACCAGTGTCGATTGCTCCGTATAGAATGGCACCGAATGAGTTGAAAGAGTTGAAGACACAACTTCAGGAGTTGACCGATAGAGGTTTCATCAGGCCTAGTGTTTCTCCGTGGGGTGCTCCGGTCTTGTTTGTGAAAAAGAAAAATGGTAGCATGAGGTTGTGTATAGATTATAGGCAGTTGAATAAGGTAACAGTGAAGAACAAATATCTCTTGCCTAGGATAGATGACTTGCTAGACCAGTTGAGAGGCGCTTCTGTGTTTTCGAAGATTGACTTGAGGTCCGGGTACTACCAATTGAAGGTGAAGGATGTGGACATACCGAAGACAGCCTTTCGTACAAGTTATGGGCACTATGAGTTTTTGGTGATGACTTTTGGGTTGACTAACGCTCCAACAGCCTTCATGGATATGATGAACCGTGTGTTTCATGAGTTCTTGGACAAGTTTGTGGTAGTGTTCATAGACGACATCTTAGTGTACTCTAGGACCGAAGAGAAGCATGATGAGCATTTGCGGATAGTACTTCAGACCCTACTAGAGAACCAATTGTATGCCAAGCTAAGCAAATGCGAGTTCTAGATTAGGGAGGTAGTCTTCCTAGGTCACGTGATCTCGGCTAGTGGGATTAGTGTGGATCCCAAGAAGATAGAAGCTATAGTGAATTGGAAACAACCGAAGTCAGTGATAGAAATTCGCAGTTTCCTAGGCTTGGCGGGATACTATAGAAGGTTTGTTGAAGGGTTTTCTAGAATAGCGACTCCGTTGACTAAGTTGCTACAGAAGAATGTTCCGTATGAGTGGTCAGATACAAGACAAGAAGCGTTTGAGAAATTGAAGAAAGCTTTGACCGAAGCTCCTATCTTGATTCAACCTGAATCGGGGAGAGAATTTGTGATTTATAGTGATGCATCCTATGTAAGGCTAGGTTGTGTGCTTATGCAAGAGGGTAAGGTGGTAGCATATGCTTCACGGCATTTGAAATTTCATGAGAAGAACTACCCCACCCATGACATAGAGTTAGCTGCAGTGGTGTTCGCGTTGAAGATTTAGGGATATCATCTTTATGGTGAGAAGTGCACCATGTACACCGACCACAAGAGTTTGAAGTATTTGATGTCTTAGAGGGAGTTGAACCTCAGGCAACGTAGGTGGTTAGAGTTACACAAGGATTATGACCTCACAATAGAGTACCATCCGGGTAAGGCAAACGTAGTGGCCGATGCCTTGAGTAGAAAGGTGGTCGTTGAGTTACGAGCTATGTTTGCGAGGTTGAGTGTGTCTAAGAATGGTGGGTTGATAGCCGAGCTCCAGGTTAAGCCTTCATTAGTTCAGTTAATTCGAGAAAAGCACTTGAGAGATGAGTCTTTGGCACCTCACGTGCAAGACATAGCCGAAGATAGGCCTACCGAGTATTGTTTTGGTGAGAATGGGATCCTATGTTACAAGGATAAGATAGTGGTTCCGGAGGATGCCGAGTTGAGGCGTACGATCTTGAATGAAGCTCATAATAGTCCTTTTGCTATGCATTCGGGTAGCACGAAGATGTATCGAGGGTTAAAAGAGGAGTACTACTGGGTTGGTTTGAAGAGGGACGTGGCCGAGTTTGTCAGTAGGTGTATGGTTTGTCAGAGGGTCAAGGCCGAGCATCAGTTTCCCTCAGGATTGCTACAGCCGTTGAAGATTCCAGAATGGAAGTGGGAGCGTATTACCATGGACTTTGTGTCAGGGCTACCATTGACTCCTTCGATGAAGAATTCAGTGTGGGTGATAGTGGACAGGTTTACCAAGTGTGCCCACTTCATACCAGTTCACACCACCTATACCTTAGATAAGTTGGCCGATCTGTATATCTGTGAGATAGTGAGACTACATGGGGTACTGAAGTCGATTGTGTCAGACCGAGATCCGAGATTTACAGCTAGATTTTGGGAGTGTTTGCATCGAGCTTTGGGTACTTGGTTGAACTTCAACACTTCTTATCATCCACAGTCAGATGGTTAGTTTGAGAGAGTGATTCATGTGTTGGAAGATATGTTGATATGTTGTATCATTGATTTTCAGGGGTCGTGGGAGAAACATCTACCGTTAGTGGAGTTTGCATATAACAACAGTTTTCAGTCAAGTATTCAGATAGCTCCTTATGAGCCCTTGTATGGTAGGAAGTGTAGAACCCCGATTTGTTGGGCCGAAGCCGGACAGAAGCTTGTACCGATGCGTAAATTGCTTAAGGGCACCACCAAGAAAGTAAAGTTGATATGTGATCGTTTGAAGGCAGCTTCAGATCGACAGAAGTCCTATGCCGACTTAAAGAGGAAAGAGGTAGAGTATTCTGTGGGGGGTTAAAGTGTTTTTGAAAGCCTCACCTTGGAAGAAGGTGATGAGGTTTGGGAGGAAGGGCTAGTTAAGCCCAAGATTCATTGGACCTTATGAGATAGTTGAGAGGATTGGTCCTGTTGCATATAGATTGAGACTCCCGACCGAGCTAGAGAAGATTCATGATGTATTTCACGTATCGATGCTCTGAAAGTATAGATCGGATCCGTCCCATGTAATGCCCGTAGAAGAGATTGAATTGAATCCGTATTTGACTTATGATGAAGAACCAGTGGAGATCTTAGCCTCAGACAACAAGGTGTTGCGTGGTAGATCAATTGAGTTAGTCAAAGTGATGTGGCAACGTCGAGGTGTAGACGAGGCCACTTGGGAGAGAAAGGAGGTTATGGAAAGGCAATTTCCTTATCTCTTTTAGTCAGGTAATTTCGGGGATGAAATTCCTTAAGTGGGGGAGAGTTGTAACACCCAGATTTGGGGGTCGGGTGAAAATAATATTAAAATATTAAAAAATAGTAATTTGGGCCTCGGGTTTACAAAACAAATAAATTAAGTTGGACCATTTTCAAAACAAGCCCAAATAGCCATGAATATCTCCTATTTGTAAATGCCTTATTTCATTAAGGGTATTTTGGTCTTTGGCCTTTCAATTTTAAACAACATTAAAAAAAATGCTTTTGGCTCATCTTCTTCCCCTCTCCAATTCCATTTTGACGACAAAGGAACCCCTCCTTCCCTAGTTACTATTCCATCTCATATCTTGCTTGTTGTTGGAGCTTTTGCAAAGGTAAAATCATTTTTGACCTGTCCTAGTCATCCTCTTCAAGCTCATACCTTTAGTTTTCATTAATGTCCATGGTTTTGAAATTGGAAGTTTTGAGTTTTTAGATTAAAAAAGTCATATTTAATGTCTTTAACTTAAGCTTTTGAATTGTTGAGATAAAATGAGTTATTTACAACCTAAAGGGTCCAACATACTTGATTTTTACAAGGTTTTAGGTTGTTTCCCGAAATTGGGTTTTTGGGAGGTTTTAGAGTGTTGAAATGTAGAGTTTTGAGAGTGATTTATGTGGGAAATTGTTGGCTGATGGTTAGGCTATGTATAAGGGTTGAATTGGAGGCTTTAGGGAGTAATTTAAGTGTTGAAATCAAGGGTTTTGGACTGAGCTTCATGGCTGCTCGGGAATGAAGATTTTGGGGGTTTTTCTTAGCTTGAAACATGTGTTTTGTGCTTGAATTATGTTCCGAGTTTGCTACTTTGAATCGTGGACTAAATTTTGATTGTTTTGATTTGTGTTGGGATGATTAGAAGCAAGAAATCTTGTTGGTGAAGCCTCGGGAGTGAATCTAGAGATTTTGGAAGCTTGAGCTTGGTTTCCGGCTATCTTTTGGGTAGCAACAGTGAGTAGAAATGTCAACCTTTGATTTGTTTTTGAAATGGAACTCTTGAGGGTTTGGGTGGGACCTAGAGGTTCACCTAAACCCGAGTGTAAGTTACTACTCCTGCATCCTTGTTATGTCTTAATGAATGGTTATATGTTGTGGTATCATGTCCATCTCGAGTTGTTTCACATCGTTGTTGTTGTGTAGTCGAGTAGAAGTCGAGCCTCACGTGATGGTTGTCTTAACTATGATGATGAATGGTCCCACCGATAGTGACTAGTAGTAGAGTAAGGTGATGAGTGGTCCCATCAGAAAACTACTAGTCGAACGGTGATGTGTGGTCCCACCGTGTGTATGTTGGTTGTGCATGTGCAAGCCATGTGTAGTCTTGTTGTTATTATCATTCGTACATTCATTGATTTTTTGTAAATTGTGAAAAGTGTTTGAAAACTGCATGCTTGTTGATTTATAGAGCTTCTCTCACTAAGCTAGTTAGCTTACGCTCTTCTTTGTTTCCAACATGCAGATCGTTAGTGTTCGGGAGGCAAGCGGGCAATGAAGGAGCTTTTGGAGTTCTCAATTTAGCTCAAGTATGATTTACGTATTGTAATAATGCCTAGACGATGGGGGTGTAGACTTGTAGGAGTTGGTGTCAAACTCCTTAGTTGATGATGTGATTTGTTGAGCTTGTTGATTTGTTGATTTATGTTGGCCATGTGTATGCCTTTATGTTATGGGTTGTAAACCATATTTACTTGATGCATGCTTGCCTTGTGGTTGGGAACTTATATCCCCTTATGAATGCTATATGTATATTTGTCTAAAGCTTGAATCTTGAATGTTATGTATGAATCCTTGTTGTGCTTATTGATTCTTTTAATGTATGGCTCTTACATGTCTGATGTGTGCTAAACATGCTTGTATAGGGTGCCTTACATCTAGAATTGATGTATGTTGAATCTTGGAGGTTTTAGTTGTGTTTTGGGGCTGCCTTGTACCAAAAACCAGCTAGAATCTGTCTTTTCGCAGCCCGTGTATCGAAACGGTTGGTCTCGTTTCGATACGGCCTTTTGTTCCAGGCCAGGCGTTTCGATACACATAGGGGCCGTTTCGGTACGATTTTGCCACTGGAAATATGAGTTTTTGCCAATAAATTGAGGTACCGAAATGGGTCTTGGCATTTCGGAATGGTCTTCATATCGTTGATCACGAGAAGTTGACCGTTGGGGGTGTTTCAGAACGGTTGACCACTGTTTCGATACGGTCTTCTCGTGTTGACTTGGGCCCGTTGACCAAGTCAAGGCGTTTCAATACACTTCTTGGGTGTTTCGAAACGGCCTGCTTATTAAGCTAAAAATGGACTGTTTTGTAATGATGTTGAGTTGATCCCCTCGTTTGTTGCTTCCGTTGTTGATCTTTCATATAGGATTTAATAAAACCATTTAGAAAAGATGATACTAAAAGAAATTTTATAGGGTTGCTAACCGAAGGGGAGCCTTAGCGGGTTTCACTTCGGTTTTCCCTGTGTAGCCTACTCGGACCGGTCAGTCATCTAGACCGAGACGAGGGGGTTACAGTTCCAATGATCCAAATTCTCGTAAATGAAAAATATTATGAGATGGTCATATATTGGAGGCGGGTGCTCCTGAAGAGACCCAAGACATAACTAATAATAAAACTTTGAAGAGTTTCAGGTACCTGAAATAAAGATTGAAATTTTGAAGAGATCTCGATGAGATATGTCATTACGAGAATGGAACCAAAAAATTAGAAAGTTGTTGACAACGATTTTACAAACAATTTTACATAAAATATTTCTATAGAAGTAAAGAAAGAAATCGAGGATCTTGTATAAAATCTATCCAGAAGTATAAAAATTGAATTGGCCGATGTTGAAAGTCGCTTTGAACTTCTAAAATAGAAGTATTTGGAGCAGCAGTCTAAACACCTAAAGGTTTAATGCAAGTGAGGCACAAATAAGTAGTCGTAAATACGACTTGAACTATGATTTATGAAAAGTTTTAATTACTTCATGGTGGATGCAATTACTTTGGCAGTTATGAAAAATTTTGCATGCGTCTAATTATTTGTGGATCCATATTTATCCTTAAAGGATTTAAAATGCTAGAAGCATTTTGAAATTTTTGAGGAAATTTATTTAGACATGTCTCATGAATATTTTGGCGCATTTGGTATAATCGTCTTAGTGAATACTAATTGAGAAAATACTATAAGAATGATCAGATTTCCTTATGTATTTTATAAAGGAGTTTGGATCAAGATTCATT
Source organism: Hibiscus tridactylites (assembly GCA_958450335.1). Classification (NCBI taxonomy): domain Eukaryota; kingdom Viridiplantae; phylum Streptophyta; class Magnoliopsida; order Malvales; family Malvaceae; genus Hibiscus; species Hibiscus tridactylites. The sequence goes on along the minus strand of OY288271.1, from coordinate 25,381,681 downwards.
ATGATAATTTTATAACTCCTAAAGAGCTTTAAATTGGAAACTCATTAAGTACTTTCAATACAAGTACTTGAATCTTGACATCAAATTTATCTCGACCTGAAGATCGAGCATTTTTATATATTTCTTTTGTCTATGAATAGACATAAGCTGGAAGAATCTTAAAGAATATTCAATATGAATAGAGCATATCTATTGAGTATCCCAATAGTTGTAAGATTGTTGGATGTGAATAAATATAATTATATCTTTTCTTGGTCTTGAAGCACTATATATTAGTTGGTCAAGAAATATCTATGAATATACAAAGATCATTACATTTAGATCTTCAAACATTCGCCGATGTCTCTGCAAATCTTGTAGAAATAATTATTATGCACAAGGCAAGCCAAAAATGTGTTTGGCTAAGACCATTGACCCAACATATCCAGAAGATATGTGATTTACTTTCACAAGATATGATACAAATGCTATATTGTGTAGAGATAATGGAAGATGAATACATCATGGAAAATATTACTCCAAAGTTTCATCCCCCGCTATCTTTAGAAAATAGTATTCAAGGTTGAATTATGAAGATTCAAAGATCTTTAGTAGTGTTTTCATGGGGGGAGTAAATACCCGTTGCACTCTTTTTCCCTTGACTGCGGTTTTGTCCCAATGGGTTTTCCTGGTGTTGAGTGTGTAAAAGTTCTATTATTTACACCCTTTTTTAACCCATATTTCTGCTGCATTCAAGCATCATTGCATTGCATTTAGGTTAGTTTTCAATAAAACATCACAATTATATAAAAGGCACGGATTCTACTAAAAGATGGTGTATTTTGCAGGTAGCTGCCATGGTTGACGATGAAGGCAGGCGCAAGGCAGATAAACAGGAGAGCTGAACTGGACAAGCAACTGAAGAAGACGAACCTGTCATGGACCTGTCGTGACAGCAAGGTGACAGCAGATTTATGAAGAGGAAAAGTCAAGTGGACCTTGATAGATAGAGAAAAATCTGCTCGTCTGTCGTGTGGAAACCAAATAATTTTCCAAGCCCCGGATCAAAAGATATGTCAAGCCAAAGCTCAAGGAAAGGAATTCCCACAAAATAGGGATGCGGCTGGAAAGTAGGATACTTTAGAGATTTAGTCTTTATTAGAATCTTACTTTTAATTAAAGTTGTAATCCTTGTTACCTTAGATAACTTGAGCCCAAAGCTTATATAAAGGGCATAGATTAAACCTAGGGCATGACCGAGACCCCATAACCGAAACCAAACCCCTGCCGTCCACCCGTCACCGACATGTTCTAAATTCCCCCTAGGGCCACGGGTTGTTTTGTAAAGTAGTTGCAAGGGTTGCTTTGTTTTAGGATTTTTCAAGTTTAATAAAATAAACTTCAAGTTCTTTTATCTTGGTTTTAATATCTTGCAAGAGCATCGGGAGAGCATTGTGAGGTTATCTATTTACTTAGCATCAGGAGAGTTAAGTATACGAAAGAGATAAAAGCGCGTTCTCTAGTTTATAGTTGAACCATCTCGTGCTTAGGGATAAGGCGAGGTTAAGTGGCTAAGGAAGAATTCATACACATCGGTGTTCATCCTTCGATTCACGCCGGGAGGTATCATCAAAGACGTGTTCATCGACAGACTTGTGCCTAGGGATAGGGCAAGGCAGATCTGGGATTCTTGCCAAACTTGAAGTACGGAGTTGGTGTGTCTGCTGCCGCGACTGCCAACGGACAGACGTCGCGACAGGTGCTGTCGGCGACGGGAGCAACGACAGAACTGAAGATCCTGAGCAATTCAATACCTGCACTACCGAGCAATTCAATACCAGCCCATTCTCTCTATCTTGATATTCCAATCCTTTTATTTACGTTTTTATTATATTATTCTCGTGACAATTCTAAACTATTTCCTTTACTTCGTGCAGTAAATCAAGGTGAAGTCATTAGCCCAATCCCTGTGGAGACGATATCCGATACTTAGTATCACTTTACTACTTGCGTCGTGTACACTTGCAGTACAATTGCGATAGACTATTTTACACTACAATTGTAATCCTTGTTACCTTAGATAACTTGAGCCCAAAGCTTATATAAAGGGCATAGATTAAACCTAGGGCATGACCGAGACCCCATAACCGAAACCAAACCCCTGCCGTCCACCCGTCACCGACATGTTCTAAATTCCCCCTAGGGCCACGGGTTGTTTTGTAAAGTAGTTGCAAGGGTTGCTTTGTTTTAGGATTTTTCAAGTTCAATAAAATAAACTTCAAGTTCTTTTATCTTGGTTTTAATATCTTGCAAGAGCATCGGGAGAGCATTGTGAGGTTATCTATTTACTTAGCATCGGGAGAGTTAAGTATACGAAAGAGATAAAAGCGCGTTCTCTAGTTTATAGTTGAACCATCTCGTGCTTAGGGATAAGGCGAGGTTAAGTGGCTAAGGAAGAATTCATACACATCGGTGTTCATCCTTCGATTCACGCCGGGAGGTATCATCAAAGACGTGTTCATCGACAGACTTGTGCCTAGGGATAGGGCAAGGCAGATCTGGGATTCTTGCCAAACTTGAAGTACGGAGTTGGTGTGTCTGCTGCCGCGACTGCCAACGGACAGACGTCACGACAGGTGCTGTCGGCGACGGGAGCGACGACAGAACTGGAGATCCTGAGCAATTCAATACCTGCACTACCGAGCAATTCAATACCAGCCCATTCTCTCTATCTTGATATTCCAATCCTTTTATTTACGTTTTTATTATATTATTCTCGTGACAATTCTAAACTATTTCCTTTACTTCGTGCAGTAAATCAAGGTGAAGTCATTAGCCCAATCCCTGTGGAGACGATATCCGATACTTAGTATCACTTTACTACTTGCGTCGTGTACACTTGCACTACAATTGCGATAGACTATTTTACACGCAACAAGTTTTTGGCGCCGTTGCCGGGGATTGGCAACATAACTACACCTTTCTTTTATTGCACTTTTTGCTTTTATTTTTATTTTTGTTTTCGTTTTTAGTTTTTCTTTAATTTTTATTTTTTGTTTTCAACTCTTGCTTTTCACGAGGTCCTCTTGTTTATGCGCAGATCGAAAAGAGGCGAAGATCCTGAGTATAAGTTAGATCCAGAAATCGAACGATCATTTAATCTCAAGAAACAGATTCGCCACCTTTTAGACATGAACGAATACCTTGAAGAACAGCTAGAGCAGATGGCCCGTAACCAGCCTGCTGGAGGAGACATACCGCCTGTCGGCGACCCGCCGAGGGCAGATGGACGACGATCATGTCGTGACTATATGCTGAACGATCATGTAGAGCTGGAGACCACGCTGCCGGATATTGACGTTGACAACTTTGAGCTTAAACCTGTCATGTTTAGTATGATCAACAACGCCGGACAGTTTAGTGGTTCTGCGACAGAAGATGCTAGGGAGCATCTCAAAACGTTCCAGGAGATCTGTGGTTCGTTTAGACTGCCAGGAGTTAGTCCGGAGATACTGAGGCTTCGGTTATTTCCCCATTCATTAAGGGATAGAGCTAAAACATGGTGGAATAAACTTACACCGGGTTCTATTATGACTTGGGCAGGTCTAACTCGTGAATTTTTATCTCGTTTTAATCCTTCACATTTATCTGAGCGATTACGTAACGAAATTGCTACTTTTCAACAGGAAGATGACGAGCCGATGCACGAGGCCTGGGACAGATTTACTACTCTTCTACGGAACTGCCCAATGCATGGATTCCCTGTCTGGAATCAGGTAACTAAATTCTATAATGCTGCTAACTTACAAACTCGCATTCGCATTGATTCTGCAGCAAATGGACTATTATTGGATAAAGATCCGGACGAGGCATTGCAAGTTCTGAAAAATCTAGCCAAGAATGAGGAGCAGTTTCCGACAGCTAGAAGAGGGGGTAAACGGGTACTTGCTGTCAAGGACTATGAGGCCGACAGCACTATGAAATCACAGGTAGCATTCCTCACTAAAGCCATGAAACACTTATTGAATGAAGAGGACTTACGAGGGTTTGTTGTCGAGGAAGTTTGTGCTACATGTGAGGGAAATCATAGTAGGGATGAGTGCCCTATAAATATAGTAGAGGGAAAATATGTTGGAAATTACAAGCCAAACTACAATTCCAACAACTACAACCCTAATTGGAGGAAGGATCCCAAATTTTCCTGGAGTAATCCTAACAATGCCCTGAATCCGCAAGCATATAATCAGAATCAGGGGGGTCCTAGACTGTTGACGCGACAGCAACTGCAGCCGCAGAACCTGCCGCCTCAGCAACAACAGCAGTCACCACCTGCCACGAGTAGTGTATTGGAGCAGACTCTGGCCACCTTTATGTCTCAGACTGGCACGTATATGGATAATATTAATCAGTTTGTCAAGAAGACGGAAAATTTTATGGATGAAACTAAGATGAGAATGACAAACCATGAGGCTACCTTGAAATCTCTAGAGACACAAATGGGTCAGGTGTCGCAGCATATTAAACCAAGGCAGAATGGAGGTTTCCCTAGCAATACTGAAAATGCTAGACCGCCCCCACATGAGCAATGTAAGGCAATTACTACTAGGAGTGGGAAAAAGTTACCAGGGCCGGAAAAAGAAGTTGATATAGAAAAGGAACCTGCCTTGGATATACCTGCCGAGGAAGCTGCCCCGACAGGTGACAAACAGACTGCTGCCGATGAGCCTGCCACGACAGCAGAAGCGACAGAGGAGAAAAAGGAAGATTATCGTCCTCAGATTCGCATGCAGTGGGAAGGACGCATTGCTGATTACCGTCCCCCACCACCCTTCCCTCAACGGATACAGCAAGCTAAGCATGAATCTCAACTCAAAAAAATTTATGATATTTTTAAACAGGTTCATATTAACATTCCGTTGTTAGATGCTGTTAGGGAGATGCCCGGTTATGCTAAATTTCTCAAGGATGTCATGTCTAAAAAATCTAAACTTGGGGAATTTGAAACGGTAAGGATGCAAGAAGGTTGCATGAGTATTCTTCATCGGCAGCCACCCCAGAAAAAGAAGGATCCGGGGAGCTTCCTCATACCTTGTGTAATCGGCGACAAATTTGTGGGTAAGGCACTTTGTGATCTTGGAGCTAGTGTTAATCTAATGCCCAAATCTGTTTTTCAGAAATTAGGTATTGGCAAGGCGCGGCCCACGACAGTTACCCTACAGCTAGCCGACCGCTCTTACGTTCACCCCGAGGGAAAAATTGAAGATATTTTGGTAAGAGTGGATAAGCTTATTTTTCCTGCTTACTTTCTTATTTTAGATTGTGAGGCAGATGAGAACGCACCAGTCATCCTCGGGCGACCCTTCTTAGCCACGGGAAGATCATTGATTGATGTGGAGAAAGGAGAACTCACCATGCGCGTGAACGATCAAGAAATTAAGTTGAATGTTCTCCAGGCAATGAAACATGCCGATGTGGACGAGGAATGCAAAGCCATCATCGAGGTGACCTTTGATTACCCCTGCATCAGGTCGGGCTGCCGTGATATCAAATTTGGTCACTGCTGCGACAGCCACTTAAACGCCTGTCACGACAGTGACGACGACAGCAACGACGACAGCTCCGACGACAGTGACCCCTCTGAATCCGATACACCTGATACTGAAGGTCATGAGGAGGTAAACTGGTTAGATCATCGTCCAGGTAAGTTATTCGAACCTTTGAATTACACTTCAGATAACCATTTAATCCAAAAGCCCTCTACTGTTGAACCACCTGTCTTAGAACTTAAGCCCCTGCCAGGGCAGCTTAAATATGCTTATCTAGGTTGTGATGACACACTGCCCGTAATCATCTCTGCTAAGCTGCCGCAGGAACAGGAACGACAACTGATCGACATGTTGAGGCAGCATAAAAGGGCGATAGGATGGACGATAGCAGACATTCAGGGCATTAGTCCGACAATCTGTATGCACAAAATCCTCCTAGAGGAAGATCATAAGCCAATTATTGATGCCCAAAGGCGGTTAAACCTTGCGATGAAGGAGGTAGTGCGTAAAGAAATAATTAAATGGTTAGATGCAGGTATTATTTACGCCATCTCCGATAGCAAATGGGTAAGCCCGGTGCAATGTGTTCCCAAGAAAGGAGGCATGACCGTGATAACCAACGAAAACAACGAGTTAATCCCAACCAGGACTGTGACCGGTTGGAGGGTTTGTATGGACTATCGGAAGCTTAACAAAGCTACCCGAAAAGACCACTTTCCTTTACCCTTTATTGATCAAATGCTTGATAGATTAGCGGGTAAACCTTGCTATTGTTTTCTTGATGGTTATTCAGGATATAATCAAATTGCTATTGCACCGGAAGACCAAGAGAAAACGACTTTCACATGCCCCTACGGAACATACGCATTTAGGAGGATGCCGTTCGGCCTATGTAACGCACCTGCCACCTTCCAAAGATGCATGATGGCTATATTCTCCGACATGGTAGAGGACTTCCTTGAAATCTTCATGGATGATTTTTCCGTCTTTGGAGACGATTTTGAGAGCTGCCTCGGCAACCTTCAAAAGGTACTTGAAAGATGTGAAAAAGCTAATCTTGTTCTTAATTGGGAAAAATGCCATTTTATGGTGGATGAAGGGATAGTCCTAGGCCATAAGATTAGCTGCCGTGGTATAGAAGTCGACAGGGCAAAGATTGAAGTCATAGAGAAGCTGCCGCCGCCAACAACAGTCAAGGGCATTAGAAGTTTTCTAGGGCATGCTGGTTTTTATAGGAGATTCATTGCCAATTTCTCAAAAATCACGAAACCCCTATGTCATCTCTTAGAGCAGAACCGACCCTTTGACTTTAATGAAGAATGTACTGAAGCATTCAAGGTTCTGAAGGAAAAGTTAGTGACAGCCCCCATAGTACAGCCACCAGACTGGACACAACCGTTTGAGATTAAGTGTGATGCTAGTGACTATGCTGTCGGGGCAGCACTTGGGCAGCGCAAGGACAGGCTGTTTCATGTCATATATTATGCCAGCAAAACATTGAATGATGCCCAAGTGAACTATACCACCACAGAAAAGGAGTTGTTAGCTGTGGTATTCTCCATCGACAAGTTTCGTTCTTACATACTTGGGACGAAAGTAATAGTGCACACCGACCATTCTGCCCTCAAGTATTTATTTGCAAAAAAGGATGCAAAGCCTAGGTTGATACGGTGGATTTTACTATTACAAGAGTTCGACCTTGAGATAAAAGATAAAAAGGGGACAGAAAATCAGGTGGCAGATCACTTGTCTAGGTTGGAGATGGGACAGAGTCTACCCATTGATGAGACACACATACTTGAGACCTTCCCAGATGAGCAGCTCTTTGCTGCCGCAATAGCTGTCGCGACAGCCATGGCGGCAGGTAAGTCTTCTAACCTTCCCTGGTATGCTGATTTCGTTAATTTTATTGTTAGCGGAATATTACCTTCTGATCTTACTTATCAAGCCAGGAAGAGGTTTCAAAATGATGTTAAACATTATTATTGGGACGAACCTCTTCTTTTCAAAATGTGCGCAGATCAAGTTATAAGAAGATGTGTACCACAAGAAGAACAAGAAGACATTCTCCATCACTGCCATGCTTCACAATATGGAGGACACTTAGGAGGCAATAAAACTGTTGCCAAGGTGCTGCAGTCAGGGTTCTACTGGCCGACACTGTATAAGGACGCACAGGAATTTTACAAAAACTGTGACAGGTGCCAGCGGACAGGTAACATCTCGAGGAGAAACGAGATGCCACTGCAGAATATTTTGGAAGTCGAAATCTTCGACGTTTGGGGGATTGATTTTATGGGACCTTTTCCATCTTCGTGTGGAAATCTTTACATCCTCCTAGCAGTAGATTATGTCTCCAAGTGGGTAGAAGCAATCGCAACTCAAAAGAATGATGCCAAAACGGTCCAAAGGTTTTTGCACAAAAACATCTTTTCTAGATTTGGCATCCCTAGGGCGATTATCAGTGATGAAGGGAGACATTTTGACAACAGGGTAATTGCTGCCGCCTTGAGAAAATATGGTGTCAAGCACAGGATCGCGACAGCATACCACCCACAGACCAATGGACAGGCTGAGATATCCAATAGGGAAGTGAAGAACATTCTTGAAAAAATGGTTAAACCAACTAGGAAAGATTGGTCTTTGCTTCTAAATGATGCATTATGGGCATACAGGACAGCTTTCAAGACTCCATTGGGCATGTCTCCATACCGTTTGATTTATGGAAAAACCTGTCATCTGCCTGTCGAGATAGAACACAAGGCATATTGGGCGATCAAGGCAGTGAACATGGACTTGGACAAGGCAGGCCAGAAAAGGCTGTTAGATTTGAATGAGATCGATGAAATACGGACAATGGCCTACGACAATGCAAGGATTTACAAGGAAAAGACTAAGAAGTGGCATGACAAGAAATTGCTGCCAGGACAGTTCTGCCCAGGGCAACTTGTGTTGTTGTTTAATTCTAGGTTGAAACTCTTTTCAGGGAAGCTCAAATCTAGATGGTCTGGCCCGTTCCAAGTGGTTCAAGTTTTTCCCCATGGTGCCATTACAATTCAATCACTAAAGAACGGGCACCAATTCAAAGTCAATGGACAACGCCTCAAGCACTATCAAGGGACTGAAGCCCCAGGCATACAGGAAGTGGTTACTTTAGATGATGCCCCACAAGGCATCCCTAATTTAACCTAATTTTTTATTTTTATTCTTACTTTTATTATTAATATTATTTATTATGAATTAGATTTATTTTATTCGAATAATGTTTTGTTTTTAATTTCAGTTTTAGGAAATAAAGGAGTCAAGTGAGAAAGAAGAAGTGACCCAAGCCCACCGCTCATCCACCAGCCCAATAAAGCCCATTTATGGTAACCTGTCGTTTCGGCTGCCGGCGCAGACGGATTTGACAGGCTGTCAACAGACGCACAGCAGACGAAGAAGCGTGCGGCAGACGCACAGCAGACGCATTAATGCACGTCAGACGCGTCAGACACGCTACATTCAATCTGCCGCCCCGTTATTCCCGTCTGCCGTTGCGGCATTAAATGGGCAGCTCCCCAACAGCTATATAAACCCCTTCCCATTTTCATTTTTCATCACTTCCGATTTTTCTCTCTTGTTATTCTCCTCCAGTTTTATCTATTTTCTCTCTTTTTCAGCCCTTGCAACCAAAATGTCGTCGAGACAAACCCGTAAGACCGCTGCTGCCGCTTCTTCTTCAGCAGCAGCTTCACCGTTCGCTAAAAAGGAACTATGGGAGGAGCGCGGTTTCACTTACAACAGAGATGCGCCTCTTTTTGGACTCCGGCCGTTCATTATGAAGGCCATAACAGCACAACTTTGGGAGGACTTTGCCGAGCAGCCGGCAGAGCTTAATGACACTTTGGTCCGGGAATTTTATGCGGCGATCGAAAGCAAGACGGCGACATCTGTCACCGTCCGAGGAGTGACAGTTCCTTTCAGCGCTAGCAGCATCAACCATGTGTTCGGCCTCTTCTTTGGCCCCAATGATGATGCTCACCAACAATTTTGGGACACCCTCGATACTGCCGGACATGATGCTGTCATGAGGGAGCTGACAGAGGCTGGTACGACATGGAGCACCAGTAAGAAGAACCCCCACTCTGTCAATAGGGGGCAGCTACTCCCTGAGGCAAAACTCTGGAACGCTTTCATCAAAAAGCGTATCCTGCCGTCGTCCCACCATACAACAGTCAACCGACAGCGGCTGGCCCTTATCCACTCTATTATGCACGACAGGCCCATCAATGTGGGCAGGTACATGCGGGACAGCATCCTTGATTGTGCCTTCCGCTCGTACTCACGACTATGCCTGCCGTTCACTATCACCGCCCTCTGCCGCTGCGCTGCCGTACCGGAGGAGCCTTCAGACAAAATCAAGACGGGCAGCGGATGGACAGACAACAACATCTCCAGCCTCATGGAGATCATAGTCGTATCGCCCCTCAACGCCTTCGATCCAAACGCCCCTCCTGCTGAGTCTGATGATGAACCTGCCCCAGAAGCTGCCACCAACACCGCTCCGGCAGATCAGAACGCCCACATCCTTGCTGCCATCCTGAGGGTAGAAGAGCGCCAGATGGGTTTGATGACTTTCATCCGTGACTTCTCAAATGCAACGGTAAATTTCATCACTAATACTTTGAATTTTCCGGATGTCATCTTCCCCACCTTCCCCGCCCATTATTTCAATATCCCCTCCCCCACTCCCACACCACCTGTCTCTCCCCATACACAATCTACCACTTCCACACCATCCCCTGCCCCGACGGCAGCCGGCAGCCCACCGACAGACACCTCCCCTCGAGGAACCAAGCGAGCTGCCACTGATGACAGCCCTCTTGTCCGGCGAAATTTGGAGAGCGACTTCACGCGAGTAAAACGCATTAAGCACGTGGCGAACAAGAGAAGGCTGTCCAAAGCCATCATACCCAGCAGCTCATGGGACAGCAGCAGCAGTTCCGACATCAGGCTAGTGGAGCCACCTGCCCTTCAACCTGCTGACGACCCTGTCCCCCAACCAGATGAAGAACCCGCTGATCAACCTGCTCCGGAACCTGCCCAGCCACCTCCACAACGCAGACGCCGCCATCAGATCCGCGTCAGCAGCAGCAGCGAGGACAACGAATAAAATTTAAGTTTTTATTTCTTTTTCTCCTCTTATTGCTGCCTGCCCTTATATTTTTATGATGTACTTTTATTTATCTTGTCTTTCTTTAATTTTTGTGTCATTTTGCATTGAGGGCAATGCAACCCTCGAGTTTGGGGGTGGCAACCCTCCATTCTAATGGAGTCTTAGTACATCTTTTATTAATTATTTGTGTCTTATTATTTATTTAGTTTATCTTTAAAAAAAATCAGAAAATTAAAACTGTTGGCTTAAAACTGTGGAGTTAACTTACCTGTCATGACGGCTCTGTCGTGGCAGCATCTTTAGGACAGGTTAAGGAAAAGTTTAGAGCCTTTCTATAGTTCTGAAAACTTAAACACTTTTGTGACTGTTATATTGCTTAGATTTCTTTTAGCCAAACTAGAATAGGAAGCTTAAAACTTGAATAGCCCCTAGAGGTGCCTAACACTGGCTCTAGGAAAGAAGTTTAGCAAAAGAAAATCAAAAACCTAGAGGTGCCTGAAACCGGCTCTAGGAAGCTAACTAGAGGTGCCCGAAACTGGCTCTAGAAAAACTTAGCTTGAAAATAGAAGAAAAGAAGCATGAAAATATGCCTTCTAAAAAAAATAAACTTTGGCATAAAAATTCGAGTAAAGAAGTTGAATATTCTAGTGAAACTAAGAGAGTCTTAACATATAACTGTTCACAAGCATGCACAAATTGCACGAGAGCTATAGGGAGATTCCAGACAGATCCTAATCTTTCCGACAGGATGCTGCTGCCATAGAGAATGAGCGACAGGTAAGGGACAGTTCACTGTTTAAAGGCCAACACAAAAAATTTCATTTTTCTTTAGGTTTAATTGCTTGAGGGAAAGCAAAGACTTGAGTTTGGGGGTGTGTTGAGTGTGTAAAAGTTCTATTATTTACACCCTTTTTTAACCCATATTTTTGCTGCATTCAAGCATCATTGCATTGCATTTAGGTTAGTTTTCAATAAAACATCACAATTATATAAAAGACACGAATTCTACTAAAGATGGTGTATTTTGCAGGTAGCTACCATGGTTGACGATGAAGGCAGGCGCAGGGCAGATAAACAGGAGAGCTGAACTGGACAAGCAACTGAAGAAGACGAACCTGTCATGGACCTGTCGTGACAGCAAGGTGACAGCAGATTTATGAAGAGGAAAAGTCAAGTGGACCTCGATAGATAGAGAAAAATCTGCTCGTCTGTCGTGTGGAAACCAAATAATTTTCCAAGCCCCGGATCAAAAGATATGTCAAGCCAAAGCTCAAGGAAAGGAATTCCCACAAAATAGGGATGCGGCTGGAAAGTAGGATACTTTAGAGATTTAGTCTTTATTAGAATCTTACTTTTAATTAAAGTTGTAATCCTTGTTACCTTAGATAACTTGAGCCCAAAGCTTATATAAAGGGCATAGATTAAACCTAGGGCATGACCGAGACCCCATAACCGAAACCAAACCCCTGCCATCCACCCGTCACCGACATGTTCTAAATTCCCCCTAGGGCCACGGGTTGTTTTGTAAAGTAGTTGCAAGGGTTGCTTTGTTTTAGGATTTTTCAAGTTCAATAAAATAAACTTCAAGTTCTTTTATCTTGGTTTTAATATCTTGCAAGAGCATCGGGAGAGCATTGTGAGGTTATCTATTTACTTAGCATCGGGAGAGTTAAGTATACGAAAGAGATAAAAGCGCGTTCTCTAGTTTATAGTTGAACCATCTCGTGCTTAGGGATAAGGCGAGGTTAAGTGGCTAAGGAAGAATTCATACACATCGGTGTTCATCCTTCGATTCACGCCGGGAGGTATCATCAAAGACGTGTTCATCGACAGACTTGTGCCTAGGGATAGGGCAAGGCAGATCTGGGATTCTTGCCAAACTTGAAGTACGGAGTTGGTGTGTCTGCTGCCGCGACTGCCAACGGACAGACGTCGCGACAGGTGCTGTCGGCGACGGGAGCAACGACAGAACTGGAGATCCTGAGCAATTCAATACCTGCACTACCGAGCAATTCAATACCAGCCCATTCTCTCTATCTTGATATTCCAATCCTTTTATTTACGTTTTTATTATATTATTCTCGTGACAATTCTAAACTATTTCCTTTACTTCGTGCAGTAAATCAAGGTGAAGTCATTAGCCCAATCCCTGTGGAGACGATATCCGATACTTAGTATCACTTTACTACTTGCGTCGTGTACACTTGCACTACAATTGCGATAGACTATTTTACACTACAATTGTAATCCTTGTTACCTTAGATAACTTGAGCCCAAAGCTTATATAAAGGGCATAGATTAAACCTAGGGCATGACCGAGACCCCATAACCGAAACCAAACCCCTGCCGTCCACCCGTCACCGACATGTTCTAAATTCCCCCTAGGGCCACGGGTTGTTTTGTAAAGTAGTTGCAAGGGTTGCTTTGTTTTAGGATTTTTCAAGTTCAATAAAATAAACTTCAAGTTCTTTTATCTTGGTTTTAATATCTTGCAAGAGCATCGGGAGAGCATTGTGAGGTTATCTATTTACTTAGCATCGGGAGAGTTAAGTATACGAAAGAGATAAAAGTGCGTTCTCTAGTTTATAGTTGAACCATCTCGTGCTTAGGGATAAGGCGAGGTTAAGTGGCTAAGGAAGAATTCATACACATCGGTGTTCATCCTTCGATTCACGCCGGGAGGTATCATCAAAGACGTGTTCATCGACAGACTTGTGCCTAGGGATAGGGCAAGGCAGATCTGGGATTCTTGCCAAACTTGAAGTACGGAGTTGGTGTGTCTGCTGCCGCGACTGCCAACGGACAGACGTCGCGACAGGTGCTGTCGGCGACGGGAGCGACGACAGAACTGGAGATCCTGAGCAATTCAATACCTGCACTACCGAGCAATTCAATACCAGCCCATTCTCTCTATCTTGATATTCCAATCCTTTTATTTACGTTTTTATTATATTATTCTCGTGACAATTCTAAACTATTTCCTTTACTTCGTGCAGTAAATCAAGGTGAAGTCATTAGCCCAATCCCTGTGGAGACGATATCCGATACTTAGTATCACTTTACTACTTGCGTCGTGTACACTTGCACTACAATTGCGATAGACTATTTTACACGCAACACCTGGCAAGGTTTTTAATGAGGTAACATGTTATGCTTATCAAAGATGTGTGTACTCTTTTTCCTTCGCTAAAATTTTTTTCCCACTAAGTTTTTATCTTAGTAAGATTTTAACGAGAAACATTATCTACATAGACATCCAAGGGGGAGTGTTATGAATATTTATCTATGTGGATGTCTATCATGATTAGAACTTTATCTAAGGAGATTGATTTACTTTATCATTTGGAATATTATCTCATTTAATTAGAGGTGAATGTAATATGTACTTCTTATGCCTATAAATAGATGACTTGATGAAGGCATTGTACACAAGTCTATATTTGAGAATAATATAAATCTTTCTCTTCCTCTCATCTCTTTGTTTTTCCATTCTTGTTCTTTGTTCTTCTTTATTTTATTCACAACACTTTTCTATCTTTTTTGTCCTTCTAATTTTCAGGAAGAAATCTTATTAATCTGGATTAACCTGCATTGTATATATGGTTTCGGTGGGTGATTCTCCCAGGAAGAATTTTCTACATACACAACGTCTCGAACTTGAGACTTAAGCGAAACCAAATTACTTTTCTTAAACTTAAACCTTGATCATAGGTAACTAAAGAATGTAATTTCTTGCTAGGATTTAATCCCATCTTTCTTGGATGAATTTCCATGAAATTAATCATGGAAAAAAATTCATACTATGGGCTTACCTTGAAATAAACTTGGGATTCAAAAGAAATGGCTATTCAAAGGAAAAATTCAAGCTTTCAATCTTAACAATGAAGGTGTTTTCTTGTTCAAAGGAGATGTTGAAGAAAGGGAGGTGTGTGCTTTAGCTTCTTTAATCCGATGGAACCCAAAAATATCTATCATCCTTTCTTTATTTTTCTTTTTAATTGTATTGAAATTAAATTACCAAAGATGGAAGGATTCCCTACTCCATTAACACGTGTTGGGTGACTAACCCTTGGTGGGTTATCCACAAGGATAGTCACTCAACTCTCTCTTCCTCTCACTTGAATCACCTTGTTTTCAATTCTTACAATCTAATCACTTGTTCATTTAATTTAGTCCTTGATCCATAATTGAGCATAATCCATGTCATACTTCAAGATTTTAACTACATGGTCATGTCATGATATTCATAATATCTTATCGGAAAGAAAAAATTTTGGTCACCGAAATTCAATTTTGTACTAAAACGGTTTTAGGGGTGTTACAATTTATATGATTTTTTTGTATTCTGTTTTACTGGCACTTGGACAAGTTTGGAAAGGACAATCTGACTAATTACGATAGCAGCAGCGTTATGGAGTTTGTGGTTGGCTAGAAATGGGTAAACTACATAGATGACCATTGAACTATGGGTTTGGTGTCAAAATGACCACTATATTATTTTTTGCCGCAAATGTACTACACAACTATTTAAATGGTTCTATTTTAGCCACATGCCGTTAAAAAACGAAAAATTGACGTATCTATTAAAAAAATTGATATAATTACACATTTGGTCTTCTATATTTATATAATATATCAATTTAGTCCTAATTTTAATCTAATAAAATAAATTAATTATTCAATAAGGTGGTGACCACCTTATTGGGGGATTTTAATTATTTTTATTTAACTAAATTAATTAATTTCCTTCCATCCAATCAGGTGGTGACACATGTCACCCTGATTAGAGTAGGAAAAATGAAAACCAACTGCCCTTGGTAAGAATCAAACCTAAGACCTTAAAGGTGTAGGGCGTGTGAATTTACCACTGAGCCAATCATATACTTGCGATATATAATACTAATAATAATATATGTTATATATATAAAGAAAGAAAAAACAAACAATATATTCGCCCGCTTCACTTTTGTTCCTATTGGGAAAAGAGAAGAATAGAGTGAGGTTTCAATCATTCCAAATATGGAAAACCAGCACTGTTATTTCGATCAAAAAAAGAAAACCATTGGCTCAGATCTCTTCCATTTGATGAAATCTGGGTTTTTGATCTTTTGCAAAAGATGTGATGGTGTAGATGGCAAGTCCCATCATGCACCTAATAAGGCAAATAAAACAGAATTTAGACAGGTGTGATTATCTTGTTGTTCTAAATTAGAGTATATATATATTTTTCTTTTAATTTGTTTTCTCGAAATATTTTGGGCAAATAATGCAAAGCGGATTGGTGGGTGGCCTTCAATAAAAGCAAGATTATAAGAAAAGACTCGTAGGACTTTGGGCGAGTATATTGTTTGTTTTTTCTTTCTTTGTATATATAACACATATAGTATTATTAGTATTGCATATAACAAGTTTATGTTTGACTCAGTGGAAAACTCGCGCGTGTTACACCTCCAAGGTCTTAGGTTTGATTCCTACCAAGGGCAGTTTCTTGGTTTTCATTTTTTCTACTCAAATCATGGTGACACGTGTCACCATCTTATTGAATAATTTATTTATTTTATTAGATTAAAATTATGACTAAATTGATATGTTGTATAAATATAGAGGACCAAATGTGTAATTATATCAATTTTTTAACAGTTTTGTCAACTTTTTCGCTTTTTTAACGGCGTGTGACTAAAATGAAACCATTTAAATAGTTGTGTGGTGCATTTGCGGCAAAAAATAATATAGTGGTCATTTTGACACTAAACTCATAGTTCAGTGGTCATCTGTGTAGTTTACCCTTATTTTATTCACAACACTTTTTTTGTCCTTCTAATTTTCAGGAAGAGATCTTATTAATCTGGATTAACCTACATTGTATATATGGTTTCGATGGGTGATTCTCCCAGCAAGAATTTTTTACATACACAACGTCTCGAACTCGAGATTTAGACGAAACCAAATTATTTTTCTCCTGGACCAACCTCTTCAATTCTTAAACTTAAACCTTGATCATAGATAACTAAAGAATATAATTTCTTGCTAGGATTTAATCCCATCTTTCTTGGATGAATTTCCATGAAATTATTCATGGAAAAAAAATTCATATAATGGGCTTACTGTAACACCCGGGGTTTAGGGGTTAGGTGAAAATAATATTTTAATATTATTTGGTCTCGGGTTGGTCTTGAAATGATTCTTTTAAAATTTTGGGTTTCAAAATAAAAATTTTGAAAATTGGGACCAAAATGATTTAGACTCAAGGTTGAAGAGCTAATTTCAAAACAAGGAAAACTATTCATTAATGGCCTTATTGTAATTTACCCATCTTTCCAAATTAAATCCCCTTATTTCAAATAAAACACCCCATTTACTATCCATTGTCTTCCTCTTCAAATTTTCCAACGTGAAATAGAGCTCTCTACCCAAATCCACTATTCCATCTTATTCCTCATCCATTTCAACTCCAAATCGAAAGGTAAGGACGTTTTTGACTTCCCCTCATCTTCCCCTCTTTAAAAGTACCATTTATTTTCATTTTCATTGAATATTTGAAAATGGGGTTTTCTAAGAATTTGATTAAAAATGGTGCCTTTGAGTAGCTAAACCTAATATTTTGATTTATTATGGTTAGTTATGGAATGTAGGAGCCAAATGATGCTACATATGTAAATTCCAAATGATTTTAATCAATTTTCGGAATTGGGTTTTGAAAGGGTTTTTGGAGGGTTTTAAAGTGGGTTTTGGGGCTGTTTAAGGTTGGATTTTGGGGGCTGTAGGTAGTATGATATATGAGGATCATTTTGGGTGTAATTGATGCTTGTTTGGGTGTTCGAAATGGGAGAATTCAGTGGGTGCTAAGGGCTGCTCGAAAATTCTGTTTTTGGGGTTGATTTTGAGTGTTGGATGCTTGGTAATGTTAATCCGGGTTAGTTTCGATGATAGAATATTGATTGTGGATGTTTTGTTTGTGTTTGGGATTGATTAGAACCAAGTTTGGGCATCGGTGAAGCATCGGAAGTGAATCCGGAAAGTTGAAGGTTGTTGCTTGCTTGGTCGTTGAGCTTGGAAGCTTAGGTGAGTGGTTAATTGTTTTAAATGGTTTTAAAATAGTTGGTTCGAGTATATGGACTAGGTTGGGATTGGTAGACCCACCTAGAGTTAGGATTAGGGTGGTAGCCTAATCCTAAGCTTGATCTAGAGCCTTTGGATGAACTCTTTTATGTGGGTGTGTATGTCTCGTATGATATGTGATATGAATGATAATGTATATTGAATTATACATGCGGGTTGAGATATGAATTGTGATGTTTGAGACATGCATGATGATGGTTGTTGGTGAGTACGTGCTAAGCACGGAAATGGTTGAAATGAGTAATGTGAAATGAGTAAATGTTGGCACTAGTATACTTGAATACAAATGATCGATCATTAGGATGTTAGTGTGTACACATGAGTCAAAAGTCGCGCGTGGCCTTGGTGGCGTTGAGTCACCAAGGAGGAGTACGGGTTCGCCCGAAAATTGTATTTAAATATAGTCGGTGATGAGTGGAATCCCATCGACGGGGCGTGAGGATGAGTGGAATCCCCTCCGCGAGGCCGGTGATGAGTGTAATCCCACCGTGAGGTAATGTGGTTGTTGGATGTGAGTTCCAACGTGTCTATCCGTGTATTCGGGTCATAACTAGGTGCTAATATTGGTTGATAAATGTATCAATCTGTTGAGACTAATGATCTTAAATTTGGATGTATGATGTGACTACTTGTGTTGAGGATTTAGAGCTTGTTGACCATGACATTTACTTGTATATTGCTCATGCATCTTATCTTATGGCTCTTGTGGATCCATGGTTTATATGTGATTTGCCTTGGCTAGATCGTGCTCGGACCCTGCAATGTTGAGGTTTGTTTTTAGAGCTTACCCTCACTAAGCATCATTGCTTACGCTCTCTTTGTTCAACATTGCAGATCCTTAGTTCGTGGGTTGCTCGGGCAAGTGGAGGGCCTCCAAGTGTGGTTTGGCTTGAGTTCATCAAGTATGGATTTTTAATGTTAGACATGTAATAGTTTGAGCAATGGGACATGTATGGTTTTGTTGGATAGGTGTTGGTTGTTAGGAGCATGTTTAGACTCCATGTTTTGTTGCTTTTGTATGGCGTGTGATGCCATGTTTGAGTTGTAATCCATGCCTAAATTGCTTATCTTGAATGTTGGTTAAGTGTCTTTGAGTTTGCCTTATGTTGAATGTTGAAGTATGAGTTTTTGGATGTTTAAGTGTCATCTTGATTCAATTGCATGCTCCTTTGATGTATGTGCATGTTGGATGCTTGTATGGCTGCGAAGTGGTATGTAAATGATGTATGAATGCTTGTGGGGGTCTAAGAGAGTCCTAAATTGCAGTTAGAATCGAGTCTTAATCGTTTTTGCTGAGTTTGGAGGTCTTTGCTGTGCAGGGGTATCGATACGGTTGGTATGGTATCGATACCACCTTCTTGTTCAAGCCTCGTGTATCGATACACTTGAGAGGTGTACGGATACTATTTTTGCTACTGGAGCTACTGTCCAGTTCTGTATCGGTACGGGCCTTCATGCGTATCGATACGGTCTCCTTAGCGTTGACCGTGGGAAGTCAACAATTGGGGAGGGTATCGATACACTCCTAGGTGTATCGATACGGTCTCCACAAGTTGACTTGGACCAGTTGACTTGGTCAAGGGGTATCGATACACCCCTTAGGTGTATCGATACACCTGCAGTTAAGTTTTAAAATTGGGTTGAATTATGATTGTTTGAGTTCATTCGATTGATTCGTTCATGTTGTTTCACTGTATGATCACTTAGGGCTTAATATCCATCTAGACAAGATATTTTAAAATGAATAAAAAAATAGGGTTGCTAACCGAGGGGGAATTCCTTAGGGAGTTTTCGCTCGGTTTTCCCCGTGTGGCCCACTCGGACCGGTCATTCAGCCAGACCGGGATGAGGGGGTTACACTTGTTGGTATCAGAGCCTAAGGTTTCCGAGACCTTGGGCAGGTAAGTGAGGTAAGCTTAAGTTTTTGAATTAAATTGCACGGTGTATGCTTGTTTTGCAAGGATGATTGCTTGTGTGACAAGTATGTTGACTGTTTTATCTTAAAGCATGTGTGTGTGGGTCCCATTGCTACTATTACATTGGAAAAATGATTTTAAGTGAGGGAACGTACTTGAACCACTTGGAAGCCTTGCCTTGCTAACCCAGTTTGTATGTTTCGTTGTTGTGGTTGTAGTTAATATCTTTGAGAGCGATGTCTAGACCGAGAGGTAGACCGAGGTTGGTTCGTCAGGAACCACGAGTTGCGGCTCCTGTTGAGCCGGCAGTTGGTGTGGAGGCTCACCTTGAGGGACCAGTGGCCGTGGGAGTTGGCGCTCCTCCACCACCTCCACCACCACCACCTCCTCCACCTGGAGTTGGGGGCGAGGATGGAGTCGGAGGAAATGGACCACAAGTTGGCCAAGGTGGCCAAGGTCCAGCTGGAATTGACATGACTCCGCTTGTGCAAGCAATAGCGGGAGCATTCCAGGCCGTAGTTGCGGGAGCTCAGGCTGCAGCTCAGCCTAGGTGTGACGATTCTAGTCTACCTTTGGAGAGGCTCCGTAGCTTAGGGGCCGAGGAGTTTAGAGGATCTACTCCTGAGAGGTCGGAGTTATGATTGGAGAAGACAGTTCGTATCTTGGCTCAGATGGGTTGTGCGGGCGCACGTAGGTTGGGTTGTGTGATCTCGTTGCTTCAGGGTAATGCCTACACCTGGTGGGTCACCATTACTACTGGGGTTCCAGAGACCGAGATTGATTGGGAGTTCTTTGAGTCTACCTTCCGGAAGAGGTACTTGGGACCGAGGTACCTAGATGAGAGGAAAAGAGAGTTCATGGCTCTCACTCAGGGAGATGCTTCTGTGACTGATTATGAGATTCGTTTCGTTCGTCTGAGTTAGTATGCTCCAGAGTTAGTACCTACTGAGAGGGCTCGATGTGATCGTTTCAGATACGGGCTTCATGAGGAAGTTAAGAGGTATACCTTAGCTTCTGATTATTCTGACTTTGATGTCTTGGTTGTTAGAGCCAAGGACATTGAGCATAGCTTGGGGCTGGCCAAGCGTTCTGGGGGATCTAATTTTGGTAAGAGGCACAACAACTATGATGGTAGAGATGCCAAGAGGCACAAGGGTGGCGGACATCAGTTTGACCATAGACGTGGCGGTGGCCACCATGGTAGGGGCTATCAGGGACATAGAGGAGGAGGGCGGTTGCCCGAGTGTACCCGTTGTGGGAGGCAGTATGCTGGTGAGTGTTGGGGTAATTTCCATGCCTGCTGGAACTGTGGTTCGAGGGATCACTTTAGGAGGGATTGTCCGCATCAGGCGGCTCAGGCACCAAACATTGCTCAGGCTCCTGCGAGAGCTAATGATTTTTAGAGAGGCCGTGGGCACGGTCGTGGCTACTTCCAGCCTAGGGCTGATGCACCTAGGGTAGATGCTCAGAGGAACCTTGCTCATGTTGTGGCTGTGCAGCCAGAGGCGAGAGGACCAGCGAGAGTCTATGCTCAGAGAGGGGCCGGGAACGACACCGATGTGATAGCAGGTAATTTCGAGTTACAGTCTATGTCTTTGCTTTCTTTGGTTGATTCGGGTTCTACGCATTCCTACATTTTGAGTGAGCATGCACAGAAGTTAGACATTCCTGTTGAGATTTTAGATATAGGTATGCATGTTACTAGTTCTTTTGGTGAGACAGTTGTGGTTAGACGTATGTATAGGAGGTGTCCACTGAAGATTAAGGGTCATGTGTTTTCAGTTGATATGATGGAACTTCCTTTCTACGGTTTCGATATTATTTTGGGTATGGATTGGTTGGTTGAGCATCGGGCTAGTGTGGATTTTGAGACAAAGAGAATTTCTTTGAAGCTTTCTGATGACTACGAGGTAGTGGTAGTGGGCGAGAACATTAAGTTCTTGTCTAATGTGGTGTCAGCTTTAGAAGCTCATAGGTTGATGGACTCTGGATGTGGGGCCTATTTAGCTTATGTTATGAATCCGGATATGAGTGAAGCTACACCGAAGGATATCAGGACAGTATGTGACTTTCCAGATGTGTTTCCTGAAGAGTTGTCGGGTTTGCCTCCTAACAGAGATGTTGAGTTTGTGATTGAGACAGTTTTAGGGTCTAATCCAGTTTCGATAGCTCCGTATCGTATGGCTCCGAAAGAGCTGAAAGAATTAAAGAGTCAGTTGCAAGAATTATTAGATCGTGGTTTCATTAGGCCTAGTAGTTGTTGCGTGTAAAAGAGTCTATCGCAATTGTAGTGCAAGTGTACACGACGCAAGTAGTAAAGTGATACGAAGTATCGGATATCGTCTCCACAGGGATTGGGCTAATAGCTTCACCTTGTTTACTGCACGAAAGTAAAGGAAATAATTAAGAGTTGTCACGAGAATAATAAGATAAAAACGTAAATAAAAGGATTGGAATATCAAGATAGAGAGAATGGGCTGGTATTGAATTGCTCGGTAGTGCAGGTATTGAATTGCTTAGGATCTCCAGTTCTGTCGTCGCTCCCGTCGCCGACAGCACCTGTCGCGGCGTCTGTCCGTTGGCTGTCGCGGCAGCAGACACACCAACTCCGTACTTCAAGTTTGGCAAGAATCCCAGATCTGCCTTGCCCTATCCCTAGGCACAAGTCTGTCGATGATCACTTCTTTGATGATACCTCCCGGCGTGAATCGAAGGATGAACACCGATGTGTATGAATTCTTCCTTAGCCACTTAACCTCGCCCTATCCCTAGGCACGAGATGGTTCAACTATAAACTAGAGAACGCGCTCTTATTTCTTTCGTATACTTAACTCTCCCGATGCTAAGTAAATGGATAACCTCACAATGCTCTCTCGATGCTCTTGCAAGATATTAAAACCAAAATAAGAGAACTTGAAGTTTATTTTATTGAACTGAAAAATCCTAAAACAAAGCAACCCTTGCAACTACTTTACAAAACAACCCGTAGCCCTAGGGGGAATTTAGAACATATCGGTGACGGGTGGACGACAGGGGTTTTTGGTTTCGGTTATGAGGTAATCGGTTCTGCCTCCTAGGTTAAATCTATGCCCTTATATAAGCTTTGGGCTCAAGTCATCTAAGGTAACAAGGATTACAACTTTAATTAAAAGTAAGATTCTAATAAAGACTAAATCTCTAAAGTCTCCTACTTTCCAGCCGCATCCCTATTTTGTGGGAATCCCTTTCCTTGAGCTTTGGCTTGACATATCTTTTGATCCGGGGCTTGGAAAAATATGTGGCTTTCACACGACAGACGAGCAGATTTTTCTCTGTCTATCGAGGTCCACTTTACTTTTCATCTTCATAAGACTGCTGTCACCATGCTGTCACGACAGGTCCATGACAGCTTCGTCTTCTTCGTCTGCTTGTCCAGTTCAGCTCTCCTGCTTCTCTGCCCTGCGCCTGCCTTCAACGTCTACTATGGCAGATACCTGCAAAAATAGCCATCTTTTAGTAGAATCCGTGCTTTTAATCTATTTGTGATGTTTTACTGAAAACTAACCTAAATGCAATGCAATGATGCTTGAATGTAGCAGAAATATGGGTTAAAAAGGGTGTAAATAATAGAACTTTTACACACTCAACACACCCCCAAACTCAAGTTTTTGCTTGCCCTCAAACAATGAAGACTTAAAAGAAAAATGAAATTTTTTTTGTTGGCCTTCAAACAGTGAACTGTCCCTTACCCGTCGCTCATTCTCTATGGTGGCAGCAACCTGTCGGAAAGGTTAGGATCTGTCCGGAATCTCCCTATAGCTCTCGTGCAGTGTGTGCATGCTTGTGAACAGTTATATGCTAAGACTCTCTTAGTTTCACTAGAATATTCAACTTCTTAACTCGAATTTTTATGCCAAAGTTTATTTTTTAGAAGGCACATTTTCATGCTTCTTTTTCTTCTATTTCCAAGCTAAATTTTTCTAGAGCCAGTTTTGGGCACCTCTAGTTAGCTTCCTAGAGCCGGTTTCGGGCACCTCTAGGTTTTTGATTTTCTTTTGCTAAACTTCTTTCCTAGAGCCAGTGTTAGGCACCTCTAGGGGCTATTCAAGTTCTAAGCTTCCTATTCTAGTTTGGCTAAAAGAAATCTAAGCAATATAACAGTCACTAAAGTGTTTAAGTTTTCAGAACTATAGAAAGGCTCTAAACTTTTCCTTAACCTATCCTAAAGATGCTGCCACGACAGAGCCGCCATGACAGGTAAGTTAACTTCACAGTTTTTAAGCCAACAGTTTTTTTTAAGAACTTATTATTAAAAAAAAATAAGACACAACAATTAATAAAAAGATGTGCTAAAGACTCCATTAATGATGGAGGGTTGCCACCCCCAAACTCAAGGGTTGCATTGCCCTCAATGCAAAATGACATGGAAAATAAAAGACAGAAAAAAAAGTACATCACAAAATATAAAGGCAGGTAGCAATAAGAGGAAAAAAATAAAAACTTAAATTTTAGTCGTTGTCCTCGCTTCTGCTGCTCACACGGATCTGCCGGCGGCGTCTGGGCTGAGGAGGCGGCTGGGCAGGTGCAGGGGCAGGTGCGGTGGCAGGCTGCTCGACAAGTTGGATATTAGAACTGCTGCCACTGTCCCAGCTGCTACTAGTGGTGGTGCTGGCCTTGGGCAGCCGTTTCTTGTCTGCCACGTGCTTAATTCTCTTGACCCGCGTGAAGTCCCTCTCTAAATTCCTCCGGATAAGAGGGCT
This sequence comes from Hibiscus tridactylites, assembly GCA_958450335.1. Lineage (NCBI taxonomy): Eukaryota > Viridiplantae > Streptophyta > Magnoliopsida > Malvales > Malvaceae > Hibiscus > Hibiscus tridactylites. The sequence goes on along the minus strand of OY288271.1, from coordinate 25,357,227 downwards.
GTCATCAGTGGCAGGTCTCTTGGTTCCTCGAGGGGAGGTGTCTGCCGCTGGGCTGCCGGCTGCCGTCGGGGCAGGAGATGGTGTGGAGGTGGCAGAATGTGTATGGGGAGAGACAGGTGGTGTAGGTGTGGGGGAGGGGATATGGAAATAATGGGCGGGGAAGGTGGAGAAGATGACATCCGAATAGTGTAAAGTATTAGTAATGAAATTTACCGTTGCATTGGTGAAATCGCGGATGAAAGTCATCAAACCCATTTGCCGCTCCTCGACCCGTAGGATTGCAGCAAGGATGTGTACCGACTGGTCTGTCGGAGCGGTGGCGATGGCAGCTTCAGGGGCAGGCTCGGTGGCAGGTTCCTCGTCCGAGTCTGCAGGTGGCGCATTTGGATCAAAGGCGTTGATGGGTGTTGCCGCTACGACCTCCATGAGGCTGGAGATGTTATTGTCGGTCCAGCCATGACCTTGGTGTAGTTTGTCGGAGGGCTCCTCTGGTACAGCAGCACATCGGCAGAGGGCGGTGATGGTGAACGGCAGGCAGAGTCGTGAGTCTGAGCGGAAGGCACAATCGATGATGCTGTCCCTCATGTACCTGCCCACATTGATGGGCCTGTCATGCATAATAGAGTGAATGAGGGCCAGCCGCTGTCGGTTGACTGTCGTGTGGTGGGACGAGGGCAGGATACGCTTTTTGATGAAAGCGTTCCACAGTTTTGCTTCGGGGAGGAGCTTCCCCCTATTGACAGAGTGGGGGTTCTTCTTGCTGGTTGTCCAAGATGTACCAGCTTCTGTCAGCTCCACCATGACAGCATCATAGGCAGCAGCATCAAGGGTGTCTACAAATTGTTGGTGAGCATCATCATCGGGGCCAAAGAAGAGGCCGAACATATGATTGATGCTGTTGGCAGTAAAGGGTACTTCCACTCCTCGGACGGTGACAGATGTCGCCGTTTTGCTGTCGATGGCCTCGTAAAACTCTCGGACCAAAGTATCATTTAACTCTGTCGGCTGTTCGGCAAAGTCCTCCCATAACTGTGCCGTTATGGCCTTCACAATGAACGGCCGGAGTCCCATATGGGGAGCGTTTCTGTTGTAATTGAAGCCACGCTCCTCCCATAATTCCTTGTTGGCGAAGGGTGACGCTGCTGCTGAAGAAGAAGCGGCAGCAGCGTTACGACGGGTTTGTCTCGACGACATTTTGGTTGCAAGGGCTGTGAAAGAGAGAAAACAAATAAAACTAGAGGAGAAAGCAAGAGAGAAAAATCAGAAGTGATGAAAAATGAAAGAGGAAAACGGGGTTATATAGCTGTTGGGTATCTGCCCATTTAATGTTGCAACAGCAGGCGGGAATAACGGGGCGGCAGATCGGATGTAGCGTGTCTGACGCGTCTGACACGCATTTATGCGTCTGCTGTGCGTCTGCCGCACGCTTCTGCGTCTGCAGTGTCAGTCTGTTGACAGCCTGTCAAGTCCGTCTGCGGCGGCAGCCGAAACGACAGGTTATCATAAATGGGCTTAATTGGGCTGATGGATGGGCGGTGGGATTGGGCCACTTCTTCTTTCCTTCTTGACTCCTTTATTTCCTAAAAACTGAAATTATAAAAACAAAACATTATTCGAATAAAATAAACCTAATTCCTAATAAATAATAATAATAAAAATACTAAAAAAATAAAACTTAGGTTAAATTAGGGGTGCCTTGTGGGGCATCTCCTAAAGTAACCACTTCCTGAATTCCTGGGGCTTCAGTCCCCTGATAGTGCTTGAGGCGTTGTCCATTGACTTTGAATTGGTGCCCGTCTTTTAATGATTGAATTGTGATGGCACCATGGGGAAAAACTTGAACTACTTGAAACGGGCCAGACCATCTAGACTTTAGCTTTCCTGGGAATAGTTTAAGTCTAGAATTAAATAACAACACAAGCTGCCCTGGGCAGAACTGTCGTGGCAGCAGTTTCTTGTCGTGCCACTTCTTAGTCTTTTCCTTGTAAATCCTTGCGTTTTCATAGGCCATTGTCCGTAATTCTTCAATCTCGTTCAAATCTAATAACCTTTTCTGGCCGGCCTTGTCCAAGTCCATATTGACTGCCTTGATTGCCCAATATGCTTTGTGCTCGATCTCGACAGGCAAGTGACAGGTTTTCCCATAAATCAGTCGGAATGGAGACATGCCCAATGGAGTCTTGAAAGCTGTCATGTATGCCCATAATGTATCATTCAGAAGTAAAGACCAATCTTTCCTAGTTGGTTTAACCATCTTTTCAAGAATGTTCTTCACTTCCCTATTGGATATCTCAGCCTGTCCATTGGTCTGTGGGTGGTATGCTGTCGCGATCCTGTGCTTGACACCATATTTCTTTAAAGTAGCAGCAATTACCCTATTATCGAAATGTCTCCCTTCATCATTGATAATCGCTCTAGGGATGCCAAATCTAGAAAAGATGTTTTTGTGCAAAAACTTTTGGACCGTTTTGGCATCATTCTTTTGAGTTGTGATTGCTTCTACCCACTTGGAGACATAATCCACTGCTAGAAGGATGTACAAATTCCCACATGAAGATGGGAATGGTCCCATAAAATCAATCCCCCAAACGTCGAAGATCTCGACTTCTAAAATATTCTGCAGTGGCATCTCGTTTCTCCTTGAGATGTTACCTGTCCGCTGGCACCTGTCACAGTTTTTGTAAAATTCCTGTGCATCTTTATATAGTGTCGGCCAGTAGAACCCTGACTGCAGCACCTTGACAGCAGTTTTATTGCCTCCTAAGTGACCTCCATATTGTGAAGCATGACCGTGATGGAGAATGTCTTCTTGTGGTACACACCTTCTTATAACCTGATCTGCGCACATTTTGAAAAGAAGAGGTTCGTCCCAATAATAATGTTTAACATCATTTTGGAACCTCTTCCTGGCTTGATAATTAAGATCAGTAGGTAATATTCCGCTAACTATAAAATTAACGAAATCAGCATACCAAGGAAGGTTAGAAGACTTACCTGCCGCCATGGCTGTCGCGACAGCTATTGCGGCAGCAAAGAGCTACTCATCTGGGAAGGTCTCCAGTATGTGTGTCTCATCTAACGGTAGACTCTGTCCCGTCTCCAACCTCGACAAGTGGTCAGCCACCTGATTTTCTGTCCCCTTTTTATCTTTGATTTCAAGGTCGAACTCTTGTAATAGTAAGATCCATCGTATCAACCTAGGCTTTGCATCCTTCTTTGCGAACAAATACTTGAGGGCAGAATGGTCGGTGTGTATTATTACCTTCGTTCCAAGTATGTAAGAACGAAACTTGTCGATGGAGAACACCACAGCTAACAACTCCTTTTCTGTGGTGGTGTAGTTCACTTGGGCGTCATTTAATGTCTTGCTGGCATAGTATATGACGTGAAACAGCTTATCTCTGCGCTGCCCAAGTGCTGCCCCGACAGCATAATCACTGGCATCACACATGATCTCAAACGGTTGTGTCCAATCTGGTGGCTGTACTATGGGGGCTGTCACTAACTTTTCCTTCAGAACCTTGAATGCTTCAGTACATTCCTCATTAAAGTCAAAGGGTCGGTTCTGCTCTAAGAGATAGCATAGGGGCTTTGTGATTTTTGAGAAATTTGCAATGAATCTCCTATAAAAACCAGCATGCCCTAAAAAACTCCTAATGCCCTTGACTGTGGTTGGCGGCGGCAGCTTCTCAATGACTTCAATCTTTGCCCTGTCGACTTCTATCCCACGGCAGCTAATCTTATGGCCTAGGACTATTCCTTCATCTACCATAAAATGGCATTTTTCCCAATTAAGAACAAGATTAGCTTTTTCACATCTTTCAAGTACCTTTTGAAGGTTGCCGAGACAGCTCTCAAAATCGTCTCCAAAGACGGAAAAATTATCCATGAAAATCTCAAGGAAGTCCTCTACCATGTCGGAGAATATTGCCATCATGCACCTTTGGAAGGTGGCAGGTGCGTTACAGAGGCCGAACGGCATCCTCCTAAATGCGTATGTTCCGTATGGGCATGTGAAAGTCGTTTTCTCTTGATCCTCCGGTGCAATAGCAATTTGGTTATAACCTGAATAACCATCAAGAAAACAATAATAAGATTTACCCGCTAATCTATCAAGCATTTGATCAATAAAGGGTAAAGGAAAGTGGTCCTTTCGGGTAGCTTTGTTAAGCTTCCGGTAGTCCATACAAACCCTCCAACCGGTCACAGTCCTGGTTGGGATTAACTCATTGTTTTCGTTGGTTATCACGGTCATGCCTCCTTTCTTGGGAACACATTGCACCGGGCTTACCCATTTGCTGTCGGAGATGGCGTAAATAATACCAGCATCTAACCATTTAACTATTTCTTTACGCACTACCTCCTTCATCGCAAGGTTTAACCGCCTTTGGGCATCAATGGTCGGCTTATGATCTTCCTCTAGGAGGATTTTGTGCATGCAAATCGCCGGACTAATGCCCTGAATGTCGGCTATCGTCCATCCAATCGCCTTTTTGTGCTGTCTTAACATGTCGATCAGCTGTCGTTCCTGTTCCTGCGGCAGCTTAGCAGAGATGATTACGGGCAGTGTGTCATCACAACCAAGATAAGCATATTTAAGCTGCCCTGGCAGGGGCTTAAGTTCTAAGACAGGTGGTTCAACAGTAGAGGGCTTTTGGATTAAATGGTTATCCGAAGTGTAATTCAAGGGTTCGAATAACTTACCTGGACGATGGTCTAACCAGTTTACCTCCTCATGACCTTCAGTATCAGATGTATCGGAATCAGAGGAGTCGTTGTCGTCGGTGCTATTGTCATCGCTGTCGTCATCGCTGTCGTCGTTACTGTCGTGACAGGCCTTTAAGTGGCTGTCGCAGCAGTGACCAAATTTTATATCACGGCAGCCCGACCTGATGCAGGGGTAATCAAAGGTCACCTCGATGATGGCTTTGCATTCCTCGTCCACATCGGCATGTTTCATTGCTTGGAGAACATTCAACTTAATTTCTTGATCGTTCACGCGCATGGTGAGTTCTCCTTTCTCCACATCAATCAATGATCTTCCCGTGGCTAAGAAGGGTCGCCCGAGGATGACTGGTGCGTTCTCATCTGCCTCACAATCTAAAATAAGAAAGTCAGCAAGAAAAATAAGCTTATCCACTCTTACCAAAATATCTTCAATTTTTCCCTCGGGGTGAACGTAAGAGCGGTCGGCTAGCTGTAGGGTAACTGTCGTGGGCCGCGCCTTCCCAATACCTAATTTCTGAAAAACAGATTTGGGCATTAGATTAACACTAGCTCCAAGATCACAAAGTGCCTTACCCACAAATTTGTCGCCGATTACGCAAGGTATGATGAAGCTCCCCGGATCCTTCTTTTTCTGGGGTGGCTGCCGATGAAGAATACTCATGCAACCTTCTTGCATCCTTACCGTTTCAAATTCCCCAAGTTTAGATTTTTTTGACATAACATCCTTGAGAAATTTAGCATAACCGGGCATCTCCCTAACAGCATCTAACAACGGAATATTAATATGAACCTGTTTAAAAATATCATAAATCTTTTTAAGTTGAGATTCATGCTTAGCTTGTTGTATCCGTTGAGGAAAAGGTGGTGGGGGACGATAATCAGCAATGCGTCCTTCCCACTGCATGCGAATCTGAGGACGATAATCTTCTTTTTTCTCCTCTGTCGCTTCTACTGTCATGACAGGCTCATCGGCAGCAGTCTGTTTATCACCTGTCAGGGCAGCTTCCTTGGCAGGTTTATCCAAGGCAGGTTCCTTTTCTGTTTCAGCTTCTTCCGGCCCTGGTAGTTTCTTCCCACTCCTAGTAGTAATCGCCTTACATTGCTCATGTGAGGGTGGTCTAGCATTTTCAGTATTGCTAGGGAAACCTCCATTCTGCCTTGGCTTAATATGTTGCGACACCTGACCCATTTGTGTCTCCAGAGACTTCAATGTGGCTTCATGGTTTGTCATCCTCATCTCGGTTTTATCTATAAAATTTTCCGTCTTCTTGACAAACTGATTTATATTCTCCATATACGTACCAGTCTGAGACATAAAAGTGGCCAGAGTCTGTTCCAATACACTACTCGTGGCAGGTGGTGGCTGCTGTTGCTGCTGCGGCGGCAGGTTCTGCGGCAGGTTCTGCGGCTGTAGTTGCTGTCGCGTCAACAATCTAGGACCCCCTTGATTCTGATTATATGCTTGCGGATTCAGGGCATTGTTAGGGTTACTCCAGGAAAATTTGGGATCTTTCCTCCAATTGGGATTATAGTTGTTGGAGTTATAATTCGGCTTGTAATTTCCAACATATTTTCCCTCTTCTATATTTATTGGGCACTCATCCCTACTATGATTTCCCTCACAAATAGCACAAACTTCCTTGACAGCAAATCCTCGTAATTCTTCTTCATTTAATAGGTGTTTCATTGCTTTAGTAAGGAATGCTACCTGTGATTTCATAGTGCTGTCGGCCTCATAGTCTTTGACAGCAAGTACCCGTTTACCCCCTCTTCTAGCTGTCGGAAACTGCTCCTCATTCTTAGCTAGATTTTTCAAAACTTGCAATGCCTCGTCTGGATCTTTATCCAATAATAATCCATTTGCTGCAGAATCAATGCGAATGCGAGTTTGTAAGTTAGCAGCATTATAGAACTTAGTTACCTGATTCCAGACAGGGAATCCATGCATTGGGCAGTTCCGAAGAAGAGTAGTAAATCTGTCCCAGGCCTCGTGCATCGGCTCGTCATCTTCCTGTTGAAAAGTAGCAATTTCATTACGTAATCGCTCAGATAAATGCGAAGGATTAAAACGAGATAAAAATTCACGAGTTAGATCTGCCCAATTCATAATAGAACCCGATGTAAGTTTATTCCACCAAGTTTTAGCTCTGTCCCTCAATGAATGGGGGAATAACCGAAGCCTCAGTATCTCCGGACTAACTCCTGGTAGTCTAAACGAACCACAGATCTCCTGGAACGTTTTGAGATGCTCTCTAGCATCTTCTGTCGCAGAACCACTAAACTGCCCGGCGTTGTTGATCATACTAAACATGACAGGTTTAAGCTCGAAGTTGTCAACATCAATATCCGGCAGCGTGGTTTCCAGCTCTACATGGTCATTCAGCATGTAGTCATGACACGACCGTCGTCCATCTGCCCTCGGCGGGTCATTGACAGGTGGTACACCGTCACCAACAGGCTGGTTACGTGCCATCTGCTCTAGCTGTTCCTCGAGGTATTCGTTTCTGTCTAAAAGGCGGCGAAGTTGTTTCTTGAGATTGAAGGAACGTTCGATCTCCGGATCTAATTTATACTCAGGATCTTCACCTCTTTTGGATCTGCGCATAAACAGGAAAACCTCGTGAAAAGCAAGAGTTGAAATCACAAAAGAAAAATTAAATAAAAATAAAAATAAAAACAAAAATTAAACAAAAATAAAAATAAAAATAAAAGCGAAAAGTGCAATAAAAGAAAGATGTAGATATGTTGCCAATCCCCGGCAACGGCGCCAAAAACTTGTTGCGTGTAAAAGAGTCTATCGCAATTGTAGTGCAAGTGTACACGACGCAAGTAGTAAAGTGATACGAAGTATCGGATATCGTCTCCACAGGGATTGGGCTAATAGCTTCACCTTGTTTATTGCACGAAAGTAAAGGAAATAATTAAGATTTGTCACGAGAATAATAAGATAAAAACGTAAATAAAAGGATTGGAATATCAAGATAGAGAGAATGGGCTGGTATTGAATTGCTCGGTAGTGCAGGTATTGAATTGCTTAGGATCTCTAGTTCTGTCGTCGCTCCCGTCGCCGACAGCACCTGTCGCGGCGTCTGTCCGTTGGCTGTCGCGGCAGCAGACACACCAACTCCGTACTTCAAGTTTGGCAAGAATCCCAGATCTGCCTTGCCCTATCCCTAGGCACAAGTCTGTCGATGATCACTTCTTTGATGATACCTCCCGGCGTGAATCGAAGGATGAACACCGATGTGTATGAATTCTTCCTTAGCCACTTAACCTCGCCCTATCCCTAGGCACGAGATGGTTCAACTATAAACTAGAGAACGCGCTCTTATTTCTTTCGTATACTTAACTCTCCCGATGCTAAGCAAATGGATAACCTCACAATGCTCTCCCGATGCTCTTGCAAGATATTAAAACCAAAATAAGAGAACTTGAAGTTTATTTTATTGAACTGAAAAATCCTAAAACAAAGCAACCCTTGCAACTACTTTAAAAAACAACCCGTAGCCCTAGGGGGAATTTAGAACATATCGGTGACGGGTGGACGACAGGGGTTTTTGGTTTCGGTTATGGGGTAATCGGTTCTGCCTCCTAGGTTAAATCTATGTCCTTATATAAGCTTTGGGCTCAAGTCATCTAAGGTAACAAGGATTACAACTTTAATTAAAAGTAAGATTCTAATAAAGACTAAATCTCTAAAGTCTCCTACTTTCCAGCCGCATCCCTATTTTGTGGGAATTCCTTTCCTTGAGCTTTGGCTTGACATATCTTTTGATCCGGGGCTTGGAAAAATATGTGGCTTTCACACGACAGACGAGCAGATTTTTCTCTGTCTATCGAGGTCCACTTTACTTTTCATCTTCATAAGTCTGCTGTCACCATGCTGTCACGACAGGTCCATGGCAGCTTCGTCTTCTTCGTCTGCTTGTCAAGTTCAGCTCTCCTGCTTCTCTGCCCTGCGTCTGCCTTCAACGTCTATTATGGCAAATACCTGCAAAAATAGCCATCTTTTAGTAGAATCCGTGCTTTTAATCTATTTGTGATGTTTTACTGAAAACTAACCTAAATGCAATGCAATGATGCTTGAATGTAGCATAAATATGGGTTAAAAAGGGTGTAAATAATAGAACTTTTACACACTCAACAGTAGTTCTCCGTGGGGTGCTCCAGTGTTGTTTGTGAAAAAGAAAGATGGTAGCATGCGCATGTGTATTGACTATAGTCAGTTGAATCAGTTGACTGTGAAGAACAAGTATCCGTTGCCTCGTATAGATGATTTGTTTGATCAGTTGAGAGGTGCTTCAGTGTTCTCGAAGATAGATTTGAGATCCGGGTACTATCAGTTAAAGGTGAAAGAGTGTGATGTTCCGAAGACAGCTTTTAGGACTAGATATGGTCACTATGAGTTTCTTGTGATGCCATTTGGGCTCACGAATGCACCAGCAGCATTCATGGACATGATGAACAGAATTTTCAGAGACTATTTAGACCGGTTCGTGGTTGTCTTCATTGATGATATACTTGTGTACTCGAAGACAGAAGAAGAGCATGATGAGCACTTGAGGTTTGTTTTACAGAGGTTGTTGAGCAATCAGTTGTATGCGAAGCTTAGTAAATGTGAGTTTTGGATTCGAGTGGTTGTATTTCTTGGCCATGTTGTTTCGGCCGAAGGCATCCGAGTCGATCCATCGAAGATTGATGCTATTGTTGAGTGGAAACAACCTAAGTCCTTGACCGAGATTAGGAGTTTCCTAGGACTAGCCGGTTACTATAGGAGGTTTGTTGATGGCTTCTCTAGAGTAGCTGCTCCCTTGACTAAGTTGTTGCAAAAGGGAGTCAAGTTTGAATGGTCAGATGCAAGACAAAAGGCCTTTGAAAAATTGAAAGAAGCTTTGACAAATGCTCCAGTGTTAGTGCAGCCTGTTTCAGGTAAGGAGTTTGTGATTTACAGTGATGCTTCCTACGTAGGCTTAGGATGTGTTTTGATGCAAGATATGAGAGTTGTTGCTTATGCTTCTAGACAGTTGAAGATTCATGAGAAGAACTATCCTACTCATGACATAGAGCTAGCCGCAGTTGTATTTGCATTGAAGATTTGGCGTCACTATTTGTATGGTGAGAAGTGTATAGTTTACACCGATCACAAGAGCTTGAAGTACTTGATGACACAGAAGGAGTTGAACTTGAGACAGAGAAGATGGCTAGAGTTGTTAGAAGATTATGATTTGACCATTGAGTACCATCCGGGTAAAGCAAATGTAGTAGCTGATGCTTTGAGTAGAAAAGTGGCCGTTGAGTTGAGAGCTATGTTTGCTAGATTGAGTGTGTCCGATGATGGTGGTTTGATCACCGAGTTGCAAGTGAAGCCTTCTTTGATTTAGTTGATTAGAGAGAAGCAGTTGCAAGATGCGAGCCTAGTTCCTCATGTTCAAGACATAGCCGAAGGAAGATCGACTGAGTATAGTTTCAGTGGTGAGAGCTTGTTGTGCTTTAGAGATAGAATTGTTGTACCGGAAGATGTTGAGCTGAGACGTCAGATTTTGAGTGAAGCACATTCGAGCCCCTTTTCTATGCATCCGGGTAGTACCAAAATGTACCGAGATTTGAAGGATGATTACTTCTGGGTTGGTTTGAAGAGAGATGTAGCCGAGTATGTGAGCCGTTGTATGGTTTGTCAGAGAGTGAAGGCAGAACATCAGGTTCCTTCAGGTTTGCTACAGCCTTTGAAGATTCCGGAATGGAAATGGGAGAGGATCACCATGGATTTTGTGTCGGGGTTGCCTTTGTCTCCTTCGAAGAAGAATTCAGTTTGGGTGATTGTTGATAGGTTCACTAAGTGTGCCCACTTCTTAGCAGTGAACACCACGGATTCCTTAGACAAGTTGGCAAACTTGTACATTCGTGAGATTGTGAGACTTCATGGAGTTCCGAAGTCTATTGTTTCAGATAGGGATCCTAGATTTACTTCGAGGTTCTAGAGTTGCTTGCATAGTGCTTTGGGTAGCCATTTGCATTTCAGCACATCTTATCATCCGCAGTCCGATGGGCAGTCAGAGCGAGTGATACAGATTCTAGAGGATATGCTTCGTTGTTGTGTGATTGATTTTCAGGGTTCTTGGGAGAAGCACTTACCGTTGGTTGAGTTTGCTTACAACAACAGTTATCAGTCTAGTATTCAGATGGCACCCTATGAGGCTTTGTATGGTAGACGGTGTAGGACTCCGATTTGTTGGGCTGAGACAGGTCAGAGATTGCTACCTATGCCAGACTTGCTTAAAGGCACTACAGAAAAAGTGAAGTTGATTTGTGACCATTTGAAAGCAGCTTCCGATCGTCAGAAGTCTTATGCAAATTTGAAGAGGAAAGAGATTGAGTACTCGGTGGGTGAGAAAGTGTTTCTGAAAGTATCTCCATGGAAGAAGGTAATGAGATTTGGCCGAAAGGGCAAGTTGAGTCCGAGGTTCATTGGTCCGTATGAGATAGTTGAGCGGATTGGGCCTGTAGCTTATCGTTTGAGGTTACCTTCTGAGTTAGAGAAGATCCATGATGTCTTTCATGTATCTATGCTTAGGAGATATAGATCGGATCCTTCGCATGTGATGCCCGTTGAGGAAATAGAGTTAAATCCGGATTTGTCCTATAATGAAGAACCCGTTGAGATACTTGCTTTTGATAGCAAAGTGTTGCGTGGCAAGACCATAGAGTTGGTCAAGGTGTTGTGGAGACATAGAGGTGTGGAAGAGGCCACATGGGAGAGGAAGGCGGGTATGGTTGAGCAGTTTCCGTATTTGTTTCCACCAGGTAATTTCGGGGAAGAAATTTCCTTAAGTGGGGGAGAGTTGTAACACCCGGGTTTAGGGGTTAGGTGAAAATAATATTTTAATATTATTTGGTCTCGGGTTGGTCTTGAAATGATTCTTTTAAAATTTTGGGTTTCAAAATAAACATTTTGAAAATTGGGACCAAAATGATTTAGACTCAAGGTTGAAGAGCTAATTTCAAAACAAGGAAAACTATTCATTAATGGCCTTATTGTAATTTACCCATCTTTCCAAATTAAATCCCCTTATTTCAAATAAAACACCCCATTTACTATTCATTGTCTTCCTCTTCAAATTTTCCAACGTGAAATAGAGCTCTCTACCCAAATCCACTATTCCATCTTATTCCTCATCCATTTCAACTCCAAATCGAAAGGTAAGGACGTTTTTGACTTCCCCTCATCTTCCCCTCTTTAAAAGTACCATTTATTTTCATTTTCATTGAATATTTGAAAATGGGGTTTTCTAAGAATTTGATTAAAAATGGTGCCTTTGAGTAGCTAAACCTAATATTTTGATTTATTATGGTTAGTTATGGAATGTAGGAGCCAAATGATGCTACATATGTAAATTCCAAATGATTTTAATCAATTTTCGGAATTGGGTTTTGAAAGGGTTTTTGGAGGGTTTTAAAGTGGGTTTTGGGGCTGTTTAAGGTTGGATTTTGGGGGCTGTAGGTAGTATGATATATGAGGATCATTTTGGGTGTAATTGATGCTTGTTTGGGTGTTCGAAATGGGAGAATTCAGTGGGTGCTAAGGGCTGCTCGAAAATTCTATTTTTGGGGTTGATTTTGAGTGTTGGATGCTTGGTAATGTTAATCCGGGTTAGTTTCGATGATAGAATATTGATTGTGGATGTTTTGTTTGTGTTTGGGATTGATTAGAACCAAGTTTGGGCATCGGTGAAGCATCAGAAGTGAATCCGGAAAGTTGAAGGTTGTTGCTTGCTTGGTCGTTGAGCTTGGAAGCTTAGGTGAGTGGTTAATTGTTTTAAATGGTTTTAAAATAGTTGGTTCGAGTATATGGACTAGGTTGGGCTTGGTAGACCCACCTAGAGTTAGGATTAGGGTGGTAGCCTAATCCTAAGCTTGATCTAGAGCCTTTGGATGAACTCTTTTATGTGGGTGTGTATGTCTCGTATGATATGTGATATGAATGATAATGTATATTGAATTATACATGCGGGTTGAGATATGAATTGTGATGTTTGAGACATGCATGATGATGGTTGTTGGTGAGTACGTGCTAAGCACGGAAATGGTTGAAATGAGTAATGTGAAATGAGTAAATGTTGGCACTAGTATACTTGAATACAAATGATCGATCATTAGGATGTTAGTGTGTACACATGAGTCAAAAGTCACGCGTGGCCTTGGTGGCGTTGAGTCACCAAGGAGGAGTACGGGTTCGCCCGGAAATTGTATTTAAATATAGTCGGTGATGAGTGGAATCCCATCGACGGGGCGTGAGGATGAGTGGAATCCCCTCCGCGAGGCCGGTGATGAGTGTAATCCCACCGTGAGGTAATGTGGTTGTTGGATGTGAGTTCCAACGTGTCTATCCGTGTATTCGGGTCATAGCTAGGTGCCAATATTGGTTGATAAATGTATCAATGTGTTGAGACTAATGATCTTAAATTTGGATGTATGATGTGACTACTTGTGTTGAGGATTTAGAGCTTGTTGACCATGACATTTACTTGTATATTGCTCATGCATCTTATCTTATGGCTCTTGTGGATCCATGGTTTATATGTGATTTGCCTTGGCTAGATCGTGCTCGGACCCTGCAATGTTGAGGTTTGTTTTTAGAGCTTACCCTCACTAAGCATCATTGCTTACGCTCTCTTTGTTCAACATTGCAGATCCTTAGTTCGTGGGTTGCTCGGGCAAGTGGAGGGCCTCCAAGTGTGGTTTGGCTTGAGTTCATCAAGTATGGATTTTTAATGTTAGACATGTAATAGTTTGAGCAATGGGACATGTATGGTTTTGTTGGATAGGTGTTGGTTGTTAGGAGCATGTTTAGACTCCATGTTTTGTTGCTTTTGTATGGCGTGTGATGCCATGTTTGAGTTGTAATCCATGCCTAAATTGCTTATCTTGAATGTTGGTTAAGTGTCTTTGAGTTTGCCTTATGTTGAATGTTGAAGTATGAGGTTTTGGATGTTTAAGTGTCATCTTGATTCAATTGCATGCTCCTTTGATGTATGTGCATGTTGGATGCTTGTATGGCTGCGAAGTGGTATGTAAATGATGTATGAATGCTTGTTGGGGTCTAAGAGAGTCCTAAATTGCAGTTAGAATCAAGTCTTAATCATTTTTGTTGAGTTTGGAGGTCTTTGCTGTGCAGGGGTATCGATACGGTTGATATGGTATCGATACCACCTTCTTGTTCAAGCCTCGTGTATCGATACACTTGAGAGGTGTACCGATACTATTTTTGCTACTGGAGCTACTGTCCAGTTCCGTATCGGTACGGGCCTTCATGCGTATCGATACGGTCTCCTTAGCGTTGACCGTGGGAAGTCAACAATTGGGGAGGGTATCGATACGGTCTCCACAAGTTGACTTGGACCAGTTGACTTGGTCAAGGGGTATCGATACACCCCTTAGGTGTATCGATACACCTGCAGTTAAGTTTTAAAATTGGGCTGAATTATAATTGTTTGAGTTCATTCGATTGATTCGTTCATGTTGTTTCGTTGTATGATCACTTAGGGCTTAATATCCATCTAGACAAGATTTTTAAAATGAACAAAAAAATAGGGTTGCTAACCGAGGGGGAATTCCTTAGGGAGTTTTCGCTCGGTTTTCCCCGTGTGGCCCACTCGGACCGGTCATTCAGCCAGACCGGGACGAGGGGGTTACACTTACCTTGAAATAAACTTGGAATTCAAAGGAAAAATTCAAGCTTTCAATCTTCAACAATGAAGGTGCTTGCTTGTTTAAAGGAGATGTTGAAGAAAGGGAGGTGTGTGCTTTAGCTTCTTTAATCCGATGGAACCCAAAAATAGCTATCATCCTTTCTTTATTTTTCTTTTTAATTGTATTGAAATTAGATTACCAAAGATGGAAGGATTCCCTACTCCATTAACACATGTTGGGTGACTAACCCTTGGTGGGTTATCCACAAGGATAGTCACTCAACTCTCTCTTCCTCTCACTTGAATCACCTTGTTTTCAATTCTTACAATCTAATCACTTGTTCATTCAATTTAGTCTTTGATCCATAATTGAGCATAATCCATGTCATACTTCAAGATTTTAACTACATGGTCATGTCATGATATTCATAATATCTTATCGGAAAGAAAAAAATTTGGTCATCGAAATTCAATTTTCTACTAATACGGTTTTAGGGGTGTTTCAATTTGTATGATTTTTTTGTATTCTGTTTTACTGGTACTTGGACAGGTTTGGAAAAGACAATCTGACTAATTACGATAGCAGTAGCGTTATGGAGTTTGTGGTTAGATAGAAATGAGAAAATTTTCATAATAAATTTGATTGTTGAGCAAAAAAAAAAAAGTTGGATTAATTTGGTTCATAATCCATTTTGGATTATTAATTAGGTTTTTAGGGGAGTTTGGGGGAAATTTGGGATCTAGGTCAAAATCTACAGGACCACGCCACCTCCTTATGGCGTGGTCACTTTTATGGCCAACTTCGCCACCTTCTTATGGCGAGGTGCTTGGTGGCTCCCTTCTGGCCGACTGCTCAGCTCAAATCCTGGCTTGTGGCTGGTGCTGTTGAGGGAAGGGTGACCTCGCCACCTCCTTATGGCGAGGTCACATGGGCCATGCATGGCCAACTAACGGTTTATGCATTTTACGTAGGGTTCATAGCTTATGTTTAGGGTTTGAAATTGGTGCATGGCAAGGGTTTGGAATTGGTTTAGGGTTATAGCTTATGTTTTAATTAAATTTATTAAAATTTTACGTAGGATTAATGCATGGCGAGGTTACATGGCTCATGCATTTTATGTAGGGTTCATGCATGTTAAGTATGGTTTAGGGTTTAGGGGTTGTGCAGATTATAGTTTGGGGCTAATTTACGGTTTAGAGGTAATTTCTGGGTTGTTTTTGTATAATCACTCATGTTTAACTTTTTAGTTGACTAATCCGGATTGAGTATTGCAAAAGTCCGTTATGGGATAATTGTTTCAACCCAATTTATTTTCATCCAAATGCCAATAAAAGTTTTGATATTTCTGAATGGATCTAGCGCTTCATCCTACCAGAAAAATGGTGGTTAATGGTAACATTTTTACTTTATGGAGTCTAATGAAAAAAATTAAATATCAAGATAAAAAAATAAACGTTAGAGGCAATTTGTATATGGTATATTTTTTTTGAATATGTTACAATTTTGATACATAGGTTGTGTAAATTAAGTTTTACACGAGCCTGCATATTTATACTGTAAATTTAAATTACTAAACATAAACCCTAAAATACTAAACCTTAAACTCTAAATTTTAAATTCTAAATTTTAAATAATAACCCTACATCCCTAAGCCCTAAAACTTTTTCTCATTTATATTAAAACTTTTTATTATTATAATTTTCCATTTAGAGTTTGCAAAAATTTCGTTTATCTATAAAGTTTGAAATTTATTTCAAATTCAAAATTCCGATCAAAACCATAGATTATATAAGTATTTATATGCAACCATACCAGCACACACAAGATGGATTCAAAAAAAAATTTAGAGTGAGTACATATCAAATTTCAAAATCTCAAGGTGAACACAACTCATAAAGATTAAAAAAATATGAAGGACTGATTCATAAAAGTTAAAAAATTAAAATTAAATATGTGGGGCTTAAAAAGTTTAAGGTGGAAACGAACTCACCATAAAATACACTTGGGCCACTGAGCACACAATTAAATTAATCTGTGTTGTTATTTTAAAAGATGATATCTAATGAATTTAATTTTTTTTTAAATTCTATTTTAATCGTTAAATTCAAAATTGATACGTGTGTAACAACATACAAACAACAAAGAAATTAAAGGTTCCAATACGATGAATCTAATTGCTTTGTCACACTCATTAGATGCCTCTGGGAAAGGAACAGCAAAATCAAACC
The DNA here is from genome assembly GCA_958450335.1 of Hibiscus tridactylites. Classification (NCBI taxonomy): domain Eukaryota; kingdom Viridiplantae; phylum Streptophyta; class Magnoliopsida; order Malvales; family Malvaceae; genus Hibiscus; species Hibiscus tridactylites. The sequence goes on along the minus strand of OY288271.1, from coordinate 25,340,584 downwards.
CTAATATATCAACATTAAACCAAAATATAGTATACAAACTTGAAAGAGTTTTCAGTAAATTCATGTATTTTCTAAAATAATAATGTCCCTAAAAATGAAAAATTATGCAAATTACCAGTTCATCTATTGCCGGATAATGAAACTTTTAACAATGACAGTTATAATTTGTAAAAAACTATAGTTTAATGATTATTTTGTAATAATTGAAAATTTAGTGACCAAATTGAACATTAAGAAAAGAATTGTTATAAATATTGGTATCCCGTACTAAGGGGGTAAGGATCTGTATCCCGTACACAAATAAATGTTGTTGATTGTGCTCTTTCACATAAAAGAAAAGTAAAAAACAAAAACTCTTTAATTCTAAAACATAAAAATTTAAAAAAATATATTTAAAAAAACACTCAAATTTTAAAACGTAATAGAAATAATTTACAATTAAATAAATATAATATATTTCCTACGGGTCCTCGGTAACACCTACCGGTGGAAGGATGATGTTTGATCGTACCACTCTAGGGGTCAAACTTGTCTTCGTTGTTGAATCGTAGTCTGCTCATTCGGAGTCTGCTCATCGTTGTCACATTGGTAACCCATCATTTGCATAGAAGGTGGAGTACTATACATGCCTTGCAAATCTAATGGCGAGCTACTGATCGTGGTAGTCGACAACAAAGATGTCATAGTACCAACAGTTATACCTTCCCCATAGAAGGGTGTTTGAGGATACTGAAATTGTGGAATGTATCCTTCATCATCGTTGTAAGCAGACTGGTAAGATGAGCTTTCTCCAAACTGTGGTTGAGATTGGTCCGAAGAATGCCAACTCGTTGAACCCTCCACGTTTGGTTGATGAGAGCTCTGACCAAACGCGTACGGCAGTTGTACGCGTCTTGAGCACCTCGGATCTTGAAGCCATTGATTTGCCTCTTCAAGAGGTACTATGAACAGTTTTCCATTTGATGAAAACCACGAATAGTACTCTGAATTAAAGTCAAAATCATCGGCTTGAATTGGACTCAAGTTGGTATCCCAATGCCTCCGTCTTTCCCGCCACAGTTGGATGAACTCCTCTTGCTTCGCAATCCAATTCTCGTTGAATCGACCTCTATGAACAATATGAATTTGTTGAGGTAGAGCTCTAGGAATGGGTTGATGGTAGTTAAACTGCCGCAACACTCTGTCAGCGCAATGAAACTCAACAATAGAAAAATGTATCAAAGGCACAGCCGCACCCCAGATTGATGACATTTGCCGAAAATTTAGCTGTATAATGTCCCAGATATTGTTATTCACGTACGGCTGTCAAAAGAACTGTAAAACACAATTATTAATATGCATACACAAACAAAAAAACGTGTTACTTTAATAAATTACAAAACCAAAATAAAAGCCAAAAAATAAAATTATGATACATGATATTTCCCTATTGTTTGGATTTTTAGTCTTATTTCTCTGACAGTGTTGTGCACCACACCCGCATTTGTCATCCTATGTCTCCATCTACCAAGATTTAAAACATATATTTCTAAGTCTTTGCAGAAAAAAATTTAATCAATAAAATTAATATACAACTATAATCACAATATTAGTACTTTCGAGCAAGCCCATCGGTACTTCTACAATTGGCGTTAGATAAGGCAGTCTATACCATGCCTAGGACTGCAATAAGATTTGGCATCCATCCATATCTGTTAACTTTCTCGAACCAGACATTATTAAAATTTTGCACATTTTACGGTACATGAATGCCAATATTGCAGATCACTAACTGTATGTAGAAGTTGTGTTAAAATTTTCCAAGAACGACATATACTGAGTGTGAACCATATTACCAGATGTATCTGGCATCAATACCCCGCCAATAAGTTGGAGTATATACGCTCGAGTTGCACACTCAAGTTCTCGGTCATCAGATTCATCTGTTAATGTAAATTCCCGCTGCAACCAAGAAATTTTGATACGAAGACCGTCCACACAATATGGAGGAGGAATTTTGTCTAGATACTGCAAACAAAGGTCATCTGTTATACGCGAATTCTGTCTGACCAACAGCTTCCCATTTGTTGGGACACCAAGTTGTAGTGCTACATCCTCCAGAGTTATTGTGCATTCACCAAATGAAATGTGTTTGTCTCTGGTCTCCACCGTTCAATCAATGCGGTAATCAAGCCAGGGATAATTTTAAATCCACGAAGAAATGAAGCGTTAAAAAAACCTGAACGCTGCAGAAAATAAACTATGCGTTCATCAGGTTCCTTAATCTTCAGTCCTTGACGTCGGATAGTATGCTCCATACCCTATAATTATAATAAAAACCGTAAATAAAGAATTTTTAAATCCAAAATTATAGTAATAAATAAAAATTACATGATCCCAACTTAACCCCTGTTCGTGAATATGAGAGGAAATGTGCTCGTGGTCACGGTACAACTAAGCTCCTTCGGATTCTATTTGTGCTAAAACTCTCTAAAATTTTCAACAACAAAATTTTTATCTTCTCCCTTCTCAAGTTGCAAAACTACACAACATCTTTCGAATATTTATAGGGAAAAAATGACATGAAGAAAAAAAAAGTGGGTGTGACCACACCATAAGGACATGGCGAGGTCACCTTTAATCACGTGGAAGCCGGCTGGCAGTGAGAGCAGGCTGCCATGCATGCATGCATGCAGCTTTATTCACGTGGGCATGTGACCACGCCATAAGCACATGGCGAGGTCACCTTTAAGGTGTCTCGATTGGTCTGCATGCAGGGGCAGGGTAGGGGGCAATGGGCAGGGGTAGGTTTGTTTGATATATGGTTTAGGGTTTAGGATAAATTTAATATATTTGATATAAGGTTTTATATAGGGTTTGATATAGGGATAAATTTAATATATTTGATATAGGGTTTAGGGTTTAGGATAAATTTAATAAATTTGATATATTTATTAAAATAAATTTATTAAAATAAATTTGATATACTAAAACTATAATAAAATTACGAGCCTCTACACAAACTGATATATTTGATTCGAGTAAAATTACGAATTTATTAAAATAAATTTGATATATTAAAACTATAATAAAATTACGAGCCTCTACACAAACTGATATATTTGATTCGAATAAAATTACGAATTTATTAAAATAAATTTAATATAAACCAAACCCTAAACCATAAACTAAACCCTAAACCCTAAACTATAATCAAACCTTAAACCATTAAACCATAAAATCATAAACCCTAGACAAACTACCCCCTAGACAAACCTACCCTAAAACAGAAATGATGGCTCATGCATGACATGCATGCAGGTTAACACGTTAAAAAAGTGACCTTGCCATGTTCTTATGGCGAGGTGGTGTTGAGATTTTTTTTCCGTCTATATATGACATCCATGCATGCAGGCTGTGTATTGAGAAGGGAGAAGATAAATTTTGTGTTGTTGAAAATTTGAGAGAGTTTTACCCTGTTGTTAAAGATTCCGTTCGTATTTTTTGAAGATAAATTCGAGGATGGTTTAAGATTGTTGTAGAATATTGTTTTGTTCGATTACTTCAAATCAGGTAACTTTTATATTTTCGGATTTGTAATTCATTTTTCGTTTATTATTTTTAAAGTTTTAATACGAAAATCAAATTTTACAGAGAATGAGTTCATCAACAAATTGTGACACCGAACCCTTAGTCGTTCGTTTTGGCGAATCTCTTGCAGACTTCAGTGATGATGAAGAAAATATTGTTCCTATGGAAGATGATGACGTAGAGTTACTCGACAGAGATGATGTTGAGGCTATTGTGGCAGATGTGTCAATGGGCAACGATATTGATGTTGAAGATGATGTTTGGGTCGCGGCTGTTGCTAAGCTCGAGTTGGTAAATAACCAGCCAGTTTGGGGTTATATTCAACCGGAGCCCCAACAAGCGCAACTAGTTTTTCCAGCCTATAAAGCTCCATCAGCTCGTATGTATGAGGTCGACTATTCTGCAATGCATGATGCTGAACATCAAGCTCATGTGTTTGGTTCTTCATCGCATTCCGAGTTTGGAGAATTGGTATTGAGAGCTGAATTTGACACAAAAGAAGCTGCCCAGTTGGCAATTCAAGAGCACTGCGTCAAACGCCATACATCATGTCTTGTTAATGAGTCCAATAAAAGTACCTATTGTGTAAGGTGTATACATTGGAAGAGCAACTGTCCTTGGTGGGTAAGATCTTCATACAAGAAGAGGACTGACAACTGGGTGGTGACACGGTTCATTGATGAGCACACATGTTCGAATAAACTTTTATCCCAAGATCACATTAATTTAAACTCTGATCTAATTTGTGCTTACACTAAGAGATTGGTGGAACAGAACCCAAGAATTTCGATTGCAGTCTTGGTAGCATCAATCCGAGGTCAGCTTGGATATAGTCCATCTTACTACAAGGCGTGGATGGCAAAGCAGAAGGCGATGGCGCAAGTGAATGGTGATTGGGATAGATCATACAATGAGCTACCAGCGCTTTACGAGCAATGCAAATATTCATCCCAGGAACCAAGGTGGAATACGAAACAAAGGTCGCGGTCAACGCACAAGGCGAAATACTCCTTGGTAAAAGAATATTTAGTAAGTTGTTTTGGGCGTTCAATGCGTGCATCGAAGGGTTTTCCCCGTATGGCCCACTCGGACCGGTCATCCGGCCAGACCGGGACGAGGGGGTTACATTTGTTGGTATCAGAGCCTGAGGTTACCGAGACCTTGGGCAGCTAAGTGAAGTAAGCTTGATATGTTAAGTGGTTGTATTGTTCGATGCATGCCCTGCCATGAATTCTTATTAATTGACTGTCCGTATGATGTTTTGAAACATGAGTTGTTGCGTCTGGTGTAGAGTGTGTGCCCATTGCTACTATTACTTAATTTAAAAAGATTTTATAGTAGAGGGAGTACTTGAGCACTATTGGACCCTTGCTTTGGCTAACGTAATCCCTATTTGTTTGTTGTTGTAGTTATTACCTTGCTAGCTGTACCATGAGACCACGTGAAAGGCCTAGGATGGTTCGACCGGAACCACAGGCAGCGGCTCCAGGAGTTGAGCCAATAGTTAGAGTTGAGGCTCAAGTGGGAGAGCCTATGGTTGGAGTTGGAGCTCCTCCACCACCTCCACTACCACCACCTCCTCCACCTGGAGTAGGAGGCGAGGCCGGGGCTGAAGGAGAGGGACCTCAGGGAGGCCAAGGTGGCTAAGGTGGCCAAGGACCGGCTGGGGGTCAGGCAACAGCACATCATCAGGGAGAGGGCACTGAGTTGCCATTAGAGAGACTCTGTGGTCTGGGGGCCAAAGAGTTCAGAGGGTCTACCCAGAGAGATCAGAGTTGTGGTTTGAGAAGATTGTCTGTATCCTCGCTCAGATGGGATGTACTGGTGAGCGCAAGTTAGGATGTGTGGAGTCCTTGCTTCAGGGTGATGCCTACACTTGGTGGGTCACCATTACTACGAGTATGGATGAGGCCGAGATTACTTGGGAGTTCTTTGAGTCAGCATTCCGTAAGAGGGAGTTTATGGCTTTGCTTTAGGGGAGTATGACCGTGACCGATTATGAGATCTGATTTGTCAGACTGAGTTAGTATGCTTCTGAGCTTGTTCCTACTGAGGTGGAACGATGTAACCGTTTCCGTTATGGGCTGAATGAAGAGATCAAGAGGTACACTTTAGCTTCGGACTACACTGATTTTGATGTCTTGGTCGCGAGGGCCAAGGACCTAGAGCACAGTTTGGGCTTGACCAAACGATCTGGTGGTTCTAGTTCGGGTAAGAGGTCTAGTGACTTTGATAGAGGTGATGCCAAGAGGCATCGGGACAACATGCATCATTATGATTATAGGTGTGGTGGCGGTAACCATGGTAGGGGCCAACAGGGCCAGAGAGCTGGTGGGAAGTTGCCCACATGTGCTACTTGCGGGAGGAACCACACCGGTGAGTGTTGGGGAAATTTCCACTCATGTTGGAGTTGTGGAGCTAGAGATCACATTAGACGTGACTGTCCACATCAGGTGGGATAGGAACCAGCTCAGGCTCCTACTAGAGTCAGCTTTCAAAGAGGCCGCGAGCGCGGTAGAGGTAACTTCTAGCCGAGAAATGATGGTCAGAGGAACATAGCACATGTAGTTGCAGTTCAGCCGGAGGATGGAGGCCAGGCCAGAGTTTACGCTCAGCGTGGGGATCAATATGACACCGATGTGATCGCATGTAACTTCTCGATACAGTCCTTGGGTTTGCTTTCTTTGATTGACTATGGGTTTACACATTCCTACATATTGAGTGAGTATGCACAATCGTTGAATTTGCCTTGTGAAATGTTAGAGGTAGGAGTTAGTGTTACTAGTTCCTTTGGGGACACGGTTGTAGTTAGAAAAATGTACAGAAGGTGTCCGTTGATGGTTCAGGGACATGTGTTTCCAGTGGATATGATGGAGCTTCCTTTCTATGGTTTTGATGAAATTCTGGGTATGGACTGGCTCACGGAGCATAGAGCTAGGATAGACTTTAAAACTAAGAGGGTTTCTTTGAGGCTCACAGATGACTATGAGATTGTAGTGGTGGGTGAGAACGTGAAGTTCTTGTCCAATGTAGTTTCAGTTCTAGAGGCTAAGAGGTTAGTTGAGTTGGGGTGTGAAGCATACTTGGCGTATGTGATGAACCCTAACATGAGTGAGGTTAGACCTCAGGACATCCGAACAGTATGTGACTTTCCTAGTGTGTTTCCGGAAGAGTTGCCAGGGTTACCACTGGATAGAGAGGTAGAGTTCACCATTGAGACTTATTCTGATTCAGCTCCTGTTTCGATTGCTCCGTATCGCATGGCACTGAAAGAACTGAAAGAGTTGAAGACTCAGTTGCAAGAGTTAACAGATAGAGGCTTCATTCGACCTAGTTCTTCACCTTGGGGTGCACCAGTTTTGTTTGTGAAGAAGAAAGATAGAAGCATGAGAATGTGTATAGATTACAGACAATTAAATCAGTTGACAGTGAAGAATAAGTATCTGTTGCCCAGAATTGATGACTTGTTTGATCAGTTGAGAGGAGCATCAGTCTTTTCGAAGATTGACTTGAGATCGGGCTACTACCAGCTAAAGGTAAGAGAGGTTGATGTACCGAAGACAACCTTTAGGACTAGGTATGGACACTATGAGTTTTTAGTAATGCCTTTTGGGCTGACTAATGCACCTGCTGCTTTCATGGATATGATGAATATGATTTTTCATCAGTACCTAGATCAGTTTGTAGTTGTTTTTATATATGACATCTTGGTGTATTCGCGAACTGAAGAAGACCATGACCGACACTTGAGACTAGTTTTGAAGACTTTGCTAGATCATTAGTTGTATGCGAAGTTGAGCAAGTGTGAATTCTGGATCCGAGAGGTAGTCTTCTTAGGACATGTAGTGTCAGCCGATGGGATTAGAGTTGATCCGAATAAGATTGAGGCCATTGTTGAATGGAAGCAACTGAAGTCCGTAATAGAGGTGCGTAGCTTCCTAGGCTTAGCTGGATACTATAGAAGATTCGTAGAGGGTTTCTCTAAGTTAGCAACTCCATTGACACAATTACTTCAGAAGAGTGTTCAGTTTGAGTGGACAGATGCAAGACAGAGAGCCTTTGAGAAATTGAAAGAAGCTTTGACCCAAGCACTGATCTTGATTCAGCCAGAGTCCGGGAAGGACTATGTAGTTTACAGTGATGCTTCTTATGTAGGGCTAGGTTGTGTTCTTATGCAAGACAAGAGAGTAGTGGCTTATGCCTCAAGACAGTTGAAGACTCACGAGCGCAACTATCCGACCCATGACATAGAGTTAGTTGCAGTTGTGTTTGCTCTAATGATTTGGAGACACTATTTGTACAGTGAGAAATGCACAGTATACACCGACCACAAGAGTTTGAAATACATTATGACTCAGCGAGATTTGAATCTCAGACAGCGTAGGTGGTTAGAGTTGCTAAAAGACTATGATCTTACCATTGAGTACCATCCGGGTAAGGCCAATGTAGTGGCCGATACATTAAGTAGAAAGATAGTCGTGGATTTGAGAGCCATGTTCGCTAGATTGAGCTTGTCCGGAGATGGTGGCTTGGTAGCCGAGCTTCAGGTTAGACCTACTCTAGGTCAGTTGATTAGAGAGAAGCAGCTCTTAGATAGATCTTTGGCACCTCACGTGCAAGATATAGCCGAAGGTAGATCTTCATACTACAGTTTTAGTACTGATGGGGTTTTGCGTTTCAAAAATAGGATAGTTGTGCCAGAGGACAGTGACTTGAGACGTACGATCTTGACTGAAGCCCACAGTAGTCCGTTTGCTATGCATCTTGGAAGTACGAAGATGTACCGTGATTTGAAGAATGAGTACTTTTGGGTTGGCTTGAAGAGAGATGTAGCCGACTTTGTGAGTAAGTGTTTAGTATGTCAGAGGGTGAAGGCGGAACATCAGGTTCCCTCAGGTTTGTTGCAACCGTTGAGGATTCCGGAATGGAAATATGAGAACATTACCATGGATTTTGTTTCGGGTTTGCCTTTGACTCCTACGAAGAAGAACTCAGTATGGGTTATTGTGGATCGTTTTACGAAGTGTGCCCACTTCTTGGCAGTCAATACTACTTACACTCTAGACAGATTGGCCGATTTGTACATTGGTGAGATTGTTAGACTGCATGGTGTGCCAAAGTCTATTGTGTCCGATAGAGATCCGAGGTTTACATATCGATTTTGGGAGTGTCTGCATACAGCTTTGGGTACCCGTTTGAACTTCAGCACGTCTTATCATCCTCAGTCAGATGGTCAGTCAGAGATAGTTATATAGATCTTAGAGGATATGTTGCGTTGTTGCATTATTGATTTTCAAGGTACATGGGAGAAGCACTTGCCTCTAGTTGAATTTGCTTACAATAATAGCTTTCAGTCGAGTATTCAGATGGCTCCATATGAGGCCTTGTATGGCCGGAAGTGTAGAACTCCAGTTTGTTGGGCCGAAGTGGGACAGAAGTTGTTACCTATGCCGGATTTGCTCAAGGGGACAACTGACAAGGTAAAATTGATTTGTGATCGATTGGAGGCCGCTTCGGATAGGAAGAAGTCCTATGCCGATTTGAAGAGGAAGGAAGTTGAGTTCTCAGTGGGTGAGAAGGTGTTCTTGAAGGTGTCTTCGTGGAAGAAAGTAATGAGATTTGGCCGAAAAGGGAAGTTGAGTCCGAGGTACATAGGACCGTATGAGATTGTGAAGAGGGTTGGTCCAGTTGCTTATCAGTTGCGTTTGTAGAGGAGATACACGATGTATTTCATGTTTCGAGGCTCCGTAAGTATAGGTCCGATCCATCCCATGTTATGCTTGTAGAGGAGATTGAATTGAATCCGGATTTGACTTATGAGGAAGAACCAGTTGAGATCCTACCTTCTGACAGTAAGGTGTTGCGGGGTAGATCGATTGAGTTAGTAAAGGTGCGGTGGCAACGCCGAGGTGTGGACGAGGCCACTTGGGAGAGGAAGGGGGATATGGAGAGGTAGTTTCTGTATCTCTTTCAGTCAGGTAATTTCGGGGACGAAATTCCTTAAGTGGGAGAGAGTTGTAACACTCGTGTTTTGGGGTTAGGAGTTAGTCAGGTTCGTAGGTCCGAGTCAGTAAAATTAATTTCAATCTATTTAACCCTAAATTGGACCTAATTGGAATTTAAAATTAAATGGAGTGACCATTTGGTAATTTAGCCAAAATAATGTAAAAGTAGACAACATTTTTGAATGTTAAAAATAACAAAAAAAAAAAAGAAAAGGGAAAAAGTTGTCTTCCTCCCTTCTTTTCCCCCCTTTAACGTTGGAAACCATAAACCCCTCCCCAAACCCAAAAATTACTATTCCATTAATTTCCATTTTCATCTCAAGGCCATTTTCAAAGGTAATAACATTTTCTCACTCTCCTCTTCATCCTCTATCCATACATGGTTATAGATTTTGAAACTACCAACTTTTGAAATGTTAGGGTTTGATGAAAGTTTGGGTTTTTATTTAGTTTTTCAATTGGTTTTAAATTATCAAGTTGGGTTTTAGTTTATTCACCTTAAAATACATATAATATGTTAAAATGGTTAAGTTTGGGTGAAAACCCGAAATGGGTTCTTGTGGCAAACTTTAAAGTGTCAAAAACTTGGTTTTTGGTGGGTTTTAGGATTAAATTGGAGGGCTGATGGTTTAAGTATGTTAGGAGGGTGTTTTGGGACCATTTGGGTGTCATTTGGGTGTTTGAATATGGGATATTCAGCTAGGTTTTGAAGGAGCACGAAAATGGGTATTTTGGGTGGTTATTTGGATTGGAAATTATTGAAGTTGGCTTGTGCTTATGGGGTGAGATGATGGCTGAGTTTTAGCATTGATTTGTGAAGTAATGGATATGTTTTGTTTGGCTAGAAACAAGAGGAGACATTGGTGGAGCATCGGGATCGAATCCGGGCTTGTAGGAGGCTTGCTTTGGTTGCTAAGGAAGGGTGGTGAGTGCCTTTAAATGTGTTTTAAAGATTGGTTCAAGTGGGTGTAGTGTATGTGTGAAATGTGCTTGGTAGGCCTTTCCAAAGTGAGAGTTAAATTGGTAACTTAACTCCTTGAATTTTAGTATGATATTTATGCCATTGTCTATTGTTATTGTGATGTGTGGATTGATTGTATATGTATGCCTTGCTATGTATATGCAATGTGTATGAGACATGAATGGTGGATATGTGATGTGATAAATGAAATTGGCACTAATTAACTTACCGGGTGTAAATGATCGATCATTAGGATTAGTGTGCACACAAATTGAGTTAAAACGTACGTGGCCTTGATGGCGTTGAGTCATCAAGGAGGAGTGCGGTGATGTAACATTCCACCGGAAATTTATATATATTCTACGAGATGATGAGTGGAATCCCATCCGTAGGGCATGTGGTGATGAGTGGAATCCCGCCCATGCAAGGTCCGGTGATGAGTGTAATCTCACCGAGGTAATGTGATTTGTTGAGATTAAATCCGCACATCCGGGTAAACTAATAGTGGCCAATTGAACTTGTTCTTATACTTGTGGTGTATGACATTGATATATGATATTTGAGCTTAGTATGATGTGAGATGACATATTACAACTCTTGAAAGACTAGCTAGGTCTACTTGTGGATTTACCTATGCATGTTGTATATGGGAATTAGAGAATACATGCTTGGACCCTGCATTGTTGATGTTTTCGATTTTAGAGCATCCTCACTAAGCTTCTAGCTTATGCTCTCCTTTTCAACAATGTAGATCATTAGCGTGGTGTTAGCTCGGATCAAGGCAAGAAGGGCTTTCCAAGTTTTTGTTGCTCAAGTACGGTTAAACAATTATGTAGTAGTTTAGCAATGTGGCAAGAGTGTGTTTTTGTATGAGCTACGTATGACTCTCATTTGTGTTTGGATGTCTATGATTTGACTTGGGTTGTAAACATGATATATCTTGCCAAATCCTTGTGTTATGTATGCCTTATGGATGTTTAAGTTGCTTTGATGGCATGTAAACCCTTTTTGAGATGTATTGTGCCTTTGGCTTTTCAATGTTTACAAGCATGCCTTGTATGAAATGTTGCTATTGTGCAAATGCCTTGAATGAATGTTTCCAATCTATGCCTTGTGTGTGTTTTAGCATGTTTAATATATGACATATGCCTCTAGTTCTTGTATGATTGTGTTGAGTGCCTTTAGAGGTCATTTGGGGCCTTTAGGCTTGTTGAAAAACGTCTAAGTCTGGTTTTCAAAGGTTGCAGACAGCCCGCGTTTCGAAACGGGCTGGGACGTTTCGGAACGGGTAAGGCTTCAGGGACCCCGTATCGGAACGTGTTTCGATAGGGTTTGGCATGTGAATCCCCTGTTTCGAAACGGGTATCGGAACGTTTTGGCTACTGGAATTCTGAGAAAATGACGAGATGAAAGTGTTTCGAAATGGGTCTAAGGGTTTCGAAACGGTCAAAATCTCGTTGACCACGAGAAGTTGACCGTTGAGGGCGTTTCGGAACGGTTGACCTCCGTTTCGATACGGCCTCTTCGTATGGGCTTGGGGCAGTTGACCTGGTCAAGGCGTTTCGATACGCCTCAAGGGTGTTTCGAAACGGCCTGCTTAATGGATTAAAATTGGGCTGTTTAAATGTTGTTTTGGGTTCGAATGTTTACCTTCCGCATTTTATTCCGTTGTTTGATCACATAGGATTTATATGAGCCTTTAGAAAAGATTGAATTAAAAAAAGAAAAATTAGGGTTGCTAACCGAGGAGGAACCTCAACGGGTTTCACTTCGGTTTTTCCCGTGTGGCCCACTCGGACCGGTCATCCGACCAGACTGGGATGAGGGGGTTACAATTTGAGCCGAGCATCCGGCCAGAAGGGAGCCACCAAGCACCTCGCCATAAGGAGGTGGCGAGGTTGGCCATAAAAGTGACCACGCCATAAGAAAGTGGCGTGGTCACGTGAATTTTGGCCTAGATCCCAAAATTTCTCCAAAACTCCCCTAGAAACCTAATTAATAATCCAAAATGGATTATTAACCAAATTAACCCAAAAAAGTTACTTATAATAATAATATAATAATAAGTGGAGAAAAATTACAAGAAGCAAAATAACTAAAATGCCAAGTTTGTTGGTGTTACTCAACAGCATTTAAAATGATGAAACATAATCTGAGTGGATGCTAGTATAGCATGACTCACACACTCAACAACTTCTTCTCTCTTAATTCATCAACAGTATCCTTTATGCTCGCCTCCAACGGTGTAAAGCTAATGCCTAGGCTTTTCACTCTCTCCACAGATACCTGAAATGCTGGATATGCAGAAACCAATCCCTTCTCATCTGAGCATCTGCCATCACAAATGCATTCCATTAATAGCACCACCAATCACAAATCACACCCAAAAACTTAATACAACTTTCCAAACCAAATAGGATTTTTAACTGCAGCTTCATGATTATTACTAAAGTTGTGCAGTGTAGTATGCATAGGTGGTATATAAATGAAGATTGTATATTCATATCCCCGAGGCATACCTTTCGGGAAGACTAAGATCAGGGTAGAGGTCCCTTAAAATCTTCAAAACTTCAGAAGTGTGCAACAATTTCCGGGCTACGCAGTATCTTCCGCAAGCTGAAGGGTTCTCAAGTGCAAGTATATGTGCAGTCGCAACATCTCTAACGTCCACCCATGTAACTGTCGCATTCGAAAATGTTTCAGCCCCTGCATCAAGTAAAGGGTATGTTAAAGAGGAAGAACCATGGATTTAAATTGCTGTCCGCTTCATGCAAAAGTAGAAAATTAGTGCACCTATAAGTTTCACAATGGGCAACAAACTAGTATTAACAGTTGGCTGTAAAGGAGGTCCTGACACCATCGCCGGGATTATTGAGACCATGTCGATACCATTCTCTTCGGAAAACTCCCAAGCCGCCTTCTCGGCTAAAGTCTTAGAAAGTGCATACCATTGCTGATAAAAACAGAATATGAACAAAAGATGTAACTGAATATCAACATAAACACTTTTGTCAATACCATTAAGAAGCTGCTCCACATTATGAAAGGCACTAACACTAAAATACCTTTGATTTTTCGCAAACAACCGGATCCGAGAACCATGTCTCGTCAACTACCACATGATCAGCCAGAGGTTTTTCGGTCATCACAACTGCTGCAAGAGAGGACGTTACAATGACTCTTTTAAGGGACGGAACTTTAGCACAGGATCGAAGAACGTTAAGTGTTCCCTTCACTGCAGGTTCAACCATTTCAGCCTGCAAACACAAGTTGGTTATTTCGAATGTTAACAAGAAATCATGCAGCCATTAACAAAGAGAATCACCTGCGGGTCCTTCACTGTAGAAGAAAAATAACAAGGAGATGCTGTGTGGAAAACGCCAATGCAACCTTCAACTGCAGAATCGAAAGATCCATCATCCAGTAGCTCTGCTTTGAGCAAACGGAGCCTTTCATTTGCACCATCAAGCGCAAGCAAGTGCTCTGTTTTCTTCCGATCATCTAAGAGCACCAACAAAAGAAAAAAAAAAACATAATATTAGTTAAATGATGTTAATCAATGTGAAACAGTAAGTGTAATTTACTATGACTATAAAACCTATTCTTTTATTAAACAGAGAAATATTACATTCTTATCCCCGAATTTAAATACATACATGTATACAAGATGGGACAATATGAGTATATTTGGACACTAAGTCAATTAATGAATTTACTATGAAATCTATTTTAATATTGGCATGACTTTATTTAATTTTATTATTATTTTTAAATAATATTACTTTTATTATTGTATAATAATTAGAAATATATTAAAACATTAATTTTTAATCTCAATTTCGTACTGTAATGAATCGTAAAGGTATTTTGTCCATTCAAAAGTTTTTCCAAACCCTTGCTTTTATATATATTAGGTTAACTGTTCAAAATGGGACTGATCTTTTAGAGGTTATTCAAATAAGGGACTGAGCTTTTAAAATGGTAAAATAAGGGGACAACCTTTTCAAATTGGATCAAATAAGGGGCTATGTCATTCATATGCTAAGTTTTTTTTTGGAACACATTCATATGCTAAGTTAATTGTGTTAAATATTTCTAATTTATAGCTTAGATTATAAACTGGTCCCAAACTATCAAACAATCTAATTAACTTTAAATATTATTATTTAAATAATTAAAATATATAAATTACTTTAAAAATCAAATATAATAAAAAATTCCAAATCTTAATTAAAATTTTGTAAAATATTTAAAATAGATACATTGATCAGTCAATATAATTTAACTTGAAGCTAATGTGAAATTTGAATGAGATATGAGGAGTTGGAACATATGATAAATATAATAAAGATACTTTTTTTTTCTAAATAAATAAATATTTATTTTTAAACATATGAAAACAAGAATGAAACGTTTTTGTTAAAATAAGTCAAAAATAATTATAAACTTACAAACACTAAACTTATGAAATAAACTTATGACTGATTATGGGCAACTTAAAGGATTATTATGTGGCTCATCCACTTGTGTCCTGATGGCAAAGGTAGATGTTCATCATCACTTAGGACTCAGGTTTGAGTACCAGCAATGCATGTTGTGTGTGCTGTTTTTGAAAAGACTAAAAAAGTTGAACATATGCTACCCTTACATCACATCAGCATATTAAAAAAATAAAAAATTATTATGTGTGGAGTTTAGGTGAATATTTATGTTTATATAGATAACTAAGAAGTGATGGTTAGTTATAATTTTTTTTTTGTTGCCCTTCTAGTTTCCAGTGTTTTACCCTGATTAATTCAGATTGACCCGCATTGCACACATAGTTTTGTTGAGTGAGTCTCCTTATGAGGATATTCTATATATACAGTGACTCGAACTCGAGATATGTTTAAGTAATATCAAGCTGCTTATCACTTGGAGCAATCCCGTTGATTAATTAAAAAAGATTTCATATATTTATTGTGCTCGTTAGTAGGTTTGATAAAAAAAAAAAGTTTACCTTTTCTAAAATTACGCTTGTTTGAACTATGTCGACCGATCAATATATTTATTTTCTTAATATTATACAATTTTTAATAAGATTTATAATTATTTTATTATTATATTTGCAATTTTAAAATATTTTAATTACATAAATAATGCTATTTTACGCTAACTTTTTATACCTCCTGTGTTCATGACATGGCCATTTATTTGATCCGGTTTGGAAAGACTGATCCTTATTTGAATAATGTCAACGACCTCTAAAAAAAACAGTCTCCAATTTGAGATTTGAACCTATGTATTGGACGAGTAGGGTATAGCAGGTTTAGGGTGATGCTAAAACGATAAGTTTCGAAACTAGTTTAAAATTTTAAAATGTTAAATTTTTTTTTATAATATTTTAGGTTGTTTTTCTTTTGGCTATAAAATGTCTAACATTTGAGGTTCTTTGATAAGTTTCAAAATTTGCCCTTTTTTAGCCGCACCCTAGGCTCGCCCATATATATTACAGAAGATCATAGATATAGATTCATATAGTGTTTTTTATCAAAATTGTTTATATATTTTATTACTTTCTCAATAATTTTAATTTAAAAATTTATTTATACCATAATAAAATTTCTTAATTAGGTTGATGTTACAAGTTGATTAGATACTAATTCAATGAAAATGATTAAATATATAGAAGAAAAATAATATATTAATATAATCATATAAATAATTTAATTTTAAAGAAAATAAAAAAATCAGTCTGCTACTTTTACGCAAACATTTATTTTCCGTTTTTATCAGACTGTTAATATTTTTATTATCTCATCAATTATTATTGTTTTTATAAATATGATTAAATATTTACAAATGTTGTATTTTTTTCACATGCATTGCCCCGGTGTAACGTAAACTAATATTCGTAGCTCTCTTTGTTTACAATCCCAAAAACAAGGAGCGAAATTTGGTTAAAAAGTTTGAATTTAAAAAATGTTAAAATAAAGAATTGAATTGAAATTTTAAAGAATTTTAAAGGGTTTAATTTATATGTGTATCTAAAAATTTTGGGATTTAATTAAGTTTTTAAAAATTTAAGAGATTTAACGAGAATTTTTAAAAATTATGAGATAGTTATTATTAATAAATTTAAATTTTTTGAAGTTACAATTAGATTTTATCGGGTCCTAGACCGATAATACAATTTCAGGAAAAGGAAGATTAGTTGATCGAGAAATTATATCATGGATTCTTTTCATTATGTCATTCATGGAACCAACTAAGTGAATATTCAGTTGGTAAAAATTATTTTTAAATTTAATTTAAGTAAAGGTTCGTTTGATAGAAAGATGAGCTAAAAAAAATTAATAAAATAAATATATTTTATTAGTTAGTTATATAGATGACGTGGTAGGAAGAACTCATAATATAATTTCACCGGTTGATCACAATAATAAGTTAAGAAACTGTAATTTATTTTATGTAAACAGAAAATTATTTTTCAGAAAAACTAATTAGAATGAAATAAAGGGACCTTTAGTCGGATAATGAAAGAAAAGGGAAAGGGAAAGTTAGCAGTGACCTGGGTCACGAACGGTAGCCTTGACCGTGTAGCCATGTTGCAGTAAAAGCTTTACGAGCCAAGAGGCGATGAAACCAGATGCTCCTGTTACACAAACCACCTTCTCTGCTTCGCTCATCGTTTCCGGTCTGTTAGTCAACCCAACTCCAGCCCGATGAAGAAAGTAGCAGGAACAGAGCATGGAGGCTGGGTCTGGGTCTGGGTCTGGGTCTGGGTAAAGTTACAATTTATAGAAATTCAAGTGTAAACACAAGACCATAGCTTATTTGGAAGTCAGCCATACGTTGCTATCAGTTTTTAGAATAGGAGCAGTTGTTCCTTGAAAAATTACATTTCTAAAAGAAATCCTGAATTGTCAGTGTTTTTAATCATGGAAAGAAAATTGAAAAATTAAATTTCTTTCTAGAATGCATAAATATTAAATTATGGGTAAAGTATCTCTAAACTATCCCTAAAAATATAAAATGGTCACCAAATTTTCAAAAATTATTTTTTTATCAACAAAGCGAAGTATATTATTATAGGAAAATTATACAACGCGAGTCACACATGCGCCTCATCAAAAACCTCCCTAAGCCTAACGGAGGAAAAGAGTACGACATGTCGACTAAAAAGAAACACACCAAAAAACACCACCCCTTACAAAACCATCAAACCGAGGCCTGAAACAAAGAGACTCGAGAAACCCGTTCCTTCGCTAGCGCATCAGCTAGCCCATTCGCCTCCCGGAAAATGTGTGAAAAGCATATAGATCCCAACGTAAAGAAAACACGGTCGATCACACTAAAGATTTCCCACAAACGCCAAGGTCGACGTTCCACCTGCATCACCCAACCAATAGCCACTTTGGAATCCGACTCAATAACAAGTGGACAGTCAGCCCATTTAGACGCAACATAAAATTCCAATGCAAAGGCTATCGCCCGTATCTCCGCAACATTAGAGTCAAGAGAACCAAGCGGGCCCGAGAAAAGCGCAAGGATACGACTCTAGGCATCTCGCAACACCCCCCGAAACCCGCAGGCCCCGGCTTCCCTCGAGCAGAACCATCTACCGAAAACTTTAATGTTACCCCGAGAGGAGGCTCCCAACATACTCCCAACCGACTAACCTGTAGTCCTACCCCTTCTCTGAACAAGCTCGGACAGTCCCACCATAGAGACTCGCTCACGGACAGCCCCTCTTTGAGAGTCTTCACCCAATAAAAAGAACGCAATTTCACCAAAAAACCAATTTCAGAAGCCGGTATATACTTGCCATTAAAAACGAACTCGTTACGCGCAAGCCACAAGGACCATAACAGTGCAGCAATGCTTGACACCCACAACTTCTTCAACGTTCCCTTAAAAGAATAGTGCATATCCGGGATGAGTAAGTCCGAAAAAGCCTTCGGCAACGGCAACGATATCTCCCACCATCCTCGGAACCAATCCCACAAACCTTGGGCAAACGGGCAAAGATAAAATAAGTGATCGATGTCCTCCTCCCTCTCTCGACACTGTTGCAACTAAAAAATTTCAAAAATACATAGTGCCTCGGGTGTCGCTGGGACGGACCGGGTTTTGATATGGTTTTCGAAAATTTAATCGGATTTATAAAAAATAGAGGAGTCGCCACCGGCCATTTAAAAATGGTAGACCGGACACCGAAATAAAACTAGAGATTTTTCTTTTGAAAATGGGTTCGGGAGTCGGTTACACGCGGGGAAGGATGAGCACCCCCATCGTGCCCGAAAATCGGTACCAAAAACATTACCGCTCAATTAATATTAAACTTTGCGAATTAAAGTGACGAATCGTATCGAAATGTGGTTATATGATCGAGTAAATTTTAAAAGCCTTAATATTCGAGAAGGAACGTCCGAAACACCACCACTATGACTGGTACTGGCCTCGTCCGTTCCCGAATAAAAAGACGATCGCATTGCATTTTATAATTCGAGATGCAACTTAAAAATAAACGAGATAATTAAACATAAATTAAGTGGCATGGCACGTGATAGCATAACGAACATTCATGAAGATACGATAAACATATGAAATTCAAAACTCCACATAAATTACAAACAATAAAAATCATACCCGAAGTCAAATAACTCACATATGAAAATAAATTAAAATAACATAATACTCGAATGAGACAATATAAGAACCAAATATTGTACGCATGCACCCATTCAATACCGTAACAACCTTAATTAAAAAAACGCACATAATGTGCAACAACACAAGAATGACACACCAATTAATCATATTTGCGCCAACATCATATAAAAAGAAATGAATCGACATATTGATAAACAAATTGAGATTCGGACAAACATGAATCAAGGGATCAAAACAAGAAATAAACTATTGATTTAAGAGGGGTAAAACGAAATAAAACGGAATTACAAGAGTTGAACGGGAAATTAAACCATAAAAACAAATGTTGAATCATCAAAACAATGACCAAAATGAAAGAACATTGTAACCTGGAGGGACCGAAATGGACATTAAGCCATTCAGCAAAGGCTAAAACACGTTAGGGGACGAAATTAAAAAAGGGTTTGAAACAACAGTGACCAGGGACGCAATTTCAAAAGGCGGAAACCCCTGTAGGGCTATTTTCAAATCGCGGAAGGGTTTAAATCGGGGTTTGACCATTTTTAGAAAAACGAAAGTCTATAAATCCGCCCCTTTTAGAACCCTAGCCCCCTTTTCGTCCATTTTGAGTAAAAACCAGAGGGCCGTTTTCCGTTCCAGCGAGTCAAAACGGCCGGCTTTCTCTTCATCGCCGGCACCGGCAACGAACCCGAAATAACCCAACCCTAAAAGTCATCCCAAAACCAGTTTTGAATGGTCTGTAGCCTTTTGAGAAAGGAAAAACAAAAGTAAAAAAAAACTTTCCTCCCCTCCTCTTTTTCGGAAACGAGTCAGAACCCTAAGAGGTGAGTTATGTGACGATTCCGGCGGCTCACCTAACGACTTCCGAGACGAAAGTCGAGGGCTTGTTGCCGTCAACACGAAAATCTAGAGGAGGAGAATCGTTTCGAAAGGTAAAAAGAAACTATTTTATCTCTATTTTTGCATGCATGATAATGAGATGCTGAGATTTGAGTACCTCTGAAAATATTTGCTTTACTGCTTTTCGAAATCCCTCTCCCTTTCACCAAGGAAGAAGGGTTACAATTGTTATCCCGGTTACTCTTATACCGGGTTACAATGAGAAAAACCACAAAGGTAATACCCTCTCTCTCCCTTTTTTCTTTCGATCCCTCCCCTTTTATTTTGATGCTCCTTATTCTCCCCCTCAAAACAGATTGCATGTGCCTTTTGTATTTGCTTCGCTGACTTTTCTCTCTCCCATGGTGCTTTTGTTTGCTTGCAATTTATTGTGTTTTGCTGTCTCTTTTGTTTTTTTGCCATTTCCGGGTATTTTGATGCACTGTTTTTTTGCTGAGATATGCCAGAGAAGCCCAAATCGGAAGAGGCGTGCCGGTTGCAGGATGCAGACGCGCTTGTGGCAGGCCAACAGTCAGAAGGTTCAGGCGCGTGGGCACGTGGGGGATTCTGGAGGTTTCCGCATCGAACCGAGACTGTTAGATCGATTTGATCTAACGGGCGACGTTGTGCGGCGCGAGATGAGGGGCAGGCACCCTTCTTAGGGTTTTGTCTTGAGCTGATCTGGGCCCTTGATCAAGCCTTTGATCCGACGGCTGTGGGAATTCGCGGCGCTGGGGCAAAGATGGATGGCTAGGGTTTCTTCATCTGGTTAGATCTGGACCGTTAGATTAACATCTCAGATCTAACGGTCCACGATGGGCTGCGCAGAGGGAAAAGAAGGGATTAGGGTTTCTTGATTACTAGGCTTGCCAGGCTTTGGCCCTATGTATATTTGGACTGTTATTAATTCAAACATAATTTGGGCTTTTATTTACATATGTTTTATTTTCATTATGATAATAACAATAATAATATTAATAAATAACAACAACGCATAATAATAATAAAAACAAATAATAATAATAATAATAATAAAAGGAAACAAGAATAATGCTATATAATAGGTAATACTAATAATAATATAATAATATCCAATACCCATGTCTATCCGGTGTCCAAACTAGCATATCCAATACCCCTTGCCGCAAACTCACCTGACACACCAAAGAACAAAGTTCCTGCAGTTGCCGAACCTCAAATGATCGCAAGCTACAACGGAAAAAATCCCCTTATCGATCATGCTGGAAACTACCCTCAACGGCATGGTCAACAACCAAAGCTAGACGATTAACCGCAATCGAGAATAATCTAGGATAAATATCCTTCAACGGCTGCTCAACACACCATGCATCAAACCAAAACAACACCCGCATACCCGAACCGACCTTCCAAACAAACTGAGACTCGCCCATATACTTTTGGACGCTCGCCGAGCTAACCGTCTGAACTATCTGCTTCCAAATCACTGACATCGACCCCCTGAAAGTAGAATTAAAACGCCACCACTGAGCTGCCTCACCATATTTCGACACAATAATAGCTCGCCATAAAGAGGATTCATCCTTAGCATACCTCCACGACCATTTCGCCAACAAAGCCTTGTTTCGAACCTCCAAATCTGCCACCCCCAAACCGCCAAGATGACGAGGTCGACACACCATACTCCAACTCACTCTACACATCTTTCGCTGTAAACTAACCCCACCCCAAAGGAACGCTCGCCTCAACTTATCAATAGCAGCTACTACACCTTTCGGCACACGAAACAAACCCATATAATACACAGGGAGGGAAGACAATACAGAGTTTACCAGAGTGACGCGAGCCGCAAAAGAAAGCGATGTCCTCTTCCAACCAGCGAGCTTTCGACGAACCGAATCAATAACAGGCTCACTTACTGCAGTATTTCGCGGATTTACCCCCAACGGTAACCCCAGGTAGACAAACGACAATTCTTCCTGTCGGCAACACAAAACATCCGCCATGGATGCGAGCAACTCCCCATCCACACCAATCGAGTAAAGAGAGGACTTAGCGAAATTAATTTTCAGTCCGGAGCACACTTGGAAGCAGCACAAAAGCCTGCGGATATTCAAAGCACTTTCTACTGAAGCTTCAAAGAAAAGAATGGTGTCGTCGGCAAATTGAAGATGTGATATAGACACCCCCGGAGCCACTACTACCCCATGGATCAGCCCCAAACCCTCTGCTTGTACAAACAACCGATGCAATGCTTCTGCCACAATAACAAACAATAAAGGCGACAATGGGCAACCCTGTCGCAACCCACGCCCCATGCCAAATTCTTTAGTAGCACTACCATTCAGAAGAACAGAGAGCCGAACTGAACTAATGCACTCTATAACCCAACCTCGCCAAGTCTCGCTAAACCCCATCGAGCACATAATGTGATCCAAAAATTCCCATCGGACGCAGTCATAGGCCTTCGCAAAATCTAGCTTCAAGACACAACCACCCAACCGACTCTGCCGTATAGAGTGAATAGTTTCATTAGCCAATAAAATCCCATCGACAATCTGACGTCCACGGACAAATGCCGACTGATGATCACTGATCAAACCGCCCACCACCACTTGTAATCTCCTAGCCATAATTTTAGCTAAAATCTTATAGATTGAATTCAGCAAGCTAATCGGGCGATACTCATGCAATGTAACCGGTGAGTCCACCTTAGGTAACAACACAAGAAATGTATTATTTGCTCCCACAAGCAATCTTCCCGAGGTGAAAAAATCAGCCAAAAAACGCCCCACATCATCACACACAACCTCCCAGCACCTCTTGAAAAATTATATAATGATCATTAAACTTTAGTTTTTATTACAAAATAGTCATTGGGCCGTTAATTTACGTTAACTGGGAGACGTGGCAATTACGAAAATTTATATAATAACATATTTAATCCTCAATATTTACATATTCAATCAATTTAGACATCAATAATGAGGGTTAAATTAGGAATAAATCGATTAAATGTGTCAATATGGAGGATTAAATGTTATAATATTCAAATTTTTGTAACTGTCACGTCACCCAATTAATGACATTTAACAGCTTAGTGACCATTTTGTAATAAAAACTAAAGTTTAATGCCCATCATTAACAGCTCAGTGACATTTAACATTTAAAAGTTTAATGATCATTTTGTATTTTTTAGATATAGTTTAGAGACCATTTGTGTACTTTACCATTAAATTATTCATCAATCCTTCATGTGGTTTTAATATAAAAGAGAATATTGTTATTCACAAAAGACCTGAATTTAAGTAGTAACAAACTGTACTACGATTTACACTAATTGTATTTGTGGCCCTGAACGAAAAGATACGTATCATACATAGTATGTGTCTAAATGCCTAGCATGTTAGCAGGTTAAGGCTGAACATCATGTACTTTTAGGAAATTCAACCTATTCAGATTCCTCGGTAGAAATAGGATACGTGGATTTTATGATAGGATTACCAATGACTCGTTAGAAGTATCATGCGAATTGATACATTATGGACATACTGACGAAGATCCCACATTTCCTTTCAATTCGTATGGAACTCACTTTGGAAAGGTTGGTTAGATTGTACATTCAAGAGATAATACAACTGCATGGTACACCATCTAGAGATTCCAGATGCACTTTGAAATTTTGGAAGAGATTTTACAAAGCTTTAGGTACATGATTGTATTAGAAGTATTCCAAAAGAATCCAAGTTAGTTAGTCAAAGTCAGAGTTGTTGAGTCTGTTACAATTAGTTAGTGGGCTGTTAGTCTGTTAAAGTTGTATTAGACTTGGGCTATAAATAACAGGCCCATTCATTGTATTTTGAATATGCTTAATGAATAAAATCTGAGATATTTCCCTAAATTCCGTTTTCCCTCTTTTCTCTGTTCATCGTCTTCCTCATCTCTTTTCCATTCTCTTCTGATTCATTTGCTTCATTTCTCTTAATTCCTGCTTGATGATACATCCTAACATGGTATCAGAGCCTCGTAATCGGTGCTGGAAAGCTGCAATTTGATCGGAAGTTGTCGTTGACGGAGCAGTGGTTTTGGAGAGACAGGTCGTTAGCTCTCGAGTACATGAGGTTAATCTTTGTGAGCAATTCATCCGCTCATCTCCTTGTTGTCTTTTGCTTTGGCGATTGTGAGTATTTCTTTCTCTATTTCCTTGAGCGACTGTTTCAATTGTTCGCTGGTTCTGTGCCCTAATTGTGCTCGTGAGTTGGATCTGTGCCCTAGCCGTGTTCCTGTGTTGATTTTTGGTCATATTTTGCATCTCCGACGCTCGTCTTATTCTTCATTTCTATGTGCAATCTGATTTTGATTCTCATCATGTTACGGATCTGTTCTTCTTGCACTTGCTCTGTCTGCATCGTCTGATATTTTTTGGATCTGATTCTGCTCTATATCAGTATTCTCTGTTATACTTGTTGATGCTGATTTGTGTTCTCTTCTGAATCTGGTAATCTTCTGAGTCTGAGCTTGCAAATTGTTGATGCTCATTTGTGTACTCTTCTGGATCTGGTAATCTTTTGATCTGTGTTTGTCTGCATCGTGTTTCTTGAGCTTCTTATTCTTGAAGTGTGATCTGCATTGTGTGTTACTGTTCTTTAGATATGACTAATCCTGAAACTGGAACTACCTCTCCTATTGTTACCAATACTACTGAAACTGATCCTCCTAACACTACCACAACCACAACCTCTACAAACTCCAATACCTCCTCTAGTAAGCTGTTTGGATCTAAAAAGATTAATGTTACCCTAAATGATGAAAACTACTTGCTATGGAATCAGCAAGTACTCCTCACCATTAAAACCAATCGATTACAGAAATTTATTGATGGCAATGTCACTTGGCCACCACAGTATATTACTAAAGATGGAGTAGTTTCTATTAATCCTGACTTTGAGTATTATGAAGAGCAAGATGGCTCTCTTGCCTCTTGGCTCCTTTCAACTGTTAGTGAAGGAGTTCTTCCCAACCTCATTGGACATAATACTTCAGCTGAGATCTGGAGCACACTTCATAGGATTTACAGTGGTAAAACCACATCTAGGCTTATGTCTTTAAGGAGGTTGTTACATTCACAGAAGAAGGGGGATTTAACTATGAGGGAGTTTCTGATGAAGGTCAAAGGTGTCTGTGACAGTTTAGCAAGTTGTGGAGAGATGATCTCTGATCAAGAACATGTCACTGCTATACTGAATGGATTACCTCCTGAGTTTGAATCAGTCATCACAGTGTTAACTGCTAATCCTACTCCATCAGATGTTAAATCTGTTCATACTGTTCTTTTGGATGCTGAATCTAGACAGAATGGATTCTTGAGCCATATCAGTGCTTCTGCTAACCTCACCACTCACTCCTCCAACAGTTCTCAGTCTTCAGTTTCTAAACCTTCAGTCCAACCTCAACAATATCAGCCTCTACCACAACCATCTATTCCTTCTACACCTGTATCTTCCTATACACCTGTTGCACCTACATCCACACCTTCTGTGCAACCACAACCTATTTCCCCAGAGGTACACACTGGTTCATACGATGACAATGGTGAATACAGTCAAGATAATGGATCTGGATACAGTATGACCTATAATAGAGGTAGAGGAGGTAGAGGAAGGTTTTCTTCTAACATGCCTCAATGCCAGTTATGTGGAAAGATAGGTCATTTAGCTGAAAGGTGTTACTCTCGGTTCAATGTTAACTTCAAGAATAAAGCTTCTAGACCACAAGGGAGAGGTTTTACTCCTCAAGCTCACTTTAGTGCTTATGCTGGATATGGATCTGATCCTAGCTATTCTCATGGTCCTGTGTATTACTCTGGGCCACCATCCTTTTATCCTTCTGCTCCATATTATCCTCCTCCTCGGTCTGCTGTGTATGCTCCTTCTCCTGCTGCTGTGCAACATCATCCTGCTCCTCATCCTGCAGTTTATCCTACTCAACCTCATGCCTTTACTGCAACTCCTGAGGTTGTCAGTGACAACACTTGGTATCCAGATTCAGGGGCAACACATCATGTCACCAATGATGCTCACAATCTTCATGCTACTTCATGTTATCCTGGTTCAGGTAGTGTAAAAGTGGGTAATGGTAGTACTATTCCTATTTCAATTATTGGTCAATCTTCTTTGTTAACAAATCCTAAATCATTACATTTAAAGCATGTTTTATTTACCCATGGTATTACTAAAAATTTACTTTCTGTGTCAAAGCTTGCACAGGACAATCAGGTGGCAGTTGAATTTTATCCAAGTCACTGTCAGATTAGAGATTTACATACCAACCATGTTTTGCTGACTGGTGGAATGCACAAAGGACTTTATACTCTTCCTAGTTCATTAGTGTCTACTACTTCTGTTCTTGATAATAATGCTACTCATGTCAATAATGTACCTGTATCTGCTTCTATTTTTTCTGCAAGTTCTATGTTTGCTAATAATGTTTCTGGTTTAGACAGTTCCTGTTGTTTTACAATGTCTCATAAGTTGACTTTAGAATTGTGGCATAGAAGACTAGGACATCCTGGTCATGATGTTTTGGTAAAAGCTTTACATCATTGTAATGTTCCTTTTACTAGTAATAATAATAAGCAAGAGTCCTCTTGTTCAGCATGTAAATTTGGTAAATCTTATAAGCTTCCATTTGCTGATTCTCATTCAACATATACTTCTTCTCTTGAACTTATTGTTACTGATGTTTGGGGTCCTGCCCCTCTTTTCTCAAATGGATTTCGTTATTATGTTGCTTTTACAGACTCTTTTTCTAGATATACTTGGATTTATTTTCTGAAAACAAAATCTGGTGTACTTAATGCTTTTATTCAGTTTCAGAGTCAAGCTGAGAGGCAGTTTGGATGCAAGCTGAAGGCAGTTCAGTCTGATGGGGGAGGTGAATTTGTTGGACTGACCTCTTATCTGCAAAGTCAAGGTATTGTTCATCGCTTCTCTTTTCCTTATACTTCAGAGCAAAATGGATTGGTAGAAAGAAAACATAGGCAGATTGTAGAGGTTGGTCTAACTTTATTAGCTCAGGCTTCAATGCCTTTAAGATTTTGGAATGAAGCCTTCACTAGTGCTATATATCTGATTAATAGACTTCCCACTAAAGCCTTAGAAGGTTTGTCTCCTTTTGAAAAACTTTTCTCCCAAAGGCCTGACTATCATTTTCTAAGAATATTTGGTTGTGCTTGTTACCCTTTTCTTGGACCTTATAACAAACACAAGTTACAGTTTAGGTCTACAGTGTGTGTTTTCTTAGGATACTCACCAAGTCATAAAGGATACAAATGCATAGACTCCACTGGTAGAGTTTATATAACCAGACATGTGCAATTTCATGAAGCCCTCTTTCCTTATGAGACTCATCCCTTGTTTTCAAAAACACCTATACTTTGTCAGTTTTGTTCTTCAAGGTCATCTTCCACAAAATCAGCATCTCTTCCTGTTGTTCAGCCTTCACACGGTCAACATATTTCTGTTTTTCCTTCTTCACAAAATAATCTCAGTGTCAACACTCAGTCTCTTCATGGTTCACCAGTACATACTACTGTATCTGTCCCAACTGAGTCACATGCTAACACAAATGCTCATATTCCACATGAGTCTGTTCCAAATGAGTCACCTGAGTCTGATTCCAGTCAGTCTTCTTCTTTTCCTGAAAATACAAATCGGTCCAGTCAAAATGAGTCTGAGTCCATTTCCACTGAGTCACATGTGCATCCTCCTCTCATGTCTCCTGTAAACACAAGTGTCTCAGTTCAGTTTGAGTCATCATTTATTTCACCTACAGCATCATCAGGACATTCATCTTCCTCCACAAATCATTCTACCTCCATTATTAAAACCACTAATCCTTCCACTAAAACTCCATCTTCATCTACACTTCCTGCCACCAGATTACTTCCATCTTCCATTTCAACATCACCATCACATACTATTTCACCTCCACAATCCACTCCTACCTTCATTCCACCCTCCACCACCATTCCTGGTTCAAGTATACATACTGTTTCACCTCCACAATCCACTCCTACCTTCATTCCATCTTCCACCACCATTCCTGGTTCAAGTACACATACTGTTTCACCTCCACAATCCACTTCTACCTTCATTCCACCCTCCACCACCATTCCTGGTTCTAGTTCTTTCACAGTTCTGAATGAGCATCCTATGGTTACTAGAGGAAAGGCATAGATCTTTAAACCAAAGATCTATACAGCAGCAGCAGTTACCCCTGAGGAACCCTCTGATGTATTCACTGCTCTTCAAGATCCATCATGGAAGAAAGCTGTTGAGTCAGAGTACAATGCTCTTCTTCTAAATGGAACTTGGGAACTGCAACAGTTACCTCCCAATAGAAGAGCTATTGGTTGTAAATGGTTGTTCCGAACAAAGAAAAATCCAGATGGTACAGTTGAAAGATTGAAGGCCAGACTGGTAGCAAAAGGGTTTTCCCAGACTGTTGGTTTTGATTACCATGAAACCTTCAGTCCAGTGGTTCGTGCCAATACAATTCGTATTGTCCTTGCAGTGGCCGTGATGAAGCATTGGACAATTCGCCAAATAGACATCAACAATGCCTTTCTCAATGGCAATTTGTCTGAAGAGATTTATATGGAACAACCTCCAGGGTTTGAGCAATATGGTGACAATGGTGAAAAGTTGGTTTGTCATCTAAAGAAAGCTCTATATGGACTTAAACAGGCACCCAGAGCATGGTTTCAGACTTTGAGGAGTTTTCTTCTTAAAGATTTGGGTTTTGTTGCCTCCAAATCTGATACATCTTTCTTCATTAAGTCCAATGAGAATTGTCAAGTGCTGCTTATGGTGTATGTAGATGACATTGTCATCACGGGAAGTTCCACCACTGAAGTGAATACTGTAGTGCAACAGATCAATGAGACTTTCTCATTGAAGGATCTTGGTAGTTTGGGCTTCTACTTGGGCATGGAAATTTATGAGTTCCCTGAGGGTCTCCTACTGAATCAAAGAAAGTATGTTACTGAGCTTTTAATTAAAGTTGGTATGCAAGATTCAACCCCTGTTAATACACCAATGGTGGTAACTCCCAAACTGACTGCTGATGATGGTGATTATTTTGATGACATTCATCAGTATAGGAGTATAGTAGGGGGGCTGCAGTATATATGTTTGACTAGACCAGACATTGCTTATGCTGTCAACAAGGTTAGTCAGTTTATGAACAATCCATGTGTCACACACTGGAGTGCTGTCAAGAGAATCCTGCGGTATCTTCATGGCACACTTGAGCATGGATTGTTTTACACATCAGGAGATGTTTTTAGTCTGGTCTGTTACTCTGATGCTGACTGGGCATCTTCAGTGGAGGACAGACGTTCAACCACTGGGTATTGTGTTTTCTTGGGCAATAATCCTATTGCTTGGAGCTAAAAGAAACAATGTGTTGTATCACGTTCAACATGTGAAGCAGAGTATAAAAGTCTAGCAAACTCAGTTTCAGAACTGATATGGATTGAACAACTTCTACAAGAAATGGGCATTTCAGTTGTAGGAAAACCTGTAGTGTGGTGTGACAACACATCTACAGTCTCTATATCTGCAAATCCAACTCACCATGCTCGAGTTAAACATGTTGAGATTGACTTGCATTTTGTCCGTGAAAGAGTGGCTGCTGGACAACTTTTGGTCAATTACATCCCAAGTTCAGAACAAACTGCTGATATCCTTACAAAGCCTATACCTCCTTTGTCTTTTCAAACTTTGCGGTCTAGACTTGGAGTTGTCTCTTACTCTGAAGTTAAATCCAAGTATCAGAATGTTGAAGAAAGGGAAGAAGAGAACGAGGAGAATATTAGAAGTATTCCAGAAGAATCCAAGTTAGTTAGTCAAAGTCAGAGCTGTTGAGTCTGTTACAATTAGTTAGTGGGTTGTTAGTCTGTTAAAGTTGTATTAGACTTGGGCTATAAATAACAGACCCATTCATTGTATTTTGAATATGCTTGATGAATAAAATCTGAGATATTTCCCTAAATTCCGTTTTCCCTCTTTTCTCTGTTCATCGTCTTTCTCATCTCTTTTCCATTCTCTTCTGATTCATTCGCTTCATTTCTCTTAATTCCTGCTTGATGATACATCCTAACAGATTGAACTTCAACAAAGCTTTTCATCTGCAGACGATGGTCTGTCAGGGAAGGTTATTCAAGTATTGGAAGATAAGCTTTGATGTTGCATCATTGATTTCGATGGGAGTTGGGATGAGCACCTTCCTTTAGCGTAGTTCCCGCACAATAATTGTTATCAATCGAACACTCAGTTGGGATTAGCACCTTCTGTTTGAGGCACTATATAGTTGCAAGTATAAGACTCTTTTGTGTTGGACTGAGCTTAGTGAAAAAAAATATAGGTCTATAGTTTTTTTATCATATCAGACATAGATTTCAAATTTCTTCATGAGTCGTTGTGAACCGACCTTATCAATAGATTCATCGGCTCCAAAACAACCAGTCTAGAGCTTCACCGTTGTTATTACCGTCTGTGCGTGGACATGCTCCAGCAGCGGTGAGGCAGCAATCGCACTGCACCGCACCGTTCTGTCGCACTGCATTGCATTGACCAACTGATCATTGACCGCGTAGACCAGTTGATGGTTGACCATTAACCATAAGTTGTCTTTATTTGGGATACCCTACTTGGGGTTTCAACGTCCAAAGTCTGATTCACCAAATTCGAACTCAGTAAGTTGTTTTACCACGTTTGACTTTATGATTTAATCTCATTAGCTCATTTAAGCATCATTTCTAATGTAATTCACATTGTTATGTATTCGAGATTATGTGGGACGTTAAATATTTAACTGAGAGAGATCAAAGATGATTCGAAGGCCGACCTTTGTAGCTTGAAGTCGAGGTAATACTTTACTACCTCTTATATGTTATACGATACCTATTGGTTTATGGTTGTTGTATGAATATATATGATTAGTCATGCAACTAGGCTTGTTATTTCAAGTCCGAAACGAATACAATATAAGAATAGTTAGATTGTTTAGGACTCTTTTGGCTCGATAAGAGATTTGGAGAATCTTGATTATTTCTTTAGTTTAGTTGTATAATCGATAAATCGACGTTAGCTTGAAATTGTTGACTTCAAGATTATCTATTGTAAAACAAAATTGTCTGAAATACCTTGAGGTGTCAAGGCGAAAATACCCTTAATTAGGGGTGTGCATTATTCAGTTTTAACCGAATTAATCGACTGAAGCGAATTTTTTCGGTTAATTCGGTCGATTAATTTTAGGAAGGTTTGGTTAACGGTTAATTTTTTTGGGAAATTTGGTTATCGATTAATCTGGTTCGAAATTGGTTAATTAACCGAAGTAACTGAAATTATTATATATTAAATATTGTATATATTACATATATTTATTTTTGGTCATTGAACTTTTAAAAATTATAAAACGATCATTAAATTTTTTGATATATTATAAAATGGTACCTTTATCAAATTAGCATAAAATAAAAGTTTAGTGACTAAAAATGTGATTTTAGCATAATTTAGTGACCAATTGTATAAGTTACCCAAATTTTCATAAAAAAATTGATTATTTCGAAATCAGACCAAATTAACCGAATTTTTTCGATTTGGTTAAACATTTTCGAAAAAAATTTCGTTCGATTAACGGTTAAAAAATTTAATTAATGAATTTTGGGTAATTCGGTTCGGTCAGTTAACCGAATTAACCGATTGCTATTAGATTATAGTTTTATAATTCTATTTTTAGGTAGTTAATTAGGTAGTTATTGACAACTGTGTTGTCTTTATTATTATATATATTGTATTATTTGACTGAATTAATTATTAAGTGAAATATCAAAAGTTTCTTTTCTTCTCTATCGAGTTCTAGGACTCTTCCTAACCCTAAATCCCTTTTTCGTCAATTCTTGAATTCAACACACCAAAATTAAGATTCTATCATGGTTTCAGATGATTTTTCTCGTTCTTTCGATGATACTTCGTCTTTCAAGAACGACGATCTTAATGACGAGTTTTACATCCATCCTAATGAAAATCCTGCTTTAGTCCTCACTTCTTCCCTGCTCAATGGTACGAATTATCATAGTTGGGCTCATTCCATGAAGATGACTCTTATCTCGAAGAACAAGTTTGGCTTTGTGGATGGATCAATCAAAGAGCCTCAACGCGATGATCCGAAATTTGGTGCGTGGGTCAAGTGTAATAATTTTGTCCTCTCATGGCTTCAGCGTGCCATTTTTCCAGACATTGGCCAGAGTGTTATTTGGATCGATAATGCGTCTGATCTGTGGATAGACCTTTTTGATCGTTTTCACAAAAGAGACCTGGTTCGTGTCTTGGATTTAATGCAAGAATTTTTTCTTTGCAGCAAGGTAAGCTTTCGGTAACCGCTTTTCATACGTAATTAAAGGTTTTTTGGGATGAAATGTGTAATTTGCGTCCTTTATCTACTTGTGAATGTTCTGCAATTAAGTATCGTAAGCAAGATTTTGTGATTAGGTTTCTTCGTGGGTTAAATGATAATTTTGTTGTTCCTAAATCACAATTGTTAATAATGATGCCTTTTCCCAAGATTAATGAGGCATTTGCTATTGTTCTTCAACATGAACAGTCTATTGTATCTATTATTTTTCACAGTTATTCAAACGTTTTACCGATAGATAGATTTAGGAATGCTTCTGATCAAAAAAATGGTCCTAGACATGACAATAGGCATAATGCTTCTGGTGCTAAAAGGTTTTCTACTACGAGTTCTGTTAACAAGATACATTTATGTGTGTATTGTGGGCTTCTTGGTTATAGGGTTAATAAGCGTTACAGAAAGCATGATTTTCCACCAGGCTATAAGCATATGAACCAAACTAGTAGGGCTAATTACATTGGTTCTTCTATATTGATCCTTCTGGTCATGGTTCTTCTAGTGTGGAACCTTTCAATACTACTTCTGGTCATTATTCTCCTGTTAACTTTACTAAGGAACAATATGATAGCATCTTCAGTTTTTTGCAAGAAAGAGATAATTATGTTCCACCAGCACATGACTCTAAGGTGAATTTGCTTGCTTCATCTTTTGATTCTGTCCAAGCTAAGGAGACAAGTACAATTCTGAATACTATTATTACCTGTTCTAATAATATAACAAATAAGAAAAAGAATTTTAACTATTGGATTATTGATTCTGGTGTAACAGATCATATTGTTCATTCTCTAAACTTATTTTTTGATTTTCATACAGTTAAAGAAAAATTTGTCAAATTACTTAAAAATGAATATGTTCAAGTTTTACATATAGGGACTGTAAAGATAAATTCTTTTCTAACTTTAAAAAATGTCTTACATATTTCTAATTTTGGTTTTAATCTCCTTTCTGTATCTCAATTAACTAAAACAACCTTATACTGCCTAATTTTTTTTTCTTCTGGTTCATATTGTATACAAGATGTCCATCTCTCGAGGACGATTGGTACAACTAGAGAAATACAAGATTTATATGAGGTTGAGGTTCCATATGCTATTTCTTCTGATTCTGCTTGTAATGTTAGTTCTTCTTTTACTTTAGAGCTTTGGCACTTCAGGTTAGGACATCCATCCTCTCAAAGGATGAAATTTTTTCACTTTTACTTTCCTTAATTCCTACTGAAAGTATTTCTGACTGTGATGTATGTCATTTGGTTAAACATAAAAGATTGCCATTTCCTATTACTGTTTCAGTTTTTGAATGTATTTTTGATTTTGTTCATATGGATATTTGGGGCATTTCCTGTAAAAAGTATTTATGGTCACTCTTATTTTTTTTACTGTTGTTGATGACAAAAGTAGATTCGTTTGACTTTATCCTATAAGTTCTAAGTCTGAAGTTAGGCCTTTAATAGAAGAATTTTGTAATCTTGTAGAAAGACAATTTTTAAAGAAAATAAAATGCATTCACATTGACAATGCAGAAGAATTTGAAATGACTATTTTCTTTAAGAATAAAAGAATTATTCATCAAAATTCTTGTACTCATGCACCTCAGCAAAATAGTATAGTTGTAAGAAAGCATCAACATATTCTCTCTATTGCTAGAACTTTAAGGATTCAAGCCAACTTACCTTTACCTTTTTGGATTGATTGTGTGCTACATTCTGTTTTTTTTAATTAATTTGACTCCCATACCTATTCTTCAAGGTAAGACACCTTATGGAATGTTGTTTAATAAACAACCAAAATTTGATAATTTGAAAGTTTTTGGTTGTCTTACTTATGCATTAGTTTTTTCAAATTAAAGAAAAAGTTACATTCTAGGTCTACTCAATTCATTTTTCTTGATTTTCCCAAAAATATTAAGGGATAAACTTTTTGACTTACAAACAATGCATGTGTTTGTTTCCAGAGATGTCACTTCTGAAAATAAGTTTCCCTTTCAACATTTTGGTTCTTCATTTAATTCTGGTAGAGTTTTGCATGTTTGTGATAATAGTCATTAAGTTGATCATTTATTGTTCTCTACACAACCAGTGGTTAATGGTAGTTGTAATAGTGTTAGCAGTAACATTTTAGTTGTTTTGCAAGTTCTACTGATCCTATAAATTCTAATCATGTTGTTCAAATCGACCAAGTTGTTAATTCTGATCCTACTAACTATACTGATCATGTTAATAATTATGGTCATTATGATCAAACTGAGCATGTTATTAGTTTTGGTCCTATAAATTCTGGTAATGTTCCTCCTCCTCTTCCTCAACCATCAAGACTATCTAGAAATATTCAGCTGTCACAGAAGTATAAAGATTACCATGTAACTCTACCAAAATTTAAAACTTCTACTCATACTGTTGCACGAATTTTTTCTTAGGGTAATATTCTTTCTACACATCAATCTTATTTTAATAATGTTACTATCTTAAAAGAACCCAAGACCTATAAACATGTTATTTTACATGAATGTTGAAAAAATGCTATGAATGAGGAAATTAGTGCCTTAAAAAATAATCTTACTTGGGATCTTGTTCCTCTCTCTCCTGGTAAGCAAGCCATAGGATGCAAATGGCTATACAAAACTAAGCTTAGGTTAGATGGTTCTTTAAAAAGGTATAAGGCTAGACTTGTAGCGAAGGGATATACTCAACAGTCTGGAGTTTACTTTATTGAAACTTTTAGTCTTGTGGCTAAACTAACAACTATTAGAACTTTGATTGTTGTTTCTGCTGCAAAGAATTGAAAATTACAACAATTAGACATTAATAATGTCTTTCTTCATGGTGTTTTAGAAGATGATGTTTATACGCAATTGCCTCCTGATTTTGTTAGTCCTAAGCTTGATCCAATGTCTAAACTAAACAAAAGTTTGTATGGATTGACACAGGCAAGTAGACAATGAAATAAAAGGTAAACCGTTTCTTTTTTAGAAAAAGGTTTTAGGTAGGCTACTTCTGACAACTCTCTTTTTGTTAAAGGCCAGAGTGATACTTTTATTGTTTTGACTGTGTATGTAGATGACATTGTGCTGGCCAGTCCTAGTGTTTTTGAAATAAATTCCATCAAAGATTTTCTTCATACCACGTTCAAAATTAAAAATTTAAGTTATTCAAAAAAATTCTTGGTCTTGAAATTGCTTGTTCATCTAAAGTAATCAATCTTTGTCAAAAGAAATATACATTAGACTTGCTAACTGAATCTGGTTTTCTTGAATCTAAACCTGTTCCTACTCCTATTGTTGCTAAAAGAAAATTTTCTAAACCTGAAGGAACACTTTTAGATGATATTACATCATATAGAAGGCTTATAGGAAAATTGTTGTATCTTACTCACACTAGGCCATGCATTGCCTTTGTTGTTCAGCAATTATCACAATATATTGCTGCTCCTATAGATGTGCATATGAATGTTGCTCATCGTGTTCTTCGGTATTTGAAAGGAACACTTGGGCAAGGCCTTTTCTTTTCTGCCAACACTACTTTTGATATTAATGCTTTTTCTGACTCTAACTGGGCATCTTGCCCAGATTCAAGGAAATCCACAATAGATTTTTGTGTTTTTTTTGGGGAAAGCCTTAATATCATGAAAATCTAAGAAATGTCATACCATTTCTAGATCCTCCAATGAAGCTGAATATAGGGCTTTGGCTTCAGTAACTTGTGAAATACAATGGCTGCAATTTCTCCTTTCTGATTTACAAATTCAGTCTTCTGTTGCAAATGTTTTTTGTGAAAAATTGTCTGCAATTAAAATTATAGAAAATCCAGTTTTTCATGAAAAGAAAAAGCACATAGAGATCGATTGTCACCTTATTCGAGAGAAGATTCAAAGAGGTCTCATTCAGCTTCTACCAATTTCCAGTCACAATCAGCTTGCAGATTGCTTTACAAAAGCTCTTCATCCTACCTCTTATTTGGATTCAATCTCTAAGTTGAGTATCCAAAACGTGTATGCTCCAACTTGAGGGGGCTATCAGATTATAGTTTTATAATTCTATTTTTAGGTAGTTAATTAGGTAGTTATTGACAGTTGTATTTTATTTATTATTTTCTTTATTATTATATATATATTGTATTATTTGACTGAATTAATTATTAAGTGAAATATCAAAAGTTTCTTTTCGTCTCTATCGAGTTCTCAAACTCTTCCTAACCTTAAATTCTCTTTTCGTCAATTCTTGAATTCAACACACCAAAATTCAGATTGCATCAAATGCACACCCGTACCCTTAATGTGTAAAAATGACCTTGAATATCCTGAGAAGCTATAATGACCTCGAAAACTATGTTCCACCTAATTGAACCTTCAAGTCACTTTTTTAACTTCTGAATTTACTTGGAAAAATCAGATAAACTATTTCCAACTTTTAGGTTCGCAAAGTACCCAAATCACGCTCGATGTCTCGATTACTTATTTTACTGCCAATTTACTAAAATACCTATGATGGTCTAAATGACTAAAATGCCATCGTGTCTTGAAATGACTGAAATGTCTTTCCTTGATCAATCATGAAAATATTGTTGAACTCTAACACCCCGATCTAAAGTGCTACATTCAAGTCACACAAAATTCGACCCTAAAAGATTTCATTTAGAACTATAAATTTAGCATTTATTCAAAACATTTTACTCTCCATTACATAAAATAATTAAATAAACAACATAAATTAATTTACAAAATAGGAGCTCCAAGTTTATACATTGTATATCAAAATAGTGTTTCAAATTAAAGTTACAGACTCGACCATGTAAGTTCCTATGAATACTTAGCCCATTAAATACAAGTATCGTACTCTGGTAAACACTGTTTGCTGGAATCCCAAACTGATAGTGCTCATCGAGCTCCCGATCAATCTACCAACCTACGTACAGAAACAACGATTCTGAGCGCTAAGCTTACAAAGCTTAGTAGTACACATATACTATACTATACGTCATGCTAATCATAAACATAAGTATGCAAGCTAGTACAAGCAATAAGGTAAGAGTAATAAACCCGTGGCGCTACCACTATTCGTCTAAACACATGCTCAAAAATCATAGAAGTCTATCTACATGGCACACAAGGCTCAATCATACCTTATGTCTCAACAGAGATGCCATTGGCACTCGT
The DNA here is from genome assembly GCA_958450335.1 of Hibiscus tridactylites. Lineage (NCBI taxonomy): Eukaryota > Viridiplantae > Streptophyta > Magnoliopsida > Malvales > Malvaceae > Hibiscus > Hibiscus tridactylites. The sequence continues at coordinate 25,302,908 of OY288271.1, read as the reverse complement.
CAAGCACATACAACCATATACAAACCTTGAGTGAAGCTCAAGGACACATAGCATCGAGAACATACACCCGGAGTGAGGCTCGAGGACACAAAGCATCGGGATCATACACTCTATACTTGAAATTCCCCCTCAAGTATCTTCAGATGAGGCCCAGGGATATGAAGCATCGAGATCGTACATACAGTAACTCAAACTATGGTGTTGCAACACTCTTTCTCTGGGTATCCGGAACCCAACAATCATTGACTCAACCAATCAAATGCGTACCCGACATACAAGCAACGTGATCCCAAAGGATCTCCCTATTGTTGCTAATTGTCAACACATCATTTATTTCACATTACCGAGTTGTTAATTCATTATGGATGAGTACATAATTATCCATATTAATCCAAATCATCACTTTAATTTAGGCATTAACTAGGTTATCAATTGTACACGTCAATTTCCATTTTATATTTGCATTTACAAATTATAAAAGCATATTTGAGCACCGATACTCGAACACAAGTATCGATATGATACCCTCGGGTACCGGTACTCAAACGTGTACCGATACAAACATTGTTTACTGAAAATCTTAATTTTCCCAAGTACCAGTACTGATACGACATCAAAAAATATATCGGTATAACCAAAGCTCGTATTGATACCCTCTCGCGGTTTTCTACCATATTAGTGAATTACAATATTTACTAGACTTAATCGATCTCTGAAACTTATGAAAGTCATTAGAGTTTATTTGCTAGCGCTGTAAAGTTCTTAAAAGTCCTATATTTATGCCAATTTTAGCTCATATTTTCATATTTAGGTTTTCATGCATGTTTTACAGTATCTTTTCTTCACTCAACTTATTACAGTGTTTATGATTATTTATGGAGAAAAGATACTTTTTTCAGTTGCATTTGTATTACGGGTTACAAGAGATTGTCGTCGGAACCTACCGCGGCAGCAGGGTAGAAGAATGATCGAAGAGAAGAAGGAAGCAGAAGGATCACATCCAGTCACACTGGACCAACCATCATCGCAGAGAAGAACTATACTGATGGAGTTCAAAGAATAGCCCGTCGAGACACACTGCCGCCAGCACTGCTACCGCGGCGGCACATTGGAGAATGACCAAAAGAGAGTACAATCTGAAGAGGAGAATTTACTGAATCAACAGAACCAAGTCACATGAAGAATAGAGTTCGGGAGCATCCAGAGATGACGTGAGAAGACCCAAACAAGGAAGAAGCTTGTGGCCCAAGAAAGCCCAAAAGATGAGTTATTTTGGAACAAAATATTCAGACATTTAATTGCATTTAATTCCAACTCAACTTCTTCCCAAAGAGGGACTTCTTCCCCAAGTAGGGTTTTTACTAGGGGTGTTCAAAATTACCCGACCCGAACTACCCGACCCGACTACCCGAACACAAATAATCGGGTATTTACCCGGAATTTTTTTTTTACCCGGGTCGGGCCCGGGTCAAAAAATATGATTTTTTCGGGTACCCGGTTCCTATTTTTTTATTTTTTTATTTTATTAGATTACTTAATATTTTTACTTTAGAACTATATTTAAATCTCTAAATTCATTCTATATTTGTATTATATGCTTTCATGTCTTAAATTTTTCAACAAAAAAAATATATTAATTTGTGAATATGTAAGATTCGATATGAAACAAACAACAAGGTTTCTCTATTGCATTTATGCATTAGTAGGTTTCTTTAAAAAATATCAGATTAAAAAAATCACGATCGAGATTAATATTTTTAATGTTTTTTTTATGGTTATAAACTTCAAATCATTATTATTTTTTTGTTTGGATCATGTGTTATAAACTTTTAAGATTTTTTTTTAGTTTTAAAATAAAAAAATAAGAACCGGGTACCCGGTACCCGATTATCGGGTACCCGATATTTACGGGTCGGGATACGGGCCGATAAATCTAATACCCGAAGGTCCGGGTACCCGAAAACCCGGGTACCCGGATTTGAACACCCCTAGTTTTTACACGTAACCGCCTATATAAAAGGCAAGGCTTGACCGATTAGAAGACACAGAGATAGATTAGGGTTTTGAGTTTATTTTTGTGTTTTCTTTATTTACATTATGTTCTAAACTTTCCTTAGGGTTAAGATTGATTTGTTTAGTAGTTGTGAGAATGGTTGTAATTAGTTAAAGTTTTTGTTATGCAATTCAATTCAAGGTTTGTTTATCTTATGTTCTTAACCTTTGTTTGCAATAGAATCGAGAGATCTTTGTGAGCACATCTATTTGTTTCAATTCGAGAGAGTTAAAACTCGAGAAATGGATAAGCACGATTCCCATCAACTAAGGTGAGAATCAACTTAGCTTAGAAATAAGTCTAGGTTTAAGGTGGCTAAGGAGGAACGTGGGAAAGTTGTTGTTCAACCTAGGTTTACGTCGAGAGGTATTATTAAAGAGTGGGCATCAACAATATTCGAACTTAGAGATAAGTTGGAATCAAATCAAGACATTCTACCGAACCTTAAAGGCCCGCCAAGTTCCCCGCCATGACAGTGTTCTATTCGTCACCCGCCGTGACAGAGATATCGACTTTGCATTACGAGACTTTTACGAGTTCAACGCAGTTTCACACTACGACACAGCTCAATCTGACCCATCTTCTTATTCTGATTTCTCAATCCTTTCATTATTTGTTTTCTTTAAGTTTATGCAACTTTCTCAAACCAATCCAATTCAATTATGTTTTTACTTTTTCTTGTGCAGGAATTTAATCACTGAAGCAACTTCCAATCCTTGTGGAGACGATATCTTAAATACTATAACTTGACAGAAGTGTACACTTGCACTCAATTTAGAGAACTCTTTTATGCTCTACAAGGGCATTTAATTATTTAATATTAATTATTGATTTGTTATCATTTATTCGAATAATTCCTGATATTTATTCCTTAGGCAATATTTACTTCAAACACGTCAATTTCTTATCATCGGCACCCAAGTATCACAATATATAAATCAAATATTTATATGCATATGCGAATGACCCTACACGGTCTCTAAAGCCCCACGAGTCTCAAATATTCTTAAATGTTATCATGCATCTCATAAATATCCAACCACGTCATATCGGTCTCTAAACATGCTTACTACTCGTCTACCTATTTTGCAACTACTAGCAAACAAAGCAATTATACTTATGATGCTCATGAAGCATTTCATAGTTCAAGGTGTACTAACCTCAAGCAATTATCAACAAATTCTCACTCAAACTTTCCAGATGCTCCTCTTGATCCGATATTCAAGCCTGAATAAACCTCATATAAATACGAATACAATATATATTAATTAACTGCACACTTTAACTAATTCGTAAGGTCAAACACATATAAACATCATACCGAGTTCAAATTTGACGAAACGGGCAGCAAAATCGAACTCAATAAGTCGAAAAACCCTGGGTAGGGTCTTCTCTCGAAAAAAATCAACGATTGGTCAACGGTACTAGGTGATCCGGTGCGATGCATGTGCAAGGAGCCTATGGTGCACTCCAGGAACGGGATCCAATGCGCGCATGAGCGTCGGTGTACCCCGAGGACGGGTTCTGGTGCAGCGCGGGTTCACGGGAGCATATGTGCGCCCTCTATCTACAGTTGCGCACGCCTTAAACCCTAGCTTTAAACCTTAAATCCTAAATTCTAAACCCTACACAAAAACCTTCAAACCCTAAACTAAAACCCTAAACCCTAAAATTAAGGTGCTTGTAGAAAAAAAATTCTACTACATGTATATGAAATAATAATCCTAAAACAATATATGTAAAATATTTTTTTTAAAAAAGTGAAAGGGTTAAAAGGAAAATTACACTCTAGATGTAAGTTTATTCCACCGGAATCTTGAGCATCGCTTAAAAAATTCTGATGCTTTGGATAAATCTCACTTTTAACTGGTGGGGATTTAAAGACATTAACTCAGAAACGACTTTAGATACACATATAAAACTCAAAAATCGTCTACGATACATCGTATGTACTCTCTTAAATATACCAAATTAATTTGTGCCGTATCCATTAAACAAGAGACGTCCCAACACCGTCTATGATACGGAGACTTATCGTGTACATGAGAATTGAGATGACATTCCAATGTGGTACCCGGCCATAGTCTGACCCGACCTCAAAACTCATGTAAATACCCGATTTTACATTCCCACGCGTGGGTCTCTTCCAGATGAGCATAAATCTTGTGTTTCCAACTCCTTGAATTTCATGATCCAACCACTTTTCCTGCTCTTTTCTTCACTGAATCACTACCATCCACTGCATGCAGATGAATCATCCTGGAGTTGAGTTGAGTGACTCAGTCACAAAGATGAGCGAAGCAGAGAAGGTGGTTTGTGTAACAGGAGCATCTGGTTTCATCGCCTCCTGGCTTGTGAAGCTCTTACTGCAACGCGGCTACACTGTCAATGCCACTGTTCGTAACCCAAGTCTGTGCTAACTCAACTTTCCCTTTTCATTTTCTTCGCTTTAACTAACAAATTAGGCCAATTTCACATTACCTTATTTTTCATGAGCACTTTTAACTTCTTCAACTTTGATGGGTGTGCTTATATTCGTAGATGATCCGAAGAAAACAGAACACTTGCTTGCACTGGATGGAGCAAATGAAAGGCTCCATTTGTTCAAAGCAGAGCTACTGGATGAGGGATCTTTCGATTCTGCGGTCCAAGGTTGCATTGGCGTTTTCCATACAGCATCTCCTTGTTTTATTCCTTCTACTGTGAAGGATCCACATGTAATTCTCTTTGTTAATGACTGCATGATTTCTGGTTAAGATTCAAAATAGTTGAAATTAGAAAGAACTTATGAGAGTTGTAATTGCTAAAATAGTTTAGTTTCATCACTGGAAGAAATGACATTGCGGACTGTTTGAATAATGGTTCTGATTGGCTAGTATTTAGATCGTTCATATTTTCACTACCCGACCGCATATTTGAATGCGTATAATGTCATGAATTATTAGCTTCTGTTTGCAGGCTGAAATGGTTGAACCTGCAGTGAAGGGAACACTTAATGTTCTTGGATCGTGTGCTAAAGTTGCATCCGTTAAAAGAGTGATTATAACGTCCTCCCTTGCCGCAGTCGTGTTGACTGGGAAACCTCTGGCTGATGATGTGGTTGTTGATGAGACATGGTTCTCCGATCCTGCTCTTTGTGAGAAATCAAAGGTATTTTAATGTGCTAAGTTCTTGTTATTTTACTGTACCATCCCCATTACTACCTTTCAGAATCAGGAGCAGCTTTAAGCTGTTGCTAATATTACACACCACTAATATGAATTTGCTACTAGTTTTAACTACAAGTTTCATTGCCTCCGGTTTATAATCCGTTCATCTTCATGTTTGACTACGCCGTGAAGAAATTGTCTTGGAAATTTCCCCTTTATTACTGGAGATTAGAAATCAAAAGTATAGATGAACGTTTTTATGTTGATATTGGATATGCTTTTCATGTATTATTATCAGTATTTTCATATTCTGTTTTTTTCAGCAATGGTATATGCTTTCTAAGACTATAGCCGAGAAGGCTGCTTGGGAGTTTTCAGAAGAGAATGGTATCGACATGGTCTCAATAAACCCGGGGATTGTGACAGGACCTCCGTTACAGCCAACTGTTAACATTAGTTTGTTGCCGATTGTGAAACTTATAGGTGGTAACCTCCAACCAGCAGAATTTTTATCTTTTGTCTTCATACTTTTTTCTTTATTTTTTGGTATTGGTTACTGATAAAGTAAACAACAACAGAGTAAGGAACTGCGGATCGTATTCCGCACTTAATTTTCTGCTTCAGTTTATTTCATTAAGCATTTGGTACAAAGCTAAACACGAGTTTGAGTATAATCGAGTCAAAAACATAAATTATGGAAAACTCATTTGTAACAATTACTGAAACCTATAGCTATAGTTTGAGTTTGCAGATTTGTTATTAATTTCTACAGCTTGTAAAGAAAAAAGAACATCTATATGTGTCACTCCATACTGCCCTTTTCTTATGAACTAGGAATATCCCAGGCAGTACCAAGCTGCTTGATCCTTGATTTAGATTTTCTAAGCCAGACTTTTATTTGATCTTTTAGAATACATTATCTAATTAATTGTAGTCATGATGGTGTCTAAAGTCCCAAAACTCATAAAAACTAGTCGCAGTTGCGGACATAAGGGATGTTATTGTGGTCATTGCGGACCACAATTTTCCGCAATAGTGGTTTCAGACGGTGCCTCTACTGCTATATAACGGCTGTTATTGCAGTAGCAGACGCTATTTGAATCCCTGATCTTGATAATATAAATCCTTTTTCTACAAAGAGAGTTTTCTATTTCTTCCTCTTTAACATTCCCTATACTTGATTCAGGGGCTGAAACATTCTCCGATGCAACTTTTAGATGGGTGGACGTTAGAGATGTTGCAAATGCACATATACATGCATTTGAGAGTTCTTCAGCTTGTGGAAGGTACTTGGTAACTGGGAAACCTATGCACTCTTCTGAAGTCTTGAAGATTTTACAAGAGCTTTACCCTGATCTTAATTTTCCCAAACGGTAAGCCTCCAGTATACGAATATATTATTTGTCAGTTATAATTGTTGGTCACCTATGAATGCTGCACTGCACAAATTGCAACCTGCACCATGCTTATCGAAGATCCTATTCATTTGTGCTCAACCTTGTTGCAGTTCTTGGAGGTTTAACCATTTAACATGCAGTTTGGCAAGTTATATTATCTTGAAATATAAATTGTCGGCAATCGGCATAGTGTGTGGTTGGTGATCCTATTTGGTCTCTCTTCCGAGTAATTAACTAAATGTTTTGGTCATGGCAGAATGTCAGATAAGAAGGGGTTCACTTCTGCATTTCCAGCATTTCAGGTATCCCTGGAGAGAGTGAAAAGCCTAGGCATTAACTTTACACCATTGGAGGTGAGCTTGAAGGATACTATTGAGGGCTTAAGGGAGAAGAATTTGTTGAGTGTGTGATTCATGGTATATTAGCACAGCCACTCACATTATGTTTTGGTCATTTCGAATGCTGTTTACTTCTTGTGATATTCGGGTGCAAACTTGCGACTTTGTTAAGCATCATGACAATTTTTAGCTGTTCTTAGCACCAACAACGTCTCAAACTATTCTGACTTGGCATGTCAGCAATTCTGACAGAAAAAATGAGATCAAATTTAAAACATCGAAGAAAATAAATAATCTTAGAAGAACTCAGACCGGGACTGATGCTTAGCAGTTAGCACGCCGTGTTTTCCCTTCCTCATTTGATTGTTATGACTCCACTAAATTGCGAAAGAAAATTTTAATTTCTACAAGTGTCTTGGTTTTAAGATTTAGGGACTTAGTTTAGGGTGTAAGGTTTAGAGGTTTAGGTGTATATATTTAGAATTTAGGGGATAGGGTTAGAATTTAAGGTTTGAATGTTAGGGTTTAGGCTTTAGGGTAATATGTTGAGGATTTAGGTTTTAAACCTATAAACCCTAAATTCTAACCGTAAACACTAACTTCTATTCACGATCTCTAAATTTCGAACTACTAAACCTAAACCCCTAAATTTTACGCTCTAAACTAAGTCTCTAACACCTAAAACTAAGGCTTTTGCAGAAACTTTTAGTTTTGTGAAACTAATATTTTAATTTTGATATAACTAAAAACCTAAGGACTAAATTGAAAATGTCAAAACGAATTTTTAAGTCCTCATACATCCCATATGATTTTAAGATTATGCCAAAGTTAAAAACAAAGTTTTTTAAATATTTTCTAAGTGTTTTAAAGCTGAAACAGTGATTTTCAAGTCCCTATTTTGAAACGGCCTAAGGCATTTCGAAACGGTTTCATCACTGCCAACCCATGTTTCGAAACGCATATCGAAACGACTTTAGAACACATGAACCCGTATCGAAACGGCTTCAAACGTTTCGAAACAGTTCTTCATTTTGATTTGAAAATTATGATTGTTGTAATATTTTTAACTGAATTTTCAAAGATCGTTAGGGTGTTTTGAAACGGGCTCAAGTTGTTTCGAAACGACCCTTAACAGTGGCAAAAGTGTTTTGAAACGGTTTCAACACGTTTCGAAACGGGCTCTTAAATGTACCCCAACGACTCTTTCTATTTTGGTCCGTTTCGAAACATGTACCCGCGTTCCGAAACGAGTTGTTGCAGACTGCATTTATGGAGGTGAGATAACATCCCCAACGGCTCTATTGATGAATGCAACAACCACAACGGCTAGAAATCAATGAGAATGTATAAAAGGGACCTCTAAAAGCTCCAACAACAACTATTGATCCAAAAGCAAATATCCATACATCAAATCCAAGCATTTGTGCTAAAATCCCATATTGTCTAGAAACCCCAATTGTAATTTTCATTTTTATCCTTTTCAATTGGGTTGAGTGCTTGTAATTGGGCTACAATTTGTATTGAGAGATACTTTCTTAGCCATCAAATTCTTTGTTACCTTTGTGTGAGGATTGGGTTAAATTTTGGGTAGAAAATTTAACCGAAAATTGTAAGGGTTGCCTCCTTAGCCTAGAAAAGGGGAAGAGCAATTAGTGGAATTGTTGTAAATCCTTAGTGAAGCTAATGTAGTGGATGTAGAGTTCATTTGGAACTTGAACCACTCTAAAATTTCTTGTCAATCTTTTTAATTTTCAATTTCCACCACACAAACCTTAAAAATCCAATTCACCCCCTCTTGGTTCATATCAATCTTTTGATCCACTCAACAATTGGTATCAGAGCCTACCTCTTTGAGGATTAACAACCACAAGAGGAGTTCCTTGGAAGAGTGTGATCATCAAATATCAAGAGATGGCTTCAACCTCCGGTTTGGGCATGTATGAGTCTCAATCCACTACAAAGTCTCCCTTCTTCAATGGTGATAACTATTCTTTTTGGAAGAATAGAATGCGTCTCTTCATCAAGTCCAATGACTATTTAGTGTGTGATGTCATAGAAGATGGCCCTTACATCTCATTGAAGCAAGATGGTGAAGGCAAGATGGTCTTGAAGAAAAAGGTGGAGATGAGTGAAGAAGAAAGGAAAAAGATTCAAGTAAATGACAAAGCTCTCCACATGCTCTTTTGTTCATTCGGTCCGGACATCTATTCTAAAGTGTCATCCATCGAGAGTGCCAAAGAAGTGTGGGACACTCTTGAGACTACCTATGAGGGAACCAACGATGTCAAAGAAACTAAGATTGGAATTCTCAATCTTAGTTATGAGAATTTCAAGATGGAGTCCGATGAGACGGTGTCCAAGATGTTTGATCGATTCCCCACTATAGTTAATGGGCTCAAAGGTTTTGGAGAGATCACCGGAAGACAAGCTTGTTCGAAAGCTACTCTATTCACTTCCCAAATCTTGGGATGGGAAGAGAACCGCCATCATTGAAGCTAAAAATTTGAAGACTTTAAAGCTTGATGAGCTTGTGGGTTCTCAATCTTAGTTATGAGAATTTCAAGATGGAGCCCGATGAGACGGTTTCCAAGATGTATGATCGATTCTCCACTATAGTCAATGGGCTCAAAGGTTTTGGAGAGATCATACCGGAAGACAAGCTTGTCCGGAAGCTACTCTATTCACTTCCCGAATCTTGGGATAGGAAGAGAACCGCCATCATTGAAGCTAAAAATTTGAAGACTTTAAAGCTTGATGAGCTTGTGGGTTCTCTCCTTACTCATGAGATTATAAAGCAAGGAAGGGAAGAAGAAAAGAAGAAAGAAGAGAAAAGAGTAGAAAAGCTAAAGGTTGAGAAGAAGAAGAAGATGGGAATAGCTCTCAAAGCTTCACTACATGAAGAGAGCTCTTCTAGTGAGAAGGATGAGCTAGAAGAATTGGCTATGATAGCCAAACGATTCTCACGCTTTATGAGGTCCAACCGGGGAAAAAATTCCAAAGAAAAATGAACATCAAAAGCAAGAACAAAGAAGAAGCAATGGATCAAATCATTTGCTTTGAGTGCAAACAACCCGGCCACATACGTTCAGAGTACCCTCAACTCAAGAAGAAGGGATTTGAGAAGAAGAAGAAGCTCAAAGCCAAACTTGCTACTTGGAGTGATGAGGAGTCATCGGAGGATGACGAACAAGAAGTGGCTAACCTTTGTCTCATGGCACTTGAGGAAGATTCCTCCATGGTAACCTCTAACTCATCAACTTTAGATTTTACATATGATGAATTGAATGATGCATATGATGAGTTACAAGAGGTCTATGATGAATTAGTTGAGAAATATAAAGAGTCGGTCATTAGAAACAAGAAAATTATTTTGGAACTAAATGAGAAAAATGACTCACTCTCTCAAGCTAATTCAAAATTTGAGAAAAATATATTAGGGTTGAAAGATGAACTAAAATCTTTCCAAGATGAAAATGTTGACCTTAATAATCTTTTGTCTCAGTGTAATAGTGAACATCAAAAGGTGTTGGATGAGCTAAATGAGCTCAAAAAGTCTTTTAAAAATGTTGGTAGTGTCAAGCATGAAATATGTGAATAGTCAAGAACAAACCAACCTAAGAAAAAGACTAACTACTACAAACAAGGTAGTTATCCTAGACATAGTAGAGCTAAAAGAATTAGAAGTGTATGGGTTCCTAAGGAACTTATAAAATCTAATAACATTATTGCTATGTCATCTTGGATTCCTAAGGGAACCAAGTTTTTGGGAGCTAACACTCATGGACCCAAAATGATTTGGGTACCAAAAACAAAAACTTAATATCTTTGTTTGTAGGGGGAGCATTGCTACAAGGCCAAAGCACAAAGTCAAAACTCATGGTACCTTGATAGTGGATGCTCAAGGCATATGACCGGAAAAAAGAGTAGATTCATGGATCTAAAGCCAAAAAGTGGAGGAGTAATGACATTTGTTGACAACTCCAAAGGCCACATTAAAGGTATTGGCTCCATAGGTAAATCACTCTACTATTCTTATTGAAAATGTCTTGTATGTCGATGGTCTTAAACACAACTTATTGAGCATAAGTCAATTGTGTGATAAAGGATTTAATGTTTTATTTGATAAAAATGGATGCAAAATTGTAGACATTAAATCTAATAATATTATGCTCATAGGTCATCGTATAGGGAACATATACATGGTGCATCTGCATGACATTCATACATCTCATGCATGCTTAGTAGCACAAAATGAAAATGATGCATGGTTGTGGCATAGGAAACTAGGACATGCTAGCATAAGTGTTTTAGAAAAACTAGTCTCCCTTAATCTAGTTAGAGGTTTACCCAAGATAAATTTTTCAAATGATAAAATTTGTGATGCATGCTCTAAGGGTAAACAACATAAGTCTTCCTTCAAATCCATTAATGATGTTTCTACTAGTAGATGTTTACAACTTATCCATATGAATTTATTTAGGCCAATTAGGACTATGAGCTTGGGTGGTAAGTCTTATGCTTTTGTACTTGTTGATGATTTTTCTAGATTTACTTGAATTCTATTTTTAAGTACTAAAGATGAGGCCTTGGAAAAATTCATCACATTTTCAAAACTAACCCAAAATGATCTTGAACTTAAAATTTCACATATTAGAAGTGGTCATGGAACCGAGTTTCAAAATTTAGGGTTTGAAGATTTTTTAAATGAAAATGGTATTAGCCACAATTTTTCGGCTCCTCGAACTCCTCAACAAAATGGGGTAGTTGAGAGGAAAAGTAGAACTTTGCAAGAAATGGCTAGAACTATGCTTTGTGAAACAATTTACCTAAATATTTTTGGGCGGAAGCCACAAACACCGCTTGCTATATTGTAAATTGAGTAATGATTAGGCCAATTTTAAAGAAAACATCTTATGAGATTTTAAAATCTAAAAAGCCTAATATTAGCTATTTTCCCCCTTTTGGTTGCAAGTGTTTTGTTTTAAATAATGGAAAAGACAACTTAGGTAAATTTGATGCAAAAAGTGATGAAGCTATTTTCATAGGTTACTCTTTAACCTCTAAAGCCTATAGAGTATTTAACAAAAGAACTTTAGTAGTAGAAGAATCTATTCATGTTGTATTCGATGATAATCTCCTTCCAAGGAAGGATTCTTGTGATGATGATGATGTAGGAATCATAAATGTCTTTGATGGAGGACAAACTTCAAAGGAGGATGAGATTCCAACAAAAGAATAGGACACACAAGATCCACCTCTTGAATCCTTGAAGGACTTGGCTCTTGAGGAAAAGGAAGTGAGCTACCCAAGGGAGTTCAACTATGTTAAAGATGGTGAAATCTTGGGTGATCCATCCAAGGGGGTAACCACTCGATCTTCTCTTAGATTAATGAATCATGTTGCATTTATCTCATGCATAGAGCCTACGAATATTAAAGAAGCATTGAAATATGACTTTTGGATTATGGCTATGCAAGAAGAGTTAAATCAATTTGAGAGAAGTAACATTTGGACATTAGTTGATAGGCCTGGTAATCAATCTACCATAGAAACTAAATGGGTCCTTAGGAACAAGCTAGATGAGAGTGGTAACATAGTAAGAAATAAAGCTAGAGTAGTAGCACAAGGTAACACTCAAGAAGAGGGAATAGATTTTGATGAAACCTATGCACCCGTAGCTAGAATGGAAGCCATTAGGATGTTGCCTGCATATGCATGTTATCATAATTTCAAGCTTTTTCAAATGGATGTTAAAAGTGCGTTTTTAAATGGTTTTATAAATGAAGAAGTGTATGTGGAACAACCACCGGGTTTTGAAGACTCAAAATTTCCAAATCATGTTTTCAAACTCACCAAAGCTCTTTATGGTTTAAAACAAGCTCATAGAGCTTGGTATGAAAGACTTTCAAACTTTTTAATTAAAAAAGGATTTGAAAAAGGTAAGGTGAACACTACACTTTTTATAAAAATGTATAAAAATGACATCTTAGTAGTTCAAATTTATGTTGATGATATTATTTTTGGTTCTACTAATGAATGTCATTGTCAAGAGTTTGCTAAGTTAATGCAAGGTGAATTCGAAATGAGCATGATAGGGGAGCTCTCATTCTTTTTGGGACTCCAAATCAAGCAAAAGAAGGATGACACATTCATCAATCAAGCAAAGTACATAAAGGATATGCTCAAGAAGTTTGGCTTGGAGAATGCAAAGCCTCAATCCACACCTATGAGCTCATCTACAAAGCTTGACAAAGATGAAGGAGGTAAGTGTGTTGACTCTAAGCTTTACCGTTCTATGATTGGATCATTGCTTTACCTTACCGCAAGTAGACCGAATATCTTGTTTAGTGTTTGCTTGTGTGCTAGGTTTCAAGCTAGTCCTAGAGAGTCTCACCTTATATCCGTTAAGAGAATCTTTAGGTACCTTAGAGATACTCCTTGTTTAGGTCTTTGGTACCCTAGAGACTCTACCTTCAACCTTCTTGCTTATTCGGATGCGGATTATGGGGGTTGCAAAATCGATAGGAAAAGTACTTCGGGAACTTGTCAATTCCTCGGTAGTATGCTCATATCTTGGTTCTCTAAGAAACAAAATAGTGTAGCCTTATCTACCACCTAAGCCGAGTACATATCCTTAGGGAGTTGTTGTGCTCAAGTCCTTTGAATGAAGCAACTACTCTTAGATTATGGAATTAAAGTTGAAACCATACCCCTAAAATGTGACAACACTAGTGCAATATGTCTAACCAAAAATCCAATCCAACACTCTAGAACCAAACACATAGAAATAAGACACCATTTCATTAGAGATCATGTCCTTAAAGAAGATATGGTTATAGAGTATGTAGACACCTTAAATCAATTAGCGGACATATTTACAAAACCTTTAGACAAAGAGCGTTTTTGGTCCCTTAGGAGAGAGTTAGGTCTAGCTAGCCTATCTTGACCTTTTAGGACCTCTTTTGTGCTTAAAATTGCTTGATCTTGTGAAATGCCATGTTTATGTGTTTAGACTCCTAATTTCATCCATGCTTATAGCCAGGGGGAGTATGTTTATGTTTGCATATGTTTTGCTTGCTCATTCATGTCATTTATGCATGTTAGGCCTTAGAAAAACTCATTTTTCTGCACTTTTAGAGCCTTTTCTGCACTTCCAGGCCCAGGTGTATCGAAACGGGTGAACCTGTTTCGATACGGATGCCTTAATAACATGTCTGAGAGAAGGGCGTTTCGAAACGCCTCAAAAGGGTTTCGAAACGTTTTTGCTATTGCCAAGGGGTGTATCGAAACGAGTTTCGATATGGGTCAACGGGGCTTCGATACGGTCAACACCGTATCGAAACGGTCTGCTGAAAGTCTCAAAATGGTCAAACCCTCGTGCTCGCGTTTCGAAACGGTCCAGACCGTCCCGAAACGGTTTCGCAGACAGCTTTAATTAGGGCTTTTAATGTTAAAATTCACTTTAACTTCAAACTCTTCAAAACCCTAAAAACCCTAAACCGACTTTCTCCCTATAAAAACCCTCTAAACCTCTTTGTTTTTCACCAAATCTTGAGGGGTTCTTCTCTAAAACTCTAGTCTAAGCAAGTTTCATCAACATTGTGCAAGGATTTTCATCCATTCATCCAAAATCCCAAACTAAGGTATTTTTCATCTTTTTCTTTTTCTTTCAATTTATGTTCGAATCTTAGGTTAGAAAATTTTATTTTTGTATAGATTATATGTTTTTATGCTTGGGTTTTCCATATCTTGTAATTTTTTTTCAAAAACTTAATTTTTTTGATTCGAATATAAAAATTTTCACTCGTATTTTTCTTTTACTATTTTTTTTAAAAAAATTCTTTGTTTTAATTTTTTTTAAAAACCTAAGTGGGATTTATTATTGGATTGAATTTAAAAATCTATGCATACACTTAATTTTTAAAACATGATTGCTTAATGTTTTTAGGATGTCAGAACAAGCTAACAAAAAGCGTAAGTCCGTTCAAACCGGTGAGTCGAGCATGCGTCTGAATCTCGCTCTGCTCTTTCAGAAATCCCTTCGAACTACCAAGATGCGAGCTCGTTTCACATATGTCAAGGATTTCGAAGTTCATCGTGAACGTGTCATTGATCTCGATTTCCTTAACTCCGAGAGATTCCTTTTCTGCTACCTCGAGCGCTTGAGTGAATGGGATCTTCTTCCTTTGTTGAGCATCCCGAATATTCGCTACAAACATATGGTACTCATCTTTTACTCCAATGCTCGTCTTATTAATGATGAAATCAATACCGATGTTGTAGGGATTGAATCTTTTATGTTAGGGAAAAAGTTTACCGTTAATGTTGCTCTCTTGGAGTCCACTTTTTCCCTTAAGAATATAGGAATTGAGAATGAACGTCACTTTGGTACTACCACCGGTCCGGCACTTGCCTTGGATGTGCACGATCGTTTTCTTCACTTGATGGTATCATGGTTCCTTCGCCCCTCCGGAGGTAAATACTCTCATATCCGTCAAGTTGATCACTTTTGGCTTGAATGTTTACATCGTGGTGAGCGCCCTAATGTTGCTAAGATCATCTTTGCCGATATGGTCAATAATGTTAAGCTTATTGACACCAATGAGTTGAAATCCTTTACTTATGGCACGATCTTAAGCCACATCTTTAGCACCATTGGTCTCGATTTCACCTACGACTCCCCGGAACCTCGCAAGTCCAAGATTGGTGAGTCATCTCTTCGCAAGTCCGGTTTTCGCTATGTGAATGATGTTTGGGAACGTGTTGATAGAGAAGCTCCTCTTCCTCCTGTTGCACCTCCACCGCAAGCTCATGTTGGAAACAATGAAGCTCTTACGGCTCTCATTACCAAGCGGTTCAATGCCTTGGATACTCGTATAACTTCGGGTTTTGGTGCCATCGACACTCGCTTGCAAAATGTCGAGGATCGCCTCCTATCTCTTGAGACTTCCCACTCGAACTTGGATTTTTCCTTCTCTACTCTTTATGGCCAATGGACGAAGTTTCACCGTTCTCAAGTCAAGATCGATGATGAGACTTCGGATGATGATGGTGGTGACGAGGCCTAGGACATTCATATCATATCATATCATATTATTTATGCATTTTAGGTTTAAGATTGCATCTTTATGTTTCATTATGTTTTAGGAACCTATGCTTTTGATCTTTTATTTGGGATTATACCTTGAACTTAATGTTGATTTATGCTTTGGATATTTTAATTTTATAAATTGATATTATTGTTGCTTATTACTTAATGCTTATTGGTACTAATCCTTTGTCTTCTCTATGAGCCTTATTTATTATTTTTGATCTAACAAAAAGGGGGAAGAAATTTAAGAGCCAAAAACAAGAATTCGTTTTAAATGTTTAAAGTGTTTTTAAGTTTTAAAACTTGAATTTCAAAGTTAAATTTTTTTAAAACTTTAAAAACCTATCTTAAATTAAGGGGAGTTAGAATATGTTTGTTGCGTGTAAAAGTGTCTATCGCAATTGAGTGCAAGTGTACACGACGCAAGTAGTAAAGTGATACGAAGTATCGGATATCGTCTCCACAGGGATTGGGCTAATGACTTTACCTTATTTCACTGCACGAAAGTAAAGAAATAATTAAGAGTTGTCACGAGAATAATGAAGTAAAACGTAAATAAAAGGATTGAGATATCAAGATAGAGAGAATGGGATGGTATTGAATTGTTCAGTAGTGCAGGTATTGCAATGCTTAGGAACTCCAGTTCTGTCGTCGTGCCCGTCGCGGCAGCACTTGTCGCGGCGGCTGTCCGTTGACTGTCGCGGCAATAGACACACCAACTCCGTACTTCAAGTTTGGCAAGAATCCCAGATCTGTCTTGGCCTATCCCTAGGTCCAAGTCTGTCAATGATCACATCTTGATGATACCTCCCGGCGTGAATCGAAGGGTGAACACCGATGTGTATGAATTCTTCCTTAGCCACTTAACCTCGCTCTATCCCTAGGTACGAGATAGTTCAACTATAAACTAGAGAACTTGCTCTTATCTCTTTCGTATACTTAACTCTCTCGATGCTAAGTAAATAGATAACCTCACAATGCTCTCCCGATGCTCTTGCAAGATATTAAAACCAAAATAAGAGAACTTGAAGTTTATTTTATTGAACTTGGAAATCCTAAAACAAAACAACCCTTGCTACTACTTTACAAAACAACCCATAGCCCTAGGGCGAATTTAGAACATGTCGGTGACGGGTGAACGACAGAGGGGTTTAGGTTATCGGTTATGGGGTAAGATGAGGGGATTTTTCTCTAGGTTAAAACCTATGCCCTTATATAAGCTTTGGGCTCAAGTATTCTAAGTTAACAAGGATTACAACTTTAATTAAAAGTAAGATTCTAATAAAGACTTAATCTCTAAGGATTCCTACTTTACAGCCGCCATCCTTGTTTCTAGGAATTTCCTCTCCTTGAGCTTTGGCTTGACATATCTTTTGATCCGGGGCTTGGAAAAATATTTGGCTTTCACACGACAGACGAGCAGATTTTTCTCTATCTATCGAGGTCCACTTTACTTTTCCTCTTCATAAGGTTGCTGTCACCTTGCTGTCACGACAGGTCCATGGCAGCTTCGTCCTCGTCGTCTGCTTGTCCCGTTCAGCTTTCCTGCTTCTCTGCCTTGCGCCTGCCTTCCTCTTCAACTATGGCAGCTACCTGCAAAATCAGCCGTTTTTAGTAGAATCCGTGCCTTTTACATATTTGTGATGTTTTACTGAAAACTAACCTAAATGCAATGCAATGATGCTTGAATGCAGCAGAAATATAGGTTAAAAGGGTGTAAATAATAGAACTTTTACACACTCAACACACCCCCAAACTCAAGTTTTTGCTTGCCCTCAAGAAATTAAACCTAAAAGAAAAATGAATATTTTTGTGTTGGCCTTCAAACACTGAACTGTCCCTTACCCGTCGCTCAATCTCTATGGCGGCAGCAACCTGTCGGAAAGGTTAGGATCTGTCCGGAATCTCCCTATAGCTCTCGTGCAGTGTGTGCATGCTTGTGAACAGTTATATGCTAAGACTCTCTTAGTTTCACTAGAATATTCAACTTTTTAACTCGAATTTTTATGCCAAAGTTTATTTTTTTAGAAGGCACATTTTCATGCTTCTTTTTCTTCTATTTTCATGCTAAATTTTTCTAGAGCCAGTTTCGGGCACCTCTAGGTTTTGATTTTCTTTTGCTAAACTTCTTTCCTAGAGCCAGTGTTAGGCACCTCTAGGGGCTATTCAAGTTCTAAGCTTCCTATTCTAGTTTGGCTAAGAGAAATCTAAGCAATATAACAGTCACAATAGTGTTTAAATTTTTCAGAACTATAGACAAGCTCTAAACTTCTCCTTAAACTGTCCTAAAGATGCTGCCACGACAGAGCTGTCATGACAGGTAAGTTAACTTCACAGTTTTAAGCCAACATTTTAATATTTTCTGATTTTTTTAAGAGAACTTAAATAAATAAAAGACACAACAATTAATAAAAAGATGTACTTAAGACTCCATTAATGATGGAGGGTTGCCACCCCCAAACTCGAGGGTTGCATTGCCCTCAATGCAAAATGACAGAAAAAACAAAAATATGAAGAAAAGTACATCACAAATGATTAAAGCAGGCAGCAATAAGAGGAAAATAAAAACTTAAATTTTCAGTCGCTGTCCTCGCTGCTGCTGCTGAGATGGATCTGACGGCGGCGTCTGGGCTGTGGAGGAGGCTGGGCAGGTGCAGGGGCAGGTGCAGGGGCAGGTTGCTCCACGAGCTGGACATCGGAACTGCTGCCATTGTCCCAAGTTCTGCTGGTAGTGGTGCTAGCCTTGGGCAACCGTTTCTTGTCTGCCACGTGTTTTATCCTCTTGACCGGTGTAAATTCCCTCTCCAAATTCCTCCTGAGCAGAGGGCTGTCATCGGAGGCAGGTCTCTTTGTTCCTCTGTCAGAGGTGTTGGCCGGTGGACTGCCTGCTGCCGTCGGGGCAGGTGACGGGGTGGAGGCAGTCGAGTGGGAATGTGGGGAGGCAGGTGGTGTGGGTGTGTGGACAGGGGTGGGGATATGGAAATAATGGGCAGGAAAAGTAGGGAATTGAACATCGGGAAAATTTAAAGTTTGGGTAATGAAGTTTACCGTCGAGTTAGTGAAGTCCCGAATGAACGTCATCAATCTCATTTGTCTCTCCTCTACCATTTGTAGCGCAGCAAGGATGAGGGCAGACTGGTCTGTCGGAGCGGTGGCGGCGGCAGGTTCAGGGGCAGGCTCCTCTGATGATTCTTTTGGGGAGCCGGCTGGATTGAAAGATGAGACAGGTGTAGCCACGACCAGCTCCATGAGGCTGTTGATGTTGTTGTCTGTCCAGCCTCTGCCCTTGATTATTTTGTCGGAGGGCTCCTCGGGGACAACAGCACAGCGGCATAAGGAGGTTATGGTGAACGGCAGGCAGAGGCGGGAGTCGGAGCGGAAGGTGCAGTCCAGGATGTTGTCCTTCATATAGCGGCCCACATTAATAGGCATGTCGTGCATGATGGAATGGATGAGTGCGAGCCGCTGCTGGTTGACTGTCGTGTGGTGGGAAGAAGGCATGATGCACTTTTTGATAAAAGCGTTCCAGAGTTTGGCTTCAGGGAGGTGTTGCCCCCTTTTGACAGAGTGGGGGTTCTTTTTGCTGGTTGTCCATGTGGTTCCCTCCTCTGTCACCTCCGCCATAACAGCACCATAGGCGGCAGCATCGAGGGTGTCGAGAAATTTCTGGTGGGCATCATCATCGGGGTCAAAGTAGAGGCCAAACATGTGGTTGATGCTGTCAGCCGTGAAAGGCACTTTCACTCCTCGAACGATGACAGATGTTGTCGTTCTGCTGTCTATGGCAGCATAAAACTCCCAGACTAATGTGTCGTTTAGTTCTGCCGGTTGTTCAGCGAAGTGCTCCCATAGTTGAGCCGTGATGGCCCTTGTGATGAACGGCTGGAGTCCCATGTTGGGTGCCTTTCGGATGTACACGAAACCCCGTTCCTCCCATAACTCCTTTGTGGCGAAGGGCGTTGCTGCTGCTGAAGAAGAATCTGAGGCAGCACTACGGCGGGTCTGTCTAGACGACATGTTAGTTGCAAGGGTTGTGAAAAATGAAGAAAGCAAATAAAACTAGAGGAGAAAGCAAGGAAGAATAAGCAGAAGTGAGAAAAAATGGAAATGAAAACGGGGTTTTATAGCGGTCGAGGGTCTGCCCGTTTAATGCTGTAACGGCAGGCGTGAATAATGGGGCGACGGATGGGATTTAGCGAGTCTGACGCGTCTGACACGCATTTATGCGTCTGTTACGCGTTTGCCACACGCTTCTGCGTCTGCCGTGTCAGTCTGTTGACAGCCTGTCTTATCCGTCTGCGGCGGCAGCCGAAACGACAGGTTTCAATAAATGGGCTTTGTTGGGTGATGGATGGGTGGTGGGCTTGGATCACTTCTCCTTTTCTTCTTGACTCCTTTATTTCCTAAAAAACAGAAAATATAAAAATAAAACATTATTCGAATAAAATAAACCTAATTTCCTAATAACTAATAAATAATAAAAATAAAAATAAAACTTAGGTTAAATTAGGGATGCCTTGTGGGTCATCTCCTAAAGTAACCACTTCCTGTATTCTTGGGGCTTCAGTCCCCCGATAATGCTTGAGGCGCTATCCATTGACTTTGAATTGGTGCCCGTCTTTGAATGATCGGATTGTGATGGCACCATGGGGAAAAACTTGTACCACTTGAAACGGGCCAGACCATCTAGATTTTAACTTCCCTGGGAAAAGTTTCAACCTAGAATTGAACAACAACACAAGTTGCCCTGGGCAGAACTGTCGTGGCAGCAACTTTTTGTCATGCCACTTTTTAGTCTTTTCCTTGTAAATCCTTGCATTGTCATAGGCCATTGTCCGTAATTCCTCAATCTCGTTCAGATCTAATAGCCTTTTTCTGGCATGCCTTGTCGAAGTCCATGTTCACTGCCTTGATTGCCCAATATGCTTTGTGCTCGATCTCGACAGGCAGATGACAGGTTTTCCCATAAATTAAACGGTATGGAGACATGCCCAATGGAGTTTTAAAAGCTGTCCGATATGCCCATAATGCATCGTTCATAAGTAAAGACCAATCTTTCCTAGTTGGTTTAACCATCTTCTCAAGAATGTTCTTCACCTCCCTATTAGAAATCTCAGCCTGTCCATTGGTCTGTGGGTGGTATGTTGTCGCGATCCTGTGCTTGACACCATATTTCTTCAATGCGGCAGCAATTACCCTATTATCAAAATGTCTCCCTTCATCACTGATAATCGCCTTAGGGATGCCAAATCTAGAAAAAATGTTTTTGTGCAAAAACTTTTGGACCGTCTTGGCATCATTCTTTTGAGTGGCGATTGCTTCTACCCACTTGGAGACATAATCCACTGCTAGGAGGATGTATAGATTTCCACATGAAGATGGAAAAGGTCCCATAAAATCTATCCCCCAAACGTCGAAGATCTCGACTTCTAAAATGTTCTGCAGTGGCATCTCGTTTCTCCTCGAGATGTTACCTGCCCGCTGGCATCTGTCACAGTTCTTGTAAAAGTCCTGTGCATCTTTATAAAGTGTCGGCCAGTAGAACCCTGACTGCAGCACCTTGGCAGCAGTTTTATTTCCTCCTAAGTGACCTCCATATTGTGAAGCATGACAGTGATGGAGAATGTCTTCTTGCTCTTCTTGTGGTACACACCTCCTTATAACCTGATCTGCGCACATTTTGAAAAGAAGAGGTTTGTCCCAATAATAATGCTTAACATCATTTTGGAACCTCTTCCTGGCTTGATAATTAGGATCAGAAGGTAATATTCCGCTAACTATAAAATTAACGAAATCAGCATACTAGGGAAGGTCAGAAGACTTACCTGCCGCCATGGCTGTCGCGACAGCGATTGCGGTAGCAAAGAGCTGCTCATCAGGGAAGGTCTCCAGTATGTGTGTTTCATCTATTGGTAGACTCTGTCACTTCTCCAACCTTGACAGGTGATCTGCTACCTGATTTTCTGTCCCTTTTTTGTCCTTGATTTCAAGGTCGAACTCTTGTAATAGCAAGATCCACCGTATCAATCTAGGTTTTGCATCCTTCTTTGCGAACAAATACTTTAGGGCAGAGTGGTCGGTGTGTATTATTACTTTCGTCCCAAGTATGTAGAAACGAAACTTGTCGATGGAGAACACCACAACTAACAGCTTTTTTCTGTGGTGGTGTAGTTCACTTGGGCGTCATTTAATGTTTTGCTGTCATAGTATATGACATGAAACAACTTGTCTTTGCGCTGCCCAAGTGCTGCCCCGACAGCATAGTCACTAGCATCACACATAATCTCAAATGGCTGTGTCCAGTCTGGTGGCTGTACTATGGGGGCTGTCACTAGTTTTTCTTTCAGAACCTTGAATGCTTCAGTACATTCCTCATTAAAGTCAAAGGGTCGGTTCTGTTCTAAGAGATGGCATAGGGGTTTCGTGATTTTTGAGAAATTTGCAATGAATCTCCGATAAAAACCCGTATGCCTTAAAAAACTTCTAATGCCCTTGACTGTGGTCGGCGGCGGCAGCTTCTCTATGACTTCTATTTTAGCTTTGTCGACTTCTATCCCACGGCAGCTAATCTTATGGCCAAAGACTATCCCTTCGTCCACCATAAAGTGGCATTTTTCCCAATTTAGAACAAGGTTAGCTTTTTCACATCTTTCAAGTACCTTTTGAAGATTGCCGAGGCAACTTTCAAAATCGTCTCCAAAGAAGGAAAAATCATCCATGAAAATCTCAAGGAAGTCCTCTACCATGTCGGAGAATATTGCCATCATGCATCTTTGGAAGGTGGCAGGTGCATTACAGAGACCAAACGGCATCCTCCTAAACGCGTATGTTCCGTAGGGGCATGTGAAAGTCGTCTTCTCTTGATCTTCCGGTGCAATAGTAATTTGATTGTAACCTGAATAACCATCAAGAAAACAATAGTAAGGTTTACCCGCTAATCTAGCAAGCATTTGATCAATAAAGGGTAAAGGAAAATGGTCCTTTCGGGTAGCCTTGTTAAGCTTCCGATAGTCCATACAAACCCACCAACCGGTCACAGTCCTGGTTGGGATTAACTCATTGTTCTTGTTAGTTATCACGGTCATTTCTCCTTTCTTGGGAACACATTGCACCGGGCTCACCCATTTGCTGTTGGAGATGGCGTAAATAATACCAGCATCTAACCATTTAATCATCTCTTTACGCACTACCTCCTTCATCGCAAGGTTTAACCGCCTTTGGGCATCTATAGTCGGCTTATGATCTTCCTCGAGGAGGATTTTGTGCATGCATAACGCCGGACTAATGCCTTGTATGTCTGCTATCGTCCATCCAATCGCCTTTTTGTGTTGCCTTAGCATGTCGATTAGTTGTCATTCCTGTTCCTGCGGCAGTTTAGCAGAGATGATTACGGGCAGTGTGTAATTGGAACCAAGATAAGTATATTTTAACTGCCCTGGCAGGAGCTTAAGTTCTAAGACAGGTGGTTCAACAATAGATGGCTTTTGGATTACATGGTTATCCGAAGTATAGTTCAAGGGTTCGAATAACTTACCTGGACGATTGCCTAACCAGTTTACCTCCTCCTAACCTTCAGTATCAGATGTATCGGATTCAGAGGAGTCGTTGTTGTCGGTGCTGTCGTCGTTTCTGTCGTGACAGGCCTGTAGGTGGCTGTCGCGGCAGTGACCAAATTTTATATCACGGCAGCCCGACCTGATGTAGGGTTGATCAAAGGTCACCTCAATGATGGCCTTGCATTCCTCGTCCACATCAGCATGTTTCATTGCTTGGAGAACATTTAACTTAATCTCTTGATCGTTCACGCGCATGGTGAGTTCTCCTTTCTCCACATCAATCAATGATCTGCCCGTGGCTAAGAAGGGTCGCCCAAGGATGACTGGTGCGTTTTCGTCTGCCTCACAATCTAAGATAAGAAAGTCAACAGGAAAAATAAGCTTATCCACTCTTACCAGAATATCTTCAATTTTTCCCTCGGGATGAACGTAAGAGCGGTCGGCCAGCTGCAGAGTTACTGTCGTCGGTCGTGCCTTGCCAATACCTAGTTTTTGAAAAACAAATTTGGGCATTAGATTAACACTGGCACCAAGATCACAAAGTGCCTTACCCACAAATTTGTCGCCGATTACACAAGGTATGATGAAGCTCCCCGGATCCTTCTTTTTCTGGGGCGGCTGCCTATGAAGAATACTCATGCAACCTTCTGTCATCTTTACCGTTTCAAATTCCCCAAGTTTAGATTTTTTCGACATAACATCCTTGAGAAATTTAGCATAACCGGGCATTTCCCTAACAGCATCTAACAACGGAATATTAATATGAACCTGCTTAAAAATATCATAAATCTTTTTAAGTTGAGATTCATGCTTAGCTTGTTGTATCCGTTGAGGAAAAGGTGGTGGAGGGCGATAA
The DNA here is from genome assembly GCA_958450335.1 of Hibiscus tridactylites. NCBI lineage: Eukaryota > Viridiplantae > Streptophyta > Magnoliopsida > Malvales > Malvaceae > Hibiscus > Hibiscus tridactylites. Next base: position 25,278,468 of record OY288271.1, on the reverse strand, counting down.
TCAGCAATACGTCCTTCCCACTGCATGCGAATCTGAGGACGGTAATCATCTTTTTTCTCCTCTGTCGCTTCTGCTGTCGTGATAGGCTCATCGGCAGCAGTCTGTTTATCACCTGTCGGGGTAGCTTCCTCGGCAGGTTTATCCAAGGCGGGTTCCTTTTCTGTTTCAGCTTCTTTTTCCGGCCCTGGTAGTTTCTTCCCACTCCTAGTAGTAATTGCCTTACATTGCTCATGTGGGGGTGGTCTAGCATTTTCAGTATTGCTAGGGAATCCTCCATTCTGCCTCGGCTTAATATGTTGTGACACCTGACCCATTTGTGTCTCTAGAGATTTCAATGTAGCTTCATGATTTGTCATCCTCATCTCGGTTTTATCCATAAAGGTTTCCGTCTTCTTGACAAACTGATTCATATTCTCCATATACGTACCGGTCTGAGACATAAAGGTGGCCAGAGTCTGCTCCAATATACTACTCGTGGCAGGTGGTGGCTGCTGTTGCTGCTGCGGCGGCAGGTGCTGCGGCATTTGCTGTCGCGTCAGCAATCTCGGTCCTCCCTGATTCTGATTATGTGCTTGTGGATTCAGGGCATTGTTAGGATTACTCCAAGAAAATTTGGGATCTTTCCTCCAATTGGGATTATAATTGTTGGAATTATAGTTCGGCTTGTAATTTCCAACATATTTTCCCTCTTCTATTTGTATTGGGCACTCATCCCTACTATGATTTCCCTCACAGATAGTACAAACTTCCTCGATAGCAAATCCTTGTAATTCATCTTCATTCAATAACTGTTTCATTGCTTTAGTAAGGAATGCTACATGTGATTTCATAGTGCTGTCGGCCTCATAGTCCTTGACAGCAAGTACCCGTTTACCCCCTCTTCTTGCAGTCGGAAACTGCTCCTCATTCTTGGCCAGATTTTTCAAAACTTGCAATGCCTCGTCTGGATCTTTATCCAATAATAATCCGTTTGCTGCAGAATCAATCCGAATGCGAGTTTGTAAGTTAGCAGCATTATAGAACTTAGTTACCTGATTCCAGATGGGAAATCCATGCATTGGACAGTTCCGAAGAAGAGTAGTAAATCTGTCTCAGGCTTCGTGCATCGGCTCGTCGTCTTCCTGTTGAAAAGTAGTAATTTCGTTACGTAATCGCTCAGATAAATGCGGAGGATTAAAACGAGATAAGAATTCACGGGATAAATCTGCCCAAGTTCTAATTGAACCCGGTGTAAGTTTATTCCACCAAGTTTTAGCTCTGTCCCTCAATGAATGGGGGAATAACCGAAGCCTCAGTATCTCCGGACTAACTCCTGGCAGTCTAAACGAACCACAGATCTCCTGGAACGTTTTGAGATGCTCCCTAGCATCTTCTGTCGCAGAACCACTAAACTGCCCGGCGTTGTTGATCATACTAAACATGACAGGTTTAAGTTCGAAGTTGTCAACATCAATATCCGGCAGCGTGGTCTCCAGCTCTATATGATCGCTCAGCATGTAGTCACGACATGACCGTCGTCCATCTGCTCTCGGCGGGTCACCGACAGGCGGGTGGTTGTCGCCAAGGGGTGGTATGCCACCGCCAGCAGGTTGGTTATGGCCCATTTTCTCTAGCTGTTCCTCGAGGTATTCGTTTCTGTCTAAAAGTCGGCGAAGTTGCTTCTTGAGATTGAAGGAACGTTCGATTTCTGGATCTAATGGATACTCCGGATCTTCACCTCTTTTAGATCTGCGCATAAACAAGAAAACCTCTTGAAAAGCGAGAGTTGAAAGCACAAAAGAAAATTTAAAGAAAAATAAAAATTAAAACGAAAACAAAAAAGAAAAATAAAAACGAAAAGTGCAATAAAAGAAAGATGTAGTTATGTTGCCAATCCCCGGCAACGGCGCCAAAAACTTGTTGCGTGTAAAAGTGTCTATCGCAATTGAGTGCAAGTGTACACGATGCAAGTAGTAAAGTGATACGAAGTATCGGATATCGTCTCCACAGGGATTGGGCTAATGACTTCACCTTATTTCACTGCACGAAAGTAAAGAAATAATTAAGAGTTGTCACGAGAATAATGAAGTAAAACGTAAATAAAAGGATTGAGATATCAAGATAGAGAGAATGGGCTGGTATTGAATTGTTCAGTAGTGCAGGTATTGCAATGCTTAGGAACTCCAGTTCTGTCGTCGTGCCCGTCGCGGCAGCACCTGTCGCGGCGGCTGTCCGTTGACTGTCGCGGCAGCAGACACACCAACTCCGTACTTCAAGTTTGGCAAGAATTCCAAATCTGTCTTGGCCTATCTCTAGGTCCAAGTCTGTCGTTGATCACGTCTTGATGATACCTCCTGGCGTGAATCGAAGGGTGAACACCGATGTGTATGAATTCTTCCTTACCCACTTAACCTCGCCCTATCCCTAGGTACGAGATAGTTCAACTATAAACTAGAGAACTTGCTCTTATCTCTTTCGTATACTTAACTCTCCCGATGCTAAGTAAATAGATAACCTCACAATGCTCTCCCGATGCTCTTGCAAGATATTAAAACCAAAATAAGAGAACTTGAAGTTTATTTTATTGAACTTGGAAATCCTAAAACAAAACAACCCTTGCTACTACTTCACAAAACAACCCGTAGCCCTAGGGGGAATTTAGAACATGTCGGTGACGGGTGAACGAAAGAGGGGTTTAGGCTATCGGTTATGGGGTAAGATGAGGGGATTTTTCTCTAGGTTAAAACCTATGCCCTTATATAAGCTTTGGGCTCAAGTATTCTAAGTTAACAAGGATTACAACTTTAATTAAAAGTAAGATTCTAATAAAGACTTAATCTCTAAGGATTCCTACTTTACAGCCGCCATCCTTGTTTCTAGGAATTTCCTCTCCTTGAGCTTTGGCTTGACATATCTTTTGATCCGGGGCTTGGAAAAATATTTGGCTTTCATACGACAGACGAGCAGATTTTTCTCTATCTATCGAGGTCCACTTTACTTTTCCTCTTCATAAGGTTGTTGTCACCTTGCTGTCACGACAGGTCCATGGTAGCTTCGTCCTCGTCATCTGCTTGTCCCGTTCAGCTTTCCTGCTTCTCTGCCCTGCGCCTGCCTTCCTCTTCAACTATGGCAGCTACCTACAAAATCAGCCGTGTTTAGTAGAATCCGTGCCTTTTACATATTTGTGATGTTTTACTGAAAACTAACCTAAATGCAATGCAATGATGCTTGAATGCAGCAGAAATATAGGTTAAAAGGGTGTAAATAATAGAACTTTTACACACTCAACAATGTTCAAAATTTTCAAAACTCTTAAAAAATTCTAACTTTGGTTTTGTTATATCAAAAAGGGGGAGATTGTGAAACCGATATTTTAATTTTGATATAACTAAAAACCTAAGGACTATATTGAAAATGTCAAAACAAATTTTTAAGTCCTCAAACATCCCCATATGATTTTAAGATTATGCCAAAGTTAAAAACAAAGTTTTTCAAATATTTTTTAAGTGTTTTAAAGCTGAAACAGTGATTTTCAAGTCCCTGTTTCGAAACAGCCTAAGGCGTTTCGAAACAGTTTCATCATTGCCAACCCTTGTTCCGAAACGCATATCGAAACGACTTTAGAACACATGAACCCATATCGAAACGGCTTCAAACGTTTCGAAACGGTTCTTCATTTTGATTTGAAAATTATGACCGTTGTAATATTTTTAACTGAATTTTCAAAGATCATTAGGGTGTTTCGAAACGGGCTCAAGCTGTTTCGAAACGACCCTTGACAGTGGAAAAAGTGTTTCGAAACGGTTTCAATACGTTTCGAAACGGGCTCTTAAATGCACCCCAACGACTCTTTCTATTTTGGTCTGTTTCGAAACAGGTACCCCGCGTTCCGAAACGGGTTGTTGCAGACTGCATTTATGGAGGTGAAATAACATCCTCAACGACTCTATTGATGAATGCAACAACCACAACAGCTAGAAATTAATGAGAAGTTATAAAAAGGGACCTCTGAAAGCTCCAGCAACAACTATTGATCCAAAAGCAAATATCCATACATCAAATCCAAGCATTTGTGCTAAAATCCCATATTGTCTAGAAACCCCAATTGTAATTTTCATTCTTATCCTTTTCAATTGGGTTGAGTGCTTGTAATTGGGCTACAATTTGTATTGAGAGATACTTTCTTAGCCATCAAATTCTTTTTTACCTTTGTGTGAGGATTGGGTTAAATTTTGGGTAGAAAATTTAACCGAAAATTGTAAGGGTTGCCTCCTTAGCCTAGAAAAGGGGAAGAGCAATTAGTGGAATTGTTGCAAATCCTTAGTGAAGCTAAGGTAGTGGATGTAGAGTTCATTTGGAACTTGAACAACTCTAAAATTCCTTGTCAATCTTTTTAATTTGCAATTTCCACCACACAAACCTTAAAATCCAATTCACCCCATCTTGGTTCATATCGATCTTTTAATCCACTCAACAAGTTTCCACCGTCAGTGTATCAAATAATTATCCGAATAATAATAAGGCTTAATGGTCAATAAGGTGTTCACCCTATGCCATTTTCTCCAGTTTGGTGCCTAACGTTTTTTTCGGGCCACTTTGGTGTTTAGCATTTCATTCTGTAACTCAAATCAGGCTTTTCCGTGATAGATGTTTTAAAAAATTTATTATCTTATAAAAATATGACATGTGGTACATTTTTGGTGTTTTCTTTTATTTAAAAAAATCAGGAAAATTTAATTTTATATAAAAAATCAAAATCTTTTATTTTTTAAAACCCCAAACCCTAAACCCCTAAATTTCTCCCCATTTCACCATCGATTCAACCATCATTAGCCACTCTTGTCTTCGTCACCCCCACGACTGAAAGCCCCATCATCTCGTCGTCAAAAATCGTCGAATGAACTATCGATTGCTCTGTCAACGAACATCCAAAAATGAAAAAAGGTCGATCGGACTTCTAATCAACGGCTAGAGGGTAAGAGATGTTGAACAGTGAGGTACCCAACACTTGGGTGGTAAACAGTGAACTGCCGACGTGTGGGGAATGTCGGGCGGTGAGGGAGATGTGATTGAGGGTTTGACTGAAAGAAATTAAAACTTAAAGTTTTTTAAGAAGTTCATATTTAAAAAAAATCAAAAATTAAATAAATAAATAAAATATGCCACATGTTATGCTATAATTGGGTAACAGAAAATTGTTAATGGTAGTTAACAGAAAAACCTGATTTGAATTACAAAATGAAACATTAGGCACTAAAGTGGTCCAAAAAAAACGTTAAGCACCAAAACTAAAAAAAATATAGGTTAGGCATCTTTTGATTGTTAATAATAATAATAATAATAATAATAATAATAATAATAATAATAATAATAATAATACACAACATGTGAGGAATAGAAATGGACTAGTTCACTAAAAATGACATTTGAATTTTATTAATCAGCATAAAAGATATTACAAATACAATGCATCAAAAAGAGAGAAAAAATAGACTAATCCATTAAAAATTTCATATAAAGGTACAAAAAAAAAGTAAACCTTCCCATTAAGATGTGCATACTATAAAAACTCAAAAACCTTCATGAATCACCTTGCCTCTAACCAAACGGGATGAAAATGAGTGATAAGCGAACTAAACTATCATGCAGATTGTTTCGCTACACAATTTTGATTACATCGACTAACAAACCATCAAACGAGTGGGGATCAATCTTTTCTATGACCACCGACATGATTAAATCAGAAAGTTAGCGCTGTGAAGATCTCCGTACGAGCACCAAAAGACTGTTACAATATGCTGAAATTGTGTCAAACGACATATAAAACGAGCCACAAAAGTCAAAGAAAAACGCGCCACAAAAGCAGAGGAAACACGTGCTACAAGAGCAGAGATTTTTATTAAAATTGAAAAAAAAAAACATAAAAGAGTAAAAACAAATAATGAACACTGGTGGTCGAAAATTAGTATTAAGATTGATCTCCATCATTGGTTAAGCAAAAAAAAGATAAAAAAAATTATGGCAGCTATAAAAAAACTAAGTTTCAGAAGAAGAAAAATTAAGTTTTTTTAACATAAATAACATTATTAAAAGTAATACATACTTTTTCTAATAACTTAAGAAAGGAAAACATTGATTTAGGTTATGGAAAATAACATCAGACATATGTACGAATGAGTAACAAGGGCGTATAGAGGAAGAGTGGATAAAATACAAACACATATGATGAATATCGAGGTTTTGAACGCGCCTTATGTGCCGTCCAAGGCTCACTGTTTTATGAAATCCTCGACCCTTAGTGGGTGTTGTGATCCATCTGCTTCGTTCTTCTCGTTCGAGGCCTTGCGAAGGTGGTCTCCTCCTTTCATAGCTCGCCGGCTGCCAGTGTTTGGGTGGACGACGCCGGCTGGTGGCTTGGTCCAGGCCTCAGGAGACGATTTCCCTTGGTACGTGTTGTGGGCTGTGACGAGCAAGTCTTGGACGGGTTTCGTCCTTCCCCTGTGGATCGCCCGATGGAGCAGCTTTGGACTGAGAGGTGGTGGCGGTGATTTACGTTGGTTCAAGGCACTGGGCAGCAGGTTCTCAAGTCTCAATCTGTAACCCCCTTAGCCCGGCCTAGACGGTTGACCCGAACTACGAAGATTACACGGGGAAAACCAAAGTCAACCCGAAAGTCAACCTTGATTAACGACCCTTTTTTTCATTTTAAACTTGTCTAGATGCATATTAACCCTAATCATACACTCAAGAACAACATACTCGAAAACCACAGCAGACGGACAACGATCAGGGACTCAAATGCACAACAATCAAATTTAGGGACCAAAATGTAAATTCTAGAAATTTAGAGGACTTTATCAGTTTTAAGGTTACCAATATGAAATTAATCATATTTCATGCTTCTCTGCCAAATTTCATCTCAAACGGACATCACAAACTCAACCAATTGCATATACAAACATTGGGACCAAAACGCAAGGATTTCAAAACATAAAACCGTCAATTTCAGTGCCCAACGGTCGGGTGTTCCGAAACGGGAATGATCCGTTCTGAAACGCGGAACCGTTCCGAAACAAGTTTCGGAACAGGGCTTGGCAGTGGCAAAACAGTTTCGGAACAACCCTACCCGTATCGAAACGCCAAGGCCATTTCAGGCCCTCTGTTCCGAAACGGTAGCACCCGTTCAGATACGGGCTGCCCAGAATTGCAGATTTTTGCTGGTTTAATTCACAATTGACCCATCAAACACACTTCAAAGACAACCAAATCATATCAGCAAGTCATTCAACACTCATTGAACATATTAGCATCAACCAATCTCAATCATAGCCTCGATTTAAGAAAAACTCAATTCTATAGGCATGCATCCTATATAGAAAACCATGAAACCATCAATTCACCAAAACCAAAAACCAAAGGCCATTTACTTGTTCCAACATCACCAAAGCATTAAACCAACTTAGGGAGTCAAACATCTCCCAAAAACACAATTTAGGTTCCCATTGCCAAATGCCAAAAGCTAAACAAGTTATGAAAATTGTCACCATACATGAGCTTAAGCTTCCACTTAGATTCTTGACCACCTTGCTGCCCCTTTAAGCACTTCAATGCTCTTCATTATTGATTTAAGAAAGAGAGAGCGTAAGCACATAGCTTAGTGAGGAATGCTCAATTAAAAACAACACAATAATGCATATTTGTGAAAACACCTTTTCAAAGCCTTTAGTTCCAAAACAACATTTGTCAAACAATTATACTTTCAAACCAAGCATTTCATGCTTCAATCCATCATCATGTCATATTGGCTTACAAGTGACAATCCACAACATTTTACAACTCAAAAACACAATTGAAAATCGGATACGCGGATTACAAGCGTTGTCCCATACGCTTCATACACACTACCAATATCAAGGTGGAGCATGGTACAATCACAACCCCTCAACACCCGTGATGGAGACTATGGTACAATCACAACCCCTCCACATCACTCATTGGTAGTTGTATAACATCACTAACGAGATCACGGGACATACAACACAAGATCCACACATGGACTTTTAACCACCATTGTGATCTTACAATACACAAGGTCCACACATGGACTTTTAACCACCATTGTGACCTTAACAATACACAAGGTCCACACATGGACTTTTAACCACCATTGTGACCTTAACAATACACAAGGTCCACACATGGACTTTTAACCACCATTGTGACCTTAACACAAGATCCACCCATGGACTTTTAACCACCATGATGATCTTAACCATCTCGTTAGTGGACTTGGATGGAGTTTACGGTACAATCACAACCTCTCAACATCCAAGGCGACTTTATTCACGGTGCACCCAATCCTATAGCCGGCTAACTATATCCGATTTAAGTACTTTAAAAACCAACACATCACTTGCCAATATACATCATTTAACATCATTAATTCACTGTTTAAAGCATTTATCAAGCCATTAAATCAACATGCAATACCTTGCATCAAAACCACATTTAACAATGTTCAAAACAAGGATCCCTTACCTTGAGCATCCTTCAACACATGGCTTATAAAACCAGCAATAAACATGCTAAAATATGCTTTCAAAAACAGGATTCAAATATGCAAACAAATCACTTTGCATTCAACCAACTCATGGCTCATCAACAAGAGAGTTTTTCCGAAAACTTACTCTCTAGCTTAGCTAAGTTGTTTAGACTTTAACTAAGCTCCCAAACCTTCAAAACATTGGTTTCAAAGCTGAAAACCAAACTTCACTCACCGATTCCGTTTCGCAAGCTTGCCGAAACACCAATCAAGCTTCCGGATCAACACCACAAGGATCCGAAGATGTCTCCCCTGTTTTAAACACATCAAAGCAGAGGATTAATGCATCATCATGCATTAATATCTTCAACCAAGACACCTAAACTCGCTGCTCACATCAACACTCACATTTCGGCTACCAAACACAACCGAAATCACATCCAAACACCTCTACAACATTACCCAGCCAAGATCCATCAATTCCAATCATTCTTAAACATCAATTAACATCCAAAAAGGATCTAATCACGTCCTTATACCTCCAGCTATAGCAGAACATCAAAATCACCCCAAAAACCATCATTAACTCAAGCAAAACTTAGGAAAATCAACATATTCGGGATTGCATTGATTAAACCTCAATTTCACACCAACTATACATCCAATTTACATCAAAAAGACATCTCAAAACAGTGCCCAATCAATTCATGCGAATTTCATCAAAAATTAAACCAAATCTTGCATTTTAAAGCCAATATCAAGAACACAACCATAAAACCTTTAATAAAACTTAAATCAAGGATTGAGAACTTGGGAATTTCAGTAAAGAACTGAGTATTTAGAGGAGAAGGACGTTCATACCTCTAAATGTGAGTTTATCCTTGTTTAAAGCCAAGATTCTTGAAAATTCAATAAGCAAATGCTAAGGTTTTGATGTAGGAATTATTAGAGATCAATTGGAGATTGAAATCTCATTTTAGATGTCAAAATCAGAGGAAAAATGGCTGGGGAAAAGTGTTTGGTTGAAAGAAAAATGGAGAGAAAATGAAGAGGGAAAATTTTGAGAAAAGTTAGTTATGAACTCAAAATATCTATTTCGCCTTTTCCTTTTATCAAATATCATTTAATAAATGTTTAATATTAAGAAAAATATGGAGAAAACTCTTCTTGGGTAATTTAGCTCCTTAAAGATTCAAAGTTTCAATCATTTTAAAACAGTCACCAACTTTTCAAAAATTACATTTTAGTCACTAACTTGAAATGTCACATTTCGAAACCTCATTTTGTAAAATTGATTTCACCACTCTCTTATATATAATAAAAGAGGATTTTAAGATATTTTTCCATATTTTTAATGCATCCCGAACTAAGTTTTCCTAAAAATCACCTTTTATATTCGAACCGCAACCCGACCGGGCCGGTCCAAAACCCAAAACTTCTAAGCCCAAAATTGGGGTGTTACAACTCTCCCCCTCTTAAGAAATTTCGTCCTCGAAATTTACCTGAAGGAAAGAGGTACGGAAACTGCTTCAACATGTCATCATTCTGTTCCCACGTGGCTTCTTCAACACCACGATGTTTCCACAACACCTTTACCAACTCAATGATCTTGCCTCGAAGAACTTTACTATCCGAATCCAGAATCCTCACCGGCTCCTCATCATAGGTCAAATCCGGATTCAATTCCACTTCTTCCACAGGCATCACATGTGAAGGATCAGATCTATACTTCCGAAGCATGGAAACATGAAACACATCATGAATCTTTTCCAACTCTTGTGGTAGCTTCAGCTTGTACGCAACAGGACCCACACGCTCAATCACCTTGTATGGTCCAATGTACCTAGGGCTCAACTTACCCTTTCGGCCAAATCTCATCACCTTTTTCCAAGGTGAAACCTTCAAAAACACACGGTCACCCACCGCATACTCAATCTCCTTACGCTTCAAATCTGCGTAAGACTTTTGCCGATCAGAAGCTGCCTTTAAACGCTCACAAATGAGCTTCACCTTCTCGGTAGTTCCTTTCAACAAAGCTGGCATCGAAACCAACTTCTGACCCGTTTCAGCCCAACACAGAGGAGTCCTACACTTCCTCCCGTACAAAGCTTCATAAGGTGCCATTTGAATACTTGCCTGATAACTATTATTATAGGCAAACTCTACCAAAGGCAAATGTTTCTCCCAAGAGCCCTGGAACTCAATCACACAGCACCTCATCATATCCTCCAAAACCTGGATAACACGCTCGGATTGTCCATCCGACTGTGGATGATAAGAAGTACTGAAATTCAACCGTGTACCCAAAGCCTGATGCAAACACTGCCAGAAACGCAATGTAAACCTCGGATCCCTATCCGACACAATCGATTTAGGCACACCATGCAGCCGCACAATCTCAGCAATGTACAGATCCAAAGTGTACATAGTATGTACAGGCAAGAAATGCGCACACTTCGTCAGACGATCCACAATCACCCACACCGCATTCTTCTTCGATGGCGACAAAGGTAAACCAGACACAAAATCCATGGTAATCCTTTCCCACTTCCACTCAGGAATTCTCAACGGTTGCAACAACCCTGAAGGAAACTGATGCTCAGCCTTAACTCGCTGACACACCATGCACTTGCTTACAAACTCAACAACATCTTTCTTTAAACCCACCCAATAGTACTCATCACGAAGATCACGATACATCTTAGTACTACCAGGGTGTATAGCAAAAGGACCACTATGACCTTCAGTCAGAATAGCACGCCTCAACTCAGCATCATTGGGCACTACTATCTGACTCCCAAAGCATAACACTCTATCATCATTAAAGCAGAAATCTGAAGGCCTATCCTCCGCAATATCCTGAACATGTGGCACCAAGGAATCATCCAACAACTGTTTTTCCTTAATCAACTAAACCAAAGATGGTTTCACTTGCAACTCATCCACAAGACCACCATCACGCGAAATACTCAAACAGGCAAACATAGCCCTCAACTCAACAGCTACCTTCCTACTCAAGGCATCCGCTACAACATTAGCTTTACCTAGGTGATACTCAATCGTCAAATCATAATCCTTGAGCAACTCCACCCAACGTCTTTGTCTAAGATTCAACTCCTTCTGAGACATCAGATACTTCAAACTCTTGTGGTCCGTGTACACGGTACACTTCTCACCATACAGGTAATGTCTCCAAATTTTCAAAGCAAAAACCACCGCGGCTAACTCAATGACATGCGTAGGATAATTGCGCTCATGCACCTTCAAATGTCGTGATGCATAAGCCACCACTTTACCCTCTTGCATCAACACACATCCCAAACCAACGTAGGACGCATCACTATACACCACAAACTCTTTCCCTGATTCAGGTTGAACCAAGATAGGAGCTTGCGTTAAAGCTGCCTTAAGCTTCTCAGAAGCCCTTCATGCTCTTCCTCAGTACGAGAGTACACAAGGATATCATCAATGAACACCACAACAAACTTATCCAAGTATTCATGGAACACTCGATTCATCATGTCCATGAAAGCTGCAGGAGCATTCGTCAAACCAAACGGCATCACAAGGAACTCATAATGCCCATACCTCGTTCTGAAAGCTGTCTTTGGAACATCCACATCCTTCACCTTCAGCTGATAATACCCTGACCTTAAGTCAATTTTAGAGAACACAGACGCTCCCCGAAATTGATCAAAAAGATCATCAATTCTCGGCAATGGATACCGATTCTTGATAGTCAACTTGTTAAGCTAACGGTAATCAATACACATTCTCATAGTGCCATCCTTCTTCTTCACAAACAAGACCGGCGCACCCCAAGGTGACACACTCGGCCGAATGAAACCACGATCAAGCAACTCCTGCAGTTGCGTCTTCAGCTCTTTCAACTCCTTAGGTGCCATTCGATAAGGAGAAATGGACACTGGAGTTGTGTTTTCATACAGCTCAATCCTAAACTCCACTTCGCGATTAGAAGGCAATCCCGGCAACTCCTCCGGAAACACACCAGGAAACTCTCGCACAGTCCTGATATCTTGCACATGCAACTCTTTAGAGCTAGGATTCATCACAAAAGCGAGGTAAGCTTCACAACCTTGCCTCAGCATCCGACTCGCCTCCAATGTAGACACCACATTGGCAAGAAACTTCACATTCTCACCAACCACCACTACCTCATAATCATCCGCAAGCTTCAACGAAACTCGCTTATTCTCAAAATCTACTACAGCTCGATGCTCAACAAGCCAATCCATACCAAGGATTACATCAAAACCATAAAAAGGCAATTCCATAAGATCAACATGGAAAACATGATCTTGCACAACCAAGGGACATCTTCCATAAAGCTTCCGAGTCACAACAGGAGCCTGCACCTCCCTCACTGCTCGAGGACAATCACGCCTCAGGTGTCCACGCGACCCACATGTCCAACATGTGTTCGGTTCAGCTCTCGCCTTGTCTCCCTGAACAGGCGCACCTTGGCCTCCACCACCTCGCCTAGCTGAAGATTGATACTTTCGTTCATGTCCTCTCTTGTTCTGTCCGCCACCGGAACTATACTCAGCAGCTCGCTTGCCCACACTAGGACCAGCACCTCTAAAAGATAGGCTCAAATTCAACTCAATGTCCTTTGCTCTACCAACCAGCACATCAAAATCAGTGTACTCAGCAGCCAGCATGTAGGTCTTCACTTCTGTCACCAAACCATAACGAAAACGTTCACACCTCTCCCGCTCATCAGGAACAAGCTCAGGTGCATACTGACTAAGCCGGACAAACTGAACCTCGTACTCAGCTACAGACATGCTCCCATGAGTAAGAGACATGAATTCCCTTTTCTTCTCATCCAGGTATCGCACACCCAGATACCTCTTCTTGAACGCGTTCAGAAAGAACGTCCAAGTTACATCAGCCTCCTCCATTCCAGAGATAGAGGTCGTCCACCAGGTATACGCATCGTCATGCAACAATGATACCACGCAGCCCAGCTTCTGCACATCATTGCAATTCATTTGACCCAAGATTATCTTGGTACTTTCCAGCCAAGATTCGGAACCTTCAGCAGACAAACCCCTGAACTCAGTCCCTCCCAGACTGCGCAAACGTTCCAAAGGTAGTCTAGCGTTAGCATCTCCCTGATGCCCAGCTCCTTGAGCTCCAGCTACCGCCGCTCGAAAAGCTCCATCAATAGCTTGTATCAGCATTGTCATGTCAGGAACAGCTTGCCCCTGACCAGCTTCAGGTCCAGCGACCCCAGCACCAGCAGCAACACCAGCTCCTTCACCCCCAGCACCATCACCACCAGGTGGATGAGGTAAATCCACCACATTTTCAGCGTTCTCCTCATTCTCATTTTGAGCCATAGCTCGCGTATTAATCCTTGTCTCTCTACGAGGTGCCATTAACTAAACAATGCAATCACAATGCATTAAACAAAGTCAGGCTCAGCAAGGTAAGCAATCCAAGTACTCAATCTCATTTCCAATTAAAACAAACCATTTCATTAGCTTTGATTTGTCAATGGGTCCCACTAACATGCTTCACCACAGCATACATCACAATTGTAGCACATTTACAATTCACACAACATACTTCCACTCAACAAGCATACAAAACAATCATACACTTATTACCCACACAACCATTCCCAATTACACGAGAACTCAGCTCTGATACCACCAAATGTAACCCCCTTAGCACGGCCTAGACGGTTGACCCGAACTACGAAGTTTACACGGGGAAAACCAAAGTCAACCCGAAAGTCAACCTTGATTAACGACCCTTTTTTCCTTTTAAACTTGTCTAGATGCATATTAACCCTAATCATACACTCGAGAACAACATACTCGAAAACCACAGCAGACGGACAACGATCAGGGACTCAAATGCACAACAATCAAATTTAGGGACCAAAATGTAAATTCTAGAAATTTAGAGGACTTTATCAGTTTTAAGGTTACCAATATGAAATTAATCATATTTCATGCTTCTCTGCCAAATTTCATCTCAAACGGACATCACAAACACAACCAATTGCATATACAAACATTGGGACCAAAACGCAAGGATTTCAAAACATAAAACTGTCAATTTCAGTGCCCAACGGTCGGGTGTTCCGAAACGGGAATGATCCGTTCCGAAACGCGGAACCGTTCCGAAACAAGTTTCGGAACAGGGCTTGGAAGTGGCAAAACAGTTTCGGAACAACCCTACCCGTTTCGAAACGCCAAGGCCATTTCAGGCCCTCTGTTCCAAAACGGTGGCACCCGTTCCGATACGGGCTGCCCAGAATTGCAGATTTTTGCTGGTTTAATTCACAATTGACCCATCAAACACATTCCAAAGACAACAAAATCATATCAGCAAGTCATTCAACACTCATTGAACATATTAGCATCAACCAATCTCAATCATAGCCTCGATTTAAGAAAAACCCAATTCTATAGGCATGCATCCTATATAGACAACCATGAAACCATCAATTCAACAAAACCAAAAACCAAAGGCCATTTACTTGTTCCAACATCACCAAAGCATTAAACCAACTTAGGGAGTCCAAAACATCTCCCAAAAACACAATTTAGGTTCCCATTGCCAAATGCCAAAAGCTAAACAAGTTATGAAAATTGTCACCATACATGAGCTTAAGCTTCAACTTAGATTCTTGACCACCTTGCTGCCTCTTTAAGCACTTCAATGCTTTGCATTATTGATTTAAGAAAGAGAGAGCGTAAGCACATAGCTTAGTGAGGAATGCTCAATTAAAAACAACACAATAATGCATATTTGTGAAAACACCTTTTCAAAGCCTTTAGTTCCAAAACAACATTTGTCAAACAATTATACTTTCAAACCAAGCATTTCATGCTTCAATCCATCATCATGTCATATTGGCTTACAAGTGACAATCCACAACATTTTACAACTCAAAAACACAATTGACAATCGGATACGCGGATTACAAGCGTTGTCCCATACGCTTCATACACACTACCAATATCATGGTGGAGCATGGTACAATCACAACCCCTCAACACCCGTGATGGAGACTATGGTACAATCACAACCCCTCCACATCACTCATTGGTAGTTGTATAAAATCACTAACGAGATCACAGGACATACAACACAATATCCACACATGGACTTTTAACCACCATTGTGATCTTACAATACACAAGGTCCACACATGGACTTTTAACCACCATTGTGACCTTAACAATACACAAGGTCCACACATGGACTTTTAACCACCATTGTGACCTTAACAATACACAAGGTCCACACATGGACTTTTAACCACCATTGTGACCTTAACACAAGATCCACCCATGGACTTTTAACCACCATGATGATCTTAACCATCTCGTTAGTGGACTTTGATGGAGTTTACGGTACAATCACAACCTCTCAACATCCAAGGCGACTTTATTCATGGTGCACCCAATCCTATAGCCGGCTAACTATATCCGATTTAAGTACTTTAAAAACCAACACATCACTTGCCAATATACATCATTTAACATCATTAATTCACTGTTTAAAGCATTTATCAAGCCATTAAATCAACATGCAATACCTTGCATCAAAACCACATTTAACAATGTTCAAAACAAGGATCCCTTACCTTGAGCATCCTTCAACACATGGCTTATAAAACCAGCAATAAACATGCTAAAATATGCTTTCAAAAACAGGATTCAAATATGCAAACAAATCACTTTGCATTCAACCAACTCATGGCTCATCAACAAGAGAGTTTTTCCGAAAACTTACTCTTGAGCTTAGCTAAGTTGTTTAGACTTTAACTAAGCTCCCAAACCTTCAAAACATTGGTTTCAAAGATGAAAACCAAACTTCACTCACCGATTCCGTTTCGCAAGTTTGCCGAAACACCAATCAAGCTTCCGGATCAACACCACAAGGATCCGAAGATGTCTCCCCTGTTTTAAACACATCAAAGCAGAGGATTAATGCATCATCATGCATTAATATCTTCAACCAAGACACCTAAACTCGTTGCTCACATCAACACTCACATTTCGGCTACCAAACACAACCGAAATCACATCCAAACACCTCTACAACATTACCCAGCCAAGATCCATCAATTCCAATCATTCTTAAACATCAATTAACATCCAAAAAGGATCTAATCACGTCCTTATATCTCTAGCTATAGCAGAACATCAAAATCACCCCAAAAACCATCATTAACTCAAGCAAAACTTAGGAAAATCAACCTATTCGGGATTGCATTGATTAAACCTCAATTTCACACCAACTATACATCCAATTTACATCAAAAAGACATCTCAAAACAGTGCCCAATCAATTCATACGAATTTCATCAAAAATTAAACCAAATCTTGCATTTTAAAGCCAAGATCAAGAACACAACCATAAAACCTTTAATAAAACTTAAATCAAGGATTGAGAACTTGGGAATTTCAGTAAAGAACTGAGTATTTAGAGGAGAAGGACGTTCATACCTCTAAATGTGAGTTTCTCCTTGTTTAAAGCCAAGATTCTTGAAAATTCAATAAGCAAATGCTAAGGTTTTGATGTAGGAATGATTAGAGATCAATTGGAGATTGAAATATCATTTTTAGATGTCAAAATCAGAGGAAAATGGCTGGGGAA
Organism: Hibiscus tridactylites; assembly: GCA_958450335.1. Lineage (NCBI taxonomy): Eukaryota > Viridiplantae > Streptophyta > Magnoliopsida > Malvales > Malvaceae > Hibiscus > Hibiscus tridactylites. Next base: position 25,261,301 of record OY288271.1, on the reverse strand, counting down.
AAGTGTTTGGCTGAAAGAAAAATGGAGAGAAAATGGAGAGGGAAAATTTTGAGAAAAGTTAGTTATGAACTCAAAATATCTATTTCCCCTTTTCCTTTTATCAAATATCATTTAATAAATGTTTAATATTAAGAAAAATATGGAGAAAACTCTTCTTGGGTAATTTAGCTCCTTAAAGATTCAAAGTTTCAATCCTTTTAAAACAGTCACCAACTTTTCAAAAATTACATTTTAGTCACTAACTTGAAATGTCACATTTTGAAACCTCATTTTGTAAAATTGATTTCACCACTCTCTTATATATAATAAAAGAGGATTTTAAGATATTTTCCATATTTTTAATGCATCCCGAACTAAGTTTTCCTAAAAATCACCTTTTATATTCGAACCGCAACCCGACCGGTCCGGTCCAAAACCCAAAACTTATAAGCCCAAAATTGGGGTGTTACACAATCCCCTTGCGAGAACTTCACTTCAAGTCGGTTTATCCACTCGACGACAGCCTTATGGTGTATGAGTGAATGAGATTGTGGAGATGATGCAGGGGAGCGCCACCAGAAATGGGAAGCCGCCAGCCCAATGCCAAATCTTTCTTTCCTTGGAGGATGGCACGTTAGCCAACACCCCTGTACCGAGCCTGGAACGCCCCGTATGGTTGGAGGACCATTCTCTACCCCCTGGAGCCAGTCCACGCTGAACGAGATCCGCCTTGGGATCTAGTGGGGCCCACCCTCCTTCTTTGCTGGGATGAGAAAGTCACTTTTGTGGAGACAACCCTGGCGTCTTGGAATGTGAGCATGGGACAGCTTTCCTTAATCTCTACGAAAGAGATTGTTTATCCACCGGCTACTCTCTCTTTAGCTATGCTTGAAGTCAACTCTGGTGGGACACGAGTGTTCTTTTATCCGGTGGATATTGTTTTTTGTTAGACATCGAGCTTGGGGGTACTAGAGAACCTTAGTTTTCGAGTGATATAAGGTTGAAATGGGATCCGGGCGGCTCGCTTTCTTCTTTTAAACTCCGGTTGTTCTCCTTGACCTACCGATTCACAACTTCCATTTTATTGTCGGTTGATCAGTGGCATTATTTTGTTCGGAGATCATTCTTAGTGTTGTTCGGTATTAACAAGCTTGATGGATCAGTTTTAGGAGGAGATTCGGTGAACTCACTCTCTCCTCACAACTTAAAACGAGCTCTCACGTGTTTTTCGAATGATTTTGGTGTCGTTTATATGCCTTGGAAGGTTTTGGGCTTGTCTACATTCAGTCGTCCATGTTGGTAGTTTACTAAAGTTAGTGCCTTGATAAGGATCGGTCTTCGCAGATCGGAAGCCTGCCTCTGGAGAGAGCTCTCAGGCACTGCTCCGGTGAGGTGCCCTTCTTCAAAGACGAGGATGTTATTTTCGGGCCTAAGTAATTATTCCAGCTGGCTATTTAGTTTTGCCATTAGAACCTTCTGTTTCGACGTTGGTTATGGTTGTTCTTGCACCCATTGCTTGGATTTTGCGGTTTCGGACACGAGATCTTTATTTATGTTTCGTATGTTTTTAGGTTTCCTGACAGTTTGCTTTGTTCTCCTGTCTGTTTTCCTTTGTTCCGTTCGTTGGCTACCTTTGGCTTTTACCGACTTTGTTGTTAAGAGTGAACCGCTATTTATGTATGTTTGTCCCCTTTAATTTATGGAAGTTATTTCTTTGAAAAAAAAAACATATGTACGAATTTAAACCAGATATAAGATTGAGTGAATAATATAAACAATTTTAATATATTCTCAAGGTTTACCGTATCCTGACATGCTGTATCTGAACTTTCTCATTGTACGCGCATTAAGGTAAGGTTAAGTTTTAATGCAATAATTTCCAACTGTTACGTCTTGAGATTGAAGCATGACACGATAATATTAATATTATTAGGGGGTAAATCAATCAAGCTTGAATGATATGATTTTATTTGTTATCGTTTATTTATTTATTTATTTTTGAAAGTAATTGTGTTCGTTTATATTTATGTTTTCATGTTTATTTATATGTACACTAAAATGGTAAAATTACACTATTAGTTCTTAAACTCCTTAGATTTTACAGTTTGAACTCCAAAGTTCACCACTTGTTCAAATTAGTCCATACTTTATCAATATTTAAAATGTGGAAATTAAAAATAATTTATTTAAAATTATTAAAAATGTAAAATATATTAAAACTTCTAAAATTCTTAAGTTACAAATATATTTTAAAAACATAAAATATTACATGGTTATTATAAAAATATTAAAGATTATTCAAAATATAAAATATTCTAATTTTCTAATTTTTTGGTCAGATAATACAATTGGAGTGTGAGTTGCATATGATTGGACTTCTGTAAAATTTTAGAATTTCGGAATAAATTTGTAATATTTTAGAAATTAAAAATAAATCTATATTTTTTTAAAAAAAATTAGAATAAATGTGTAACATTTTAAAAATGCGATGGGACATAATAGTTGGAGTGTGAATTTCCTATGACAGCATATGTATATGTATTTATAAAAAAAAAATTGTAATCTTTTAGAATTTTTTTAAATAAGTATTATTTTTTTACAAATTTTCAAAATAATTAATTTTTTAAAATAATTTTATATGTTTTCTAATATTTTTCTTAAAAAATATAAGATTATAAAATAAAAATAAATATTTATCGAGAGGCCAAATGACAACATCCTTACATCACAAATTATAAAAATATTTAATAGAACTGTCAAAGAAAAATGTTAATATTAATTAAATGGTTACATGGCATAAAAATGTTGAAGAATTAAATTAACTTTAAGTTAAAAAAATTTCTAAACACTTTTTTTCGAAAAATTTCTACTTAGGGAAAGATTAGAGACGAAGCTAGGATTCAATGTTGGTAAAGACAAGAGTCAATTAGGCTATTAAATCTAAAAATTGGGAGGGGCAATAGCCCCTCCCACACACTACATGGTTCCGAAGATGAATTTTATTTTTAATTAGCCTTGAACCTACAACTTAAAAGAAAGAAAAGATGTTAACTGAAAGCTTTAACCATTTGGTCTAAATATTGTTGACATCTTTCTACACCTTTTTTTGAACAATTTCTACCTAAGGGAGGGGAGGGAAACTTTTGCTCGTAATGGTTTTAGAACCCACAACTTGAGGAAAGAGGAGGCGTCAACTAAAGCTTTAACCACCTGCTCTAGAGATTGTTGACATCTTTATACACTCTTAATTTACGATGTTACAATTTTAAAAGGAGATATTACAAGTTTAATTTTTTTATTAAATAGAGATGTTATATTATCAAGATAAATGTCGGGATTTCAACTCATACAAGATACAACAATAAGGCAATATGAGCATCATTGACCACTCAATCAATTAGTAGAGCATCATTAACCACTCAATCAATTAGTAGAGCACCATTGACCACTCGACATATTAGTAGATCTCTTATTATTTTTGATTAAGTAAAAAAGTACTTACATTTTAAAAGTAATTATCGAGATTCGAACTCATAAAATATGAGACAACAAAAGCATCAACCACTCGACCAAACAGTGGATTTCAAGTAGGGGTGTAAACGAGCCGAGTCGAGCTCGAGTAGTGCTAAGCTCGGCTCGGCTCGTTAAGATTTCGAGTGGAGTACGAGCTTGAGTAATTTCTAACGAGCCTGAGAAATCTGAGCTCGACTCGGCTCGTTTAGAACTCGAGTCGAGTTCGAGTTTGATTTGAGCCCAATCGAGTCAAGTGTTGACCGATCTTTGATTGCATTGGACTCGAGTAACTCTTTATCTGTCATGTCTCATTTAAAGTCCTATGAAGAAAAAACTTTGATACACAAGTTGCGTAAACTCAAACTTGTTAATTTTAGGATTTAGGGTGTTAGTTTAGGGTTTAGAGATTTAGGTTGTTGGGTTTAGAGATTTAGGTTGTTGGGTTTAGAATTTAGGATTTAATACTTATGTTTATGATTTATATTTAGGGTTTTAAGTTTAAGAATTTAGATTTAAAATTATAAAAAAATAAAAAATTTAGTATATTATTTTTTCGAGTAGCTCATGAGCTTTTCGAGTCGGATATCAAGTAGCTCGGCTCGACTCATCAAGAACTTGAGCTGAGTTTGAGCTGGAGTCGAGTCGAACTTTGACCAAATCTAACTCGAATAACTCACGATCTGTCTCGTCTCATTTACATGCTTAATTTCAAGCGTAAACAAAGACCTTAACCATTGTCTATTTGTCTATTACGTTATTGAATTTTCTATAATTTGTTGTACTTGTTTAATTTGGACAAGAAAACTATGCGTTTGTGTTTTCTTTTTATCATCAAAATTATTAATATCATTAAATTGTCACATCAAATCATATTAACTACTGTATTATGTTTATATGTTCAAGTCATGTTTTAATTACTTTTTCATATTTGAAATCATTGTGACGATTAATTTCAATTCTAAATCTAATTGCTTTTATTCCAAATATAATTTTTTTTTGGAAGGAAACTAGAACTACATTCTACTGATATTTGTATGTATCCACTTCTTTATTGTATGGACCTGGTATTCTGTCCACACAATCTGGTGTACCAAATGAATCCGTGAAAAAGAATCCAAAGATATTCAATAATTCGAAAATTTGTAGTTTTCCTAGATGGGACCTCGCAAGACAACAAATTACCATCATTTCCAGTACCTTTTAGTTTTTATCGATAGTGAACTGACTTTGTACCACAAAAAAAATCATTCTATTACAATAATTACATGATCCTTTCAAATAATTGATATGATATAATATATTTTTTTATCATTCTATTCAAAGGTAGGATGATATTTGTATGTAATTTAAATATAAATAAATCCACCTTTACGTGCATACTCTTTCAAACTTAAGTTACTTAGGTAAAACACGCCACCTTTTATTATTGGAACTACTTTTTAAGTTAATATAATGTCAAAAAATACCTTAACGTTTGATTGAATAATCATTTTGACCCTTATTTTTTTGAAGCAGTTTAGGCTTTAACGTTTTATTTTAGGTTAAAATGACTCATCTACGGATGAAAACTGTTAGTCAGCTGAAGATAAACAACTTGAAAAGACTTGACATAATGGCACGCCAGAAGAAAAAATATTTTATATTTTGTACAATTTTTTAAAAATATTTATTGAACCACGTGACATTCTGTAAAGTCATCATATTTGTCTATATAATATTGTTACTGCGGCGTGCATTGTCATGTAGGTTTGTCATATCATTTTAAGCCATTTATAATTAATTGACTATAAATTTTCATCCACAGAGATGTTATTTTGACCCAAAATAAAATGTTAAGAGTTAAATTACTTGAAAAAATAATAAAAACTAAAATGACTATTCTGTCATATATTTAGGGCATTTTTAACATTTTGCCAGTTCGATAGTCTGAGTTTTAGATGGCATAGATCGTAAAAAGAAAAATTGTAATTTAAATAACATAAAACAATTTCTTTATAGTACGGGTTGAATATGAAATTATTTAAGGATGAACAAAAGATTGATAGATTTTTACATATAAAGATCTTTTATTACTTCACCTATAATCATTTGTTAAATAAATATGTTCTTCTACAATAATTTTCATCTACATTATTAGCACGCGACAAAATTTAATATTTATTAATTCTTTTATTCAGTCAAGTTGAAAGGTTTTACACGAGAATTTAGCAAAGAAACGAAGAAAGTAGAACGTAAATCATATGATTTAAGCAGGAGGCCTTGCCTTGTTTTGAGTGAGATGTTTGGCCACAATTTCCGCCATTGTTTCCAGTGGCTTAAGGCTTAGATGGGGAACAACATCCACAAGCTTGTCATCTCCTTCATATTCTATACATGACCTGACCACACATGATTCTGAATCTTTCTCAATAATCTCCAACCGAATACGAACCACATCGAATCCAAGCGCTTTGTATCCTCCTTCAACCAATTCGGTTTCTTTAACTCGACTTTCGTCATCAACCTTTGTAACTCTTTCCTTCATATAACCACTTTCGGCGCTTCCTACAACAAAATACATTAATGTTCGAGTTCGAATCTCAGTATCTGCAACCACTTCTTTCTACATTCCAACTATATATATATATATATATATATAGCAAGTACCTGGTGCTGGTGGAAATGTGAGTTTGACAACGGTTCCAACGCCTCCATTACCTTCTAAGACTTCTACCCTGCCGATAACGTCCGATGCTATTTTATCGACAAGCCTTCCGAGCTCCAGACCGCGGTATACATCCCATATTAAAGCGGCCGAAACACCAACCGGAGTATCCTCTGAAACTTGGCCGTGCATACTTTTTCTCTCCCTTTTAACTTTCTGTTATCTTCGTTTTCCTACAAATAAGCTTATTTGTGATTATATAATATGCTACGATTTGAATGTGTGGTCCAAACCAGTGACATCACTGCAATTGTTATTGAATCAATCTGAAATTCTCTAATTAGTCGAGTGATTAAAAATGTTTATCCACTTTTAATTTATATGAATTTAAATCCCGATATTTGTACTAAAATTTAATTATCATTATATCGTACCAAAAAAATTATAAAATCAATCCCAAATATCTTTACTCCTTTTTTAAAGAAAGTTATTTAAAGTAGATTAAATGAAATTTGTACATTACAATTTACGAGAGACAAATAAGTTGCATAGATTTAAATTCTGATATTAACATCAACTTGTAACCATTTTTGTCACTACATCGTGATTTTAATGACGAGATGATCTCATGTTCAGACCTGTCAAATTGTCAAAAAAAAAATGTTTGGATAAAATTTCTAATATACTTTTTCTCTGAAAAATAAAAGAAAAACATATGGAAAAACTAATAAAATAGTTGTTTTCATTGTTTACTTTAAAAATGTATGTAAAAACAAAAAAGAAATGAATTTATTTTATTTTATTTTTAACAAAATAAAAGAATACTTTTTTTCATAAAAAAATACTTTTTTTTTTCGAAAAGAAAAAAGAAGAAATTTTCAAAACCAAAAGCAGACTCGTATTTTATGTTTGTTCCATCTATTTAACAATCGAAAAACAAACCTCAACACATCAATCCGAAAGCTCAATTTAACTGAGAGATGGGCCACGAATGTGATCAATCCGAAAGCTCAATTTAACATGGAAAATATTTGTGTTTTTTCAACATACTTATTATAAGAAAAACAAAAAAAAAAGAGGTAAACAGTCTATAAAGAGATCATTCGATTGAGTCGAGTCGAGTTGTTGATTTTATTTATAAATTTAATTATAATTACTTATAATGTTATAATACAAATTAATTTTAATTTAAACGACTTTCTATAATCATATATACATACATACGTACTAACACACGTGTGTATATATATATATATATTCTTTCATATGTGTGAGTAAGATTTGTAATGTTATTTTAAAAAATAGACAAAATGACAAAAGATGCCCCCAATGTTTGCATGTTTTGTCATTTGGCCACTTATTCATTTTTTTGGAGCAAACAACCCCCAACGTTTCAATTTGGTTCAAATATGCCCCTGTTAGATAGAAACTGTCAATCAACTGCTGATGTTGACTGGACTTGCCACGTGTTAAGTTATGCTAACGTGTCAGCATCATATTCGCCACATGTCAACATCATATTCACCACGTGTCACCATCCGTTTCGGCCATGTGTCACCATAAAAGAAGGGTATAACAAAATAATTTTTTATAAAAAATTTGACATGACATATGCCACATCAAGAAATCTTAACACGTGGCAAGTCCAGTTAGAATCAGCTGTTGACCGTCAGTTGACTGAAAGTTTCCATCCAATAAGGGTATATTTGGACTAAATTAAAACGTTGAGAGTTGTTTGCTCCAAAAACAGAATATGAGGCTAAATGACAAAACATACAAACGTTGGGACAACTTTTGTCATTTTACCTAAAAAATATCATTTAATATTCTAAATTATATTTATAATGTTATTTTTAAATGAAGAATTTTTAAAAATAAAATATTAATGGAGTATAAAAGAGTCAAAGAATTGATATGAAAAAAAATTAAAAAAAATAAAGTTAAAGAAGTAAATTAAATAAAATATAAAGTTAATAGAATAAATTGCAAAAATAATTATTATGGTATGGTATTCATTTCTGTCCACACAATCTCGTGTACCAAATGAATCCTTGAAAAGAGTAAGTTGAAATTTGTAATTTTCCAGGATGGGACCTCTAATTATTTTACCAAGACAACAAATCATCATCATTTCTAGTATTTTTTGTCGAAAAAAACTTTGTAGCACAAAAAACTGTTCTACTACAATAATTATATGTTTCTTTTCAAATAATTTATATGATATAGTCTAACTTTATGATCTTATTCGTAGTCAAGGTATTATTAATGCTATATTTTACATATGGACAAATTACACCTCTGCATTGAAGCCCAAATACAATTAAACCCCAGCCCATCTGCATTGAAGCCCAGCTAAACTAAGTCCAAAGCCCATACACTAACATGTGTTAGCTGAACCGGAAACAATGCAGCCGCCACAACCTTTTGCCCATGTGACCTCTGACCAGTGGCGGATCCACATGCTACCTTGGAACACCTTAATTTTGAGGTTAAATGTTGCGGATGTGAATTTTGATATTCGATGAGCTAGTTTGACATTTTGGATTAGACCAAGGAAAATCTTCTTCGAGTATTCCTAACAAGTTGGGAATTATTTCTAAAATTACTATTTATTATGTATAAGAGTTTTGTGAAAACAATTTTAAAAAATAAATTCTAAAAGGTTGAGATTTCGGTCTAGTGATCAAACCACAAGTTTTCAAAAGTTGGTGGCCATTTTGTAAAACCAGCCAAAAATATGGTTCTAATTTTTAATTAAACCCAAACATATTTTAATAAGGTTTTAAAATAAAAAGAAAGGCTTTTGAATCAGCCCCACTTTCATTTTCACGTTGGTTTCCTAAAGCCAAGCCACCATTGTAGCCTTTTTCAATCCAAGGGATTACCCATCAAAATTTTGGAGGTAAGACTTGATTTCACCTTGCTTTTCTTTAATTAAACTTATTTTTATTAGTCTTCTATCAAAATCAAATGGTTTACCTCTTTTGTTTTAAAAGTTCAAGGTTTGAAATAAAATAGTTTTTGGAAGATTTCCGTTCAATTGGCTTAGGCTGAGTTTTAAAATGTTTTTAAATGGTGTTTTTGTGTTTAAATGATGCTTAAATGAAGGTAGGATCATAAAGAAACTGAAACTTGAAGTTTGAGCGGAGTTTGGTATGAAAAATCTTGAGGTTAAGCTTGATTTCGGGTTTTTAATGACATCAGTGAATTTAGCATGTTTAAGTTGATGATTTTGATGTTAATAGATGAGTTTTTGATGGTTGAAATGATGAGTAATGGCTGGGTTTATGTTTTAGACGTTTTGGAAGTGATTTTGATGATTTTCGATAATGGATTGGTTGGTATTTTAGAGTATTTGATGGATTTCAGTGTTGCTGCAAGTTTGGAAGCTTATTTGGGTATTAATACTCTATTTTAACTTGTTCAGAAACAGGGGATCCTAGTTTGAGAGTAAATTCGGGTGAGCGTTAGCTAATTGTGGGTTTCGGCTTTTTAGAACGAGTTTATCGGTGGGTGGGAATGTTTTAAAGCATTTGAAAATGTTCAAAGATGATTTTGGAGGTTTAGATTGGGCTTGATAAGCCAATCTAAACTCAAGAGTAATTGGTTTTACACTTAACCATGTTTTGATATTGTGTGACGTGTTATAAAATTGTGGTAAGACTTGTGATTGAATCGCCTACTATTTTTCCTAATTTTATTGCCTATGATATATTGTGAGCATACTTATGTTGTTGTTATAAGATTGTAAGATACATGTGTTGGTAAAAGCATGCTTGGTATGGATATGTTGGTAAGAGTGAGATGTGGTAAGATGGGCTTGATATCCATGTAAGTTTGGTAAGTTTGACCACTGTTAGAATATTGGCATAAGTTAAAATCTTTACCGGATATAGTTGATCGATCAACTAGGATTAATGTGCACATGTAAGATTTGTAAGACAAAATTCGCATGCGTGTAAGACAAATTCGTACGTGTAAGAAAATTCGGTCGTGTCAGACAAATTTGTACGTGTAAGATTAGCTTGGACGCGGTGATTAAGTTTACTCTCATCGACGTCCTGTAAGACTTGTAAGAAATCCGTATATCCGAGTATTGTTGTTAATTATGCCAATATGCTACTCTTCTTCTTTGTAAGACTTTGTTATATTATGGTAAGATGAAGCAAGATTTTGTAAGGCATTGTAAGAGTAAGTTGTGCTTTTGTAAGAATGGTTGAATGGTAAAATGATATTGTTGGTTAGTACGTTGTTGTAAGATGTTGTATGCATTTTTTGGCTTGGTAAAGGTTTTGATTTTTTAAACTCTAAATGGTTTTAAAACTGTATTGTTGTTGTTTGGTTTTGAGCTCCGCTCACTAAGCTTAAATGCTTACGCTTTTTTTTTTCAACAATACAGATCATTAGAGTTCTGGGCAGCAAGCAAGCAAGGGGGAGCGAGGCCAATTTCCACTTTGACTCAAGTATGATTTTAAGTTTGTAATAATACTACTAGCAATGGGGATGCTATGTTTTATGTTTGGAGACTTGATGTTTAATGGATGTATGGTTTGAGACAAATTTGCTATAATCCTATGAAGTTGTGTGAAGTATGATTTCGTTGTTTTAATGTTTATTTTGTAGTTTGACCTCTTAAGCAAGCGTAGATCGTCGTATGTTTCTTTCTTGTTTAATCTTAATGTTGAAATGATCTTGTTTGATGTTTTTAAGTTTTTTTTGCCTTGAAAATGCATATTTTGTTGATCCTTTGTTGTTGGTACATGGTTGGAATGGTTTCGGTGAGCTTCGGAAATGCCTAAGACCCTTTTTGAACCAAGCTGTGCACAAAGATTTCGAAACGGGCTCGACCGTATCGAAACATGCATGAATTTTGTCTAGCCGTTTCGAAACACCCCTTGGTGTTTCGGAACGGTTTACCTCTGAAAAATCTAGTTTAAAAACCCTGTTTCAAAACGGGCAGTAGTGTTTCGGAACGCCTGGCAGTTAAGTTAGTTAAAGACATCTCATAAGTTCTATTTTCTTGTGTTTTGGTCCCTGGTTGATGTTTTATCAAATGTATGAGTTTGGACGATCGTTTCATGCTGCATTTTGGCATATGTGTATGAAAACCGAATAATTACGAGATGGCAACATTAATTTCATATTAGGTCCCTGTTTTATGCTAGAATTGCATTTTGGTCTCGGTATGCTTGTTTGTCTGTTCGAAGTTTGTTTCTTCGCGTTTTTATCCACCGCGTGTGTCCCTCACCTAAGTTTTAATAAGTGCATCTAGAAAAGATAATTTTAAAAGCTTGTTCTTCTTATAGGGTTGCTAATCGAAGAGAAATCTCTGGGTCTTTCTTCGGTTAGTCCTGTGTGACCACCTTAAGTCGGTCTGGTGACTAGACCGAGCTAAGGGGGTTACAAACAATTTAAAATTTGAGTTTTATAGTGTAAATATGTAGGCTTGTGTAAAAAACAAATTTTACACAGCTTGTGTATCAAAATTTTACCTTTGTATTATGGGTTTAGAGAAACAAATAAATTAAAAGAACAATTAATCATGATTATATTAATGCAAAATCCAAAAATGCAGAAATAATATTAGTCATGTGTAAATAATGCAATTTTATATGCCTAATGATAATTTTTAGGTAAACTTCACCGAAGGTCCTTTTTGTTTGGGTCGTGTTCTATTTTGGTCACTTATTTTGAAAAAAATATTCTTGCCACTTATGTTTTTGATCTATTTTATTTTGGTCATTGTAATGTTTACACATGTTAGTTTGATGATGTGGCACGTTAGTCAAAAGGTTTAATTTCTAATTTGACCTTTAAACTTTCTCAACCTCATTTTTATCCCACAATGTCGATGTTTCGGCCATTTTCTTTAATAGGTGATGGCTTTTGCCGCTTTTATCTCCTTCTCCTTGTTTAGTCTTCCGAGATTCGTCATCAGATATACTTGGTTCGTCCACCCTTTTAACCCTAAACACACTGGCAGATGGAACCCAAGATGCACGAATCTTTCAAGGACAAGCTTCTACTGCACATACAACATAAGCACGATTAGTGTTATTCTTTTTTAATTTATAACCAAAGCGATGTGAAATGGCATGTTTTTGTAGAGCATCACGAAATTTCGCCACATTTCTGAAATTTTTATTAACTTGACTAAAGTGAAAGACACGACACATATTGTGGATAAAAGTAAGGTTAAGAGAATTTATGGGTAAAATTAATATTTTGTTTAAACTTTAGGGATTAACTTAAAAATTAACCATTTTAATTAACGTACCACATCATCAAACTAATGGGTGTTAACGGCACAGTGACCAAAATAAAACAGATCGAAAACATAAGTGGTAAAAATAATTTTCTTTTTAAAATGGGTAACCAAAATAAAACACAACCTAAACAAGAGGGACCTTCGGTGAAGTTTACCCTTATTATCTGCTAACTTCTTTTAATACGAACTCCAGGTGTTATCGCTTATGTTTTAAGATAGTTTCATCTCTTAAAACACCTGTGCAATTATGCAATCAAAATAAAAATGAACTTAAGAACAATAAATGTTTCAGTTCACCAAATTGAGGCAGTGGCACTTTACGTGGGATTAATTGCATTGGGATTTCAAACTTTTCTTCAACTTTTTTTTTTTTATTTCATATGTTTTTGTATTTTTCGATATTTTATATTTATTTTATAATTTATATACTAAGTTTATGGCTATCCTTTCCATTATTTTCAACATAAAAATATACTTATATAGAATTTGTTACACACTTTCAAATTTTTTGAGAATCGAATTCAAAATAAAATTTTATAGTTGAACACGTTTTGATGACTAAAATTAAATTTATTTAAATTTCATTATAAAAATAATAGGTTTTATCTTAGCATATTTTAATTTGACATGACAATATTTTTAATGGAATTTTATTACTTAAATCAGACCCAAGCCGAGTTACATAAACACCGTTACTTTTTCCCCCTCTTGATTTTAAATATTATAGCCAATGTTATTGTAAGTTAAATTCATAGATACTACTTAAGATTCAAATAGTTTGGATTTTTTTCCACTTTGTTTTTAACATATAGTATAAGCTTATTTTAAAAAAAAAATAGGAACAATATTTCATAAAAAGCGAAAAGGATTATAAACACAAAACATCCTAAACAACGAGTAATCATAAAAAATAAAATAAACATATATTAAAACTCAAAAGGTGGAAGCAAGAAAAACAAAATTCATCACTTTCTAACAAAATTTGTTCAATTTTCGAACTAAAACCCATCAACTATCAACTTCAACCAAAATGCTTCATGACTTACTTAAACTTGTTTGCTGCAAAATCATGGAACATCAACAAATAATTACAAAGGGTGTCATAATATGAAGAGATCGTCGACTTTCTCAAAATAAAGAACCGTCACAAAAAGCGACAACATGTCATAAGGACATACTAAAATTTCTATAAAAGTAGACAAAAAAACTACAATGAAGGTAGACAAAGAAACTAAAATAAAAGCATATAAAATATGGCTTCTAGCAAAGCAAAACATATAAAACAAAAAAAATAAAATAAAGCACACGAACACTCATAAAAATACATAATACTTATTTATTTATAAATAAATTAAAAATTTAAAACTAATCACATGAAAGTTATTGTACAAAATAACACTCACAAAAATGAAATAACAAAATATTTTTTTTAAATAACTACCAAAAGAGAAAATAAAAGTAATGGGCTGTATTTTTCTCCTTATAAAAATATAGCACAAGTTATATTCGTAGATTGATTAAGATCAAACTGAAATGTCAAAACAAGTCGTTAAGGTTTGGTGGGTCCAATCTAAAGACTGAATTAGTTCCCCTTAGCGTTAGCGTGTATTTTTTCTTTGAATACGCGGGTGTAATAATAATGTAGTATTTATTTATTTTTGAGTAAACTATAAGGGAAGTCATTCAATTATGAGTAAAATTATATTTGAATCACTAAATTATTAAAAGTTACATTTGGGTTACTCAATTATGGGTAAGATTACATTTGGGTCACCCAATTATTAAAGGTTACATTTTGATCACTCAATTATGGGTAAAGTTACATTTGCATCACCTTTTATATTTAAAAAATATAGATCAATTTGTGTATTGGATTAATTAGTGATATCAAATGAAGTACTCTAGTGTTAATGAGGGTATACAAGTGATTCGGAAGAAAAAATGACTAAGTTGATGTATTTTTTTAAATATGGAGGGTGACCCAAATGTAACCGTAACCATAATTGAGTGACCCAAGTGTAATCTTTAATAATTGGGTGACCCAAATGTAACTTTACCTATAATTTGAGTGAGCCAAATGTAATTTTTTAATAATTGAGTGACCCAAATGTAACCTTACACATAATTTAGTGACCTCCGTTGTAGTTTACCCTTACTTTTTTAGTCTTTTAATAATGCACACAATACACATATAGTGCTAGAACCCGGATCACTTAGATGAAATATATCATCTTTTACCACTGTGACCACTACATAAATTTTTTAGCGTGTATTTTTACACCGTTACATATAATAAACAGAAAATAATAACATAAAATTAAATTAATTTACCCATCAAATCATAAATAAAATAAAAGAGGATTAACATTATATAATGCAATGGTTAACTGCGACTTGTGGTGTAATTTCGTTGCTGACGTGTTCTTCGTTGCGTAAAATACATAGAAATGTGGCTAAACGGGTACGTACGTACCTTACCTTTGCCTTGTTCTACAAGTAAAAGTCTTTGTAAAAATAGTGTTGAAATTTGGGAACGTGTAATTTGTTTTGTATTTTTTATTCTCAATTTCCCATAATGACCCTTGAAAACCAGAGTTTTTCTGTAGTTTAAATGGTTCTTTTTGTTTTTGTGTTTTCTAGTGGCTCTCTTCTTAGGCTTAATATAAAAAAATCCCAATATATATATATATATTTTATTTCAAGTGATTAAATTTTTTTTGTTAAAATATCTATCTAATATTTGTATTCTTATTATTTTATGTATTTAACGTTTTATTTCGTTAATATTTTAAGGTTGTGTAAGAAAATTTCCCGATTTTTGCTCAACAATTTTATAAGGTGAATTAGGCTTTAAACCCACATGCATCTTAAAATAACAATATTTTTCATTTATTTTCTTCCAATTTTAAAACTCATTTATAGTGAAAGTCTTATGTGATAGATGATCGTTTACTTTGTTAAAAAGAAAGCAAATAAAACAAAAGGCAACAACCTTTTTAAGAGAATATTCTAACCATGAAAAAAAATATCATGAAGTTTGAAATTGACGAGCGTGAGACATGTCCAGATTTTTTGAATTCAGAGAGTACTGATTAATATGGACATTCGACAATATAAGATCTTTGAATTGCATTTCTTTCATGTTCAGATGAATATTCTCATATTTATTTGCGCTTTTCAAGATTTCGCTTCAAGTGATTAGAGTTACTACTCGATTTTTGGTTTCTAGCTATCTTTGAAAGTCTATGTTTCGGAAGCAAAGCACCAACAGATGTACCGATTAAAGGTCCAATTGTTCCATTTTCCGAAGTTTTTCCATTTTTTCTCTTAAAAAAACTCAATGATTGTCGGAATTTTTTCTCAGGACAAGCTTCATTTACATAACAAATTATTGTAGGTTTTTATCCTAAATAACTTTCCTGAATATAATACTAATTTTCAGACATTTATTTAAAAGACCAATTATATTCCACATATGGATAAGAAATTACAAAATTATATTCTATATATACATAAAAAATTATAAATTATTAAGAGAGCATAATAGATTAATTCATTAACATAGCAAAAATCAAATTTTAAAATCAACATTCAGTTTAACAATAATTCTTTAATGATTTAAGAATTAGATTTATGATTTTATTTTCTTAATACAACTTAACAATAATTAGATTAACTAAAATAATACTAAAATAAAAATATAAGATCAAACAACTCAAATTAGAATAAATAATAAATATAATACTATTTATTTACTTGCCTTTGTTAAAGACTGTTAGTATAAGCAGTTAGGGTTGTTAGTTAGAGGTTACCCGTTTGGTATTTCATGTTAGTTAGGTTAGTTGCTTAGTCTATTTAAGGAAACTATCCTCTTGTATTATATACCGATTAATAATAAAAACTCTCTCAAATTCTTCTTTCTTTCAACAATGTTCTCATCCTAATACAAAGATTCACAACCTTTCAACATGGTATCAGAGGTCACTCGGGTTCGTTCCATTGAAGTTTCTTTGTTGGGTCTTGGGTATTGAATTGCAGGTTCTTTCTTCTTCTTTTTTCTGTTTTCGCTTGTGTCAATGGAGATCGATTCCAATCATGTTCTGTATTTGCATCCATCAGACACGCCTGGAACTTTGTTAGTTTCTCATCAGTTAACTGGTATTGAGAATTATAGTTTGTGGAGTAGATCGATGCGTATTGCTATGCTTGCAAAGAACAAGATTGGTTTTATAGATGGTACTTGCACCAGGGAGAGTGTTTCTGTGAATTTGCGATCGTAGTGGGATCGGTGTAATGCTTTGGTTCTTTCTTGGATCTTAAATACTGTTAGTCAGGAAGTTTCTGCAGGGATTGTGTTTGCTTCTTCAGCTTCCTTGGTTTGGAAAGACTTGAAGGAGAGGTTTGAAAAGATTGATGGCTCAAGGATCTATTTCTTGCATTGAGAGATAGCTGCTCATACTCAGGGTCTTTCTTCTATTTCTGTCTATTATACTCGTTTACGCTTGCTTTGGGATGAATATGATGTTCTTGTTCCTTTTACAACTTGTAATTGTGAGGCGTCTCAGTAGAATACTGCACATGTGAAGCAACAGAGGCTGTTTTAGCTTCTTATGGGGTTAAATGATACATATTCTATGGTTAGGAGTCAGATTTTGTTAATGAAGCCTTTGCCTTCTGCAAATGAGGCATATTCAATGCTTGTTCAAGAAGAAGGGCAGCGTTTGAATTCTAATTCTTCTAGTGTAATGGCTGAACCAACAGCTTTGTATTCAAGTGTTCAGCAGAGAAAGAAGTTCAATGGTGTATGTGACTATTGTCATATAAAAGGTCACAAGAAAGATTCTTGTTACAAGCTCATTGGTTATCCTAATGAGTCTAAGTTTCACAAGAAAGGGTCTTACAATAGATCTGTTGCTAACTCTGTCAATTCGAATGCTAATAATTCTTTTTCGAGTTCAAGTTCTAACTCTATGGGTCATGTTTCCAATAGTGTTACTGATTCTTCAGATACACAACAACATGTTTCAGCAAATGTTGTTCCTGCACCAACCTTTACGCATGATCAATATCAACAGATCTTGAAGTTGCTTGGTAAAGAACCTTCTTGGCAGGCTAATATGGTGGGTTCAGATATTCAAGCCCATATGGCAGGTATGTTTCATGATACATGTGCTACTGAATGGATCCTTGACACCGGTGCAACGAATCATATGACCTTTAATCCTAATTTCTTGTCTTCAGTTGTGCCTTGTAATTCTTCTTCCATTGTACAGTTACCAAATGGTAATACAGCTTCTGTTTCTCATATTGGTAAATATGAGTTGTCCTCTTCTGATGTTCTTAGTAATGTTTTGCTTGTGCCTAATTTCACATACAATTTAATGTCTATCTCTAAGCTAACTACTGATTTACATTGTATAGTTGTTTTCTTTCCTGATTTCTGCATCTTGCAGGACATTTACAGTGGAAAGATGAAGGGGATTGGTAGAATGAGAAGGGGGCTTTATGTCTTGCAGCCTTCTAGTTACTCAGATCCTAAGCTTCTTGATGATATTTTGCGCATTGTTCAACCTCATCCTTCACTTGTTTGTCTTCTATTTCTTCTAAAAATTCTGTTAGCATTTGGCATGCACGTCTTGGACACACTTCTTATTCTACTTTGTCTAAGCTTTCCATTGTAAATTGTAATGGGCATCAAGATGAAATACAAAAGTGTGACATTTGTCATTTGGCTAAACAAGCTCGTCTTCCTTTTCCTACTAGTCATACTCGTGCTGATAGTCCTTTTAGTTTGATTCATATAGATTTATGGGGGCCATATCGTGTAAGTACACATAGTGGAGAACGATTCTTCTTAACTGTTGTTGATGATTTCACAAGGATGACTTGGATTTTTTTGCTCAAACTTAAAAGTGATGCCTTGGTTGCTCTCAAACAGTTCCATGCATATGTTTATACTCAATTTGCGTCTAAGATTAAGGCCATACGTAGCGATAATGGAACTGAGTTTTTTGCTAATGAAGGAACTGATTTTTTCTCCTCTAATGGTATTGTTCATCAGCATTCCCGTGTCTATACTACACAACAGAATGGTGTTACTGAAAGGAAGCATAGACATTTGCTAAATGTTGCTCGTGCTTTAAAGTTTCAGTCTAATGTTCCTACAAAGTTCTGGGGAGAGTGCATCCATGCTGCGTGTTATATCATCAACAGATTGCCCACTGTTGTATTAGAATGGAAATCTCCCTATGAATTTCTCTTCCAAAAGCAGCCTTCATTTGATCACTTTCGAGTGTTTGGTTGTTTGGCATATGCAACTGTCCCACATTGCACAGACAAATTTGCTCCAAGGGCGATTCCATCGGTTTTTGTTGGATATTCTCTTGAGCAAAAAGGCTACATTCTTTTTAACCTATAAACTAAAAGTTTCTTTGTTAACAAGGATGTTGTATTTCATGAGAGTATTTTCCCATTCAAATTCTCGTTTAAATCCTCTTCTTTTTTCCCTACAGATTCTTCTAATAGTGACTTCTTGTATCTTCAAGAAGATGATGCTACACATTTTGGTGAGCCACCCTTGCATGTTAATCCACGTGCCACACGTACCATGCATGAACAACCAGTCTTGAGAAGGTCATCACGTGCTACCAGGCCTCCTACATGGCTAAATGATTTTGTGTGCTCCGCTTCTCTTGATACAGAAGTTGAGAATCCTTGTGCAATTTCCAATTGTATTTCTTATCGTCACTTGCCTATCCACACTCGTTCTCTTGCGGGTTCTTTATCGTCTGTTATAGAACCTACATCTTACAGTGAAGCAAGCAAGGATAATAGATGGATCGAGGCAATGAAACAAGAAGTTGAGGCTCTTGAGGCAAATGGCACATGGGAGCTCACATCATTGCCATATGGACACAAGCCCATTGGATGTAAATGGGTATATAAGATTAAATATAAAGCAGATGGAACTATTGAGAGGTTCAAAGCGAGGCTCGTTGCAAAAGGGTACAACCAACGTGAGGGTCTTGACTACCAAGAAACCTTTTCTCCAGTTGCAAAACAAGTCACTGTTCGTGCTGTTATTGCATTGGCTGCAATGTATGGCTGGCCTTTATTCCAGATGGATGTGTTTAATGCCTTCTTACAAGGCGAACTCTATGAAAAAGTCTACATGAGTCTCTCTGAGGGCTTTAGCAATCGAGGGGGGAATATGGTATGTCGTTTGCGTAAATCCCTATATGGATTAAAACAGGCTTCAAGGCAATGGAACCTTAAGTTGTCAGAAGCTCTCACAAGTAATGGATATAATCAAAGTCTTTATGATTATTCTATGTTCACAAAAAAGGAAGGAGACAAGATTGTTATTGTTCTTGTCTATGTAGATGATCTGCTTATTACAGGCAATTGTGAAGAGATGATTAACAGACTTAAAGGTGTTCTTCATGGAAATTTCAGAATGAAGGACCTAGGGAGTCTTAAATATTTCCTTGGAATTGAGGTATTAATATCTAAAGAAGGCATAGTTCTTAGTCAACGGAAATATGCACTTGAACTTATTGAGGACACATGTTTAGGGGGTGCTCGAAATGCTTCAACACCTTTGGAAGCTAGTCAGAAACTAACAACAGTTGATTTTGACAAAGACAATCCCAGTAAGGATTCAGCTGGAAGTGATGAACTACTTGAAGACATTACAGTGTATCAAAGGCTAATTGGGAGATTGTTGTATCTCACCAATACACGACCAGACATTGCATTTAGTGTGCAACATCTGAGTCAATTCATGCAGGCACCTAAGAGAAGCCACTATGAAGCAGCTCTGAGGATTGTTCGATACATAAGAAAGAGTCCTGGTCAAGGAATCTTTTTTGCTGCAGAAAATGAATTGAAATTAGTTAGCTACTATGACTCAGATTGGGCAGCATGCCCAATGACAAGACGATCTGTTACAGGATATGTAATCAAGCTTGGAAAATCATTGGTTTGTTGGAAGTCAAAAAAGCAAAACACAGTTTCAAGGTCATCAGCTGAAGCTGAATACAGAGGGATGGCAGCCACTGTTGCAGAGGTAGTTTGGATACAAGGTTTATTAGGAGAGCTTGGAATGAAGCTTAATGGTCCTGCTGAGCTTCACAGTGATAGTCAAGCTGCTCTACAAATAGCAGCCAATCCAGTTTACCACGAACGCACCAAACACATAGAGATCGATTGTCATTTTATTCGTGAAAAAATTCAAAAAGGTGTTGTTAAGACTAAACACGTTCCAACCAAGGATCAACAAGCTGATATACTCACCAAAGGACTTGGGGTTGCACAACATGTCTATATTCTAGGCAAGTTGGGTGTGAAGGATATTTTTCACCCTCCAACTTGAGGGGGTGTGTTAAAGACTGTTAGTATAAGCAGTTAGGGTTGTTAGTTAGACGTTACTCGTTTGGTATTTCATGTTAGTTAGGTTAGTTGCTTAGTCTATTTAAGGAAACTATCCTCTTGTATTATATACCGATTAATAATAAAAACTCTCTCAAATTCTTCTTTCTTTCAACAATGTTCTCATCCTAATACAAAGATTCACAACCTTTCAACATGAAAAAAAATTAAACAATTTCTACTTAGGAGAGGAGAAGAGGGAATTTGCTCCTAATAAATTTTAAACTCACAATCTAAGGGAGGGTATCGATTGAGAGCTTTAACCACCTATCTTTAAAAATTAAAATTGCAGTAGAAGAGATTTAATTTTATCTTGTGGCATGTTTATCTCTGTCTTTTGGCACATTTTTTTATTTCTCGATTATTTGTTCGTTCTTTTTACGTTATATTTTTTCAGGGTTGGACTTGACGCCGCCGCGACTGTTCAAGATGGTGCTTATTTGTTATCATGTTGATCTTCCCTATTCTAGATTCTCAGATTGAATTTGGATACACGATTTGCCTTCATGGATAGTTTTCTCACTATGATCGACTCTGATTTGTGATTCTCAATGGTATTTCAATAACTTGATCCCATTTTGTAGTTCGTTTGCCGATGTAGACAGATTTGTTCACACATATATTTTGTTCGAGTCTTTTGGTTGGATTTTTAACCTTTTTCCTTGTATAGTCCTTATGATCTAAAGTGGCTAGTTTCTTTTATCAATGCTATAAGAAAATGTCCAAATTATGTAGGGGTGACAATTGGGCAGGGAATAACCGAAAACCGTGGGGATCCAAACACATTGGTATGGGGAATAATTGAATTCTTCACCCACTGGGACGGGATGAGAAAATTTTATTACCGAAGCTCAAATGGGTATGGGGACGAGGATTGCTATATCCGAACCATACTTGTATAAATCACAGTGAGGATCCTCGAAAAATATACGCATAGATCCTTGATATTTTACAAAGTTGGATGGCTACAAGGGTAATTTACCCATTTTCAACAAAAATCTAGTCTCTTATACCCTGAGTATGGCCAGCTGCAGTAAGTTTGGAAATTCTCCGTAAATTCCATAAAAATAATTAGAAAGTGGTCTATACATTGTTGTAAACGTGATTCAGTCTAGTTTTATTTAAAATACACAATGATATATTTCGATATGTATTTTTAAAAATATGAATATTTGAGTGTTGAAAGGTCATGAAAATTTGGAAATAGATTTCTTAGAAAACAGTTTTAGAGTGGTTTTGAAACATCACCAAAAATTCTACAAGATAAATCGGGAAGTGAGCCTTATATTTCTATAACCATATAGAAGTCTACATTCGTTTAAAACAAATAGTTTTCGATTTTGAGTTATATATTAAGAGTTATTAATTTTTGAGTGAGCAAAAGTTAGAAGAAAAGACAGTGCATTGTTTCCGAAAATAACAATTACAATGACTTCAAAAATTTGCCATAAATCGTATGAATAAAATTAGAAGAGGTAATTTATATGGTTGGAAAGATTATCGAATCTAGTTTCCTTTAGAACAAATGGATCATAATTTGAAACTTTAGATTATTAATTACATATTTTCTTTTAAATGTAGTGCAGGCTGTCATATTTTATAGTTTTGAAATGGTTTGTTTGTTGTTGGTAACATATTTCGGGGATTTTTTAGTCCCCAACTCATCCTTTAAGATTTCTTTATTTTTTGGTGTGAGGATTAACCGAAAATCGCAAGGATCCGTAAGGGATGTGCATGGGGATGAAAAAAATCCTCGAAACATTTATTGGGGATTTCTCGAAACTATACCCGCAAGTGTTGGGGACGGAGTGTGGAATGAAAAACTGTCCCCGGTCCGCCCCATTTTCACCCCTAAAACTATGAACTTAGTTTACGATGATAGTAGTAAACATTTATTATAATTTTGGATATTTTCTCTTTTTAATAAGACTAGCGGCTTATATTAAAAAAAAATATTTAAGGATACCATCCTAGGGTAAAAAAATTACAACAGAGGCTAGGGCCCCTTTGGGCCCAAACAACCCTTCGGCTCTATAATTATATTATATGAATTGGATCGCGAGTGAGTATAGCAGGGATTAGGTGGATCTTAAGACCCACGTGGATAATGGGACGGATATGATTATAGTCTTACAAGTTACGGGACAGAGATGATTTTAAATTTGTACATGCAACGAATCACGGGAGTAGAATGTAAATAAAATTTTTTGGCAAAAATAAATGTGAAAAGAGATTCTACGCACCATGTCCAATTGACATCCCAACTTATGATATTCATGTGCTTCCTTAGAATTTCAATAATTATGATAGTAGTGGTAAAAATTTTAAATAAAAATAAATTAAATAATATCTAAAGTGCAAGTTAACATGGATAAAAGTATAATTTCATATGTAAACTAATTTCTTTTTTTTCTAAAATTCAATATTCAAAAAATATTGAATAATAAAATGCTATTATTCAAATATCATTGTAGTAAAATGATAAAAAATGAAAGATATTTTTATCAAATTAAATCACAACATTTCTCTAATTATAGCTTAGTAATTGTCTTTCATAATGATACGATGACATAAATGTCAAGATTACATGATATGATCTTACAAAGAAAATACCTCTGTAATGAACAAAATCATCTGTGTTTTTTATTACATTTTATGCCTTAATATTAAAAATTTAAATATTAAATTTTAAATCTAATCTTAAATTTAAATCTTATATCTTACATCATGTTCTAAATTCTCTCACCTTTAACCATAAACCTTAACCTTAAGCTCTAAATCTCAAACCTTAACCTTAAATTTCTATTCCTAGATTATACCAATTCAAGATTTCCGTCCTTAATTTCCTTAAACATATATGGATCCACACACTATATAAAGAAGCTCCCATCAGTCACCTTTCCATTCCAAAGCTAACTATATCTTCAACTTTCGGCTCTTATATTTCCTTATAATCCATTTAAAGGTTTCAAAACCTCTATAATCCTTCTATATTGTGTATGTGTATATATATATATATATATATATATATATAAATGCTGATTTTGTTGTTGACTTGTTGCAGGGAAGGGATGATGGGGAGATTGCCATGCAATAATGATGAAAATGGGGTGAAGAAAGGGCCTTGGACGCCTGAGGAAGACCGGGTTCTTATAGATTACATTCAGAGACATGGACATGGAAGCTGGAGAGCGCTTCCAAAGCTTGCTGGATTGAACCGGTGTGGGAAAAGTTGCAGGCTCCGGTGGACTAATTATCTCCGGCCTGATATTAAACGAGGAAGGTTTTCCGAGGAAGAAGAGCAAACCATTATCAATCTTCATGCTGGTCTTGGCAATAAGTAAAAACACTCTCTTTTATGTTATTCTTTGGATTTGGACTTCTTTAAAAATGACCTTATTGGCTTGGCAGGTGGTCTGCAATTGCATCCCATCTTCCTGGAAGAACTGATAATGAGATCAAGAATTTCTGGAACACTCATCTCAAGAAGAAGCTTCTTCGAATGGGGATCGATCCGGTGTCTCACCGGCCGAGAACCGATCTCAACATTCTAGCTAACCTGCCTCAGTTGCTTGCTGCTGCAAACTTTAGTAACATGATCATGATGAATAATATTCCTTTGGACAGTACTGCTCTCATGTTGCAATCTGACGCTGCACAACTAGCCAAAATCCAGTTGTTGCATAACATAATTCAAGTTCTGGGTACTACTCCAACCATGGAAGCAATGAACTTTCTAGCAGGACCAAGTTTCCGGGAAAATCACCAGCTTCAACGGAGTAATAATCTCCCATTTGGTTTTGCTCCACATAAGCTTACTCAATTGCAGTCAAATTTTGTAAACCTGGAAGCCTCTCAACATCAACCAGAGCTAAGTGAGTATCATAATCAGACACTGAAAGACTCCATCAACAACAACCATCAATTCCCATCTTCATCTGCTGCTAATATACCGACTTCGACTCAACCAGCTGAGCTTCCAGCATTACTTCCAGCCTCACCAGAACGTAACCAAACCGAAAACAAGAATATCAACCCAAATGATATGTCTAACCCTTCATCTACTTCAACCACCTTTGAAGCTTGGGGAGATCTTGTGGATGATGAAGCAAGTGACTCTTACTGGAGAGATATCATAGAGTAAGTACATATATCATTACTTTATTCCCTTTTTATCCCCATCATTCCACAATTTGTTCATTTTATTAAGTAGTGTCATTTTTGTTTTTGCAGACAGACATCATCTCAGACATGGTCCATCTCTTAAGCAGCTTTGGGATTGAATACATCATGAGTTTGATTTAGTAACAGTTGTAGACAAAACCCATCTATTGTTTGTCGTTTAAGAATTGGTTCATTAGATTTAAACAGAAAGAAGAAGAAATTTACAGGCTTGAGGCCATTCTGTAAAGAATAAACATACAAAGTTCTATACTATATGCATATATAGTTATTCAGAAAGACTTATTTCTAAACTATTAATGTTCTTGGTTAGTTTCAATATGCTTGATTTCATTTCAGTAATATATCAGCCATGGAAATGATTTGATTGAAACTGTTTTCTTTTTTCTGCAATTCATTGAACAACTGATGCACATTTTCATCTTTGGCAATTATGTCAAGTACATGAAAAATTATTGCATGGTCCGGGAGTACCACGTCATCCATGGTCCTTCCCACTAAAAATCAACCACATAATTTATTTTTTTCCATGTTATTTTTTTTCAAAGATGAATCTTCACCTTTTTAAGCCATGTAAATAGGGAGTGAGTGGTTACATAGAAGTTGATTATAAATAAAATAATGACATAGAAAAAAAATTATGTGACTTATTTTTAGTAGATAAGGACCATAAATAACGTGGTGTCCGGGACCATGTAATAATTTCTCCAAGTACAAAAAGGAGAAATTAAAAACAGTGGATGAATATAAAACAAGTTAGTTGTAGATTGTTTTATACACGAAATGAGTGGGAAAAAACCCTAACTTTTTCTCAAATTAGTAAAGGGGGTTTTGACCTTATTGGATGTATATGTTTTAAGGGGACAAATTTATGTCAAACTTGAATTAATATTCACAGTCACAAACCCTAAATATGCTCACAAATGTTTCTGAAATGTCTCAATCTAATGAAGATCATTGACAGTGAACTAATTGAAATTAATTACACATATGTAAAGTGCACCCCAAAAATGAATTATAAAAGCATATTGTTGATAAACTAGTAGATAGTTATATCTGTCTCAGGATAAAAAGTCAAGACTATTTGTTACTCATTAGGTAAGACTATTTCCATTTATTAGGAAAAAAATAGGCCAAAGGGAAATTGCAATCACCAGGTTTATCTGACTCAACTCTAGATCTAGTTAAGACAATTATGTGATTATCGAATACCGAAAAGTTTATAAAATAAGAGATTTCATTATTAGTTATTAAATTTGATAAAAAAAATTCATCGGTAACAAAAAGGTAAACGAAATATTTAGATTAGGGTTATTATATCATGCACCGACAGTGGAAAAAAAACTTTTCAACAAGCATGCCTAATTCGCCTTAAAAATTAAAATTAAAATACCTAACCTTAAAGCCCTAAAATCTAAATCATATCCTCTAAACTCTAAAACTTAAATTCTAATCGTAAATACTAAATTCTAACCTCTAAACTCTAAACCCGAAACTAACCCCCTAAACCCTAAATTAAACATGCTTGTGGAAAAGTTTTTTTTCACTACAGTGCATGTAATATTTTTCCTTTAAATTACACTCTACCTTTCACGGATTTATATTCAATACACAAGCAGTGAAAAACAAAAAGTTTCCATAAGCGTATTAGTTGTAAGGTTTAGGGTTATAATTTATGGTTTAGAGGTTAAGGGTTTATAATTTATGGGTTGTGGTTAGAATTTAAGATTTAGGGTAATATTGTTAGGGATTTAGGTTTTAACCTATAAAACCTAAATTCTAATCTCAAACCCTAAATTCTAAACACAATTCATCGATTCTAAACCAATAAACATAAAATCTAATCTTTAAACCATAAAATCTAACATTATACCCTAAAACTAAGGCATTTGTAGAAACATTTTATTTCTACCGCATGTGTATAAAATAATTATTTTTTTTCAGTAGAATCAAATTTATGCAAAGCTTTAAAAGAAAGCTATCCAAAAACCCAACAATCTAATTTTTTAGAACGAGGAAGTGTGGTGAAATGAGAGAGGGTTTATAAATAGCTGAGTTGTAACTTGTTTACTGATGTTGAAAAATGTTAATGAAGGTTTCAGTAAATTTCAAACTTAAGATTAATTGTATCAGTTATTTTCCTTAAGATACAAGGGAAAGATGAAAATAAAGCACAACAATATGTTTGATTTTCTAAACACAGGAGATAAGCATTATTGAATAAGTGAGCTTTGGGGGGGGAGATATCCCTATTTACAAGCTAACCTTGTCCATGAAGGGATTTGATTATATATTTAGTAGGTAAATATCCTATTTGACCTTTAATAAAACAACTAACCCTTACCTACCTTGACAAATATGTTGATTGTTACTTAACCGTTCTAAATTACAACATTTTATGATGTAAAATTAATCAAGTTTAACAAATTTTACACTAATCCTTACCAGAGTGAAATAGATGGATGAAATTAGAAGAAGATATGTGAAGATTATCACTTAAAAAAAAGAGTAAGGAGTTAATATCATTCAACTATTTCACTCATCTAATGGTCATGAATTAGTGTAAAACTAGTTGAGTTTTACATAGTGTAAGTGGATCCTAACCCATATATATATATATATATATATATAAGAAACACTAGTTATTCTTCTTGTTGTTGTACTTTTTTAAAGGAGATGAGATCTTACCATGGAAGAAAGGTAATTTATTGTTATATAAACTTATTCAGATTCAATGAATTTCATAAACAAAAAGGGGATAAAGAGATATAATCAAACTTTAATGTCTCCTTTTGTGTAGATAGAACTTGAGAAGAACTTTGTAATTTGCTACTTGTGAAAGGATATGAGCCCATTCTTGGGATAAAATAGTTTTAACTATTACTTGAAAAATTATGTTTGGGTTAGGGGTGAGCAATATTCGACCCAACTTGTAAAAAATTATTTTTATTTTATTTTATTTTGAGTTATCAAATAACTTGTGCAAATTTTGAGTTTGAGTCAAGTTCGATTTTTCCAATTCGAAAAACTGAATTTTAATGTTTCACGATTTAATCCCTTGTTTCCTTTTTTCTTCAATTCCTCCTTCATTTTAAGTACATTTTTACCAAATTTGAATCACATGCTCCTATACCACTGTAGAATATCTATTTAGTTTCAATTCATATTTTTTAAAATAAATTTCTTATTTTTGCATATTAGTCGTCAACTATGTATGATTTCCTCATTTCTTCAATTTATCATTCTTTTTAAGTCTATTTTTGACCAAATCTAAACCATATGCTCCACTACCACTATATAATATCTATGAAACTTCAATTCATATTTTTAACATTTTTTCTTTATTTCAATTGCATCCCTTAATTTTGTATTTTATTCAATTTGGGCCTCCAACTATATTTTTTGCAAATTCTTTCTCCTCATCAATTCAACGACTCATTTATACTTCCATAAATACTTTATCCTCAAAAAAAAATTCTTTAAAAATAACATTACAAATTTTACTTACACATGTGAATATATATATATATATATATATATTATATAATTAGAGAAGGTCATTTAAATTGGAATAAAAAAATTGTACTATAATATTATAAAGAATTACAATTAAATTTGTACAAAAACTAGACAACTCGACTCGAATATCAAAAACTCGAATTAGAAAAAATCAAATATAGTTTGAGTCATAAAATTTGACTCGTCAACTCGACTAACTCGAAATTTTTTTACCCGACTTGACTCTATTGAATGCTCACCCCTAGTTTGGATTAACCTTTCCTGGGTTTCATTTTGGTTCACATCAAGATTGATATAAACAATTATTATGATCGTTTTGGTCTATAAGATGTCATGGTTTTATTCACAAAAAGCAACTTACAAATTGAAGGTGGTTTAAACACTTGTTATAATATTTCAAGACCAACACCCAACATAGAATTGTTATGATATTAGGAGGTGGTAGGACTGGTCTTCCTTTGTATTATTGTTCTACAGTTTGGGGAGGGATAGTTTCTAATTGGTGCAGCCAACACCCACAACTTTTTTTTGCTCAACAAGATGTATATTAATAAAAAATATACAACCATACGTCACAACGGTCGCCTCGTTAAAAACCTCCCTAATCCTAACGGAGGAAAAGAGTACGGCCCGTTTGTGACAACAAAAACAAACCGACAGCAAGCGAACAAAACCAGCAATCACCCGATAACGTTAACAAGCACAAAATAAAGAAACACGCGACACTCCCTCCTTTGCCAATGCATCATCTTTACCCTCCAGCTTCGCTTGTATCGACTGAATTTCCAGCTCAATATCACCAAAAACAGTACGGTTCCAGCTACGCAAAAACTTCTTCAGAAACCTAAGCTTGACCATTATATTTTCAGTTCCAACCCCCCATTCCGACAACCGACACCACTCTTCCGCCATTTCATGTACATGTTTCTTATCTTCCAACCAACAATTAATAAAGCGAAATGGTCGAGGTCCCCAGTCCTGATCATCATATAGCAACAATAACGGTGTATGATCTGATACCCCTCTAGGAAAAGAATGTTGAACAATGTTGGAAAAGACATCTACCCAAGCAGACGATAACAAAAATCTATCTATACGACTCCGCCTAAACCCCTACCAAACATATTATATTGCTTCCCTTTCAATGGTAAATCCACAAGCCCAGCATTGTCAATGAAATCAGAAAAAAGCTACCATACCTGACGCCACTGAGCTGCACCATGCACGTTTC
Source organism: Hibiscus tridactylites (assembly GCA_958450335.1). Classification (NCBI taxonomy): domain Eukaryota; kingdom Viridiplantae; phylum Streptophyta; class Magnoliopsida; order Malvales; family Malvaceae; genus Hibiscus; species Hibiscus tridactylites. The sequence goes on along the minus strand of OY288271.1, from coordinate 25,231,535 downwards.
GATAACCATTGTATCGAGTTAAAATCGCCTGCAATACACCACGGACCTGGGATGTCCAGAATTAACTCTCCTAGACGTTGCCACAGCAGATTTTGTGCCAACACATCGCATGGAGCATAAACGTTCAGCATACAGCACTGCAACTCCTCCGCGCACCACCTCCCCCTTATAAGGATAAAATAACGATCCACCTCCACCGAAACTACGCTGAAACGTGAACCTTCCCATATCGTAATCAAACCCCCCGAGGCACATATCGAAGGTGAAAAAATAAATTCATATCCATCTAGTACCCATAAGCTTGCAACCAATAGCGACGACACATCCTCTAACTTTGATTCTTGCAACATCACCATATTCGCGCGTTGTTTTTTTACTACTTCGCACACCGCCCTACGCTTCAAACATGAGCCTAACCCCCTTACATTCCATGAAACCACGCACATCCTTACTGACCTCGCTTTTCTCTGGAAAAAAACCCGTGTGAGATCCTTTATAATATCTGCTTCACACCCCACAGTTCTTACTCCCACGATACTGCTCAATGCCACTGTCGCCTCTATTTCCTTAGTTAACAATTGCTGGCGATTCTGAAAATCCGAATCTGATAGTGAAGCATTCACAACCTGCGTCGAAACTTGTTGGCGTAGCACCTGTTTTCGCGGTATGCCCCTACCAACTTTTTACGTCAAAATCACTCTCAAGAGAAGGTTTATTGACTTTGTTTTTCTACCGTTAATCCAAAGCAGAGAATTGTGGTTTGCATTGTCTGAAACAGATAATTTCTCTCCAGCCTTATCTATTATCCTATCACTATTTGAAACTGAATTATCTACCAAATCCACAGTATTTGTGATTGGTTCAACCATCTCCACACTGTTTGCGTTCAAATCTAAAGAAGTCAAGTGTGAATGAACTACCTCGAGCTGGTTAGCTACTATAGAACTCTTCCCAGCCTCGCCCACCACCCTATCGGAGATTTGCTCCTCTATCGGATCCACCAGACCACCTTCCTGCGTCTTAATCAGATCCGGCAGCCCCTTCGATCCAACCTCATCATGGGAGGCTTCAACATGATCCAACCGATGATCCCACATATTATTGCATCGCCACAACCTCGTCTCCTCCGTGTGAGCTTGGTCCCCGAACGGTTCCACATGCCCTATTGCCTTCAATTGGTGATCATCACCCGTGCGTGGTGTCCCCCCATCCGAACCCTGTGTCAAAGGATTAGTGTCCTCATCATCAGTCTGCATCGTCGTACACTCACATTCCATCCAAGGGCCAAAAGCAAACTCTCGGACGAGTATAGGGAAACACACACCGTCCACCTTCAATTTCACCTTTGCATCTATGCATGACATGAATAATGTTTCGGTTAGCATCCATCCGCATTCAAACGATTGGGGAGAATCAGTAGAGTTTGCTAAACAAACCAAGTTCCCCCAAATATTCGTGATACTTTCGAATGATTGTTGCGACTACGCATGGATTGGTAGGCCCTTGATCAATAGCCAAACCCGTCTCGTTTCTAAACCTATCTCTGATGACCACCGTTCTAGCCTTGTGAAACACCCTCGTATTGATTCTAACATCATCACCTTATCACGTGTTGAAGGGTCCTTGAACATGAGCAGTATCATTGAACTGGCTATACGCATAATCGACAAACCTTCTACCGCCGTCAAGTGCATTTTCGCTGCCAACTCCTTGATACTCCATGGTTGCTTGCACCACCCCACTGCACAGTTTTGCAGAATTTCCATCTTATCCACCGCCACAAACCCCTGCACTGAATAATCAAAAGTGTATCCGTGATTGATCGCCTCCTCCGATCGCTGCTTCATCGACACTTTTGGTCGCAAATTCCCTGCTTGAAACACTTAGATACGAGAACCGTAAATCCATTTACCATGCAAGCGTTATATCACCCACTCAGCATCCTCTCAACTACTCATTCTCACAAACCCAAATCTGGATCCGTTTCTAGCTAATTTTCGAGGGATGAAAACATCCACTACCACCCCGTGACGATCAAAAACCTGCCATACCCCTTTCTAGTGAATGAATGTAGAGAGATTTCCCACAAATATTGTCCACACCTTCCGGTTACCAAACTCCGACAGCATTCTCTCGAAATACCCTTGATGTTAGCTAGTGATCCGAAGGATAATGGACCAAAGCCGTTGAAGAATTTTATCGAACACTTAATAGGCTATCTCTCTACCAAGCAAGTTTTCAGAAAAATAAATCTCACCAATTCTCATCAATGGCACCAGCGTTGCGCACAACTGAAATTCGCCGAGTAGAAATTGGGACTGGTCGATTGCACTCCGTTTATTGTTTGGTGTTCAGAACATCGCTAGTAAAAAGTTACAGCTAATCAAATTCTTACGCCAGACATCTTACCCTATGTTGAATCTAATGAAGAACGACCTAATCTGAGTTGCTGCAGATTGTATTCACCATACTTTTAAAGTTTCTAATATATTCTTATAACAACACCCACAACTTAGGTAAACTAGGCCGGCTAAGCAGGATTGTAACGCCTCGGTTTTGGGCCTAGACGTTTTTGAGATGGTTTTAGGGTCCTTTAGACCGAGATTAGAGATTCGGGTAAGTTTCAGGATGAGTTTGTTGCGTGTTTTGAGTGCAACGCAAACGGTGCAAGTATACACGTCGCAAGTAATAAATGATAAGTATAGAGTATCGTCTCCACAGGGATTGGTTTTGGCCACTTTGCTTAAGTTATTGCATTGAAAATAAATAGATTGATAGAGATGAACAATAAGTAAAATAAACTAAGCAAAATAAAGAAAATCAAAAAGAGTGATCGGTTTAAGAGAGTAGGTCGGGTTATCGCGAGTCATAGAGTGATAGTTGAATGGACCATCGTGGTAATTGAGTGCAAGAGAAACTTGATTGCTTTGGCAAGTAATTGCCTGGGCAACTGGAATGGTGTGATTGCCTAGGCAACTGGGTGACTTTCTTCAAAGTTTGGCAAAGCGCTATTCAATGGTTTCTCGTTATCCCTAACTCGAAACATTGGTTAATTGTGCATACTTTGGTAATACTGATACATCCCTGCGTTAACCATGGGTGAACAATAACCGATCTTGCGCTCCTCTTAGCCGTTGAAATCCGCAACTTATCCTTAAGTTGAATTAGTCTTCACCATCGATTGATTGAATAAAGACCATGCTCATTCATTTCTTGAATCTAACTCTCTCGATATTAGATGAATGGATGAATTCACGAGATCCTCTCCCAATTCACTCGCAATCAAAATTAAGAACCAAGAATGAACAAACTTTGAATTAAAATTACAAACTCAAATACCTAAACAAATCCAATTGTTCTCACAACCACAAAAACACAATAACTCAAGCCAAATAAAATTAGTTCATGGTTGGGTTCAAAAGATATACAAAGAAGATTCTCCCTAGCATGAATCTAATCGAACAAAGAGGAAGAAGAAGAAGAAGAAGAAGAAGAAGAAGAATTTGAACAACCCCTTAGTCAAAGTTTTCTTATTTATAGGAGATGGCTAGTCTTCTTATTTATAGAAGATGGCTACGTCAAAGTCTTTCTTGAGGAGGAAGCTAAGTTGGAATTAAATAGCATTAAAGAGATAAATCTCTTTTAATATATTTTATTCCTCCAAAAACTTCTCCTAAAACTCTTGTAATTAATCTCCCTTTTACCTCTTTATGGAACCCCAACTCTTCTAGGATTTATCATTGCTTCACGTGATTATCTTGAATTAAATGGATTTATCCTTTAATAACTCGGTAGCTTCCTCCTTCTTTCCTCAGTTGCTTCAGCAACTTCCAGCTTGTCCGGGCAATTAATCTTACGCGCATAAAACACACCAAAGTAGTATCTTTTTCCATAAAAAGTAACCGAAACATGAAATCAAGCACAACCACAAAGGAAACAATGCAAATATGTATGAATGACTAAAAATCCAACTAAAATGAGCTTAAGTCTAACAATAATATGAGTAAAAAAGGTCATAAAAATAATACTTTTGAACACTCATCAGAGTTCAGGGAAAACATATTTAAGAAGGTGATAAAAATATGGAAAAATTATCTAAAATATTTTTAAAATATATAAAAGGTTTTGGTGAAATCAATTTGGGAAAACAAGTTCTAGAAATGTGACATTTTGGACTAGTGACCAAAATGTTAAGTTTGAAAACTAGTTTTAGTGACTGTTTTGTAAAGGGTCAAACTTTGAATCTTTAAAGAGCTATTATATCATTTGGTATAATCTGAGTTTTACCTTAATTAGGATTATTTTAAATGTGCTTTAATTAAAGGAATTAAAAGGGTTTAATTAAAGAATGTGGTTATTTTCTAAAATCACAATTTAACGTAACTTTCTCTTCTCAATATTTTTTCTCAACTTCTAAATATCCAAACACATTGTTTTCATTAGAAAATTTAAGGTGGTGATATTGATTTCTTAACTCGTTGATTTCCTAAATGATTCTTCAATTTGTTTTCCAAAAATCTTATTGAATCTCTTTTATTTTCAAGAGGAAAACATCCAATTAAGAGGAAACTCATACATTAGAGGTAAGGTTAGTTCTTCTCCTCTAATGTAAGGTACTTTACTGAAATTCTGAAATTATTGATCCTTTATATATGTTTTCTAATGTGGTTTTATGATTTAATTGGGTAATATGATTAAATCAAGGTTTTATTGATGGATTTATATGATTTTCAGATTGGATCTATTTTGTTGGGTTTATGATTGATTTTAATCATGATTTTGAAGTTTAATAATGTTAAGATAAAGGTTTTAACATTGTAATCTTGAAACTATGTGAATCTCTAATTGTTTAGGTTGCTAGATTTGTGCTTTTGGGGAGTTGCGGTGGTGTAATGGTTGCTGGAAGTGTAAGGATGTTGTGATATGGTTTTTAGATGTCTTTTGGTGATAATTGATGGTTGAAAGTGTTAGGTTTTGGTTGGGTTAAGTTTGGAGGTCAATCGATGTTGTTTTCGGTTGTTTCGAATGGGCGTTTGATAACATTTAGCAAGACAACGTTGAGGATTGTTATTTATGGGTTTATGAATACATTATGATGCATTGTGCCTTTGATTTTGTGTGGTTTAAACAGGTGAAGTTGATTTCATAGCTATCGGTGAAGCTTTAGAGGCTTCGGACGCTTAGTTTCACGTTGGCGAATTGAGGTTTCGCGTGTTGGTGAGTGAGAACGTGGATTTCAGCTTTAAAATGTTTTAAAGGTGGTTTGGGAACTTAGATTTGAGCTTAAAATGCTTGTCTAAGTTCAGAAGTAAGTATAAGTGGATTTTCTGTCTCAACTGTGCTATTACGAAATGGTTTTTATGCACTTGTTTTGATTACATGATACCTATTGTTTATGCATGATTTAAAGTTTGTTGTATATTGTTTTTAATCATGAAATGATAAAGGATGCACATGGTAAGTGATCCTTGTAAGTATATGTTTTATACTTGTTCTTAAAGCATGGTTTGTTGCTTTGGAAAATGATTTTATGTTTATGCATATGAAAACAGTTGGGTATATGGTTATAATGAATTATATTGGCAAGTGATGTGGTTTTAAAAATGCTATCGGATATAGTTAGTCGGCTATAGGATTGAGTGCACTGTAAACAAGTCACATTGGATGTTGAGGGGTTTATACGGTGTGCCAAATACTCTATCCAAGTACCCTAACGATCGAGGAAGTGTAGTGTCCCGTCTCTCGTTAGTGGGGTTATACATCTACCAATGAGTGGTGTCGATGGGTTTATACGGTGTACCAAATACTCTACTACGGGTGACACAACAGTCGAGGGGTTTATATTGTGTACCGAATACTCCCGTGTGTGAACCTTGAGATGTCGGTGAGATTGTATGAAGTGTTGGGACAACACTTGTGAATCTGTGTATCCGGTGTTGTGTTTTGAAAATTGAACTTGGTTAATGATAACTTGTAAGCCAATATAATTGTTGATGTATCATGAAAAGGTTTATGTTGTATAATGTGATTTATACATGTTTACTCTTTAAGCTTTGCATATGGTTGTTATGCATGAAAAGACTTAATTGAGGTTTAGCAATGGTATTTGCTGTTGATTAATGATACATGAGGCATATGTTTAATATGTTGATTTTGGAAAGGTTTAAGTGCATGGTTTTCAAGGCATGATGTTTTATAAATGGATTGAAATGATGATTTCAATGATTTTGAGAAAATGTTTTTAAATTGTATTGATGATGTTTTGTTTTGAGCACTCCTCGCTAAGCCTAGTGTGCTTACTGTCACGGACTTATTTCTTACAAGCTAAATCCGTGCGGCGCTAACACTCTCAGCACAATGTTAGCAAGCTTTACTAGTGCAACGCTATGGCAAAACACAAGGAGCAAGAGAGTTTTACAAGGAAAGAGCCTTGTATTAAACTAAGAAAGCTTACAAGGACGCTTTACACTACAAAACTTGTGTGACTCTTTGGTTGATTTACAAATGAGAGGGGTGACCCTATTTATAGGTTCCCACCTCCTCAACGGACAGCTAAGATTTATTCGATCCAACGGTTAGGATCTTGCCTCTCAAAATATCTAAGATGCCTAGATATCTCTAGATAAGTCTATACATATCTACATATATCCTAAATGGTCTAAAAGCTCTACAATATTCTAAGGGCTTCTAGAATGTTCCAGAGATGTCCATACTTGTCCCGAGCCTTTTGGAGTTATCCCGAGTTTTCCACAACCTTCCCGAGTCTTCTAGGTCCTTCCGAGTGAGCCTAGATGATCGTGGAGTGTCCTGGAACCTCCTAGAACCGTGTGGATAAAGATGGGAATGTCTAGGTCATTCTAGATCTTTCCGTGGATCACCTTTGGCCTTAAAATGCCCAATGCATCTCATTTTCCCTTGGTTGGCCCGAAGGCACCTGGGTGGGACTCCTCGGGCGCGCGTTGCGCGCCTAGGTGGGGCACCTCGATGCTTCTCGGTGCACCCTGACGAGTGTGCCCCTCGATTGGCTGGGGTGCACCCTGGTGGGGCGTGACATCCTCCCCCACCCAATCTCGCGACGCCCTCGTCGCGTCCTCGTCGAATTGGGGTGTTTCTGGAGTGCTTCCCTCGACTCCTAGCTTGCCTCTCCTTTACCCTCGGCTTGTCGGCATCGTTGGAAGGCCTTCCTTTCGACCCTTGACCTTTGGTGGTCTTCGAAGCCATGTTCTCCCCTTGAACATGCTTGGTGGCCTTCCCGGACACGGTCACCCCTTTGTGTTCGTTCAATCCCTTGGATGGCTTGGTCATACGGGTGACCTTTTCAAGTTGTAATGCTGAGAGTACTCATGTCCCTTGCTTGGTGGCCCTTAGTGTTGGTACCACGCATGATAGTGCACCCTCCGTGATGCACATACTATTGGCAAATGGCATTGGGATTGCCTTGGCTTGGTCGAAGAACTCGAGCCCTAGGATGATCAGGTAATCGTCCATCGACACAATCGAGAAGTCCATGCGCCCTGACCATGTCCCAACGATAGTCTTGACTCCTCGAGCGAACTCGTGGATGGGTTGAGCAGTAGAATTCACTGCCTTGACGGGTCCTCCCCCTTTCACGACACTAAGACCAAGCCTCTTTGCTTCCTTCAAAGAAACAAAGTTATGGGACGCACATGTGTCGAGCATGGCTCTTGATGCCTTTCCCTTAACGGTGACGTCCACGCATAGCAACCCCTTGGCTTGGGTCTTTGGGGCGGATTGGATGCCATTCAAGAGCTATAGTGATCCCATTTGTGCACCTTGGCCCTCTTCGACATCACTACCTTCGTCGGCATCGCTTCCCTCTTGATGCCTTTCAAGGAGCGAACTAAGGGCTTGGCGTTGTGGGCATTCTCGAACCCAATGATCGCCATCACAGATGAAGCAACTGCTAGGTGGTGATTTCTTGGCACCATGAGAGTCTTTAGACTTACTTCAGTCCTTATCCCTCCATGAGGATGAGCCTTTGTGCTTCGGTGTGTCCTCATCCTTGCGACTCTCTTTGTGTGGGCTCCTATCTCTTCCCCCATTGGAGTGACCACTCTTCTTATCCATGGCTCGTTGGTGGACTCCTTGTGGGTGGAATAGTCGATGAGGCTTTTGGCCACGACAATGGCATCATCAAGGGTTTGTACTCTCCTTCGTCTTAGCTCGGCCTTGGCCCAACTTTGAAGACCATCTATGAAGTTGAAGAGTGAGTCTTTCTCTGAGAGATCGGGAATTTCAAGCACCAAGCTAGTGAACTCCTTTACGTAGTCATGGATGCTCCCCGATTGCTTGAGCCTTCGCAATCATGCCTTTGCTTCATCCTCGGCATTCTCCGGATAGAATTGTCGTTTGAGCTCCTTTTTGAAATCAGCAAAGGATGAGATGGTGCACGTACCTTTCTCGACATCGAGACGCCTTCTCCACCACCAAAGCATGGTAGTGTCGGTAAGATATAAGGTCACGATTTGGACCTTAGAGGCATCCTATCTGATGCCAACGGCTTCTAGATATTGCTCCAAGCTATATAAGAAGTTGTCCACTTCTTTAGCGTTGTGTGTTCCCGCAAAGGTTTGAGGCTTGGGCACCTCGACCCTTCTAGCCTCTATGGTGGTGCTTGGCCCGGCTGCCATAGCACGTTTACACAATGCTAGGTCGCCTTGCAATGACTCTAGTTGGGCGTGCATGCTGGCAAGTTCACGTTGGAATGACTCACGTACCTTTGTGAGTTCTCCCATGAGTGCTTCGAGGACTTCACCTATCTCCACGAACAGGGTCTCCTCTAGCTTAATCTTCATAGCCCTCACGGCCGTGTGGATCTCGGCATCCTCCGCCTTGAGGCCTTCAATCCGCTCTTGAAGATCGTCCATGTGGGCACCCAAGCCTGAAACACTTTCCTCCACGCGAGTCAAGCGCGACTCAAAGCTAGAGAGTGTGTCTTTGGACTTGGCACGAGGCCTTGTCTCCCTAGAGTCGGTCATTCCCTCACTCGCACGTTGGTCATGTGTGACCTCGAGCTCCGACGGGCTAGCAACTTGGTTCTTGCCTGACTTGGCCATGTTCCCAACTATCGTAACACGCTCTGATACCAACTGTCTCGGACTTATTTCTTCCAAGCTAAATTCGTGTGGCGCTAACACTCTCGGCACAATGTTAGCAAGCCTTACTAGCGAACATTATGGCAAAACACAAGGAGCAAGAGAGTTTTACGAGGAAAAAGCCTTATATTAAACTAAGAAAGCTTACAAGGACGCTTTACACTACACAACTTGTGTGACTCTTTGGTTGATTTACAAATGAGAGGGGTGACCCTATTTATAGGCTCACACCTCCTCAACGGACGGCTAAGATTTATTTGATCCAACGGTTAGGATCTTGTCTCTCAAAATATCTAAGATGCCTAGATATCTCTAGATAAGTCTAATATTTATCTACATATATCCTAAATGGTCTAAAAGCTCTACAATATTCTAAGGGCTTCTAGAATGTTCTGGAGATGTCCAGACTTGTCCGAGCCTTTCGGAGTTATCCCGAGTTTTCCACAACCTTCCCGAGTCTTCTAGGTCCTTCCGGGTGAGCCTAGATGATTGTGGAGTGTCATGGAACCTCCTAGAACCGTGTGGATAAAGATGGGAATGTCTAGGTCGTTCTAGATCTTTCTGTGGATCACCTTTGGCCTTAAAATGCCCAATGCATCTCATTTTTCCTTGGTTGGCCCAAGGGCACCTGGGTGGGACTTCTCGGGCGCGCGTTGCGCACCTAGGTGGGGCACCTCGGTGCTTCTCGGTGCACCCTGGCGAGTGTGCCCCTCGGTTGGCTGGGGTGCACCCTGGTGGGGCATGACATTATGCTCTCTTTGTCCATCAATATAGAGAATTACAGGAGTGCATGCAATAAGTGAGCAAGGAGGATCCAAGGGCTTCGTTCTTTGAAAGTATGGTTTCAAACTATACTTTTAGTAATAAAGGAAATGTGGTTCATTGTTGTTTTGGGAGTGTGTTTGCTAAACTTACTGTTTTGAGCAAGTTTATATTGTTGCTTTGAAGTTGTAAATGGCCTTTATATGTTAGTTTTGCTTTGGATTAATGTTTTGGATGTTGGATGGTTTATTCTCTAGGAAGCATGCCTCTAGATTTCCTTTGAAGCATGATGGTTGATTCTTGTTGATAATTATGTGTTGGATTGATATGGTTTGGTCTCCCATATGCATATGATTATGTTTAAGGCATGTTGGTATGAGTTTGGAACCTTAAAAGCATGAAAAATCAGTATTTTTGGGCATTTCATGCCTAGATGTTTCTATATAGTCGAAGGTGTAACAATACGGATATGTGTATTTATGGACCCCGTATCGAAACGGGTGAAGGTGTATCGATACGCCCCCTTGGATTAAACGGTTCTAGATAATCTCGTATCGATACACTATCGAGACCGTATCGATATGCCCCGGTGTATCGATATATTATGGAGTCGTTTCGAGACGGTTGGTAGGTAAGTTGGTTTCTCTGAATATTAAATGTTTCTGATTTCTTCCGTTTTAGTTCATGATCGTTATGCATGCAATTGAATGTGTTTGGATGATCTTTTATCGCTGAAATTTGACATGTATGCATGAAACCTGACTAATTGAGGATTGGTAAACTTAATTCTAAGTAAGTTCTTATAATTTTCCAAATTTACAATTCGGTCCCTTAATATTTATGATTGCAATTGAATAGGATATTGATGTCCGTTTGAATTGAGATTTGACACCGTGACATAAAAAATGACTAATCAAAGGGTGGTAACTTCAAATAGGCTAAAGTCCCTATAATTTGTAAAAATTACGATTTAGTCCTCAAAACATGTATGTTGTCAAGCGAATGTCTAATCGATGTTTGATTGAGTTGAGGTTTCTTCCGCTACGAGCTCAAATCACATAGGATGATAATGTGCATCTGGATAAGATAAAAAGAAAAAAAGTCGTTTATTGAGATAAACTTTCTCAGTTTACTTTAATATTTTCCGTGTGACTTGCTCGGTTTGATCTCGTGTCTAGACCAGGTCGAGGGGTTACAAGGATGGCACCTTAAGCTTAAACAAAGATGCCAAATTGCAAATGCATAAGCAATGGGAGCTGTAGGTCACCCTGAAAGGAGCTCAAAAAATGTCATTGACAACATAAAACATGGCAAATTTTGCAGAAATACCATGGGACTTGATTTTGCTATACGACATCTTCCAAATAAGTGGGGGAAAACTAAAAAATATGGATATTACACCCAACATTCACGCTCAAGTCTGAGTAATATAGTTGGACGGAGCATGAAGCAACATGAAAAATGGAGGTATTCCAAGGATGAAATGATGCATCGGTGAGAACCGAGTACAGTCTCAATTGCGATTGCAAGGCAGCTACTTAAAACTAGCAGAAATTACAAGGAATCATCTACCTGTCAAACTTAACAGCCAAGACTAATCCATGCTTTGAGCGTCTATGTGCAGCATATTTCATTTTGCTGCTGCTTAAGGAATGTGAAGACCATTAAGCATGCACAAAAGAATGTAACATTGATGATCTCTTGGATTCCAACATTCTTCATTTCATGCACATTCATAAAAATCTGGAGAACGTGAAACATGTACGAAGGGAACGAATAATCCAAAAATAACTGAAGAAAACAACAAATCTCGTATGCAAGAAGCCAAGAAGTAGCTGGTTCTGCAAAGTAAACTAATTTAGTCGTCTCGGTTTAATATGCTCTCATCAAATTCCTGCATGACTCCTATCCATCAGCCTGACTACATTAAAAACAATACCAGCTCTTACATGGTCCACAGGAAAATAAAAGATAATTATCACTGCTACCTTGGGACATAAGCTTTAGTTGTTGTTTTATGCATTCAACCTGATTTAGTATTATACTGAACTTATGCCAGTAAGCAGTAAGCGCCACTAATGGATGGGTTGATTCAGGAAGTTGAAAACCTGATACACAGCAATGCTCCTAAGATGAAACCTGGTTCCAAAAGCATACGCAAAACACGTCATACCCAAAGAACATCAGAAAAGAAAATCTTTCTGATACCAGATAAAGTGGTCAGAGAATCTTAAGCCGACAACTCGGAATTTAATAAATATATAAGTAACTGGTTTCATTATTTCTGTTCAAAGAAGTGTTGTGATACTAAAAGAAAGATTGATGGACTAGTAACAAAGCAGTATAAAGCCGACAGCATTAGTAATCTAAATCTTAGCTGAATAAGCCACAAACAACATTTTAAGAATATTCTGATGTTCCACTACATTGAACTTCAAAATTACTATTTCAATGGATACAATCATGATTTAAAATTACAAAACCTTACAACTGCAAAGCTTGGATGCAGCTCCAAGCTAATCAACAGCCATGGCCTCAGAGCCCCCATTGGCATCTTCCATCCCACTCTTCTGCTCTTCAGTCACCATTCTCATCTCCTCAATCAAACTCTTCTGTTCCTCCTCTATGGTATTTTGCAACTCATCCACCTGCATGGTAGTTGATGTAACACGATAAGAAAATTTAATAACACGTCATACAGATTCAATAAGTCTTTTAAGAAGTTGTGTACAGCAGAATGCAGATCCGTCCTTACATTCTATCCATTGTCATGCAACATAACAGGGTAAGGCGCAGCACTGAGGCTAACTAACAGAACGAAAACCATAAAGGGACAACAGATGAGATTGGTGACAAATACATCTCAAACTAAAGTAGCTCAATCACAAAAGCAAAACAATAGTCACTTTCAGGATTTTAAGAACCGTAACATTCCATTCAAATTTTAATTTAAAACAAGTAGAGATACTAAGATAATGGCAGATTCTGCAAATAGTATGTGAGAAAAGGCTATAATAAAGCATAAATCTATTTCAAATTATGTCTGCATAAATCAGTACGGAACATGGAACCAATTAAGATGAAGTATTGTTTGATATAATATCAACAACAAAGTAATTCTTCATGTCAATAGATGATCTTAGAAGTTCCATGTAGGACTTGAATAGTAGAAAGACCAAGCTACATCCATTACAAAGGTGATATGAAATTTCCTAGTCTCAATCTGCTCATCCAGCTCAAATAACTGAAGGTTTCGTTGAAAGCATGTATATTAAGGAAAAGAATATGTTAAAGATCTCAGCAAAAGTAAACTAGTGTACAGGCAAAAGACCTGAAATAAATCATCCATAAGTTTCATCCACTTTTAATCAATTATCTCCATTTTCCGATCTTTACATCTTAAAATGATAGCAGGTGTTCTCTAATATCCATCTTGTGAGAAAACTAAGTAAATCCCACAAGGAATAATTTAAGTGCCAATGTGAAGAAGAAAACAAACAAACTCAGAATCTGGATGACCCCAGATAATGACATAAACGTGCATCGGCTTCTAAGAATGGAAAAAGCAGCAAGGACAGTTTTAGGTAATTTATGAAGGATCCGTTGGAAGCATATATATATATTAGGGTAAACTACTTAAATGACCACCTAACTATAGGGGTGGTGTTATATGACCACCATACTTTCAATTGTCAATATGACCACTTAACTATTTAAGTGGTATAAATCAAACCACATACCGTTAAAACCTAACGGAGAGGTTGACGTGGCAGTTAACATAAATTTATATAATTACACATTTGGTCCTATTACTTACACATTTTATCAATTTGGTCATATTTTTAATTTAATTCAATAATTTAATCATTCAATTTGGTCCTCGTTGCTTTGGAATGTGAAGTGCTCTTACCACTGAGCCAACCATCCATTTAGGATATGGATTATAGCATCTAATATATATCTTAAATGGTCCTTAATGCCATGAAGATCAGTGAACCCAAACTTCCAATTCATCTCCAATGGCGCTGCCATCAACCAAGGCCATTGCAAACTCGGCACGGGCCTTGGACCTCATCCCCATTGCAAACTCCATAACTTCCCTCCTCCAAACACTAAACCCCAAAAACCCAAACCTTGAAAACTTCAATTCATCCCCTCTAAACCGCTTCTCCCATTTTCTAGACCCAAACTTCGTTACCCTTGTCATCACCAAACAAACCAACCCTTACCACGCTTTGTTCTTCTTCAACTGGGCATCAAATCCAAACCCAAACCCTAAAAACTATGCTCACAATCTCAGATGCTATGAAGCCATCACAAATCTCCTCCTTCACCACTATTTATTCTACCCCACCATCGAACTCCTTGAGAAATCCCAAAAGCTCTCGAATTTCCTCATTGGCAGAATCATCAAGGCGTATGGGGTTAAAAGGAATATCAAAGCTGCAATCTTTTGGTTTAACCAAGCAAAAGCAATCAAGAAAGATAAGTACTTGTATTTATTCAATTCGATTTTGGGTGTTTTGGTTAAGGCTAATTTGATAAATTTACTTAAAACATTGTTGATAACGTTGTGAAGGAAGGCGGTGTTCGACCTGATGTGTCTTCATATACTATATTGATGAGGAGTTTTTGTAAAAAAGGGAAGGTTGAGAGTGCAAAGAAGGTGTTCGATGAAATGCCTTGCAAGCCAAATTTGTTTACTTTTAACATTTTGATTAATGGAAACCAAATTGATAGAATGTGTAACTAACAGGGACTGAATGTGTAATTATATAAATTTATGTTAACTGCCACGTCACCTTCTCCATCATGTTTTAACGTAGGTGGCTTGATTGATATCACTTAAATAGTTAAGTGGTCATATTGACACAATTAAAAATATGGTGGTCATATTGACACAATTAAAAATATGGTGGTCATATCGACACCACCCCTATAATTAGGTGGTCATTTAAGTAGTTTACTCTATATATTAAGGAAAAGAATATGTTATATATCTCAACAAAAACACAAACTAGTGTACTACAGACAAAAGACCTGAAATAAACCATCCATAAGTTCCATCCACTTACTTTTAATCAATTATCTCCATTTTCCAATGTTTATAGCTTAAAATGATGCAGGTGTTCTCTCATATCCATCTTGTGAGAAAACTTGGTAAATCCCACAAGGAATAATTTAAGTGCCAATGTGAAGAAGAAAACAAACAAACTCAGAATCCAAATGACCCCAGGCAATGACTTAAACATGCATCAGCTTCTAAGAAAGGAAAAAAACAGCAAGGACAGTTTTAGGTAATATATGAGATTCAAAAGAGATTAAATATGGAGACAATGTTATGCAAAGAAAGAATGTGTGTCCATGGAGTGGGTTCAAGAGATCATACTCTCGCAATCGACATATATTAGCAAACAGAATATTTCAAGCATCACAAGATGTTTTAATTCGCTCATGTTTAGAACAGAAACAGTAAAAACTGCATGTAAGTTGCAGAAATAAACATACCACATGCAGCAGCAATGCAAACTGTTTTTTTCGAAGCTCCAGTAATCTTGAACCAGAAGTATTCTCTGCCTCCAACGCTTCAATTTCTTTCTCTATCTCTCCTATGCTTTTCTGTGTCTCCGACCTTGGCGGCTGTGCAGAGATCAGTTTCCTAATCGCCTCACACTCCTCCTTGTGCTGCCTCTCAATCTTACTTTCCTCTAGTTGCTTCTTTAGATCTTCTATGTCAGTCTGTGCAAGCAATATCTGTCTATTTGTCTCATCATTTAACTCATTGAAGTTCTCCTTCTCTCTAAGGTTTGCATCAATAACAGCCTTACTCTTCAGTAAAGGAATCTCAAAAGTAGACAACTCTTGTAAGAAAGCCTTGGAAAGTTTTGCACAATCATTATAGTTACCTTCATCCTTTTCAACCTCTAACACAAATGAGGTAAACTTCCTTTGAAGTTTCTTCAATGGTGGTTCACCCCTGGTAGTAGTGGTACGGGTCAGAAGTCTATGTTTTATAATAGCATCATCTTCACCTGGGCCAAAAGCATAATTTGCCGCAATCGTCTCTCCTCTACCAGACACCTTCCTTCCTTTCCCCAACATCTCAACGTCCTATTTATTCACCCAAACCCTGCAATATCAATTCATGAATTACTTCAAACAAAATGCAATACATATCCGCAATAGCTAGAAATGAAACATCATTTTACCAAAGAAATTATGACTTGAAAACCTTACATTAATGAAACATATATCCCTCTAGACTATCCCCATTAAAAGATGAAAAATTGAATATGAAATGATGCAGTCACACGCAGAAACACAAAACAAACAGTTCAATTAAAAACTCTCCCAACACGAAAATCGAAAATTATACTTCTGTTTACCTAATTTTACTCCTTCTTTTTGCCTTGGCAAGATTTAATCTTTTGCCATATTTCTAAACAAGATATACCAATATCTTCAAGGAGAAAAACCTAAATTAAAATTATGAGCAGGAATTTATACGGACGTAGAGGGAATAACGAAACCATAAATCATTATAAGAAAAGAAAATGTAAAACATTACCGATTCAAAGAGTTTCGAGGGAGGAAAAGCAAATTCCTGACGATTTTGTAGATGAGAAAATTCTTTCTTGTTTGCCTTTCGAACTTCGACCGAGGGAGAAGAAATGCAACAACACAACCACGCGGCGGTTGAACCGGGTTTATTCTGTTTGGATTCAAGTAATGGCAAAGAATAGGGGTGAGCAAAACTCGACTCGACTCGAAAAAATCGATATTTTTTTTTCAATTAACTCGAAAAAATTTCGATTTCGAGTCAGTTTGGAATTTGCCCAACTCGAAAAATTGAAAAATCGAAAAACTGAATTTTACAGTTTTACAATTTAGTCACTGATTTCATTTTTCTTCAATTCCTCCTTCATTTTAAGTCCATTTTTGACTAAATTTGAACCACATATTCCTAAACCAGCGTAGAATACATATTTGTCTTCAATTTATATTTTTAAAATAAATTTCATATTTTTTCAATTCAGCCCCTTAACTTTGTATGATTTCCTCATTTCTTCAATATCTCCTTCGTTTTAAGTCAATTTTGACCAAAATTGAACCACATGCTCCTAAACCAATGTAGAAACTAGAATACCTATTTAGCTTCAATTCATATTTTTAAATTAATTTTTCTACTTTTGTAATTTAGCCCCTCAACTTTGAATGTTTCTCATTTCTTTAATTTCTCTTTCGTTTTAAGTCTATTTTTTTTACCAAAATTAAACCACATGATTCACTAACACTATATAATATCTATATAACTTCAATTCATATTTTTAACAAATTTATTCTTTTTTTAATTTAGTTCTTTAACTTTATATTTTATTCAATTTGATCATTCAACCGATTTTTTTGTAATTTTTTTCTTTACATCAATTCATTGACTCATTTATACCCCCATCAGTACTTTATCCTTAAAAGTTCCTTATTTAAAAATAATATTATAAATATATTTTAGAAGTTTAGATGATATTTTTTTTATTAAATAACATTACAAATCTTACTTATGCATGTGAAAAATAATATGAAGATATATATATATATGCACATCTTATATGAATAGAGAAAGTCGTTTAAATTAGAATCAAATCGTACTATAACATGATAAATAATTACAATTAAATTTGTATAGAAACTCGAAAACTCGACAATATAATTCGGAACTCGAAAAAAGTTTGTTGCAATTCTCTTTTTTGAACTACTCTTATGTTTTTGTTTTTATTGGTTTATATCTTTTGACATGTGATGTTGGATTTTCTAAACTCTACTGTGTTATTTGCTTTAGTTATTAATATATTTTAGGGTACTCTTTTCCTCCTTCCGCTATCTTTGGTCTCGTCTTGGCGTTACCTAGATAAGAAGGAGGTTTTTAACGAGGCCCGTAGTTTATAATGGAAGGTTGAGTTTTCTTTTTGTTGGTTTGATTGTTACAATTGAAATTTGGACAGGTTTACCTTGTTTGATGAAAAATGTGTTCTTATTTTTGTGCTTTTAGAATCATTGTATTGTTCAGTCATAAGTCAATTTATATGTATGTAGATATAATTCAAAATCTTTTTTTACACATGTGAAAAATAATATGAAGAAATATATATGTAGATATAAATAGAAAAATGTTTAAATTAAAACCAAACTCGAAAAATTGAATCGACTCGAACTCGACTCGAACTCGCTAAAATCGACTCGAATCGAAAAAATTTCAATTTAAGTTCAAGTTGTAAAATATGACGATTGAACTCGAATAACTCGAATTTTTTTGACTCGACTCGACTCGCTCGAACGCTCACCCCTAGCAAAGAAGATAAAGTGCTGTATTTTTTTTGTTTTTATATTTTTTTAATTATACAATTTTTGAAATAAAATTAATTTTTTATACATCACACGAATAATTTTTTAAATTAATCATTTTAAATAATTTTAAATTTTAAAGAAAATTAATTAAAAATGTTTTTAAATTAATATATAAAGTTTCAAAAAAATAAATAAGTATTTTTATTTTCTTATAAATGTACGTGTTTGGTTTTTTTTTCATTTTAAAAGATTGTATAAATTTAAAAAATAATTTATCATAAATTAAAAAAACAACAACAAATAGTTGGGTGCAATAGTAATGTACATTGCATTTTTAATGAGAGAATTCGAATTCGAATTTTGAAAATAATATTATTGGAAAGAAGAGTCACGAATCCTGAATGTGATCATAAAATAAACATCAACTATATAAAAAAATTAATTTATTAATAAAGAGATTAGTTTTCATTTAGTTTGTCTAAAATTTAAAGATATAATTGACAATAAAGTTAAATATTAAAATAATTCTTTGAAAATTAAAAATAAATATATAAAGAAAATGTCGATTCTTTTTTTTTTTTTTGGTTTATCTCAATTTGAGATAATTAAGAAAATGAGAGTTGAAGGAAATAGCGAAGAGTTTAAAATCTTCCCCTTCCCTCTATTTTAATTAAGCATTAGGGTGATTATTGACTTGAGCAGCTCGCAAATAACTCGAACTAGATTCGGTTAATGCTCGACTCAAGTTGACTCGAGTCGAAATCGAGCTCGACTCGAGATCTTAGCGAGTCGAGTCGAGTAAGGCCTAACTCGACTCAATAAGTTCATGAGTAGCTCGATATTTTTTATATAAATTCTTTTGTGATTTTTTGGAGGCTACCTTAAAAAATTATGTTCCAAGAAGTTTAAATACTAGTTGAAAACTCTAGAAAATTTTAGTGAATTGCTAGGTAATTTACCCATAAAATTTTAGTTTCAAATTTCTAAAATGTTTTGTATTTACTGAAAATTAAAAAAGTTATTTGTATTAATAAGAAATTAAATTATAATAATGATTTTTTATTAAAGTCTTTTTTTCTTTTATTATTACTTTATGTATAAAAGTAAAAAAGGGGAAAAGTCTCCAGTTTCCGCTTCTTACATAAAAAAAATAAATACGATTGAAAGTTAAAATCTCGAAATTCCTAAGTCATTCTCTTCTATGTTGCTCATCGAAGATTTTTGAGAAACTAAAAAGAGTCTCACACTCGAATATCAACTTTATCTCTAACTTGGTCATGACATGTTCTTTAATTTATCTCCTCGGACCTCACGTTTTCCCCTAAATTTCTATGTTTAATACCACTAGATTTTACCTATATTTTAAAAAACAAGGTAAATTTTTTTGCAAGCTTAGCGAGCAACGAGTTGAGTTGAGCAACAAGATTTTTTAACGAGCACGAGTCGAGTAAAACTTTATTGAGCTTAACGAGCACGAGTCGAGTCGAGCAACGAGATTTTTTAACGAGCACGAGTCGAGTCGAGCAACGAGATTTTTTAACGAGCACAAGTCAAGCACTACTCAACTCGCGATCGACTCGCTCGATAAGCACTCCTAGTTATTATTGAAAATTCGTTTGGAAAAGTTTGGGCTTTTCTAGTAAATTTTATCAATTATGTTAGGACTATATTTATTTATGGTGGATATTTATATATTAAATGAAACTTTAATGTATTTTATTATTAGGGTTTAATATCTATTAAAATTAGGGTCTTCGTTTTATGCTTATAAATTTAGAGTTTGGAGAAAGCGTTCTATACAACCCTATTTTGAGAATATAATATAAATCCCTCTCTTTGTTTTTATTTTGTTCTTAATCTTTACTTTATTCACAATAATTTAAGCTATTATTAAGTTGTAAAAGTTAAATATTTTGCTTTGACTTGACGTTCACTCTAGGCTAATTGTTTGAATCTATAGTCATTTTGTATAATTTTCTTTTTTTAAAAAAAAATAGAGATATATAATCTTAGAAATATCAATTATAGCTAAAAATATATTAAGAAAAATCAATGATGAGTGGTGAAGATGAAATTTTTGGTGTTTGGAGGGATGAAGAAAAATGATGGAAATTTGAGAAAGAAAACATTATTTCATGTAGAATAGAAAAAGGATTAAGGAAATAAAGTGAAAATGAAAGAATTAAAATCAATTTTTAAAGTATTCTCACACATGTCAATAATTGATCGGTCCAAATATTTTCTTAATAATTTTTAAAATTGTTAAACCTTAAGGGTGAAATTAAAAAATAATAAACCACTAAGAACTAATCTTACTATTATGTCTTAAGTAAATGGATAATTTAAAAAAAAACATGTCACATGTCAATTTTCGATTTGTATTAGTACTTGATGAAGGGTAATTATTCCATGCACAAGCGTTTGTGGAAATTTTGTTTACACAAGCGTCTTAGTTTTAAGGCTCATGGACTCTGTTTAGGGTTTAGAGTTTAAGATTTTAAGTGTTGTAGTTTTGAATTTAGGGGTTGTTGATAAAATTTTAGGTTTATAGTTAAAATTTAGTGTTTATAAGTTAAAACTTAAACCCATGTCTATATTACCCTAAATCCTAAATTTTATACCCCATACAAAAATCTCTAAACTCTAAATCCTAAACTAGACCAAGATCAAGATTTTAAGTCAAGGAGTGAATTTTCCTGCTGACTTGATGAATTATCATTTCAATAATTTTATTTGATTCTAGATTCAGATTGGCTATTTGGATAGACTGTCAACAAAAAAATGTAGGTTTTTTGTGGTTTAGGGGAAATAAAGGGTTGATGACTTGTCACGGGGCTAGGCTTATATGGCTAGCAATGTGCGGCACTTGGTCGGGAAAGGACATCGAAAGGGACTAAGTAAGCCTAAAGTCAAGTCTTGGCTTGGCTAGGTGAGCGGAAGCGTTGCGAAGAAAGGAAAATGAGATGGCTCGAGTGATTTGCAAAACGAAGAGCCTCGTTAAAAACCCTCTCTAAACCTAGTTAGGGGGAAAAGAGTACTCGACGTTGCTATTCTTTTATTGATAGAAGAAAAGTGAAAACAAAGGAAATTCAGGATGAATACAAATGAGGGGGTAAGGCCCTATTTATAGCCTGACACCTCTCGATCTAACGGCTATTATCGATTACAATGGATGGTCAAGATTGGCCTAATATATCTAATAATGGCAAGAGAATAGGATCCATGATTCTTTCCTTCTTGGTGGGTCTTCTTTCCATGTGGAAAAGATGTCGATCTCCATGAATCGGGAAAGAAATGAGTGCTTGATCCTTGCCTTGAATACCATGGTCAAAGGGGTAGATATTCCCCAAGAAATGGGCTTGAATGGCCATGGAATGATGAAACTCGGACAGGCCCATAGGTGTGGTTGGACGGGCTGCTCGGTGCTGCTCGGACAGGCCTATGGGTGCTGCTGGATGGGCTGCTCGGTGCTGCTCGGACAGGCCCTCGGGTGCGGCTGGGCAAGGCTGCGCGGACAGTCCCAGGGTGCTTGGCAAGGCCCCTCGGGCTGTTGGCTCGGCTGGTTTGTAGCCTCATGGGTGCGTCAAAGTGGGCTGGACGGACTAGGACCCCGTGGGTGCTGGAAATGGCCCCTAGGTGTGCGGCAGATTGGACCCTAGGGTGCACCACGGTAACATTCCCCTCCACCGAATTGAGCGACGCCCTCGTCTCTCGTTGGGCTTCAAAATCGGCAATCTTGTCTTCAAATTGCCACAAGTCTTTCTCTAACTCCCAACTATCTTCGGCTTCGGTTAGACCCTTCCAAGCACAAAGTACTCGTGCCTTGGTTTGAACCCTTGGCGTCGAATGACTCGATCGGCTACGACGGCTTCGACTTCTTTCTCGAACGAAGTCCTAACTCCAACGGGTGCTCGCTTGATATGTTTCTTTCCGGATCTTCCTCGTCCTTGTGATAAGGCTTAAGAACACTAATGTGGAAGACGGGATGGACTTGGATGTGTGGCGGCAAG
Organism: Hibiscus tridactylites; assembly: GCA_958450335.1. Classification (NCBI taxonomy): domain Eukaryota; kingdom Viridiplantae; phylum Streptophyta; class Magnoliopsida; order Malvales; family Malvaceae; genus Hibiscus; species Hibiscus tridactylites. The sequence continues at coordinate 25,209,304 of OY288271.1, read as the reverse complement.
TCTAGCTTATAGGCCACCTTGCCTACTCTCTTTATCACACGAAATGGGCCTTCGTACTTCCTCACAAGAGCCCTGTGAACAGAGGAATTGCGAAGTGTTAGATGAAGTTCAGCCAAAACTAAATCATTTACTTGGAATTCGACGTCGCGTCGTTTCTTGTCGGCCCACTTCTTCATTCGCTTGCTTGCTTTGTGGAGGCAAGCGTTGGCTAAGTCTCTTTGCTCTTGCAAGTCCTTCACTACATGGAAGGCGGCGGGATTTGGACCTTGGTACTTGGTCACGATGGCATCGGATGTGAGCGGTTGTTGGCCCATCACTATCTCGAACGGACTTTGGTTCGTGGCTTCACTCATATGCAAGTTGTAGGAGAATTGGGCCACGTCTAGCAAATCGGGCCAATTTCGTTGAGATGCACTAACGAAATGTCTCAAGTAGATCTCCAATAACGCGTCGGCCCTCTCGGTTTGCCCATCGGATTGCGGATGAAAGCTTGTTGAAAGGTTCAAGGAGGAACCCAACAACTTGAACAACTCGGTCCAAAACTTACTCGTGAACCGAGCGTCTCGAACACTTACTATTGACTTTGGAATACCCCAAAGCTTCACGACATGCTTTAAGAAAAGACGAGCGGCTTCGTCGGCGGGGCATGTCTTGTTGGTGGGAATGAAAGTAGCATACTTCGAAAACTTGTCTACTACAACCATAATACTAGAAAATTTATTAACACAAGGAAAACCAATGATAAAGTCTAAAGAAATACTTTCCCATGGTCTTTCCGGTATCGGAAAAGGTTGAAGTAGTCACATTGGTTTGTTTGCTTCAATCTTGTCTTGTTGGCAAACAAGACAAGTCTTCACGTATGCTTCTACATCTTCATTCATACGAGGCCAATAATATCGTTCATTAAGCAAAGCTAAAGTACGATGCATACCTGGATGTCCCGCCCACTTCGAATCATGACATTCTTTCATTAATGTCTTTCGCAAATTGTTGAAGTAGGGGACGAATAAACGTTGGCCTCTTGTGAAGAGTAGATCATCTTCGACCCAAAATCGGCGTGACTTGCCCTCTTTGGCAAAGGTGATTAGATTCTTTGCGGTGGGATCATGCGTCAAGCCTTCCTTGATGGATTCAAGTAACTCACCACTTGGTTTGTTAATGGAAGCAAAGATGGCTTTACGGCTAAGCGCATCGGCCACGGTGTTGGTCTTTCCGGGCTTGTGCTCCATCGAAAAGTCGAATTCCGCCAAGAAATCTTGCCACCTAGCTTGCTTAGGAGATAATTCCTTTTGGGTTAGAAAATAAGAAATGGCAGAATTATCGGTAAAGACGACAAACCTGGAACCCAAGATATAATGTCGCCATGTGTGAAGGCAATGGATGACGAAGGTCATCTCCTTCTCTTGAACGGTGTAACGCCTCTCGGTGTCGTTCAACTTTCGGCTTTCAAAGGCAATTGGATGGCCTTCTTGCATCAAAACTCCACCAATGGCATATTCGGATGCATCGATGCGGATGAAAAAAGACTTGGAATGATCGGGCAAGGCTAGAACGGGTTCACTTACCATGGCTTGTTTAAGCCTTTCGAGCCGAGAGTTAATGGTCCAACTTTTGTGCTTTCGGCCCTCAAAGCCTGAAAATTAATCCAGAAACTATTTGAAGCATTCCAAGCTTATGTGATTGACACCCGAAAGTCCAATTTTATTTTATTTTATTTTTTGAAAGAACACCCGAAAGTCCAATTTGAAGCCAAAGTATATACCAATTATTAGAGTGTCCAGATATGTTCGCAGAAATTTTTTTGGGATTACCTCATGATCGAGAAGAAGAATTTTGAATTTAGGTGCAATCGAAGATTACTTAGATCTCGATTGTTTCTTATCATATATCTCAGGTGGAATTAAAAATTCAGTTACAAAAAATTTTAGATCGAAATTTATACGACCTAGTATATCATATTAGGGAGCTCTAGTGTTATTCGTAAAGAAAAAAGATAGCTTGATGCGACTCTGCATTGACTATGGAAAATTAAACAAACTTACCATGGAGTAAAAGAATTCACTTTTGAGAATTGATGATTTATTTGAAGGGTGTTTCGATGTTTCTTAAAATAGATCTTAAATTTGATTGCTATCCAATGAAAATAAAAGAAGTATAATATATTGAAAGTTGCATTTAGGACTCGCTATGGGTAGTACGAGTTCTTGGCCATGCTATTCGAACTTATGAACACTCATGCACCTTTTATAGATTTAATGAACCAATGTTTTAACTCTATCTCGATCAATTTGTAGTCGTTTTCATCAATGATATTTTTGTGTACTTTAAAACCAAAGATGATTTATTTAATCAGTTGAAAGGTGTTTCGATGTTTCTTAAAATAGATCTTAGATTTGATTGCTATCCAATAAAAGTAAAAGAAGTATAATGTTGAGTGGATCGAAAGATCGATATTTACCAAGAGGGGGGTGATTTGGAAATTTAAAGGATTGTGGTGGAAATTGGCAAATTGAAAGTTGATGAACAAGGGATTTATAGTGGTTCAAGTTCCAAATGAACTCTACATCCACTACCTTAGTCTCACTAAGGATTTGCAACAATTTCACTAAATTGATCTTCCCCTTTTCTAGGACAAGGAGGCAACCCTTTACAATTTCGGTTGATTTTTCTACCCAAAAATCAACCCAACCCTCACACAAGAGAACAAAGAAATTTGTAGGCTAATTAGGTATCTCTCAATACAAATGATAGCCCCAATACAAGCACTCAACCCAATTTTACAAAGTATGAATGAAGAACACAAATTGGGATTTTACACAAAGTGGGATTTTTGCTCAATTGCTTGAATTTTGATGTTTGGATGTTTGCTTTAGGATCAATAGTTGTTGCTGATGCTTTTGGATGTCTCTTTTATACCTTCTCATTGATTTCTAGCCGTTTGAGTGGTTGGGAACATAAATGGAGCTGTTGGAACCCTCTCTTACCACCATAAATGCAGTCTGCACCAACCCGTTTCGGAACACGGGGTACCTGTTTCGGAACGGACTAAAATAGAAAGAGCCGTTGGGGTGCATTTAAGAGCCCGTTTCAAAACGCCTTAGGGCCGTTTCGAAACGATTTTGCCACTGTCAAGGGTCGTTTCGGAACGGTCTTAGCCCGTTTCGAAACGCCTTAACGACTTTCAGAAAATCAGTTAAAAACACATAACGGTCATATTTTTGAATTTATCTTAAGCCTGTTTCGAAACGGAAATGCTACTGTCAAGGGTCGTTTCGGAACGGCCTTGATCCGTTTCGAAACACCCCTTTTATATTTAAAAATTCAGCATATATTTGAACCGTTGAAGCCTTTTTAAATCAAATATGAAGAACAGTTTCGAAACGAGTTATACCGTTTCGAAACGAGTGAAAGTGTTTCGATACACGTTTCGGAACGATGGTCGACAGTGATGAAAACGTTTCGAAACGCCTGAAGGCCGTTTCGGAACGGGTGCTTGAAAATCACTGTTTCTGGTTTGAAACACTTAGAAAATATTTGAAAGGCTTGTTTTTAACTTGGGCATAATATTAAAACTATATGGGGATATTTTGAGGACTTAAAATTCGTTTTGATTTTTTCAAATTAGTCCTTAGGTTTTTAGTTATATCAAAATTAAAATGTTTGTTTCACAATCTCCCCCTTTTTGATATAACAAAACCAAAGTTAGAATTTTTGAGAATTTTGAAAGTTTTGAAAATATTCTAACTCCCCCTTAATTTAAGATAGGTTTTTAAAGTTAAAAGAAATTTTTGATTTGAAATTCAAGTTGTAAACCTTTAAAAACCTTTTTAAAATTTAAAACGAATTTTAGTTTAAGATGTGGCTCTTAAATTTCTTCTCCCCTTTTTGTTAGATCAAAAAGAACAATAAAAGCTCATAGAGAAGATAAAGGATTAGTACCAATAAGCAATAATAAGCAACCATATTATAAATTCATAATCAAAATATCCAAAACATAATTCAAACATTAAGTTCAACATAAAATCCCAAATAAAAAAGGCCAAATACCATAGGTTCCTAAAACATGAGAAAACATAAAGATGCAACCTTAATCCTAAAATGCATAGATAATATGATATGATATGAAATAAAAATCCTAAGCCCCGTCATCATCATCCGAAGTATCATCATCGCTCTTGGCTTGAGAACGGTGAAACTTCGTCCATTGCCCATAAAGCGTAGAGAAGGATAGGTCCAAGTTGGAATGAGAAGTCTCAAGAGAAAGAAGGCGATCCTCGACATTCTTCAAACGATTGCCCATAGTTTCAAAGCCTGAAGCAATGCTAGTGTCCAAAGCATTCATCCGAGTGTCCAAAGCATTAAACCGCTCGGTAAGGAAAGCCGTGAGGGCTTCATTGTTTGCAACTGGAACTTGCGGTGGAGGAGCAACGGGAGGAGGAACCGCTTCTCTATCAACTCTTTCCCAAACACCATTCACATATTGGAACCCGGACTTGCGAAGGGATGACTCATCAATCTTGGTCTTGCGAGGGATCGGAGAGTCGTAGGTACAATCAATGCCAAGATCATGAAATAGGGCGCTCAAGACAATGCCATATGTAAAAGACTTCAACTCATTCGTGTCAATAAGCTTGATATTATTGACTATCTCGGCAAAAATTATCTTAAGCACATTTGGGCGCTCACCCTTACGGAAACACTCTAGCAAAAAATGATCAGTGTGACGGATATGAGAGTATTTACCTTCGGAAGGACGAATAAACCAAGAAACCATCAAGTGAAGAACTCGATCGTGCACATCCAAATAAAGTGCCTTACCGGTGAAAGAGCCAAAGTGGCGTTCATCCTCAAGACCCTCATCCTTAAGTTTAAGAGCAGACTCTAAAAGTTCAACATTAACAACAAACTTTCTGCCTAATAAGGATGATTCAATTCCTATAATCTCGGTTTTGGTCTCATCATAAAGAAAACGAGCATTTGAGTAAAAGAGGAGTACCATGTTTTTGTAGCAAACATTCGGAATGCTCAAGAAATACATGAGATTCCACTCATCCAAACGATGGAGATAACGAAAAAGGAATCGCTCGGAATTGAGGAACTCAAGATCAATGGCACGTTCTTTACGAACCGCAAAATCCTTGACATAAGAGAAACGAGCACGTGCCTCCGAAGTTTTAAGAGATTTCTGAAAAAGCATCGTAATATTTGGACGAATGCTCGAATCACCGGATTGAACGACCTTGCGCTTTTTGTTAGATTGATCCGCCATCTAAAAACATTAAGCAAGTGGTTTAAAATTAAGTGTATGCATTGATATTTAAAATCAATCCAATAATAAATCTCACTTAGGTTTTTGAAAACAAAACTAAAAAAAAAACAGTTTTAAAAAAAAATACGATTGAAAAATTTTATATTCGAATCAAAAATTTTGAGATTTGAAAAAAAAAATTACAAGATTTTGAAAACCCACAACAAAAAACATATAATTTATACAAAAATAAAATTTTCTAACTTAAGATTCGAACATAAATTGAAAGAAAAAAGAAAAGTAGAAAAATTACCTTAGTTTGGGATTTTCAAACCATAAACAGATCGTTTCGATACGGTGTTGACTGTATCGAAACCCCTTTGACCCATATCGGAACACGTTCCGATACACCCCTTGGCAGTAGCAAAAACGTTTCGGAACGCCTTGGAGGCGTTTCGAAACGCCCTTCTCTCAGAGCTGGATTTAAGGTATCCGTATCGAAACAGGTTCACCCGTTTCGACACACCTGGGCCTGGAAGTGCAGATGAGGCTCTAAAAATGCAGAAAAATGAAATTTTAAGAGGCCTAACATGCATAAATGTCAAGAATGAGCAGGCAAAACATATTTAGGCATAAACATACTCCCCCTAACTATAAGCATGGAAGAAATTGGGAGTCTAAGCATACAAACATGGCATTTCACAAGATCAAGCATATTTAAGCACAAAATAGGTCCAAAAAGGTCAAGAAAGGCTAGCTAGACCTAACTCTCTCCTAAGGGACCAAAAACGCTCTTTGTCTAAGGGTTTTGTAAATATGTCCGCTAATTGATTCAAGGTGTCTACATACTCTATAACCACATCTTCCTTAAGGACATGATCTCTAATGAAATGATGCCTTATTTCTATGCGTTTGGTTCTAGAGTGTTGGGTGGGATTTTTAGTTAAGCATATTGCACTAGTGTTGTCACATTTTAGGGGTATGGTTCCAACTTTAATTCCATAATCTAAGAGTTGTTGCTTCATCCAAAGGACTTGAGCACAACAACTCCCTAAGGATATGTACTCGGCTTCGGTGGTAGATAAGGCTACACTATTTTGTTTCTTAGAGAACCAAGATATGAGCATACTACCTAAGAATTGGCAAGTTCCCGAAGTACTTTTCCTATCAATTTTGCAACCCCCATAATCCGCATCCGAGTAAGCATGAAGGTTGAAGGTAGAGTCTCTAGGATACCAAAGGCCTAAACAAGGAGTGTCTCTAAGGTATCTAAAGATTCTCTTAACGGTTATAAGGTGAGACTCTCTAGGACTAGCTTGAAACCTAGCACACAAGCAAACACTAAACAAGATATCCGGTCTACTTGCGGTAAGGTAAAGCAAAGATCCAATCATAGAACGATAAAGCTTAGAGTCAACACACTTACCTCCTTCATCTTTGTCAAGCTTTGTAGATGAGCTCATAGGAGTGGCTTGAGGCTTTGCATTCTCCAAGCCAAACTTCTTGAGCATATCCTTTATGTATTTTGCTTGGTTGATGAAGGTGCCATCCTTCTTTTGCTTGATTTGGAGTCCCAAAAAGAATGAGAGCTCCCCCATCATGCTCATCTCAAATTCACCTTGCATTAACTTAGCAAACTCTTGACAATGACATTCATTAGTAGAACCAAAAATGATATCATCAACATAAATTTGAACTACTAAGATGTCATTTTTATACATTTTTATGAAAAGTGTAGTGTCCACCTTACCTTTTTCAAATCCTTTTTCAATCAAAAAATTTGAAAGCCTTTCATACCAAGCTCTAGGAGCTTGTTTTAAACCATAAAGAGCTTTGGTAAGTTTGAAAACATGATTTGGAAATTTTGAATCTTCAAAACTCGGTGGTTGTTTCACATACACTTCTTCATTTATAAAACCATTTAAAAATGCGCTTTTAACATCCATTTGAAAAAGCTTGAAATTATGATAACATGCATATGCAAGCAACATCCTAATGGCTTCCATTCTAGCTACGGGTGCATAGGTTTCATCAAAATCTATTCCCTCTTCTTGAGTGTAACCTTATGCTACAAGTCTAGCTTTATTTCTCACAATGTTACCACTCTCATCTAGTTTGTTCCTAAAGACCCATTTAGTTCCTATTGTAGATTGATTACTAGGCCTATCAACTAATGTCCATACATTACTTCTCTCAAATTGATTTAGCTCTTCTTGCATAGCCATAATCCAAAAGTCATCTTTCAATGCTTCTTTTATATTTTTAGGCTCTATGCATGAGATAAATGCAACATGGTTCATTAATCTAAGAGAAGAACGAGAGGTTACCCCCTTGGATGGATCACCCAAGATTTCACCATCTTTGACATAGTTCAACTCCCTTGGGTAGCTCACTTCCTTTTCCTCAATAGCCAAGTCCTTCAAGGCTTCAAGAGGTGGTTCTTATGTGTCTTCTTCTTTTGTTGGAATCTCATCCTCCTTTGAAGTTTGACCTCCATCAAAGGCATTAATGATTCCTACATCATCATCATCACAAGAATCCTTCCTAGGAAGGAGGTTATCATCGAATACAACATGAATAGATTCTTCTACTACTAAAGTTCTTTTGTTAAATACTCGATAGGCTTTAGAGGTTATTGAGTAACCTATAAAAATGGCTTCATCACTTTTTGCATCAAATTTACCTAAGTTATCTTTTCCATTATTTAAAACAAAACACTTACACCCAAAAGGGTGAAAATAGCTAATGTTAGGCTTTTTAGATTTTAAAATCTCATAAGGTGTTTTCTTTAAAATTGGCCTAATCATTACTCGATTTACAATATAGCAAGCGGTGTTTGTGGCTTCCGCCCAAAAATATTTAGGTAAATTATTTTCACAAAGCATAGTTCTAGCTATTTCTTGTAAAGTTATATTTTTCCTCTCAACTACCCCATTTTGTTGAGGAGTTCGAGGAGCCGAAAAGTTATGGCTAATACCATTTTCATTTAAAAATTCTTCAAACCCTAAATTTTGAAACTCGGTTCCATGATCACTCCTAATATGAGAAATTTTAAGCTCAAGATCATTTTGGGTTAATTTTGAAAATGTGATGAATTTTTCCAAAGCCTCATCTTTAGTACTTAAAAAGAGAACCCAAGTAAATCTAGAAAAATCATCAACTAGCACAAAAGCATAAGATTTACCACCCAAGCTCATAGTCCTAATTGGCCCAAACAAATCCATGTGAATTAATTGTAAGCATCTACTAGTAGAAACATCATTAATGGATTTAAAGGAAGACCTATGTTGTTTACCCTTTGAGCATGCATCACAAATTTTATCATTTGAAAATTTTATTTTGGGCAAACCTCTAACTAGATTTAGAGAGACTAGTTTTTCCAAAACGCTAATGCTAGCATGTCCTAGCTTCCTATGCCACAACCATGCATCATTTTCATTTTGAGCAACTATGCATGCATGAGATGTATGTATGTCATCTAAATGCACCATGTATATGTTTCCTATGCGATGACCTATGAGCATAATATTATTAGATTTAATGTCAACAATTTTGCATCCATTTTTATCAAATAAAACATTAAATCCTTTATCACACAATTGACTTATGCTCAACAAATTGTGTTTAAGACCATCGACATATAAGACATTTTCAATAAGAATGGTAGAGTGATTACCTATGGAGCCAATACCTTTAATGTGGCCTTTGGAGTTGTCACCAAATGTTACTACTCCTCCACTTTTTGGCTTTAAATCCATGAATCGACTCTTGTCTCCGGTCATGTGTCTCGAGCATCCACTATCAAGGTACCATGAGTTTTGACTTTGTGCTTTGGCCTTGAAGCAATGCTCCCCCTACAAACAAAGATATTAAGCCTTGGTTTTTGGTACCCAAATCATTTTGGGTCCATGAGTGTTAGCTCCCAAAACCTTGGTTCCCTTAGGAATCCAAGATGACATAGCAATAATATTATTAGATTTTACAAGTTCCTTAGGAACCCATACACTTCTAATTCTTTTAGCTCTACTATGTCTAGGGTAGCTACCTTGTTTGTAGTAATTAGTCTTTTTCTTAGGTTGGTGTGTTCTAGAGGATTCTCCTACTTCATGCTTGACACTACCAACATTTTTTAAAGACTTTTTGAGCTCATTTAGCTCACCCAACACCTTTTGGTGTTCACTATTACATTGAGATAAAAGATTATTAAGATCAACATTTTCATCTTGAAAGAATTTAAGTTCATCTTTTAATCCTAAAATCTTTTTCTCAAATTTAGAATTAGCTTGAGTGAGTGAGTCATTTTTCTCATTTAGTTCTAAAATGATTTTCTTGTTTTTAATGACCGTGTAACACCCCCTTCCCGGCCTGGTAGAGAACCGGGTCGGACTGTGTTATCGGAAAACATATTTAGAGATCAAAACTTATTTCAGAGTTCAAAAATCATTTCGGGGTATTTTATTAATCTCTTTTAAGACTTAACACATTGACTTATTAACAGTTTACTCAAATTGGGGTTAATTTTGAACTTTTTCGAACTAAGGGATTAAATCGTAAAATTTATAGACGACGGATCCTTGATTGAAGTTATTATTATTACCGACAACTAGAATTAAACTTGATATACCTAACCCGAAGAATATCATTGTAAATCAAGGTTATTCACCTATTTATTTAGACTGCATAACAGCTTAGTAACCATTTCATAAATTATTCAAATCTATTTCTATTTGGATTATCTTACTAAAAATTCCTTACGTATTTAATTGAGCCTAACAACTCACATAAATCTTGGAGTCCTTACTAATTCTTTTTACTAGATTATTACTCATATTCATATCTATCATTTCTATTATTCTAACATTTAATTTGTTCGACTTATCTAGATTACTACAACAAAACCACCTTACTAAGTTACAAAACACGATTTATACAAAAGTTGAGTCATATGCCACTTTACTAGGAGTTCGCAAAAGATAACGTACATATAAGGTAGAGACGTGACTTGCAACTGCACCACACGATCAGAGGTTGGAAATTCTATCAGGGTCCTGAAAATGCATGAGACACACGAATGTTAGGCTTACAAAGCCTAGTGAGGTAGTCATAACAATGGATTTACAATAATATGAATGTCATGGTCAAGCAAAAATTAATCTAAACTTATTTACATGTTTCAATAACAGTATAAGCATATCATGATCAGATATTCATATCACATGCATATCATAATATAATCATAGATTTTATCATAAGCATAGCATATCGTATAGGACACATATTATATTGGTACCATTGGATACGCGGATTCCCTGTACACCATATCATGAATCATGAATGAGCCGTAGCCCTGAGCCGTAGCTCCATGTATCCCTTACACTGCCATCCTTTTATCTCCCACATATAGGCCGTAGCCCTGGACCGTAGTCCTCCCTTACATGGTGAGCTCGAATAATCCTATGGCATGCCAATTGTATCCAATGTCCATAAATACACAAATTCACATATATCCATAAATTTTCATACCATACCAATTATCAAATGAGCCGTAGCTCCATGTCAAGTAATATATTATTTTCATATATGCACACATGCAACATATCATAGTCATTTTTGAGCATATCCAAAAAATGCAGGGTACTTACCAGATGCAGATAAATTCATAATTAATGCAACGGGGCAGCACCGAGCCTACCCCTGACACGACTACACTCACCTTGACAGACCGATGCTTTATTTTTATTTCTTGGGCTTGACGGTTGTTCCGAATTGACCTCGTGTACTACGATAGTTAATAAGAACTAATTAAAAATCAATAAGACAGTATCGAATAAATACGAAAATACTAACTGAATTCGATACCGAATATTAAACTAATCAAGGGTTCGAGCTTACCTTAAAGTTAACAGAGATCCCTATCGTTATAACAAGATTTATTGAACGCCAATTCTATACTGAACCTTTCTAATTTTCTTCCTTAATTCTCTGCTTCACCGAGCCTCTCTACATTTTCATTTTTTTGCCCCACATATCTATATATACTTGCTGCTCCTCCTGTACGAAATTCAATTGGATTTCTCATATCCTAATTTTAAGGACACGTAGTGGCTAATGTGGCCAATTTTCATTGCCCAAAATTGTGGCAAATTGCCACACCCATTTGCATTGGCCGCGTGGCCTTAGGCGTGGCCCTTAGGTGGGCAATTCCTTCAAATTGAAGGAATTTGCCACGGCATCTTCATTCTTTTTTTTTAAAAATAATAATAATAATAATAATAATAATAATAAAACTCAGATGTCCTAATAAGATCATATAATTGATTCGATAAAAACACTCGGTTGTCGAAGTTTAACTTTGACTAGGTCGATTTTTGAGGTGTTACAGTCTCAGACTGCTCATTAGTACATTCTTCGGGATCAGAATCTTCAGGAGACGAAGAATTCGAATATCCTAACCCTTCTGGCCAGGTCCGTTTTGCACTTACTCGACGGGTCTTCAGATGAAATTTCTTAGGACAATCTTGAACAAGGTGGTCTGTCCTTCCACATAGGAAACAAACTCTAGTCCTTCTAGGGCACTGTTCTGAGGAATGCGGGCCTTGACAAAGTCTACAAGGAGGTATTTCTTGTTCTGGTCTGGACATTATTTGAGAACCGTGGATTCTTGAATTTCTCAAAAAGATGATAGTATAGGATTTTGTTGGATTGAAAACAAAGGTAAAGAATTCACTTATTAATAGAAAATTCGAAACTTTGTCCTATAGTTACCTTATCAATCTGCCGTCCATTGCCACCATTCCAATGTTCCACCTATTGAGAATTGGTGTCACCAAATTGGGATATAAAAGCCATGTGTGGCTTTAACCTTTTAATGTGGCAATTTTAAATGCCACTTTCAATTGTTCTTGGACCGAGTGGCCTTAGAACGTAGCAGTCCTTCTTTCTTTCTTTTTTTTATTAACTAAATCGTTTAATCTATTTTGGGTTCCAAATCGAACCAACCTAGAATCGAAACGAAAAAAATATTCGATCATTGGAACTTAACCTCGATTCATAAATTATCCGAATAACCTTTTTATAATGCCGCATAATTTCTACATCAACAAAATATTTGGTCATCGAATTTTAATTCCATCCGAACCATTTTTCGGGATGTGACAGACCGACTCTTTAAACTTCTCAACTAATTCATCATATACCTCTTGTAACTCATCATATGCATCATTTAACTCTTCATATGAAAAATCTAAAGTAGATGAGTTAGAGGTTACCAAGGAGGAATCTTCCTCAAGTGCCATGAGACAAAGATTAGCCACTTCTTGTTCGTCATCCTCCGATGACTCCTCATCACTCCAAGTAGCAAGCTTGGCTTTGAGTCTTTTCTTCTTCTCAAAGCCCTTCTTCTTGAGTTGAGGGCACTCCGAACGGATGTGGCCGGGTTGTTTGCACTCATAGCAAATGATGGGATCCTTTCCTTCTTCTTTGTTCTTCCCTTTGAAGTCCATCTTTCTTTGGATTTTTCTACCCCGGTTGGACCTCATGAAGCGTGAGAACCGTTTGGCTATCATAGCCAATTCTTCAAGTTCATCCTCATCACTAGATGAGCTCTCATCAAGTTGTGAAGCTTTAGCCTTGAGAGCTATACCCATCTTCTTCTTCTTCTCAACCTCAAGCTTCTCTACTCTTTTCTCTTCTTTCTTTTTCTCATCTTCTCTTCCTTGCTTCATGATCTCATGAGTGAGGAGAGAACCCACAAGCTCATAAAGCTTTAATGTCTTCAAGTTCTTTGTTTCGATGATAGCGGTTCTCTTCCCATCCCAAGATTCGGGAAGTGAATAGAGTAGCTTCCGGACAAGCTTGTCTTTCGGTATGATCTCTTCATAGCCCTTTAGACCGTTGACAATTGTGGAGAATCGATCAAACATCTTTGACACCGTCTCATCGGGCTCCATCTTGAAGTTTTCATAACTAAGATTGAGAAGTCCAATCTTAGTTTCTTTGACATCATTGGTGCCTTCATAAGTGGTTTCAAGAGTGTCCCACACTTCTTTGGCACTTTCAATGGATGAAACCTTTGAGTAGATGTCCGGACCGAAAGCACAAATTAACATGTGGAGAGCTTTATTATTGACTTGAATCTTTTTCCTCTCCTCTTCACTCATTTCGGCTTTCTTCTTCAACACCATCTTGCCTTCACCATCTTGCTTCAATGGAATGTATGGCCCATCCTCAATGACATCCCACACAACATAGTCACTAGACTTGATGAATAGCCTCATTTTATTCTTCCAAAAAGAATAGTTGTCACCATTGAAGAAAGGAGGCTTTGTGGTCGATTGTGACTCGTACATGCCGGAACCGGAGGTTGAAGCCATCTCTTGATATTTTGATGATCACACTCTTCCAAGGATCTCCTCTTGTGGTTGTTAATCCTCAAAGAGTTAAGCTCTGATACCAATTGTTGAGTGGATCGAAAGATCGATATTTACCAAGAGGGGGTGAATTGGAAATTTAAAGGATTGTGGTGGAAATTGGCAAATTGAAAGTTGATGAACAAGGGATTTAGAGTGGTTCAAGTTCCAAATGAACTCAACATCCACTACCTTAGTCTCACTAAGGAATTGCAACAATTTCACTAAATTAATCTTCCCCTTTTTTAGGACAAGGAGGCAACCCTTTACAATTTCGGTTGATTTTTCTACCCAAAAATCAACCCAACCCTCACACAAGAGAACAAAGAAATTTTTAGGCTAATTAGGTATCTCTCAATACAAATGATAGCCCCAATACAAGCACTCAACCCAATTTTACAAAGTATGAATGAAGAACACAAACTGAGATTTTACACAAAGTGGGATTTTTGCTCAATTGCTTGAATTTTGATGTTTGGATGTTTGCTTTAGGATCAATAGTTGTTGCTGATGCTTTTGGATGTCTCTTTTATACCTTCTCATTGATTTCTAGCCGTTTGAGTGGTTGGGAACATAAATGGAGCCGTTGGAACCCTCTCTTACCACCATAAATGCAGTCTGCACCAACCCGTTTCGAAACACGGGGTACCTGTTTCGGAACGGACTAAAATAGAAAGAGCCGTTGGGGTGCATTTAAGAGCCCGTTTCAAAACGCCTTAGGGCCGTTTCGGAACGATTTTGCCACTGTCAAGGGTCGTTTCGGAACGGTCTTAGCCCGTTTCGAAACGCCTTAACGACTTTCAGAAAATCAGTTAAAAACACATAACGGTCATATTTTTGAATTTATCTTAAGCCTGTTTCGAAACGTTTTGGATCCGTTTCGAAACGGAAATGCTACTGTCAAGGGTCGTTTCAGAACGGCCTTGATCCGTTTCGAAACACCCCTTTTATATTTAAAAATTCAGCATATATTTGAACCGTTGAAGCCTTTTTAAATCAAATATGAAGAACAGTTTCGAAACGAGTTATATCATTTCGAAACGAGTGAAAGTGTTTCGATACACGTTTCGGAACGATGGTCGACAGTGATGAAAACGTTTCGAAACGCCTGAAGGCCGTTTCAGAACGGGTGCTTGAAAATCACTGTTTCTGGTTTGAAACACTTAGAAAATATTTGAAAGGCTTGTTTTTAACTTGGGGATAATATTAAAACTATATGGGGATATTTTGAGGACTTAAAATTCGTTTTGGTTTTTTCAAATTAGTCCTTAGGTTTTTAGTTATATCAAAATTAAAATGTTTGTTTCACATATAATATCTTGAAAATTGCATTTAGAACACGTTATGGGTAGTACGAGTTCTTGGCCATGCTATTCGAACTTATGAACGCTCATGCACCTTTTATAGATTTAATGAACTAATGATAAACATCTCCGAATTGCACTCTAAATTCTTTGGACTTTGGGAGAAACAACTGTTTGCAAAAATCAGAAAGTGAGTTATTGTGGTGTGATGTATTGGTTCTAGGCCATATTATTTGCAAAAATAAACTAATAATTTACTTCAACTCAATTATCGGGTTAAAAGCGGATAATTTTTAGGTTGGATCGAATTTGAGTAATTTAAATTCAGATCGCTTCCTATTCGAGTCAAATTGGGTACAAGTCCATATCAGCCCAGTTAAATTTTAGGGCGTTTTATTTCGAGTTTCAGATAAATTTTAGGTCATGATGTTCGAGTCTATACTAAATCTCGAATCGAATAAATCAGTTTGAATAATCAGGTAATTTATATGGTTAGAAAGATTATCGAATAATCAGATAAATTCTAGGTCATGATGTTTCAGACTGTAGACTGTTTTCAAAAAAAACAATGACTTCAGAAAGCCGCCATAAATCATATGAGTAAAATTAGAAGAGGTAATTTTTATGGTTAGAAAGATTATCAAATATAGTTTCTTTTGGAACAAACGGGTCATGATTTAGAACTGTAGATTATTATTTACATATTTTCTTTTAAAGGTAGTGAAGGCTGCGATGGTTCAATAGTTAATATTTTAATCATGTTTTATAGTTTTGAAATAGTTTGTTTGTTGTTGGTAAAATTAAATGTATCATTTATGTTTATAATTTTAGAGATTTAATGTTGAGTATTTGTTTTAATGTATTAAGTTTTGTTTATTTATTTTTTTGCTACGGAAATTAACAGAAAATCACGGGATATATAAGAGATATTGGGTATAAGAACAAAAAAAAACTTGAAACATTTAATCGAAATTCTCTAAAACCGTACCCGCAAGTATTAAGGACGAAGTGAGAATGCAAAATCGTTCTCGACCCCTCCCATTTTTACCCCTAAAACCCCTAGTTTCCGGTGATTGACTCGTCTAAATTACAAGACGACTTTTTGAAGATGCCAAGATTATGGAATGACTTCCCTTCCCACCGATTTTTTTAATATCTTTAAAATAAAAACATTTCTCTTTTATATGATCACACCTATAATTAAGTGGTTATGAGTGTAGTTTACCCTTTTATATTATTAAACTATTTGATTCAATTGATTAAAAAAAGCTAGAACAGTTCACTATATAATTTAAAATATTATAGAAATTTGAATATGTTAATAGTTTATTTGATATTGACTTTGACATGTCCATATATTTATGCTGGTTTTTTTATATTCATATTGTATTTTATTTATGTTATAATAATATCATAATAAATAAATTTTAATACGTTAATACCTTATTTTATATAAATTTGGGACATATGTAGCAATAGTTAATTGGGACATCAATAATTGAATTATAATCCGTCCGAAAAAATGCTTTTTGTTCTTGTATTTCCCGTCGAATGTGCAATGTTACTTCCCTTAGCCAATCCAGCAAGATTTAGTTTTGGGATTCCAGATTGCAGGAAGTAAGAACCTTTTGTTATTGTATCCATAGGCGTTAAAATTTGCACCAGTTTTGGGGTCGGATTGAACCTGGCCGGGGTTTCCGGGGGCAGCGCCACGGCCGAAAATGCCTTTGCAAACGGCGGAAGGCCCGAGGTTATCGCGATAAAATGAATGGTAGAAGCCATCCTGCATTGGGCTAGTGACCATATCAGCCAACACGGATGCGAAGGAAACAACCATGGCATCCGCCGACATATTGCCGTTTGGTGGTTTAAGGACTGGTCCCTTTAGGCCAAATTCAGCAGCATGGAAAGGCCATCCGCATTCTCCAGGGCACTCAACTTCAGGGTTCCCTACTATGATGAACGGCCGGCGATTGGGAGGCTCCGTAAGCAAATGATCCGCACATTTTCCGTGGCAAACTCCTTGGATAGTCACATCTCGTGCCGCAACAATGACCGGAATGACATTGGGATCGCCTTTCGTGACATGCTTGATGAGCTTCGGGATATGATATTGCAAAGTCAAGACCATCCCAAGTTTATACGTCTTTTCACTCGATTGTTTCGCCACTCTGACGCTGATATTCGCCGGTGCCCCGGGCTTCGCCTCCGGCATCAAGGATTGGTAACTTTCAACCACTTCCCACCAACTCACAACTTTAGGCTGATGTTTGGGTTTGCCGCCTGCAAAGTCCAATGATTTGATGAAGTTTCTAATGGTGTTCTTTATTTCTTTGCCACAATATCCGTACCACATGATTGCTAGGTTAACCGTCCCGGTCAGCATCGGACCACCATGGTTCTTCACTTCCGGCTTGTCGTTATAAGGGTCGTAATCGTGACCAGCTACGGCGGAGGAATTGATTAACAGAGTGACGGAAAGGGCAAGTACAAAGAGACGGATTAAAGAACCCATGATTTGAGAGTTCTTTATTCGGTTTATTGATGTCCTAATTCCATTTAGGCATGTTTCCGACATCAGATTGTCATTTGTATTTATAGGGTACAATTTAGCTAATTTTAATCAGTCAAATTCCTATCCTTAAACTTTTCTGAGGGATATCTATTTTTAGAATTTTGAATCAAAGAAAATGATTTGTGTGATGTAAAATTCTAACACAGTGAAAACAAGTTCATTAACTAAATGGATAAACTACATCGCAGACCATTAAACCATGGACTAGATTTTATTTTATGAATTTTGTCAATCAAACCATTAAACTATTAAAATTGTTAACAGAAATGCTGACATGACATTTAAGTAAATTTATATAATTATGTATTTGATCCTTGTTATTTGCACATTCAATTAATTTGATCCTAAATCAAATTAGTTCTTATTATTTTGGGTCGAATGTTGTTTTAATTGGAGCTACACGTTTTGTAACTGTTTTAAATATCCGTACTTATGATTTATCTATGACTATGTTTTATTGTAAAATTGTGACGGGTGGAGTCGGTGACCCAATATAACACTTTAAATCCTCCAATTAGATCGAATCGAATCAGAATATTACACTTGTGTAAACAAATTACATTAACAACTCATAAATTTAAAAAAAAAATCTAAAAATAATACTTACATAATTTACACGCAATAAAAATCAACTTAGATACTAAGAACGTAGGGCGGACGTCTGCCTTCAATGTATCAAAATTTATTTAAAAAAGTAATTAAAAAAGTTTAATGACGCTGTTGGCCCTTAAAGTATACAACTTGTATCGAATTGTCTCCTAAAATTTTTTTTGGCAGATTTTGCCTCCTTATCTTTAAAACGTTACTTCGGTTGTCCTATTTTTGTAACGTCCGTCAAATTTTTTTTAGCCAATTAGAACACGCCACGTGACATTTATTGATAAAAAATTGTAACTGACTTTAATAAAAAAGAGTAAATGGCATATTGAGTTTTTCAAATTTTATATTTATTTAGTTTAGTCCATAACATTTTTTATTTAATTTAAAATTAACCTCAATTATTTTTATTTTGATATTATTTTATAATATTATAATATTTAATATATTAATATTATCTAATAAGACAACAACACATGTACTTTATCTTATTGGTGGAAAATGTGAAAAACATGATTTTTATCTCAAGGGGGTTTTACCGCAAACCTTTAGGTTGAAAGGCAAAAGCCTTACCAGTGAACAAACTCAATAATTTGATTAATTAGTCTCCTTTATTATTTAAGTAGTTTAACGGTCTCTGTTTAGTTTGTAATTCATCCACAAACAAAGAATTGTTCTTTCCCAATTTTTATTAGATTTACGATGTTAGATATGTTTGATCTAACACCAAGTAAGGTGATATAATGGTACAATTGACCTCGATAGCTTAAACATTTTGATTTGGAATTCCATTTTACAAAATATAACGTAAATTTAAGTAAAATTTTTAATATTTTATTTTTCTCAAGGATAAATTTTCACTTGATTATGTAAATTTAAATTTGACCTAATCAGTCATTTCTTTTTATCAAAACCTAAGCAACCATTTATTTGATGTATTTTTTAGTTATTTGAGCTTTTAAAACAAGAGTCATAACCTTATTTCAAGAAATTAACTTCATCTTCTTTTTCAAGCTTCTTCATAGAATTTTAGTGATGATTTTAAATATTAGACTTCATTTTTTGTTTTTTATTGGAGACTTCATTTGTTGTTTTTAAACATTCTTTAGATTAGTTTATTTTATATAAAATATATTTCAAGTGAAAGAAATGAGATAGAAGCACTATAATAATTTTTTTGATAAATACTCTTTTAGAATTTTAATAAAAAAATTTAATAATATAAGAATCAATGGAGGTCCGAATTTTCAACATCAAAATTGTTTTTATAGGAGACTTATAAACATGTTTAAAGTTAATTTAGATGATTAAATAGTGCCTTTGTAGATGAAGCTTGTGTACTGGGCTCGAATTGATCAATTAAATTTGTCAAGAGGGGGTGAATTGGCCTTTAAGTTATTGTGGTGGAAGCAATTGAAAATTAAAAAATTTGTACAATAATTTATAATACTGGTTCAACTTTTAAACCAAATATACCTTTACTACCTTAGTTATACACACTAAGAATTTTTCACAAATTAATTAATTTGTTTTTCCTTTTTTTAAGCTCAAGGAGATAACATTTACAACCCTCAAAGCTTATACTCGGGGCTTTAAGAACACACACTCTCTCAAAGAGAATGCAAATTTAGCAAACTAGGAAAACCTCACAAGGTAAAGAGTTTGCACAATTTAGCTCTCACCCAGAATCCTAACACTTAAGATAATGTAACAATTTGACTCACTAGTGTTTTTTACAAAAATTTTCACACTTTAAGCACTAAAACAATTTCTCTATATAATGAATGTTGGCAATATATTTCTTGTTGTTCCATGGCTGCTTGAAGCTTGCTTTTAAACCCTTTAAAGAGCTTGTGATCGTTTATGATCGTTGGGGTTATTTAGAGTCGTTGGAGACTTTAATTTCAGCCATAAATGCAGTTCTGGGCTCACCGGTATAGCTACGCGAACATTGATCTCGGTAACTACTTTAAATAAAAAGAGTCGTTGGAGCATTTAATACACTAGGTACCGATACACGATACGTGATCGGTATGGCTAAGTCTATACCAGTACGAAAGATGGCTATTGAAGTTTTGAAAACCTTGGGAATAAAGGGCGTATCGGTATGGAGCAAACATGTACTGATACGACTGTTAGTGTATCGATACTGAAGAAAAGATATCAATATTCGAAGCCTATTTTTGACACTTGGGTTATTTTGAAAGTATTTAAACATGTCAAAAACTTTTGAAACATATTTTTCAAGTTAATAAACTTTTAAAATATTTTTATAAATTAGTTTAAATTCAAAAATATTTTTTATTTTAAGTTAGATCGAAATCAATATCTTAACATTATTCACAATGTTTTATTTTCGCATGTTAAATTTCAACTATGAAACTTTATGAAAATAACTACTCTCAATGGTGAACATGTTATTTTTCGATGCTTGGTCGTGGGTTCAATTCCCTCTTGATACCATGTTCAATTATTTTAATTTTTCACAAATAAGATGACTAAATAAAAAGGAATATATAAGATAATATATATAATGATGTTAGATTAAATAAAAAAAATTGAACTAAAATAAACAAAAATTAAATTTGAAAGACTTAACATGTAATCTAAAATTTTCAATTAAAGGTCACCTGATTTTTAGGTCAAACGTGTCACATGTACTCTGATTAACGTACAAATTTTTTAACAGAAAACAATATATGAGATAACAGAGGTAACGATTGGAAGGTAAGAGGGCAAAACACCCCGAAAATATTTTTAAAAGATAACTCGGTACAAAGTGTATACTTTAAGGGCCAACGGTGCCATTAAGCCTTAAAAAATAAGGTAAAGTACACAGACGGTCACTGAACTTTGATAAAAAGAACAAAATGATAACCAAACTTTCAAAAATCACAAATTGGTAATTAAATTTTATGTTTTTATAACAAAATGGTAACTAGACGTTAAATGTCGTTAAGTGACTGTTATAAAATTTGGTATAATAACACATTTAGTCTTTCATATTTATACATTCAATTAATTTAGTCCTAATTCGAAACAATTCACTAAATTTAGCCCTCGTTATTTACAAATTCTTTCAATTTGGTCCTTAAAGCAAAATTCTAAAGTATGGTAACATGATAAATAATTACAATTAAATTTTTATAGGAACTCGAAAACTCGACTCGAATCGAATCGAAAAAAATTCAAATAAAGTTTGATTTGTAAAATATGACGCGTCAACTCGAATAACTCGAAAAAATTTTACTCGACTCGATCGAACGCTCATCTCTATCTTAAGATATGACGCGTCAACTCAAAATATTCAAATATTTTAAATCATTTTTCTTTTAATCGAATATTTTTTAAAATAGAATATTTAATATTTTCATATTTAAATCACATCGATTATTTAATAACAACTTTAAGTATTCGATTTAAAAGAAAAAAATTATTTAAAATATTCGAATATTTAATTAAAATTTTATATGAACTCAAAAACTCAACTCGACTCGAATCGAAAAAATTTCAAATAAATTTTGAGTTGTAAAATATGATGCATAAACTCGAATAACTCGAAATTTTTTGACTCGACTCGATCGAACGCTCACTTGTATCTTAAGATATGACATGTCAACTCGAATAACTCGAAATATTCGAATATTTTAAATCATTTTTCTTTTAAATCAAATATTTTTAAAAACAAAATATTTAATATTTTCATATTTAATCACATCGAATATTTAATAACTACTTTAGATATTCGACTTAATTTAAAAATATTCGATTCAAAAGAAAAATTTGATTTAAAATATTCAAATATTTAATTTAATTTTTATAGGAACTCGAAAGCTCGACTCGAATCGAAAAAATTTCAAATAAAGTTTGAGTTGTAAAATATGACGCGTCAACTCGAATAACTCGAAATTTTTTTACTCGACTCGATCGAACGCTCACCTCTATCTAAAGACATGACGCGTCAACTCGAAATATTCGAATATTTTAAATCATTTTTTTCTTTTAAATCACATCGAATATTTAATAACTACTTTAAATATTCAATTTAATTTAAAAATATTCGATTTACTAGAAAAAGTGATTTAAAATATTTGAATATTTAAAGCAGTTATTAAATATTCTATTTAAAAAATATTCAATTTAAAAGAAAAAGGATTTAAAATATTTGAATATTTCGAGTTATTCGAGTGGACGCGTCATATCTTAAGATAGAGATGAGCGTTCGATCGAGTCGAATCAAAACATTTCGATTTAATCGAGTTGACTCGCCATATTTTACAACTCAAACTTTATATGAAATTTTTTCGATTCGAGTCGAGTTTTCGAGTTATTATAAAAATTTAATTGTAATTATTTATCATGTTACCATACTTTGAAATTTTGCTTTAAGGACCAATTTGAAAGAATGCGTAAATGACGAGGGCTAAATTTGTGAATTGTTTCGAATTAGGACTAAATTAATTGAATGTATAAATATAAAGGACTAAATGTGTTATTATACCAAATTTTATAACAATTACTTAACGACATTTAACATCTAATTACCATTTTGTTATAAAACATAAAGTTTAATTGCCATTTTGTAATTTTTGAAAATTTAGTTACCATTTTGTTTTTTTATCAAAATTTAGTGACCGTCTGTGTACTTTAACCTAAAAAATAAATAAGTTCAACAATTACTTAGTACTATAAACAAGAGTTCCAACAAGTGCTGGATGTATGGACGAACGTAAAATTTTATGTTAGGAATAAGTAAATTATACCATTGACCACCATACTTTGGTTAATGTATTAAAATGGCCACCTTAAATGGGCTAACGGAAGGTTATGTGGCAGTTAAAAAATTAAAGGTATAATTACACATTTGGTCCTTTCTATTTGCACATTCTTTTAATTTAGTCCTAATTTTAAACTAATAAATATATTAATTAGGTGGTGACACGTGTCAACACCTTATTAGAAAAATTTAATTATTTATATTTAATATAATAAATACGTGCCACCACCTATTTTTGTGGTGAAAAATAAATTTTCCACACTTACGCTATGCAAGAATCGAACCCAGGTGAAGTAAAAATTAAAGCAATGCTTTAACCACTACACCAAGAACATGTTTGGGTTATAATTCACCAATTGTTATATATGTTTTATTGTGTTATAATAAACATAACTGAGAATCTGACAAAATGACAGCTTCCTTTTCTTTTTATTTATTTATTTATTTATTCTTTTATAATATATAATCTAATATGATTAGCAATGGATTCAAAGTTTATTTTTTTTACTCTCAAATTCTTGGTTAAAATTATGATAGAGACAAACTAACAAACACCAAATGGTGGTGCAGTAATAGCTTTTACAACGAAAGCAAAACATCAAAACTCGTTTTCAAAACACAATCAGGAATTCAGATTTTAGAAGGTAATACTACTTATGAAAATCAGGGAGGTAGAAAAAAA